>BRKX01000003.1:28270000-29520000 GCA_026008535.1 Perilla frutescens | reverse complement strand
GCTTTTCGTTTCTTTTTCCACTATGCCTACAAGCCTCTTTAGCTGCTTGATGAGGAATGATGCCCAATCTATTCCTTTTACTTCCTAGATGGCGTTGCAGATTTTGTACTTTAATTCGGACATTTCATCTTGTCCTTCACATGATCATACCATCATCTGTGTGGCTACTGCTGCAAGGACTTGAAATTCCTTTTGGAATCTAGATGTTGAATGAGTACTTTGAAAGTCTTATGTGGATGGAGAAGTAGCCCATCTATTGTAGCAGTATCTTATATTCATAGTTATTTCATCCACCTTTTCCCTTCCTTCCGGTAGCCCAAAGATGTTTCTTAGAACGAAAGGAGTAATCAGAACCTGTATCCCCCTTACTTCACTCGTGATTATCCACGAATCTTCCACGTTGAAGGATTTGAGAAAGAATTCTGCTACTGCCTCTGGATATACTCTTGTGGGAGCGCATTTAGTGTACTTCTTCAGATGTGTATTCCCAATTAGGGTAAGGATTACTTCCCCCAACTGAGGGAAGTTAGTGAATCGTCTGGTATTGGTTGTGCTTAGTATTTCGTCATGACCTATCTCTTCAAAAAATACTCTTGACTCATCTCCAGAGATTCTGAAGTTGCGAGGTCTTCTAACAGGGTTGGAAGAATATTGGGCCATTTCAAAGTAGTAATTCGAAATTGTTTGTAGGGATTTGGGATGGAGGTGAGACTCTGAATGAATTTTGAGAGACTAGGTACTTAAATTTTTGTGATCAGCTATGTGAAGGGTTGAAGTGGCTGCGGACAAATTTATAGATTCAAGCAATTGATAAATCCAATGGTCTAAAGGGATTAAAATAAAACGGTTCTAATTAATCCGTCGATTTTTATTTCAGATTTATCCGTAGAGATTAATAAGAGGAGAGAGAGTGGGTCCAGTGGTAATATTTGAGAGACATGTCATTTTACTGTTCAGTAATAAATTCAATTTGAACTTATCTGATTGTTGCTCTCCTCTAGTCTCCACGTGGCGTTTGAGCTATTGACGTCATCAGTTGCCTTCTCGACTGATGATCCTCTTGGCTTGGAGTGATCAGTTCCAGCTGGACTCTTTTCAGCTTTGACTCTTTTGTCAGCTTAAGCTGTCCTCTTCAGCTTTGCTCAGCTTAAGCTTGTCAGCTGCTTCCTTCAGTTGTAGCTTTGTCTTCATCAGTCAGTTTTGAATTCAACTGTTCTCATTAGTTTAATATGACTGGTTAAGAACTGATGCCTTTTGCAATCAGTTTTGCTTATTTTCAACAGCTTTCTTGCAGCCTTTTGCCACTCTTTTTAGAACTGTTATGGGCTGTATAAGTTTAAGATCCAAAGCTCAGAATATTGATGTCCTCTTAAGTCAGTTCTCATCATTAGTGGGAGTGCTCCTCTTCACTCCTTCTGTTGGATAATCATCATCCTCCTTTGAAGCTAGTTCAAGCAATCCTAATTGGATGCATAGCTCAACGAATCTAGCTTCTGGCAATGGCTTGGTGAAGATGTCGGCTATTTGTTTCTCCATGTTGACATATTTGATGCATATGTCTTTCTTTTCAATATGATCTCTGATGAAGTGGTGCCTGATATCAATGTACTTTGTCCTTGAATGCAATACTAGATTTTGAGATATTGCAATAGCACTATTGTTGTCATAGTAGATTGGCACTTCTTCAGTCTCCACCTTGTAATCCTTAAGCTATTGCTTCATCCATAAGATCTGAGCACAATAGCTTCCAACAGCTACATATTCCGCTTCAGTTGTTGATGTGGTAACCGAGTGCTGCTTCTTGCTAAACCAGGATATCAATTTGTTTCTAAGAAACTGACATGTTCCGCTGATGCTTTTTCGATCAGTTTTGCATCCTCCGAAGTCTGAGTCTGAATAGCCAATTAGACTTATGTTGTCATCTCTGTGATACCATAATCCAAGATTTATGGTTCCCTTGAGATACTTTATAATCCTCTTTGCTGCTTCAAGATAACTTTTCTTCGGATTGGCTTGGAACCTTACACATAGTCCGACTGAGTAGGAGATATCTGGACGGCTGGCGGTCAGGTAGAGAAGGGATCCAATGATTTCTCTGTAGTGCGTTTGACTGGCTGATTCTCCTTCTTCATCGAGAGTCAGCTGCATTGACGTATTCATTAGAATTTTGAGAGCTTTTCACTTGTCGGTTCCAAACTTCTTGACAAGCTCCTTGGTCTATTTGCCTTGGCTGATAAAGATTCCATCATTGAGCTGCTTTACTTGGAGTCCGAGGAAGAATGGCATTTCTCCCATCATACTTATCTCGAATTCGCTTTGCATTAGTTGTGCGAATCGATTGCAGAGATGTTTGCTCTTAGATCTAAATATTATGTCATCCACATAAATTTGAACCATCAAGATCTCAACTGATCGTTCTATTCTGAATAGAGTACGATCGATGACTCCCTTCTGAAACCCATTCTTTAGCAAGAACGTTGTGAGGGTTTCATACCAAGCTCTTGGGGCCTGCTTCAAACCATATAGAGCTTTCTTCAGCTTATAGACTTAGTCTCCGATTTTGAAGCCTGGAGATTGCTCTACATACACGTCCTCCTTGAGCATTCCTTGTAAGAATGCACTTTTCACGTCCATTTGATAGACCATGAAATTATTGTGAGCTGCATAGGTGAGGAACAATATGATGGCCTCCAATCT
This sequence comes from Perilla frutescens, assembly GCA_026008535.1. NCBI lineage: Eukaryota > Viridiplantae > Streptophyta > Magnoliopsida > Lamiales > Lamiaceae > Perilla > Perilla frutescens. The sequence continues at coordinate 29,517,303 of BRKX01000003.1, read as the reverse complement.
TGCAACTAGTACGAATGTCTCATCGAAGTCAATCCCTTCACTTTGTGAGTAACCTTTAGCTACCAGTCTAGCCTTTTTCCTTGTGATCATGCCTTATTCATCCAGTTTGTTGTGAAAGACCCATTTAGTCCCAATGACTTTTTAAGTTTTTGGTATCGATAAGAAACCATACGTCATTTCTTGTGAACTGGTTCAGTTCTTCTTGCATAGCTATAATCCAGTCTGAATCTTCAAGTGCTTCTTTGATGTTGGCTCGTTCCATTTGTGAGATGAAGCATGTGAAGAGTGCATGCTCTGTTGACCCTCTGGTTTGAACTTTGCTTCTTGGATCCCCAACAATTTTGTGGACTAGACGACTTGGAAGCCATTTTGGAATGATTGTCTCTTCTGCGCCTTCAACTGCTTCATCAGTTGTTCCAGCAACCGATCCTTTGGCTTCTTTATCAGCTGATTCTTTGGCTGCTTCTTCGGCCTTTGTATTGGCTTCAGCTTGTTCTTCATTTTCACTGATTCTTCCCCCTGTCCTAGTTAAGGGGTTTAGAGTTTCATGATGATTTATATCGTCAGTGACCAAGTTATCTTCAACTGGTCTAGAATCAGTTTCTATGCCATCTTCTAGTGAAACTTCAAACTGCTCTGGGACAATGTGATCAACATAGTCCAGCAGGCTTTCACTAGGGAATGCTTGCTCTGATGTACAGTTCTCCTTTTTATTTCTGTACTCATTGTCAAGCTCATCAAAGACCACATGATATGTTACTTCCACAACTAGTGTCCTTTTGTTGAACACTCTGTAAGCTTGGGAATGAGGGGCATTATAGCCGAGAAATATTCCCTCATCAGCTTTGGCACTGAAAGCTTTCAGTTGGGATTTTCCATTATTGTGGATATAACATTTGCAGCCAAATATCTTAAAGTAAGAGATAGAACGCTTACGATTCTTGAATAGTTCGTAGGGTGTTTTGTCATGGTTGATGACGATGGCACTTCTGTTCTGGGTGTGGTGGGCTGTGTTAACTGCTTCTGCCCAATAACATTCGGCTATGTTGGCATCTGCTATCATTGCTCTTGCCGCCTCATTTAGCGTGTGATTCCTTCTTTCTGCTACGCCATTTTGTTGAGGAGTTCTTGCAGCAGAATATGTTCATGAGTGATTCCCAGTTCAATCAGGAATTTGATCATTTCTTGATTGGCAAATTCAGTTCCATTATCGGATCTTATCCTTTGAATTGATTTTCCCTTGCCAATCTGCAATCTCCTGCTTCCCCTTCTGGCATGGTCCACAGACACCAGTTTTCTTGTGGATCTCCTTGGGAAGCCCATGAACTAGCTCCTTCTTGGCCAGGTAGTGGATTGTTTTGAAGTTTAGATGATTCAGTCATCGATGCCACAACCAGCTTGCTTCAGTTGAACCTTTGGAGAGAAATCAAGCTTCTGAATGGCCGGTTGACCAGTCAACTACATACATGTTGCCTTTTCTTACTTCAGTCAGGAGTATGGCTCCAGTTTATTTGTCTCTGATGTCACATGAACTATTGTTGAAGTCAACTGAGTACCCATTGTCACAAAGCTGACTGTTGATCAGCAGTTTGTGCCTCAGTCCTTCGACATGTGACACGCCATTTACGACAACTTTTCCTTTGACCATGAACCCTTCTCCAATGGTTCGGCTCTTTGAGTTGTCTCCAAAAGTAACTAGTGGTCCCTTAACCTCTTTATAACCATCAAGATCATTCTTTTCTCCGGTCATGTGTTTTAAGCACCCGCTATCCATATACCAAGTATCTTTGACCTTTTTCTTAGATATGATGCTCTTTTCCTGCAAGACAGAGATCAAGTTTTAGGTACCCGCATAGTATCGGGTCTTGGGAGGTTAAACAGATATTTGGGAATCCATATTCGCCACACTTTTGGATCTTGTTGATTGAGAGATCCTTCAGAATTTCATCTCCTGATCAACTCTGGACTTCTTATAACACTTCAATTGAGAGTTGAGTCCATTGATCTGTATCTCTGATGAGTGTTTGGATAAAAGACCTTAACTAATATCGTCTCATCTTGTGACTTTGTTGCTCTTTGTCTTGGTTATAATAGACCTTTGACTTTGAGCTGTTTGGTCTTTGTGGAATGGCCTTTTTCCAAGCCAGTTATGAGCGGGATTAATTATTGGTTGATCCCTTGAGTTCAAATACTCATCATACTGGGTTGCAAAGTCACTTGGAGTGAATTCTTCCAGGGAGATTGATTTATGCTGTTTTGCATAGTACAATCTCGTGTGTATATTTCTCTTGGGATTCGAGGCATTCCCAGGTTGATACACAAGCGGCCTTTTAGGACAGACTTGCCTGGAACAGGTTGCAGCTCTTAGTTGAGCCATTGATGGAATGTTTTGAACTGATGATCTTCTCTGAAAGAATGATCTTAGTTGATCTTCAAATTTCGATTGATTTGAATATCTTAAGTGAGATGAGGGCTTTTGCTGAGAGTTTGGCTTTGGACGAGCTTTTGATCGAGCAATAGATCTGGACTACTGAGCTGGTCTTTGTTAAACTGGTGGCTTTGACTAAGAGCCAAACTGTAACAGCCAGGTCCCGAGATAGGGATTAACGAATGGGGACGGGGTATTAATAAAGGATTAATGAATAAAGTCGGAAGATTAACGAAGATGGTTTAAGAATAAAGATATACTTTTGAAAGATAGACGATGATACTCGAGTTTACTTGATTAAGAAGAAAACATGCTTTAGCGGAATAAGATGGCTAACTAATCAGATATCAACAAGCGTAGACCCATTCATAGGTCAAAGCGAATAATCAGATATCAACGTGCACAAGCCTCTTCATAGGAAAAAGGAAAGTATACTCAAGAAGCGAGAATAAAATTGAATATGCATCACTTATATATATAGATAATCATGTCTGGGGAATATTCGTAGAATCTTGATAAACATATAGAACTTGAACGAAATTAGAAAGAGTGTATCAGAGTAGCAGAACACATAATGGGATTTCAAAAGTAACTTAAATTATAGCAAAACAATCTTGGCAGTCAACCCACATCCACAGCCACCAACATCCTCATCATCTCAACCTGAAAACATTTAAAAAGAGGGGGCATGAGCACTAATGTCCTCAGTGGGTTTTAACAAAAACACTTTAATAACTTCAAGATATCCAATAATTAACTGACTGTATATGGAGAGCAAAATGTAAAAGCTCTCTCCATATTTTTAAAATCTTTTATTTTCTTTTGGGCCCATCCTGGCTCAAACCTGATGTCAACTGCACCCTTAGGCATGCTATAGGATAGAAGAGGGGTTACCTCAAATATCCAAATGAGTTTGCGAGGGATAAACCCAGTAGTGACTCACTGAGTGATCGAAGATCACGAGTTCTCAGAGCTCAAATCCTGCTTAAGCAAAATGCTAAGTTCCTTCCTTTCTTAACATTATCAGCAGAACCAAACCTAGAGCAAAGTATAGGGGCTAATCCTTTAATATAACAAGATCTCGGCCTATAAGGAATTTAACACTACCCTAACAAGACAATCCTTAATCTTTAACTATACGAGCTTTAACAAAGCATCAACATTCAAATACAAGGAAATGAACGTCCATAAATACGAATTGTAACTAAAGACAATTCTTAAATATCTCATGCTAAGCATAAATAATACTTTAACGATTCTAGCATTCCTAAACATCATCGAGAACTCAATTAAAACATAATATCTTCATTTCCTTTCTTCCTTGTACAGGGATCAATCAGGAAGAGCAAAAATGCTTTATTGGATATCTCATTTGCCCTAACATGTTTCTAGAGATTATTAGCTCAAACTATAGATGAGTATAGATTTACCCACCTCAACTACTGAGCAGAAGATGAAGCAACGAGTTGATGATCCTTCTCTGAATTCCCATGTGGCTCACTTTCTCTTACAAAAGTCGAATAATCGATTTAGCGGCCTCATTCGAAGATTTCTAACTACTAACAAGAAATTAAACAATACCTAACTTATATACCCTTAACTAGGACTTAAACATAGATAGCACGATTTTAGAACCTTTAGAAAGCACGACGGTTTGAAATACTCGAGTTTAGAATGCGATTAACGACAAAACAGGGTGGCAGAAGCACTGCACGGGCCGTGCAAGCATAGCACAGGCCATGCTATTTAATGGGAAAGAATTAAAAATGCCCGGACTTCCGACATGAGTCGTGCATGCCTTGCACGGTCCATGCAGGCCCTTGCACGGGCCATGCAAGCCTTGCATGGTGTTGGGGTTTTTTCGAATTAAACCACCATAGGATCATTTGGTTGTTCATTAATCCATGTTCATGCAAATCATATTTTTATGTCACATGCATGTTTATCACGTCACACACAAGACTATGTAAAACTAATCTAATAAACTGGAAGACATAGATCCGAATTACTTACAATTGTCGGACGGTCTGAGGACAAGATTAAAGATCTAATCTTGCTATTGAATGAACACTGAAACAGGCGCCACCTACACCTCAAATTTCATCCATTTGCAGATTCTACTCCAAGATCTTCTGTTGTATTCCCAGACTATATCTAGATTCAGAGTGGGCTGAAATCTACTTGATAGGTTTGTGAAATCTGTGGATAACTTTGAGAGACAAAAAGGGGCTGAATAATAATGCATTAAATTTTGTCCCTTCTTCCCCTATTTATAGGGAGGTGGGCGAAATTTCCATCTCCAAACCCTACTGGGTTTGGGCCTCTATCTCAAGTTGAATATCCAGTCCACTCTCAGTCAATTGGGCTACAATAGATCTCTAGAAGAATATTAAATTGGCCCACTAATTTATTTAATATCCAATATCCAATAAACTTAGGATATAATTAAATAAATTAAGTTTTACTTTTATTCCACTAAAGAAGTAAAATTGACCTACCAATTTAATACATATTTACGAATATGCTTTCTCCTTTAGTCCAGCCATTCCCCATGTTTAAGATATAATGTTCATTAATTAATTATATCAGCCTCTGACAGCTATAATTAATTAAAATCTAAAACCTTGAGTAGTACCACACAAGCTCTACTCATGTACGGAATAAATTCCACCTGCAGGGTTTCAACATAAACTTGTGTTTTCTCAAGAGAACATCATTAGCCTGGTGCACCAGGACACGGTGCTCATGCATACTGTTTGAGACATCATGTATACAATTTTATTACCCAAGATATCGAATTCGATCTATGAAAAGATCTCACCCATTGATAAATCAAAGTAACAAACAACATACACATAAGTATGCAAATATCACATGAGTTTAGAACCCGAACTCTGTGGATATTTATTCTCTCAGAAACTGGGTCAGAGACAGAGAATAGTATCCTATCGCGATCCTCCTCAATACACTAATGAGTGTACTAAATAATCAGTTAGTCAAGATAAACTAACTTATCAGATTATTCTATGGTGTACCGATGGTGTGTTCAAGACCATCTAAGCCGTGAGCTCTTTAATACATTACAAGGTTCTAATGATATGATCTTACTATGTGACTCCCCACACCATATCATCTACAATGTAAGTATATGGAACATTGCATAGAACAATTATAGAACATAATCTAAATGCAAACAGTGACTGCAATTACTTTCATTTCATATCATCATATCATCAGAAAAGTATACAAAGACAAGTCTTCTAGTATACAAAACTAACAATCTCCCACTTATACTTGAAGCATGTCTTTCAAGCATAATAACTAACTGGCTAACTCTCCAATCAAAACTATCAACTCAAACTGCGCCACCAGGTCTGCATCTCACTCCCATTTTCTGCACGTGACCGTCAAAGGTCTTATCCGGTAGGCTCTTCATGAATGGATCATCCAGGTTGTCCTCCAATACAATCTTGACCACCGCCACGTCTCTTCTCTTAACGTTTTCTCGTATAAGATGGTACTTTTTCTCTATGTGTTTACTTTCCTTGTGGGCTCTAGGTTACTTCGAATTTGCCACTGCACCAGAGTTATCATAGTATATCATGATAGTCTTAGGCAAATCAAAAACCACGCCTAAGCCCACTAGGAACCTGCGAAGCCAGACAACCTCTTTTGCAGCCTCAGAGGCAGCTACATACTCGGCTTCCATGGTGGAATCCTCAATGCATTTCTGCTTAATGCTCCTCCATGTGATGGCTCCACCTCCTAATGTAAACACATAGCCCGAGATAGACTTACTCTGCTCTTTGTCGGATAGAAAATCTGAGTCCGTGTAACCCAAAGGCACTAGACTATCAGAGCGTAACACCAACACGTAGTCTCGAGTCCTTTTAAGGTACTTGAGAATGTTTTTGACCGCAGTCCAGTGACCTTGTCCAGGGTTAGACTAATATCTGCTTACCATGCCAACGGCATAGCATATATCAGGCCTAGTACATAGCATATCATGCATTAAACTTCCCACAGCCGAAGCATATGGTACTTTCTTCATTTTCTCTATCTCAGACTGTGTTTGGGGATATATTTTCTTGGATAGATGAATTCCATACCTGTAAAGTATAAAACCTTTCTTAGAATCTTGCATGCCGAATCTAGCTAGCACTGTATCGATATAAGTAACCTGGGACAGACATAACATCCTTTTCTGGTGATCTCGAATGATCTTGATACCAAGGACATGTCTGGCTTCACCTAGATCCTTCATATCGAACTGTTCGGATAACCACACCATAATGTTCGACAATGACTTCTTACTGTTTCTAATAAGCAAGATGTCATCAACATAAAGTACGAGGAATGCCACCACGTTTCCATCACATTTCTTGTACACACAGCTCTCATCTGGACTTTGCACGGAGAAGGGGGGCGCCGCAGCACACATAGGCAGCGGCGGGCACCCCTAGCGCAGGCGGGCTATGAGGGCCGAGGGGGGTGTGGCGCGGTGGTGCACCCCCGCCCCCCTTTCTTTCTCTTCCGCCCAGTTCTCGGCGATCTTCAACTGGGTTCTTCGTGTTCGTTGATTCTTTCAACAAACACGAAGAACATGAAGAACACTTTACCAAAATTTCTTAAAAACAACATGCTTAAAATTAACATGCAACAACATGCTTTAATTTAAAAAAGATTTTTGGCATTATAACGACATAAATACGACAATCCTCCTTAATAATTAGAATAACGATGAAATCTTTCAAATATAGCTTAAACGGAATTTAATGGAATGAACGAGGCTAATTTCAAGAATAATAATGATAGGAACAAAGTGAGAAATATAACGTAAACATTATTAACTTAGAACTTCAATAAGAATTGAAATACAACTTATTAACGAAGAACGTAAAGAACGGAAAGTAAATGCAGAATTCAAAAGATGGAAAAGAAATGGAGTCGAGACCGATGAATAAGAATGGACGGGGTTAGGTGCGTCGAAGGAAGGTGGCTAGCTCGGCATCTCGTCGAGTCGCAACGGCAGCAGAGCCACCTGCTACGACCCAACGGCTCCCCTAGCACATTCCTGTTATGAATAAGGGTTTGAATGATGAATTTAAGATGGGTATGGTGGCAGATGAGGGTTTTGTGCAGAAAAAATGCAATCTTTGGGAAAAAAAAATTATGTCTTTGACTATTGAGAAATGTGATGGAATTGTTGCGGGTCAAGAAAACGGGTTTGATTCTTATGGGTGATGGAACCGATTGATGATGAAAGTGGGTTGAGTGGGCTCAATGTTTTAATTAATTGTAGGACATTAGGCGCATTTGTTTAATTCCAAGAAGTGGCCTGTGGCCCGACAGTTTTAGTATATGGTTGGATTTTAATCTAAACTTAAGGTCTAACCCTAGTTGTACTAGAATCATGTCAGCGTAATATATAAGCTGAACATGGTTGCTATTTGAAGGCAGCAAATTAAAAATCTTAATTCCTCCTCCTCTTCTTCTATAACACTTTCCCCCATTTCTACCAAATATCATACAAGTTTATTTCAACAATTACAGGAAAATATCTAAAAATAGCTAAGTTAACAAGAACGTAACAATTCCCTCACCGCATCCCTTCCATGCTACTACCCTCATCATCTTGCAGAACACTCACGAAGAACGCTTTTTACTTCAACAGAACTTTCTCGGCTTTCAAAGCTTCTCACTCTCTCGATTTAGAAGTGAAATGGATGGTGAATGAGCAAAGGAATGCAAAGGGGTGATCCCTTATTTATAGGAGAAGCTTTAGCTTCCCTTGGAAGCCATTGCAATGCGGAAATACTGTGAAAGTTACCCCAGGTTCGGTTAAAAGCTGCTTTATTCGATGTCTATCCAAATGACTTCAGACACGAAATCTAAAAATACCGGGAGACTCATTGGCTCGAATACTAGTGAACCAACTTGATTCATGAAGAAGACGGGGTCATCAGAAGAAAGACGATTGGAACATCTTCGATTGAAAGCTCTCCTTCCGCTTTCCTATTTAGATTAACTAAAAAGGCTTGGCAGCTATTCTTCCTTATCATCTTAGTGGCCTTCAGGGCGGATATCACAGGGACTCTGGTTCCCAGCCTTGATCCGTAGATCTTCACTTCGGGTTTCCCGGATGGTCAAAACACTACTTCCCTCTCAGGGCAGCTTTTGGAGGCATAAGCTGAGGCTAACCAATCCATTCCTAGGATTATATCGAAGTCCTGAATCTTTATCACATAAAGATTTGACTTAAAGGTTTTACCTTCTATGTTCAATTCTAGGTTAGAGCAGACCTTCCTAGATATCATTCTCTTTCCAGAGGGGATACTTATCTCAAGAGCATTCTCAGCATTTGCGGGTTTTATCTTCAGTTTCTTACAAACAGACTCAGCTATAAATGAATGCGATGCTCCAGTGTCGAAGAGAGCTAAAACCGGCGTCTCGAGGAGGGTAATCATACCGACCAGATTACCTGGGGCTTTAGCAGCTTGCTGCTGATTGAGAGCATAAGTACGAGCTAGATGAGGTGGCCTTTGTCCTTGATTCGACCTTTGATCTCATCCTTAGTTCGGCCTGCGATTCATCCCCGGTCTTTGACCCTGAGGTCCTCCTTGCTACAGCCTTAGCTGATTTCCAGGAAGTTGCTGAAGCAGCTGCGGGTACATGGGTTGTTGCGGTGTTTGAGATCGTCGGTTGATTCCTTTCGGACACTCCCTCTTGAAGTGCCCCTCTTCACCACAGTTGTAGCACCCAGTTTGATTTGCTCGGCAGACTCCAGGATGCATCCTTCCACATTTTTGACATGGCCTAAAGCTAGGCGTGTTGCCAGGCTGGCTGTGAGGCACTCCTGATTCTCGACTTTACTAGTGGGGTTTTTTTCCTCTGTCATCTCTTCTTCCTTCTTCCCACTTTCTTTTTCCCTTTGGATCATTAGTTGACTGAGGGGGTTGAACTTTCTCTCGAGGAAGAATGGCTTCTATGCTTAAGGCTTTGGCTAAGGTTCGAGCATAAGACATGTCTTCTTGCCCAGCGAGGGCTATGCTAATCTCAGATCTAAGTCCTTTCTTGAACTTGCGTGCTTTCTTCCCGTCTGTGTCCACTAGATGTGGAGCATGCCTTGACAACTGATTGAATTCTCTGTCGTATTCTGACAACTTATACGGAAGGTAAACGAGCAATAATGAAGAACGCGAAGAACGTAAAGAATGGAAAATAAATGCAGAATTCAAAAGACGAAAAAGAAATTGAGTCGAGACTGACGAACAAGAATGGACGGGGTTAGGTACGTTGAAGGAAAATGGCTAGCTCGGCATCTTATCGAGTCATAACGGTGGCAGAGCCACCTGCTACGACCCAACGGCGCTCCTAGGACATTTCCTCACCGCATCCCTTCCATGCCACTCTGCTCGTCATCTTGCAGAACACTCAGGAAGAATGCTTTTTACTTCAACAGAACTTTCTCAGCTTTCAAACCTTCTCACTCTCTCGATTTAGAAGTGAAATGGATGGTAAATGAGCAAAGGAATGAAAAGGGGTGATCCCTTATTTATAGGAGAAGCTTTGGCTTCCCTTGGAAGCTATTGCAGTGCGGAAATACTGTGAAAGTTACCCCGGGTTCGGTTAAAAGCTGCTTTATTCGATGTCCGTCCAAATGACTTTAGACACGAAATATAAAAATACCGGAAGACTCATTAGCTCGAATACTAGTAAACCAATTTGATTCGTGAAGAAGACGGGGTCTTCAGAAGAAAGACGAGTAAAGATTCCCTTTTTGGAATTACTTTTTACTATTCACTCAGACTGACAGATTTTGCTCCTGAGCATTCAATTGACCTCTGAATGGAAATCCGTGAACGCTAACAGAATCCTTGAGTCATTTTCCATAAGAGGGGTCTGAAAGAACTAGAGTCGGATCAACGAGGAGGATTTCGTAAATTTCTCAAAACACGATCGCACGAAAAAGTTACTATTCATTCGCCTTTTAAATACGTTTTTCATCACCGGGAACTCAAATGACTTCAGATTTAAAATCCGAAAACAATGGCATACTCCTTGAGTAAAAACCTTCCTAACGAGACCATGAATGGCCATAAAATAATTAAGATCATATTTTCCGAAAGGATGATTTTCACAAAAACTGACTCTTAAAGTCGTGTCTGACATCCAACCTTTATTAAATTATTTAAATTTCTTCCTTAACTGATTAATTAACATTAACAATTATCTTAAACCTTATCCAAAAATCTAGGGTGTTACAAGCATTGGTGCTAACAATGATCATCTAATCCTTAGGACTATAAAACAAACCACCTTTCGTTCCCCTAGGATATCCAACGAACAGCCTTACATCAGTACGAGGAGCCAGCTTATCAGCTTCCTTGTCCAACACGTGTGCTGGGCTACCCCAAATCCAATTATGGTTCAAACTGGGCTTCCGTTCAATCCATAGTTCTGTGGGTGTAGCAGAAACTGATTTCGATGGAACCAAGTTAAGAATATAGGCTGCCGTTTCCAGGGCATATCCCCAAAACGAAATGGGTAACTCAGAATAACTCATCATCGATCTAACCATCTCTAACAGTGTACGATTCCTTCTTTCCGCCATGCCATTCTGCTGTGGCATTCCAGGCGCAGTCAACTGGGATGTAATCCCATTCTCTGTCATGTAATCCCTAAATTCACTTGAGAGGTACTCACCACCATGATCAGAACGTAGTGACTTGATACTTCTGCCTGTTCATTTTTTCACTTCCGTCTTAAACTCTTTGAATTTCTCAAAGCATTCAGACTTGCGACGCAACAGGTAGATCTAACCGTATCTAGAGTAATCATCAATGAGAGTGATGAAATACTCGAACTCTTCTCGAGCTGGAACTGATATAGGGCCGCACAGGTCAGAGTGAATCAAATCTAATAGCCTTTCAGAACCTTTTGACTGGAAAGGACGCTTGGTCATTTTACCTTCCATACAAGATTCACACAAAGAAAATGATTCCAGTACCAAAGAAAATAATGGTCCATCATTTAGAAGCCTTTGCATCCTCTTACAGTTAATATGACCTAGCCTTAGATGCCAAAGATAGGTTTTATTCAATTCCGAAGGTTCTTTTCTCTTGTTAGGGTTTATGATCGATGTATTCAACAGTTATCTTTGTGTAGTGCTTTCAATTGGTTTGAGCAAGTATAAGTGTCCATCCAATGTGCTAGAACAGATAAAATATTTACCACTAAAGATAACTACTGTGTTATCAAAAGAAACGGAATATCCATCCATAATCAATTTAGAAACTGAAACCAAGTTTCGCCTAAAACCAGGCACATAAAGAAAATCTTTCAAAACCAAAGTTCTATCACTACTGAAAGGTAAAACAACATCTTCCACTGCAATAGCTACCAGTCTCGTAGCATTGCCCATGTAGACGGTGATCTCATCCTCACTCAGCTGTCTTTTTACCAGGAACCTCTGTAAAGACATGCAAACATGATCAGTAGCTCCAGTATCTACTACCCATGACTGGGTAGAACAAGTTGCTAAACATGTTTCCACAACCAAAGTGTGAGATGTACCTCTCTTCTTCTTCTTCTTCTTGTTAGGACACGCCGCCTTCTAGTGACCTGGTTGGCTGCACCTGAAGCACTTAGTCTTCGACTTGAACTCCTCAGGAGGAATCTTTTCCTTTGGCTTCTTTACCTTAGGCATGATACGACCGAAGCCAAGGAGATGTCCGATCCAATCAAGGTACCGGAGGGGCCAGTTACACGATCAAGAGCTAAGAGATTCAAGGAGAGTCTCAGTGGATTTATACGAGGAGTCTGGACCCAAGAGGCGTCAAGAAGACCCGTCGAAGGAGTTGACGCCGAGCATCGTTGGAGGACGAAGATCACATGTGAGTGTGAAATGGAGGGACGGCGCGGCCCGAGCACAGAGGAGGCGCGACCCGGGGACATACACGGCGCGACCGAGCGTCGATGCAGAGGGGTAAAAAGTACCCAGGGAGTCACGGCCCGGGGACAGACACGGTGCGACCTCACTCGCGCCCACCGAGGCGCGACCCGACCGAAGGCGGCGCGACCGAGCCCGTGTCGCGCCTGTACGGGCGCTTCCGAATTTTGGCTTCTTTTGTTTCCTAGTTTGTGTAGGATTTGGACCAACTATATAAGACCTTGTCTCTCATTATTTTCATAAGACAACTTTGATATTAATTTTAAACATGAGTGTTCACTTTTCTCTCTGAGAGAATTATCCGAGTTTCACAACATAACGTGAGATTCAATCGACTTATCAAACGGATTCACTTCCCCGTTTGTGGCGTCTTCATTACAATCCGAGTTCGTGTCTTCAATTGTTCGAGGGTCTCGTCTACATTGTATACGGGGTTTGACATCATTAAAGGCTAGGGTTTGGATCATTCCATCCATTATTCCGCGCGAATCTGATACAGTCCTGGACAACAACTGCCGTTCTTGTCGTGTGCCGGTGAGTATCGCATCAAGTGGTATCAAAGCCTCGGCTTTGTATCAGGTTCCAATTTATCCCTTTAATTTTTGTATTTTAATTTCTCGCCTATTGTTATAAAAAAAAAAGAGAAAAGTCGAATTCAAGAAAAAAAAAAGACGCTGAAAGGGTAAAAAAATAAATAAGTAAAAAGGCGGGAAAATTTTTGGTACTTTCGTTACATTTGATTGTGATATTTGGGTTGTTGGAGACGCGTATATTGCCTGGGGAGGAGTCGAAAAATTTTTCAAAAATTTTTAAAATTTTCAAAAATTTTCCGGCCCATATTTTAGTGAATTGTGATTGGTCTTTTGAGGTTTCATTGTTGCGTTTGTGTTCTAGTTTAATTTTCTTTGGAGAGGAAAACGAGTGGTGTGAGATTATTAGAGTGAAAAGAGCCGATTGTGTGGAACACGAGAGTAAACACGTGAGTTGAGAGCTAGACTTTATAGGATTATTGTTTTTGTTGTTCATTTTATTTAAATTCACTTTATTGTTTAATTGTAATTCTTGTTTAGTTCATTGAGCATAAAAAAAAAGGACGAAAAAGGGAAAAAAAAATCGATAAAAAAAAAGGAGTCGACATGTCTAACAAAGGTGCAGGTACGAAAGATAAAGCAGCAGGAACGAGTGAAGAGACGCTCACTACATTTGATCCGAAGAATACAATGGAGGCCATTCAACAACATCTGACGAAGTTGTTCAAGACTGAGATGGCAACTTTGAATGAAAGACTCAACAAGGTGGAGACTTCATTACAGGAGCAATCCCAACAAGCTCCACAAGAGAACCGTGGCGATAAAGGTGGAAGAGGCGAACGAGGAGCCCGGATAGAGGCTCGACGCTACCCACATGTGGAGAGACAAAGGGCAGAATACTCTGACACTGAGGGTGGAGATTCAGAGGAGGAGGATAGGTACTCAATTACTGGAGGAAGGAAACATGGAAGAGCAAAGAATCGAGAAGATGACAACCTCGGCAACATCAAAATGAATGTGCCTTCATTCCAAGGTAAAAATGATCCAGCTTTGTACCTTGAATGGGAGCGCAAGATCGAGATGATGTTCGACTGTCACAACTATTCCGAGCTCAAGAAGGTGAAGTTAGCAGCTGTAGAGTTCTCAGACTATGCCATAGTATGGTGGGATCAGTTGATATCCAACAGACGGCGTAATCTGGAACAACCAATAGAGACATGGGGAGAAATGAAGGCGGTGATGAGGAAGAGATTCGTGCCAAGCTATTACTACCGGGAGCTATACAACAAGTTACAAAACTTGAGACAAGGTACGAATAGTGTTGACGAATACTTCAAGGAGATGGAGATTTCAATGATCCGAGCAAATGTGGAGGAAGATAGGGAGGCCAAAATGGCTCGCTTTCTAGCCGGTTTACATAGAGAGATCCGAGAAGTGGTGGAGTTGCAGCATTATGTGGAAATGGAGGACATGGTGCAAATGGCTATAAAGGTAGAGAACCAACTCAAGAGAAGGGGTAACAACAATCGAGCGAGTTCTTCTACATGGAAGTCGAACTCAAATTCCAACGCAACCCCGTGGAAGACTACAAATCAAGGAAAGAAGGAGGAGAAGCAACTGTTCACTAAGCCGAAGACCGAGGTACCTATAGTGACGGGATCGAGTCATCAAGACTCGTTAGGTAACCGAAACCGAGATATTAAGTGTTTTAAGTGTCAAGGTAGAGGTCACATAGCCAACCAATGCCCAAACCGACGTGTGATGATCTTGAAAGACAATGGTGAGATCATGACGGATGAAGAAGAAGTCGATCCGGAGATGCCGGGATTGTCCGAGTCAAGTGAGGACGAGGAGTACGCAGTGCCCAACGCTCTCATTTTGGTTGCACGCAAGTCACTTAGCTTGCACACTAAGAGCGTCGATGAGGAACAAAGGTAGAACATATTCCATACCCGATGCCATATCAAGGATAAGGTATGTAGTATGATTATTGATGGAGGTAGTTGTACTAATGTTGCAAGTGTTGTGATGGTGACAAAATTAGGATTGCCGGTTCTCAAGCATCTTAAGCCATACAAGCTGCAGTGGTTGAACGACAGTAGAGAAATCAAGGTGAACAAGCAAGTTTGAGTGCCATTTCGGATTAGCAAGTATGAAGATGAAGTGTTGTGTGACGTTGTGCCTATGCAAGCGGGACACATTTTGCTAGGACGTCCATGGCAATTCGATAGGAGGGTGAAGCATGATGGCTTCACAAACAAGTACTCTTTCATACTTAACAAGAAGACGGTGACACTAGCTCCTCTAACACCATCCCAAGTGTATGAGGACCAAGTAAAACTACAAGAGGAGGCCGATACCATGAGGAAGAAGGGAAATGAGGCCAATGTTGGAAAGGAGGTGATCCAACACGCTTGTTTTGCCACAGCTAGCGATGTCAAATGGGCTGTGCAAAATGAGAAGCCAATGTACTTGATGATCCGCAGAGATGTTTTAATGAGTACTAACCAATTTGACCCATCTTTGCCTAGTTCGATTGTATCTCTTTTGCAGGAATTCAAGGACGTGTTTCCCGAAGGGATGCCACTGGGTTTGCCACCAATTAGAGGAATCGAGCACCAAATTGATTTCATACACGGCGCCACATTGCCAAACCGGCCGGCCTATCGAAGCAACCCCGAGGAGACAAAAGAGCTAGAACGTCAAATACAAGAGCTGTTGGAGAAAGGACAAGTGAGGGAGATTTTGAGTCCATGTGCGAGTCCAGTTTTGCTCGTGCCAAAGAAGGATTCATCCCTACGGATGTGTGTCGACTGCCGAGCCGTCAACAACATTATGGTAAAGTATCGACATCCCATTCCCCGTTTAGATGACATGTTAGATGAATTACATGGTGCACGCATATTTTCTAAGATAGACTTAAGAAGTGGGTACCATCAAATTCGCATCAAGGAAGGGGATGAGTGGAAAACGGCATTCATTAAAAAATTAGGATTGTATGAATGGTTAGTTATGCCGTTTGGTTTGACAATGCTCCTAGTACATTTATGCGTCTTATGAACCATGTTTTACGTGCTTTTATAGGTAGATTTGTTGTGGTTTATTTTGATGACATATTGATTTATAGCAAGAATGAAGAGGACCATGTAGAGCATTTGAAATTTGTTTTGCAATCTTTGAGAAAAGAACAGTTGTATGCTAACCTAAAGAAATGCACCTTTTGTACGGATAAGGTTGTGTGTCTTGGCTTTGTTGTTAGTGCAGATGGAGTACATGTGGACGAAGAGAAGGTTCGTGCCATCCAAGAATGGCCGATGCCAACAAGCGTGGGAGAGGTTCGAAGTTTTCATGGACTTGCGAGCTTCTATCGACATTTTGTTCCACACTTCAGTAGTATTGCAGCACCCATGACTGAAGTGATCAAGAAGAATGTGGAATTCCAATGGGGAGAAGCGCAAGAAAAAGCATTTCAGACGCTTAAGGAGAAATTGACACATCCACCGGTACTATCTCTTCCAAACTTTTCTAAAACGTTTGAGATTGAATGTGATGCTTCTGGTGTTGGAATTGGTGCAGTGTTGATGCAAGAGATCCGGCCCATTTCCTACTTCAGTGAGAAGCTTGGCGGTGCCACTGCAAACTACCCGACATATGACAAGGAGTTGTATGCACTAGTGCGGGCATTGCAAACATGGCAACACTATTTGTGGCCCAAAGAGTTCGTGATCCACACCGACCATGAATCATTGAAGCATTTGAAGGGGCAACACAAGTTGAACAAAAGACATGCCCGTTGGATCGAGTTTGTTAAGACGTTTCCATACGTCATCAAGTATAAGCAAGGGAAGGAGAATGTAGTAGCCGACGCACTATCGAGGAGGTACGCTTTACTATCCACTTTAGATGCTAAGTTGCTTGGTTTTGAGTGCATTAAGAACATGTACATTGATGATGATGATTTTAAGGATGTATATGTTGCATGTGAAGAATCTGGAGATGGGAAGTTTTATAGGCATGATGGATTTTTGTTTAGAGAAAATAGGTTATGTATGCCTAATTGTTCCATGCGTGAGATTTTATTGTTGGAGTCACATAGTGGTGGTTTAATGGGGCATTTTGGGGTAGCTAAGACTTTAGCTGTTTTGAATGAGCATTTCTTCTGGCCTCATATGAAACGTGACGTGTAACGTTTGTGTGCTAAGTGTGTTACATGTAGACAAGCCAAGTCTAGAGTCCAACCACATAGTTTATACATGCCTTTGCCTATTCCTACATCACCTTGGATAGATATATCTATGGATTTTGTGTTAGGATTGCCTAGGAGTAAACGTGGTCATGATTCTATTTTTGTGGTTGTAGATAGATTTTCTAAGATGGCACATTTTATTGCATGTTCTAAAACAAATGATGTTTCCTACATTGCTGATTTATTCTTTAGGGAAGTTGTACGTCTACATGGTATGCCTAAGACAATTATTTCTGATAGAGATGCTAAGTTCTTGAGTTATTTCTGGAAGACATTGTGGTGTAAGTTAGGAACTAAGTTATTATTTTCTACTACTTGTCATCCACAAACAGATGGTCAAACAGAAGTAGTAAATAGGACTTTATCTACTTTGTTAAGGGCTTTAATTAAAAAGAACATAAAAACTTGGGAGGAATGTTTGCTGCATGTTGAATTTGCATATAATAGGTCTGTGCATTCTGCATCTCAGTTTTCACTATTTGAAGTTGCATATGGGTTTAATCCTTTGACTCCATTGGATTTAATTTCTTTGTCTATGCATGAATATACTAATCTTGATGGGAAAAAGAAAGCTGATTTTGTGAGACAGATTCATGAAAGAGCTAGAGCAAACATTGAGAGACGGACTGAGCAGTATGCCGAGAAAGCCAACAAGGGGTGAAAGAGAGTAGTGTTCGAACCCGGTGAATGGGTTTGGTTACACATGAGAAAAGAGAGATTTCCGGCTCAAAGGCGTTCTAAGTTACTTCCTAGAGGGGATGGACCATTCCAAGTTGTAGAACGCATCACTGATAATGCATACAAGTTGGACTTACTAGGTGAGTATAAAGTATGTTCATCATTTAATGTTGCTGATTTAAGTCTTTTTGATGTAGGTGACGAGCTGGATTCGAGGACAAATCCTTTTCAAGAGGAGGGGAATGATACGACCGAAGCCAAGGAGATGTCCGATCCAATCAAGGTACCGGAGGGGCCAGTTACACGATCAAGAGCTAAGAGATTCAAGGAGAGTCTCAGTGGATTTATACGAGGAGTCTGGACCCAAGAGGCGTCAAGAAGACCCGTCGAAGGAGTTGACGCCGAGCATCGTTGGAGGACGAAGATCACATGTGAGTGTGAAATGGAGGGACGGCGCGGCCCGAGCACAGAGGAGGCGCGACCCGGGGACATACACGGCGCGACCGAGCGTCGATGCAGAGGGGTGAAAAGTACCCAGGGAGTCACGGCCCGGGGACAGACACGGTGCGACCTCACTCGCGCCCACCGAGGCGCGACCCGACCGAAGGCGGCGCGACCGAGCCCGTGTCGCGCCTGTACGGGCGGTTCCGAATTTTGGCTTATTTTGTTTCCTAGTTTGTGTAGGATTTGGACCAACTATATAAGACCTTGTCTCTCATTATTTTCATAAGACAACTTTGATATTAATTTTAAATGTGAGTGTTCACTTTTCTCTCTGAGAGAATTATCCGAGTTTCACAACATAACGTGAGATTCAATCGACTTATCAAACGGATTCACATCCCTGTTTGTGGCGTCTTCATTACAATCCGAGTTCGTGTCTTCAATTGTTCGAGGGTCTCGTCTACGTTGTATACAGGGTTTGACATCATTAAAGGCTAGGGTTTGGATCATTCCATCCATTATTCCGCGCGAATCTGATACAGTCCTGGACAATAACTGTCGTTCTTGTCGTGTGCCGGCGAGGATCGTATCAAAGCACCTCATCTGCAGCTTTCTTAGGTGCGTTTCTCTTCTTCCGTTTTCCACCAAAAGAAGATGCGCCTCTTTCAGCTTTGTGGGCCTGGGGATCACTCTTTTGGAGAAATTCAGCCATCTGAAGATCTATAAGCAGTTCAGTCAGGCTGACATCCCTTTTAATCATGTGAAAATTCAGCTTGAACTACTCAAACTTCGAGGACAAGCTATGAAGAACAATGTCGATTTGAGAATCACCTTCTAGCTCTCCACCCAAGGTCTAGATCTCAGATAAATACCCCATCATCATGAGAACGTGATCCCTAAGAGGTGTGGAGTCAGACATTCTCACATCCATTAGCTTCTTCATTGCCAAATGGTGTGCCGAGCGGTTCTGATGACCGAATAGCTGCCTAAGGTTGTACATGATATCATAAGCGGTTTTCATAGGCTCATGCTGATGTTGCAACACACTGGACATAGATGCCAAGATGTAACAGCGCGCTATCTCATTAGACCTATCCCACTTATCATATGCAACATTTTGGGCTTTGACAGAACCTTCATCTAGCTGTAGAGGACAAACCTCATCAAGTACAAACTTGTGTCCCTCAGCAACAAGAACTAAGTTAAGGTTACGAAGCCAGTCATTCTAGTTTTCACCGACAAGTTTGTTTTCTTTTAGGATTGAGGACAGATTGGAAAGCGCCATTGATGATATGAAATAACTGAAATAAAACTTGCAGTACAGTCACAAAACACGTTTAGGATAAACAGTATATAATCGAAAACCTCATAAAAATTATATATTTTTCCACCGACACTTTAAAAACGTCTTTTATAAGCCACGATAGTGTGGACGTTTATAAAATTCATCTTTAAATAGGTTAAAACCTTTAATTTGCCTCCAGTTGAGTTTCCTTACAACAAGTAAATTAATATCTGGATAATAAACACGGTCATGTAATCTTCTAACTGATATGCCACGATCGTGTGGACGTTTATCAATAAATTACATCTAAGTGTGCACACCATTATCTTCACACCAAGAGCACTATTGGAATTTAACTGCTCCAGATGGAGGAGTCAGTTAGTTCTAATGGTGTTGTACAGCTATCCATTTAGGAGATTTAATTTCTAGAGAAATCTGTGATATGACACATCCGATATGGAAGAAGACCGATGTCCACGCGCATGCCCATTACTTCTCAATTAAACCAGATTTTAATGGAGACCGTATGAGATTTCTATATACTTTGGTATGAATCTCTTTTCACTTAGTTATTTATGTTTGAGGTTTCATTTTATCCCATTATGGAACATGCAAACATCACATAAAATGATAAACATCAATTGCATGCTTCAACATAATAAGTAACAGTAATATTCCAACTATCATTGCTTATATCTCATGTTGATTGATGAGATAAAACTGGAAAGTCAGCTCGGAAACAGGGCTGGATCGCCGCCCCCCTTCACCGCGCCTCGCCGAAAATCCTAGCTCCATTGTAGGGTTTCGAGACATGAACCAGTGAACCTTCCTTCTTGGTGCTGAACCACTTTTCTTCTTTGAGTTGATCTTCGATCTTTATTCAATACAGACTATCTATTCCGAAAGGAAAGATCTAATATTGCTAGAATAAAAATTACAACTCAAAAACTCGGTCTAACAGCTTTATATCTATTACATTAAAACAACGTAAAATAAAACCTAGACCTAATCCATAGATTTTGTCATGGATTAAAATCACGTAGCCAAACCGGCATACGACCAACATTCATTCAACATAAACATACATCACATAAAATAAAGGAGCCATGATAGTTGGTAAACCTGCAAACAAACACAATCTACAAATCCAACAATCTTATATTATATGATCCACATAAAATAACATATGATATCTATGCATGAATATTAAAATATCGAATTTAACAATTAATTAAATTAATTAATTCGATATTATCCACAAGATAAAAATAAAAAATTAAAATAATTATCCACCAATTTTATACTTGTTGTTTTAAAAAATAATCTTAAAATAAATCTGGAAATTATTTAAAATTATCCACCAAATTTATTTTATATTTTCCAACCACCCTAATTAAATAATAATTGGATATATTGATATAAATCAAGAATCTAATCCAAATATTATCCATAAGAATCTAAATCTTTAAGGATAAGGTTTGAAGATTTGATCCACTTGAAAATCTTCCAAAACCTATCCAAAATTAAATTCTTATCACAATTGGATTTTGATAATTATTTGTATATATCAAAAATTACCTTATCCAATTTTAATCACTAGGTTTCGAAAATCATCAAAATAATAAATCTGGAAATTTGATCCACTTCAAATTTGTAGCGCCCCAAACTACTCAGTTTGGCCACGTCACTTAACATGCAATTTACTTACTTAATTTTATGCACTTATATTAAAATGAGCGGAAGCTTAGGTCAAAAGCATAACATGGTATGACATCCTAAATCCTATATAAATTTTTCTTCCCAATTATAACATGCAACCTATCGAAATCTACCCTGTCACACAACATAGTATTTAAAGGGAGCATAGAATAAACCCATCCACATCATTCATACAATCATCTAACCTATCGGGCTCAATAACATAATATAGGGTTCAATAACACACTTCACACATAAAAGGCTCCAAGGTCGAACGACCCGCCTTTAAAATGTTTTGCATAATATCAAGTTATATATATCATGACTACAAAATAGGGCTAGTCCCATCCCCAACAATCATTGATCATAAAAAACAAAAGGAGAATGATCAATGTAATATTAATAGTGTAAGTATTTCAAAAGAGAGCATGCAAAAGTAAACACAAGCTTATGGGGGTTTCTCTTTTGTTCACAACGCTCCTACTCAGGCCTCAACTCCTCAACCTAAAATTCATTAAATGAATGGGGTGAGTATTTAACAACATACTCAGTGGGGAACACTGTAAACAGTTATAGCCAATTGCACATGTGAAACTATAACACATGGATACTTCTTTTCTTTGTGGAGACTAGCCTCAACCCCGTAGGGCCCAAACATCATGATGCCCCCATTAATGAACGTCTTTATCCCTGTAGGGATGCCCGCAGGCTTACTATCCCCTAGGGAGGACATTAACGAGTCTATTATCGACCCCGAAGGATCTCTTTATCGACCCCGAATGATCTCTTTGTCGACCCTGAAGGATCTCTGTTCTGCCCGAAAGGTCTCATTCATACTTATAAAATCAAAGCACAACAATAACTATAACTTTACACGTGTTCACAGTTTAGAGTTACCCCACCATATGAGTTGCTTTCAAATCTTTTCAACCTTGAGATACTCCTTAGCCATGCACAAGTCGTCCACCTCGAGCCCCAATACGTCACTAAGCACCTTTCAATTCTCTTTTTCATTTTAGATGTCGTGTTATTCAATTAAATCATAATTTGACCAAACACATGCTATAATTTTCTTTAAGGTCTTCTTATATATCCATATATACAATCATGGATATACAAACTCATAAGATGATTTTTGACTCAAAATACACATTAAAACTCTTTGAAGCACTCAATCGAGCACATTACGTGCAGTCATTCAAACCACATGATCATGACTCAATTTAAATTCTTTAAACCCAAGATTTTAAATACATAAACCTCTATCCTAGGGCTCTAACATACATGAAAATCAACTCCAAATAATCATCATAACACCTCCAACCAAACACCAACAATTTAAGGGGAAAATAGGGTAAAAATCCAAAGCCTAGCAATAATGAACCATAGGGATTTCAATTTAACAACACATATAGCTTTAATGGAGTATATAAACCATATGTTTGAGATATCAAAGTATGAGGATCAATAGAATCGAAAAGCCCTAATTTTTGGGACTTAAACCCTAAATTCAAATCAACAAGAATGGAACTTAATCATTAAGAGGGAAGTGGTATGAGATTACCTTAGATGATGGATGATGATGATGATAGAATCCACTCCCAAAAGTTGAACAATTTCTTGAGAGGGTTTGGAGAAAAATCGCCCAAGAGGAGAAAAGAAATGAGGGTGAAAAGGGTTAAGTGTGGTATTTAAAGAATGTAATTTTCCGAAGCGAGGCGCGACCTAGGAGGTTCACCTTTAGGGGTCGCGTTTGGACAACACAGTGAGGTGCGACTCAAGGAGGTCACGTTTACAGGTCGCGTTTGAGCCGAAGAAAAATGGCTCTCTAAAGCTGATGACACGCGACCAAAATGTCGCGTTTCTCACTCGCATTGCAGACCTCTCAGAACCCGACTAGAAGGGGGACGCACGTCCCGATTGCACCCAGAAAGTAGATTTTTGAAAGAGCTTGAATTTGAGTATTCATGGGCCTCGTAGTTCCAACCGAGTCGAAAGTTATGACCTCCGGACGAAACTCTACCGAAACTCAGCGAGACCCTCGATTTATGCTATTTTCGAAAACACATACAATACACAACTTGAATTTTCAAAACATATTTACTACTCATTTAATGCACACACTGAAATTACATAAAATTAAGGTATGGCAAATCATAAAATTAAACACAGTTACAATCATTCCTTAACACATAACTCGACATTTTAGTATTAAAAATTCAAACTGTATTATACACTCAGTATAATATCACCGTGTGCTATGACGTATTGGTTCGAGTGGAACAACCTGCAACATAACAACGGCAGAATACAAACATACTCACATGATTAATATTCAACAATATTAATTCGAAATCATTTACTAAAATTATAATTTATAATTTAGCAAAAAGGATCGGGGTATCACAATCTCCCCAACTTTTAAAAATTTCATCTTCGAAATTAGCCTAAGATTTCTGTTACATTTGGATATCGAGCTAAGATATCATCTTCTTTCTTCCAAGTGGCCTCTTCAGGTCGGTGCCGACTCCATTGCACTTTTATTAAGGGAACCTCACAGGTTCGAAGAGTATGAACTCTTCTATCTAACACAGCAACTGGGACTTCTTCATACGACAAGTCTTGGGAAACTTGTACCATATCATAAGAAATAACATGACTGGGATCAGGCACGTATCGTCTAAGCAACGACACATGGAAAACATCGTGCACACCGGCCAAATCTCGAGGTAGTGCTAGGCGATAGGCAACATCAACTATTTTCTCTAGAATCTCGAACGGTCCCACATAACATGGCTGCAACTTACCCTTCTTCCAAAACCTAACAACTCCTCTCATGGGTGCAATCTTCAAGAATACCTTGTCACCAATCTCAAAGCTCATATCTTTTCTTTTTACGCCGGCATAAGATTTCTGGCGATCTTGAGCTATCTTGATGGTTTTTCTTATCTTCTCGATTACTTCCACTGTCCTCTCAACGATCTCAGGACCTAAGAATCGACGCTCTCCCACTTCATCCCAATGAATAGGAGATCTGGACTTCCTCCCGTACAATGCCTCGTACGGGGCCATTCCAATCGATGCTTGGAAACTGTTATTATAAGCAAACTCCACAAGTGGCAAGTGGCTCTCCCAACTTCCACTAAAATGAAGAACACATGCACGAAGCATGTCCTCTAACGTCTGGATTGTCCACTTAGATTGACCATCAGATTGAGGATGGTATGCCGTGCTAAACCTCAACTGAGTTCCCATAGCTTCTTGCAGAGTTTGCCAAAATTTGGACATAAACCTTGTGTCAAGATCTCACACTACTGACATAGGAATGTCGTGAAGACGTATTATCTCATCGATATAAATCTGAGCTAATCGATCCATACTAAATGCCATCTTCACCGGAAGAAAATGAGCAGACTTGGTCAACCTATCTACAACAACTCAGATTGCATGATGACCTCTAAATGATCGAGGTAATCCTACAACGAAATCCATTGCAATGTGCTCCCACTTCCACTCGGGAATCTCAAGTGGATTTAACAATCCAGAAGGGCGTTGATGCTCGGCTTTCACTTGTTGACAAGTGATATACTTCGATACGAATTGGCCAATAGACCTCTTCATATTTCTCCACTAGAAAACCATCTTCAAGTCCTTAAACATCTTCGTGCCTCTTGGATACACAGAATACGAGGTGTTATGTGTTTCTTCCAGAATCTCTCGTCTGAGCTCTTCGTTCTTTGGCACACACAATCTTCCTTCAATGAACAGTGTGCCATCATTCGCAATGGCAAACCCTTGAATAGAACCCTCCAATACTCTCTTCTTCATGTTACATAAGAAAGGATCGTCGACTTGTGCTTCACGAACTTGATCATCAATTAGTGGTCGAAAAACTTAGGCTGCGAGAATCCCTTGAGTGGTGTTGGAAGGATCCACCACCTCTAGATTCATCTTCTCAAACTCCTTGATCAACTGCTCTTGCTTGGTTGGAAGATAGATCTTCCGGCTTAAAGCATCGGCTACAACATTCGCCTTTCCAGGATGATATAAGATCGTACAGTCGTAATCCTTCACCAACTCTAACCATCTTCTTTGACACAAATTCAACTCCTTTTGGGTGAAGAAGTACGTCATGCTTTTGTGGTCGGTGTAGATCTCGCACTTGCTCTCATAGAGGTAATGTCTCCAGATCTTCAACGCGTAAACTACGGCAACTAGTTCGAGATCATGTGTCAAATAATCATGCTCATGCGTCTTCAACTGTCTTGATGCGTACGCCACTACCCTTCCATGCTACATCAAAACACAACCAAGTCCTTGTTTCGAGGCGTCACTGTAGAGGACAAAGCCTCCAGTCCTATCAGGGATATTCAACACTGGGCTGACACGAGATGTCACTTTAATTCTTGAAAACTCTGCTCACACTTCTCGCTCCATTGGAACTTCTCATTCTTGCTCGTCAATCTCATCAATGGACCTGAGATCATAGAAAACCCCTTGATAAATCTTCTGTAGTAACCCGCTAGTCCTAAGAAACTTCAGACTTCATTAAGATTCGATGGCGTCTTCCAATTGCTAACAGCTTCCACCTTCGATGGATCTACTTTGATTCCATTTGATGTGACTACGTGGCCAAGGAATGCCACTCGTTCTAACAAGAACTCGCATTTTGAAAATTTCGCATACAACTCTTATTTCCTTAGCATCTCCAATACGATTCTAAGATGCTCAGCGTGTTGCTCCTTGCTTCTTGAATAAATTAGGATGTCATCGATGAAGACTATCACGAATTGGTCGAGGTACGGATGGAACACTCGATTCATTAAGTCCATGAAGACTCCCGGTGCATTGAACAATCTAAAAGGAACCACCGTGAACTCATAATGCCCATAACGCATTCTAAATTCCATCTTTAGGATGTCACTCTCCTTGATCTTCAATTGATGGTAACCGGATCTCAAGTCGATCTTCCAAAACACACCGGCTCCTTTTATTTAATCAAACAAATCTTCAATTCTCGGTAGCAGATACTTGTTCTTGATCGTCAACCGATTCAATTCTCTATAATCGATGCACATTCTCATTGATCCATCCTTTATCCTCACAAATAATACAGGTGCTCCCCATGGTGAAACACTTGGTTGGATTAATTTTTTGTCGAGCAACTCTTGAAGTTAAACTTTGAACTATTGCAACTCTTTTGGCACCATTCTATACGGAGCTTTAGACATTGGTGCCGCACCTGGCACTAGGTCGATGGTGAACTCGATCTAATGATCAGGAGGAATCCCTGGCAACTCATCTGGAAACACATCCGAAAATTCATTCACCACTGGCACATCTGACACCAGGACTTCAGTAGACTTTGACTCCACTATGCTGACGAGAAATCCCTGACACCCTCTCTTCTTCAACAACTTCATTGCCTTCATTGCTTTAATGATTCTCTGAGTTGATCTCATTCTTGCACCATAAAAGGTCAGCTTGGGTTCACCCGGAAAATCAAATTCAACCTCATGATCATGACATCGAATCGTGGCATGATTCCCACTCAACCAATCCATACCCAAGATTACGTCGAAATCACGCATCTCCAAGACATGGAGATCTGTTCTCAGCACTCTATTATTCATTTCTAGCTTAAGGTCGTACGCCATCTTGCTAGAAGAAACTTTCTTTCCCGAAGAAATACTGATCTCCAACAATTCACTACTATCTTTGCATGAAACACCAAGCTTTGAACAGAAACTTGCAGATATAAAGGAATGCGATGCACCAGAATCGAATAATACTAAAATTGGAATATCGGATACTCGAAGAATACCTGACATAGTATCCTCACCTGCATTTGGGTTATTTTCCACGTCCTCCAAGGCAAATAGTCGGGGCTTCACCTTTCTTTCTTGATCCTTCTTCTTCTTTGGACAGTCGTAGGACATGTGGCTCGGGTCCCCACGTGAAAACCAAACCCTCTGCCCCACACAACACTCTCCTAGATGGAATTTTTGGCATTTAGGGCAAGGAGCCCTATCATTGTTTCCTCTCTGTGGGCCAGGCCTCAGCTACCATGAATTATTTTGCATATGAGCTTTTTCTTTTCCTTTGTCCTATGGCTCCCATTTCCTCTTGCCAAAGGCCTCACACTGCCTTTGGTCCTTCAGATCCAGCTGGAGCCCATGAGAGATGGCTTGGGTCCTCTCAATCACTTCGCCATAGGTTCTCAACCTTTGGCCTAACAGAATCCCCGTAATTTCAGGACGCAAACCACGCTCAAAACGTCGAGCCTTCTTTTCATCCATATCCACGATATACGGAGCATAGCGGGAGAGACGGTTGAACCACCTTTCATATTCAATCACGGACATTCCTCCTTGCCTTAAGCTGAGAAATTCGGTCTCTATCTTAATCTTGAAAGACTCGGGAAAGTATCGGATGAGGATCAACTCTTTCAAGTCGGTCCACACCAAAGCTTGGCATTGCTCAGGCATCAGAGTTCGAGAATGAGTTTCCCACCCGAAACACGCCTCTTCTGAGAGTTGGAAGATAGCACAAGAGGCTTTCTGCACCTCTGTGCACTGAATGTGCTAAAAGATCCGCTTCATTTCCCGGATCCATTCCTCTGTCACTTCTGGACCTTCACTTCCTTTGAGCCTAGATGGCCCCATTCTTCTAAACTATTCGACTACGTCGAACGCCTCCTTCTGGAGCCTTGCTCCTTCAGCCATTCCTCCTCGCCCTATCTGCTGGGCCATGAGACCCTGGAGCGTCTCTAGGAAACCTCGGGTAAAGTCGGGCTCGTTCTCTCGTGGTGGGGGATAATGGAGACCACCCCCTCTATTACTTGATTCCTCCACCTCAGGCAGAGCAGGAGCACGACGCGGCGGCATCCTAAAGCTTCTAGGCACACTATCTCGTTAGGTTAATGTCATTCTTAAAGCTAATTCGAGGACTACTAAAGCACTTTTCATCATTTCATAATCAAGAAAGCACACAACTTTCAAGATTTCATTTCTTTAAAGCGTTTATCGGGAATTTAACACATCATAGTTGATCGTGACAACAGATACATTTCATTCATCTATATTCTCCAACTTCAGACCATTCATTCTTTTCTTTTGTCCAACTTCGGACCATTCATTTCTTTATGCTATCACGATTTATTCAACTCTTTAACTTCTTTTCACGACACACTCTGTACATACACTCCCATTCATATTGCTCATACTTGAAAACCTTTAAAAAGGTACATACCTTAGGATCGAAGTCAAGCCGAGTAGCCATCGTGAACAACCACCGATATTTCTCATTCATAAATCAAACACATACAGAAACGAGTCTACAAGAGCGTAGACCCGCTCTGATACCAATTTGTAGTGCCCCAAACTACTCCGTTTGGCCACGTCACTTAACATGCAATTTACTTTCTTAATTTTATGCACTTATATTAAAATGAGCGGAAGCTTTGGTCAAAAGCATAACATGGTATGACATCGTAAATCCCATATAAATTTTTCTTCGCAATTATAACATGCAACCTATCGAAATCTACCCTTTCACACAACATAGTATTTAACGGGAGCATAGAATAAACCCATCCACATCATTCATACAATCATCTAACCTATCAGGCTCATAGGTCTTAGGCAACCCGCCCGTCTAGCACCCTAAATCAACATACATAATATAGGGTTCAATAACGCACTTCACACATAAAAGGCTCCAAGGTCGAACGACCCGCCTTTAAAATGTTTTGCATAATATCAAGTTATATACATCATGACTACAAAATAAGGCTAGTCTCATCCCCAACAATCATTGATCATAAAAAACAAAAGGACAATGATCAATGTAATATTAATAGTGTAAGTATTTCAAAAGAGAGCATGCAAAAGTAAACACAAGCTTGTGGGGGTTTCTCTTGTATTAACAGCGCTCCTACTCAGGCCACAACTCCTCAACCTGAAATTCATTAAATGAATGGGGTGAGTATTTAACAACATACTCAGTGGGGAACACTGTAAATAGTTATAGCCAATTGCACAAGTGAAAATATAACATATGGATACTTTTTTTCTTTGTGGAGACTAGCCTCAACCCCGTAGGGCCCAAACACCATGATGCCCCCGTTAATGAACGTCTTTATCCCTGTAGGGATGCCCGCAGGCTTACTATCCCCCAGGGAGGACATTAACGAGTCTATTATCGACCCTGAAGGATCTCTTTATCGACCCTGAAGGATCTCTTTGTCGACCCCGAAGAATCTTTGTTCTGCCCCGAAGGGTCTCATTCATACTTATACAATCAAAGCATAACAATAACTATAACTTTACACGTGTTCACAGTTTAGAGTTACCCCACCTTATCAGACGCTTTCAAACCTTTTCAACCTTGAGATACTCCTTAGCTGTGCACAAGTCATCCACCTCGAGCCCCAATACGTCACTAAGCACCTTTCAATTCTCTTTTTCATTTTAGATGTCGAGTTATTCAATGAAATCATAATTTGACCAAACACATGCTATAATTTGCTTTAAGGTCTTCTTACATATCCATATATACAATC
Source organism: Perilla frutescens (assembly GCA_026008535.1). Lineage (NCBI taxonomy): Eukaryota > Viridiplantae > Streptophyta > Magnoliopsida > Lamiales > Lamiaceae > Perilla > Perilla frutescens. The sequence continues at coordinate 29,487,479 of BRKX01000003.1, read as the reverse complement.
ATGGATATACAAACTCATAATATGACTTTGGACTCAAAATACAGATTAAAACTCTTTGAAGCTTTTAATCGAGCACATTACGTGCACTCATTCAAAACACATAATCATGACTCAATTTAAATTCTTTAAACCCAAGATTTTAAATACATAAACCTGTATCCTAGGGCTCTAACATACATGAAAATCAACTCCATACAATCATCATAACACCTCCAACCAAACACCAACAATTTAAGGGGAAAATAGGGTAAAAATCCAAACCGTAGCAATAATGAACCATAGGGATTTCAATTTAACAACGCATATAGCTTCAATGAAGTAAATAAACCATATGTTTGAGATATCAAAGCATGAGGATCAATAGAATCGAAAAGCCCTTATTTTTGGGAGTTAAACCCTAAATTCAAATCAACAAGAATGGAACTTAATCATCAAGAGGGAAGTGGTATGAGATTACCTTAGATGATGGATGATGATGATGATAGAATCCACTCCCAAAAGTTAAAGAATTTCTTGAGAGGGTTGGGAGAAAAATCACCCAAGAGGAGAAAGGAAATAAGGTTGAAAAGGGTTAAGTGTGGTATTTAAAGAATGGAATTTTCCTAGGCGAGGCGCGATCTAGGGGGGTCGTGTTTGGATAACACAGTGAGGCGCGACTCAAGGAGGTCGCGTTTACAGGTCGCGTTTGAGCCTAAGAAAAATGGCTCTCTGAAGCTGATGACACGCGACCAAAATGTCGCGTTTCTCACTCGCGTTGCAGACCTCTCAGAATGCAACTCGAAGGGGTCGCACTTCCCGGTCACGCCCATACTGTAGATTTTTTAAAGAGCTTCGATTTGAGTACTTATGGGCCTCATTGTTCCAACCGAGTCGAAAGTTATGACCTCCGGACGAAACCCTACCGAAACTCAGCGAGACCCTCGATTTATGCTATTTTTGAAAACACATACAATACACAACTTGAATTTTCAAAACATATTTACTACTCATTTAATGCACACAATGAAATTACATAAAATTAAGGTATGGCAATCATAGAATTAAACGCAATTACAATCATTCCTTAACACATAACTCGATATTTCAGTATTAAAAATTCAAACTGTATTATACACTCAGTATAATATCACTGTGTGCTATGACGTATTGGTTCGAGTGGAACAACCTGCAACATAACAACGAAATAATACATACTCACACGATTAATATTCAACAATATTAATTCGAAATCATTTACTAAAATTATAATTTATAATTTAACAAAAAGGAACGGGGTATCACAAAATTCTTCCAAATTTAAAATTCTATTTTCAAATCCATTTAGATTAAAATTAGGTAAATTAAGATATAAATCAAATTATATCAAATCTTAATCCAATCTCCAAATTTTCGAAACTACATATTAGATAAATCTGGAAATTTGATTTTCATCAAAATCTTCTCCAATTTGATCTAACATGACCGAAAATTTAACACCAAAATTAGGGAACTTAAGACATCAAATTTTCAAAAATTTGATCCTTAAAATTTTCGAACATTAAGCCTATTAAATTTGGAAATTTTGACTTAAGAAAAATCTATTCCAAATCTAATAATTTTATGGACGAAAATTACTTAGATTAACACAAATTCGAATTTTCGATTAAGATCAAAATTGCATCCGAATTTGAATCTAAAAAATTTCGAAACCTAACTAATTAAATCTGGAAATTTTGACAACATCAAAAACCATTCTCAAATCTAATTAGGTATGGATCGAAAATCACAGTGTTCTCCAAAACTAGAATTTTCGAAATATATCAAAAATTCATCCGAGTTTAAACACAAAAAAATTAAAATACATACATATTTAAATCTGAAAATTTAAGCACCATAAATTTATAATCAAATCTAAATACATATTTGGATATTATCCTAGGATTAAATCTAGAATAGTGCCAAAACCTGCTCTGATACCAGTTGTTGGGATTTTTTCGAATTTAACCACTGCTGGATCATTTGGTTGTTCATTAATCCATGTTCATGCAAATCATATTTTTATGTCACATGCATGTTTATCACATCATGTAATACCCGGGCTTTTCACTACTCAATAATTATCTCAATATATGTGATTATTTACATTTTAATAATGTTTATATCTGTGCAAACATAATAATGTGTACATTTATTTGTTTAGTATATTATTAATGATTCTTGATATATAGGGAATAGAATAAATTAATACTTGCCAATACATACATGTGTTGGTCAAATTAATATTTTATTATAAGTGGATAAGTTATATAATTGTATATTTATATCCACATACACATCTTATGTTAGATAGTGGATAAGTAAACAATAATAATAATAATAATAATAATAATAATAATAATAAAATGAAAGTGATAGAGTTTGTGAGTACACGTGTCCTAGTTAAAAATATTGAGGTGGATTGTAGTTGATGCATCCACTTGTATGTACTAAAAATGAGACTGATGGATTTTCATATTATAAAATTGTTACACATAGTAGAAACTTTGGGCATCCATATTTCTAAACAACTTGAGAAGTAAATTACATAGAAAAGAAAAGGGGCAACGAGAATAGTAAAGGTTGGTATTTAATTTATTAAGAATTGATATATAATATCTTGCAAATAGTTATTGAGTAATTGATAGTTTATGTGTATATATAAGTATATGAGTATGTTTATTAGGATTAATTATACATGAATTCTTAATTATATCATGATTAATAATGATTGAAAGATTAAAGTTTATGTTTGTTGATTGATAAATTATTCGGAAAAGTTTAATTGTGTTAATAAATTAAATAAATAAATAATATTATTATATTAATATTAGTGGATGTGTAAATAGAAAGGAAAATCATAAATTTCAATATCACATATTATGGAACTTAGTTTGATTAATTGTTTTGTGTTAATCGAGAATTTTTAACAAATGGTTCAAAATGTATGATCATATTTTATTGTGTAAAACTTGACAAATCCATAATATTTGGATAGTGTGAAATATTTGTATTTTATAATAGTTACAAAATTTTGGCGTGATTATGATTTAATTAATTAAATAATCTATTATTAGATTGTAATAAAACCATTTGCGATAACTTAATAGTATTTTACTACTAGATTTATAGTTAATAAGAATTAGTTAATTTTAATTATTTTGTATTAATTTGTGGTTTATCTTAACTAGATTCAATTGATAAAGCACACACTTTAAGATTCCAAATATTGTAAGCTTGGGACTCGAGGTAAGTAGAAATTCATCATCAACTACAATGCATGAACATAGTATCATTTGACTATGTGTTTATTATTTATTATTTATTATTGTGTTATATTATATGATTGTGTGATGCATTATACTTGTGGTATTGTATTTCTTTGCATTCAATATCTTGTGCATGAGCACGAGCATATGCATGCACGTCATGTAGATATTGTCGAGGTTGCATGCATGAAATGGTTTTGAGAGAGAGAAAATGTTTTGTTTGGGATTGGTCACCACCAGCCCGTGTTGTGCTGTGTTGATATTTGTGCCTCGAGTGGGATGACTTCCATGCGGGATCAAAGGGAACAGGCAGGGGGCGTGTCCCTTGGGGTCCAGGGAGGATGGTCCACTTCGACTGCACCTTTGAGGTGATGAGTGGCTGATGTGGGATGACTTTCATGTGGGATCAAAGGGAACAGGCAGGGGGCGTGTCCCTTGGGGTCCAGGAAGGATGAGCCACATGAGTGCACTAATCACATTCTGGCCAAGTGATAATGATTATATTATGAGCTCATGACTCATGTTGGTGTCTGGTGAAGGGAGCCAAGTTCCTAAACGTTGAAAATGCTTTTGAGATGGCATGAAAGGATTTTATACACGAGCATTTCACGTTTGTGGTATGCTGTGTCTTGCACGTGTTGTGACTGCCAGTGAACATGCATGCGCATGATTTCTGCTTACTGAACATTAGCTCAAGTAGTTCATGCATTGTAGGTGAAAGTGATAATGTGTGGTGCATTGATGCATGGATGTTTAGAGCTCTAACAAGTTCTGAGAAGTCTATACATGGATGACGACCTGTGAGGAGGGCAAAGACTTATTTTATTATATTTTATATTTTATATTTATTTTATTGGGACGAGTGTTACACATCACACACAAAAATATGTAAAACGAATATAATAAAGCGGAAGACATATATCCGAATTACTTACAATTGTCAGACGGTCTGAGGACAAGATTAAAGATCTAATCTTGCTGTTGAATGAACACTGAAATAAGCGCCACCTACACCTCAAATTTAGTCCACTTGCAGATTTTACTCCAAGATCTTATGTTGTATTCCCGGACTGTATCTAGATTCAGAGTGGGTTGAAATCTACTAGATGGCTTTGTGAAATCCGTGGATAGCTTTGCGAGACAAAGAGAGGCTGAATAATAATGCATTAAATTTCGCTCCCCATTCCACTATTTATAGGGAGGTGGGCGAAATTTCCATCTCCAAACCCTACGGGGTTTGGGTCTCTATCTCAAGTTCAATATCCAGTCCACTATTAGTCAATTGGGCTACAACAGGGATCTAGAAGAATATTAAATTGGCCCCTAATTTATTTAATATCCAATATCTAATAAAATTAGGATATAATTAAATAAATTAAGTTTTACTTTTATTCCACTAAAGAAGTAAAACTGACCTACCAATTTAATACATATTTACGAATATGCTTTCTCCATTAGTCCAGCCATTCCCCATGTTTAAGATATAATATTCATTAATTAATTATATCAGCCTCTGACAACTATAATTAATTAACATCTAAAATCTTGAGTAGTACCACACAAGCTCTACTCATGTACGGAATAAATTCCACCTGCAGGGTTTCAACATGAACTTGTGTTTTCTCAAGAGAACATCATCAACCTGGCACACCAGGACACGGTGCTCATGCATACTGCTGGAGACATCATGTATACATTGTTATTACCTAAGATATCAAATTCGATCTACGAAAAGATCTCACTCATTGATAAATCAAAGTAATAAACAACGCAAACATATGCTCGCCAATATCACATGAGTTCAGAACCCGAACTCTGTGGATCTTTATTCTCTCAGTTGCTGGATCAGAGACAGAGAATAGTATCATATCGTGATCCTCCTCAATACACTAACGAGTGTACCAGAATAAATAGTTAGTCAAGATAAACTAACTTGTCAGATTATTCTACGGTGTACCGATGGTGTGTTCAGGACCATCTAAGCCGTGACCTCTTTAATACATTACAAGGTTCGAATGATATGATCTTACCGTGTGACTCCCCACACCATATCGTTTACAATGTAAGTATATGGAACATTGCATAGAACAATTATAGAACATAATCTAAATGCAAACAGTGACTGCAATAACTTTTATTTCATATCATCATATCATCAGAAAAGTATACAAAGACAATTCTTCCAGTATACAAAACTAACACACGGTCCGTGCAGTCCCTTCATAAAATTGAACAGAGAGTTCTGCACGGGCCATGCAGAAGGAATCCGTTCCTGCACGGTCCGTGCACTCTCACGAACCTTGAAATTCTTTGATTGATGTTTTGGTTGAGGCATTACTCGTTCGCCTCTCCCTTTCCTCGACGTTTTAAACTTGAAATAAGGCTTAGAACTTTGAATAAAATATAGAAACGAACATGCTTTAAACTTTAAAAAGAAATCGACATTATAACGGAATAAATACGGCAATCCTCCTTGAATACTTAAAATAATGATAAAATCTTAAATATAACTTGAATGAAACTTTAACGAAACTAATTACGAGAATTAATGACGAGAATAACAACAGGAATAATAATGAATACAACAATGAGAAATATAATGGAAATGCTATTAACTTGGAACTTTAACGAGAATCGAAATATAACTTTAGGTGGAAAGTAAATGAGTAATAATGAAGAACATGATGAACACGAAGAGCGGAAAGTAAATGCGGAATTAAAAGACGGAAAAGAAATGGAAATCGAGACTGATGAACAAGAATGGACGGGGTTAGGTGTGTCGAAGGAAGGTGGCTAGCTCGGCGTCTCGTCGAGTCATAACGGCGGCAAAGCCGCCTGCTATGACCCAATGGCGCCCCTAGCACATTCCCTCACCGCATCCCTTCCACACCACTCCGCTCGTCGTCTTGTAGAACACTCACGAAGAACGCTTTTTACTTCGACAGAACCTTGACTTTTCTCTCGACTCACAAGCTCTCAAAGCTCTCCCACTCTCTTGGAAGTGAAATGGATGGAATGAGCGAATAAATACAAAGAGGGTGGCCCTCTATTTATAGAAGGGAGCTTGGCTTCCTTGAGAAGCCACTCCAGTACGGAAACACTGCAAAAGTTACCCCGGGTTCGGTTAAAAGCTGCTTTATTCGATGTCGAGGTTCAAATCATGACCTCAGACATGAAATCTAAAAATACTGGGAGACTCGTTGGCTCGAATACTAGTGAACCAACTTGATTCTTCATGAAGACGGGGTCATCAGAAGAAAGAGGAGCAAAGATTATCTTTTTGGAATTACTTTTTACTATTCACTCAGACTGACAGATTTTGCTCCCGAGCGTTCGATTGACCTCAGAATGGAAATCCGTGAACGCCAATGGAATTCTTGATTCATTTCCCATAAGAGGGGCCTGACAGAACTAGACTCGGATCAACGAGAAGGTTTTCATAAATTTCTCAAAATACGAACGCATGCAAAAGTTACTATTCATTCACCTTTTAAATACGTTTTTCATCACCGGAAACTCAAATGACTTCAGAATAAAATTTCGGGAACACCGGCACACTCCTTGAGTAAAAACCTTTCTAACGAGACCATAAATGGCCAAAACAAAATTAAGATCGCATTTTCTGAAAAGATGATTTCACGAAAACTGACCCCTAAAGTCGTGACTGACATCTTACTTCTCTTAAACCTTTTTTAATCTTCTTCCATAAATTAATTAATTACTCTTAATAATTCTCTAAATATTATATGAAAATCTGGGGTGTTACATCCTACCCCCCTTAAAGAAATTTTGTCCCGAAATTTACTAACCATGATAGACGATATCATGGTACTTCTTGAGTAGCTCAGATTCTAGCTCCCAGGTTGCCTCCTCTGAACCATGATGGTTCCAAATTACTTTCACAAGACTGATCTCCTTGTTCCTCAACTTCTGGATCTTTCGATCCACAATGGCCTAGGGCTTCTCTTAATATGCTAAGTCCTCATTCAGGACTATCTCCTCCTTACTAATCATGTGTTTTGGATCAAACACGTACTTCCTCAACATTGAGACATGAAAGACGTCATGAACGTCACTCAGGTTGGGTGGTAAGGCCAACCTATAGGCTACTTCATCCACCTTCTCTAGAATATTGATGTAAATCTCGTATCACTCAGGTTGAGCTTTGATCCCATTGCTTCTTGTAGGCTCTTCCAGAATATTGATGTAAATCTCGTATCACGATCCGATATAATCAAGACCGGTACTCCGTATGTAGCGCCCCAAACTACTCCGTTTGGCCACGTCACTTAACATGTAGTTTTCTTACTTATAATTGTATGTTTATATAATGGAGCGGAAGCTAAGGTTAATTAGCAAGATAAGGTAAGGCATCATAATTCTCAACATCAACTCTTCACAATTAAAATATACAACCTATCGGATCTACGTTGTCACACAACATATTATCAAACGGAAGCATTGCATAAGCCCATCCACATCAACCATACAATCATTTAACCTGTCGGGCTCATAGGTTTACACAACCCGCCCGTCTAGCACCTTAAATTAACAAACATAATATAGGGTTCAACAACGTACTTCACACATAGAAGGCTCCAAGGTCGAACGACCCGCCTTTAAAAAGGTATACATAATATATTAAGTTAACATAGCGTACCTACAAAAGATCGGGCTATTCTCATCCCCAATGATCATTGATCATAAAGCAAAAAGAATGATCAATGTAATAATAATGATATGAGTATTTCAAAAGAAGAGCATGCAAAATAAACACAAGCTTGTGGGGGTTCACTTGTGTTCACAGCGCTCCTACTCGGGCCCCAACTCCTCAACCTGAAATTCATTAAATAAATAGGGTGAGTATTTAACAACATACTCAGTGGGGAACACTGCAAACAGTTATAGCTAATTGCACAAATGAAAATATAACGTATGTACTTTTCTTTACTTTGTGGAGACTAGTCTTAACCCCGCAGGGTCCAAACATCATGATGCCCCTGTTAATGAACATCTTACCCCTGTAGGGATGTCCGCAGACATACTACCCCCTAGGGAGGACGTTAACAAGTCTATATCGATCCCAAAGGACCTCTGTATGCCCCGAAGGGTCTCATTCTTTTCACTTGGTCTGAAGACCCTTCATACTCATACAATCAAAGCACAACAATAACTATAACTTTACACGTGTTAACAGTTAAGAGTAACCCCACCTTACGAGATGCTTTTACAATTTCTCAACCTTTGAAATACTTCTTGGCCATGAACAAGTCGTCCACCCTGAACCCCGATACGTCACCTAGCACCTTTAAATCATCTTTTCATTTTAGACGTCGAGTTATACAATTAAATCATATTTTGACCAAACACATGCTATACTTTGCTTTAAGGATTTCCTACATCTTCACATACATAATCATGGATATACCAACTCATATTATGATTTTGGACTCAAAATACACATTAAAACTCTTTTGAAGCATTTAATCGAACACATTATGTGCACTCATTTAAACCACATGATCATGACTTAATTTAAACCCTTTAAACCCAATATTTCAAATACAAACACCTTCATCCTAGGGCTCTAATATACATCAAAATCAACCCCAAACAACCATCACAACACCTCCAAACAATTATCAACATATTAAGGGAAATTAGGTTAAAAATCCAATCCCTAGCAACAATGAACCATAGGAAATTCGATATAACTTCACATATAGCTTCAAGGAGGTAAATAAACCATATGTTCAAGACATCTAGGTAAGAGGATCAATAAAATTACAAAACCCTAATTTTTGGGTATGAACTCTAGATTCAAATCAAAAAGCAGGGGGCATTGCCCCCTAACCCCCATCGGGACGCTTCGCCCCCTAAACCCCTATCGTCAGCGAGACCCTCGTTCGGCTCAGCACTAGGGTGTTCAAGTTTTTGGCAAACATAAAATTAAACACAATTACAATCATCCTTTAACACATAACTCAAAACTTTAGTATTTAAAATTTAAACTGTATTATACACTCGGTATAACACCACTGTGTGCTAAGACATATCGGTTCGAGTAAGACAACCTACAATAAAATAACGGCATAATATACAAACATACCAATATCTTATCAGCATAATTAATATTCAAATAATATTAATTTGAAATCATTTACTAAAATTATAATTTATAATTTTGCAAAAAGAGTCGGGGTATCACAATCTCCCCAACTTTTAAAAATTTCATCCTCGAAATTAGCCTAACATTTATGTTATATTTGGATATCGAGCTAAGATATCAACTTCTTTCTCATAAGTGGCTTCTTCAGGCCCGTGCCTACTCCATTGAACTTTTATTAAAGGAACCTCACGGGTTCGAAGAGTGTGAACTCTTCTATCTAACACAGCAACTGGGACTTCTTCATATGTCAAGTCTCTTGAAACTTGCACTATGTCATATGAAATGACATGACTAGGGTCAGACACGTATCGTCTAAGCAACGACATATGGAAAACATCGTGCACACCCGCTAAATCTGGAGGTAGTGCTAGGCGATAGGCAACATCACCTATTCTCTCTAGAATCTCGAACGGTCCTACATATCGTGGCTGCAACTTACCCTTCTTCCCAAATCTAACCACTCCTCTTATTGGTGTAATCTTCAAGAATACTTTGTCATTAATCTCGAAGCTCACGTCTTTTCTCTTTATGTCGGCATAGGATTTCTGACGATCTTGAGGTACCTTGATTCTTCTTCTTATCTTCTCAATTACTTCCACCATCTTCTCAACAATCTCGGGGCCTAAGAATCGACGCTCTCCCACTTCATCCCAATGAATAGGAGATCTGCACTTTCTCCCGTACAATGCCTCAAATGGGGCCATTCCAATTGATGCTTGGAAACTATTATTATAAGCAAAATCCACAAGTGGCAAGTGGCTCTCCCAACTTCTACGAAAATCAAGTACACATGCATGAAGCATGTCCTCCAACATCTGGATGGTCCGCTCAGATTGACCATCGGATTGAGGATGGTACGCAGTGTTAAACCTCAACTGTGTTCCCATAGCTTCTTGCAGACTTCGCCAAAACTTAGAGGTAAATCGGGTGTCACATTCTGACACTATCGACACAGGAATGCTGTGAAGACGTACTATTTCATCGATATAAATCTGAGCTAATTGATCCATGCTAAACGTCTTCTTCACCGGAAGAAAATGAGCAGACTTGGTCAACATATCGATAACAACCCAGATTGCATGATGACCTTTAACTGACGGAGGTAATTCTACCACGAAGTCCATTGCAATGTGCTCCCACTTCCACTCAGGAATCTCGAGTGGACTTAACAATCCGGAAGGGCGTTGATGTTCGGCTTTCACTTGTTGACAAGTGATACACTTCGATACGAATTGGCCAATCGACCTCTTCATATTTCTCCACCAGAAAACCATCTTCAAGTCCTTGAACATCTTTGTGCCTCCTGGGTGCACTGAATACGGGGTATTATGTGCTTCTACAAGAATCTCCCTTCTTAGCTCTTCATTCTTCAGCACACAAAACCTTTCTTCCAAGAATAGTGTGCCATCACTTGCAACGGCAAATCCTTGAATAGAACCCTCCAATGCTCTTTTCTTCATTTTGTATAAGAAAGGATCATCAACTTGTGCTTCACGAACTCGATCACGAATTAGTGGTCGAACTACTAAGGCTGCTAAAATCCCTTGAGTGGTGTTGGAAGGATCCACCTCAAACTCCTTGATCAACTGCTCTTGCTTGGTTAGAAGATAGATCTTTTGGCTTAAGGCATCAACTACAACATTCGCCTTTCCAGGATAATATAGGATCGTATAGTCGAAATCCTTAACCAACTCTAACCATCTTCTTTGACGCAAATTCAACTCCTTCTGGGTGAAAAAGTACTTCAAGCTTTTGTGGTCGGTGTAAATCTCGCACTTTCTTCCATAGAGATAATACCTCCAGATCTTCAATGCATAAACCACGGCTGCTAATTTGAGGTCATGCGTCAGATAATTATGCTCATGCACCTTCAACTGTCTTGATGTGTACACCACTACCCTTCCATGCTGCATCAAAACACACCCAAGTCCTTGCTTCGATGCGTCACTATATATGACAAAGCCTTCAGTCCCATCAGGAATAGTCAACACTGGGGCTCACATGAGACGTCGCTTTAATTCTTGAAAACTCTACTCACACTTCTCGCTCCATTGGAACTTCTCATTCTTCCTCGTCAATCTCGTCAAAGGACCCAATATCTTGGAAAATCCTACAATAAATCTTCTATAGTAACCCGCTAGTCCTAAGAAGCTTCGGACTTCATTAACATTCGATGGCATCTTCCAATTGCTAACGGCTTCGACCTTCGACGGATATACTTCGATTCTATTTGATGTCACCATATGGCCAACGAATGCCACTCGCTCAAACCAGAACTCACATTTTGAAAATTTTGCATACAACTCTTCTTTCCTTAGCGTCTCCAATATGATTCTGAGATGCTCAGCGTGTTGTTCATTACTTCTTGAATAAATCAAGATGTCGTTGATGAAGACTATCACAAATTGGTCGAGATACGGATGGAACACTCGATTTATTAAGTCCATGAAGACTCCAAGCGCATTAGTCAATCCAAATGGTAGCACTGTGAACTCGTAATGCCCATAATGCGTTCTAAAAGCCGTCTTTGGGATATCACTCTCCTTGATCTTCAATTGATGATAGTCGGACTTCATGTCAATCTTTGAAAACACACTGGCTACCTTCAGTTGATCGAACAAATCTTCAATTCTCGGCAGTGGATACTTGTTCTTAATCATTAACCGATTCAACTCTCTATAATCAATGCACATTCTCATTGATCCATCCTTTTTCTTCACGAAAAATGCCGGTGCTCCCCACGGTGAAACACTTGGTCGGATCAACTTGTTGTCAAGCAAATCTTGAAGTTGAACTTTGAGCTCTTGCAACTCCTTTGGTGCCATTCTATACGGAGCTTTAGATATTGGTGCTGCACCTGGCACTAGGTCGATGGTGAACTCGATCTCACAGTCAGGAGGAATCCCCGGCAACTCATCTGGAAATACATCGAGAAACTCATTCACTACTGGCACGTCTGATACTTGGACTTTAGTAGACTCTGACTCCAAGATGCTAACGAGAAATCCCTGACACCCTTTCTTGTTCAACAACTTCATTGCCTTCATTGCTGTAATGATTCTCTGAGTTGATCTCGTTCTTATACCATAGAAGATTGGCTTAGGCTCGCTAGGAAAATTAAATTAGACCTCACGATCACGACATCAAATCGTGGCATGATTTCCACTCAACCAATCCATACCCAGGATTACGTCGAAATCACGCATCTCCAAGACATGGAGATCTGCTCTCAGCACTTAATCTTTAATTTCTAGCTTCAGGCCATACACCATCTTGCTAGAAGAAACTTTCTTTCCTGAGGGAATATTGATCTCTAACAATTCACCACTATCTTTGCATGATACACCAAGCTTGGAACAGAAACTTGCAGATATAAAGGAATGCGATGCACCAGAATCGAACAATACTAAAGCTGGAATGTCTGATACTCGAAGAATACCTGACATAGTATCCTCACCTTCCTTAGGGTTCTTTTCCACGCCCTCCAAAGCAAACAGTCGGGGCTTCTCTCTTTTTTCTTGTTCCTTCTTCCCCTTTGGGCAATCATAGGACATGTGGCTCGGGTCCCCACATGTAAAGCAAACCCTCTGTCCCGCACGGCACTCTCCTATATGGAACCTTTAACATTTAGGGCAAGGAGCCCTATTGTTGTTCCCTCTCTGTGGAGCAGGCCTCTGCTGCCACAGCTTGTTTTGCATAGGAGCCTTTCCTTTTCCTTTGTCCTGCGGCTCCCATTTCCTCTTGCCAAAGGCCTCACGCTGCCTTTGGTCCTTTTGGTCCAACTGGAGCCCATGAGAGATGGCTTGGGCCCTCTCAATCACTTCACCATAGGTCCTCAACCTTTGGCCCAAAAGAATTCCTGCAATTTCAGAACGGAAACCACGCTCGAAGCGTCGAGCTTTCTTTTCATCCGTATCCACAATGTACGGAGCATAGCGGGAGAGACGGTTGAACTGCCTTTCATATTCGATCACATTCATTCCTCCTTGCCTTAGATTGAGGAATTCAGTCTCCATCTTAGTGTTGAAAGACTCGGGAAATTATTGGGTGAGGATCAACTCTTTCAAGTCGGTCCACACCAAAGCTTGGCGTTGCTCAGGCGATAGAGTTCGGCAATGGGTTTCCCACCAGAAGTTCGCCTCTTCCACAAATTGAAAGATAGCGCATGAGGCTTTCTGCTCTGCTATGTACTGGATGTGCTCGAAGATCCGCTCCATTTCCCGGATCCATTCTTCAGTCGCTTCTGGACCTTCACTTCCTTTGAGCCTAGACGGCCCCATTCTTCTGAACTGTTCGACTACATCGAATGCCACTTTTTGGAGCCTAGATCCTTCAACTATTCCTCCCCACCCCATCTGCTGGGCCATGAGACCCTGGAGCGTCACAAGAAAACCTCGGGCAAAGTCAGGCCCGTTCTCTTGTGGTGGGGGATCATGGAGACCACCCCCTTCATTACTTGATTCCTCTGCCTCAAGCGGAGCAGGAGCACGACGCGGTGGCATCCTAAAGCCCTTTTGGCACTTAAGCTCATTAGGTCTATGTTATTTAAAGCTAATTCGAGGACTACTAAAGCACTTTTCATCATTTCATAATCAAGAAAGCACACAACTTCCAAGATTTCATTTCTTTAAAGCGTGTATCGGGAATTTAAAACATCATAGTTGATTGTGACAACAGATACATTTCATTCATCTATATTGTACAACTTCAGAACATTCTTTTCTTCTTTATCATGTTATCACGATTTATTCAACTCTTTCACTTCTTTAATTTCTTTCCCGACACACTCTATATACCCCCACATTTCATATTACTCATACTTGAAAAACTTTAAGAGTCCATACCTTAGTATCAGAGTCAAGCCGAGTAGCCATCATGAACAACCACCCACATTTCTCATTCATAAATTAAACACATAGAAAAATGAGTCTACAGGAGCGTAGACACGCTCTGATACCAATTTGTAGTGCCCCAAACTACTCTGTTTGGCCACATCACTTAACATATAGTTTGCTTACTTATAATGGTATGCTTATATAATGGAGTGGAACCTAAGATCAATTAGCATGATAAGGTAAGGCATCATAATTCTCAATATCAACTCTTCGCAATTAAAATATACAACCTATCGGATCTACATTGTCACACAACATCTTATCAAACGGAAGTATTGCATAAGCCCATCCACATCAACCATACAATCATCTAACCTGTCGGGCTCATAGGTTTATACAACCCGCCAGTCTAGCACCATAAATTAACAAATATAATATAGGGTTCAACAACGTACTTCACACATAGAAGGCTCCAAGGTCGAACGACCCGCCTTTAAAAAGGTATACATAATATATCAAGTTAACATAGCGTACCTACAAAAGATCGGGCTATTCTCATCCCCAATAATCATTGATCATAAAGCAAAAAGAATGATCAATGTAATAATAATGATATGAGTATTTCAAAAGAAGAGTATGCAAAATAAACACAAGCTTGTGGGGGTTCTTTTGTGTTCACAACGCTCCTACTCGGGCCCCAACTCCTCAACCTAAAATTCATTAAATGAATGGGGTGAGTATTTAACAACATACTCAGTGGGGAACACTGCAAACAGTTATAGCTAATTGCACAAATGAAAATATAACGTATGTACTTTTCTTTACTTTGTGGAGACTAGTCTCAACCCCGCAGGGTCCAAACATCATGATGCCCCTGTTAATGAACATCTTACCCCTGTAGGGATGCCCGCAAACATACTACCCCCTAGGGAGGACATTAACAAGTCTATATCGATCCCAAAGGACCTCTGTATGTCCCGAAGGGTCTCATTCTTTTCACTTGGTCTGAAGACCCTTCATACTCATACAATCAAAGCACAACAATAACTATAACTTTACACGTGTTAACAGTTAAGAGTAACCCCACCTTACGAGACGCTTTTATAATTTCTCAACCTTTGAAATACTTCTTGGCCGTACACAAGTCGTCCACCTTGAACCCCAATACGTCACCTAGCATCTTTAAATCATCTTTTCATTTTAGACGTCGAGTTATACAATTAAATCATATTTTGACCAAACACATGCTATACTTTTCTTTATGGATTTCATACATCTTCATATACATAATCATGGATATACCAACTCATATTATTATTTTGGACTGAAAATACACATTAAAACTCTTTTGAAGAATTTAATCGAACACATTATGTGCACTCATTTAAACCACATGATTATGACTCAATTTAAATCCTTTAAATCCAATATTTCAAATACAAATACCTTCATCCTAGGGCTCTAACATACATAAAAATCAACCCCAAACAACCATCACAACACCTCCAAACAATTATCAACATATTAAGGGAAATTAAGGTAAAAATCCAAACCCTAGCAACAATGAACCATAGAAAATTCGATATAACTTCACATATAGCTTCAAGGAGGTAAATAAACCATATGTTCAAGATATCTAGGCAAGAAGATCAATAAAATCGAAAACCCTAATTTTTGGTTATGAACCCTAGATTCAAATCAACAAGAATGGAGCTTGATCATCAAGAGGGAAGTGGTATTAGATTACCTTAGATGATGGATGATGATGGTAGAATCCTCTCCCAAAAGTTGAAGGATTTCTTGAGAGGAAGGAGAGAAAAATCTCCCAAATAGTGTAAGAAATGAAGAGGAATGAGTGAAGTGTGATATTTAAAGGTTGGAAAATCGGGAAAGAAAATCCCCAGCCCGCGCGACCGCACGCCACCCGCGGCCCCACGCTAGGGCCCTCGGCCAAAAGCACCCCGCGCCCACGCAGCCCTGCACCGGCGCGCAACTCCCCGCGAGCGTGCATCCTCCCGCGGCCGCGCACCTCCCGCTGGCGCGCACTGCCCCGCGGTCACGCACCTTGCTCAATTCAACCCCCGAACTTTTATCGACTCCCGAACATTTTCAACTCCATTTCACTTTAAATTTTTGAAGCACTTTTAATACACGCCGAAAAAGCAGGGGTCATTGCCCCCTAGCCCCCATCGGGGCGCTTCGCCCCCTGAACCCCCATCATCAGCGAGACCCCCGTCCGGCTTAGCGTTAGGGTGTTCAAGTTTTTGGCAAACATAAAATTAAAAACAATTACGATCATCCTTTAACACAAAACTCGACACTTTAGTATTTAAAATTGAAACTGTATTATACACTCGGTATAATACCACTGTGTGCTAAGACGTATTGGTTCGAGTAAGACAACTTGCAATAAAACAATGGCATAATATACAAACATACCAACATCTTATCAACATAATTAATATTCAAATAATATTAATTTGAAATCTTTTACGAAAATTATAATTTATAATTTAGCAAAAAGGGTCGGGGTATCACACCGTGCAAATGCACTACTTCCCTGACATAGAGCTGGGCTAATTGATCTAGCCCATCCGTCATTTTAACAGCAACAAAATATGCTGATTTAGATAATTGATCAATGATTACACAAATAGCGGTATTCCCCCGCTTCCATTCGGGGATTTCTAAGGGTTGGAGCAAACCAGAAGGTTTTTTATGCAAAGCTTTCACTTCATGACAGTTCAAACACCTTTCCACGAAGGTGGCTATTTCTCTCTTCATGTTATTCCACCAGAAGTTCTTCTTGAGGTCTTGATATATCTTGGTGCTTCCGGGATGTGCTGTGTATGGCTTGTCATGTGCTTCGTACATGATTTTCTCCTTTAGTTCTTCCTTGTTCGGCACACAAAGCCTTTTTTTGAATAAGAGCGCGTTATCGGCGGTTTCCATTAAATCTTGTGAGCTATCTGATCGTGCTTCTAGTCTTTTCTTTTCGAAAAACTCATCTCGTCTTTGGGCTTCAATTATTCTTTCCCTTAGGTCAGGCTGAGCGACTATCGCGGCGATTTGTGCTTGAATGGTTTCAGGTGGTGTTAGCACCTCGATCCTTAACTTCTCGAACTCTTTGAGAAGATCCTCCTGGACTAAAACGAGTCCTAACTCTGCCTTCTCCTTCCTACTTAGGGCATCTGCTACCACATTCGCCTTGCCTGGGTGGTAGTGAATCGTGCAGTCGTAATTCTTTACGAGTTCTAGCCACCTTCTTTGTCTATTATTAAGATCCTTTTGCTCAAAGAAATACTTCAGGATCTTATGATCTGAGAAGATCTCACACTTAGCTCCGTAGAGATAGTGCCTTCAGATCTTCAGTGCATGAACAACTGCTGCTAGCTCTAAGTCATGCGTGGGATAGTTTTGCTCATGATTCTTAAGCTGCCTCGAAGCATAAGCAATCATCTTCCCTCTCTGCATTAGAACACATCCTAATCCTTTCTTTGACGCATTTGCGTAAACCACGAAATCTTTATTCCCTTCCGGAATGGCCAATATTGGGGCTATGGTTAGCATCTTCTTCAAGGTTTGGAAATTTTTCTCGCACTCGGGCGTCCACTTGAACTTACAGTCCTTCTTTAACATTCGCGTCATGGGCTTAGATATAGTCGAGAATCCTTTGATGAATCTATGATAATATCCAGTGAGTCTTGGGAAACTTCTTATATCATTCACGTTCCTTGGATACTTCCAGTTGCTTACAGCTTCAATCTTGGCTGGATCCACCTTGATTCCTTCTACTGAAACTATATGACCTAGAAACATAACTTCTTTGAGCCAAAACTCACACTTACTAAACTTAGCGTAAAGCCTTTCTCTTCTTAACGTCTCCAGCACGACTCTTAGGTGCTCTTGATGCTCCTCTTCGTCCTTCAAATAGATGAGGATATCATCTATGAAAACTAGCACAAACTTATCTAAATACGGGTAAAAAACCCGGTTCATTAAATCCATGGACACTACTGGGGCGTTGGTCAATCCGAATGGCATTACTACAAACTCGTAATGACCATAGGAAGTCCTAAAAGCAGTCTTAGGAATATCCACCTTTCAGATCTTCAACTGATGATACCCAGATCTCAAGTCAATTTTAGAGAAGACAGTTGCTCCCTTAAGTTGATCAAAGAGATCATCTATTATTGGTAGAGGGTATCGATTCTTGATGGTCAGCTTATTAAGCTCTCTATAGTCGATGCACATTCTCGATGTGCCATCCTTCTTCTTCACGAACAAGATTGGAGGTCCCCAAGGCGACACACTAGGTTGGATAAAACCTAGGTCTAATAACTCTTGTAGTTAAACCTTGAGTTCTTGCAACTCCTTAGGTGCATTCTGTAGGGGGCTTTCGAAACTGGGGCGGCTCCTGGTTCCAACTTGATGGCAAACTCCACCTACCTGTCTGGAGGTAGTCCTGGCAGCTCCTTTGGAAATACGTCGGGGTATTATCTTATGAATGGAATGTCTTCAATTGAAAGCTCTCTTTCCTCTTTCCTTATCAGGTTAACTAAAAATGCTTGGCAACTATTCTTCCTAATCGTCTTGGCGGCCTTCAGGATGGATATCACTGGGACTTTACTTCCCAGCCTTGATCCGTAGATCTTTACCTCAGGTTTCCTGGGTGGTCGAAACACTACTTCCCTCTCAGGGCAGCTTATGGAGGCATAAGCTGAGGCTACCCAATCCATTCCTAGGATTATATCAAAGTCCTGAATCTTTATTACATAAAGATTTGACTTAAAGATTTCCCCTTCTATGTTCAATTCTAGGTTAGAGCAGACCTTCCTAGACATCATTCTTTTCCCAGAGGGAATACTTATCTCAAGAGCATTCTCAGCATTCTCGGGTTTGATCTTAAGTTTCCTATAAACAGACTCAACTATAAATGAATGCGATGCTCCAGTATGAAAGAGAGCTAAAACTGGCATCTCAAGGAGGGTAATCATACCTGCTAGATTACCGGGGGCCTTAGCAGCTTGCTGCTGGTTGAGAGCATAAGTACGAGCCGGCAGAGGTGGCCTCTGTCCTTGATTAGACCTTTGATCTCGTCCTTGGTCTGACCTTGGATTCATTCCCGTCCTTTGACCTTGAGGTCCTCCTTGCTGCAGCCTTGGCTGATTTTCGGGAAATCGTTGAAGCGACTGCGGGTATAGGGGTTGTTGTGGTGTTTGCGATCGTCTGTTGTTTCCTTATGGACACTCCCTCTTGAAATGTCCCTCTTTACCGCAGTTGTAGCACCTAGTTTGATTTGCTCGGCAGGCTCCAAGGTGCGTCATTCCACACTTTTGACACGGCCTAAGGCTAAGGGTGTTGTCAGGCTGACTGCGAGGAACTCCTGACTCTCAACTTTGCTAGTGAGGTTTCTTTCCTCTATCATCTCTTCTTATTCCTTCCCACTTTCTCTTTCCTTTTGGATCATTAGCTGGCTGAGTGGGCTGAAGTTTCTCTCAAGGGAGAATGGCTTCGATGCTTAAGGCTTTGGCTAAGGTCCGAGCGAAAGACATGTCTTCTTGCCCAGCAAGGGCTATACCAATCTCGGATCTAAGTCCCTTCTTGAACTTTCTTGCTTTCTTCCTATCCGTGTCCACTAGATGTGGAGCATGCCTTGACAATTGGTTGAATTCTCTGTCGTATTCTGACACTGTCTTCTTACCTTTCTTCAAGTGAAAGAACTCCATCTCCTTTGCCTCTCGATAACAATTCGGGATGTACTTTTGATATAGGTCGTGATTGAAATCTTCCCAACTATAGTCCTCCCATTGCTCTGGGTTATGGTCTTTCGAACGCACAAGCTATGAAATTGAAAATTCGTTCTAAGGAGTGAACCCATTTCTCGGCATCCATTGGGTCTCCTAAACGATGGAGGGTTGTGTTTGAGAAACACACTTTCGGCTCTTGGGCCGGGGTTTGGGGCTTGCTGAGGTTCGTTCTCATCTTCGTTCTCAGCTTGACGACTTCGAGGCGGCATCCTAAAGAACTAAATATTAGCGACGCTCGATTGAAATCACACAAAGTAAGAATGCCTTTTGATAAGGTCTTTCCGCAAGATAAGAAAGATGGAAATTAAACGACATCAAGCGGGGAAATTTCCTCATTATGAGGAATTTGGCATCGATATCATAGAAGAAGTTATGGGTTACAAATGGAATAGGGCAGTCTTTTGCAAAATTCACTGCCACTATTAGAGTCTAGAAAAGTTAAAGCATATATTACATATTAAGATCTTGGTTAAAGCGGATTAAATGGACATCAGATAAACAGACAGACAAACAGATAGATCAGACAACTAGATGTTCTAACAGCAACACCTCCTACTTCCTACTAACACTTAATCATAAGTCAGGCCCGTCCCCTTCTCCTTGCATGGCAACCCCACTTCCTCTTCGCCCTTCTCCGGGTCCTCTTCTTCTTCATCAACTTCAACTGTCTCCGGGATGCTGAACTTGAACCTCCTCATGCTGATGTTCCCTTCGGGATACTGATGGGGCATACACTGTCCCAGATCCTGAGAAGCGGACGCATGGGTCCACTGGTTCATTTGAGGAGTGTAGGAAAATAGGGGCTTGGTGTGATTCACAATCCAGACGCTTGAGGGTCCTGCTCCGGAGGTTCCTTCATCGTGAGGGCATGGTGCTTGAAATCTAGGGGGATTGTTGAGAGTCGCCCTTTACAGTTCTAGTTCTACCACGAGGGAGGGGTTTTGCTCGGCTGCCTGCTGCTCGGCTAAGGCGTACACGTGGCCATACTTCGATACCCAACGAGCCATTAAGGCTGAGGAGAACTCCGTCAGATTTCTGATCTCGGTGTACGTTACGGGATCACGAGTGATCGTGCTTTGCAGGATGCGGTACATCGCGTGCTCACACATACGGATGCATGTTTCCAAGTCGGATACGCTTTCGGGCTCTCCTCCGTAGCCGTTTGTCCAAGCCCACCTTTCAAGGTACCTCGCCATATAGGATAGAAACTGCTAGTTGCCATTCCAGGTTTCCCTCCTGAACCTCTCGACCCTCTCTTGCACAGGGCGGAAAAGAGGCACACTTTTCCTAGCTGTCGAATGACGCTTAACCATCTAGAAGAGAATAACTTAATCAGTCTAGATTATAAAAGGGAGACCTAATGTCCTCCTGAGATCATACTAACGTCTATATTATATCTTGCATGCATAGATCCTTTTTAAAAAGAAGTTGACATTTTTATAAAAAATTTTGGTGCCCAAAGTCTTTAAACATACATATCTACCTTTCCTTTAAGTCCAAAATTTTGAGAATGAATTTAAACCTTTTTGGGATCGAGAAATCTTTTCACAAATTTTCCTTGGAATTTCATTCTCAGAAATCATCTTACCCGAACACCTTTTCCTTGGAATTTCATTCTCACGATTTTTCTCTTATCCATAAAACAGGTATGCTTGCTCAAATCTTTTCCTCTCCTGTATTCCAAAAATCATGAATCCAGTATCCAAAATCTCTCCTGTATTCCAAAAATCATGAATCCAGCATCCAAAATCTCTATACTAACATACCTTAATTTTTGGTTGAGAATACGAGGGTGATGGCGAGCTGTGGGTTTCTGCTTTAACTTATCACGAAGCAATTCATATGCACATAGACACTTAGCTTATCTTAAATAAAGAGACAGGTCTGCAGAGTTGCAAGCCTGCTCTAATACCATCTATAACAGCCCGGTCCCGAGATAGGGATTAATGAATGGGGACGGGGTGTTATTAAAGGATTAATGAATAAAGTCAGAAGATTATTGAAGAAGGTTTAAGAATAAAGATATACTTTCGAAAGATAGATGATGATACTCGAGTATACTTGATTAAGAAAGAAACATGCTTTAGCGAAATAAGATGGCTAACTAATCAGATACCAACAAGCATAGACCCATTCATAGATGAAAGCTAATAATCAGATATCAACGTGCAAAAGCCTCTTTATAGGAGAAAGGAAAGTATACTCAAGAAGCGAGAATAAAATGGAATATGCATCACTTATATATAGATAATCACGTCTGGGGAATATTTGTAGAATCTTGATGAACATATAGAACTTGAACGAAATTAGAAAGAGTGTATCAGAGTAGCAGAACACGTAATGAGATTTCAAAAGAAACTTAGATTATAGCAAAAAAATCTTGGCAGCCAACCCACATCCACAGCTACCAACATCCTCAGCATCTTAACCTGAAAACATTTGAAAAAGAGGGTGAATGAGCACTAATGTACTCAGTGGATTTTAACAAAAACACTTTAATAACTTCAAGATATCCAATAATTAACTGACGGTATATGGAGAACAAAACACAATAGCCCTCTCCATATCCGTAAAACCTTTTGGGCCCATCCTGGCTCAAACCTGATGTCAACTGCACCCTTAGGCATGCCATAGGATAGAATAGGGGTTACCTCAAATATCCAAATGAGTTTGCGAGTGATAAACCCAGCCGTGACTCACTTAGTGATCGGAGATCACCAGTTCTCAGAGCTCAAATCCTGCTTAAGTAAAATGCTAAGTTCCTTCTTTCCTTAACCTTATTAGCAAAACCAAACCTAGAGCAAAGTCTAGGGGATAATCCATTAATATAGCATGATCTCGGCCTATAAGGGATTTAACACTACCCTAACAAGGTAATCCTTAATCCTTAACTATACGAGCTTTAAAAAAGCATCAACATTCAAATACAAGAAAATGAACGTACATAAATACGAATTGTAACTAAAGACAATTCTTATATATCTCATGCTAAGCATAAACAATACTTTAACTATTTTGGCATTCCTAAACATAATCGAGAACTCAATTAAAACATAATATCTTCCTTTCCTTCCTTCCTTGTACAGGGATCAATCAGGCAGAGCAAAAATGCTTTATTGGATATCTCATTTGCCCTAACATGCTTCTAGAGCTTATTAGCTCAAGCTTTAGATGAGTATAGATTTACCCACCTCGACTACTGAGTAGAAGATGAAGCAACGAGTTGATGATCCTTCTCCAAATTCCCACGAGGCTCACTTCCTCCTACAAAAGTCGAATAATCGACTCAGCGGCCTCCTTTGAAGATTTGTAACTACTAATAAGAAATTAAACAATACCCAAATTATATACCCTTAACTAGGACTTAAACATAGATAGCACGACTTTAGAACCTTTAGAAAGCACGGGGGTTTGAAATACTCGAGTTTAGAACATGATTAACGACAAAACAAGGTGGTAGAAGCACTGCACGGGCCGTGTAAGCATAGCACGGGCCGTGCTATTTAATGGATGAGAATTAAAAATGCCCAGACTTTCGACACAGGCCGTGTACGCCTTACACGGTCCATACAGGCCCTTGCACGGGCCGTGCAAGACTTGCACGGTCCATGCAGTCTCTTCATAAAATTGGACAGAGAGTTCTGCACGGGCCGTACATAAGGAATCCCTTTCTGCACGGTCCGTGCACTCCCATGAACCTTGAAATTCTTCGATCGATGTATTGGTCAAGGCATTACTCGTTCGCCTCTCCCTTTCCTCAATGTTTTAAACTTGAAATAAGGCTTAGAACTTTGAATAAAATATAGAAACGAACATGCTTTATAATAGAATACACACGACAATCTTCTTTGAATACTTAAAATAATGATAAAATCTTAAATATAACTTAAACAAAAACTTAACGAAACTAATTATGAGAATTAATGATGAGAATAACAACATGAATAATAACGAATACAACGATGAGAAATATAATGGAAATGCTAATAACTTGAAACTTTAACAAGAATCGAAATATAACTTGAGGCGGAAAGTAAATAAGTAATAACGAAGAACATGACGAACACAAAGAATGGAAAGTAAATGCGGAATTAAAAGACGGAAAAGAAATGGAAATTGAGACCGATGAACAAGAATGGATGGGGTTAGGTGCGTCGAAGGAAGGTGGCTAGCTCGGTGTCTCATCGAGTCACAACAGCGGCAGAGCTGCCTGCTATAACCCAACGGTGCCCCTAGAACATTCCCTCACCATATCCCTTCCATGTCACTCCGCTCGTCATCTTGCAAAACACTCACGAAGAACACTTTTTACTTTGACAGAACCTCGACTTTTCTCTCGACTCACAAGCTCTCAAAGCTGTCCCACTCTCTTGGAAGTGAAATGGATAGAATGAGCAAATGAATGCAAAGGGGGTGGCCTTCTATTTATAGAAGGGAGCTTGGCTTCGTTGAGAAGCCACTCTAGTGCGAAAACACTGCAAAAGTTACCCCGGGTTCGGTTAAAAGCTGCTTTATTCGATGTCGTGGTCCAAATGACCTCATACATGAAATCTAAAAATACTAGGAGACTCATTGGCTTGAATACTAGTGAACCAACTTGATTTGTGATGAAGACGGGGTCATCAGAAGAAAGACGAGCAAAGATTCTCTTTTTGGAATTACTTTTTACTATTCACTCAGACTGACAGATTTTGCTCCCGAGCGTTCGATTGACCTCAGAATGGAAATCCGTGAATGCCAACGGAATCCTTGAGTCATTTCACATAAGAGGCACCTGACAGAACTAGACTCGGATCAACGAGAAAGATTTCATAAATTTCTTAAAACACGAACGCACGCAAAAGTTACTATTCATTCACCTTTTAAATATGTTTTTCATCACCGAAAACTCAAATACTTCAGAATAAAATTCCGGGAACACCGGCACACTCATTGAGTAAAAACCTTTCTAACAAGACCATAAATGGCCAAAACAGAATTAAGATCGAATTTTTTGAAAAGACGATTTCATGAAAACTGACCCCTAAAGTGGTGACTGACATCTGACTTCTCTTAAACATTCTTTAATCTTATTCCTTAAATTAATTAATTATTCTTAATAATTCTCTAAACATTATCTGAAAATCTGGGGTGTTACATAAGCCTTTGAAAGACTGACTGTCTTCGAGTTGCCCTTCTCGATAGATCAGTCTGGTCTTTGGGCTGAGGTTGAGGAGTGTCTAAGATACCTTTGTCTTTTAACTCCTCAACTGAAGGGAACTGAGCTGGTCTTGTGAATCCTTTCAGAATTCCAGATTCCTAGCTCTGTACAACTGCATTGCCCTTCTCTGCGGCAGTATACTTACTATATCCAAGCCCTGGACTCTCAGATTCAGTTCTTTGATCACTTAAGATTTCATCAAGAGTTTGGGATCCCTTCTTGAATTTGAGAGATAATTCCTCTCTTTCAAGAATTTCTTGATTGAGCTTCTCATTCTCAGCTTCCAGCTCTGCATTTCTCAACTTCAGCTGATCCATTTCTATTGTCTAAAGGTCAAGACCTTTTAGTCGTTGATTTTCAGCGCTTAGCTCATCAACTTTGCTTCTTAGCTCATCATTCTCACTCTTCAGTTCAACATGCATACTTGATACATAAGCTAATTGATCTTCTAGAATTCGTAACTGTTCATCCAGTTCATTTCTAGAGATCGATGCTTCATATAAATGATAAAATGAGGTTATTGAGTCAACTTGACTCACCTCTTCATCATTGTCGGCCATGAGGCATAGTAGAGTGATAAGTCCATTTATTTCGTGTTTTTATGGGCATTTTATCCTCTATAAATGTCCTTTTTAGTGTGTTTTGAGTCGAAAAGAACCAGGTTGCAGTCAAAGGGCATTCTAAGAGTTGAGTCTGGCGGAAGGGGCATTTTATGCCTAGTTATTCACGTATATCTCTCACATATGTTCCTTAGAGGCATAGGGGACTTCTTCAGTATCCATCCCACATTCGGTCAGTGAAGTGGGCATATCAGATATGGATGGAGCTGACAGATGATGCCGTGCCCACAGTACTCGCACAGACTCGACCACAGGGCAGAATGGGCATGCCAGTAAAATTCGGGATTAAGTTGAAGGATAGCTGGTGGAAGGATAGCTACATATCCGCAGGAGAGTTGGAGCTAAGCTGGACTCCTGGAAGGTGCTGCAACAAAAGGATAAGCTCAGACGAGGAGATAAAGCTCAAATCTGAGGCGATAAGAGCAATCCCTAAAAAATAGGGATTTGTTGAAGATGAAGCTTATCCAGTCAAAGTCAGCGAGGGCACACCGTTCCGGATTTTCAGCAGAAGACCCCCGCCTGTGGGGAAACTCTACTCGAGAATGTAGTTATTTAAACAAGTTTAGTTTCTGGAGAAACAAGCTTTAGACAGTCTGAAACAATTTACATTTTTATATTTTCTGCATTTTAATTTCAGTACGCTGCTTAGGCAGCCAAACAATCCGAAAGGTCTTAAAGCTTCGGGACTTAGGTATGTTCGTATTTCTCAACGTTGGAGTTGAATTTTTGCTTAATTAATTCAGTAAGTTTTCATTTATTTTTATGTCTTTAATTTCTGCAGTTTTAATTATGTCTAGCCTTCTCGGCTAGATCTTTAATTCTGGCGTTTGAATGATGAAATTGGATTAAGCATAAATCTGGACTCGTGAGGCCAAAATGGGCATAGTAATGCATGATTAGTTTCCGTTAATTCTTGTGCCTTGTTCCACGTGAGTGTGTGCCTGAAATGCCCAATGTGGCTGATCACTCGTTAGGTAAAGATGGCACACCACTATTAATTGAATTGGCGAATTGTGATTGTGTGTCGGTTCATATAGTAATAAGGGAATTAATGGGGTGTTGTGGGCACAAGAGGAATCAATTGAACACAATAGATCTGGGTCCGTCTAGGGCACACTGCTGCTTGCTTGCTTACATCTCTTAGAGGAATCGGGAGGTGGGTAACTAGTTAGGGATTTAATCGAAGAGGAATCACTTTTAAACCTAAAATGAAAGGATGGATCAGGAGACGCAGAGAGGAATCCAGTCACCATAACTAGATGACGTATCATGTATGAAAATCGGTGTGCCCATGATCGAGTTGTTTTATGTTTAAACCAAATTCTAATTCAAATGCCAGAACCTTTTGTTATTTGATAGTTTCTTTAGTTTCTTTCGCAGATTTAAATTCAGTTTAGTGACAACACCAAACCCCCCCTTTGTGATTGGTTACTTGAAGATAGAATCGCAACAGCTCTCTGTGGGATCGACCCGTACTCATTGGCTAGCTACGCTCGCTGTGGGCACAGGAGTTTACAAATATATTTTTGAGCGCGAAACGACAGCGCATCATAGAGCTTCATCATCAGAGCTGTAGCCGTCTAAGTGGATTCCAGATGGGTAGTCCGAATCGTCCGGTACAGCTTTCTCAGAATTTGCGATCATTGTTTTCCTTTCGAAGAAGCTTCTCCTCACTTTGGTCTTTTTATCTTCATGAAGCTCTGGACACTCGTATCTGTAGTTTCCTTGCTTGTGGCAGTGGAAACATTTCTCTATGTTCCTGTTTGCCAACCTGAATTGTTTAGCTGGTTGCTGGTTCCTCTCACTTTTTGTAGCTTTATCAGCTTAGGGTTGAGCTGATTGTTGATCTCTGACTTTTCTTAGTTTCTCCAGCAATCTTATCATTAACTGGATTTGCTCATTCAAATCCTCAGTCGGGATCTCCTTTTTATCGGATGACTCTCTTCTTCGATCGTAGTTTGCAACGATTGCTTTCCTTTTGAAGAAGCTCCTCCTCACTTTGTCTTTCTTGTCTTCAGGGAGTTCTGGACATTCATATCTGTAATGTCTTCGTTTGTGGCAGTGAAAACATTCTCCTAGATTTCGATTGTCACCCCTGAACGGTTCAGCTAATCATTCAGCTGGTTGATGAGTTCTCTCATCTTTTGAGATATCATCAGTTTGAGATGGAACTGATTGTTTATCCCGGACTCTCTTCAGTTTTTCTAACAACCTGGTAACTGACTGAATTTGATCATTGATGTCTTCAGTCAAGTTTTTTGTGCAGTTGTGCAGTTCTTTGTGTCCTTCATTCTGTCCTTATCTATAGTTTTAAATAGTGCAGCTTGAGCAACGAACTCTAGATTCTTCAACTTCTTCTCTTCACTAGTGAGAAGATTAGTTGGCTTTGGGATCATTGCTGGTTGATTGATATCAACTATGTGAGCATCATTGTCCATCATGATGATGATAGGACCTTCTTCAATAACTTCCCACATATTCTCATGGATCGAGCAGAGATGCGCCTTCATTCGCCTGCTCCAATTATCATAATTCTCAACTAAAAACAAAGGTAGCTTATGGTTTCCCATAGCTTGAAATGTTAGCACAGATAAGTAGATCTGATTCAGTTGATCTGCAGAAATGGTTGATCCTTAGAATCAACCACTCTTATACCACTAGTTGGTCCCGGGTGAGTCGATATCAGTTTAGAGGGGGGGGGGGGTTAATAAACTGATTAAAACTTTTGCTTCAATTGCGGAATAATAAGGGCCCTTGACTTGCTTAGAAACTTATCCATGCACAATTCGAATAAGTACTTTGGACAGCTTTAGTGCAGATTGTGTGAGCTTGTGTACAGTTCAAATATATGCAATTAATCAAAACAGTACAACACACAAATGATTTATAGAGGTTCGAAGTCTCAAACTCCTACGTCCTCTCTTCCTTCCACAGAAGGGAAACTTCACTATATAACTTGAGTTCTTTTACAAATTACACAATAAAGGATAGTTGGCTGAAACTGGTAACTGCTCCCTATCTCAGCGGGTCGACGACTCACACTTGAAGTCCCTAACTGCTCGCTAGGAAGGTAGGTGCTATTGACGTCTTTACAAGGTTTTAGATCTCTTTCAATCTTCAAGAGGTTAGTTTTGAATAGGGGGTATCAACTGATGTGCTCCTTCATTTGAGCTGGATAGTTGATCGTTGTATTGCTGAAACTGAGAAGGCTGCCCTAGCCGGTTAATCAACAGCTGGCTGAATGTTTTGACTCTTTGAATTCTTCTTCTCAGTTGGACTCTCGCAGTTTTTAGCAAATGCTGAACTAGAGCTATGTGGGAGGGAGAAAGAAAGCTCTGCTTGAATGAAGGTTTCAAGAATAAGTATTGCTAAAAGTCTCAGAGGCAAGAGTGTTCAAAACTTTGATTCACTCGTCTTTTATAGAGGAGTGATTTTATGACCGTTGAGTTCCATTGATCGGTGGCTCTATTGATTAATCAATGGCAGATGGTCTTTATTGATCGCTGGAGCTTTTGAATGAAGTAGCCATTGCTTTGCCAATCAATCTCCATTGGATATTTAATTCCAGGATCTCTGTTGACGCATTTATTCCAAGATTCGCCGGTTGAGCAATAACTCCAGGGTTCTCTGGCTGACAGTTCTGAGCTTCAGTTTTAGCAACTTTGAGTTCCAGTTGGCAGTTCTGAATTTGTTTATTCAGTTCGGCTATTACTCTAGCTGGCAGTGCTAAGCTTATCAGCTCAGTTTGGCTATTGCTCCAGTTGGCAGTTCTGAGCTTGTCAGCTTAGTTTGACTATTACTTCAGTTGGCAGTTCTGAGCTTCTTCCTCCAGTTCGGCAATTGCTCTAGTTTGTAGTTCTGAGCTTGTCTGCTCAGTTCGACTAATCATTCTCAAGATCTTTTGTCAGCTTGACTGATCATAAGCTGACTGACTTCAGTTCTGGCCTTTAGCTGATTTGTCTGTTCACTTCAGTTTGTCCATCAGTTGGATACTTCCAGTCTTTCAGTTTAAACTGATCTCGTATCAGTTTCTTCAGTCTAGTCGATTCTTTTCTCCCTTAGCTCAGCTGACTTAGCTGTCAGTTTGTTTCGACTGGTTCAACTCTTCGAATCCACAGCTGAATTGAGTTCTAACTAGTTGGTGTATCCTCATAGCTGGTAGACCATACTCCAGTTTGGTTTACTTCATCTTTGATTGAGTTCCTCTTTGATGCTATGGATTGGTCAGCTCAGATCTACAGCTTGAATTTTAGTCAATTTTTCATAAAGAGTTTTGACATCTCATCAAAACCTTATCTAGAGATTCCTTGATAGTTTTTCCTACCATAATTCATGCTATATTGCAAATATTGAGCTTTTTTACCTCCCCTCACAGGTCAAGTTCAATCAGTGTCATGCTGCGAAAGTCACAACTGAGAAGAAGATCCTAAAGAGTCAATCAGCTAGCTGTTGAAGAGTTCTAGCAAGAGCAAGCTTCTCAGTTCACAAAAGTCAACGATCAAGTACTCAACTCAATACAAGGAGTACTACAGTTGATTCAAATTTCAAGACTTCTAAAACCTTAAAAAGACAAGCAATAGCACCTTATCTCTCCAGCGAGCAGTTAGGGATCGCAAGTGTGAGGCTGTCGACACCGGCTAAGGAATCCACGGATCATTGGAACTACCATTTCCGGGACAGTACCAGTTAAAAAGGAGACCGTGACTCTGTGAGAGTTGTCGTCCACCAAGTTCAACAATTGTCTTCATTGTGTAATTGCAATAAAGGAACTTTACCATTACATAGTGAATTGCCCTTTTCAGTAAGGAAGAGAGGACGTAGAAGTTTAAGCTTTGAACCTCTATAAACTGCTTGTGTGCTGTATCGATGGCTTTCTATCTGCATATCTTGAACTATACACCTTGCTCACACAAGCTGCACCTTTGAGTCAACCAATTATCTCAAATGATTGTGTACATTGATAAGTTATACGCGAGTCAAGGGCCCTATCTATTCCGCATTCAAGTTAAAAAAATCTTAGTTAGTTTATTCACCCCCCCTAAGCTAACTTCGACTTGCCCGGGACCAACAATTTGAGAAACTGAAACTGAAAGTTACTGAATTAGAAACTGAACATCAAAAGCTTAAAAAGGAGATACTTGAGAAAGAGGAAGTCTCCATTAGGTTCAAAAATGGATCTCAAACATTAGATGACATCTTAAGCCATCAAAGAACTGAAATCGGAAATACTAGTCTAGGGTACAACAAGTTCACAGCTCTAGAAAAAGGGAAGAATATTGAGAATAGCAATAAAATGGGTATCATAAAAGGATTTACTAGACCAACTCAACCCCAGTCAGTTGAACCATCAAAAGGCAAAGGCCTTCTTAAAACCCCTCAAATTCAGGCTAGACAAACCAGTCACTTTTCTCAACCGAGACCTCATGTGAACCAAACTGAGAGATCATTTGAACCCAAAAGAAACGCCTTTTCCAGATCTCAAGCCTACCCTACTCATCATCAAAGATTCAACAAACACACCTATAGAGATCATCATAGTACTCATAGGAGAAACTAAAGAAATACATTTGAACCTAGAAATCAATATGATGATTACTTGAAATCTAGGAATGAACAAAGAATTAATCCAAAAGGGTTCAATCCTTCAAACTGAAAACACACAAGGCATTGGCATGATCGAAGAACTTAAAAATCTTTAAACCAAAGATGATAAGTTAAACCATTTTATCCTACTAAATCTCAATGCAGGTACCATTCAACTTAGTCATCTCAGAGGACGAGAATAGAAAATAAAACAAAAATTATCAGTCAATCAAAATCCGATGGATCTCTGAATGTTGAAAAGCTAAAAGCTTGGCAAATCAGGATTCTAAAAAACTTACTCAGTCAATAATGACCCGATATGAAACGGGTATCTAAAAACTAATCATTGTTTTTGCAGGAAATTGGCATCCTATCTGGAAAGAAAACCAAGGATATTTAGTATCTAGATAGCGGGTGTTCAAAGCACATGACTGGAGATAGAAAACATCTAGAAGGATATAAAGAAGTCAAAGGTTTACTTGTCACATTTGGAGACAATTCCAAAAGCCGAACCATTGGAAAAGGATTTATGGTGGAAGGCAAGGTGATAGTCAATGGAATGTCACATGTTGACGGACTGAAGCACAAGCTTTTAAGCACTAGTCAATTATGTGATAACGGCTACTTAGTTAACTTGAACAGAAGTACCTGCGATATTAAAGACAAGTCAACCGGAGCAATTCTCCTAACCGGTGTCAGAAGGGAAACCATGTATGTGGTTGACTGGTCAACTGATTATTCAGAAGCTTGCTTTCTATCCAAATGGACAGCTGAAACAAGTTGGCTATGGCATTGATGACTAAATCACCTCAACTTCAAAAACATCAACTACTTAGCCAAGAAAGGGCTAGATAAAGGACTTTCCAAAGAAATCTACAAGAACACCGGTACTTGTGGACCATGCCAAAAAAGAGAAGAAAGTGAAGTCTTCAATCAAAAATAAGGGTTATCCTCCAGGAACAACCGCATGTCTTCAACAGCTACACATGGAATTGTTTAGACTAGTCAAACCGCAAAGTCTAAAAGGCAAAAGATTCACATTAGTAGTGGTTGAAGGCTTTTCTAGATACATTTGGGTGGAATTCTTGTGGAGTAAAGATGAAACTTATGCCAAGCTATCATCACTGATCAGAAGATTACAAACTGAAAAGGAAAGTTTAATTCAAAGAATTTGATCTGATAATGGAACTGAATTCATCAATAAGAAAGAGATCAAGTTCTGCAGTGAGATTAGAATAACTCATGAACACTGATCAGCTGCAAGAACTCCTCAACAAAATGTTGTAGCTGAAAGGAGAAACGAACACTCAAGAAAGTAGCTCGAGCAATGATTGTTGATGCCAACATAACTGAAAACTACTGGGCTGAAGCAGCCAACACAGCTTGCCATACTCAAAACCGAAATGTCATAAGCCTTCTATCTCTTACTTTAAAATCTTTGGTTGCAAATGTTATATTCACAACAATAACAAGACTCAACTGAAAACTTTCAGTGCTAAAACTGATGAGGGAATATTTCTTGGATATAATTCACCTCATTCTAAAGCTTACAGAGTGTTCAATAAATGAACCGTTATTGTGGAAATAACATGTCATGTGGTATTTGATGAGCTTGCTAATGAGTACAAGGCCAAAGACATTATTAATACATCAGTTCATGTACATCCCAGTGAAATTGAGAACTCGTATGACTATGTTGATCATATAATTCCAGAGCGGTTCGTAAACTCACTTCAGAAATGTAATAGAACTGATAATAGGCCAACTGAAACCAACTTGGTTAATGAGGACACAAACTGTGCTGAGACCATTAATTCCACAACTCAAACAGGGGGAAGAACTGGTGAAGAAGTTGAACTAACTGAAGAAAAGACAATTGATAAAGCCAACAACAATGAACCAGCTGAAGAGACACTAGAAGCTAGCCTACCTAGATGGCTCTGAAGACATCCAACTGACAAGATAGTGTGTAATCCAAAAGGCTGTGTACAAACCAGAAGCTTAACTGAACATGCACTGTTCACGTGCTTCATTTCTCAAACTAAAACGACAAATGTCAAGGAAGCTCTAGAAGATTTAGACTAGATCATGGCAATGCAAGAAGAACTAAACCAGTTTATAAGAAATGATATATGGTTTCTTATTGATAGACCAAAAATCCAAAAGGTAATTGGCACGAAATGGGTTTTTCACAATAAGATGGACGAACAAGGCGTGATCACAAGAAACAAAGCCAGATTGGTAGCTAAGGGATATTGTCAAAGTGAAGGGATCGACTTTGATGAAACATTTGCACCAAATGGATGTCATGAGTGCATTTCTTCAAGGAATGCTCAAAGAAGATGTGTATGTCGAGCAAACTCCAGGTTTTGAAATCAAAGATCAAGTCTATAAGTTGAAGAATGCTCTCTATGGACTAAAACAAGCTCCTAGAGACTGGTATGAAACTCTATGTACATTTTTGCTAAAGAATGGATTTCAAAAAAGGACTATTGATCGGACTCTATTTCAAATAGAACAGTCAATCGAGATCTTATTGGTTCAAATCTATGTTGATGACATCATATTTGGATCCAAAAGCAAAGATCTATACACAAGATTCACTCAACTGATGCAAAGCGAATTCAAGATGAGTATGATGGAAGAAATGACATTCTTCCTAGGACTCCAAGTGAAGCAACTCAGTGATGGGATCTTCATCAATCAATCCAAATATACAAAAGAGTTAGTCAAAAAGTTTGGAACTGAGAAAGGAAAAACTCTCAAGATTCCAATGAACACATCGATTCAGCTGACTCTTGATAAAAAAGAAGAATAAGTTATCCAGACTTACTATCTTGGAATCATCGGTTCAT
This sequence comes from Perilla frutescens, assembly GCA_026008535.1. Lineage (NCBI taxonomy): Eukaryota > Viridiplantae > Streptophyta > Magnoliopsida > Lamiales > Lamiaceae > Perilla > Perilla frutescens. The sequence goes on along the minus strand of BRKX01000003.1, from coordinate 29,453,123 downwards.
TATTATACCTAACCGTTAGTCAACCAGATATCTCCTACTCAGTCAGAATGTGTTCCCGATTCAAGTCCAATCTAAAGAAGAGCCACTTGGAAGTAGCTAAGAGAATTATCAAATATCTCAAGGGAACCATAAACTTTGTGTCGGGGTTTTTTCGAATTGAATCACCACAGAATCTAATTGGATACTCATTTAATCCTAATGTCATGATATCATATTTTATGTGTTCATATAAAATTAATTAAAGCCGAGTTGAATTAATGAATTAACATGCATAGCAAATTTCGATTCTAACAAAAGCAGAAACATAGAACTTGAAATTTACTTACAAATTCAAGACGGGTTGCAGACAAGATTAAAGGTCTAATCTTGTTGTTGTATACATGTATGATTAGTGCATCATGCTCAACTATTCAACTCAATGATCTTCTGTTGTATTCCCTGACTGTGTTTAGATACATGGTAGGCTGTATACTACTAAACATGGTGTGAATACTATGGGGATCAAGAGAACACAAAGAGGGACTGAAATTACTTGTGTAATTTTCAGCTACCACCTCCTTAATATATAAGAGGGTGGCTGAAAATTCACTCCCAAGCCCTAATGGGTTTGGGCCTCTCACTCTTGTTCTATCCCTAGTCCACTTCAGTCATATTGGGCTACAACAGTGATCTAAAATAATATGAACTTGGCCTGATAGATTTATTTAATTTCTAATATCCAATAAACTTTGGATATAATTAAATGCATCAAGTATTATTTTTATTCCATTAAAGAAATAATACCGACCTACCAATTTAATACATATTTCTAAATATGCTTCCTTCTTTAGTTCAGCCGTTCCCCATGTTTAAGGTATAAGTTCTTTTGAAATCCCATTATGTGTTCTGCTACTCTGACACACTTATTATAATTCCTAAGTTCTATTATGTTATCAAAATTCTAGGGATATTCCAAAGACATGGTTATATATATATATATATATATATATTGATGCACATTAAGTTCTATTCCTTCTTCTCGAGTATATTTTCCTTTCGCCTATGAAGAGGCTTGTGCACGTTGATATCTATTTATTCACTTTGAACTATGAATGGGTCTATGCTTGTTGGTATCTGATTAGTTAGCCGTTTTATTCCGCTAAAGCATGTTTCCTTCGTAATCAAGTAAACCAGAGTATCATCGCCTATCTTTCAAAAGTAATTCTTTATTCTTAAACCTTCTTTGGTAATCTTCCGTCTTTATTCGATAATCCCTTAATAACACCCCGTCCCCATTTATTAATCCCTATCTCGGGACCGGGCTGTTACAATTTGCTTCCTCAAGGGGACATCATCAACTTGGTGAACCAGGACACGGTGACCATACCTATTGCACGACACATCATATATGAATATGATACTATTCAAGATATCAAGTTTGTTTATCCTATCTGAGATTCTCACCCATTAATAAGTCAAAGTAATATCACAACATATATGTGCTCACCAATACATATGGCTTAAGAACCCGAACTCCGTGGATCATTATTCTCTCACTTAAAGTCAGAACAGAGTATAGTATCCTATCTTGATCCTCCTCAATACACTAATCAGTGTACTAGAATATTCAGCTAGTCAAGATAAACTAACTATCAGATTATTCTACGGTGTACCGATGGGTGGATTCAGGACCATCTAAGTCGTGAGCTTTTAATACCATGCAAGGAAACTGATGATAAAATATTTTCTATGTATACATACTCACACACTATATCATCTACAATGCAAGTATATGGAACTGACAAATATATTATAAATAAATGCACACAGTGACTGCAATAATAATAATTCAATCTATATCATCAAAACATTGTAACATAGTATGTATACAAAAAGACAAGTCTTCTAGTATACAAAACTAACACCTTTGACTATGGTATCCTAGAGATGATAGCTTGAGTCTGACTGGTTACTCAAACTCAGATTTTAGTGGATGCAAAATAGATAGAAAAAGTACGATAGAACCTGTTGGTTTCTAGGAAGCAAACTTATCTCTTTGTTTAGCAAGAAAAAACATTCCGTCGCAACTTCTACAACTGCAGCTGAATATGTTGCTGCGGGCAGATGTTGTGCACAAATACTATAGATGAGACAGCAACTGAAACATAAAAAATTTAAAACTGAAGAAGTGCCTATTTTTGCGACAAGAATAGCGTAATTTTACTTTCTCAAAATCCAGTGTTACACTCCAGAACCAAGCATATTGATATAAGGCATCACTTCATAAGAGATCATATAGAAAAGAAGGACATCAGTATCAAATATATCAACACACAATGGCAAATCACTGACATCTTCACAAAATCACTCCATGAGGTAAGATTTGTGAAGCTATGCATCCAACTGAGTCTACTTGAGCTAGTATCAAAGGATGAGGATGATATGCTTATTGAAGAAGGTCAATCAAGTGAAAAACTCACTCCAACTGAAGAAAGGAACTAAAGAGAAAGGGAACTAAACAAGAACTAATTCAGTTCAGGATATTCAGTTTGATCATCAAACTGAAAGTTGCTTGAGAAGGAAAAAGAAAGTGAACTAAGGTTATTCAGTTAGACTAATCATGTAACACCCTAGATTTTCAGATAAGGTTTAGAGGATTCTAATGGTAATTAATTAGTTAAGGAAGAAATTTAAATAAGGTTTAAGTGAAGTCAAATGTCAGTAACAACTTTAGGGGTAAATTTTCGTAAAATCATCTTTTCAGAAATTTTGATCTTAACTCTGTTATAGCCAATTTTGGTCTTGTTATAAAGGTTTTAATTCAAGGAGTGTGTCAGTATTTTCGGAATTTTATTCTAAAGTCATTTGAGTTCCCGGTGGTAAAAAATGTATTTAAAGGATAAATGAATAGTAACTTTTATGTGCGTTCGTGTTTTGAGATATTTATGAAATCCTCCTCGTTGATCCGAGTCGTATTCTGTCTGGCCTCTCTGATGGAAAATGACTCAAGAAATCTATTGTCATTCACGGATTTCAATTCTGAGGTCAATCGAACGCTCAGTAGCAAAATCTGTTAGTTTGAGTGAATAGTAAAAAGTAATTCCAAAAAGGGAATCTTTACTTGTCTTTCTTCTGACAACCTCGTCTTCATCTCGAGTTAAGTTGGTTCACTAATATTCGAGCCAACGAGTCTCCTGGTATTTTTAGATTTTGTGTATGAGGTCATTTAGACCTCGACATCGAATAAAGCAGCTGTTAACCGAACCCGGGGTAACGTTTACAGTGTTTCCGCACTGGAGTAGCTTCTCAAGGAAGCCAAGCTTCCCTCTATAAATAGCAGGTCCCCCCTTCCATTCACTTTGCACCATCCATTCATTTCCATACTTTTGGAGAGTGAGAGCTTGAGAGCTTGGGAGTTCCGAGAGAAAGTCGAAGTTTTGTCGAAGTAAAAAAGCGTTCTTCGTGAGTGTTCTGCAAGACAACGAGCGAAGTGGCGTGGAAGGGATGTGGTGAGGGAAGGTGCGAGGGGCGTCGTTGGGTTGTAGCAGGAGGCTCTGCCGCCGTTGTAACTCGACGAGATGCCGAGCTAGCCACCTTCTTCGACGCACCTAACCCCGTCCATTTTTGTTCGTCAGTCTCGATTTACATTACTTTTTCGACTTTTAATTCCGTATTTTTTTTCCATTCTTCGTGTTCTTTATGTTCTTCGATATTACTCATTTACTTTTCATCTAAAGTTATATTTCGATTTTTGTTGAAGTTCCAAGTTAATAGCATTTCCGTTATACCGCTTGTTTTTATTCTCATCATTATGATTCTCATCATTATTTCTTGTAATTAGTCTCATTTATTCCTTTGAAGTTCCGTTCAAGTTATATTTAAGATTTCGTCATTATTTTAAGTATTCAAGAAGGATTATCGTGTTATGTCGTTATAATGCAAATTTCTTTTCAAGATTAAAGCATGTTCATTTCTGTATTTTATTCAAAGTTCTAAGCCTTATTTCAAGTTTAAAACGTTGAGGAAAGGAAGAGGTGAATGAGTAACGTGTCGACCAATACTTCGATCAAAAGTTTCGGAAGTTCGTGAATGAGCACGGACCGTGCAAGGGATGCACGGCCCGTGCAAAGCCATCCATAAATCACGGCATAAGTCTGAGAAGCTAGAACGGACCGTGCTAGGGTAGCACAGACCGTGCTAGGGCTTACACGGACTGTGCTATGCTTTCATGGCCCATGATATCCTTGCATGGCCCGTGCAATGCCTCTGCCGCCCTGTTTTGACTTCAATCGTGTTCTAAAATCGAGTCTTTCAAACCCTCGTGTTTTCTAAAGGTTCTAAATTCGTGATATCTATGATTAAGTCCTAGTTAAGGGTATATAAGTTGGGTATTGTTTAATTTCATATTAGTAGTTAGAAATCTTTGAAGGAGGCCGCTAAGAAGTTTCCTAGGACTCGCTAGATATTATCGTAGATTCATCGAAGGATTCTCGAGGATATCTAAGCCCGTGACACAACTGCTAAAGAAAGACTCCAAGTTCAAGTGGACGCCAGAGTGCGAGGAAAGTTTCCAAACCTTGAAGAAGATGCAAACCACAGCCCCAGTGTTGGCCATTCCAGAAGGGAATGAAGATTTCGTGGTTTACGCAGATGCATCAAAGAAAGGATTAGGCGGCGTGCTGATATAGCATCGAAAGGTGATTGCTTATGCATCGAGGCAGCTTAAGAATCACGAGCGGAACTATCCCATGCATGACTTAGAGCTATTAGCAGTTGTTCATGCGCTGAAAATCTGGAGGCACTATCTCTATGGAGCTTAGTGTGAGATCTTCTCAGATCACAAAAGCTTGAAGTATTTCTTTGAGCAAAAGGATCTTAACATGAGGTAGAGAAGATGGCTAGAAATCATAAAGGATTACGACTGCACAATTCACTACCACCTAGGCAAGGCGAATGTGGTAGTTGATGCCCTAAGTAGGAAGGAAAAGGCAGAGTTAGGACTCTTTTTAGTCCAGGAGGATCTTCTGAAGGAGTTCGAGAAGTTGAGAATTGAGATGCTAAGACCACCTGAAACCATTCAAGCCTAAATTGCCGCGATAGTCGCTCAGCCCAAAGCCCAGAGAGGAGATGAGTTCCTTGAAAACTCGTAAGACTCTTTTTTGTTAACTCGTAAGAAGGAAAAGGCAGAGTTAGGACTCTTTTTTGTTAACTCGTAAGACTTCGCGGAAGCCGTCGACAATGTGCTCTTCGTGGAAAGGTGTTTGAACTGTCAGCAAGTGAAAGATTTGCATCAAAAACCTTCTAGTTTGCTCCAACCTTTAGAAATCCCTGAATGGAAGTGGGATCATATCAATATGGACTTTTTCGTAGGTTTGCCAAAGTCTAAGCGGGGGAATACCGCTATTTACGTAATCGTTGATCGATTATCGAAATCAGCATATTTTGTTGCTGTTAAAATGACGAATGGGCTAGATCAATTAGCCTAGCTATATCTTAAAGAAGTTGTGCATTTGCACGGAGTGCCGGTCTCGATTACATTAAGATTCTGGAGGAACCTACAAGAAGCCATGGGATCAAGGCTCAATTTCAGCATGGCCTTTCATCCTCAAACGGATGGCCAATCTGTAAGGACTATCCAAATTCTAGAAGACATGGTTAGAGAAGTAGTCATCGATCAAGGAAGCAATTGGGAGGAATTACTGCCATTGGTAGAGTTTGCATACAACAACAGCTACCGGTCATCGATCGGCATGGCCCCTTATGAAGCCTTGTACGGAAGGAAGTATAGATTGCCTTTGTATTGGGACGAAGTTGGAGAGAGAAGGATACTTGGACCTGAAATGGTCCAGGAAGCTGTCCAGAAGATCGAGCTTATTCGTCAATGAATCAAGGAGGCTCAAGATAGACAGAAGGCTTATGTAGATCAAAGAAGAATGAAGCTCATTTTTTATGTTGGAGATAAAGTGTTCTTGAAGGTGCTCCGTCAAGAGGAGTTGTTCGTTTTGGCAAACGTAACAAGTTAAGGCCTAGATTCATTTGACCTTTTGAAATTATAAAGAAGGTGAATGAAGTAGCCTACAGGTTGGCCTTACCACCCAACCTGAGTGATGTTCATGACATCTTTCATATCTCAATGTTGAGAAAGTACATGTTTGATCCAAAGCACGGGAGTAGCAAGGAAGAGTTAGTCCTGAATGAGGACTTAGCATATGAAGAAAAGACCGAGGCCATTGTGGAATGAAAGATCCAGAAGTTGAGGAACAAGGAGTTCATTCTTGCAAAAGTAATCTGGAACCATCATGGTTCGGAGAAAGCAACCTGGGAGCTTGAATCCAAGCTGCTCAAGAAGTACCCTGATATCGTTTATCATGTTTAGTAAATTTCGGGATAAAATTTGTTTAAGGGGGGTAGGATGTAACACCCCAAATTTTCAAATAAGGTTTAGAGGATTCTAATGGTAATTAATTAGTTAAGGAAGAAATTTAAATAAGGTCTAAGTGAAGTCAGATGCCAGTCACGACTTTAGGGGTCAATTTTTGATCTTAACTCTGTTATGGCCAATTTTGGTCTTGTTAAGAAGGTTTTAATTTAAAGAGTGTGCCGGTATTTTCGGAATTTTATTCTGAAGTCATTTGAGTTCCCGGTGGTGAAAAAGGTATTTAAAGGATAAATGAATAGTAACTTTTGCGTGCGTTCGTATTTTGAGAAATTTATGAAATTCTCCTCGTTGATCTAAGTCTTGTTCAGTCAGGCTCCTCTTATGGGAAACGACTCAAGGAATCCGTTGGCATTCACGGATTTCAATTCTGAGGTCAATCGAACGCTGGGTAACAAAATTTGTTAGTCTAAGTGAATAGTGAAAAGTAATTCCAAAAAAGAAATCTTTGCTCGTCTTTCTTCTGACGACCTCGTCTTCATCCCGAGTAAAGTTGGTTCACTAGTACTCGAGCCATTGAGTCTTCCGGTATTTTTAGATTTTGTGTCCAAGGTCATTTGGACCTCGATAATGAATAAAGCAGCTTTTAACTGAATCCGGGGTAACTTTTGCAATGTTTCCGCACTAGAGTAGCTTCTCAAGGAAGCCAAGCTTCCCTCTTTCCATTCACTTTGCACCATCCATTCATTTCCAAACTTTTGGAGAGTGAGAGCTTGAGAGCTTGAGAGTTCCGAGAGAAATTTGAAGTTCTGTCGAAGTAAAAAAGCGTTCTTCATGAGTGTTCTGCAAGACGACGAGCGAAGTGGGGTGGAAGAGATGCTATGAGGGAAGGTGCTAGGGGCGCTGTTGGGTTGTAGCGGGCGGCTCTGCCACCGTTGTAACTCGATGAGACACCGAGCTAGTCACTGATGAAGCCATGCAAGGCCTTGAAGAACTAAACCCGGAGCTACTATTCAAAGGTCCAATTGCGCATATACGAGCCAAACAAATTCAAGGTAATTTGCAAATGTTAATGCGAAGAAAGATTGAAGTTAGAGATCAAGAAATTGGACGCAGCCCTAAATGGATTTTAACATTATCAATTGAAGATGAAGATCAAGATTACAACATGAAGAATAATACTTGAAGAGTTGAAGATGGAATAAGGAAGTGCACGTGTGCATGGTACTGCATGAAGAGTGCATGTGTGCGTGTACCTGTCGGTATGCCCATACCGAGTAGTTTCGGCCCTTAATGAATTAATTAAGGGGATTGATTTTATTTAGACTATAGTATTTATTTAATTAATTTAGACTATAGTTTAGATCAGATTTTATTTAATTTTTATGTTAATCTTCATCCATAATTAATTAAGTTTGACTAGAATTGTATTTATAGCAATTTCCTACCTTGAATAGAATTCTAGTTTAGGGAACTTCCTAGTATAGTTAGAGATCCCTTTTGGATCTGTTTTTAAGCCTTTGTTTATGCATAATTTCGTTCCCCCTTGTCTTATAAATAGGGGAACCATGTCACATTGTTACTTTAGACATTATTGAAGAATTTTGCTTTTGCATACAATTGTGTCTCAACCTATCTTTTATTCGTTTGTTGCTTTAGATACAAAACAATATTCTTAGAGCCTAGCAAATTTAAGTCTTATTCAAGGGTATTGCTTAATCCACTTGAGGAATTAACCGGTATTCGCTACACGAAGATCAACGTGGAGATTTCAACCTTGGATACGTTCGAGATTCAAGGAGGCTATCGGGTTGTGATTCACCACAACATCATCAACCATCCATGCCATCGACGTCTTCCAAACAGCCCCCGATGCACACCTCAAGAAATTCCACGAGTTCGAGTCGAGTTTCTACATCGTACCATCCAATCAGTAAGTCGTTTAATCCTTAACATATCTTATCTACTCCAAGCCTTCTTCACAAGCCATCACACACGTTACCTACCCTATTCGAGCCCTCATACGCCTATTGTCAACCCTATTATTGTTGGTATTGTGTTACATAGTTCATGTCTTTGTCTAGGTATTTTAGTTGTCTAGATTATCGTACTTTTCATTGTTTATTGAGTCGGATTAAAGCCCTTCAATTAGTTGATGTGTTTCGTATCCTAAAGTCTTCCGCTACATCTTTTGTTGATCCTAGATTAATTGTCCGGGTTGCATCGTAAATTTGGTATCAGAGCCATATCAGCTCTGCTGCTCGTGGTTCAATCCGACGTATCATATTTTATCCTACGTGTCATCATACATGTCTTTTTATTTTATCAAGTTGCAATAGCATAGCTATCCATTGAAAAAAAAAAGAATCATTTAAAAAAACCGAGATTAAAAAGAAGTCAAACAAAAAAAAAGCGATCAAAAAAAAAGAGAGAGAGATTCGACAAAAAAAAGAGGAATATTCATTGTGTTTCCAATTGAGTCTTGTTTTATTTTGGTACCTTCCTTTTAGTAATATTCTATAGTTGGTAATTACCTTGTGAGTTTATCTTCGTTTTGGTAACTTCCTTCTAAGAATAATTCTTTAGTTGGTAACTTTCTTTAGAGTCTTATCTTATTTTTTGAACTTTCCTTCCAAGTTTTGTTTTATTTTGGTAGTTTCCTTTTGAGTTGTAATTTATTTTTGGTTCTTTCCTTTTAGAGTCTAGTTTAATTAGGATATTTAGATTGTGTCACAATTGTGTAACACTTTTAGAGTCTAGTCCAAATTACCTAATCTTTCTTTCTTTTTCCTTCCTACTTCTTTCCTTCTACCATTGGGGATCCATCTAACCCTAACCAACCCTACCTCCACTCGACACACTACCCCCACACGCCACCTAAACCTACACGACCTCACCCCTTGAGCCACCTTATCCTACATGCCATTTACATAGCCCTACTCCACATCATCCGTTGATCCTAGTTAGCAATCCTCGTCAAACCTTCGTGTAATTAATCCGTACCCTCGATATTTGATAAGAGTGCTACCTCTCACCTCTAAGTACATGGCACACACACATGACCATACACATATTTTAGTGCAAACAAGAGTGGTAAAATCAAGAGTGAAAACAAACGAGAGCAAAGTGAGATTGTGAGGATCCTTCCTTGTTTTCTTTTACGTTTGTTCATTTTGTAGGTACCATGAACAAAGGCAAGAATGAAGCCACCGCTTCAAACCCTCCCATAGATGACCCAAAGAAACCTATCACTCCAGAAGACCCGTCCTACACATCCAAAACCATTTGGGACCTGAAGTACCAGTTTGAGTCTATAACACAGTACTTCCTATGCCGAAACCAGCTGATAAAGGATGAATTCAGTAATCAAGTAGCCGAATTAACTGAACAAATCAAGAAACTCACAGCTCAGTGGGCTACATCACAAGCAGTCAAAGGAGCCATAGCAGTCCAACATCCACAGCAAAGAGGTGCCCCAAGGCAGCCCTTTTTTCAAGAAAACCATAGAGATGATGCCTTCGAACCCGAGTTCGATGCAGCAAGTGGTTATGAAGCTGACTTCATACCACCTAGACAGGAAGATCATCATGATCGATGCAAAGTACCTGTCAGGCAAGCAGTCCATTATGAGAGGCCCAGATATGGAGATGGAGACGGTTTTCTCAACAACATCAGAACGAGCATTCCGGAATTTGAAGGTCTACATGATCCTGATCTTTACTTAGATTGGGATCGCAAAGTAGATAAGATTTTCACCTGCTATGACTTTTCGGAGATGAAGAAGGTCCAGTTAGAGGCATTGGAGTTTCGAGGCTATGCAGCCTCATGGTAGGAAATGCAACAAGAGAGGCGACACAGAGAGAGATATCCGCCTTTTGACACATGGGAAGAAATGAAAGGATTCCTGCGAGGAAGATTCATTCCTGTGCATTATGAGAGAGAGCTCGAGAAGAAGCTCAACCGTATCAAGCAAGGCACTCGTTCCATTGAAGAATACCACAAGGAGTTGGAGACTGCCTTGTACCGAGTCGAAAAACAGGAGTCCTTAAATGCTACCATCATCATGTACATTGAAGGCATGAACCCCGACATTGCATGTGTAGTCGAGCTCAGAGACCTCACTAGTGTAGATGACATGGTGTACTACGCATCAATTGTGAAGAGACAGCTTCGAGAAGGCCGACTTCGATCTCATCAAATGGCAGCCCCTACTCGGCTATCTTGGAACAAAGGTATGCCTCGCACATTATCTTCTACTCCTTCTACAGATTCTACTCGACCCCGAGGCCAATCCGGACCACCCGAACAGCGTTTTGACCGTTCTACACCACCGCCGAGCCGAAGGACTGATCCTACACCTGCAGCGCCGACCTAGCCGAATTTCACACGGCTAAATCAGCCCAATGCATCGCCGACTTCAGCCCCTAGTCGAGCCCGAGATGTTCAATGCCATAAATGCCAAGGTTGGGGACATTTTCAGAATCAGTACCCGAACCGACGAGTTCTATTTCTCACGGAGCAGAATGAACTCAAGTCAGCCAGTGAGGATGATGAACCCAACAAGGCTGACGCCACACCTGAGATAGATGCCTCCCAGACCAAGTTTGAAGAAGAGGAACCCGAGATTCCTCATGTCAGCTTGGTTTCCGTCCGCAGTCTGAACATAAATCTAGAAGAGAGAGCAAAGGCAGCAGCCCTCGTGGCCAAGTGCACCGCCGTCGCCGATCCACCTCCTGCTAAGCCTTCACCAATGGCCCACTTCTTTTCCATCACCAAGTCCACTCCTGAACAGCTCCGTTCTGATTCCTTAGCACATGGAAATACTTCTAGATCAACTGCAAATGGAGATAAAATTCACAGCCTCTTATTTTATGTCAAAGGAGTCGACAAGGCAATTAACACAGGTATGTCTATTATGCCAATCACATATAAGAACAATGCTACTAATGTGTTTTCTTTGCTAAGTGTTGTGCAGCCAATAAGAGATACGTTCGAGGTAGTGATCAAATTCCATCCCGGAATAGCTTTGCAAAAATATCCAACCTCCTACATGAGTTCTAAAGAAATTAAAAATAATGATCAATCCGTCCAGTTTTATTTGCAAGGGATGCATGTTGCATGGCATGGACGAGGACCTGATTTAACTCACATGGATTTATTTGGTGAGTACAAGAGTTCTTCCATTTTTAATGTCACTAATTTATTTTCTGCAGTTGAGTTTGCCTAAGATGAAGCCTTGAATTCGAGGACGAATTCTTTTCAGCAGGGGGAGAGATGATGAAGACATGCAAGGCCTTGAAGAACTAAACCCGGAGCTTCCATTCAAAGGTCCAATTGCGCGTATCCGAGCCAAACAAATTCAAGGTTATTTTCAAATGTTAATGTGAAGAAAGATTGAAGTTGGAGATCAAGAAATTGGACGCAGCCCCAAATGGATTTTAGCATTATCAATTGAGGATGAAGATCAAGATTACAACATGAAGAATAATACTTGAAGAGTTGAAGATGGAATAAGGAAGTGCACATGTGCATGGTGCTGCATGAAGAGTGAATGTGTGGGTGTACTTGTCGGTATGCCCATACCGAGTAGTTTCGTCCCTTAATGAATTAATTAAGGGGATTGATTTTATTTAGAATATAGTATTTATTTAATTAATTTAGACTATATTTTATATCAGATTTTATTTAATTTTTATGTTAAATTTCGTCCATAATTAATTAGGTTTGACTAGAATTGTATTTAAGGCAATTTCCTATCTTGAATAGAATTCTAGTTTAGGGAACTTCCTAGTATAGTTAAATATCCCTTTTGGATCAGTTTTTAAGCCTTTTTTGATGCATAATTTCATTCCCCATTGTCTTATAAATAGGAGAACCATGTCACATTGTTACTTTAGACATTATTGAAGAATTTTGTTTTTGCATACAATTGTGTCTCAACATATCTTTTATTCGTTTGTTGTTTTAGATACAAAACAATATTCTTAGAGCCTAGCAACCTTAAATTTTATTCAAGGGTATTGCTTAATCCACCTGAGGGATTAACCGATATTCGCTATACGAAGATCAACTTGGAGATTTCAACCTTGGATACGTTCGAGATTCAAGGAAACTATCGGGTTGTGATTCACATCAACAAACATCAACCATATTCCATACACGACTTCAAGCATCTTCATCAACGTTCGCCACCCAACAATTCACAAGTTCGTGTTTGAGTTCTACACAAGGTTCATCAATCCGTAAGTTCGTTCAATCACTATCATATCCTATCTACTCAATCCCTTCCTTACCAAACCCATACACGTTCCAACCCCTAATTTCCAGCCCTTAAACCATTCCTTCCATTCCTTCGTATTTTGGTATTGTGTTGCATAGTTCGTGTCATAATTTAGTTCGTTTAGTTGAGTCGGATTGTTTTCCTTCTTTCACTGACATGTTTCGTATCCAAAAGTCTTCCACTACGTCTCTAGATTCGTCCTAGATTAATTATCCGGGTCACATCATAAATTACTATTATATTCTTTTGATTGTTTTCCATCAAGAAAATTATCATTCTTAGAATTAGCACATCTAAGTCTTATTCAGAATGATCAAGCCATGTAAGGCCTTAAAGAACTATACCCGAAGCTGCCATTCAAAGGTCCAATTTCACGTATATGAGCCAAAAAAATCAAGGTTATTTTCAAATGTTAATGCGAAGAAAGATTGAAGTTGGAGATTAAGAAATTGGACGCAGCCCTAAATAGATTTTAGCATTATCAATTAAAGATGAAGATCAAGATTACAACATGAAGAATAATACTTGAAGAGTTGAAGATGGAATAAGGAAGTGCACGTGTGCATGGTGCTGCATGAAGAGTGCATGTGTGCGTGTACACGTCGGTATGCCCATACCGAGTAGTTTCGGCCCTTAATGAATTAATTAAGGGGATTGATTTTATTTAGACTATAGTATTTATTTAATAAATTTGGACTATAGTTTAGATCAGATTTTATTTAATTTTTATGTTAATTTTCATCCATAATTAATTAGGTTTGACTAGAATTGTATTTAAGGCAATTTCCTACCTTGAATAGAATTCTAGTTTAGGGAACTTCCTAGTATAGTTAGAGATCCCTTTTGGATAAGTTTTTAAGCCTTTTTTGATACATAATTTCGTTCCCCCTTGTCTTATAAATAGGGGAACCGTGTCACATTGTTACTTTAGACATTATTGAAGAATTTTGCTTTTGGTTACAATTGTGTTTCAACCTATCTTTTATTCGTTTGTTGTTTTAGATACAAAACAATATTCTTAGAGCCTAGAAACTTTAAGTCTGATTCAAGGGTATTCCTTAATCCACTTGAGGGATTAACCGGTATTCGCTGCACGAAGATCAACTTGGAGATTTCAACCTTGGATACGTTCGAGATTCAAGGAGGCTATCGGGTTGTGATTCACCACAACATCATCAACCATCCACGCCATCGACGTCTTCCAAATAGCGCCCGACGCACGCCTCAAGCAATTCCACGAGTTCGAGTCGAGTTTCTACATCGTACCATCTAATCCGTAAGTCGTTTAATCCTTAACATATCCTACCTACTCCAAGCCTTCTTCACAAGCCATCACACACGTTACCTACCCTATTCAAGCCCCCATACGCCTATTTTCAACCCTATTATTGTTGGTATTGTGTTACATAGTTCGTGTCATTGTCTAGGTATTTTAGTTGTCTAGATTATCGTATTTTTCATTGTTTATCGAGTCGGATGGAAGCCCTTCAATTAGTTGACGTGTTTCTTATCCTAAAGTCTTCCTTTATGTCTTTTGTTCATCCTAGATTAATTGCTCGGTCGCATCAGCCACCTTCCTTCGATACACCTAATCCCGTCCATTTTTGTTCGTCGATCTCGATTTCTATTTATTTTCCGTCTTTTAATTCCGCATTTACTTTCTGTTCTTAATGTTCTAGATGTTCTTAGATATTACTCATTTACTTTCCATCTAAAGTTATATTTCGATTCTTGTTAAAGTTCCAAGTTGATAGCATTTCCATTATACCGCTTGTTTTTATTCTCGTCGTTATGATTCTCATCATTATTTCCCGTAATTAGTCTCATTTAGTCTGTTAAAGTTCCGTTCAAGTTATATTTAAGATTTCATCATTATTTTAAGTATTCAAGAAGGATTATCGTGTTATGCCGTTATAATGTCAATTTCTTTTCAAGATTAAAGCATGTTCGTTTCTATATTTTATTCAAAGTTCTAAGCCTTATTTCAAGTTTAAAAATTCGAGGAAAGGGAAAAGCGAATGAGTAACGCCTCGACCAACACTTCGATCGAAATTTTTGGTAGTTTGTGTAGGAGCACAGACCATGCAAGGGTTGCACGGCCTGTGCAAAGCCATCCGGAACTCACGGGATGAGTCTGGGAAGCTAGCACGGACCGTGCTATGCTTGCACAGCCCGTGTTGGAAAGTCTGAGCATTTGGTTCTCACCCCATTAATTAGCACGGCCTGTGCTATCCTTGCACGGCCCGTGCAATGCCTCTGCCACCCTGTTTTGACTTCAATCGTGTTCTAAACTCGAGTCTTTCAAACCCTCGTATTTTCTAAAGGTTCTAAATTCGTGCTATCTCTGTTTAAGTCCTAGTTAAGGGTATATAAGTTGGGTATTGTTTAATTTCATATTAGTAGTTAGAAATCTTTGAAGGAGGTCGCTAAGTCGATGATTCAACTTTTTTAGGAGGAAGTAAGCCTCATGGGAATTCGGAGAAGAATTATCAACTCGTTACTTCATCTTCTACTCAGTAGTCGAGGTGGGTAAATCTATACTCATCTAAACTTTGAGCTAATAAGCTCTATAAGCATATAGGGCAAATGAGATATCCAATAAAATATTTTGCTCTGCCTGATTGATCTATGTACAAGGAAGGTAGGAAAGAAAGATGTTATGTTTTAATTGAGCTGTTGAGCATGTTTAGAAATGCTAGAAATGTTTAAGTGTTGTTATGTTTAGCATAAGATATTTCAGAATTAGCTTTAGTTGCAATTCATAATTATGTACGTTCATTTTCTCGTATTTGAATGTTGATACTTTGTTAAAGCTCTTATAGTTAAACATAGAGGATTGCCTTCTAGGGTAGTGATAAATCCCTTATAGGCCGAGATCATGCTACTTTAAAGGATTAGCCTCTAGACGTTGCTCTAGGTTTGGTTTTGCTAGTAAGGTAAATGAAGGAAGGAATTTAGCATTTTACTTAAGCAGGATTTGAGCTCAGAGAACTCATGATCTTTGATCATTAAGTGAATCAATGCTGGGTTTATCCCTCGCAAACTCGTAAGGATATTCGATGTAACCCCTCTTGTGTCCTAAGACATGCCTACGGGTACAGTTGACATCAGATTTGAGCCAGTATAGTCCCAAAAGAAAAGAATAGTTTTTACAGATATGGAGAGGGCTTTTGCGTTTTGCTCTCCATACACCGTTAGTTAATTATTAGATATCTTGAAGTTATTAAAGTGTTTTTATTAAAACCCACTGAGTACATTAGTGCTCATGCCCCCCTCTTTTTTAAATGTTTTCAGGTTGAGATGCTGAGGATGTTGGTGGCTGTGGATGTGGGTAGGCTGCCAAGATTGTTTTGTTATAGTCTAAGTTCTTTTGAAATCCCATAATGTTTCTGCTACTCTGATACACTCTTTATAATTCCTAAATTCTATTATGTTTATCGAGATTCTAAGATTATTCCCTAGACATGATTATCTATATATAAGTGATGCATATTTAGTTTTATTCCTGCTTCTCGAATACATTTTCCCTTTGCCTAAGAAGCGGCTTATTCACGTTGATATCTGTTTATTCGCTTTGACTTATGAATGGGTCTATGCTTGTTGGTATCTGATTAGTTAGCCTTTTTATTCCGCTAAAGCATGTTTCCTTCTTAATCAAGTAATCCCAAGTATCATCGCCTATCTTTAAAAGTATATCTTTATTCTAAATCCTTATTTGTCAATCTTCCGTCTTTGTTCGATAATCCCTTAATAACACCCCGTCCCCATTCGTTAATCCCTATCTCGGGACTGGGCTATTACAAATCAGCTCAAACCGATTATACCAACTTCATCAGTCAGACTGATACTCTAACGAAGGAAACCACTGAGGAAAGAACAATTGAACATAGAATGGTCTAGCCAGCTCAATCAGTTCAACCGAAGTAATTAGTTCACATGATCAAACTAAAGCCATTAAAGAAAAAGGAATTCAAATGAACAGAAACTGAACTGAACTGAAATCACCTCAGTCAGCTTATTCAGTTCAACTGAAGAGCATCAGTTACAATGTTCAAACTGAACAAACTGATAAAGCAATCAGTTTGACTTATGCCGCGTGTAACTGAAATAACTAAAAAGAAACCATTAATTTGAATATAAAAAGGGGGGAACGGTAAAAATTGCTCAGTAATTAAAAATATATTATTGTTTGACTCACCCTCTCACTTTATTATGGCTAACGACTATATTCTTTCAGCCAATCGACGTGTCTCTTCAGTTTCAAACATTATATCTTCTTGAACCGTCGGATCTAGACAATATGAACCATCATGACCATTGGACATGCACCCCTTGACCCACTATAAATAAGTCGGTTGAAATAGGGATAAACTTTACTTTTTTACCCACATCTTTTACTGCTGATTCATTTTTATCTTCATATCTCTCTCAAAAACTTCAAGCAAGTTACAAGTTCTCAATCTCCTAGTAAACCCTAGCTTCAAAACTTGTTCTTCGCTCTAACCAAACAACTATAATGGCCCAGAACAAAACTGGTCATTGCATCCGGAAGACGTTCAACTTCCGACTAACCGGAGAAGATTCAACTATGCTTCAAGGAAGCCATTACATAGATAAGTTCTTGGACAAGAAGGTATTCAAGAAATCTTGCTCTGACTCTTTCCTATGCAACATGATCATCATGAAGCTTTCATAAACATGCTTGAAAAGCTTCGTCGAAATCTCTCAAGACAGAGTTTACCCAGAACCAGTCGCTGAGTTCTTTCTAAATTCAGATAGTGTGAATAATCCCAACACCATCATAACTGAAGTGAGAGGAAATAGGTTCGCAGTAACTCCAAGTTCTATTGGTCGTATATTAAATATGCCATACATAGGAATTTGACCTCAAGATGTGCATGTCGACATGAAGAGAGCCTACAATCACTAGAAAAAGCCAAACCTCCAGGAACCATACAAAAGCAACAACCTCATCTCATGTTTTCATGATGAGTATCGAATCTTCACCTCGATGGTCGCTAGAATGATTGTTGGGACAACGGGCTGTCAGGTCAAAAAAATGTCCGAAGATAAATATGAGGTATGTGTTACCATACTTAATGCAGAAAGAGTAAAGTGGGATTTATTCTTTTTTGATAAAATCAAGAAGTATGTTGACACTTTTAAAAAGCATTAGGATGAGATGAAATTTCCTCAAAAGATATGTTATCTCAACAAGGTTAGCAGTATTTTGGAAAATACATTCGCCTACATATGTGAAGAAACTGACACAAGGATTGTGGATAAAACTGATTTTATCCCCACAATCACAAGAAAACAAGTTGTTCTTCTTAGGGTCACCTTCAAAAACCTCCCAATTGGATAAAGCACAATCAAGCCAATCAAAGAAGATAAAGTTACCAATTGAGGAAAAGGGCAAAAAGGCTACAACTAAGTCCCCGGAAGAACTCTCATCGAACTCTAATGATGATGAAATTCCATTAGCCCAGATGTTCAGTTCGCCAATTAATGCTCAGCCACTTAGGTAAGTAATGGTTGGATCAAGCTTTATAGCAACTAAAGCTGCCCCTTCAATTCAACCACCACCATTAACCAGATTACCAAACACTCGATCAGTTCAAGCGAAGAAGCTAGCTGATGAAGCAAAGAAGAAAACAGTTGGGCCATCCCAACCAAAGAAAGGAAAGCAAATAAGCCCTCCACCAGCTCCAAAGCTTTCTCCAAACCTAACAATGGAGGACGTGGCACCATGCTCTAACCCTGAAGACATTATTCCAGAAAGAGAAGTGCCACATTACGACACCAAAGCAGATTATTTCCGGCTAACTACGCCCCAATGGCTCAAGTTGAAGAAAACATCAGAGGTTTCTCGAAATCTAAAGAAATTAAAGGTTGGGCTGATGAAACAACCAGTCGATACGTTGCTCAATATTTTGTTAAAGATCTAACTGGCTTTGAAGAAATGGTATTTATGGAGACATTTTTATCTTTCGGAATACTTCTTTTTATTGCTTGCTCATCATAGGATAAGTTTCTGGAGATGAGAAGAGAGATGGTGCTTGTGGTGGACAAGTGAAGAAACTAAAGGGCAGTTGTCCACTAAAATAATAAAAAAGCACTTAGATATTCATAAACACCATCCAAAACCGGCGAGCAGACCAATCCAGCAAGTTATAAAAGAAGTAGCCATCATCAGAACAATAACCCGCCACTTCTCAAAGACAAAATCTAGCAGCATCAGTGGCAAAAATTTCAGGTGCAACAACAATGCGTTTACAATCAGCTACAGGCCCAAAGGAAACAGCAACAACAGTCACAACTGCCACCAAAACTGGACCACAGAGAAGTTAGAACAGATGAATCAGCTAAGGACCAGTTGCAAACCGGAATTGAACAAGCCTCAAGTTCAAAAGAAGAGATCGTGAAGACAATTGTAAGGTAACTAGACTTTGAGGCACCCACTACTCTCAATGAAGTAGAATTCAACTGTTGCCTGACTCACCAAATCGTCAAGGAGATGAGACAGTTAAACTACCTGAATAGAAAATTAGAGATGGAGATGCAACTGAAACAGAATTTCCTAACTGATAATTAGTTCAGCCTGAGGAGTCTGCTGAAATACTAACCACTCCACAAACTAATCAATCAGTTGAACTGGAGAAGTTTGTAGAAGCTCTAACTCCTCCCCTGACTGAATTATCAGATCTGGTTCAGCCTCAAGCTGAAAAGTTGGAAAAGCTTTCTTTGGTTCCAGCTATCTCTCCTACAACCTTATCAATACAGTTTGGAGCTGAGAAAGAAGAGAAGCTAGGTAAACAAGTCACTCATCCAAAAGCAAGCCCAGAGAAGACTGTCAACTTGAGTGAAGCTGATGAACAGTTGCATAGAGTTCCATGTGATGAATTGATGCAAACTTAACAAGAAGAAGAAGTCGATTCCATAGCTGATCGACATCAGTTTGAAGCTCCCAACATTAGTTCGCAAGTTCAGTTTACTACCTTTCATGAAGAACTTATCTATAATCTTCAAATACAGTGGCGTCAAATTAAGAAAACCACCAAACTGAACTCTGAACTGATATCACAACTTTAACAACACATTGGTCTGAAGAAAGAAGTAACTGATACTTCCAACGATGAAGAGGAAGAAACCACCAGTGGACCGGTGGCCAAGAAAAGGAAAAGTGAGTACAAGAAAGATTAGAGGCTAACCAACAGATCAGTCACCTGATTAGACCCCTAATTCTTTTCTTTCTACTTAGCTGTTTATATTATTCAAAAATAAAGCTTATTTTACTTTTCTTAATAAATGTCTAGTCAACATTTATTTTCAAAATTCTTACCGTTGCCAATCTTGACACATGTTTGGATCAATTGAAAGCCAATGACTTAAAAGAAAATGATGAAAAAAGGACATTGTTCTCTCAACAACATTTAACCAACAGGTTTATAAGTCCTTACACGCCCTCATAAAGTCACCATCTTCTTCTAGTCTTCTCTCAAATACCCATAGCCTAGTTCTTCATAAAACTTTCTCTCAAAAAAACCTTAAATCCTCTCAGCCAATCTCAACTTAAAACTCAAATAGGGCCGAATCATCTAACCCACAAAAATCATTCAAAACCCAAATGTTGAGAGATAAGTTTCTTGATAGGAAGAAATTTCAATTGATTCTAAATGAATAAAATAATTCAACTCTTCTTGTGAATCCTGACAAATCTGGGATACTCTACTATCTAGAAATTCCACCAAGATTCTTTAGATAAGCAAAAATCACAGAAGATGGGAAGATTGTGTCATCAATGATCCAAAACAGACCGATATAGATCACTGAATGTACAATTGCACAAGTCTTTCGACTCCCAAAGAAAGGATCAAAAGTTAAAGCCTTGAAGGAATCTGCAGAAATCTACTGGAAAGAATAGAAAGCCTCTACATGCAACAAACATTTCAGTTTTACCATAACTAAAACTGACCTCAAACCAGCATATGGTGTTCTACTCGACATCACGAATAAAATGATGTTCGGAGTAATTGAAAGCCTGAGTCAACTCACTCAAGAGCACTACAAAGTGATGATTCACCTCGCAGAAGGAAGAAGTGAAAATTGGGCAGACTTCATATTTTCCCAATTCGATCATCAAATCACCAAAGCCTCATATTTACAAGAATCTGCGAAGTTTGAGTTCAAGGTGGGACTCATTCTGAGAATTAGCAAACTATTTGAAGACATATTAAATCTTCCAAATGATAATGCACTACCAGTTGTCATCTCTGACTGGATTCTGAAGAAAAGAGGTGTGCATCTTCAATCTCTTAAAAAAGAAGAGAAGATCCAAAGCAAAATCAAATGACACAACTTCAAGCCAGTCAACCTCTGAGTCCATTCCATCACTAAAGTCACAAAATGGCACCTCAGCTGATTTGAAGATTTGTTCGGATCCTGACGAGCTTATTCTATTCACTGGAATACCCCATTCGGACTTTGGATGGATTACTTCAGGACCACATGTCCTCCACTACAGCTAACCAAAGAAAATATTCGCACTTTCTATAGTGCTGAACACACTCACAAAGTGGTAACTAATGATCTTCTCTCTCACTTTTTATTTGTTGAAAAAAGTGACATAAAGTTATTTAAACAACTTCATAAATATTTCTATTAGTTCAATTCGAATCACACACTACATCGATTCAATCCCACTCTCTACTCACTTCATTTCACAGCATGAGTTACTGGAAATGAGAAGAAACTTGGAGTATTAAATGGACAGGGTCTTCAAATCCATTTCATCCAACTATTGCGCAAGTTCAACACATCATGAAATATAGACTTGTGAACAAAATTCCAGCAATAGCTCTACTTGCAGACTTGAGAACCTCAGTTAACATTCATGGAGAAGCAGATTCCCCCCAACTATCCAACAGTCTATCAATCCCACCTTCTCCTAGAGGCTCTCACTGCCACAAGCTAAACTTTGATAGTTTATCAAGTCAGTCAACCACCACATCTCTACCGACACAACCTGCAATAGACAAACTAGGTACATCACATACCTAAGTTGTAGAAAATCAAAGGATTCAAACATTCCATAATGCTGAGGAGATTGAAGAAGAAGACACTGCAACATCTCACAATCTCCTATCCAAAAATTATGTTACACCTCTACTAAAGTAAGGACCATTGCAAGGCCAACTGATCCCTCTTCGAAATCAGTCACCTCTCTCCGTGTGAACAAGCTAAGAGAAGCATCAGATACAATCTCTCAGTTCACAAAGTCTCATGAAGCACTCATTCTCCAACTAAGTGACAATTATAATGTTCTTGATCATGAACTGATCAATCAATCACTTGCCCTTCAGCAACTCTACCAAACCTTGAGCAAAGAAAGGCTTGAACTATAGATAACCACACCTGGATCAATGTTCAAAAATAAGAGATCAAACCTCTCAAAGGGAAGCAACGAATTGAGTCCAGTTCGACCTTTCAAAAAGAGAAAACTGACCAAGCATTAATGAGTAGTTGAACTAACAACCACATCAGTTCAGTTTGCTTAAAGTCATAATTAGTTCAACCTATCAGTTGGAGCCAAGCCAAGCTGATTAGTTCAATCGGTCTCCTGTCAGTTCAAGCTTTAACTCAAAGATCAATCAGTTGAACTGTATCCCAACTGAATCAAGGATAAGTTTTTTTAAATCCTTAATTCATTTTATTATTAAATAAAATGTTACCATTGTGTTCATTAACTCACCTCAACGCTACATCCAATGGCTCAAATTGAACAACGGTTAATCTTCTTTAAAAGTAACCATTGAATCATCACCTCCTAGTCAACAAAATGAAGAAGGGTAAATTCTTATTTCTCGATAAGTTACAACCTTACATTCCTATGGAAGAAGGAAATCTTATTCTTAAAGGTCTAGAGGCAACCGGTCTTCTGTCAATTTTCAAGACCATTTCGCACCGATTTTTACCTAATCATGTAGCCAAGTTCTACGTGAACGCTGACAATGTCAGTGACAATACCATCTCTACCATCCAAAATCAGCTCATTATCATCACCAAATATACCATGATAACACTTCTTTAACCACCAACCGACGGTCCAGTTATAGACGAGCTCGATCTACCACATCGAGATGATCCTTGGTTACGATGGATAGCTCGCTATGTCAACCATAATGACTTCACTGATCGAATCAAGCATGGCTTAAGAGCTGAGTTTAATCAACTGCTGGACATGGTTATCCACATTTTCAACGGCAACATTGTACAGCCAACGTTCGAAGAAGAAAATGCCCTCCTAATGGCTGCTCTATACTATGGCTGCAAGGCAGACTGGGCTTCTTTCTTTCTTCATTAACTACAAGCCCGAATTGATCGTAGCATAGGTACTTTCTCAGATTTAGTTGGGTTCGCAAACCGATTAAGTCATATTATAGACGATCAAATCGGTGTCAATTCCCTCTTTGGAGAAACTCTTTGTCGGAGAGATCAACTTCTGACTGTATATAAGAAAAGAACTTCAAATTCAAGCTCCTCATCTAACACCTCGACCAGAGTCCGTCGAGATAAGAAGAAGCAACCGGTGGATAAAAGCAATCATCCTGGTCAAACAAGCACTCAGATGCTCACTCTCGCTTAGTCGATACACCATCAGTCACACCATCAAGATGTCGTTGAACTTGAGTTTGCTCAAACTCTCCAACAACAACTTAACACCATCTTCAGGCTATTTGAGGACATTAACCCCTCTTTGTTCAACAAAATTCGTAGGTATCTCCAGTGGCATCTCTGGAGATTTCAAGTTGATGAAGTAACCATGCTACATCTAGTGCAAACTAGAGGATCAAGTTTCTGGATACAAGAAAACATATGGAGCAGGTAATGGATGAATCATCCAACATCAACTGAGTCCAGTTAGAAGATCCAAGTCAAGCATCGCTCCATCCAACTAAATAGACAAGTTCCTCAGTCACACCTTAACTTGAAGATATTCACCTAGCTTCTGATGATGAAATACTCTCCAACCTATAGTTCATGGAATTCTCAACCAATGCTCTCACTCCTACTCATAATCTTGATACCCTAATGCCAACTGAAGAAAAACTTAACTGGCTCACAAGGTCAAAATCTGTACCTCCCTCCTTGCCATATTACTCAGATGCTCTAGCAACCATGTTCACATTAATGCCAAGCATTCCTCTAATACTCGGGCTTCTCACTACTCAATAAGTATTTTGATATATATTTTATATAAGTTATATATATATATATGTGTGTGTGTGTATATTTATTTTTTTTGCCAATTACATTTATATAAGTATGGGTGTCAATATGATTATGCATATTTATTATTTGATATAGACGTGTGTACATATTAGTAATCAAGTCTAACTAGCTAGTATGTCATTACAAATAGATATATTATATTATACATCCACAGAAATGCAAGCATAAGACTATTATATTGGAAAATTAAAGAAACATGAAATTTCCTTATACTTACACGTAGAAATAAAAATGATAGGTGTAGGATTCTTATAACATTTATATATTGTATGAATACACGTGTGTGTGTGTATAAATAATATAGGAAAGTTTGCAGTGTCACTTTTGAGATAATCATATTAGGTAGTAATCACAATTTTAAAATTAAAATAAATACTATATAAGCTCTTTAACAATTGACAAGGTCGATCGAGATTTAAAAAAAAAAAAGAAGAAAATCTTGTGAAGATTGATAAGGTTAGTAGTCTTTATTTAACTATATCTTTAATTTAGTTTTGAGTTTTTGTATAAATTAACAATAATGAAAGAGGGTGTGTAATGTTTATCTTTTATAAATTTAGCTTCTATAAAGTCAAGAATAATTATGAATTATTTTGAATGATTCCAATATTATTTAGATAGTTCAATTGTGTAGAACACAGTGAGTGGGAGTTGATTAATTTACTCATTGATCGAATGATCTATGGAACAATTGCTATTTGTGAATTTTTAGGTAATAAAGTGGATTTATTCTAATAAATCTTAGGAAAAGTGAATCGAACACTTTTATTTCAATTTAGAATTGCATAGTGTCAATATAATAAGAAGTGCAATTTTTAGTTGCTAAAGTAATTTCATTAATTAGTGTAATTCATCGTAAATTCTTGAATTTATTCTGCCAATTCAAGTGTAAAAAAAATATTAGCGAATTAAAGTTGGAATACTTTTGTTATATTTTGAATTATGTAAGACAACTAGAAACAATATGAATGAAGATTCTGATTTATTTTTATATACTGACTAATAACTTATGTACAAATTTATTGTGTATTGTAATTAGATATTCTTGAGCAAGCGTACAATTTAGGATTTCGAATATTTTAAGCTTTGGCCTCAATCGAGGTAAGTAGAAATCCATCCTCAACTACAATGCATGAACATAGTATTATTTGACTATGTGTTTATTATTTATTATTTATTATTGTGTTATATAGTATGATTGTGTGATGCAATATACTTGTGGTATTGTATTTCGTTGCATTGAATATCTTGTACATGAGCACGAGCATATACATGCACGTCATGTAGATATTATCGAGGTTGCATGCATGAAATGGTTTTCAGAGAGAGAAAATGTTTTGTTTGGGATTGGTCACCACCAGCCCGTGTTGTGCTGTGTTGATATTTATGCCTCGAGTGGGATGACTTCCATGTGGGATCAAAGGGAACAGGCAGGGGGCGTGTCCCTTGGGGTCCAGGGAGGATGGTCCACTTCGACTGCACCTTTGAGGTGATGAGTGACTGATGTGGGATGACTTTCATGTGGGATCAAAGGGAACAGGCAGGGGGCGTGTCCCTTGGGGTCCAGGAAGGATGAGCCACATGAGTGCACTAATCACATTTTGGCCAAGTGATATTGATTATATTATGAGCTCATGACTCATGTTGGTGTCTGGTGAAGGGAGCCAAGTTCCTAAACGTTGAAAATGCTTTTGAGATGGCATAAAAGGATTTTGTTCATGAGCATTTGACATTTGTGGTGGTGTTGTGTCTTGCACCTGTTATGACTGCTAGTGATCATGCATGCGCATGATTTCTGCTTACTGAGCATTAGCTCATGTAGTTCATGCATTGTAGGTGAAAGTGATAACGTGTGGTGCATCGACACATGAATGCTTAAAGCTTTGACAAGTCCTGAGAAGTGTATACATGGATGACGACCTGTGAGGAGGGTAAGGGCTTATATTATTATATTTTAATTTGCTGCTTAGATATCGTAGGTTTGAATTCAAATTTATCTGGATATTTTTAGAATATTTTCTAAAAAAAAAGAAAGCAATAATTTATTTATACTCTGTAGTAAATTATAATTTATAATTACTGACCACTGTACATGCACCACATGCTAACCTAAATTTTTAATGTTCAACAATTTTTAATGGAAAAGTACAAGCTTATATTTTACAAAGAGGTGACTCACCCACATTTTTACATTACTTTCTATTTTACATTTATTTTATTGGGGTGGGTGTGACAATTCCACTTTCTTTTTCTGAGCTTGAATTGCTCTCCCTTTTGGATGATGCTAAAAAGGGGAGGAATATATTGATGAAGAAAGGAACAAATGAATATGGAATCAATTTCAGGCAGAAGGATGGGACCAAGAAAAATCGAGAAAGAGAAGAAGAAGCTGATGAAGAAAGAGAGCTGGAGGATCAAACTATGGGAACATCAAAACTTTTGTAGTTTGTAAATCTTTTTATCAAAAAGTTTACTACAAAGTTTGTGTTAATCTGGCCACTACTTTTTAATTCCATCATCTAACTCTCAGGTTTTGACATTATCAAAAAGGGCAAATTGTTAGGCGAAACAATCAAGTAATCGAGTTTTGATAAGATGTCAAAATGCTCTAGATGATGTATCAAAATACTCGAAGTCAAACTGAGCTTAAGCTCTCCCTAGAACTAAACCAAAGATGTTGAAGACTCAAAGATGAACTGATAGCCAAGTCAACCGAACTGAAGGCCACATCAACAAAACTGAAGTTCAAACTCATGGTTATGTCAAACGAATTGAAGGCTATGTCAACAAAACTAAAGTTCGAACTAATGGCCATGTCAACCAAAGTGAAGGCTATGTCAACCAAACTGAAGATCGAACTGATGGCCAAGTTAATCAAACTAATGGCCACGCCAGTCGAACTAAAGGCTAAGCTAATCAAACTGATGGCCAAGTCAGCCAAACTGAAGGCCAAGTTAATTGATGGCCGAATCAGTTGAACTGAAGAGCCGCTTGAGAAATAAATAGAAAAATGACTCTCAGAAGCCAAACTGAGGCACTAACTGAACTAAACAGCTAGGCCTAAATCCATGGCCACTGACTGTACAAATAACTGAGTTAATGCCCCTCAAAAGTCAACTCTAAAGCAACGGCTATAACGATCTCACAATGGCTAGCAACACCAACAAATCTGTGGATCTCTGTGGGGCTAGTCACAACCAACGAACAAATCATACTCCTCTATATAAGAAGAGTAGAATTAAGAGATAAGTGACTTTTGATAACTTATGTGCTCTAAAACTTCTCGATCAAACTTCTACTTTCTTAGACTTTCAAATCTTAAGCTGAAATAGATATTGTTGAAAATTCAAAAGTCCAACTGAGGAAAAAAGTACTATACATCCACGAGTACATTCGAACTGCAACTACAGTCCAGCTAAATTCCTCCTCAATGAAGCACGACAAAGTATCAACACTCGCTCAATCTAAGAGCTTAATCAGTTGATAGCCTCTACTGAAGATCAACCATCTTGAAGATTAAAAGAGATCCAAAACCTTGAAAAGACGACAATAGCACCTAACTCTCCAACTAAGTATGAGCCGCCACTAAAGTAACTGCCGCCGCAATAGCTAACTGTTGGAGACTACAAGTGTGAGCCGTCAAGCCAGCTGAGGTAACTCTGTAAAGACATTCATTGTTACCAGGTTCAACTAATTTCTACTCATTGTATAATTTGTAAAGTGAACTCAGATTATATAGTGAATTTATCTCTTTTGTGGAAGGAAGAGAGCATGTAGAAATTTTAAGGCTTTAAACCTCTTCAAAATTGATTTTATGTTGTTTTGCTTTCATTGTCTTAAACTGCTAATCTCTTAAAATTGCATACAAGCTCACACAACTTGCATCCTTCTCAATCAAACTGAAAATATACAATCTGTTAAATTCAAATGAGTCAAAGGGACCTTGAAGTTTTCCGCATTTGTGTACAAATTTTGAATTCAGTTTATTCACCCCCTGTCTAAACTGAACACGATTCGTCCCGGACCAACACTACATCCTTGTTTGGTATTTATTTTCACCTAAACTATAAGTATATAGTGAAGCTTCTAATATAGTGGTCCACAAGATCGAATCTATAGAGATTTGATTAAATTAAGCTACTAATTATCTAACTTTAATTACCTTTAGTTTATATAGACTATTCAATAGTTTGAAAGAATTGGAAAAAATAAAACTAAATTAAACCACAGATTAAATGCACAGGAAAAATTAACAATAAAGGCCAGACATATTCTAGGATTGCAAAATCATCAATTAACCCATCTATTTAACCAATTCCATTTATGAACCTATGTTGAAATTTTAATTATGCTAGAGCAACCACTAATGCATCATAAACTTCCTCTCAAAATATCTATGGTGCTGATCACAAATCAAATAACAATGTATCAATTAGTTATCTAACATGAAACTCCTAAATAATCATCAGGTTTAATGCTCTCTCAAATAATATCAACCCTCTCAAATGATATTGGCTACCAAATTAATTGTTCCAAATCTAGTGTTAAAGCTCAATTTTCAATTTATTAACTAACATATTAAATTGCATTATTTAATGGCCAGTTAAATAATACATAACCAAGCACAAGAACAATCAAAGGATAACAAAATCATAGGCACAATAGCAGAATTAATTAAATGGACTTCATATTTGAATTATAAACAACCCTAGAATACTAGAATTTAGTAGTTCATCATAAAATAAATAACTAAATCTATCCACAAAATATTCATAGTCTAACAAGAATTAAAGAAAATAAAATTCGGAAGATTATATTTGCCACTAATCTTGAAATACTTGAATTCCCTGGTCTCATTCTTTCCGTTGCTTCTTCTAACAAGAATTAAAGAAAATAAAATTCGGAAGATTATGTTTGTCATTAATCTTGAAATACTTGAATTCCTTGGTCTCATTCTTTCCGTTGCTTCTTCTCTGATGTATTCTATCAGTTGGGAAATTTAGGGTATGGAAAAATGATGCAATTTTCGTCCACAATACACCTTAAATACCTAATAAAATTGAACCCAAAATCTACTCAAAATTTGATTGGCCCAATGTATCTGCGACCTCACTCGTGATCGAATCACTCGCAACTCGAGTCATGGGTCCATGTGTATCCGACATGGTACAGAATTTGTGAACACTTCTAATACCCATTATCATGGTCACGAGTTTTCTTCTTTCGTACCCCCTCTCAGTCGCAAACTCATAGGCAGTCGGGCTTTTCTCGATCCGCGACTCCACCCATGACCAGACTCATTACTGCACTTGTAAGTCTTCTTCTGGGTTATTTCCATCCCGTTCTCAACTCTTCATTATAGTGAAGCCTTGGGACATCATCAATGATTTCTAATCACGAGAATACACCAAAAATGGGAACAAACGTACAAGAAATAAACAAAATAATCCAAACTCAAAGATTAAGTGTAAAATGACTAAATCTGGATTAAAGCACACATAAACCGTACAAAACACATAGTGACATGGTACAAAAACTAGCATAAAATCTCAGTTTATCAATGACAAGTCCAATTTCTCTCATGTTTCTAAAGTATTTTTTTCTCTTTTTTTATCTTTGTTTTTGTTGTTTTAGAGTTGGAAAGAGCCAGAAATATGAGCAAGGGCATGGGAGAGTAAAATCATGCATTGTGGCCATTTTAGAGCTGAAATACGATGATGCAAGCTCAATGAGATTTTCATAGCACCAAATTCCATGAAAGGTGTCAGCTTGTAGAGTCCATTACATTCCAATGACGCTGAGAAATGTTCGTTATGCCCACAAGACTCGAAAAGATTCTAAATTTGGCAGACTTGTTGCTGGCACAATGTGAGAAGTTCGGTAGAAGTCATTTAAGATATTTTAGATTTTGTTGGATAAGGAAAGAAGATCACATCAAAAAGGATCTTACCAAATCTAAAGAGATATTTGAAGCTTCTAGAAGATAAATCTTTTCCACAAGGATAACTTAATAAACATATAAAAACTGTGAGGCAGTTTGAGCATAAGACTGTGTGACTTTGGTTTCCATCGTGTATTGATTTATTTATTGCATTAAAGTGTGTTAAGCTAATTAATGTGGTTGATTAGTCATTAATTGGAATTGGGCATGCTAAATCTATACATGGTCAATGAATTGTAATTGTGTGTTGATCATAAAAGGACTGTATACATCATAGGGTATTGTGGGAACATGAGAAATCAGTGTCTCTAATAGATATGGCATAAAGCTGCTTGTTTCTTACAATCAAATGAAAAATCAGGGTTGGGTATGTTAGGATAGTATACTGAAAGCTTGTCTTTGTATACTATTAACAATGTTTTTTGACGATATAGATTGAATATTATTGTAGTCATTGTTTGTGCATTTATTTATTGTTATATATGCATGTTTCATTATACTTGCATTGTAGATGATATGGTTTGGGTAAACACATGATAGAGATCATATCATCGGATTCCTTGCAAAGTATTAAAAGGCTCGCGGTTTAGATGATCCTGAACCAATCATTGTACACCGCAGAATAATCTGATAGTTAGTTTATCTTGACTAACTGATTATTCTGATACACTGACATATGTATTAAGGAGGATTGTGATATGATACTGTTCTCTGATTTGACCCTAAAAGGAGAGAATAAAGATCCACAGAGTTCGTGTTCTTAAGCCATACATAATGGCGGACATAGATGTGTTATGTCTACTGCTTTGATTTATCAATGAGTGAGATTCTTAATATGGTTAATAATCTCGATATCTTGGGCAGTAACATATACATACATGATGGGTCGTGCACTGTGTATGGTCATCATGTCCTGGTGCGCCAGGTTTATGATGTCCCCTTGAGTAAACACAAGTACATGTGAAACCCTGCAGGTGGAATTTATTCCGTACATGGTAAAACTTGTGTGATACTGCTCTAGGAATGGAAGTATTAATTAATTATATCTATCAGAGCTCATATAAATAATTAATGAACATTATATCTTGAACATGCGGAATGGCTGGACTAAAGAAGAAAGCATTGAGTAAAACTGTATTAAATTGGTAGGTCAGTGTTATTTCTTTAGTGGAATAAAAATAACACTTAATTTATTTAATTATATCCTAGTGTTGGATATTTTAAATTAAATAAATTAGTGGGCCAATTTAATATTTTTCTAGATCTCCACTGTAGCCCAAATAATACCTTAATGGACTATGGGAATGAAATAAATGGAGAGGCCAAAACCCATTAGATTTGGGAGCCCTAGAATTCATCCCCCTCTTTATTAATTAGAGAGGGGGAGGTGAGAATTTGGAGATACGAAATCAGCCCCTCTCAGTGCACACTTAATTCCCTAGGTTATCCATACACATAGTAGCTTGTAGCCCACTTTACATCTAAACGGGTATTGGGGATACAGTAGAGGATCAAGGAGTATCTCTTCAGCCTTGGTGTGGTTCAAACTGTTAGTTTTTTATACTGGAAAGACATGTCTTTGTATACTTTTCTGATGATATGATGATATGAATTGAAAGTTATAGCAGTCACTATTTGCATTTAGATTATTTTATATAATTATTTTATGCAATGTTCAATATACTTACATGTAGATTATATGGTGTGGGGAGACACATGGTAAGATCATATCATTAGAACCTTATATTGTATTAAAGAGCTCACGGCTTAGATGGTCATGAACACACCATCGGTACACCATAGAATAATCTAATAAGTTAGTTTGTCTTGGCTAACTGATTATTCTAGTAAACTTGTTAGTGTATTGAGGAGGATCACGATAGGATACTATTCTCTACTCTGACCCTAATAGTGAGATAATAAAGATCCACAGAGTTCGGGTTCTGAACTCATGTTTGTTGGCGAGTATATGTGTACATTACTTATTGCTTTGACTTATCAATGGGTGAGATCCTTTCGTGGATCAATAAACTCGATATCTTGGGTAATAATAGTGTATACATGATGTGTCATGCAATATGCATGAGCACCATGTCCTGGTGCGCCAGGTTGATGATGTTCTCTTGAGGAAACACAAGTTCATGTTGAAACCCTGCAGGTGCAATTTATTCCATACATGGTAAAGTTTGTGTGGTACTACTCAAGGTTTTAGATGTTAATTAATTATATTCGTCAGAGGCTGACATAATTAATTAATGAACATTATATCCTAAACACGGGGAATGGCTGAACTAAAGGAGAAAGAATATCCCCAAATATGTATTAAATTGGTAGGTTAGTATTACTTCTTTAGTGGAATAAAAGTGATACTTAATTTATTTAATTATATCCTAAATTTAATGGATATTGGAAATTAAATAAATTAGTGGGCAAATTTAATATTCTTCTAGATCCTTATTGTAGCCCAACTTGACTGAAAGTGGACTGGATATAGGACTTGAGATAGGGGCCCAACCCAGTAGGATTAAGAAGTGGATTTTCGGCCACCTACCTATTTAATCATAGGGAGGGGGAAGAAAATCAGAGTAGTATTATCAGCCCCTCTTTGTCTCTCAAGATATCCACAGTTTTCACAACTCTATCAGTAGAATACAGCCCACTCTGTATCTGATACTCAGTCCAGAAATACAACAGAAGATCTCGGAGGAGAATACTGGAGGTGGTCATCATTTTCAGTGGAGAGAAAAGGGACGCCAGTTTCATCTTCATTCAACAGCAAGATTAGATCTGTACTCTTGTCCTCAGACCGTCTGACAATTGTAAGTAATTCGGATCTATATTTTCCGCTTTATTAGATTCATTTTGCTTTGCATGGTTTTGTGCTGGACGTATGTATAAACATGCATGAACATAAAATTATGATTTGTATGAACGTGGATTAATGAACATCCAAATGATATCAGAGCGGGTTTTGGCACTGTTCTAGGATTAATCTAGGCATTTTTTCGATATACATTATTAAATTTGATGATAAATTTATTGTGGTTAAATTTTCAGATTTAATTGGGCATGTATTTCGATTTTATGGTATTCAAAACTTGGATGAATTTTTGATGTAATTCAAAAATTCTAGTTTTGAGGTTTACTGAATTTCCGTCCATCATGTAACAAAGATTTGGGATGATATTTGATGTTCTTCAAATTTTCAGATTTTTATTTCATGGAGTTCGAAAATTTGGAGATCAATTTTTTCGAAAAATTGATTTTAAAAAATTCCCTAATTTTTCTCTATAATTTTCGGCACTTAGGATTTAATCTTGGATGGTTTTTGATCAATATCAAAATTTTCAGATTTAATTCTAGGTGTGGTTCGAAAATTATGGTGTTTGGATTAGATTTGGTATTTTTGATGTTTATCTTAAAGTTACCTAATTCTAATCTAGATAGATTTGAAAATAGAATTTTAAATCTTGGAAGGATTTGAAGTGGATCAAATTTCCAGATTTATCCTTCTTAGTATTTTCAAAATCTATGATATTTTGTTTGGAATAGCTTTTTGATTAAATATCAAAATTTCCAAATATGTTATTTTATGTTATTTTCGATTTTATTAAATTAAATTGGAGAAGATTTTGATGACAATCAAATTTTCAGATTTATTTAATGATGTGGATCGAAAATTATGAGTATGGGATTGAGATTTGATATTATTTTATGTATATCTTGATTGACCTAATTTTAATCTAGATAGATTTGAAAATAGAATTTTAAATTTGTAAGAGTTTGAAGTGGATCAAATTTCCAAATTTATTATTTGTGATATTTACGAAAATATATAGTTTAAAATTGGATAAGATAATTTTTTGATATAGATAAATAATTATCAAAGTGCTATTGTGATAAGGATTTAAATTAGAATATAATTTGAAAGAGTTTGAAGTGGATCAAATTTCCAAATTTTATTCTTTGCAAATTTTCGATCCTTATGAATATTTGGAATAGATTTTTGTATTTATATCAAGATTTCCAAATATCACTTAATTAGGGTGTTCAAAAATTAAATTATAAATTTGGTGGATAATTTTAATTAATTTCCAGATTTATTATTTATGTAAATTTTGAAAATCACAAGTTTTAAATTGGTGAATAATTATTTAATTTTCAATTTTTATTTTGTGGATAATTTCAAATTTTTAATTTAATTAATTGTAATATTCGAAATTTATAATTCATGCATAGATATCATATGTTATTTTATGTGTATCATATAAATATGATTGTTGGATTTATAGACTGTGTTTGTTTGCAGGTTTACCAACTATCATGGCTCCATTTTATTTATGTGATGTATGTTTATGTTGAATGAATGTTTGGTCGTATGCCGGTTTGGCTATGTGATTTTTAATCCATGAAAAAATCTATGGATTAGGTCTAGATTTTATTTCATGTTGTTTTAATGTAATAGAAATAAAATTGTTAGACCAAGTTTTTGAGTTGTAATTTTTATTCTAGTAATAGTAGATTTTTCCTTTTGGAATAGACAGTCTGTATTGAATAAAGATCAGAGATCAACTCAAAGAAGGAAAGTAGTACAGCACCAAGAAAGGAAGGTTCATCGGTTCACGTCCCGAAACCCTAATTGGAGCTAGGGTTTCGGCCAGGCGCGGTAAGAGGGATGGTGGCCATAGCCCTGTTCCAGAGCTAACTTTCCTGTTTTATCTCATCAATCAACATGAGAGATAATCCATGATAGTTGGAATATTATTGTTGCTTATTATGTTGTTGTGAAGCATGCAATGTATGTTTATCATTTTATGTGATGTTTGCATGTTCTTTAATGGGATAAAATGAAACCTCAAGCATAAATAACTAAGTGGGAGAGACTCATACCAAATTATGTAGAAATCTTATACGGTCTCCATTAAATCTGATTTAATTGAGAAGTGATGGTCATGCATGTTGACATCGGTCTTCCTCCATATCGGATGTGTCATATCATAGATTTCTCTAGAAATTAAATCTCCTAAAAGGATAGCTGTAGAACACTATTAGAAGTAACTGACTCCTCCATCTGGAGCAGTTAATTTCGAAATAGTGATGTTGGTGCGAAGATAATGGTGTCCACACTTAGATGTAATTTATTAATAAACGTCCACACGATCGTGGCTTATCAGTTAGATGATTACATGACCGTGTTTATTATCTGGCTATTAATATGCTTGTTGTAAGAAAATTCAACTGGAGGCAAATTAAAGGTTTAATAACCTATTTAAAAATAAATTTTATAAACGTCCACACTATCGTGGCATATAGAAGACATTTTTAAAGTTTCGGTGGAAAAGTATATAATTTTTATGAGGTTTTCGATTATATATTGTTCATTCTAAAGTTTGTGACTGTACTGCATGTTTTAATTTCAGTTATTTCATATCATTAATAGAACTTTCCAATCTGTCCTCAATCCTCAAAGAAAACAAACTCTTCGGTGAAAACTACAATGATTGGTTTGGTAACCTTAACCTCATCCTAGTTGCTGAGGGACACAAGTTCGTACTTGAAGATGTATGTCCTCAGAAGGCAGATGAGGGTTCTGACGAAGCCCAAAAGGTTGCATATGATAAGTGGGTTAAGTCTGATGAGATAGCGCGCTGTTACATTCTGGCATCTATGTCGAATGTGTTGCAACATCAGCATCAGCCTATGAAAACCGCTTATGATATCATGTTCAACCTTAAGGAGGTCTTCAGTTATCAGAACCGCTCGGCACACCATTTGGCAATGAAGAAGTTAATAGATGCGAGAATGGCTGACTCCACACCTGTTAGGGATCACGTTCTCACGATGATGGGGTATCTGGCTGAGATCGAAACTTTAGGTGGAGAGCTGGACGTCGATTCTCATATCGGCATTGTTCTTCATAGCTTGTGCTCAAAGTTTGAGTAGTTCAGGTTGAACTTCAACATGATCAAGAAGGATGTCAGCCTGACTGAACTGCTCATAGACCTTTAAGTGGCTGAATTGCTCCAAAAGAGCAATCCTGAGGCCCACATAGCTGAGAAAGGCGCGTCTTCTTATGGTGTGAAAAAGAAGAAGCGATATGCACCTAAGAAGGTTGTAGATGAGGCACCTAAGGTGAAGAAGCCAAAGGTGAAGATTCCTCCTGAGGAGTTCAAGTCGAAGACTAAGTGCTTCAAGTGCGGCTAACCAGGTCACTGGAAGGCGGTGTGCCCTAACAAGAAAAAGAAGAGAGGTATATCTCATATTCTGGTTATAGAAACATGTTTAGCAACTTGTTCTACCCAGTCATGGGTAGTAGATACTGGAGCTACTGATCATGTTTGCATGTCTTTGTAGGGGTTCCTAGTAAAAAGACAACTGAATGAGAATGAGATCACTGTCTACATGGGCAATGCTACGAGAGTATTAGCTGTTGTAATGGGAGACATTATTTTACCTTTCAGTAGTGATAGAACTTTGGTTTTGAAAGATTGTCTTTATGTGCCTGGTTTTAGACGAAACTTGATTTCGGTTTCTAAATTGATTAAGGATGGATATTCTCTATCTTTTGATAACAAAGTAGTTATCTTCAGTGGTAAACATTTCATCTGTTCTGGCACATTGGATGGACACTTATACTCTCTTAAACCAATTAAAAACAGTACACAAAGATAACTGTTGAATACATCGATCATAAACCCTAACAAGAGAAAAGAACCTTCAGACTTGAATCAAACATATCTTTGGCATCTAAGGCTGGGTCACATCAACCTTAAGAGGATATAAAGGCTTGTAAATGATGGACCATTGTCTTCTTTGGTACTGGAATCGTTTCCTTTGTGTGAATCCTGTTTGGAAGGTAAGATGAACAAAAGTCATTTCCAGTCAAAAGAAAATAGATCCGAAGGGCTATTAGATTTGATTCACTCTGACCTGTGCGGCCCTATGTCAGTTCAAGATCGAGGAGGGTTCGAGTATTTCATTACTCTAATTGATGATTTCTCAAGATATGGATATATCTACTTGTTGCGTGCAAGTCTGAATGCTTTGAAAAATTCAAAGAGTTTAAGGCAGAAGCGGAGAAATGAACAGACAGAAGTATCAAGGCACTGAGTTCTAATCATGGTGGCGAGTACCTCTCAAGCGAATTAAGGGATTATATGGTAGAGAATTGGATTATTTCCCAGTTGACTGCGCCAGGAACGCCATAACAGAATAGCATGGCGGAAAGAAGGAATAGAACTCTATTAAAGATGGTCAGATCGATGATGAGTTATTCTGAGTTGCCTATTTCGTACTAGGGATATGCCCTGGAAACAGCAGCCTATATTCTTAACTTGGTTCCATCAAAATAAGTTCCTTCTACACCCATAAAACTATGGACTGGACGAAAGCCCAGTTTGAACCATATTCGAATTTGGGTAGTCCAGCACACGTGTTAGATAAGGAAGCTGATAAGCTAGCTCCTCGCACTGATGTAAGGTTGTTCATTGGATATCCTAGAGGAATGAAAGGTGGTTTGTTTTGTAGTCCTAAGGATCAGAAGATCATTGTCAGTACCAACGCTCGATTCTTAGAGGAAAACTATATCATTAACCACAAACTAAGGAGTCAAATTGTCCTTGAGGAGTTAAGAGGGGAAGGGTCGAAACCTACACTAGTTGTACAAGAAGAGGTTACACCAGATACTGCACAACGTGTCACAGAAGTACGGAAACTTCCTTATCACAGTGGGAGGGTTGTACACTAACCTGATAGATTCATTGGTCTGGGAGAGGCTTCAGATTTCCTAGAGGGACTAAATGAATTGGATCCCAGGACCAATGACGAGGTAATTGAAGACAAAGATGCAGATTCTTAGCAAACTGCAATGGAGTCTAAGATTAGATCTATGGATCGCAATCAAGTCTAGGAGCTCGTGGAACCACTTGATGGGGTAAAACCCATTGGCTGTAAGTGGGTCTACAAGCATAAGAGAGGAGCTGACGGGAAGGTTGAAACCTTTAAAGCTAGATTAGTGACGAAAGGGCACACTCAGAAATAAGGGATCGATTATGAGAAAACCTTCTCGCCGGTAGGCATGCTTAAGTCAATCCAGATTCTCTTGTCAATGGCCGCTCATTTGGATTATGAGATCTGGCAAATGGATGTCAAGACAGCTTTCCTAAATGGAAGTCTTGAGGAAAACATTCACATGAAGCAACCGGAGGGATTCATTGCTAAGGGTCAAGAGCACTTGGTGTGCAAGCTTAAGAGATCCATTTATGGACTTAAGCAGGCATCGAGATCTTGGAACATCCGATTTGATGAGGTTATCTAATCATATAGATTCGTGCAAAGTCCACATGAGAGCTGTGTATCCAAGAAATGTGACAGAAATGTGTTGGTATTCCTCGTACTTTATGTTGATGACATCTTGCTTATTGGAAACAGTAAGAAGGCGTTGTCGAACATTAGGGTGTAGTTGTCTGAACAGTTCGATATGAAGGATCTGGGTGAAGTCGGACATGTCCTTGGCATCAAGATCACTTGAGATCACCAGAAAAGGATATTGTGTCTGTCCCATGTGACTCATATCGATAGAGTGCTAGCTAGGTTTGGCATGTAAGATTCCAAGAAAGGTTTTATACCTTACAGCCATGGAATTCATCTATCCAAGGAAATGTGCCCCCAAACACAGTCTGAGATAGAGGAGATAAAGAAAATACCATATGCTTCGGCTGTGGGAAGTTTAATGTATGTCATGCTATGCACTAGGCCTGATATATGCTATGCCATCGACATGGTAAGCAGAAGGTCACTGGACTGCGGTCAAAAATATTCTCAAGTACCTTAAAAGGACTCGAGATTACGTATTGGTATTTCGCTCTGATAGTCTAGTGCAGTTGGGTTATACGGACTTAAATTTTCAATCTGACAAAGATCAGAGTAAATCTACATCAGGTTATTTGTTTACATTAGGAGGTAGAGCCATCGCATGGAGGAGCATAAAGCAGAAATGCATTGCAGATTTCACCATTGAAGCCGAGTATGTAGCTGCCTCTGAGGCTGCAAAAGAGGTTGTCTGGATCCATGATTTCCTAGTGGGCTTGGGCGTTGTTCCTGAGTTACGTAAGACTATCACGATATACTGTGATAATTCTGGTGCAGTGGCTAACTCGAAGAAACTCAGAGCCCACAAGGTAAGTAAATACATAAAGAGAAAGTACCATCTTATACGAGAAATCGTTAAGAGAGAAAATGTGGCGGTGGTCAAGATTGCATCGGAGGACAACCTCGCTGATCCATTCACAAAGAGCCTGTCGGCTAAGACATTTGATAGTCACGTGGAGAAAATGGGAGTGAGATGCAGACCTGGTGGCGCAGTTTGAGTCGATAGTGTAGATTGGAGAGTTAGCTAGTTAGTTTTTATGCTTGAAAGACAATCTTGAAGTATAAGTGGGAGACTGTTAGTTTTGTATACTGGAAAGACATGTCTTTGTATACTTTTCTGATGATATGATGATATGAATTGAAAATTATTGCAGTCACTATTTGCATTAAGATTATTTTGGATAATTATTTTATGCAATGTTCAATATACTTACATTGTAGATGATATGGTGTGGGGAGACACATGGTAAAATCATATCATTAGAACCTTGTATTGTATTAAAGAGTTCACGACTTAGATGGTCCTAAACAAACCATCGGTACACCGTAGAATAATCTGATAAGTTAGTTTGTCTTGGTTAACTGATTATTCTAGTACACTTGTTAGTGTATTGAGGAGGATCACGATATGAAACTATTCTCTAATCTGACCCTAATAGTGAGAGAATAAAGATCCACAGAGTTCGGATTCTGAACTCATGTTTGTTGGCGAGCATATGTGTACATTACTTATTGCTTTGACTTATCAATGGGTGAGATCCTTTCGTGGATCAATAAACTCAATATCTTGGGTAATAATAGTGTATACATGATGTGTCGTGCAATATACATGAGCATCATATTCTGGTACGCCAGGTTGATGATGTTCTCTTGAGGAAACACAAGTTCATGTTGAAACCCTGCAGATGGAATTTATTCCATACAAGGTAAAGTTTGTGTGGTACTACTCAACGTTTTAGATGTTAATTAATTATATTCGTCAGATGCTGACATAATTAATTAATGAACATTATATCTTAAACACGGGGAAAGGCTGAATTAAAGGAGAAAGCATATTCCCAAATATGTATTAATGGTAGGTCAGTATTGCTTATTTAGTGGAATAAAAGTGATACTTAATTTATTTAATTATATCCTATGTTTATTGGATATTGGAAATTAAATAAATTAGTGGGCCAATTTAATATTCTTCTAGATCCATGTTGTAGCCCAACTTGACTAAAAGTGAACTAGATATAGGACTTGAGATAGATGCCCAACCCAGTAGGGTTGAGAAGTGGATTTTCGGCCACCTCCCTATTTAATCATAGGGAGGGGGACGAAAATCAGAGTAGTATTATCAGCCCCTCTTTGTCTCTCAAGATATCCACAGTTTTCACAACTCTATCAGTAAAATATAGCCCACTCTGTATCTGATACTCAGTCCGGGAATGCAACAGAAGATCTCGGAGTAAAATATTGAAGATGGTCGCCGTTTTCAGTGGAGAGAAAAGGGACGCCAGTTTCATCTTCATTCAACAGCAAGATTAGATCTATAATCTTGTCCTCAGACCGTCTGAAAATTGTAAGTAATTCGGATCTATGTTTTCTGCTTTATTAGATTCGTTTTACTTTGCATGGTTTTTGTGTTGGACGTGTGTATAAACATGCATGAACATAAAATTATGATTTGCATGAACGTGGATTAATGAACATCCAAATGATCCTGCGGTGGTTTAATTAGAGAAAACCCTAACACGAACATAGTGGAGAAAAGGCCAAGTTCGACCATGTCTTCTATAACAACGAGATTAGACATGTAATCTCGTGATCAACCCTTTAACTTGTGTAAGTCGGTTCTTCAAATTTAATTTTTCCGTTGCATTAAATTCGATGTTCTTGCATGATTTGTTCAACATGTATGTTTTATATCATCACATATAAAATCATGATTTTCATGTCAATAGAATTATAGATTAGCCGATTAGATCTTGTTGTGCGTAATTCAAAAAAAACCCCAACAACTGGTATCAAAGCAGGTATCGTCGTTAATTTAGGATTAATTCTATATATGTTTCGAAAATTTCATTAAAATTGATGATAAATTTATGTGCTTAAATTTTCAGATTTAATGTATGGTAATTTTCGGGCATGTTGTAATTGAAATTGTTTGAATTTTTGATATATGTTCGAAAATTCTTATTTTAGTTACATGATAATTTTCGCCCTGCAAGAAATATGAACTTGGAATGGTATTTCATGTTCTTCATTAATTTCCAGATTTATTTCATGTGCTTGTTCGAAAATTTGGTCCTCAATTTTTCAAAACTTATGTGTTTTAATTGTCCCTTAATTTGATCCATTATTTTCGATTATTTTGGTGTTGGAATTTGAATAGAATTTTGATGTTATCAAAATTTCCATATCCAATACTAAGAGGGGTCGAAAATATGGAGGATTAAAATTAGTTTATAGTAATTTTTAATGTATATCAAAAGTTATCTAATTTTAATCAAATTAGGTTTCAAAATAGAATTATTATTTTGGTAACTGTTTGAAGATGATCAAAACTACCATTATTTTAATTCTTGTAATTTTGGTACCTATGTAATACCCCAGATTTCTGAATAAGGTTTAGAGGAATGTTAATGATAAGTTAATTAATTAAGAAAGAATTTAATTAAGATTAGCTAAGGTTGGATGTCAGTCACTACTTTAGGAGTCAGATCGCCTTTTGAGAAATGTGATTTTAACTATTTTATGACCATCCGTGGTCTCGTTAGAAAGGTTTTAACTCAAGGAGTATGCCGGTGTTTTCGGATTTTAATTCTGAAGTCATTTGAGTTCCCGGTAATGAAAAACACATTTAAAAGAAGAATGAATAGTAACTTTTGCGTGCGTTCGTGTTTTGAGAAATTTACGAAATCCTCCTCATTAATCCAAGTCCAGCTCTGTCAGGCCCCTCTTATGGGAAATGACTCAAGGATTCTGTTGGCGTTCACGGATTGACATTCTGAGGTAAATCGAACGCTCGGGAGCCAAATCTGTCAGTCTGAGTGAATAGTAAAAGTAAATTCCCAAAAGGGAATCTTTGCTCGTCGTCCTTCTGACGAACCCGTCTTCTTCATGAAACAAGTTGGTTCACTAGTATTCGAGCCAATGAGTCTCCCGGTATTTTTAGATTTCGTGTCTGAAGT
Organism: Perilla frutescens; assembly: GCA_026008535.1. Classification (NCBI taxonomy): domain Eukaryota; kingdom Viridiplantae; phylum Streptophyta; class Magnoliopsida; order Lamiales; family Lamiaceae; genus Perilla; species Perilla frutescens. The sequence goes on along the minus strand of BRKX01000003.1, from coordinate 29,410,929 downwards.
CATTTGGACCTTGACATCGAATAAAGCAGCTTTTAACCGAACCCGGGGTAACTTTTGCAGTATTCCTGCACAGCAATGGCTTCCAAGGGAAGCCAAAGCTTTTCCTATATATAGGGGATCACCCCTTTAGTAAATTCGTGCTCATTTCACATTCACTTCACTTCTAAATCGAGAGGGTGAAAAGCTTTGAAAGCCGAGAAGGTTCTGTCGAAGTAAAAATCATTCTTCGTGAGTGTTCTTCAAAACGACGAGCGGAGTGGCGTGGAAGGGATGCAGTGAGGGAATGTGCTAGGGACGCCGTTGAAATCGTAGCGGGCGGCTCTGCCGCCATTGCGACTGGACGAAACGCCGAGCTAGCCACATTCCTTCAACGCACCTAACCCCGTCCATTCTTGTTCATCGATCTCGATTCTATTTCTTTTCCGTCTTTTAAATTCCGCACTTACTTTCCATTCTTTATGTTCTTCGCGTTCTTCATTATTGTTCGTCTAAAGTAGTATTTCGATTCATATTGAAATTCCAAAATAATAACGCTTACGTTATATTTCTCGTCTTATTTTCGTTATTATTATTCTAGAAGATTAACTCCGTTATTCCGTTAAATTCCGTTCAAGTCATATTTATTTATTCCAGAGGATTCTCGTGTTTATACCGTTTAAATGCCAAATTATTTTTAATTTAAAAGCATATTATTGCATGTTAAATTCATGTACGTTGTTTTTATAAAAATCCGGGTTAATTGTTCTTCGTGTTCTTCATGTTCGTCGAAGAAATCAGCGAACACGAAGAACAGATGAAGAACACGTTGAAAAAGGAACCCAGTTGATGAGAGAGAGAAAAAGGGGAGAGAGGGAGAGCCCCGCGGGGGGGTGAGCGCCGCCGCGCCGCACCCCCCACGGCCGCGGCCAGCCCGCCGGGGCTAGCGACCCCCGCGGCGGCAGGTAGCCCGCCGGGGCAGGTCAGCCCCGCGGCGCCCCCCCCTCCTTTTCTGTGTTGTTTCGTTTCCGTCTTTTCCAGCTATTTCCGTACCCCGTCTTTCCGATCTTTTCGAGTCTTTAAAATTATGATACTTTTAAGCCATGTTCAAGTTTAAATTATAGTAAGGTATTCAATTTAATTTCAAATTATTTCGAATAAGATATTGAGTTATTTTCCGTCAAAAATTTAGAGATCGAGTCCAGAGGCTTCTTAAATAAATTAAACCATTCTCGATCCCCTTATTAAGTCAAAGTCGTGCTATCCATGATTAAGTCCTAGCTAAGAGAATATTAGTTGGGTGTTACTTAATATCATGTTATTAGAAATCTTCGAAGAAGGCTTCTAAGTCGACGATTCGACTTTTGTAGGAGGAATCGAGCCTCGGAGAAATACTAAGGAAAACCACCAGCTCGTTGCCTCGTCTTCCGTTCCGTAATCAAGGTGGGTAAATCTATACTCATCTAAAGTTTGAGTTAATAAGCTCTAGAAGCATGTTAGGGCAAATGAGATATCCAATAAAGTATTTTGCTCAACCTGTTTGATCTCTGTACAAGGAAAGGAATAAAAGGAGTTATGCATGATTATGCTGAATTATTATTTGGGTTAGATAAAGTAAAGAAAGCTAGTATAAGTTAAGTGAGCTCTCAAGTATGTTTAGATATGCTAGAATTGTTTATTTACGATTTATGCTAGCATGAAGTGTTTAGAATTGCTTTATTTGCAGTCAATGTTTATCGGCGTCAATTCCTCGTACTTGAATGTTTATGCTTTAATAAAGCTCGTATAGTTAAGGATTAAGGATTGCCTTGTTAGGGTAGCTTTACCCCCCCCCCCTTTTGTAGGCCGAGATCATGTAGTGATAAGATATTAGCCTTAGACATTGTTCTAAGCCTGGTAATGTTAGCAAGAATAGGAAGAGATGGACTTAGCATCCACTTAAGTAGGACTCGAGCTCAGAACTATTAAGGTAGACGCTGAGGGGTTTTTCCCTCGCAAACTCGATCGGATATTTGAGGTAACCCCTCTTCTATCCTATGGCATGCCTAAGGGTACAGTTGACGACAGGTTTCAGTCAAGTTGGGCCCAAAAGAAAAGAAAAGGTTTTACGGATACGGAGAGGGCTTTTGCGTTTTGCTCTCCGTATACCGTCTATTAATAATTGGATATCTTGAAAGTTATAAAAGCATTTTCACTAAAACCCACTGAGTACATTAGTGCTCATGCCCTCTCTTTTCAAATGTTTTCAGGTTGAGATGCTGGTGGCTGTGAATGTGGGTTGGCTGCCAAGACTATTTTGCTATTATCTAGTGTTTCTATGAAATCCCACTTTGTGATCCGCTACTCTGATACACTCTTTTCAATTCTGTTTAAGTCCTATTATGTTTAGCAAGACTCTATGAATAATCCCCTCAGAAACGATCTAATACTTATATGATGCATATTATGTTTATCTCTGCTTTTGAGTATAACCTCCGTTCATCTGCAAAGAAGTCCAACAAGTCAGTATCTGATTAGTTAGCCATTTCATTCCACTTAAGCATGCTTTCTTTTAATCTAAGTAAACCCGAGTATCACCATTCAACTTCTAAAGCACGTCTTGATTCTTAAACTGCTTGATAAATCCCCTATCTTTATTCATTAATCCCTTAATAACACCCTGTCCCCACTCGGAAATCCCTATCTCTGGACCGGGCTGTTACAGTTGGTATCAGAGCAGGTTTGCAACTCTGCAGACCTGTCTACTAGTTTGAAATAAGTCTATGTGAAAATAAGTTATTCTCTGATAAGTTAAAGCAGCAACCCACAGCTCGCCATCACCCTCGCACTCTCAACCAAAAATCAAGGTATGATAGCATAGAAATTTTGGATTTTGGATTCATGATTTTGGAATACAGAAAGGGAAAAGATTTGAGCAAGCATACCTGTTTTATGGATAAGAGAAAAACCGTGAGAATGAAATTCCAAGTAAAAGGTGTTCGGGTAAGATGATTTCCCAGATGGAAAGTTTGTGAAAAGATTTCTCGATTCCAAAATGACTTAAAAATCATCTCTCGAAATTTTGACTCAAAAAAAAAGGTAAACAATCTATGTTTAAAGAACTTTGGGCACCAAAAGTTTTATAAAAGTTGTCAACTGCTTCATAAAATGGAATTGAGCATGCAAGATTAATCCAGACATTAGGAGGACCTTAGGTCTCCCTTTTTGAATCTAGACTGATTAAGTTATTCTCTTCTAGATGGTTAAGCGTCGTTCGACAGCTAGGAAGAGCGTGCCTCTTTTCCGTCCTGTGCAAGAAAGAGTTGAGAGATTAAGAAGAGAAACTTGGAATGGTAACGAACAGTTGCTGTCCTACATGGCGAGATACTTCGAAAGGTAGGCTTGGGCAAATGGCTACGGAGGGAAGCCCGGGAGTGTATCCGACTTGGAAACGTGCATCCGTATGTGTGAGCATGCGCCACCTGCTTGGAGGCCTACAATGTACCGTATCTTACAAAGCACGATCACCCGCGATCCCGAGACGTACGCTGAGATCGGAAACCTGACGAAATTCTCGTCAGCCTTAATGGCTCGTTGGGTATCAGAGTATGGCCACGTGCACGCCTTAGCCGAGCAGCAAGAAGATGAGCAAAATCCCTCTCTCGTGGTAGAGCTAGAATTGCATAGGGCGACTCTCAACAGTCCCCCTGGATTTCAAGTGCCACATCCTCACGACGAAGGAACCGCAGGGGCAGGACCCTCAAATGCCCGAATCGTGAACCACACCGAGTCCCTATTCTCCTGCACTCCTCAAGTGAACCAGTGGACCCCTGTGTCCGCTTCTCAGGGTCTGGGACAGTGTATGCCCCATCAGTATCCTGAAGGGACTGTTCGCATGAGGACATTCAAGTTCACCGTCCCAGAAACGGTTGATATCGGAGACGAAGAAGAAGAAGACGAGGACCCAGAAGAAGGCGAAGAGGAAGTAGGATCGCCATGCAAGGAGAAGGGTAAAGCCCCGGCTCATGATTAAGCATAGAAAGGAGATGTAGAAGGTGTTGCTGTTAGAACACCTAGATATCTAATCCATCTGTTTGTCTGTAATCTAAATATCCGCTCTGACCAAGACTTTAATATGTAATAGATGCTTTAAGATTTCGAAACCTAATAGTGGCAGTGAATTTTCCAAGAGACTGCCCTATTCCGGTTGCAATCCATAATTTACTATATCGATGCCAAAGTCCTCTAAAATGAGGCAATTTTTCCCATCATGTTTGAATGACGTCTAAATCTTCGTTTTGTTTGATTTATCTTGTGCAATTAAAAGACCTTATCAAAAGGCATTCTTGCTTTGTGTAAATTTAATCAACCTCGCTAATATTTAGTTCTTTAGAATGCTGCCTCGAAGACGTCAAGCCAAGAATGAGGATGAGAACGAACCTGAGCAAGCCCCAAACCTTGGTCCAAAAGCCGAAAGTGTGTTTCTCAATCACAACCCTCCATCGTTTAATGGTTTAGGAGATCCAATGGATGCCGAAAAATGGGTTCGCTCCTTAGAACGAATCTTCGATTTCATAGCTTGCACTGAAGGAGAGAAACTAAGTTGCGCTCTTTTCATGTTAACGGAGGATGCGGACTACTGGTGGGAGTCCGTACGAAGGACCATAACCCCGGTTCAATGGGAAGACTATAGTTGGGAAGATTTCAAGCATGACCTGTATCAGAAGTATATCCCCGATTGTTACCGAGAGGCAAAAGAGATGGAGTTCTGGAATCTGAAGCAAGGGAATAAGACAGTGTCGGAATACGATAGAGAATTCAACCAGTTGTCAAGGCATGCTCCACATCTAGTGGACACAGACGGGAAGAAAGCACGCAAGTTCAAGAAAGGACTCAGATCCGAGATTGGCATAGCCCTCGCTGGGCAAGAAGACATGTCTTATGTCCGAACCTTAGCCAAAGCATTGAGCATAGAAGCCATCCTTCCTCAGAAGATTCAACCCTCTCAATCGTCTAATGATCCGAAGGGGAAAAGGAAGTGGGAAAGAGGAAGAAGGGATGACAGAAAGAAGAAACCCCACTGGCAAAACCGAGAGTCAGGGGTGCCTCGAAATCAACTTAGCAACGCCCCTAGTTTTAGGCCGTGTCAAAAGTGCGGAAGAATGCATCCTGGAGTCTGTCGAGCAAATTTAACTGGGTGCTACAACTGTGGTGAGGAGGGGCACTTCAAGAGAGAGTGCCCTAAAGGAAGCAACCAACGATCCCAAACACCACAACAACCCATGTACCCGCAACCACTTCAGCAACTTCCTGGAAACCAGCCAAGACTGCAGTAAGGAGGACCTCAGGGTCAAAGGCCGGGACTGAACCTGAGACCGAACCAAGGGCGAGACCAAAGGTCCAATCAAGGACAAAGGCCGCCTCAGCCAGCTCGTACTTATGCTCTCAATCAACAGCAAGCTGTGAAGGCCCCAGGTAATCTAGCAGGTATGATTACCCTCCTCGAGACGCCAGTTTTAGCTCTCTTTGACACAGGAGCATCGCATTCGTTTATAACTGAGTCTGTTTGTAAGAAACTGAAGATTGAACCTGAGAATGCCGAGAATGCCCTTGAAATAAGTATTCCCTCTGGAAAGAAAATGATGTCTAGGAAGGTCTGCTCTAACCTAGAATTAAACATAGAAGGGGAAAACTTTAAGTCAAATCTTTATGTGATAAAGATTCAGGACTTCGACATAATCCTAGGAATGGATTGGTTAGCCTCAGCTAATGCTTCCATAAGCTGTCCCGAGAGGGAGGTAACGCTTCGACCACCCGAGAAACCCGAGGTGAAAATCTACGGATCAAGGCTAGGAACCAAAATCTCAGTGATATCCGCCCTAAAAGCCACCAAGATGATAAGGAAGAACGACTGCCAAGCATTTTTAGTCAACCTAATAAGGAAAGAGGTAGGAGAACTTTCCATCGAAGACGTTCCAGTCATAAGAGAATATCCTGACGTATTCCCAAAGGAGCTGCCAGGACTACCTCCAGACAGGTAAGTGGAGTTCGCTATCAAGTTGGAACCAGGAGCCGCCCCAGTCTCAAAAGCCCCCTACAGAATGGCGCATAAGGAGTTGCAAGAACTCAAAGTTCAACTGCAAGAGTTACTAGACCTAGGTTTTATCCAACCTAGTGTGTCGCCTTGGGGAGCCCCAATCTTGTTCGTAAAGAAAAAAGATGGCACATTAAGAATGTGCATCGACTATAGAGAGCTTAATAAGCTAACCATCAAGAATCGATACCCTCTCCCAAGAATAGACGATCTCTTCGATCAACTCAAGGGAGCACGTGTCTTCTCCAAGATAGACTTAAGATCTGGGTACCATCAGTTAAAAATCTGAAAGGAGGATATCCCTAAGACCGCTTTCAAAACTCGCTATGGGCACTACGAGTTTGTGGTAATGCCATTCGGATTAACCAACGCCCCAGCAGTGTTCATGGATTTGATGAACCAGGTTTTCCACCCGTACCTTGATAAGTTTGTCCTAGTTTTCATAGATGATATTCTCATCTACTCCAAGGATGAGGAAGAACATCAGGAACACCTGAGAGTGGTGCTAGAAACCTTAAGAAGAGAAAAGCTTTATGCTAAGTTTAGCAAATGTGAGTTTTGGCTCAAAGAAGTAGCGTTCCTAGGTCATATCGTCTCGGTAGAAGGAATCAAGGTGGATCCGGCCAAGATTGAAGCTGTAAGCAACTGGAAGTCTCCAAGAAGTGTGAACGAGATAAGAAGTTTTCTAGGACTCGCTGGATACTATCGCAGATTCATTGAAGGATTCTCGACTATATCCAAGCCTATGACGCGACTACTACAAAAGGACTCCAAGTTTAAATGGACGCCTAAATGTGAAGAGAGTTTTCAAACCTTGAAGAAGATGCTAACCACAGCCCCTGTTTTAGCCATCCCAGAAGGGAATGAAGATTTTGTGGTTTACGCAGACGCATCAAGTAAAGGATTAGGATGCGTACTAATGTAGAAAGGAAATGTGATTGCTTATGCTTCTAGACAGCTTAAGAATCACGAACAGAACTACACGACGCATGACTTGGAACTAGCAGCGGTCGTTCATGCGCTGAAGATCTGGAGGCACTATCTCTACGGAGCTAAGTGTGAGATCTTCTCAGATCACAAGAGCTTGAAGTATTTCTTTGAGCAAAAAGATCTTAACATGAGACAAAGAAGATGGCTAGAACTCGTAAAAGACTATGACTGTACGATCCACTACCACTCAGGGAAAGCAAATGTAGTAGCAGATGCCCTAAGTAGAGAAGAGAAGACAGAGTTAGGACTCGTTTCAGCTCAGGAAGATCTTCGCAAGGAATTCGAAAAGTTAAAAATCGAGGTGCTAACACCACCCGAGACCATTCAAGCTCAAATTGCCACGACAGTCGCTCAGCCCGACCTAAGGCAAAGGATAATTGAAGCTCAAAGAGGAGACGAGTTTCTCGAAAAGAAGAGGGCTGAAGCGCGAACTGATAACTCTCAAGAATTCGCGGAAGCCGCCGACAACGCACTCTTGTTCAAAGGAAGGCTTTGTATGCCTAACAAGGGAGAACTGAAGGAGGAAATCATGTGCGAAGCACATGACACGCCATATACAGCATATCCCGGAAGCACCAAGATGTACCAAGACCTCAAGAGAATCTTCTGGTGGAATAACATGAAAAGGGAAATAGCCGCCTTCGTGGAAAGGTGTCTGAGTTGTCAACAAGTGAAAGCTTTGCATCAAAAACCTTCTGGTTTGCTTCAACCCCTAGAAATTCCTGAATGAAAGTGGGATCACATCAACATGGACTTTGTCGTAGGATTGCCAAGGTCTAAGCGGGGAAATACCGCTATTTGGGTAATCGTTGATCGATTATCTAAATCGGCACATTTTGTTGCTGTTAGGATGACGGACGGACTAGATCAACTAGCCCAGTTGTATGTTAAGGAAATTGTGCATTTGCATGGAGTGCCGGTCTCGATTACATCGGACCATGATTCAAGATTCTGGAGGAGCCTACAAGATGCAATGGGATCAAAGCTCAACTTTAGCACAGCATTCCATCCTCAAACGGATGGCCAATCTGAAAGGACTATCCAGATTCTAGAAGACATGCTTAGAGGAGTCGTCATCGATCAAGGAAGAAATTGGGAGGAGTTACTGCCTTTGGTAGAATTTGCCTATAACAACAGCTACCAGACATCGATCGGCATGGCCCCTTATGAAGCCCTCTATGGAAAGAAGTGTAGATCGTCCCTATATTGGGACGAGGTTGGAGAGAAAAGGATACTTGGACCCGAGATTGTCCAGGAGGCCGTCCAGAAGATCGAGCTCATTCGGGAACGCATCAAGGAAGCTCAGGATAGACAGAAGGCCTACGCAGATAAGAGGAGGACGAAGCTTAGTTTCAACATTGGAGATAAAGTGTTTCTGAAGGTGTCTCCATCAAAAGGAATAATTCATTTTGGCAAACGAAGCAAATTAAGGCCCAGATTTATTGGACCTTTTGAGATCTTAGAAAAGGTGAATGAAGTAGCCTACAGGTTGGCCTTACCACCCAACCTGAGTAACGTGCATGATGTCTTTCATGTCTCGATGTTACGGAAATACGTGTTTGATTCAAAACACGTGATTAGCAAGGAAGAGATAATCCTGAATGAGGACTTGGCCTATGAAGAAAACCTCAAGCCATTGTGGATCGAAAAATTCAGAAGCTGAGAAATAAAGAGATCGACCTTGTGAAAGTAATCTGGAACCACCATGGTTCGGAGGAAGCAACTTGGGAGCTTGAATCCGAGTTGCTCAAGAAGTACCCTGATATCGCTTATCATGGTTAGTAAATTTCGGGACGAAATTTTATTTAAGGAGGGTAGGATGTAATACCCCAGATTTCTGAATAAGGTTTAGAGGAATGTTAATGATAAGTTAATTAATTAAGAAAGAATTTAATTAAGATTAGCTAAGGTTGGATGTCAGTCACGACTTTAGGAGTCAGATCGCCTTTTGAGAAATGTGATTTTAACTATTTTATTACCATCCGTGGTCTCGTTAGAAAGGTTTTAACTCAAGGAGTATGCCGGTGTTTTCGGATTTTAATTCTGAAGTCATTTGAGTTCCCGGTAATGAAAAACGCATTTAAAAGAAGAATGAATAGTAACTTTTGCGTGCGTTCGTGTTTTGAGAAATTTACGAAATCCTCCTCGTTAATCCAAGTCCAGCTCTGTCAGGCCCCTCTTATGGGAAATGACTCAAGGATTCCGTTGGCGTTCACGGATTGACATTCTGAGGTCAATCGAACGCTCGGGAGCCAAATCTGTCAGTCTGAGTGAATAGTAAAAGTAAATTCCAGAAAGGGAATCTTTGCTCGTCTTCCTTCTGACGAACCCGTCTTCTTCATGAAACAAAATGGTTCACTAGTATTCGAGCCAACGAGTCTCCCGGTATTTTTAGATTTCGTATCTGAAGTCATTTGGACCTCGACATCGAATAAAGCAGCTTTTAACCGAACCCGGGGTAACTTTTGCAGTATTCCTGCACAGCAATGGCTTCCAAGGGAAGCCAAAGCTTTTCCTATATATAGGGGACCACCCCTTTAGAAAATTCTTGCTCATTTCACATTCACTTCACTTCTAAATCGAGAGGGTGAAAAGATTTGAAAGCCGAGAAGGTTCTGTCGAAGTAAAAATCATTCTTCGTGAGTGTTCTTCAAAACTACGAGCGGAGTGGCGTGGAAGGGATGCGGTGAGGGAATGTGCTAGGGACGCCGTTGAAATCGTAGCGGGCGGCTCTGCCGCCATTGCGACTCGACGAAACGCCGAGCTAGCCACATTCCTTCGACGCACCTAACCCCGTCCATTCTTGTTCATCGATCTCGATTCTATTTCTTTTCCGTCTTTTAAATTCCGCACTTACTTTCCGTTCTTTATGTTCTTCGCGTTCTTCATTATTGTTCGTCTAAAGTAGTATTTCGATTCATATTGAAATTCCAAAATAATAACGCTTACGTTATATTTCTCGTCTTATTTTCGTTATTATTATTCTAGAAGATTAACTCCGTTATTCCGTTAAATTCCGTTCAAGTCATATTTATTTATTCCGGAGGATTCTCGTGTTTATACCGTTGAAATGCCAAATTATTTTTAAGTTAAAAGCGTATTATTGCATGTTAAATTCATGTACGTTGTTTTTATAAAAATCCGGGTTAATTTTTATTCGTGTTCTTCGTGTTCGTCGAAGAAATCAACGAACACAAAGAACAGATGAAGAACACGTTGAAAAAGGAACCCAGTTGATGAGAGAGAGAAAAAGGGGAGAGAGGGAGAGCCCCGCGGGGGGGGGGGGGTGAGCGCCGCCGCGCCGCACCCCCCACGGCCGTGGCTAGCCCGCAGGGGGCGAGGAGCCCGCCGGGGCTAGCGGCCCCCGCGGCGGCAGGTAGCCCGCCGGGGCAGGTCAGCCCCGCGGCGCCCCCCCCTCCTTTTCTGTGTTTTTTCATTTCCGTCTTTTCCGGCTATTTTCGTACCCCGTCTTTCCGATCTTTTCGAGTCTTTAAAATTATGATACTTTTAAGCCATGTTCAAGTTTAAATTATAGTAAGGTATTCAAGTTAATTTCAAATTATTTCGAATAAGATATTGAGTTATTTTCCGTCAAAAATTTAGAGATCGAGTCCAGAGGCTTCTTAAATAAATTAAACCATTCTCGATCACCTTATTAAGTCAAAGTCGTGCTATCCATGATTAAGTCCTAGCTAAGAGAATATTAGTTGGGTGTTACTTAATATCATGTTATTAGAAATCTTCAAAGAAGGCTTCTAAGTCGACGATTCGACTTTTGTAGGAGGAATCGAGCCTCGGAGAAATACTAAGGAAAACCACCAGCTCGTTGCCTCGTCTTCCGTTCCGTAATCAAGGTGGGTAAATCTATACTCATCTAAAGTTTGAGCTAATAAGCTCTAGAAGCATGTTAGGGCAAATGAGATATCCAATAAAGTATTTTGCTGAACCTGTTTGATCTCTGTACAAGGAAAGGAATAAAAGGAGTTATGCATGATTATGCTGAATTATTATTTGGGTTAGATAAAGTAAAGAAAGCTAGTATAAGTTAAGTGAGCTCTCAAGTATGTTTAGATATGCTAGAATTATTTATTTACAATTTAAGCTAGCATGAAGTGTTTAGAATTGCTTTATTTGCAGTCGATGTTTATCCGCGTTCATTTCCTCGTACTTGAATGTTTATGCTTTAATAAAGCTCGTATAGTTAAAGATTAAGGATTGCCTTATTAGGGTAGCTTTACCCCCCCCCCCTTTTGTAGGCCGAGATCATGTAGTGATAAGATCTTAGCCTTAGACATTGTTCTAAGCCTGGTAATGTTAGCAAGAATAGGAAGAGATGGACTTAGCATCCACTTAAGCAGGACTCGAGCTCAGAACTATTAAGGTAGACGCTGAGGGGTTTTTCCCTCGCAAACTCATTCGGATATTTGAGGTAACCCCTCTTCTATCCTATGGCATGCCTAAGGGTACAGTTGACGACAGGTTTGAGCCAAGTTGGGCCCAAAAGAAAAGAAAAGGTTTTACGGATACGGAGAGGGCTTTTGCGTTTTGCTCTCCGTATACTGTCTATTAATCATTGGATATCTTGAAAGTTATAAAAGCATTTTCGCTAAAACCCACTGAGTACATTAGTGCTCATGCCCCCTCTTTTCAAATGTTTTCAGGTTGAGATTCTGAGGATGCTGGTGGCTGTGAATGTGGGTTGGCTGCCAAGACTATTTTGCTATTATCTAGTGTTTATATGAAATCCCACTTTGTGATCCGCTACTCTGATACACTCTTTTCAATTCTGTTTAAGTCCTATTATGTTTAGCAAGACTCTATGAATAATCCCCTCAGAAACGATCTAATACTTATATGATGCATATTATGTTTATCTCTGCTTTTGAGTATAACCTCCGTTCATCTGCAAAGAAGTCCAACAAGTCAGTATCTAATTAGTTAGCCGTTTCATTCCGCTTAAGCATGCTTTCTTTTAATCTAAGTAAACCCGAGTATCACCATTCAACTTCTAAAGCACGTCTTGATTCTTAAACTGCTTGATAAATCCCCTATCTTTATTCATTAATCCCTTAATAACACCCTGTCCCCACTCAGAAATCCCTATCTCGGGACCGGGCTGTTACAACCTAATAAAGTTTATTGGATATTAGAAATTGAATAAATTAGCAGGCCAATTTAATATTCTTCTAGATCCCTATTGTAGACCAATATGACTGAATTGGATTGGAGATGGAACAAGAGCTAGAGGTTCAAACCCAGTAGGGTTAGGATAGCCAATTTTCGGCCACCTCCCTATATATATTAGGGAGGGGGACAAAAATTGTAGCAATACAATTCAGCCCTCTTTAGTTCTCTTGCTCTCCACAGAATCCACACCCGTCTCAGTAGATTACAGCCCACCCTGTATCTGAAATACAGTCCGGGAATACAACAGAAGAATTTGGAGTGGATTAGCATCAAGGGGCATCGATCATACACATTATTTAACAACAAGATTAGTCATGTAATCTTGTCCTCAACCCGACGTTCTTTTATAAGTCAATTTTTGGTATTCTATGTTTCCGTTTTTAGTAGAATGTAAAACCGGATTGCATGTTAATTAAACTCGGTTAATTAAATACATACGAGATGCATAAAAATATGATTTACATGATTATGGATTAATGAACAACCAATAGATCATGGGGTGGTTTAATTCGAAAAAACCCAACAACTGGTATCAGAGCGGGTTTTGGCACTGTTCTAGTTTTAATCTTAGGATTAATTTGATATATTTATTTAAATTTGATGATAAATTTATTATTTTTAAATTTTCAGATTTAAATATGTATGTAAGTCGATTTTTATGTATTCAAAACATGGATGAATTTTTGATATAGTTCGAAAATTCTAGTTTTGAGGAACATTGAAATTTTCGATCCATGCCTAATTAGATTTGGAATAATTTTTTGATGATATCAAAATTTTCAGATTTAATTAGGTTAGTGTTCGAAAATTTGAGTATCAAAATTTTCAAAATTGTGAGGATTTAATTCCCTATTTTTTCCTTATGCAATTTTCGATCCTATTGAATGAAAATCAAATTTCAAAATTTATTTCATAGGTGCATTAAAAAATTACATATATTAGAATTGGATATCGTAATGTTTGATGTATATCATAATTTACCTAATTCTAATCTAAATAGATTTGGAAATAAAATTTTAAATTTGGAAAGAGTTTGAAGAGGATCAAGTTTCCAGATTTATTTTTCTTGTTATTTTTGAAATCTACTAGGTTAGAATTAGATAAGGTAATTTTTGATATATATCAATAGTTATCAAATTCTAATTTAAAAAGATTTGAAAATATAATTTAAATTTGGAAAGAGTTTGAGGTGGATCAAATTTTCAGATTTTCATTCTTGTATTTTTTGAAAATCTTGTAGATAAGAGTGGGAAAAGAAATTTAGGTGTGTATCATAAATTACTTAATTCTAATCTAGATAGGATTGAAAATAAAATTTAAATTTGGAAAGAGTTTGAAGTGGATCAAATTTCAAGATTTTAATTCTTGTTAATTTCAATCCTAGTTAATTATTTGGAATAGATATTTGATCTATATCAAAATTTTCGAATATTATTTAATTAGGCTTTTAATCAAAAAATAAACAATAAATTTTGTGGATAATTTTAACTAATTTCTAGATTTATACTTATGCTATTTTTGAGTATTACAAGATTTAATTTGGTAGATGATTATTTTAATTTTCAAATTTCATCTTGTAGAAATTTTCAATTTTATTAATTTAACTGTCATTTTTGAAAATTATATATCATGTATGGACATCATATGTAATTTTATGTTAATCATATAATTATGATTGTTGGTTTTGTAGACTAATTTGTTTGTAGGTTGTACCAACTATCATGGCTCTAATTTATGTGATGTATGTTTTAATTTAATGTTGAATGTATGATTGGGCATATGCCAGTTTGGCTACGTGATTTTTATCCATGAGAAAATTCATGGATTAGGTCTAGGTATTTTATTTTATTATGTTATTTTAATGTAATAGGAAAAATAAAATTGTTAGACCTATTAGTGATTTTCGAAAATCACTAAAGTTTTAAGTTGTATTTTTATTCTAGAAATATTAGGATTTTCCTTTTAGGAATAGATATTCTATATTGAATAAAGATTGAAGATCGACTCAAAGAAGGAAAGTAGTGCAGCCCAAGAAAGGAAGACATCCCGACTCACCTCCCGAAATCCTAATCGAAGCTAGGGTTTCGGCGAGGCATGGTGATGGGGGCGGCGATCAAGCCCTAGTTTCTGGAGCTGACTTTCCAATTTTAACTCATCAATCAACATGAGATATAAGCTATGACGGTTGGTTTTTTATTTTTGCTTATTATGTTGTTTGAAGCATGCAATGAATGTTTATCATTTTATGTGATGTTTGCATGTTTAAAATGGGATAAAATGAAACATCAAACATAAATAACTAAGTGGGAGAGATTCATACCAAAGTATGTAGAAATCTCAAACGGTCTCCATTAATCTGGTTTAATTGAGAAGTGATGGGCATGCGCATTGACAATAGGTCTTTCTCCATATCGGATGTGTCATATCATGGAATTCTCTAGAAATTAAGCCTCTTAATAAAGATAACTATAGAACACTGTCAGAACTAACTGACTCCTCTATCTGGAGCAGTGAAATTCAAAACAAGTGTCCTTGGTGCGAAGATGATGGTGTTCACATTTAGATGTAATTTATTAATAAATGTCCACACTATCGTGGCTTATTAATTAGATGATTACATGACCGTGATGGTTTCTGACTATTAATTTGCTTGTTGTAAAGAAATTCGACTGGAGGCAAATTAAAGGTTTAATAACCTGTTTAAAAATGAAGTTTATAAAAGTCCACACTATCGTGTCTTATAAGAAAGGTTTTTAAAATGTCGGTGGTTTGGCGTATAATTTTTTATAAGATTTTTGATTATATGCTATTATCCTAAAGTTTGTGACTGTACCGCATGTTTATTTTTCAGTTATTCTATATCATCATGGCACTCTCCAACCTGTCCTCAATTATCAAAGAAAACAAGTCAATCGGTGAAAACTATAATGACTGGATGGGCATGCGTGTTGGCAATAGGTCTTTCTCCATATTGGATGTGTCATATCACGGAATTCTCTAGAAATTAAGCCTCTTAATAAAGATAACTATAGAATACTTTTAGAACTAACTGACTCCTCCACCTGGAGCAGTGAAATTCAAAACAAGTGTCCTTGGTGCGAAGATGATGGTGTTCACATTTAGTTGTAATTTATTAATAAACGTCCACATTATCGTGATGGGCATGCGCGTTGACAATAGATCTTTCTCCATATTGGATGTGTCATATCACGGAATTCTCTAGAACTAACTGACTCCTCCATCTAGATCCGTTTGGAGCAGTGAAATTCAAAATAAGTGTCCTTGGTGCGAAGATGATGGTGTTCACATTTAGATGTAATTTATTAATAAACATCCATACTATCGTGGCTTATTAATTAGATAATTACATGACTGTGATGGTTTCCGACTATTAATTTGCTTGTTGTAAAGAAATTCGACTGGAGGCAAATTAAAGGTTTAATAACCTGTTTAAAAATGAAGTTTATAAATGTCCACACTATTGTGTCTTATAAGAAACGTTTTAAAATGTCGGTGTTTTGGCGTATAATTTTTCATAAGGTTTTTGATTATATGCTATTATCCTAAAGTTTGTGATTGTACTGCATGTTTATTTTTTAATTATTCTATATCATCATGGCACTCTCTTACCTGTCCTCAATTCTCAAAGAAAACAAGTTAATCGGTGAAAACTATAATGACTGGATTCATAATCTTAACCTCATCCTAACTGCTGAGGGACACAAATACGTACATGAAGAGAAAGGTCCTTAAAAGCCGGATGACAATTCTGGTGAAGCACAAAGGTTAGCTTATGATAAATGGGTTAAGTCTGATGAGATGGAGCACTGTTACATCTTGGTTTCTATATGTCAAATGTGCTACAACATGAACATCAGTCAATGAAGACTGCTTATAACATAATGCTTAATCTTAAGGAGCTCTTCGGATACCAGAATCGCTCAACATGACACTTAGACATGAAAAACTAAATGAGCGCGAGGATGGCTGACTCCATTCCTATACAGGATGACGTTCTTATAATGATGAGCTATCTAGCTAAGATTAAAACCCTGGTAGAGAACTAGACACCGAATCTCAGATTGATATCGTGTTCCATAGTCTTTCATCAAAGTTTGAGCGATTCAGATTGAAGTTCAATATGATAAAGAAGGATGTTAACTTATCTGAATTGCTCATGGATCTTCAGTCAGTTGAGTTACTCCAAAAGGGAAACTCGGAAGCGCATATAGCTGAAAACAGGGCGTCTTCTTCGGGGGTTAAAAAGAAGAAGAGGAACGCACCAAAAAAGGCTGCAAATGTGGCACCTAAAGCTAAGAAAGCCAAGGCAAAGATTCCTCCAGAGGAATTCAAGTCCAAGACAAAGTGCTTCAAGTGCGGCCAGCTGGGTCACTGAAAGGCGGTGTGTCCCAATGAGAAGAAGAAGAGTATGTCTCACACTCTTCTTGTTGAAATATGTTTAGCTACTTGTTCTACTCAATGGTGGGTAGTAGATACTGGAGCTACTGATCATGTTTGTATGTCTTTACAGGGGTTTCTGGTAAAAAGGCAGCTGAGTGATGGTGAGATCACCGTCTACATGGGGAATGCTACAAAAGTGGCGGCACTTGCAGTGGGAGATGTTACCTTATCTTTTAGTAGTGATAGGATTTTAGTTTTAAAAGTTTGTCTTTATGCGCCGAATTTTAGGTGAAACCTTGTTTCAGTTTCTAAGTTTTTTTTGAATGGATATTCAGTTTCTTTTGATAGCAAAGTCGTTATCCCAAGTGGTAAATGTTTTATCTATTCTAGCACAATGGATAGACATATTTATTTACTTAATCCTATACAAAACACTATGCAAAAGCAATTACTGAATACATCATTCACAAACCCTAATAAATGGAAAGAACTTTCGAAACTGAATCAAACATATCTTTGGCATCGAAGGCTCGGCCATATCAACCTTAAGAGGATACAAAGGCTCGTAAATGATGAACCTTTATCTTCATTGGTCCTAGAATCATTCCCTTTGTTTGAATCCTGTTTGTAAGGTAAAATGACCAAGCGTCCATTTAAGTCTAAAGGGAATAGATCCGAAGAGCTGTTAGATTTGATTCATTCTGACTTGTGTGGCCCTATGTCAGTTCAAGCTTGAAAAGGGTACGAGTATTTCATCACACTCATTGATGATTACTCAAGGTATGGATACATATACCTGTTACGTCGCTAGTCCGAATGCTTTGAGACATTCAAGGAATTCAGAGCGGAAGCGGAGAAACTAACCAGTAGAAGTATCAAATCACTACGATCTGATCATGATGGAGAGTACCTCTCAAGTGAATTTAGGGACTACTTGGCAGATAATGGGATCACGTCTCAGTTGACTATGTCTAGTATACCACAACACAATGACGTAGCAGAAAGAAGCAACAGAACTTTATTAGAGATGGTTAGATCGATGATGAGCTATTCAGAGTTTCCCATTTCATTCTGGGGATATGCCCTGGAAACAGCATCTTACATCCTTAACTTGATTCCATCAAAATCAGTTCCCACTATACCCACAGAACTTTGGACTGGACGAAAGCCTAGTTTAGGTCATGTTGGGATTTGGGGAATCCATCATACGTGCTGGATATGAAAGCTGATAAGCTGGCCCCTTGTACTAATGTAAGATTGTTTGTTGGATATCCTAGGGGAACAAAATGTGGTTTATTCTATAGTCCTAAGGATCAGAAGATTATTATTAGCACTAATACTCGATTCTTAGAAAAAGACTATGTGATAAACCACAAACCAAGGAGTGAAATCATCCTTGAGGAGCTTATAGGAGAGGGTTCAAATCCTTCACCAATGGTACAAGAAGAGGTACCACCAGACATTACACAACGTGTCACAAATGTACGTGAACTGCCTCATCGCAGTGGGAAGGTTGTACACTGACCTGATAGATTCATTAGTTTGAGTGAATCTTCAAATATCCCTGAAGGGCTAAATGAATTGGATCCCAGGAACTACGATGAAGCAGTCCAAGACAAAGATGTGGATTCTTAGAAATTCACAATGGAATCTGAGATTGGATTTATGGATCACAATGAAGTCTGGGAGCTTTTGGAACCACCTGATGGGGTGAAACCCATTGGATGCAAGTGGGTCTACATACATAAGAGAGGATCTAATGGAAATGTTGAAACCTTCAAGGTAAGACGAGTAGCGAAAGGGTACACTCAGAAAGAAGGGATCGATTATGAGGAAACCTTTTCCCCAGTAGCCATGCTTAAGTCCATATGGATTCTCTTATCTATTGCCGCTCATTTGGATTATGAGATATGGTAGATGGATGTCAAGACAGCTTTCCTTAATGGAGGTCTTAAAGAAAACATCCACATGAAGCAACCAGAGGGTTTCATTGCTGAAGGGCAAGAGCACCTAGTGTGCAAGCTTAAAAGATCCATTTATGGACTTAAGCAGGCATCAAGGTCTTGGAACATTTACTTTGACGAGGTTATCCAGTCAAATGGATTCGTGCAATGTACAGATGAGAGTTGTGTGTACAAGAAGTGTGATGGAAACGTGGTGGTTTTCTTCGTACTGTATGTTGATGATATCATGCTTATTAGAAACAAGAAGAAGGACTTATCAGACATAAGGGTGTGGTTGTCCAAGTAGTTCGATATGAAAGATCTGGGAGAAGTCGGACACGTTCTTGGCATCAAGATAATTCGAGATCACCATAAAAGGAAGTTGTGCCTATCCCAGGCAATCTATATCGATATGGTGCTAGCTAGGTATAGCATGCAAGATTCCAAGAAAGGTTTTATGCCTTTCAGGAATAGAATTCATCCATCTAAGAAAATGTGTCCCCAAACACAGTCTGAGATAGATGAGATGAAAAAAGTCCCATACGCTTCGGCTATGAGAAGTTTGATGTATGTTATACTTTGCACTAGGCCTGATATATGCTATGTCGTTGGCATGGTAAGCAGATATCAGTGGACTGCACTTAAGAATATTCTCAAGTACCTGAAAAGGACTCGAGATTATATGTTGGTATACCGCTCTGATAGTCTCGTGCCTTTAGGTTACACGAACTCAGATTTTCAATCCGATAAAGATCAGAGTAAGTCTACCTCAAGCTATGTATTTACACTGGGAGACGGAGTCATTACATGGAGGAGCATCAAGCAGAAATGGATTGTTGACTCCACCATGGAAGCTGAATATATAGCTGCCTCTGAGGCTGCAAAGGAAATTGTTTGGCTCCGGAGCTTTCTGTTGGACTTAAGCGTGGTTCCTGATTTGCCTAAGAGTATCACAATATACTATGAAACTCTGGTGCAGTGACAAATTCGAAGGAACCTAGAGCCCCATAAGGCAAGGAAACACATAGAAAGGAAGTACCATTTTATACGAGAAATCGTTAAGAGAGGAGATGTGGCAGTGGTCAAGATTGCATCGGAGGACAATCTAGCTGATCCATTCATGAAGAGCCTTCCAACTAAGACATTTGATGGTCACGTGGAGAAAATGAGAGTGAGATACAGACCCAGAGGTGTCGTTTGAGATTTAGTTTAGGGTTGGAGAGTTAGCCAGTTAGTTTTTATGCTTGAAAAACTTGCTTCAAGTATAAGTGGGAGATTGTTAGTTTTGTATACTCGAACACTTGTCTTTGTATATGTTTCTGATGATATTATATAATGATATAGATTGAATACTATTACAGTCACTGTTTGCATTTAAATTGTTATATTTTCATGCATGTTCAGTATACTTACATTGTAGATGATATGGTGTGGGAGATCACATGGTAAGATCATATCATTGGTTTCTTGTATTGTGTTGAAAGGCTCACGGCTTAGATGGTCCTGAACCTACCATCGGTACACCGTAAAATAAAATGATATTTAGTTTGTCTTGACTAACTGATTATTCTAATACACCAGTGAGTCTATTGAGGGGGATCACGAAAGGATACAATTCTCTACTCTGACTTTATAGTGAGAGAATAAAGATCCACAGAGTTCAGGTTCTTAACTCATATATATTGGCTGACATATATATGTTGTGATTGTTACTTTGATCTATCAATGAGTGAGGTTCCTTGATAGAATCAATAATCTCAATATTTTTGGGTGATAACATTTACATACATGATGGGTCGTGCAATATATGTAGGCACCGTGTCTTAATGCGCCAGGCTGATGATGTCCTCTTGAGAAAACTCAAGTTCATGTGAAACCCTACCGGTGGAATTTATTCCGTACATGATAAAGTTTGTGTGGTACTACTCAACGAATAAGATAATAATTAATTATAGCTTTTAGAAGCTTACATAATTAATTAATGGACATTATATCTTAAACATAGGGAATGGTTGAACTAAAGGAGAAAGCATATTCACAAATATGTATTAAATTGGTAAGTCGGTATTACGTCTTTAGTGGAATAAAAGTAATATTTAATTTGTTTAATGATATCCTAAGTTTATTGGATATTAGAAACTGAATAAATTAGCAGCCAATTTAATATTCTTCTAGATCCCTATTGTAGCCCAATATGACTCAATTGGATTGGAGATGGAACAAGAGCAATAGGCCCAAACCCAGTAGGGTTAGGACTGTTAGTTTTGTATACTGGAAGACATGTCTTTATATACTTTTCTGATGATATGATGATATAGATTGATCTTATTGCAGTCACTGTTTGCATTCACATTATTATATAATTGTTTATGCATATTCAATATACTTATATTGTAGATGATATGGTGTGGGTAAACACACGGTAAGATCATATCATTAGATCCTTGTATTGTATTAAAAGGCTCACGGTTTAGATGGTCTTAAATACACCATCGGTACGCCATAGAATAATCTGATAGTTAGTTTATCTTAACTAATTGATTATTCTAATACATATGTTACTGTATTGAGGAGGATCACGATAGGATGTTGTTCTCTACTCTGACCCTATAAGTTAGAGAACAAAGATCCACAGAGTTCGGGTTCTTAATTTATATTTATTGACGAACATATATATGCTTTGTCTATTACTTTGATTTATCCATGGGTGAGATTCTTACATGGAATCAATAAACTCGATATTTTGGGTAATAGCATTTTCATATATGATGTGTCATGCAATATATATAAGCACAGTGTCCTGGTACGCCAGGTTGATAATGTTCTCTTGAGAAAACACAAGTTCATATGAAACCCTGCAGGTAGAATTTATTTCGTAAATGAATAAAGCTTGTGTGGTACTACTTAAGGTTTAGATATTAATTAATTATAGCTATTAGAGGCTTACATAATTAATTAATGAACATTAGATCTTAAACACGGGGAATGACTGAACTAAAAGAGATCATATTCACAAATATGTATTAAATTGGTAAGTCAGGATTACTTCTTTAGTGGAATAAAAGTAATATTTAATTTATTTAATAATATCCTATGTTTATTGGATATTGGGGATTAAATAAATTAGCAGATCAATTTAATATTCTTCTAGATCCCTATTGTAGCCCAATATGACTTTAATGGACTGGAGATGGAAAAAGAGATAGAGGCCCAAACCCAGTAGGTCTGGGACTTGATAATTTCGAACACCTCCTTAAGGAGGTGGGAATTGCAATTTTAAGAGTTAGAAATCATCCCTCTTGTGTTCTCTTTATCTCCACAGTATCCATACCTATCTAGTAGATTTCAGCTCACCCTGAATCTAGATACAGTCCGGGAATACAACAGAAGATCGAGAAGTCGAATTGCACAGTAAGGGGTGCCATTTTTCATACATACAACAACAAGATTAGACCTTTAATCTTGTCCTCAACCCGACGTTCAATTGTAAGTTTTTTCGGTATTCTATGTTTCCATTTTCAGTAGAATCGAAAAACCGGATTGCATGTTTTATTGAACTCGGATAATTGAAACATATGAGCTGCATGAATTTATGATTTGCATGACATTACGATAAAGAACTGTAATGCCCCGTATCTTCATTGTATTTTATTTAGAGCTTAATTTCTATTAAGAGATTAATGGAAGAGACTAGGGCTTCATAGCAGTTAAAACGAATGTAAGTCACGACGTTAGATGACGTTATTCGGAAATCATCTTCTTGAGATTTTGCATTTGACACCGAAAGATAGTCAACATTGGTCTTTTCTGAAAACGTAATGACCCAAATGAAGCTGCCGGTATTTTCAGAATTTTAATCTGACATCTATAGGAGTCCCGGAGTTGAAAATCGTAGAGGATAAATTTGTGAATAGTGTTTTTTCGTAAAGACATGATTTTCAGAAATTCACAAAATCTTGTGTGTTGACTCGGGTCTTATTTCGCCAAGCCGTCCCTATAGAAAATCGCTCAAGGAATCCGCTGGCATTCTCGGATTATCAACCAGAGGTCAATCGAACGCTCGGAAATTTTATATGTCGCGTATGATGAATAGTAATTCTATTTTTAAAAAAAATGAATCTTTCTTCGTTTTCTTTCAGTCGACTTCCTCGTTTTTCCTCGATGGATTGGTTCAATTGTACTCGAGCCAACGAGTCTCCTGGTATTTTCGAATTTTGTGTTGGAGGTCATTTGCACCTCGCATTGAATAAAATAACTTTTAATCCAATCCAAAAATTATTTTAACAGTATTTTATATCCGAAAAATTCTACCCAGTATTTTCAATTTTCCCTATATATGCAGCCCCACCCTTGATGTTTATCCCCAAACCTCATCTATATATATATATATGATTGACGAGAGAGAGAGAGGGAGAGAGAGAGAGAGAGAGCGGGGGGGGAGGAGAGAGGAGGAGCCACCTCCACCACCGCCCTGCTGCCGCCCCGACGCCACCGCTACAGTAGCCGGAAAGTCTCCGGGGCCGCCCCCGTCGCCGGAGAAAGCACCAAAACAGCAGCCACTTTGCACGGCTTCATCTCGGTCTGTTTCTCATCCTTTTAAGCTGAAATTTTAATATGTCGTGTATTTAAGTGTGTGCTACGTTTCGTATGTTGAATACTTTTCCATCCGGTGGCCGAAAATCAGCCAAAATGCCGGAAAACGTGAATAGTAACCGACACCAAACTGTTCACGTTTTTGCCCTATTTCACCTATTTCAGGTCGTCAACTCGAAAAAGTTTCTTCGCGAAAGTTGCTCCAAAAATTATTTCCTATAAGGCTGCCAAGTTTCACAATCTCGTTGTGAGTTTTGAATAATTTTGATTATTTAAAGTAGACAGTTATTTTTATACCGGGAGCATGTGCTATCGAAAAATTCTAAAATTCTCATTCTTTAGTCTTGGCATGTATACCATCATCCCTGAATATTTTCATAATTTCCGAGCGGTTAAAAAGTGTTGTGGTGTAGATCTAGTAAAATTTGGATAAATGGCAAGTTTTTTGGAAAGAGACCTCTGTCAAATCAGTTGATCCCAGTAAAGCAAGAATAAAGTTTTGGAATTTATTTCCTTCTTCGTCAAAATTATTCGAGCTCTTTAGAGTCGCGCAATCTATTTTTGAATAGAATAGAATTAATAATGGTTTTGTTTATAAGTAGATTAATTCCCGAAAATATAGCGATTATCCTGAGTTGAAGTTTACCTTCTGTATTACCAGTTGAGCTAGAGAAAGAGTATCAGGGTTTATTCTTCAGGGTTAGCTTTTGAGAATCTCGAGAAAGGTGGGTTATTATATCTTTGCAAATTGTATCTTTCGAGTTATTAAGCTCTGCTTTGTTAAAATTGCATATGTGACTATCTGTGTTAAATATTTACGTGCTACTGTATGTTGTCGGAGTCTCATATACCAGCGCTGTGTCAATGTGAGTAGCTACAGTATGCATGCATTATTTTTCATGCCCTACTCCTTGTCGGTGAGACTAAAATGAAACACTTATGGGTTATACTCATTGGGTATACTTGGCCATACTCAACTTTACGCGTGGTGATATAGTACGGGTTGCGGGCAGTGACTGGTTATACTCCTAAGCGCTTCACAATAAAATATTTTGGTGAACTTAGGGTACTTTCAATTTTAAAATCTCCTAAGCTTCACTACCTGCATGAACACAGATAGATTACTTTAACAAAATGATTTGCATAACTTCAATTGTAAAAACTTGCCCACTGAGTACACTAGTACTCAGCCCAAATATTTTCAAATACTTTTCAGGTCAGTAAGCTGGCGCGTGGATGTGACGATGATGAGGGATGGACTTTTGTTATTTACGTGTTTTTCCCATTGTCTCTTTTTGTTAAGTATTTTGTTGATAATTAAGTCTCCGCGCTTGTAATATCATTTTGTTAAACACTAAGAACTCTGATCTTGGTGTTGGGAATAGGTATATATTATAATAAAGTATGTTTGGTTATTCTGAGTCTTCTGTTGAGATTTTCATTAATCAGGTTACCCCCTTTCTTTCCCGCTTCTTAATTCCAACCCCCCGTGGCGTCTATTTCCACGGTCTTCCGGGACCGGGGCATTACAAGAACATCCAAAGAGATCCTGCAGTGGTTTAATTTGAAAAAATCTCAACAATTGGTATCAGAGCGGGTTTTGGCACTGTTCTAGATTTAATCCTATGATGAATTCGAAATATGTGTTTAAATTTAATGATAGATTTACGTTGCTTAAATTTTCAGATTTAAATATTCATGTATTTCGATTTTGTTGTGTGCAAAACTTGGATGAATTTTTTGATCTTGTTCGAAAATTCTAGTTTTGTGATTTGGTGTAATTTTCGGTTCTATCAAAATTAGATTTGGAATAGATTTTTGATGATATCAAAATATTCAGATTTAATTTGATAGGTGTTTGAAAATTATGGTACCAAAGTTTTTGAAACTTTGGTGTTTTAAATTTTCTAATTTGTTCTATGTAATTTTCGGTCATATTAAGTTAATTTGGAGAGGATTTTGATTTAAAATCAAATTTTTAGATTTATTTAATATGTGGTTTCGAAAATTATAGTGTTAATCTTTAGGAAAATTTAATGTATTAAATTCCCTAATTTTTCTTGTTGTAATTTTCGACCCTAACAAATTAATTTGGAAATTTTTTTGATGAAAATCAAATTTTCAGATTTATTTGGTGGTGGTTTCGAAAATTAGTGTTTTAGAATCAGATAAGGTATTTTTTGATATATATCATAAGTTACCTAATTCTAATCTAAATAGGTTTGAAAATAGAATATTAAATTTGGAAGAATTTGAAGTGGATCAAATTTCCAGATTTCTTATTCTTGAAATTTTCGATCCCTATGTATATTGGAGTTGGATAAGGTAATTTTTGATATATATCAATAGTTATCAAATTCTAATCCAAAAAGATTTTGAAATAGATTTTAAATTTGGAAAAGTTTGAAGTGGATCAAATTTCCAGATTTATTATCTTGTAATTTTCAAAAATCTGGATAGATAAGAATTGGAAAAGTAATTTTGGGTGTATATCATTAATTGCTTAATTCTAATCTAGATAGGATTGAAATTAGAATTTAAATTTGGAAAGAGTTTGAAGTGGATCAAATTTTCAGATTTCAATCCTTAAGAATTTCGATCCTAGCCTAATATTTGGAATAGATTTTTGATCTATATCAAGATTTCCAAATATTAATTAATTAGGGTTTATCTGAAAATTAAGAAATAAATTTGGTAGATAATTTTAACAAATTTCCATATTTATTCTTATAGTATTTTCGAGATTAACAAGATTTAATTTGGTAGATAATTATTTTAATTTTCAAATTATATCTTGTAGGATTTTCAAAATATTTAATTTAATTAAATAATAATTTCGAAAATTATGTCATGTATGGATATCATATGTTCTTTTATGATAATCATGTAATTATGATTGTTGGATTTATAGACTAACATGTTTGCAGGTTTACCAACTATCATGGCTCCTTAATTATGTAATGTTTATTTTTAATTTATGTTGAATGTATGATGAGTCGTATGCCGGTTTGGCTACGTGATTTTAATCCATGAGAAAATCCATCGATTAGGTCTAAGAATTTTATTTTATTATGTTGTTTCAATGTAATAGGAAGGATAAAATTGTTTAGACCTCCTAGTAGTGATTTTTCAATAATCATTAAGTAATTAAGTTGTAATTTTATTCTAGATATATTAGTTTTTTCATTTTAGGAATTGATATTATATATATTGAATAAAGTTTGAAGATCAACTCAAGGAAGGAAAGAGATGCAGCCCTATCAAGGAAGGGCATCCCGATTCACGTCCTGAAACCCTAATTGGAGCTAGGGTTTTGGCGACGCGCGGTGGAGGTCGGTGGCGGCCATGCCCGATTTTCCGGAGTTAATTTTCCTATTTTATCTCATTCAGCAATATGAGATATGAGCCATGATAGTTTGTTTTAACTATTGCTTATTATGTTGTTTGAAGCATGCATTGTTGGTTTATTATTTTATGTGATGTTAGCATGTTTTATAATGAGATAAAATGAAACCTCAATCATAAATAACTAAGTGGGAGAGATTCATACCAAACTATGTAGAAATCTCATACAGTCTCCATTAATCTGGTTTAATTCAGAAATGATGGGCATGCGCATTGACAATAGGTCTTCCTCCATATCGAACGTGTTATATCATAGAATTCTCTAGAAATTAAACCTCTTTATAAAGATAGATGTAGAACACTGTTAGAACTAACTGACTCCTCCATCTGGATCAGTTAAATTCGAAACTAGAGTTTTTGGGATGAAGATAATGGTGTTCACACTTAGATGTAATTTATTAATATATGTCCACATGATCATGGCTTATTAATTAGAAAATTACATGACCGTGTTGGTATCCGGCTATTAATTTGCTTGTTGTAAGGAAATTCAACTGGAGGCAAATTAAAGGTTTAATAACCTGTTTAAAAATGAATTTTATAAATGTCCACACTATCGTGGTTTATAGAAAACATTTTTAAAATGTCGATGGAAAAGTATATAATTTTTATGAGGTTTTCAATTATATACTGTTTATCCTAAAGTTTGTGGTTGTACTGCATGTTTATTTTCAGTTATTCTATATCATCATGGCACTCTCAAATATGTCCTCAATACACAAAGAAAACAAGTTAATCGGTGAAAACTACAATGACTGGATTCGTAACCTTAACCTTGTTCTAACTGCCGAGGGACACAAATTTGTACTTGAAGAGGAATGTCCTGAAAAGTCAGATGAGAAATATGGTGAAGAGCAAAGGTTGGCCTATGCTAAGTGGGTTAGATCTGATGAGATGGCGCGTTGTTACATTTTGGCTTCCATGTCAAATGTGCTGCAATATCAACATCAATCTATGAAGACTTCTTATGATGTCATGCTCAACCTTAAGGAGCTCTTCGATTACCAGAACCGCTTGGCACACCATTTTGCGATGAAGAACTTGATGAGCACGAGAATGGCTGACTCCACACCTGTTAGGGATCAAGTTCTCATGATGATGGGTTATCTGGCTGAGATCGAGACCTTGGGTAGAGATCTGGACGCCGAGTCTCAAATAGACATCATGATTCACAATCCGTCTCTGAAGTTTAAGCAGTTTAGATTGAACTTCAACATAATAAAGAAGGATGTTACCTTATCTGAACTGTTCATAGAGCTTCAGGCGGCTGAGTTATTTCAGAAGGGAAATCCAGAGGCACACCTAGCTGAAAATAGGGCATCTTCTTCTAGTACTAAAAGGAAAAGGAGGAAAGCACCAAAATTATCTGTAAATGGAGCACCTAAGGTGAAGAAGCCTAAGACAAAGATTTCTCCCGAGGAATTCAAGTCAAAGATAAAGTGCTTCAAGTGCGGTCAGCAAGGTCACTGGAAGGCGGTGTGTCCGAACAAGAAGAAGAAGGGTATGTCCCACACTCTTGTTGTTGAAACATGTTTTGTAACTTGTTCTACTCAGTCATGGGTAGTAGATACTAGATCTACTGATCATGTTTGCGTGTCTTTACAGGGGTTCCTAGTAAAAAGGAAGCCGAGTGATGGGGAGATCATCGTCTACATAGACAATACTACGAAAGTGGCGGCAGTTGCAATAGGAGACGCCACCTTATCTTTTAGTAGTGATAGGAGTTTAGTTTTAAAATATTATCTTTATGTGTCTGGTTTTAGGCGAAACCTTATTTCAGTTTCTAAACTGTTTTTGGATGGATTTTTCAGTTTCTTTTGATAACAAGGTTGTTATCTTTTGTGGTAAACATTTTATCTGTTCTACCACATTAGATGGACATCTTTATTTACTTAATCCTATGCAAAATACTACACAAAAACAACTATTGAATGCATCGATCACAAACTCTAATAATAGAAAAGAACTTTCAGAATTAAATCAAACCTCCTAGAATCGTTCCCTTTGTGTAAATCCTGTTTGGAAGGTAAAATGATCAAGCGTCCTTTTGAATCTAAAGGAAATCGATCCAAAGGGCTATTAGATTTGATTCACTCTAACTTATGTGGCCCTATGTTAGTTCACGATCGAGGAGGGTACGAGTATTTTATCACACTAATTGATGATTACTCAAGATATGGATATATCTACCTATTACATCGCAAGTCTGAATGCTTTGATAAATTGAAAGAATTCAGGACGGAAGCAGAGAAATGTACGGGTAGAAGTATCAAGTCACTGCATTCTGATCATGGGGGTGAGTCCCTCTCAAGTGAATTTAGGGACTACTTCGCAAAAAATGGGATTACATCCTAGTTGACTACACCGAGAACGCCGCAGCAGAATGGTATGGTGGAGAGAAGGAATAGAACTTTATTGGAGATGGTTAGATCGATGATGAGTTATTCGGAGTTACCATTTTGTTCTGGGGATATTCCCTAGAAACAACAGTGTTAGTGTCATCTGCACTTAAGTGTTCGAGACTGTCATAATCTGTATATAGCAATATGGCAATATCAAAAGAACATAAAATGTTTTGGTTATTCATGTTCGAATAACATGTTCTGGACATTACTGTGAACATTCCGCTGCCAATTTGATTGAAGATCAAGACATGTACTTAATTATATTCAGGAACATGATCATGTACATAGTTATCCAGAGAGTTTACAAGAGACGTATCATGCTAAAATCAAAGAGCTGGAGCTGTAGATTCAAGATGGACGTTTTAGAACAGAAGATGCCTTGTTCGTGATGAAGATTAAGAAGGAAAAATGAGTTCTATTCAAGGAAGACATCTCAACTAGGAAAGTCCGATTTAATTAAGGAAAAAGTTTCCTTGTTGAATTCTAGTTAAAGTAGGACTTCTGATTACCTTGTTAAGGCTATAGATGTTATTCATAAATAGCCTGGTGTAACACCCCGATCCAGGGAGAAGGGCAGGGGACCGGTGCGCTACTTGGGGGAAGAGGGAAGGGGGAAGGGGTTGTTGAAAGAAGCAATCAAAGAAATAGGGTTATTGCCCCGAAAATTTGGGCAGCATAACCACTATAAATGGATCAATCCACGCTTTTAAAGCATATGAAATGACTCAAACCAGATATCATGACTCTTAGGATGAACCCAACAAAGAATAACGAAGACAAACTTCAATGTAAATAATAATAGTTCAAATGTTAACTGTTAATAGGTTAGGCATGAAAAAGGTCAGACTGATGTCTGTCCAAATACATGAAGTAAAGAGATGCCAGGCTTTCGCCTGTCGTGAAAGCAATAAAGAGCCAGGCTTTTGCCTTGACATGGAAAACAGCGTAAAGCCAGGCTTGTGCCTGTCTGAATAATGAAGGTAAATAAATGTCAGGCTTTCACCTGTCATGAATAGAAAGTAAACAGGATTCGGAGAACTGAACACTCCATAACAGTAAAGAAAATAGAATTCGGAGAACCAAACACTCCATAATAATAAAGAAAATAGGATTCGGAGAACCGAACACTCCATAACAGTAAAGCAAACGGGATTCGGAGAACCGAACACTCCATAACAGTAAAGCAAATGGGATTCGGAGAACCGAACACTCTGTAGCAGTAAAGAAAACAGGATTCGGAGAACCGAACACTCCGTAGCATTAAAGAAAATGGGATTCAGAGAACCGAACACTCCATAAAGAAAACGGGATTCGGAGAACCGAACACTCTGTAACAGTAATCAGAGTAAGCCGAAAAGAACGCAGTGCATTTATTCAGACTCAAAAGGAAGCATGTTCTCAGTTAGACTCCATAGCGGAAAAGGAAACATACACATCAAATGATAGCCCTTCAGCCTTAGCACAGCCGTCCACCATTCCGCAGCTCATCCTGAAAGTATTTTAAAAGATTTTTGGGCGTGACTACTAATGAACTCAGTGGGTACATTTGAGAAAATACCTTCACAATCATTTTATAAAACAGAATATCCAATCATATTTTAAGCGTATCATGGAAAGCTTTTAAAATAGAAAATTTGTGAATTCCATGTATACTAAATCATTTTAGTTCCATCATTGCGCGCCACTCTCCCCTACAACGCTTACGGTGAGTCGGTTCATGTACACAACCCGGCTGCTTAAGATTGAACACTGCCTTGTTTGATTGGGGCTCGATATCGTGAACTACTGTAGTTTCGTCACCAAAAACAGTAGTAAGACTTACATGAGTCAGGAGGGCACATCAAATAAAGTCATGAGTTGGATATTCAATCACATTCATTTTATAAATATCAGGGCTTAATAACCCAAAATACATTTTTATATAATAAAAACCCATCTGGCTATCAGATCTGGAATAGCTAGATCTAGATTATGGTTCTAGTCTCAACTAGAAGTCTCCTTCTTCTGAGCCTATAAGATTATCCGGCAAGTTAGTTTTGATAAAATATTATCATTAGGTCAAAATCTAATCTTTCTTAGCTATGCAGTAAATATTATAATATCTGCTATCTTAATATGCAGCACCCGGATCATCAAAATATTTTGACTCATAAGGGAACATTATTCAGGGCATTTTTATAAAGAAAAATCATTTTGGAAGTTCTGGCATACGGGGTGGTCAAACACGTATCCTAAAATTAATCCGGTACAAATAAATTCATACCGCAAGATCCGCCCATTGGAAAAATATGAAACTTTAAATAAAAATACCGTATTTTGACATGGAACAACTTTTGAGCTTAAAAACACGATAAGGGCATCCATGAAGGATAGATCTGAAGAAGACTACAATTTAATATTCGGATACCCAAAATATACCCGAAATTAAAAAGTGACAACATGGAAAATGTATATAAATATACATAGAAGATGAAACCCTAAAGACACTTTTTGATCCGGCGACCTGAAAGAGTCACCGATTTGAGAGGGTGGTGTCAACTTTTGGCGGCAGTCACGACTGTTTTCCATCATGATCGTCCGTAGTGTCATCAATTCAATCATGTATTCGTGATCTACGCATTGATTGCTTAAAAAGGACTATTTCAGAATTCAAATAGGAAACTAAAGTCGTACCTTCTCTAGAAGCTGATCGGCTTTCGATTTTGAAAATGAATGAAAAATGAAACCTTAGCCTCCTATTTATAGAAGAAAAATAAATAGGATAATAACGAATAAAAGAAAAAGGATAATGATAGAATAGGATAATGTTGGAAAAAAATAGGATAATTACGAATAGGATAATATTTTGAAAAAGAATTTAGATAATCACGGATGTGCCTTTTCTATCCAAATCTATTACATTTCACCTTTAAATTGTGCCAAGTGTTCACTTGAACTCGGAATTGGAAAATTCAAAGTTTGGCACGATGCTTGAAACTTTTTCTATCAACCCGAGAAAAATATCACAACATATTTTTAAAGTAATTTTTGACCAAATTAAATTTAACAGATTTATCTGGCTGCGATTTTCCTTTATTTGAATCCTTTAAGGACCCAACTTATTTTCTAACTTACCAGAGGGTAACATAAGTTGAATAAAACCTTCTAAAATAATTTGGGATATTAGATTCTACCCTCCTTAATAAAAATTTCGTCCCGAAATTTGCGTACCTCTATAAGGTAAATCAGGATACTACTCCTTGATTCTGCTTTCAAGCTTGCAGGTAGCTTACTATCTCCCCCATGGTTATTCTATAGAACTTTCACTAGTGATATCTATTTGTTCCGTAATTCTTGAACCCTTCGGTCATGAATAGCCTCTGGTCTTTCTTCATAAGACAAAATATTGGTTCAGGACTATCTCGTCATTCTTTATAACGTGTTTAGAATCAAACATGTATTTTGTCAACATTAAGACATCAATTACGTTATGAACCTTCGCTACAATCAGCAATATGACTAGTTTATAAGCTACCTCATCATTCCTAGCTCAAACTCTTCATACGTTCTTCTCTGCATCATTCTTTGAATATTCTTTAGCATCATCCTTTGAGTCGAGAAAAGAGAGAGAGAGAGAGAGAAAGAGAAAGAATAGATATCGATCCACTTGAATCAAAGCATATTATCTCGATCATCATATACGTCACTCTGAACTTGAGACATCCACTCTCGAACTTGTTCTTGCTCCTCGATCAAAAACATATAAGGACAGGTGTAGCGAGAACGGATCTATCATACGCGTTTCTTCATCGATAATGGAAATTATCCCTACATGCTCCTCAAATACATATACACGTGAACTGCATGTCCTATAAATCCATATAACTCAAGCCATCTAAAATAATATATTTATCCATTCTAAGTTCTTTCTACGTTCAAGTCTACAAGCCACTACATAATTGTTCCCACCTTCTTAGTCAATCTGTTCTTTATAATCATTTATCAGATTCTCGGTTGAACCGGAATCCAGATGTCCCAGGCATCCCATTAAACCCATAGACGAACCACGGACTTACCGTGAACCCTCTTTCATGTAGTATTCAATCCAAACATAACATAACACATTTTTTTGAAACTTCACATCATAACAAATTGACACATTTCAGTGGAACCAATCCATGTGGGCTCATAATCCTGAACGTGGAAAAACACTTAATCAATCTATGTTCAACAAGAATCCTAACAATCATCAACTTAAAATCCAATCTATGTGCATAAGTCATAACTAGCTATGTTTATCAACATTCTCAATCAAATCACTCTATGTTCACATTCCATCTACATAAGCATTATGGGTTTCCCATCACTTTAACATTCTCACATTCCAATCACTTACACATTATAACATTTCTAATCATAGGGCATCGATTTCTATCATCACACTTTCTTTAGGAACATTTCACGGACATATAGTCCCATTTAAAATATTACATTTCATTTCAAACATAATAGACATATACTTACATTCAAAATAATCATTCAATACCATTTAGGCACAAAGTCCCACAATTTTACCATCATGGACAAGAGTCCCATTCTTTCATAACCATCAAAAGGAAGCATGCTCTCAGTTAGACTCCATAGCGGAAAAGGACACATACACATCAAATGATAGCCCTTCAGCCTTAGCACAGCCGTCCACGATTCCATAGCTCATCCTGAAAATATTTGAAAACATTTTTGGGCGTGAGTACTAATGCACTCAGTGGGTACATTTGAGAAAAAACCTTCACAATCATTATATAAAATAGAATATCCAATTATATTTTAAGCGTATCATGGAAAGCTTTTAAAATAGAAAATTTGTGAATTCCATGTATACTAAATCATTTTAGTTCCATCATTGCGCGCCACTCTCCCCTACAACGCTTACTGTGAATCGGTTCATGTACACAACCCGGCTGCTTAAGGTTGGACACTGCCCTGTTTGCTTGGGCCTCGATATCGTGAACCAATGTAGTTTTGTCACCAAAAACAGTAGTAAGACTTACATGAGTCAGGAGAGCACATCAAATACAGTCATGAGTTGGATATTCAATCACATTCTTCTGAGCCTATAAGATTATCCGGCAAGTTAGTTTTGACGAAATACTATCATTAGGTCAAAATCTAATCTTTCTTAGCTATGCAGTAAATATTATAATATCTGCTATCTTAATATGCAGCACCCGGATCATCAAAATATTTTGACTTTTAAGGGAACATTATTCAGGGCATTTTTATAAAGAAAAATCATTTTGGAAGTTTTGGCATACGAGGTGGTCAAACACGTATCCTAAAATTAATCCGGTACAAATAAATTCATACCGCAAGATCCGCCCATTGGAAAAATATGAAACTTTAAATAAAAATACCGTATTTTGACATGGAACAACTTTTGAGCTTAAAAACACGATAGGGGCATCCATGAAGGTAAGATCTGAAAAAGACTACAATTTAATATTCGGAGATCCAAAATATACCCGAAATTAAAAAGTGACAACATGAAAAATGTATATAAATATACATAGAAGATGAAACCCTAAAGACACTTTTTGATCCGGCGACCCGAAAGAGTCACCGATTTAAGAGGGTGGTGTCAACTTTCGGCGGTAGTCACGACGGTTTTCCATCATGATCGTCTGCAGTGTCATCAATTCAATCATGTATTCGTGATCTACGCATTGATTGCTTAAAAAGGACTATTTCAGAATTCAAATAGGAAACTAGAGTGGTACCTTCTCTGGAAGCTGATCGGCTTTCGATTTTGAAAATGAATGAAAAATGAAACCTTAGGCTCCTATTTATAGAAGAAAAATAAATAGGATAATAACGAATAAAAGAAAGAGGATAATGTTGGAAAAAAATAGGATAATTACGAATAGGATAATATTTTGAAAAAGAATTTGGATAATCACGGATGTGCCTTTTCTATCCAAATCTATTACATTTCACCTTTAAATTGTGCCAAGTGTTCACTTGAACTCGGAATTGGAAAATTCAAAGTTTGGCACGATGCTTGAAACTTTTTCTATCAACCCGAGAAAAATATCACAATATATTTTTAAAGTAATTTTTGACCAAATTAAAATTAACAGATTTATCTGGCTGCGATTTTCCTTTATTTGAATCCTTTAAGGACCCAACTTATTTTCTAACTTACCAGAGGGTAACATAAGTTGAATAAAACCTTCTAAAATAATTCGGGATATTACATTCTACCCTCCTTAATAAAAATTTTGTCCTGAAATTTGCGTACCTCTATAGCGTAAATCAGGATACTACTCCTTGATTCTGCTTTCAAGCTCGCAGGTAGCTTACTCTCTCTCCCATGGTTATTCTATAGAACTTTCACTAGTGATATCTGTTTGTTCCGTAATTCTTGAACCCTTCGGTCATGAATAGCCTCTGGTCTTTCTTCATAAGACAAAATCCTGGTTCAGGACTATCTCGTCATTCTTTATAACGTCTTTAGAATCAAACACGTACTTTCTCAACATTAAGACATCAATTAAGTTATGAACCTTAGCTAGAATCAGCAATATGACTAGTTTATAAGCTACCTCATCATTCCTAGCTAAAACTCTTCATACGTTCTTCTCTGCATCATTCTTCGAATATTCTTTAGCATCATCCTTTGAGTCGAGAAAAGAGAGAGAGTGAGAGAGAGAGAAAGAGAAAGAATAGATATCGATCTACCTGAATCAAAGTATATTATCTCGATCATCATATACGTCACTCTGAACTTGAGACATCCACTCTCGAACTTGTCCTTGCTCCTCGATCAAAAACATATCAAGACAGGTGTAGCGAGAACGGATCTATCATACGCGATTCTTCATCGACAATGGAAATTATCCCTATATGCTCCTCAAATACATATACACGCGAACTGCATGTCCTATAAATCCATATAACTCAAGCCATCTAAAATAATATATTTATCCATTCTAAGTTCTTTCTACGTTCAAGTCTACAAGCCACTACATAATTGTTCCTACCTTCTTAGTCAATCTGTTCTTTATAATCATTCATCAGATTCTCGGTTGAATCGGAATCCAGATGTCCCAGGCATTCCATTAAAACCATAGGCGAACCACGGCCTTGCCGTGAACCCTCTTTCATGTAGTATTCAATCCAAATATAACATAACACATTCTTTCGAAACTTCACATCATAACAAATTGACACATTTCAGTGGAACCAATCCATGTGGGCTCATAATCCTGAACGTGGAAAAACACTTAATCAATCTATGTTCAACAAGAATCTTAACAATCATCAACTTAAAATCCAATCTATGTGCATAAGTCATAACTAGCGATGTTTATCTACATTCTTAATCAAATCACTCTATGTTCACATTCCATCTACATAAGCATTCTGAGTTTCCCATCATTTAACATTCTCACATTCCAATCACTTAAACATTATAACATTTCTAATCATAGGGCATCGATTTCTATCATCACACTTTCTTTAGGAACATTTCACGGATATATAGTCCCATTTAAAACATTACATTTCATTTCAAACATAATAGACATATACTCACATTCAAAATAATCATTCAATACCATTTAGGCACAAAGTCCCACAATTTTACCATCATGGACAAGAGTCCCATTCATTCATAACCATCAACATATGGACACATAATCCCAAAATGATACCATTATCCTTTCAAAACCGTCATCTTTGGTGTGACTTTTCATAAATACCATCAATGTGGAGAATGTACCTTATCCACATTTCCTTTTTGAAATGAATAAATATCATTAAATCTCAAAAACATTTTAACTCACGTACCTTTCATTTTGAAGCAGATGAGTGCGGTACAGGCGACGTGCTAGGCTATCAGACAATCAATTAAGAGACTAAACTGAGAACTTGACTTAATCAATAATATGACAGGTCTGCAGAGTTGCAACCTGCACTGATACCACTCTGTAATACCCCGATCCCGGAAAAAGGGCAGAGAACCGGTGCGCTACTTGGGAAAAGAGAGAAGGGGGAAGGGGTTGTTGAAAGAAGCAAACAAAGAAATAGGGTTAGTGCCCCGAAAATTTGGGCAGCATAACCACTATAAATGGATCAATCCACGCTTTTAAAGCGTATGGATTGACTCAGACCAGATACCATGACTCTTAGGATGAACCCAAGAAAGAATAATGAAGGCAAACTTCAATGTAAATAATAACAGTTCAAAGGTCAACTATTAATAGGTTAGGCATGAAAAAGGCCAGACTGATGTCTGTCCAAATACATGAAGTAAAGAGATGCCAGGCTTTCGCCTATCGTGAAAGCAATACAAAGCCAGACTTTTGCCTTGACATGGAAAACAGCATAAAACCAGGCTAGTGCCTGTCTGAATAATGAAGGTAAATAAATGTCAGGCTTTCGCCTGTCATGAATAGAAAGTAAACAGGATTCGGAGAACCGAACACTCCATAAGAGTAAAGAAAATGGAATTCGGAGAACCAAACACTCCATAAAAATAAAGCAAATAGGATTCGGAGAACCGAACACTCCATAATAGTAAAGAAAACGGGATACAGAGAACCGAACACTCCGTAGCAGTAAAGAAAACGGAATTCGGAGAACCGAACACTCCGTAGCATTAAAGAAAATGGGATTCAGAGAACCGAACACTCCATAAAGAAAACAGGATTCGGAGAACCGAACACTCTGTAACAGTAATCAGAGTAAGCGGAAAAGAACGCAGTGTATTTATTCAGACTCAAAAGGAAGCATGTTCTCAATGAGACTCCATAGCGGAAAAGGACACATACACATCAAATGAGAGCCCTTCAGCCTTAGCACAACCGTCCACGATTCCGCAGCTCATCCTGAAAATATTTGAAAAGATTTTTGGGCGTGAGTACTAATGCACTCAGTGTGTACATTTGAGAAAATGTACACTAAATCATGGAAAGCTTTTCAAATAGAAAATTTGTGAATTCCATGTATACTAAATCATTTTAGTTCCATCATTGCGCGCCACTCTCCCCTAGAACGCTTACGGTGAGTCGGTTCATGTACACAACCCGGCTGCTTATGGTTGGACACTGCCCTGTTTGCTTGGGGCTCGATATCGTGAACCATTGTAGTTTCATCACCAAAAACAGTAGTAAGACTTACATGAGTCAGGAGAGCACATCAAATACAGTCATGAGTTGGATATTCAATCACATTCATTTTATAACTATCAGGGCTTAATAACCCAAAATACATTTTTATATAATAAAAACCCACCTGGCAATCAGATCTGGAATAGCTAGGTCTAGATTATGGTTCTGGTCCCAACTAGAAGTCTCCTTCTTCGGAGCCTACAAGATTATCCGGCAAGTTAGTTTTGATAAAATACTATCATTAGGTCAAAATCTAATCTTTCTTAGCTATGCAGTAAATATTATAATATCTGCTATCTTAATATGCAGCACCCAGATCATCAAAATATTTTGACTCTTAAGGGAACATTATTCAGGGCATTTCTATAAAGAAAAACCATTTTGGAAGTTTTGGCATACAGGGTGGTCAAACCCGTATCCTAAAATTAATTCAGTATAAATAAATTCATACCGTAAGATCCGCCCATTGGAAAAATATGAAACTTTAAATAAAAATACCGTATTTTGACATGGAACAACTTTTGATCTTAAAAACACGATAGGGGTATCCATGAAGGATAGATCTGAAAAAGACTACAATTTAATATTCGGATTCCCAAAATATACCCGAAATTAAAAAGTGACAACATGAAAAATGTATATTAATATACATAGAACATGAAACCCTAAAGACACTTTTTGATCCGGCGACCCGAAAGAGTCACCGATTTGAGAGGGTGGTGTCAACTTTCGGCGGTAGTCACGACGGTTTTTCATCATGATCGTCCGTAGTGTCATCAATTCAATCACGTATTCGTGATCTACGCATTGATAGCTTCAAAAGGACTATTTCAGAATTGAAATAGGAAACTAGAGTGATACCTTCTCTAGAAGCTGATCGGCTTTCGATTTTGAAAATGAATGAAAAATGAAACCTTAGGCTCTTATTTATAGAAGAAAAATAAATAGGATAATAACGAATAAAAGAAAGAGGATAATGATAGAATAGGATAATGTTGGAAAAAGAATAGGATAATTACGAATAGGATAATATTTTGAAAAAGAACTTGGATAATGACGGATGTGCCTTTTCTATCCAAATCTATTACATTTCACCTTTAAATTGTGCCAAGTGTTCATTTGAACTCAGAATTGGAAAATTCAAAGTTTGGTATGATGCTTGAAACTTTTTCTATCAACCCGAGAAAAATATCACAACATATTTTTAAAGTAATTTTTGATCAAATTAAATTTAACAGATTTCTCTGGCTGCGATTTTCCTTTATTTGAATCCTTTAAGGACCCAACTTATTTTCTAACTTACCAGAGGGTAACATAAGTTGAATAAAACCTTCTAAAATAATTCGGGATGTGGGAATCAGACTAGATTAGACGATGAGTGTTTTACGAATATACAAGGGGTAGAGAGTCCAAAAGACTTCATATTCGAAGCATATAGTATTCGGGTAGACTAGGTTTGATCTGTGTGATCATTTGTTTTTTAGTCAAGTGATGGGAGTCTTCATGTAATAGCCTTTGTAACCATTCAACGGAGTAGTGAACTGTTTCTCACAAACTTGAGAAGACCCCTGACATAGATGAGTTGATCGAACAGGGTTACCAATCTCGTGCCATTTACGTGCTTTCAATTTATATATTCTGACCTTTAATGTTCACAACAATATACATGTACATGATAATGAACAAGATAACACAGTTTATGTAACTTCAATTGGTATTAGAGAGGGTTGCCTTTGGTTTTAGTGTGAAAAGAGTCCTGAAAAGTACATATCTGCATGAAGGTTTTAGTTGTAATTCAGTCATGAGTGCAATCAAAGAAGGAGGATCTACGGTCAGACCACCACTGCGAGAAGGCAACAATTATCCTTACTAGAAAGTAAGGATGAGGGGTTTCTAAGATCGATTGATGAACTCGCATGGAAGAGTGTCACTGAAGGATGGGAAAAGCTAACTATTTCCAAGGAAGGAAAGCATGTAGAGATTGAAGAAGGAGAGTGGACTATGCCGTAGAAAAACTAGTATAATGTCAACTCTAAAACTCTCAATGCAATATTCTCTGTAATGGATCTTGAGACATTCAGTCTAATCTCAACTTATAAGACTGCAAAAGCTGCATAGGATATTCTGGAAACCACCTTTGAAAGGACTAGTTCAGTGAGGCTGTCAAGACTTCAAAATTTGAAAGTCTCACAATGGAAGATACTGAATCCATTGGTGAGTTTAATGCTAGACTGAGAAGCATATCAAATGAGATTTTTACTCTTGGATAGCCTATCAGCAATGAGAAGCTTGTGAGAAAGGTTCTCAGATCTCATCCAAGAAAGTTTGCCTAAAAAGTTGCTACAATTGAAGAAGCCAATGACTTCAAGAGTATGAGGCTTGATGAACTGATGGGATCACTGAGGACATTTGAGATGAACCTAGAAGATGATGATAGCAGCTCAAGGAAGAGAGGTATTGCTCTTAAAACTAAAGTTTCTGAGGATGTACCTGAACATGTACAGAAACAAAAACATGTACTTGATTCAGATATAATGAACAATATGGTCCTTATCACCAAGAACTTCAGTCGAATGTTAAAAAGAGTAAACAAGCAGTCTTCCAGAAGGTCTAACAATTGAAGACAACCACCTGGTAATTCTCATCATGACAGAAACTCTAGCGGTGAACAAAAAGAGTTTTAAACTTCAAATTCAAGAAGAGGAATTTAGTGCAGAGAATGTTATGGTTTTGGACACATTCAAGCTGAATGTGCTAAAAACTCTAAAGAAGAATAAAAATAATTACAATGCCTCTCTCAGTGAGAATGAGTCTAAAGAAAGTAGCAGTGAATCAGAAGAAGAGTCCTATGCTTTTACAACAAAAGTCTCAGAATTCCAGGATCTTTTCAAACTTGCAAAAGATGAAGACTCAGACAATGAAAACTTCAGCCATGAGGAGTTTCTCCAAACATACAAGGATATGTATGAAAATGGATTGAAGTTTCTGAGATTAACAAGACTCTGCAATCTCACAATAAGGATCTTCTCAAAGAAAAAGAGGAATTGATCAGATCTGATGCAGAACAGAAGGTC
Source organism: Perilla frutescens (assembly GCA_026008535.1). Lineage (NCBI taxonomy): Eukaryota > Viridiplantae > Streptophyta > Magnoliopsida > Lamiales > Lamiaceae > Perilla > Perilla frutescens. The sequence continues at coordinate 29,369,733 of BRKX01000003.1, read as the reverse complement.
ATTATCCAATTGTAAAAGAAGGAGATTGAAGAGCTTTTTGAGCACTAAATACCATCAAAAGGAATGTCAACATGCTGAACAGTGGATCTAAGAATCTTGATAAGATTCTCACTATCCCAGGACATTCTAGGAAGAGTCATCTAGGTCTTGGATACAATGGTGGACAGTCCGAGATAGTTTTTGCCAAAGCAAGTACAAGTCAGTCAGTGCATGTATAAAATAATGTTCAGAACATCAAGAAGAACATTAACAAAAAGATGACTACTTATAATGTCAACATAAAAGGAATTGTCTGCCATTATTATGAAGAAAAAGGTCACATTCATCCTCATTGTGAGAAGTATCTCTTTGATCTAAAAAGAATGAGAAGAAGATTTGTGACTAAGCATTCCAGCAAGAAAAAGAAGAAGCCTGCACAGAAGAAGCAATAGGTTGTCAAGCAGACCAGTTTGATTGCTCATGCCTCTCTAAGAGTTGAAGATAAAGACAATTGATATTTTGACAGTGGCTGCTCAAGACATATGACTGGAGATTGCTCTGTGGTGCAAAATCTAAAAGCCTGCTCATCAGACTTTATTACCTTTGAAGATGGAAAAAGGGGCAAAGTAATGGGTAAAGGTGAGCTGATTGTTGAAGGAATGCCTAAACTGAAGAAAGCTATACTAGTTGATGAACTCAAAGCAAATCTGATTAGCATCAGCCAACTGTGTGATGATGACATGACTGTTATCTTTACCAAAAAAAGTTGTGGGGTTATGAATAAGAACAATGACTTATACATTGAAGGAAAAAGATCAGCGGACATCTATTATCAGCTAAATATTCCTGCACAATGTTCTTTAACATGTCAAAAAACATCTATAGAAGAGTCAGAGATCTGGCATCAGAAACTGGGACACATCAACTTTAGGAATCTCCAAAAGATCATCAGCAAAGAGATTGTCAGAGGACTATCTGAAATCAGAATTGACAGAGACAAAGTTTGTGGTCCATGTCAGATTAGAAAACAGTCCAGATCTCAGCATAAAGAAGTGCAAGACAGAACTTCTAAGAGAATTTTAGATCTTATTCATATGGATCTAATGGGGCCTATGGCTTTGGAAATCTACGGAGGAAAGAAGTATGTTCTTATCTGTATAGATGACTACTCAAGGTTTACATAGGTAGACTTTCTCAGAGATAAGAGTGAAGCTTTCACAGCATTCAAGAGATTAGCCTGTAAGATCACAGTTGAAAAGGATGAACACATTATCAGAATCAGAAGTGATCATGGCAAGGAATTTGAGAATTAGTACTTTGATACTTTCTGCAGTAAGAATGGAATTAGTCATGAGTACTCAGCCCCCAAGACTCCTTAGCAGAATGAAGTTGTTGAAAAGAAGAACAGAACTCTTTAGGAGATGGCAAGAACCATGATTACTACTAAAGGAGTTGCTGCTATGTTTTGGGCAGAAGCTATTAACACTGCATGCCATACCAGCAACAAAGTTCATCTCAGACGAGGTACTTTCACTACACCATATGAGATTTGGAATGAAAAGAAACCTAGAGTGAAGTACTTTCATGTGCTTAGTACCACATGTTATATTCTCAATGTTAGAGAGTATCTCAGCAAGATGAACAACAAAGGAGTAGAAGAGATGTTTGTTGGATACTCCAGAAATAGTAAATCATATAGGATTTACAACAAAGAGACAAAGGCTGTCATTGAGACAATTAATGTCAGATTTGATGATCAGGATAATGCTGTCAATACCTCCGAAGAAGATGTTCACAAAGATATATTTGAACATCCAAAGGTACATGATGATACAGACAGAGAATCTGAAGAACAGACAGTGAAGCAAAGGAAGCCTTCAAAACAGATCATCAAGGACATCATATTACTCAAGTAATAGGAGACATTCATGAAGGAAGAATGAACAGAAGCAGACTAAGAAAGATGATGCATGATGAGATATCCAATGTCTATTTTATCTCCAAGATTAAACCCAAGAACATCCAAGAAGCTCTCAAAGATGACTACTAGATTGAAGCTATGCAGGAAGAGCTTCTACAGTTCAAAAAGAATGATGTTTGGGTTCTGGTGCAGAAACCAGGAGCTGAAGTTGATCAAACTTTATACAGAAGCATGATTGGGAGTCTCCTATATCTCACTACAAGCAGACCAGATATAGCATACAGTGTGGGAGTGTGTGCCAGATATCAGTCTTGTCCTAAGGAGAGTCACATGAAGGTTGTTAAGAACATCATCAAGTACATCAATGGAACTACAGACAATGGATTGTGGTATACTTCAGACACAAATGCAAGTTTACATATTGTGATGCTGATTGGGCGGGATCTCCAGATGACAGAAAAATCACATCAGGTGCTTGTTTTTTTTTAGGAAACAATGTTGTTTCTTGGTTCAGTAAGAAGCAGAACTGCATATCCTTATATACAGCAGAAGCTGAATACATTGCAGCAGGAAGTAGCTCTACTCAGATCATTTGGATGATGCAGATGATGAAGGACTATGAAGTTGATCATGATACACCTATTCTGTATTGTGACAATTTAAGTGCTATCAATATTTCCAAGAATCATGTCCAGCATTCAAGGACAAAGCACATAGATATCAGACATCACTTCATCAGAGAGCTAGTTGAAGAAGAAGTTTTGAGGATTGAACATATGAAGACAGAAGATCAACTAGTTGATCTATTCACTAAGGGATTGGATTCTGCTCAATTTGAATGTGTTTGGTTCAGTAAAGCTAAGAAGAGGGGTATGAGTGTGTCTATTTCACACTCAACAGCAAAGAACCATTCATGTATAAAGGGTCTGAACATTCCCATAAATGTTCTTCAGGATGTACAAGAACAATTTTCAAAATCCAGTGTACATCTTTGTCAACGGCTAGTTCTGACGTGCAATCGTCATCTCTGATTTTTCAAGATTTCCCTCCGGTTCCTTAGTCTAACGGAGACCTGAGCCTATGCTATGAATGGAGTACCCTCTTATATATAAGTTTATTCATTTAGAGAGAGTGATTATTCGTTTCAAAATTCTGAAATCATAAACTCCTCTCTCTTTCTAATCTTCTGAGCTCTCTGAAATAATACCTTGTTTGCCATTATTTTTTGTTGATCATTCTTACAAATCACCCATACATTGTCAATGGCACCAAAACGCAAACTTATCCATCCCAAGAAAGTCGTGAAGCCCAGGATGAGGTATGGAAAAATTACATATTCCAAGCCTCAAGATCAGTTTTACGAGGAGGATGAGTTCGATAAACAGGTTCGAGGTAAATCATCCTATAAGAAACTTGTTCAGAGGACACTCTGTGATGAATCATCCAGTACGGATACTGAAAAGTTTATTGAAACCTTCCATGGAGAAAAAGAAGAATAATACTTGGAAACTGAAGAACAAGAAATTACCTCTTCTGCAAATAAATTAAAGACTCAAAGTCTTACAATCTAAGATCTATTAAAGGAAGTTGTTCGATCATATGATGTAACAAGAAGGCTACTGCAAAGAAGGCAAGAACAAAGGGAACTGCAGTAAAGAATCAAAGAAGAATGCAACCCCTTCTGTGAAGAAAATCATCACAGCACCTGTTGTCCAAGCCCTTCAGAAAGAGAAGGGACCTGCTATTGATGAATCTGTTATGCTTGAAGATATTCCTGAGCATGACAAGAAACATGTTGCTGAGAAAAACACTGCAGAGACCTCAACTCCTTCAAGTGTCGTGCAGAAGTCACCTACTCAACCTTTCATTGCTGAAGGTGATGATGAAGAAAGGGAAGATGACATTCCCTTAAGCCTAAAGATGAAACCAAGCACTGATGCCATTGTCAAAGGAAAGAAAAAGGTCATAAAGAGACCTTTAGTTACAGAACCGGCTGAGAATGAAGATATTTAGAGTTCATCCTCTGAATCTGCTAAGAAGACTCCTGTTCGACAACAGGAGAAATTACTTGCGTCAGCACAATATGATCTTTTTGCCAGATCACCTGTTAAGAAGAAAACACCCAGGAAGAAGACATCTACTGCTACGGTGCAGTTAGTTCAGAAAACTCCAATAATAAGAAGCCGAGCATCTGCTACACCACCATCTACTGCTGCATCTACAAAGAAAAGAAAAGATGTTGAACCCGCAGATCCTTCCAAGAAGGCCAAGAAAGCTGCTCAGCTGAAAGATGTACCTGAAGATGTTCACTCACATTTTAGTGAACATGAGTTTGATTTTCACAGACAGATCATTCATGCACCAGGTACTTCTAAACATGCTATCTTTCGATCTTCCAAGCATGCTGAATTATGGGAGAGAGTAAAGCAGAGGTCTATGATCACTGAGAAGAAGGTGGACAAGGATACACTACTAGAGACTGGAGTGTATTCACTATTGGAAGAAGTCGGGTTGTTTGGAACAATGCAAATGGTACACGAGTTTGTTCCAATGGTTGTTTCTGAGTTCAACTACAATTTGAGCAAGGAAATTGATGATCCAGAGTCTAAAGACTATCATAAAGTCTTTATCAAAGGAGAGATGTTGAATTTCTCACCAGATCTCATTAATGAGTTTCTGGGATGCCCTATTGAGGAAAAGTACAAGGAGATTGATGACTGGGGGATGGTTACTGAAGAATTGACCCAGGGCATCTACACCAAATGGCCATCTCATCCGCAGACTATTCCAACTTCCAAGCTGACTCACAAGTATGGTGCTATGCTCAGAATAATGATCCACAACTGGTTGGCATCTAAGCACAAAGCTGCAGTGACTCAAGCTCAAGGAAGGTTATTATATCATCTTGGAACTGGAAAGCAGTTCAATTATGGTGAATTTGTGTTTTGCAAGATCATCAGCAGTGCAGAGACCACAGTGGTTAAGAGACCTCTATGTTATCCTTCATTGATATACATCATAAAACAGCAAAAGAAAAATGTCTTATCAAAGAATGACAAGGTCATTCTACCCAAAAAGCCTCTTGTGATCAAGGTTGCTCCTGAAATAGGAGATCATCACATGCGTTTTCAGATTAAGCAGTTCATAGCAGCCAAGAAAGGAAGTTATGCTAATGTTGCAGAATGCTCACCAAAGAGTGTTGTGCTGAAATTTCTAAACATAAGCCTGGAGTTTCATACTCGAATAATTTCTGAGCATACTTCTGAGAAGATGAAGATTCAAGCCTTGATTGCTGATCTTTCATCAGGAGAAGGATTTGCCTCCCCAGCAGCAGATGTACCTGACAATGTTCGTAACTTACACAAGATTGCAAGTACTGCCGAAGATGCTACTCAGAAGAAGTCTACTCCAGCTCAAAAGCAAGGTGTAACGACTCATTTTTCAAAAATTTCATTTTTAATATAGTCTTTTGATCTTGCCGTTACGACTGATTTAATATGTGAGATATTATTTTTATTTAGTCGTCCCGCCTGCAGAGAAAGTTAAAAGATAATATCAAGAATTTATAATATGAATAAAGTATGAAAATACCATAATTTATAATTCCAATTTCCATAACTAATCTAAAAGTGTATATAATAATAATAATAATAATAATAATAATAATAATAATAATAAACCTTATCAAACAGTTATTTCCTCCGTAAACTTCCCTAAACTCATGTTGTCAACTATAGAACTACCCGTCAATTTCTTTATCTCAAATTCCCACTCACAAGCCACAAGTCATTTACATTATCAGTTTATTCATGGAAAAACCCACCCTTACCATATTCAAAGAATCATGTGTACCGGGCATAATTTCTCTTCTCATATCTTTGTCAGAGAATAGATTTTGTTTTTTGTCGCATTGGAACAAGAGAGAGTCGTCTGTCTCTATCGTTCTTACGATGAAGGTAAAACTATCCACTATTTAATTCAAAGTACTCACCAGTTTGTAATTTAATTTTCATGACATTTTACAGTAAAACTCCATTATTGTCGAGTCTAAGTTCGAGCATTTAATTCCAAATTCAACATCCGAAATCTTCGTCGAATTTCTTTGTCGATCTTCCTCCTAACATCTGAGTAAGCTTTCATCAAACCCTTCCTTCTTCCAGATCTTAAGTTAAATGAATTAAATTTCGTAACCCAGCTTTTTACATCATCCCACTTAGTATAAATTGATGTTCATTGTGGATAATTAAAATAATGAGGAAAAAAATATGAATTTATTAATAAATCTCTAGCCTACCTTACTTTTCAACTTTTGGTTGTGTTTAAATAGACGTGGCAGATAAGAAAAGTTAATTTGAGTTTTAAATTGATAATGAGATTGAAATCTTATTAATAATTTTATTGTCCATTTTAAAAGTTCCTTCCAGAATCTCGACAATTAGTTAAACAAATAGTTAGTAAAAAAAACTTGTTATTCTTTAGACTAATTGATAATATCAAATACACATGTTAAGCTTACCTCGAATACAAAATAGTGGAACAAATACGGAATTAATAATTGAAGTCCTACACAATTGTATGCGAGCATATATTATGAAACATATAATTCAATTCTTTAAATTTAAATTATAAAACTTATCAACTCTTACTCTAATCAAGAATAATAAATATTAGAGAAAAGTATACTACAGATTAGTATTAATTTGAATTGAATTATAATTCAGTTTAGGAACTTATAATTCTTATCATTTTTGAATTACTAAAATAATTAATTATATTCTCTGCTGCTAGGTGAAGGTGAATTAGTTCCTGCAAGTTCTTAACATTTTGTATTGAAAAGTTGAGTCGAAGGTCTTCAAAGTAAAGGTGGGGAATTTTATATGCACGTGATTATTTATTATCCATTATATATTATGCTTGTGATTTATTGTTCGACTGAGTGTTTATGTGAAAGTTAAAGTTAAAGTATGCCAGGGACCGTTCATAGGTCCGGGACCGTAAAAGTTGTCCTTGGATCGCCCACCGTGCATATGTATATGCATATACTTGTTCAGAGACCGTTTATAGGTCTGAGACCGTGATAAGTTGCCTTTGGATTAACTCCCCACTATTCAAACAATTATTATTATGTGACATGGCATGAATGTCTGAATATGAGTTATTTGTTTAATATGTTTTGGATAATGCGTATTCTCCATTGAGTGTATTCGTTATACTCATCCCTTCATTATAACATTTCAGATTGAGGAGTTCAGTGATGGCAGTGAGAAGATGGATGATAGTTAAGTTTTTATTTAAATATTTAAGTTACTAAATTCATTTGACTATTAAACTATAGTTAATATTTCAGTTGGAGTATGTGATTTTAATTTTAAATATGCTTAGATGTTTGAACTTATTAAAATCGCTTCCGCACTATATTATATGAATTATTATGATTTTTCTAGTATTAGTTTTATTACATATTTGAGAAAATATTTTAAATTCTCTTTCAGTCATTATTTTACATGTTAGAGTTTATAAAATAAATAGCATTTTATGTTTATAAAATTAGGGTGTTATATAATGGTATCAGAGCAGGTCTACGTTTCTGTAGACTTGTAAAATTTTAAATTTTATTTACATTTTTGTTGATTTCTAAAATTATAAATTTTTATTTACATTTCTGTAGACTTGTAAAATTATAAATTTTAGTTACATTTTTGTTGATTTCTAAAATTATAAATTTTTATTTACATTTTTGTAGACTTGTAAAATTATAAATTTTATTTACATTCATGTAGACTTTTAAAATTATAAATTTTTATTTACATTTCTGTAGACTTGTAAAATTATAAATTTTATTTACATTGTTGTTGACTTTTAAAATTCGCAATTATTATTTATCTATTTATTTGGAAAATAAAAGTTTTAAAGTCAAGTAATTTAGTTAAATGTATGAAATTTGCATTAAATGTAAAATATTTAAGTGAAACATCCTCTCCGTCATGCCTCGTCGACTCCAAGGTAAAAGTAAAGTATTTGATATTTTTTTTATTGAAAGTTCAAAGTTTAATTATTCGAATATTTTATGTAATGTTTTGACTGCATCTATATGAAGTTTACTGAAAGTTATAAAGTTAAATTGAAGTTAATGCAAAGTTTGTTGGTGCAGTTACTCATTATAAATTGTGTTATATTAAAGTTCAAAATTTATTTTATTTACAGTATATGCATTGATGCTATTATTCCAGAAATGCCATTTTTTTAAAAAAAAAATTAATTAGTCCTCGAAATTAGAGTGCTTATTTAGAATCTCTTTACTAAGTAGAAGAAATAGTTGTTGCCTTAGAATAAGTTGATATCTTGTTGATGTCGAGGATGACCTATAAGGAATGCCAACTAAAGTTAACCCGAACGCTACAGTTGATGATAGTATAAGTCGGAATGTGTCAATTAACAACAATGACGAACATAATATCACTGTAATTGTGACTCAAGAACAATTTCATGAGGCTTTCGAAATTAGTATTTACTCAGGTGAAACACTTAGATTTGATCATATGACTAAGAATGTAAAAGTTGGACATTAGTGGAAAGAACATAGATGCTGATTTGTATCTCCTAGAGATGGAAGACTTTGATGTAATTCTAGGAATGGACTAGCTTATTAAAGAATTATGCTATGAATAAGTGTCGAGAAAGAGAAGTGACCTTCCAAAGACGTGGAGAGAAACCATTTTCATTTTACGGAGCAAGGATAAGATCAATGCCTCGAGTTGTATTTGCTATGAAGACATTGAGAATGCTAAAGAAAGGAAATTGTCAAGGTTATTTGGTTATCTTGATAAGCACTCCACTAGCTGAGTCAAAAATTGATGATGTGTCAATTGTACGAGAAGTTCCCTGATGTATTTCTCAGATGATTTGTCTGGGATTGCGCCAGATCGACAAGTGGAATTTACGATAGATTTGTTACCTGGATCAGCTATAATATCTAAGGCACCATATAGAATGGCACCAAAATAATTTCAAGAATTGAAGCATCGATTAATTTCAGCACCAGTTCTAGCTGTTCCTGATGGTTTGGAAGATTTTGTTGTCTACAGTGATGCATCGAAACTTGGACTTGGTTGTGTTTTGATGCAACATGGTAAGGTGATTGCCTATGCCTCTCGGCAATTGAAGATACATAAGCTGAACTATCCTACACATGACTTGGAGTTAGCTGCTGTAGTTCATGCTCTGAAAATATGGAGACACTACCTTTATGGGGATAAGTGTGATATATACACCGACCATAAGAACTTAAAGTACTTCTTCACCCAGAAGGAGTTGAATATGAGGCAAAGAAGATGGTTGGAATTGGTAAAAGATTACGATTGTACCATTCATTATCACCCAGGAAAAGCAAATGTTGTTGCAAACGCTTTGAGCCGGAAGAATAATGGTCAATTAGCAGCCTTACCCACAAGTCAAGAGCAATTAATTGAAGATTTGACTAAACTAAGGATTGAGACAATGGTTCCACCAAGTAGCACAACAACAGTGTTGGTAACATTAGTGATTAAGCCTAATTTGAGAGAAAGGATAAAGCAAACTCAAATGAGTGATAAGTTCTTAGAAAACATGAGAAGTAGAGTTTTTGTTAGAGATATTAAAGAGTTTGCATTAACTGATGATGATATCTTAGTGTTTGAAGGAAGGTTGTGTATTGAAAGAGGAAAATATAGGAAGAGAAATTCTTGATTAAGTTTACATTGTTCATCTAAGAAATACAAAGATGTACCAAGATTTACAAAAAATAGATTAGTGGAGAAATATGATAAGACCTATTATAGTTTTCATTGAAAGGTGGAGTTAGATTTGGACAAGAAAAAAAAAATTGAGACCAAAATATATTGGACCATTTGAGATACATGAGAAGATTGATATTGTAGTCTAAAGTTTCGCCTTGTCACCAGAATTAGTAGAGGTACACAACATATTCCATATTTCTTTGATGAAGAAGGACACTCATGATCGAAGACACGTATTCAGCTATAAGACTCTGGGTGTTAACCAAAATCTTTAATACAAGAAAATTCATGTAGTTTGCATTCGAAAGAAAGGTCTATACCCTAAGAATTCAGGTAGTTTCCATTATCAAAGTTCAGTGAATTAGACATTGAAGGGACGAGGCAACATAGGAAAAAGTAGATAAAAGTGCTTGCAAGGTATCCTGATTTTTCTAGTCAAGTAAATTAATTTCGAGAACGAAATTTATTTAAGTGGGGAAAGTTTTGTAGCGACCCATTTTTCAAAAATTTCATTTTGAATATAGTCTTTTGATCTTGCCGTTACGACTAATTTAATATTTGAGATATTATTTTTATTTAGTCGTCCCGCCTGCAGAGAAAGTTAAAAGATAATATCAAGAATTTATAATATGAATAAAGTATTAAAATACCATAATTTATAATTCCAATTTCCATAACTAATCTAAAAGTGTAGATAATAATAATAATAATAATAATAATAATAATAATAATAATAATAATAATAAAACTTATCAAACAGTTATTTCCTCCGTAAACTTCCCTAAACTCATGTTGTCAACTATAGAACTACCCGTCTATTTCTTTATCTCAAATTCCCACTCACAAGCCACAAGTCATTTACATTATCAGTTTATTCATGGAAAAACCCACCCTTACCATATTCAAAGAATCATGTGTACCGGACATAATTTCTCTTCTCATATCTTTGTCAAAGAATAGATTTTGTTTTTTGTCGCATTGGAACAAGAGAGAGTCGTTTGTCTCTATCGTTCTTACGATGAAGGTAAAACTATCCACTATTTAATTCAAAGTACTCACCAGTTTGTAATTTAATTTTCATGACATTTTACAGTAAAACTCCATTATTGTCGAGTCTAAGTTCGAGCATTTATTTCCAAATTCAACATCCGAAATCTTTGTCGAATTTCTTTGTCGATCTTCCTCCTAAAATCTAAGTAAGCTTTCATCAAACCCTTTCTTCTTCCAGTTCTTGAGTTAAATGAATTAAATTTTGTAACCCAGCTTTTTACATCATCCCACTTAGTATAAATTGATGTTCATTGTCGATAATTAAAATAAGGAGGAAAAAAAATATGAACTTATTAATAAATCTCAAGCCTACCTTACTTTTCAACTTTTGGTTGTGTTTAAATAGACGTACGTGGCATATAAGACAAGTTCATTTGAGTTTTAAATTGATAATGACATTGAAATCTTATTAATAATTTTATTGTCCATTTTAAAAGTTCCTTCCAGAATCTCGACAATTAGTTAAACAAATAGTTAGTAAAAAAAAACTTGTTATTCTTTAGACTAATTGATAATATCAAATACATATGTTAAGCTTACCTCGAATACAAAATAGTGGAACAAATACGGAATTAATAATTGAAGTTCTAAGCAATTGTATGCGAGAATATATTCTGAAACATATAATTCAATTCTTTAAATTTAATTTATAAAACTTATCAACTCTTACTCTAATCAAGAATATTAAATATTAGAGAAAAGTATACTACAGATTAGTATTGATTTCAATTGAATTATAATTCAGTTTAGGAACTTATAATTCTTATAATTTTTGAATTACTAAAATAATTAATTATATTCTCTGCTGCTAGGTGAAGGCGAATTAGTTCCTGCAAGTTCTTAATATTTTGTATTGAAAAGTCGAGTTGAAGGTCTTCAAAGTAAAGGTGGGGAATTTTATACCCACGTGATTATTTATTATCCATTATATATTATGCTTGTGATTTATTGTTCGACTGAGTGTTCATGTGAAAGTTAAAGTTAAAGTATGCCAGGGACCGTTCATAGGTCCGGGACCGTAAAAATTGTCCTTGGGTCGCCTACCGTGCATGTGTATATGCATATACTTGTTCAGAGACCGTTTATAGGTCTGAGGCCGTGATAAGTTGCCTTTGAGCTCACTCTCCACTGTTCAAACAATTATTATTATGTGACATGGCATGAATGTCTGAATATGAGTTACTTGTTTAATATGTTTTGGATAATGCGTATTCTCCACTGAGTGTATTCGTTATACTCATCCCTTCATTATAACATTTCAGATTGAGGAGTTTGGTGATGGCAGTGAGGAGATGGATGATAGTTAAGTTTTTATTTAAATATTTAAGTTACTAAATTCATTTGACTACTAAACTTTAGTTAATATTTCTGTTGGAGTATGTGATTTTAATTTTAAATATGCTTAGATGTTTGAACATATTAAAATCGCTTCCGCACTATGTTATATGAATTATTATGATTTTTCTAGTATTAGTTTTATTACATATTTGAGAAAATAATTTAAATTCTCTTTCAGTCATTATTTTACATGTCAGAGTTTATAAAATAAATAGCATTTTATGTTTTTAAAATTAGGGTGTTATACAAGGGAAAAGACAGTATGTAGAATAGGAAAAGGAAGCAGAAGCTGATAAAGAAAAATCTGCAGAGGAGGATAATGAAGAGGAGCAGGAGGGTGATGAAGAAGAAGAAGCTGAAGCAGAAGAAGACGCTGATGAGGGTGATGAGACAGAGTATGATGATGTTGAAGGAGACTCTGAAGAAGGAGGTGATGAAGAAGAAGAGGAGATGAGCAAGATCCTCACAAATCCGAGTAGTTTCTGAGATTACTCCCTTGCCTTTCTCGGTGGTAAATAGGGGGTAATGCAATATAATTTTTAATGTTTTTATTTTGTTCTTATCTTGCATCCATGTTTTGCAAGATATATTTTTTTACTCCGAATAGCTGGTAATAGCTATTATGATATTGAACAGATTTTCTATCTTCCCTATATGATTCATATCTGCTAAAAATTGAAACTGCTATCAAAAGATAAAAAGATAATAAAAATTTCAATATAGCAGAGCAGATACAAGCTGATAAGAAAGTGAAAAACAGCTGAATCATATAATGTTCTTAGGAACATTCAAGTACGTTTTAAGGTACATGATCCTACAGTTCAAGGGTTGTGTTCTTTTAAAACAGGAAGCTGATTTGCCACCAGATAAAGACAAAGGGGGAGATTGTTAGTGCCATCTGTACTTAAGTGTTCGAGATTATCATAATCTGTATGGCAATATCAAAAGAACATAAAAGGTTTTGGTTATTCATGTTCGAATAACATGTTCTGGACATTACTGTGAACATTCCGCTGCCAATCTGATTGAAGATCAAGACATGTACTTAATCATGTTCAGGAACATGAACATGTACATAGTTTTCCAGAGAGTTTATAAAAGACGTATCATGCTAGAATCAAAGAGTTGGAGTCGCATATTCAAGATGGGCATTTCAGAATAGAAGATGCCTTGTTCATGATAAAGATCAAGAAGGAAAAAAAGAGTTCTATTCAAGGAAGACATCTAAACTAGAAAGTCCGATTTAATTAAGGAAAAAGTTTCTTTGTTGAATTCTAGTCAAAATAGGACTTTTAATTATCTTGTTAAGACTATAGATGTTGTTTATAAATAGCCTGGGAATTAGACTACATTAGATGACGAGAGTTTTACGAATACATAAAGGGTAGAGAGTCCAGAAGACTTCATATTCGAAGCATATAGTATTCGAGTAGACTAGGTTTGATCCATGTGATCATTGTGTTTCTAGTCTATGTTTGAATCTTAAATTCATACACACTTAAAGGAGTCTCGAGAGAGATTTCCTGTGGGAACTAGAGGGATTCTAGGTTGTGAGGGGAGCTCAAAATTCAGTTCAACGAAAGAGGTTGTCTAGGGTAGGAAAGGGGTCGAGTGACGGGAGTCTTCATGTAATAGCCTTTGTAACCATTCAACGGAGTAGTGAATTATTTCTCACGGACTTGAGAAGTTCTCCAGACGTAGATCAGTTAATCGAACAGGGTTACCAACCTCGTGCCATTTACTTTCTTTCAATTTATATATTCTGACCTTGAATGTTCACAACAATGTACACATACATGGTAATGAACAAGATTGCACAGTTTATGTAACTTCAAGTAGCATACATTCTTAACTTGGTTCCATCGAAATCGGTTCCTTCTACGTCTATAGAACTTTGGACTAAATGAAAGCCCAGTTTAGAACATGATTAGATTTGGGGTAGCCCTGCACATGTGCTGGACGAGGAAGCTCATAAGCCGGTGCCTCGTACTGATGTAAGGCTATTTGTTGGATATCCTAGGGGAATGAAAGGTGGTCTATTTTATAGTCTTAAGGATCAAAAGATCATTGTTAGCACCAATGCTTGATTCTTAGAAGAAGACTATGTCATAAACCACAAACTAAGGAGTCAAATCATCCTTGAGGAGCTAAGAGGAGAAGAACCGAATACTATACCGGTAGTACAAGAAGAGGTACCACAAGACATTGCACAACGTGTCACAGATACATGAGAACTGCCTCGTCGTAGTGGGAGGGTTGCACACTAACCTGATAGATTCATTAGTTTAGGTGAATCTTCGGATTTCCCTAAAGGACTAAATGAATTGGATCTCAAGATCTACGACGAAGCAATCCAAGAGAAAGATGCAGATTCTTGGAAATCTGCAATGGATTCTGAGATTAGATCTATGGATCACAATCAAGTCTAGGAGCTTGTAGAACCACAAGATGGGGTAAAATCCATTGGGTGTAAGTGGGTCTACAAATGTAAGAGAGGACCTGACGGGAAGGTTGAAACCTTCAAAGCAAGACTTGTGGTGAAAGGGTACACTCAAAAAGAAGGGATCGATTATGAGGAAATCTTTTTACCAGTAGCCATGCTTAAGTCAATCCGGATTCTCTTATCGATTGCCACTCATTTAGATTATGAGATTTGGCAGATGGATGTCAAGACAGTTTTCCTGAATAGAAGTCTTGAGGAAAACATCCACATGAAGTAACCAGAGGGTTTCATTGCTAAAGGCCAAGAGCACTTAGTGTGCAAGCTTAAGAGATCAATTTATGGAGTTAAGCAGGTGTTGAGGTCTTGGTACATCCATTTTGATGAGGTTATCCAGTCATATGGATTCGTGCAAAGTCCGAATGAGAGTTACGTGTACAAAAAATGTGATGGAAACGTAGTGGTTTTTCTCGTACTATATGTTGATGATATCTTGCTTATTGGAAACAATAAGAAGGTATTATCAAACATAAGGGTGTGGTTCTCCAAGTAGCTTGATATGAAGGATCTGGAGAAGCTGGACACGTCCTTGGCAACAAGATCATTCGACATCACCAGAAATGGATGCTCTATCTATCCCTGATGACCTATATCGATACAGTGCTAGCTAGGTTTAGCATGCAAGATTCCAAGAAAGATTTTACACCTTTTAGGCATGGAATCCATCTATCCAAGGAAATGTGTCCCCAAACATAATTTGAGATAGATGAGATGAAGAAGGTCCCATACACTTCGGCTGTGGGAAGTTTGATATATGCTATGCTATGCACTAGGCCTGATATATGCTATGTTGTAGGCATGGTAAGCAGATATCATTCTAACCCTGGACAAGGTCACTGAACTGCAGTTAAGAATATTCTCAAGTACCTGAAAAGGACTCGAGATTATATGCTGGTATACCGCTCTGATAGTCTGGTGTCTTTAGGTTACACGAACTTAGATTTTCAATCCGATAAAGATCAGAGTAAGCTTACCTCAGGCTATGTGTTTACATTAGGAGGCGGAGCCATTGCATGGAGGAGCATCAAGTAGAAATGCATTGCTGACTCTACCATGGAAGCTGAATATGTAGCTGTCTCTGAGGCTGCAAAAGAAGTTGTCTGGCTCCAGAGCTTTCTATTGGACTTGAGTGTGGTTCCTGATTTGCCTAGGAGTATCACGATATACTGTGATAACTCTGGTGGAGTGGCAAATTTGAAGGAACCCAGAGCCTATAAGATAAGTAAACACATAAAAAAGAAGTACCATCTTATATGAGAAATCATTAAGAGAGGAGATGTGGTGGTGGTCAAGATTGCATCGGAGGACAATCTAGCTGATCCATTCACGAAGAGCCTTCCAGCTAAGACCTTTGATGGTGACATGGAGAAAATGGGAGTGAGATGCAAACCCGGAGGCACAGTTTGAGTTTATTGTTTTGATTTGAGAGTTAGCCAGTTAGTTATTATGCTTGAAAGACAAGCATCAAGTATAAGTGGGAGATTGTTAGTTTTTTATGCTAGAAGACATGTCTTTGTATACTTTTCTGATAATATGATGATATAGATTGATCTTATTGCAGTCACTGTTTGCATTTACATTATTATATAATTGTTTATGCATATTCAATATACTTACATTGTAGATGATATGGTGTGGGTAAACACACAGTAAGATCATATCATCAGATCCTTGTATTGTATTAAAAGGCTCACGGTTTAGATGGTCCTGAATACACCATCGGTACGCCGTAGAATAATCTGATAGGTAGTTTATCTTAACTAATTGATTATTCTAATACATGCCTTAGTTTATTGAGGAGGATCGCGATAGGATACTGTTCTCTACTCTGACACTATAAGTTAAAGAATAAAGATCCACAGAGTTCGGGTTCTTAACTTATATTTATTGATGAACATATATATGCTTTGTTTATTACTTTGATTTATCCATGGGTGATATTCTTATATAAAATTAATAAAACTCGATATTTTAGGTAATAGCATTTGCATATAAGATGTGTCGTGCAATATATATAAGCACCGTGTCCTGGTGCGCCAGGTTGATGATGTTCTCTTAAGGAAACACAAGTTCATGTGAAACTCTGCAGGTGAAATTTATTCTGTACATAAATAAAGCTTGTGTGGTACTACTCAAAGTTTTAGATATTAATTAATTATAGCTGTCAGAGACTTACATAATTAATTAATGAACATTAAATCTTAAACACGGTGAATGGTTGAACTAAAGGAGAAAGCATATTCACAAATATGTATTAAAATTGTAAGTCAGTATTACTTCTTTAGTGGAATAAAAGTAATATTTAATTTATTTAATAATATCATAAGTTTATTGGATATTGGAAATTAAATAAATTAGCAGGCCAATTTAATATTCTTCTAGATCCCTGTTGTAGCCCAATATAACTTTAATGGACTGGAGATGGAAAAAGAGATAGAGGCCCAAATCCAGTAGGTCTGGGTCTCGATAATTTCGACCACCTCCTTATAAATAAGGAGGTGGGGATCGAAATTTTAAGAGTTAGAAATCAGCCCTCTTGTATTCTCTTTATCTCCACAGTATCCATATATATCTAGTAGATTTCATCCCACCCTGAATCTAGATTCAGTCCGGGAATACAGCAGAAGATTGAGAAGTCGAATTGCACAGTAAGGGGCATCATTTTTCATACATAAAACAGCAAGATTAGACCTTTAATATTGTCCTTAACTCAACGTTCGATTGTAAGTGTTTTTCAGTATTCTATGTTTCCATTTTTAGTATAATCGAAAAACCAGATTGCATGTTTCATTGAACTCGGTTAATTGAAATATATGAGCTGCATTAATTTATAATTTACATGACATCAGGATTAAAGAACATCTAAAGAGATCCTGCGGTGGTTTAATTCGAAAAAACCCCAACAAGGACAACCAATTTTCGGCCACCTCCCTATATATATTAGGGAGGGGGATGAAAATTGTAGCAATACAATTCAGCCCTCTTTTGTTCTCTTGCTCTCCACAGAATCCACACCCGTCTCAGTAGATTGCAACCCACCCTGTATCTGAAACACAGTCCGAGAATACAACAAAAGATCTTGGAATTGAATAGCATCAAGGGGCACCGATCATACACGTTATTCAATAGCAAGATTAGTCCTGTAATCTTATCCTCAACCCAACATTCATTTGTAAGTCGATTTTCGGTATTCTATGTTTCCACTTTTAGTAGAATCGAAAATCGGGTTACATGTTAATTAAATACATACGAGATGCATAAAAATATGATTTACATGATTATGAATTAATGAACAATTAATAGATCCTGTGATGGTTTAATTCAAAAAAATGCCAACAGTGAGAACGCTTGAATCATAAGGAGCAAAGAACTGAAGAAGCAACTGCAGCTTCGAAAAATGTGCTCCAATCCATCATGAGGATCAATGATAGATGTGTTTAATGAAATATGTGATCTTAAAGAAATCAGGCCACCAACCTTCACCACTGATGAAGAACGTGAAAGATGAATGCACTTTCATATCCAACAGAAGTAGCCCTACAATGAACTGAAAAAAATGCAACAAAGCTAGCAGTCTGAACTAGTTTCAGAATCACCTGCAAGAGAAGAGCAAAGACCAGCTTCAATGGAGGATCTCATTGATGAAGTTGCAAGAGAACTACACTTTGAATAATCTCCCCAACCAGCTGATATTGAGATAAATCTCATTCCAAACTTCCCAACCAGCCAGAAGAGAAAGCAGTTGACAACCGAACTGCTAGTGATATTGAGTATGAGGAAATGCTCAAGTCATCAGTTCAGCCAGCTGAAGGTCAGCCAGAGAAGTCAGTTGAGGAAACGACTCAGTTTGAGGAGCCAACTGAGCTCCAAAAGGCCCTGTCGATGAGCCAACTGAGGAAGCTCCATCAACTAAGCTCCCAATCGCTCCTCTCGATGAGTCAACTACTGAAATGGCTCCCTCAATCGAGCTCTCAACTGCTCAATTCAGCGAGCAAGTTGCCCCCGAAGTACCAACTGAGCAGATAGTTCAGTTAGCAGAGCAACAAGTCTATCAAGGCACACTAGAATTAGTTATGTTTCTTGATCCCATTCAAAGAGCACTTCAATCAGAGGTTCAAGTTACTGAACCAGAAACCCCTCCGGAGGCAAGTCTAGAAGAGACAATCAGCTTGGGAAATGCTGAGCAGTTTCACATAGTTCCATGTGAGGAACTGATGGAGACTGAAGCTGGAGAAGAAGCTAAGTCTCGAGGAGATGAACTGCAAATTAATGACGGCATAGCAGTTCTATATGAAGGTCTAACTGAAACAACTCAGTTCGTAAGCCAAGCAGGAAGTTCAACTGCTTAGTTCATGGCTTACCATGAGGAACTGATTTGGAACCTGCAGTAATAGGTAAAACTGCATATCGAGCTGATCAAAAAGCTACAGACTCACACTGGACTCCAGCCAACTGAAGACGAGTCATCAAGCAGTGATGAAGAAGAAGTAACTCCAGCGAACGAGTTGCCAAGAGAAGAAAAACCGAGCGCAAGAAGGACTAGAGGTTGATCAAGTTCAACTGATTAGAAACTCTAAGTTTACTTCTTGTAACTTGGTTTATCAATGTTTTGATCAATAAAATATTTATCTTATTTATAGATAAATGCCAAGTTAGCATTTATTTTGAAATTTTTGACCATTGCATTACAATGACACGTCTCATGGTCATTAAAAGCCAACGACTAAAAAAAGGCAAGAGTCATTAATTTCTCAACTAACAAATTTATGAGCCCCCCTTCACACTCATAAAAACCCCTCTACTCTTAGCCTTTTCAGAAGTATTCATTCTTATCCTTCTCAAGAAGCTCATTTTCTCTCAAAACACTTTGAATTCCTCAAAATTTAGCCAACTTCAAAGATGGTCGAATTACCCAGCTCTCTAAATTCATTCAAAGAGCATCTATTAAGAGATAAATTCCTAGAAAGGAAGAAATTTCAGTTGATTCTTAATGAATTAAACAATCCAACCCTTCTGGTTAATCTTCACAAGACGGGAATTATTCACTACCTAGAAACCCCACCAAGATTCCTCAGACAAGACTTGGTGAGTGAGTTCTTATTACAGGAAAAGCTGACTACAGATGGGAAAATCAAATCAGTAGTGATTCAATGCCGACAAATTCAAATCGTTGAAAGCAAAATTGCTAATGTTTTTCAACTTCCAAGAAAAGGGTCAAATGTTCAAACCTTGAAGGAATCTGCAGAATCATATTGGGAAGAATGGAAAGCTCCCACCTACAACAAGCAAGTTAGTTTGACCATAGCTAAAATTGATCTAAAGCCCGAGTATGGTGTTCTACTTGATGTCACGAACAAGATGATGTTCGGAGCAATTGGAAGCTTGAATCAACTCACTCAAGAGAGATACAAGGTCATGATTCACCCTATAGAAGGATGACAAACAAACTAGGTAGAATTTGTATTCTCCCAATTCAAACATCAAGTCGTCAAAGCTTCTGACTCAAAGAAGACTGGGAAATTTGGGTCCAATGTAGGACTTGTTCTAAGAATGAGCAAGTTGCTTGAAGACATGTTGAATCTACCAAATTATGATGCATTACCAGTCCTCATCTCTGACTGGATCCCCAAGAAAGGAAGTGCTCACCTTTAGTTACTCAAGAAGAAAAGGAGATCCAAGGCAAAATCAAGCGACACTACATTGAGCAACTCAACTACCAACACCGTTCCTTCACAAAATTCTAAGAATATATCATCAATTGATTTCAAGGTTTGATCTGATCCAGATGAGCTTATTCCATTCACTGGAATTTCTCATCCAAATTATAGAGTTGATTACTTCAGGAGTACTTGCCCTCCTCTCTAGCTGACTGAAGAAAATATTTACACTTTCTATAGTGGTCAATATGCAGTTAAAAGCACACAAAAGAAAGTGGACAATCTCCTTCTCACTCACTTCACTTTTGTTGCAAAGCAAGACTAGAAGTTGTTCAAACAACTGCACCGGTATTTCTATTAGTTCAACTGGAGACATTCTATGTCTATCTAGTCTCATTTCTTGTTAACTGCCTTTCATGGCATGAGTTACTGGCAACGTGAAGAAACTTGGAGCATAAAATGGATAGGTTCATCTAATCCATTCCCTGCAACTATTGTGCAATTTCAGCGCATTATGAATAATGGGATTGCAAATTAAATCCCAGCAGCCGCTCTATTAGCCGAGTTGAGAACTAACGTCATGTCTCAAGGAGCTGCAGCCACCCATTAATCAGCTAACTGTTAATCAGGCTCACTCTGCCAAAAACTAGACTTTAATAATCTATCAAATCAGTCAGTTGAGCCATCAAGACAAACTGATCCTAGAACTGAAAGCATAGAACCAATCCTATCACATACTCAAGTTGTAATAGTCCAGGAGAGACAAAAGCATGATGATAAAGGAGACAGTGATGATGAAGACACTGCCACTTGATCATAAAGCTACTTAACATGTGGACGGTTGAGATGCATGCAACATTTATGCAACTGATTACCCATCAAATTGGACAGCTAATCAGCTAAGAAAGCACTTGACTACCCTCAATATATGCATACTGTGATACCCCGACCCTTTTTGCTAAATTATAAATTATAATTTTAGTAAATGATTTTGAATTAATGTGGTTGAATATTAATTATGATGGTATGTTTGTATATTATGTTGTTGTCTTGATGCAGGTTGTCCCACTTGAGCCGATACTTCTTAAGCACGGTGATATTATACTGAGTGTATAATACATGTTAACATTTTAATATTAAAATTGTCGAGTTATATGATAATGAATGAGTGTGATTATATTTAATTTTATGTTTGCCAAACCTTGAACACCCTAATGCTGAGCCAGATGGGGGTCTAAGTTAAAAGTGTTTCAAAAATCTAAGTTATGTTAAATGGAGTTGGAAATGTCCGGGAGTCGGACTGAATTTGTAACGCCCCGATCCCGGGAGAAGGGCAGGGGACCGGTGCGCTACTTGGGGGAAGGGGGAAGGGGTTGTTGAACAGAAGCAATCAAAGAAATAAGGTTAGTGCCCCAAAAATTTGGGCAGCATAACCTCTATAAATGGATCTATCCACGCATTTAAAACGTATGAAATGACTCAAACCAGATACCATGACTCTTAGGATGAACCCAAGAAAGAATAACAAAGGCAAACTTCAATGTAAATAATAACAGTTCAAAGGTTAACTGTTAATAGGTTAGGTATGAAAAAGGCCAGACTGATGTCTGTCCAAATACATAAAGTAAAGAAATGCCAGACTTTCGTCTGTCGAGAAAGCGATATAAAGCCAGGCTTTTGCCTTGACATGGAAAGTAATGTAAAGTCAGGCTTGTGCCTGTCTGAATAAGGAAAGTAAATAAATGCCAGGCTTTTGCCTGTCAGGAACGGAAAGTAAATGGGATTCGGAGAACCGAACACTCCATAACAGTAAAGAAAATGGGATTCGGAGAACCGAACACTCCATAACAGTAAATAAAATGGGATTCGGAGAACCGAACACTCCACAACCGTAAATAAAATGGGATTCGGAGAACCGAACACTCCATAACAGTAAATAAAATGGGATTCGGAGAACCGAACACTCCATAACCGTAAATAAAATGGGATTCGGAGAACCGAACACTCCACAACCGTAAATAAAATGGGATTCGGAGAACCGAACACTCCATAACAGTAAATAAAATGGGATTCGGAGAACCGAACACTCCATAACAATAATCAGAGTAAGCGGACAAAAACGCAGTGCATTTATTCAGACACAAAAGGTAACCATGTTCTCAGTTGGACTCCACACATAAAAGAAACATATACATCAAAAGATAGCCCTTCAGCCTTAGCACAGCCGTCCACCATCCCGCAGCTCATCCTGAAAATATTTGAAAAGATTTGGGGCGTGAGTACTAATGCACTCAGTGGGTACTTTTGAGAAAAAACCTTCAGAATCATTTTATAAAATAGAATATCCAATCATATTGAGAGCATATCATGGAAAGCTTTCAAAACAGAAAATTTGTGAATTCCATGTATACAAAATCATTTTCGTTCCATCATTGCGCGCAACTCTCCCCTAGAACGCTTACGGTGAGTCGGTTCGTGTACACAACCCGGCTGCTTAAGGTTGGACACTGCCCTGTTTGCTTGGGGCTCGATATCGTGAACCATTGTAGTTTCGTCACCAAAAACAGTAGTAAGACTTACATGAGTCAGGAGAGCACATCAAATACAGTCATGAGTTGGATATTCAATCATATTCATTTTATAAATATCAGGGCTTAATAACCCGAAACATATTTTTATATAATAAAAACCCACCTGGTAATCTGAGTTAGATCTAGATTCTGATTCTGATCTCAACTAGAAGTCTCCTTTTTCTGTGCCTACAAGATTATCCGGCAACTTAGTTTCGATGAATGACTACCATTAGGTCAAAATCTAACCTTTCTTAGCTATGAAGTAAATATTATAATATCTACTATCTTAATACGCAGCACCCGGATCATCAAAATATTTTGACTCTTAAGGTAACTTTACTCAGGGCATTTTTATAAAGCAAAACCGTTTAGGAAGTTTTGGCATACGGGGTGGTCAAACCCGTATCCTAAAATTAATTTGGTACAAATAAATTCATACCGCAAGATCTGCCCATTGGAAAAATATGAAACTTTAAATAAAAATACTATATTTTGACACGGAACAACTTTTGAGCTTAAAAATACGATAGGGCTATCCACGAAGGATAGATCTGAAAAAGACTACAATTTAATAATCGGATACCCAAAATATATCCGAAATTAAAAAGTGACAACATGGAAAATGTATATAAATATACATAGAACATAAAACCCTAAAGACACTTTTTGATTCGATGACCCGAAAGAGTCACCGATTTGAAAGGTGGTGGCGACTTTTGGCAGCGGTCACGATGATTTTCCATCGTGATCGTCCGTCGTGTCATCATTTCAATCACGTATTCGTGATCTATGCGTTGACACCTTCAAAATGACTATTTCGGAAATGAAATAGGAAACTAGAGTCGTACCTTCTCTAGAAGCTGCTCGGCATTTCGATTTTGAAAATGAATGAAAAATGAAACCTTAACCTCCTATTTATAGAAGAAAAATAAATAGGATAATAACAAATAAAAGAAAGAGGATAATGATGGAAAAAGAATAAGATAATTACGAATAGGATAATATTTCGAAAAAGAAATTGGATAATGACGGATGTGCCTTAGTTATCCAAATCTATTACCTTTCACCCTAAAATTGTGCCAAGTGTTCATTTGAACTCGAAATTGGAAAATTCAATGTTTGGCACGATACTTGAAAATTTTTCTATCAGCTCGAGAAAAATATCAGAACATATTTTTAAAGCAATTTTTGACCAAATTAAATTTTAATAGATGTCTCTGGCTGCGATTTTTCCTTTATTTGAATCCGTTAAGGACCCAACTTCTTACCTAAATTACCCTCAGGTAACATAAGTTGAGTAAAACCCTCTAAAATATTTCGGGGTATTACATTCTACCCTTCTTAATAAAAATTTCGTCCCGAAATTTGCGTACCTCTATAGGGTAAATCAGGGTACAACTCCTTGATTCTGCTTTCAAGCTCCCAGGTAGCTTTCTCTCTCCCATGGTTATTCCATAGGACTTTCACCAGTGATATCTGTTTGTTCCGTAATTTTTGGACCTTTTGGTCAAGAATAGCCTCTGGTTTTTCTTCATATGATAAATCCTGATTCAGGACTATCTCTTCATTCTTTATAACGTGTTTAGTATCAAACACGTACTTTCTCAACATTGAGACATGAAAAACATTATGAACCTCAGCTAGACTTGGCGGTAAGGCTAGTCTATAAGCTACCTCTCCAACTCGTTCAAGAATTTCAAATGGTTCAATATACCGTGGTTTCAATTTTCCTCTTTTGCCAAAACGTATAATTCCTTTAGTAGGAGATATTTTGAGAAAGACCTTATCTCCAACATTAAAATACAGATCCTTTCGACGTTTATCTGCATAGGCTTTTTGTCTATCTTGGGCCTCCTTCATTCTCATTCTTATCTTATCAATTATTTCGATTGTTGTCTGAACAATCTCAGGGCCTAATATCTTTCTTTCACCCACTTCATCCCAATAAAGTGGTGATCTACATCTTCGGCCATACAATGCTTCATATGGTGCCATTCCAATGGTTACCTGATAACTGTTGTTATAGGCGAACTCTACTAAGGGTAAAACATTTTCCCAACTTCCACCTCTATCAGTTAAAACTCCTCTGAGCATATCTTCTAGTATTTGTATTGTCCTTTCTGATTGTCCATCAGTTTGAGGATGGAAAGCTGTACTGAAATTTAGTTGTGTTCCCATGGCATCTTGGAGACTTATCCAGAATCTAGAAGTAAATCTGGTATCTCGGTCAGAGGTGATCGAGACAGGTACTCCGTGTAATCGCACAATCTCCTTCACATAGAGTTGAGCCAACTTATCTAGTCCAAGTGTCATCTTGATTGGCAAAAAGTGCGCGGATTTGGTCAATCGATCAACAACGACCCATATCGCAGTGTTTCCTCGCACTGACTTTGGTAATCCTACTATAAAATCCATGTTGATATGTTCCCATTTCCATTTTGGGATTTCAAGTGGTTGTAATAATCCTGATGGTCGTTGATGTACCGCCTTTACTTGCTGACAAGTTAAGCATCGTTCAACAAATGAGGCCACTTCTCTCTTCATATTTCGCCACCAGAAGTTTCTCTTCAAATCTCTATACATCTTTGTACTTCCAGGGTGAGCGGTATATGGAGTATCATGAGCTTCCATCATGATTTCATTCTTTAACTCTTCATTGTGGGGCACACATATTCTTCTTTCGTACATGAGAGCATTGTCATTTGCTTCAGCAAATCCTTTTGAATCCTCAGATCTTACTTTCAATCGCATCTTCTCCAAAAATTGATCCCCTCTTTGTGCCTCCACAATTCGTTTCCTTAAATCGGGTTTAGCTATTAAAGTAGCTATAAGTCCTTTAGTAGAGTCTGGTGGTTGAACCAACTGTAACTCTAGTCTTTGAAATTCTTCAATTAACCTTTCTTCTTGTGTTAGGAAACAACCTAACTCTGCTTTGGTTTTTCGGCTAAGGGCGTCTGCTACAACATTTGCTTTACCGGGGTGGTAGAGAATGGTACAATCATAATCCTTAACTAATTCTAGCCACCTTCTCTGCCTCATGTTTAAATCCTTCTGTTCAAAGAAGTACTTAAGACTCTTATGATCAGTATAGATTTCACATCTGACACCGTATAAATAATGCCTCCAAATTTTCAAGGCATGTACCACAGCTGCAAGCTCTAGGTCATGGGTGGGATAATTCAACTCATGTGGCCTGAGCTGGCGAGATGCATAAGCAACGACTCTCTTGTCTTGCATTAGCACACACCCTAGCCCTAGCTTAGACGCATCTGTAAAGATAACAAATCCTTCATTTCCTTCTGGTATAACCAATACTGGAGCTGTGGTCAGTCTTTTCTTAAGTTCTTGGAAATTCTTCTCACATTCCTCAGTCCAAATAAACTTAGTCTTCTTTTTCAACAATTGTGTCATTGGCCTTGCCAATTTAGAAAATCCTAAAATAAATCTTCTATAGTAGCCTGCCAACCCTAGGAAACTTCTTATCTCATGTGCACTGGAAGGTGATTTCCAGTTACTTACTGCTTCAACCTTAGCAGGATCTACTTTGATTCCTTCTAATGACACAATATGGCCAAGGAACATTACCTCACTGAGCCAAAATTCACACTTGCTAAATTTGGCATATAATTTCTCCTTCCTCAATGTTTCCAAAATTATATGTAGATGTTCTTGGTGTTGTTCCTCACTTTTGGAATAGATAAGAATATCATCTATAAACACAAGAACAAAGTTATCCAGATATTGATGAAAGACTCTGTTCATCATATCCATGAACACAGCAGGTGCATTAGTCAACCCAAATGGCATCACTAAGAATTCATAGTGGCCGTAACGTGTTCGAAATGCTGTCTTAGGCACATCTTCTCTTCTTATCTTCAATTGGTGATAACCTGAACGTAAATCAATCTTTGAAAATACGTTAGCTCCTCTTAGTTGGTCAAACAAGTCATCTATCCTTGGCAAGGGATACTTATTCTTAACTGTCACCTTATTCAACTCCCTATAGTCTATGCACATTCGCAATGTACCATCCTTTTTTTTAACAAAGAGAATAGGCGCTCCCCAAGGTGAGACACTGGGTTGTATGAAACCTAAATCCAACAGCTCTTGTAGTTGTACCTTCAGTTCTTGCAACTCATTAGGGGCCATTCTATATGGTGCCTTAGATATCGGAGCTGCTCCTGGTTCCAAGTCAATGGTAAATTCAGTTTGCCTATCGGGCGGTAGCCCTGGTAGGTCCTGTAGAAAAACATCCTTGTATTCCCGAACGATAGGGACTTGATCTATCATTACTCCCTCTTTCTCTTTTCCTACTAGGTTAACCAGAAAAGCATGGAAACCTTCTTTTCTAATTAGCTTTATAGCTTTCAGGGCTGAAACAACTGGTATCTTCAAACCCATTCTTGCTCCAAAGAAAATTACCTTTGGTTCTCCTGGTTTCTGGAATATGACTTCTCTCTCATGACAACGTATAGTTGCATACGTTGTAGTTAGCCAATTCATTCCCAAGATTATATCAAAATCCTTCATGTCGATTACATATAAATCCGTGATGAAAATCTTTTTGTTAATCTCGAGTTCCAAATTCAGGCATATTCTATTGGCTATCACAGTTTTTCCAGAAGGGATGCTAACTTCTAAGGCATTAGTAGCATCTACTTGTCTAAGTTTTAATCTTTGACTAGCCTTTTCTGAAATAAAAGAGTGTGTAGCTCCAGTATCAAATAAAGCGAGCACAGGTATATTAACCATGTTAATCATACCTGCCAAATTTTCTGGAGCTCGCTCTGCCTGCTGTTGCTGAAGTGCATAAGTCCTGGCTGGCTGTAGGACACGTTGTCCTTGGTCTGGCTTAAAATTTCCTCTATGATTTTGCCTTAAGTTTCCACCCTGATTAGGCCTAGAATTGTTCCCTTGATTAGGCCTCTGATTTATATTCCCATCTTGTGCTGGTCTAGGAGGAAAACCTGTATTTCCTTTACTCCTAGGACAATCTCGAGCAAAATGTCCCGGTTGATGACAGAAGAAACATCCATCTGTATTCCTCATACACTTTCCTGAATGAAACTTCCGGCAGATAGGGCAGGGAGTCCTATTTCCTTGTTGATTCTGTTGCCCATAATTGGTATTTCCCTTGGCCCACTGTTGCTTATTTCCCACTGCATTTCTATCTTCCCATTTCCGCTTTCCCTTCAGATCTTGGGAAGATTGTTGTGGCTGGATTTTCTCAGCTGGCATAACAGATTCTATGTTCAAAGCCCGACGCAGTGTTTGCGCATACGACATCTCATCATGCCCCATAAGAGTCATGCTGATTTCTGGTTTAGGGCCCTTCCTAAACTTCTTAGCCTTCTTGCAGTCCGAGTCCACGAGATGTGGAGCATAACGAGAGAGTTGATTAAAGGCACGGTCATACTCAGTAACAGTAGAGCTTCCCTGTCGGAGGTTCCAGAATTCCGACTCTTTCTTTTCTCGATAGCAATCAGGAATGTATTTCTGATAAACTTCTTCCTTGAAGTCTTCCCAAGTAAATTCCTGCCATTGCTCATAAGTCATAGTTCTTTTTACAGACTCCCACCAATAGTCTGCATCGTCAATCAATTGAAACTGAGCACATGTAAGCTTTTCCTCATTCGTGCAAGACATGTAATCAAATATTCGGTCCAGAGATCGAATCCATTTTTCTGCATCTATTGGGTCACCTAGCCCGTTGAAAGTAGGTGGGTGATGTTTACGAAAAGCTTCTTCTGCTCTTGATGTCGGTATGGGAATTGGAATTGGTCCAGGTTGTCCATGGTTTTCTTGGTTCTGTGTTCTTTTCTTAGGCGGCATTCTGAAAAATTTTAGGCTTCAGAAATAACTATCACAAAATCTACTTCGTGCTAAATTAATACGAATGTGAGATATCTCCTAAACTAAATACTCAACAACATTTCTCATGCAATTCTAATCAGTCTACTTATTTGTAAAGGAAAGCACTTAGTCAGTCTACGTTCCACATGAATCTTAAGAGAGGCACTTAAAATCCAATCTATGTGTATAAGTCACAATTGGCTATGTTCATCTACATTCTCAATCAAATCATTCTATGTTCACATTTCATCTTCATAAGCATTCTCGGTTTCCCATCAATTTAACATCATCACATTTCCAATTACTTTAACATTCTCACATTTCCAATCACTTACACATTATCACATTTCTAATCATAGGGCATTAATTACTATCACCACACATTCCTTCAAATAATATCATGGACATATAGTCCCATTTAAATATAATAATTCAATACCATCTGGGCACAATGCCCCACAATTTTTTTTTTACCATCATGGACAATAAGTCCCTTTCATTCATAACCATCATCATATGGAAACATAGTCCAAAATGATACCATTATCCTTTCGAAACAATCATTGGCGTGACTTTTCATAAATACCATCAATGTGGAGAATGGTCCTTATCCACATTTCTTTTTTAAAAATCAGTAAATATAATTGAATCTAAAAAACATTTTAACTCACGTACCTTTTTTTTTAAGCAAGATGAGAGCGGTGTAGGCGACGTGCTAGGGCTATCAGACAATTAATTAAGAGAATACACTGAGAACTAGACTCAATCAATAATATGACAGGCCTGCAGAGTTGCAGCCTGCTCTGATACCACTCTGTAACGCCCCGATCCCGGGAGAAGGGCAGGGGACCGGTGCGCTACTTGGGGGAAGGGGGAAGGGGTTGTTGAACAGAAGCAATCAAAGAAATAAGGTTAGTGCCCCAAAAATTTGGGCAGCATAACCTCTATAAATGGATCTATCCACGCATTTAAAACGTATGAAATGACTCAAACCAGATACCATGACTCTTAGGATGAACCCAAGAAAGAATAACAAAGGCAAACTTCAATGTAAATAATAACAGTTCAAAGGTTAACTGTTAATAGGTTAGGTATGAAAAAGGCCAGACTGATGTCTGTCCAAATACATAAAGTAAAGAAATGCCAGACTTTCGTCTGTCGAGAAAGCGATATAAAGCCAGGCTTTTGCCTTGACATGGAAAGTAATGTAAAGTCAGGCTTGTGCCTGTCTGAATAAGGAAAGTAAATAAATGCCAGGCTTTTGCCTGTCAGGAACGGAAAGTAAATAAATGCCAGGCTTTTGCCTGTCAGAGTCTAAAGCGCGACCCAAAAGCGCGAGTGCACCAAGTCGGACCTCGCAGTGAAGCCGAGACGTGACTGGAAAATGCGACCTCCTTCAAGTCGTGTTCCAGAGGTCTACAGCGCAACCTTGAAACGCGACACCTCCGGTCGCGTGTTAACAACTTCAGAGAGCCATTTTTCTTCAGCTAAAATGCGACCCCAAAATGCGACCACCTTAGGTCGTGCCCTACTTCGGAATTTTCATCCTTTAAATACCACACTTCACCTATTTTCCTCCATTTTCTTCACTCTTGGGCGATTTTCTCCCAAAGCTCTCTCAACAAATTTTCAACTTTTGGGAGTGGATTCTATCATCATCATCCATCATCTAAGGTAATCTCATACCACTTCCCTCTTGATGATTAAGCTCTATTTCTTGTTGTTTTGAACTTAGGGTTTACATCCAAAAATTTAGGGCTTTTCAATTTCATTGATCCCCTTGCCTTGATCTCTTGAACATATGGTTTATTTATATCCTTGAAGTTATATGTGTTGTTAAATTGAGATTCCTATGGTTTATTATTGCTAGGGTTTGGATTTTTTCCCTAATTTCCCCTTAATATGTTGATAGTTGATTGGAGGTGTTGTGGGGGTTGTATGGAGTGGAGTTGATTTTCATGTATGTTAGAGCCCTAGGATAGAGGTTCATGTATTGGAAATTATGAGTTCAAAGGATCTAAATTGGGTCTTGTTCTTGTGGTTTAAATGAGTGCACATATCATGTTCGATTAAATGTCTCAAAGAGTTTTAATGTGTATTTTGAGTCCAAAATCATAGTATGAGCTTGTATATCCATAGTTGTGTATATGGATATGTATGAAAACTTTAAAGCAATGCATTGAGTGTGTTTGGTCAAATTATGAAATAAATTGTATAACTCAACATCTAAAATGAGAAAGGAAATTTAAAGGTGCTTGTTGACGTATTGGGGTTCGAGGTGGATGACTTGTGCATGGATAAGAAGTATCTCAAAGGTTGAAAAGATTTGAAAGTGTCTCATAAGGTGGGGTAACTCTAAACTGTGAACACGTGTAAAGTTATGGTTATTGTTGTGCTTTGATTGTATAAGTATGAAGGGTCTTCGGACCAGTTATAAGAATGAGACCCTTCGGGGAAAAACAGAGATCCTTTGGGGTCGACAAAGAGATCTTTCGAGGTCGATAAAGAGGTCTTTTGGGATCGATAATAGACTCGTTAATGTCCTCCCTAGGGGATAATAAGCCTGTGGGCATCCCTACAGGGATAAAGACATTCATTAACGGGGGCATCATGATGTTTGTACCCTACGTGGTTGAGGCTAGTCTCCACAAAGTAAAGAAGTATCTATATGTTATATTTTCACTTGTGCAATTGGCTATAACTGTTTACAGTGTTTCCCACTGAGTATGTTGTTAAATACTCACCCCATTCATTTAATGAATTTCAGGTTGAGGAGTCGAGGCTCGAGTAGGAGCGTTGTGAACATAAGAGAACCCCCACAAGCTTGTGTTTTCCTTTTGTGCTTTTGAAATACTCATGATATTATTATTACATTGATCATTCTTTTTGCTTTATGATCAATTATTATTAGGGAAGGGAATAGCCCGATCTTTTGTAGGTACACTATGTTAACTTGATATACTTTGTATTTGTATTAAAGGCGGGTCATTTGACCTAGGAGCCTATGATGTTTAAACACATGTCGTCGAATTCCTATGCTATGTTTGTTAATTTAGGGTGCTAGACGGGCGGGTTGTCTAAGACCTATGAGCCCGATAGGTTAGATGATTGTATGAATGATGTAGATGGGTTTATTCTATGCTTCCGTTAAATACAAATGTTGTGTGACAGGGTATATTCGATAGGTTACATGTTATAATTGAGAAAAATTATATTGAGAATTATGATGTTACACCTCATTATGCAGTCCGACCTTAAGCTTCCGTTTATTTTAATATAAGTGCATAAAATTAAGTAAGTAAATTGTATGTTAAGTAACGTGGCCAAACGGAGTAGTTTGGGGCGTTACACATGCAAAGCTAAATATATATGCACAGGAGATGGAAAACTTAAACCATTCCAAATCTCTTATCTCTTCTCTTGCATATTCCTCTCATTGTCAAAATCCCAGCAATACACTAACACCTTCATATCTCTGCAGAAATGAGACCCCCGTTTCATTTGCTCAATACCAAACTGCTGATAGACCAACTGAAGAAGGACAAGTACGTAGACTTCGAGCTTCTTTATGCTCGACTGGGTTAAGAAAAATACTTCAAGCTTGTTCATCCATTGGAAGCGACTGGGCTAATACCCTTCCTCCAGCTCATGCCATCTAAGTGTCTACCCAGACATGTTGCAGAATTCTATTATAATGCAGAGATCTCAGGAGACAACATCATCTCCACCATGTACAATCATATCATCACAGTGACTAAAGAAATGATGATGGCCACTTTTCTCCTACCGAGTGACGGTCCAGAAGTCTATGATATAGCTCTACCCAACAAGTATGAGCTGTGCAATGCTTGGAAGCATCCATACATATATCATCAAGACTTCTCGTATCGGCTGAAGGAAAGCTTACTTTCGAAGTTTGCTCAACTACTAGACATCGTAGGACACATACTGCATGGAAATTTTGAGTCCATCCAATTTTCAGATCTCAAATCCCACCTCATGGCCGCTTTACATTATGGATGTAAAGCCTACTAGGCCTCTTTCATCATTACCTAACTGAGATAGAATGTGTGTCGAGTAGAGGTTGATTATAAAAACTGCCTCAGTCTTATCATTCTTTCTCAAGTGCAGAGCCTCATCACAACTGGTGAAGTAATCGGTTGATGGGACATACTCCCGACCATCTTTACGAACAGAAAAAGCTCCAAAGCTCCCACTTCCAGTAAAATGAAGCAGCTGACGATCGAAACTAAGGGCTCAAGTCAAGAAGAGCAGTCGTCACTTGAAACTCCAAATCGTCATTAAGAAAAGAAACTGATGACTGCAACTGAGCCACTCACTTAAATACTAGAACAGTCAACTCCTTCACTGCGCTCATTACTCCTCGATTTAGTCCGTAAGGACTTTCTTGAAGATGATTTCAAACAAACTCTAGATCATCAGCTCCATAGATGCTATGGTCTAATTGAAGAATTTGACTCCTCATTGTTTGAACATCTGAAAAGATATCTCCAATATCATCTATGGAGATTTCAAGTCAATGATGTAACCCTACTGCACCTCATTGAAACTCGAGGTGCATCCTTCTAGATCAATGAAGGAAACTGGAGTAGGAACTGGATGAATCATCCATTCAGCACTCCACCTACCCTTTCAGAGGTAATGTATTTCATGATTCGAAGAATCCAGTGTAAAATCTCAGCTGACACTACAAGAAAATCACTCATACACCACGGGTAATAACCGTGGTGTATGATAAATCCCATCCGTGGTCTAGACGGGCGTCGTCTATGCACACACTCATACACCACGGGTAATCACCGTGGTAATTTTACCACAGTTTTAAAAAAATCGTAGTTAATTTACGATGGTGGCATACACCACGGTTATTCACCGTGGTAATTGTACCACGGTTTTAAAAAAATAGTGGTAAATTTATGAAAAACCGTGGTAAATTTACAACGGTTACAAAAAACCATGGTAATTTTACCACGGTTTAAGTATAACCGTGGTAAGTTTACCATGGATTTATTAAAACCGTGGTAAAATTACCACGATTTTCTTAAAAAAATCGTTGTAAAATTACCACAGTTTTAATAAAACCGTCGTAAATTTACCACGGTTTAATTTTAACTGTGGTAAGTTAACCACGATTTTTTTAAAACCGTGGTAAATTTACCATGATTTTTTTAAAAAACCGTGGTCATTATTTTTTTTGCTCTGTTTTTTAAATTATTTTTATCCTTTATTAATCCCAAATTAAAAAAATATTATAATTGAAAATCGTCAAAAAATATAAAATATCATTCAAAATGCAAATTAAAATATAATTCAAAATACAAATTTAAATATCATTCAAAATACCATACATCATCAAAATACATGTCCAAAATATAATATTCAATTTGTCAAAACTAGCTCCCGGTCATTTGTCAAAAACTACTACAATATCCACCAATCCAAAACTCTATTACAATTTGATCTTACTGTGAAAACCTTGAATCATATTTGTAGATCGAAGTCTTCTCGTGCTGAGATTTAAAAAAATCAATTGATCATAAATATAATAGATGATTAACTTAGTCTCTTCGAGCTAAAATATAAAAAATGATGTAATGATTAATAAACTGAAAATTACCTTGCACAATCTTTATATGTGCTCAAGCACGCAATTCGCCCACTCCACACGAACTTCCTCGATATCCTCTTGCAAATACTTCTCCTTTTTGAACTATTATCATTAAAAAAATAGAGTACAGGTTATATATTATAAATAGGCATAAATATATCTTGAAATAAAAAGAAGATCAAATTCAATTAAATTGTGCAGCCATCAGCCAAATCTTCACAAAGGAGAACTTTTCATGATGAATAATTTTCAAGCACAAGCTGCTCAATTCCAAAATATATCGACTGTGTTCTCAAGTATTGTCTTGAGCAGCTACAAGAAACACAAATATCTAGTAAAATAAAGCAATTGTAACAACATAAATAATCATATTTACTAAAGCCTTGCTTAAAAAAATTAATGAAATAAACTAAACGGTATAGTTTTCAGCCCATGAGTTGTACGCATGCTTAAAATATATACAATATATTAAAAACTATTCAAAAACTTGACATAAATTGCTTCGTAGCTTAATTGAATTCACACCTATTTGGAACAATATGCAAATTGCCAAGTATGGAAACAAATTCATAGGCCTCAGTAATGCTTCTACTTCTAGTATGAATTTAGCAAAAACGGTCACAAAATGAAATAAAAAACTTACTCTTGAGGTTGTAAGTTGCTCTTGTAGAGAACTATAGTGGCCCCTCAGTGTACTAAGGTTTTTCTACAACTGTTGTCTTCTCTTTCTCAACATGTTTCAGTGTCTCATTAGTTTCATGAAGTTCAGATTGCAGCCTACTATTATATAGCTTTAAGCTTGTGTTGTACTCTTGTAACCTCTTGTACATATCATTGAGCGACTGTATCTGCACATGATGTTAAACATCCAAAAGAACACATTAAGATGGGATATTTGGGAACAATTCATAGTAACATGCCTTTAAGTATCATCTACAACCTTCTGGATGTTACTAGCATTGTCTTCTTGAGTTCTCTTCAGCTCTTCTAAAAGGGAAGCTTGCACTTTCTCAGCAGCAAGTTTGGACTCTCTCTCTCTCATTCTAAAGAATCCAATGCTTCATATGTTTAATAGTTAGTTCATTGCAGAGCAAGAGGATATTAGCTATCAAAACCATCGTGGAAATTTTAATGTTCCGTGACTGTCTCATACCAATTTATCTAGCTCCTTCTTAGCATGCTTTTCTTGCAGCATATCCAGATTCTTCCGCAACTCCATAATAATTGAATTCAATTCATCTTCATTCTCTTTCATCATCAATTCTGAAAGTGTTTGCATGAAAAAAAAAAATTACATTCCATTCCTTTGTACTTGCAAGAACACATTTAACAAAAACCCTAGTATAGCAAATAAAGAAATAATTGCCCTTACCCACATCACTGCATTTCTTTTCGGCAACTTCCAACAAATTCTTGAGTTTCTCCTGCTCTGTGCCATAATTGCCTTCTAGCTGTTGGAACCACTTTACACATTGCTTAACCCTCTTAGCTGATCCCTGTGTATCGACTGTGCTCTCAGATAAAGACAATGAGAAAGATAAAAACTTCAGCATAATGAGGTACGAAGAAACTATAAATTGACTTAGGAGATGATAGGATGAGAAAAAGAAAAATCCAAATTCATCATCTTAAAGAAAAATCACCTCTTCATCACTGTGAGTTTTACTCTGGATTACCATAACACCGCTATCAAATTTCTGAAGCATAACTGGACTGTTCCGATGAAAGAAACAATAACATTATCATTATTAGAGACAAACAAATGTTTGCAAGAGGTTCAGAGCACCAAATTTCTATAACACATCTATTGATTATATTTTCATTGTTGCAGAAGTAAAAAAAGATAGATAAGTTGAAAATTAAAAGATACGCACACATCAAACTTTTCCCAGAGAGAACATGCTTACAGCAGATCATCAGGAGAGATCAACTCTGAAAAAACAATAAGCAGCCAAATTATATATTCAACAAATGATCAGCCGGATAATCTTGATATCTTAATAATAAGCTTCAAACTAAACTACTACAAGCCGTGAAAAGAAAAGTAAACTAAGTCTTACCTGTGCCTCGAGCTCAATTGAATAGGCAATAGATATCTATCAAATTAATCATTCCTCCAGCTCTCTCTAATGGCATCTTGATGAAATCTGCCAACTATCAAGAAAAAAATCCTTAGCGAACCAGTAGCTACATGAAGGGGGAAAAATTTAATGACAGCGCAACCCAAAGAGGTAAGAACAACATAATCCAAAACCTCATCTAGCTAACAAAATAGAAAGAATTTTTTTACCAGAATAAGCTTGCTAAATATCTTGAAACTTTTTCTACTTTGGATTTACAGAAGCACCGCAACGATCTGGATGCCATTTCTACCATAAAAGAAGAGAAAAGGAAAAAGACATAATTTTACCCATTAACCCTGTTGGCTGCTGCTGCACCATCTCCGTTATGAGCAAAAATGAGTAGAAATACAGTCGATGGACTCTTCATCTCTAAGCACCTGCAAAATAGCTACCTACCTATAATGAGAGGAGAGCTAGTTTTGTGGTGTTTCACCAACACCAACACCAATACCAATGCAAAGAATTAGAATTATAAATCTTACATGCTTGTTGATGAAGAGTTCGATTAAACCCCACGTTACTGGGATCAGAACTTGTGTTCCATTTGGTTCCTGCAATAAAACACCACACCAAATTAAGAAATTCGTACCTGTCAATAAGTTTGTCGTCAAATTTGATTCTGGATCTGAGATATTTTGCTGTCATCGAATCCGTTCAACATCCATCACCAGCAACTACTTCGCTTGCTCCGAATTCCTCACAGAGACAACAACTTAATTAAGAGCAGGCTTCCTCAATTTGGAACCCTCAACTTCCTGAATTTTGAAACCCTCAACACAGCTAACCTCAGCTAATCGCAGAGACGTCGACCACAATTTCTGGAGATGGAGATGACGGGGTGAAGGGTGAAGATGGTAAACTCAAAATTCTGGGCTGAATTTTAAACCCTGAAGCGCAGCTAACCTCAGATAATTGCAGAGACATCGATAACAATTTCTGGAGATAGAGATGATGTGGTA
Organism: Perilla frutescens; assembly: GCA_026008535.1. Taxonomy (NCBI): domain Eukaryota; kingdom Viridiplantae; phylum Streptophyta; class Magnoliopsida; order Lamiales; family Lamiaceae; genus Perilla; species Perilla frutescens. Next base: position 29,332,376 of record BRKX01000003.1, on the reverse strand, counting down.
AAATGTGAAGATGGTGAACTCAAATTTATGGGTGGATATGAAGAAAAAGTAGAGTGAAAGGGCAGATGGAGAACGGCGCGCGGGTACAGCCCTTTGATATTTTTCAATTCCCTCCCTGATTTTCTTTTATTTAAATTTAATATTAAAAATATTATAAAGTGTATTAATCTTACCACGGTTTGGTATAAATCGTAGTGATTATTGACTTTGAACAAACACCACAGTTTTTATTTTACCGTAGTAATTAAAAACGCGCACATATACCACCGTTGAAAAATAACGGTCGTCTATTCATAAATATACACCACCGAAATATTTAAAACTATGGTGATTCTTCTGGCAAGTGTTTAATGTCTAATTGTGTCATTTTAATTTATTTATTTTATTGTGTTTAGTATTTATTTTGTTTAATTTTATATTGTTATGTGTTGCTTTTATGTGTTTATTTGTGTTTATTGCTGTAATGGTGGATTATGCCAAGTATTGTAAAAGCTTGAGCTTTTTAATCATAAAAACAGGTATTTTACGGCAATTAGGTGGCAAGTGCAAATTGAGTAATTGAGCTGGATTGTTTAAACTAGGAGATCAAGATTTTAAAAAGAATTGAGAAAAAAAAGCACCCGCACAGGCGGGCTAAGGAGCGCGGGCGGGCACCGAAAATGCCGAGAGCCTCGCGCCCCCGAGCCCTGCCGCGCTGAAGGCCCCGGCGGGGCTAGCTCCCGCCGCGCACCCCTTCCCCGCGGGGCTAGCCCCCGCCGCACGCTCAGTCCCCGCCGCGCCTGTCCCCACCACGCCCTGCAGCCCGCCGGCGCGCGGGCTGCTCCCTCTCCCTCTCGGCTCCAGTTTTTCCCATGTTCATTGTAATTCCGCTCCTTTTCACTCCAGTTCCAACTGATGTCATATAAATCAGTTCAAGGACTCTTTTGAGCCATTTTTAATTCCTAGAATTTGTAGCTTATTATTACCTAAACCTCTAGAGTGGACTTTTTGGCACCAAATCTTCCACAAATTCCCCTTCATTAATTGATCTCTTACCATCAACTCCCATCACCTTTTCTCTCTCTCTCTCCCTCCTACGGATCTCTCTCTCTCTCTCTCTCATATCTATTAGAGATTTTTGGGGATTCATCCCATTAACTCAAATCTCATTCCATTCACTGCTATTCCACCCACCATCTCATATTCCATTCACTCCATCATCTCATTCTATTCTCTCATCACATCACTCTCTCTTTTCACACACACTACACACACTAAATCTCTACACCATTTCTCTCACCATTTTCACCATCACCACCTTCACAAAAGAGAGGAGGAGAAAAGGAAGAGCAAGGGGATCAAACCAAGGGAGACGGAGAAGACACGAGACGGACGACGACGAGCCATCCGCGGAAGCTAAGCTCGGAGGAGGTTTATCTTGTGTTTTTCTTTACATTTCTTGGATGTATTTGTGAAGGTTGTTCCAAACTCTTGAAAGACACTTAATATAGTAGAAGTTTGAGTTATTTGCATTTGATTTATTAGATGACTTTCTTCTATGGTATTTGTGTTGTTTTGAGCATGTTTAGTGGCTAATCTCTCTATTAGGGAGTAGAGGATCGATGTGGTTTTGATCTATGCTTGTTCTTGTTGATTGTTGTGGTTGGAATCGTGCTTTTTCATGTTTAGGTACTTGATCACTACTTGAATATTGATAGGATATAGAGGAGTCTTGATTGTGAATCTAAATTTGGAAATTGGTTCCTTTGACGTTAGGTGGATGGGGTTCCTAAGCCTAATATATCAATCTTGCTTGTACGATATAGCTAAGAGAGGTTTAACGGATAAACGGTGACAATAATTGAAGATAAACTAATTGGAAGGGTCTATCGTATTTGTGAGAATAGCATTATCAACTTGAATAAAGAATAATGATAAAACCATTGAGAGAATCTACACCCTAATACCTTAATCCAACCTATTTCCTTCAATCTTAATTTAATTTGTGTTTTTGCATTTAGTTGTCTTGCTTAATTGTCTATTTTAAATTCCTAGCTTAAATCATCATCAACCCCCCTTGTTAGAATGTTTAGATTTTATTTTAGTTGTTTTGTTGAAAGCATGTGTAGTCTTTAGATAGTTCTTTCACATAAAGTCTTCCTTGAGAGATCGACTCGGGTTAAGCTTGTTGCTCTACAATTGACCCCGTCAAATTGCGGGTGTGGTCCTATGTAGTGTTTAGTGAGCATAAACCGGAAATTATAAGTGTAAATTTGGACCCAATCAAATTTTGGCGCCGTTGCCGAGGAAGACTTTTAAGAATTGTCATTTTGGTGCTATACTTGCTTGTGTGTGATTTGTTTGAAATTGTGAATATGTCATCGTTTAAGCGTTTGTGTTGTTGTCTAAATTAGTTTTTGTGTTTATGTCCTTTTGTTTGGCTTTGATATCTCTTTCCGCAAGGTACGTTTGATCTCCGTTTTGTTTGTGTTTGTGTATGCTAGAGAGGTGAAGCCTCAATCGGAGACTAGCCTCCGTGTTTGACGATATCCATCGACCAAGAAGATTCGATGTGTTCGAGTGGAAAAGAGAGATGAAAGATAACCCTTTCAATAACCCCAACAATGCTAATGCCAATGCCAATGCGGTAAGAAATATGAGAGACTTTGCTTGTCCTGTGATTGGGACGTTGACTTCTTGCATAGTTCTTGGTGAAGCCGCAAGAAACTATGAGTTGAAGAACATCTATTTTAGCCAACTTCCCTCATTCTACGGGATGCCAGCCGAAGATGCTTTGAACTTCATTCAGGAGTTCTAGTCCGTTGTTCAAACCTTTCCTCTCCAAGGTTTCAACGAAGACAAATTGAAGATGAGGTGTTTTCCTTACACCTTGAAGGATCGAGCCAAAACGTGGTTCATGTCTCTTCCGGCCAATTCCTTAGCCAATTAGAATGCCATCTACGAGAAGTTCATGGCCAAGTACTACTCCAATCAAAAGACCCAAGACTTGAGAGCTCAAATTGTTACCTTTACCCAATCTCCGGGTGAATCATTTCATGAAGTTTGGGATCAATTTTGAGGTCTCCAACAACAATGCCCTCACCACCATCTCGCACCCGAGTTGCTCAATCAATTCTTCTATGACGGGCTTTCACAAAATTTCCAATATATGGTGGACAATGCATCGGGAGGAGACATTGGAGAACGGACCGCCGAAAAGGTCTCAAACATCTATGAGACCATGGCCACTACTTCTCAAAAAAAGAGTGCTAGGGGGAAGAGAGCTTCCGTCAATGAAGCCAACCCTAGTTATGATGTGACGAAGTAACTTGCCGAGTTGACGAGGCAAGTCGAGATGCTTCGAACCTCCGAGAGACCACCCCAACAAGTGATGACCATTGAGACTTGTGGGATTAGTGGAGAGTATGGCCATGGAGCCAACTTGTGCCAAAGGTCGATCGAGCCGGAGTCAAGTGAAGAGGCTCATTTTCATGCTTTTCAAGAGCAAGTAAATGAGCTCCAAGGCTTCCAACCACGCCAACAATACAACCCATACTCTCAAACATACAATCTGGGGTGGAGAAACCATCCGAATTTCTCTTGGAAACAACCTCAACAACCTCTTCAACCACCACAACAACCGCCTCCACCTCAACAAGCCGGAGGAGGCCAAGCTCCATCTTATCCTAGGCCGCCACAATATCCGGCCCAACCGAACCAACCGCCGAGGCCAATATTGCAAGACACATTGCAATCCTTCATCCAAGCCACTCAACAAAGATTTGAATCCATTGAGGCTTCCGTGAAGAGGATTGAGACTAAAGTGGGCCAAATAGTCGGGACCGTTGGAGAGTTGGCCAAGCAAGCAAAGCCGGCCAAGTTTCCTAGCCAACCAGAACAAGCTCAAGCAATCACCGTGCTTAGAGGAGGAAAGGTGATAGACAACAAGGTTGGAGAGCCAAGTCCAACCAAGGAGGTTGAAAAAGAAGATGAGATTCCTTCACAACAACAAAAGGAGTCCAAGAAAGAAAGAGAAGAAGTGAAGAAGCCCACACTCCACAAGGCTATTAATCCTTACAATCCTCCAATCCCATTTCCAAGCCGGTTGAGGAATGAGAAGCAAGACACTCAATTCCAAGAGTTCTAAAAACTCCTTTCCAAGGTGAATGTCAATCCTCCACTCCTCGATGTCATCCGAAATGTGCCGGCCTATGTCAAGTTCTTCAAGGAACTTGCTTCAAAGAAGAGGAAGTTCGGAGAGGATGAGAAGATAGAGGTATCCGAAGTGACTAGTACAATCCTACAATATCAACTTCCACCTAAGCTCCGTGATTAAGGTAGTTTCACTCTTAAAATTACTTTGGGAAATGGCAAGGAAGCATGTGGTATGCTAGATCTAGGAGCCGGAATTAATATGATGCCTTACTCTATTTATAAATAATTAGAGCTAGGTGAATTGAAACCAACTAGAATGTGTCTACAATTAGCGGATAGGTCCGTGAGATATCCTAGGGGGATAATAGAGGACATTCTAGTTAAGGTTGGTGGATTGATCATACCAGTTGATTTTGTTGTATTGGATGTGGGTGATGTGAAAGAAATTGGTAAAGAGCACACACTTCTCCTAGGTAGACCTTTTATGGCTATAACAAATACCTTGATTGATGTTAAAAATGGAACCTTAAAAATGTCGGTGTTAGGAGAAATGGTGTCTTTTTCCATACATGAAAACAAGGCTATTCACGTCTCCTCATTTGAGGAAAATTGTTCTTATATAGATGCTATTGATGTCTTGGCCGAGGAGGTTTTCCTGCAGGAAATAGGTGCCCCTTGGAGGAGTGAAGCCTCATCCGAGAAACTTGCCATGGATGAAGCTTACCTCAAGTGTGGGGGAGACGAGTTGAATGCTGAGGAGATGGAGATTTTGCTCGGAGAAGGCATGAGTCTCATGGAAGTCATGGCCTCAACCGAGGAGGAAGTGAAGCCTACTCCCGAGCTTGAGCTCAAGGAGCTCCCATCTCATCTCAAATACGTCTTTCTTGACGATGAAGAGAAGAAGCCCGTGATCATCTTTTCCGGGCTAGAAAAGGATAAAGAAGACCTCTTAGTAGTCGTACTAAAGAGGAACAAGCAAGCCATTGGATGGAGTCTTTCCGACATCAAAGGCATTAGCCCCTCTACGTGTATGCATCGCATCATTCTAGAGAAAGGGGCTAAGCCGGTTCGTGAAGGGCAAAGGAGACTCAACCCCGTACTAATGGAAGTCGTAATGAAGGAGATTCTCAAACTCCTAGCGGAAATGATCATTTATCCCATAGCCGATTGTGAATGGGTGAGCCCGGTCCACGTGGTGCCGAAAAAAGGAGGAATAACGGTCGTAGAGAACGACAAAGGAGAACATGTGGTGACTCGAACCACCACCAGGTGAAGAATGTGCATTGACTACCGAAAGCTCAATGCCGCCACTAGAAAAGACCATCTTTCCCTTCCTTTCATTGATCAAATACTTGATAAACTTGCCGGTCATAGTTTTTATTGCTTTCTTGATGGTTTATAGGGTTATTTTCAGGTGGCGATAGCGCCGGAGGACCAAGCCAAGACCGCATTTACGTGCCCGTTTGGCACATTTGCGTGTGGGAGAATGCCGTTTGGACTATGCAATGCACTGGGCACTTTCCAAAGGTATATGTTCTCTATCTTTTCCGAAATGATTGGAGACTTCATTGAGGTATTCATGGATGACTTTTCGGTCTTTGGATCTTCATTTTCTGATTGTTTAGGGAAGTTAGAACTTGTTTTGAAGAGATGCATAGAAAGTAGCCTTACTCTTAGTTGGGAAAAGAGTCATTTTATGGTTACGAGTGGCATAGTCCTTGGTCATGTTGTGTCTAAAGAAGGAATGAGTGTAGACAAGGCTAAGGTAGATGTGATTGAAAAATTGCCTCCACCCATTAATGTGAAAGGAATTAGAAGCTTTCTAGGCCATGCCGGTTTTTACCGTCGGTTTATTAAAGACTTCTCAAAAATTAGTCAACCTCTATGTCATTTACTTGCTCAAGATGTTCCTTTTGAGTTTGATGAAAAATGTTTGCATGCTTTTAGTACTCTTAAGGAGAAATTGATCACCACACCAATTGTTGTTCCCCCAGATTGGTCTTTACCATTTGAAATTATGTGTGATGCATCAAATTCCGCTGTTGGCGCCGTTTTGGGTCAACGTATTGATAAAATTCTTCGTGTAATTTACTATGCTAGCCTCACCTTGAATAGTGTTCAAGTAAATTACACAACAACAGAAAAAGAATTACTTTTCGTTGTGTTTTCATTGGATAAATTTAGATCATACATCTTAGGTTCTAAAGTAATTGTGCATAGTGATCATGCAGCTTTAAGGCATTTGTTAACCAAACCACAAGCTAAACTTAGACTCATTAGGTGAATTTTGCTTGTGCCAGAATTTGATGTTGAGATTAAGGATAGAAAGGGGTGTGAAAATGTGGTAGCGGACCATTTATCTCGCCTCCCCGTTTATGACAATTTCAAATTGTTGCATGAAAAAGGAGTTGATTGTGATACATTTCTATATGAGCATGCTCTTGAGCTTAATTCCTCTCTTTGGTATGCCGATATTGTCAATTATCTTGCTTGTGATAAAATGAGACCTAACCTTTTTTTCCAAGAAAAGAAAAGATTTTTGGCAAAATGTAGGTATTACTTTTGGGACGATCCATACCTTTTCCATTTGGGAAAAGACGAGATAATTCGAAGATGTGTCCCGGAAGAGGAGCAAGCCGATGTTCTAGCCTTTTGCCACTCATCTCATTGTGGTGGTCATTTTGGAGGGCAAAAGACGGCTAGAAAGATCCTACAATCCGGTTTGTATTGGCCTTCAATTTCATGTGATAAATGCCAAAGACTTGGTAATATTGGGAGAAGAAATGAAATGCCTCTAAATATCAATCTTGTTGTTGAAATTTTTGATGTTTGGGGCATTGATTTTATGGGACCATTTCCTAACTCATTTGGTTTTGAATATATCCTATTAGCCGTTGATTATGTCTCAAAGTGGGTTGAAGCAATGCCCACTAGGTCTTGTGACGCTAATGTGGTTGTCAAGTTCGTGCAGGAGCATATTTTGAGTAGGTTTGGATTCCCTAGAGCAATCATAAGTGACGGTGGAACTCATTTCACCAACAAGCTTTTTGCCAAATTGATGAAGAAAAATGGAGTGACTCACAAGGTGGCGACTCCATATCATCCTCAAACTTCCAGTCAAGTGGAGACGAGCAACAAACAAATTCAAAACATATTGAAGAAGACCGTGAATGTGACGAGGAAGGATTGGTCACAAAGGCTAACGGATGCTCTTTGGGCGTACCGGACGGCCTACAAAACCATCTTAGGGATGAGCCCTTACCGCCTCGTTTATAGGAAAGCATGCCATCTCCCTGTTGAGATCTAGCACCGAGCCTATTGGGCTATAAATGCGGTGAATTGCAATCTAACAAGTGCGGGAAAGGAGCGAGCATTGCAATTGTCCGAGCTCGACGAATTGAGAAATGAAGCCTATGACAACGCCAAGATTTACAAAGATGAAGTGAAGAGGCTACACGATAGGCGAATTGTCAAGAAAGAGCTCACTCCGGGCATGAAATTTCTCCTTTTCAACACTAGATTGCGGCTCTTCCCTGGAAAACTCAAATCACATTGGAGAGGACCGTTTATCATTAAAGAAGTGTTTCCCTATGGAGTAGTCATGTTCAAAAATCCGGTAACAAACGTTACCTTTCAAGTGAACGGGCACCGAGTCAAGCCATACTATGAAGGGTTTTCGCACGAAGCCGATGTGGAGGAATTGAAACTTATCAATTCTGATTGAATCTTCCAAAAACTTCGTCTAGCTCGAGACATTAAAATGAGCGTTGCATGGGAGGCAACCCATGATTTTTATTTTTTGATTTTATTTTCTCTTGTTTTAATTTTAATTTGTTTAAGGTATTTTGTGGAGCGGAAAATTTTTAATTTGGGAAATAATTTTGCAGTGTGGAGAAGAGGAAGCAAAACAGAACAAGAAGTGCACAAATTGCGAAATGAAAAAAGGACATAGCACGGGCGGGCATCACGGCGCGGGTGGGGCGCGAAAATGCCGAGACACCTGCGCCCCCGCCGCGCTGAAGCACCCCCACAGCGCAAGCCCGGCCCCCGCCGCGCAACCCGTCCCTACGGGGCTCCCTCTGAAGCGCCCCCGCCGCGCACTCCGCCCCCGCGGGGCACCCTCTCCATGCCCCGCGGGATGCGCTCTCTCTTGCTCCCCCTAACCGACACCTTTCCCCCCCCCGCGGGGCCCACCTCCTTTAACACTTGTGGTCACCATTCACCACATGTACTCTCCCTCTGGACACTTGTACTCACCCTCTTCAATAATAATTCACCTAACTCCTTCACTCTCCATCTCATTCTACGCATCTCTTCCATTTCCCCAAATTTCACTTCCCATTCTGCTAAATTTCTCAGCACCTACTTCCTACTCCTTCCGAAATTCTACAAAAATTCACCAATCTCCCACACACCCCCGCCACTCCATCCAGCCCCGTCGGGCTGTTTTCTTGTGCTCCACCTCCACCTCTAAATTGTTGCTACACTTCCTCTCTCTGCACATCTCCAACCTCCTCACCATTGGCCCAAAAATGAAGTTGCCCAAAATTTTGGGAGGAAAGGGCAAAGACAAGAGTAAGAATGCTAGCAAAGCCACAAGCACTGACAAGGGCAAAGGACAGGAAGGCACGAGCTCCCTGCCCATGGTATCGGACCTCCGCCAACAATATGGAGCTCCATTCCTCATCACCACTCCGAATGAAGGTAACCGTTACCTCACTCTCCGTAGCCATGAGATATCTTGTACTCTCTACATTGATTGGAAGTTGATGTGGGAGTTGAATTTGGACAAACAAATTATGGAGTATCTTAAGGTGTTAAATTTGCAAACCTTTGCTAGGATGCAATATTATACTTATGATAATGTCGTGCTTGAATTTTTGGTGTCATTTCAACATGATGAGGCGGAGGGAAAGAGTTGTAACTTTCGGATGTTTGATATGCAATATAACGTCACTTTGGCGGAATTGCGGGATTACTTTGATTTCCCAACTGTGGGGATCAAGAGAATACCGTCTGATTTCAATGCTGCGGATGCATGGTATGAAATTTCGGGGTTCCGAAATTGGAATACAAAGGGCATTCCGAGCAAATTCATCGAAGATCCCGCCTTGTCCGTTGTTCACAAATTCTTAGCATACAACATTTCGGGCAAAGAGTAAGTCAACAAGATGAACTCAACGGAGGTCTTCCTACTTTGGTGTGCAAAGAAAGGCAGAAAAGTATGCCCGTCCACCTTCAGTTTGAGCACTATCAATGACGCCATCATGCGGAAGACCCAACACCCTTCCTTCTGTGCATTCATCTCTGCCCTTTGTTTCAAAATTCGCGCACTTGATGAGGATGCCCCAGCTCCCACTGGCTACAGACGGCTCGACACCCCCACAATTGATAAAGGAGAGCTTAAGCGAGCCGAAGTGATCTACAATGAGCGAGAGGTGCGCCCTAATGCAAAGAGGACTTGTGTTGGCACCTTTAAGCAAATCCAGCGCGGCACCATGGAGCTCACAGGAGGCTCCTCGTCTGCACCACAGGAGCCCAATGAAGAGGGCGACGATGATGAACATGACGCGGGCGGGCAACAAGAAGGACATGCAGCCCATCATGGGTACCGTATGCCTGTCAATGACTGGGGGTCGTTCCAAGGGTACATGGACTCTCGACTGGACCACTTCTAGCACTCTATTGCCGACACCATGAGCACCTTTGGGGATCAAATCCGGGATTCCATGTCGACCTCTTGGCAAGAGCATAATGCCCGCATGTTGCAACAACAAGAGCGTTGGGATACCTCTTTTGCACTTATGTATGATGCGATTGGGGCCGTGCACCAAGATGTTCGGGGCATCAACACTCACCTAGACACGCATGATGAGCAAATTCGAGCCCTACAATTGAGCTGGGATGCATGAACTCTTGCCTCTTCATTTCCACCACCACTACCAAATGAGCAGTGAAGTACTTTGTGTTTTGTCCTATTCGTGTGAGTTGTTTTTCTTGTAGTTGTCGTATTTTCTTTCTGTTTTGATGTTTCCTAGTGTTGTTTTGTAGGAGCTCGCGCACGTTGCCGGTTTTCTACAAAATTGTGACGTTCTCTACTCCCTTCTCCCTTTTGCTTTCATTCGTTTTTCATACATTGAGGACAATGCATGTTTTAAGTGTGGGGGAGAGCTTGTTATGTTATGTAGTGAATTTTGTTGTTTTTGCTTAAATATGTTGGTGTTGATGATGTTATGTTAATTGTGTTGGTTTTGATATGCATGATTATTTGTTTTAGTTATCTAAGTATGGTGTAATTCTCCCACTTAGTATTTTGTATTGTGTTGGTTTTGATATGCATGATTATTTGTTTTAATTATCTAAGTATGGTGTAATTCTCCCACTTAGTATTTTGACTTGCCCGATGGTCAAATTTGAACAATTTTTCATATGAATCTTCAAGGAATTACTTTCAAGTTGATCATGAATGAAGGAATTATTTCGTGGTGTCACTCTTTAGCATGAATTATTTTTGAATGTGATCACAATTTGATGATCGACATTGAAAGGTCTTGCTCTTGAAAGAATAGGAAGCATGCTTGGCCTTGTTCTTGAAAACTTCTCCCCTTAATCATTCATCCTAGTATTTATGATATAAAATAATAATAATAATAATAATAATAATAATAATAATAATAATAATAAAAAGGGGAAAAATAAGGATCTCTACTCCTCTAGTTGATTTATTCGACTATGAGTATGGGAAACCACGCAAGGACACTAGGGATGTCCTCCCTATGGTTGTACCTTGTGATTCTTGATCCATACCCCCATGAATGTGTTTAAATAAATGGGATTGCATTCCGGATTCTACTCCTCTCATGTGTGTGTCAATCCTTTCACGTATTGCATGATGAGTATGGGAAACTACATTAGGAAGCTCGGTTATGCTCGATGATTTGACCTAATGATCCTTGTCCTGTGATTGCAATCCCCTTTGTCTCTTAATGAAGTATCTTAATAAATTTGGATGTGATTTGTGGGGATGTAAATTAATTGAATATGGGCTAACGTGTTTTTCCTAGACTTGAGAGGATAAGCAATTCACTTGATAAGATATTGTGTTCACATTCTTGGATAATGAATGCTTTTGTGGGAACCATGCAAATTGTCGTTTACATGATCACCTTGTGAATATTTCCTTCTTGCTTCATATTTTTAATTTCTTATTTACTTGAGGACAAGCAAAGAGCGAAGTATGGGGAGTTGTTTAGTGTCTAATTGTGTCATTTTAATTTATTTATTTTATTGTGTTTAGTATTTATTTTGTTTAATTTATATTGTTATATGTTGCTTTTATGTGTTTATTTGTGCTTATTGCTCTAATGGTGGATTATGCCAAGTATTGCAAAAGCTTGAGCTTTTTAATCATAAAAGCAGGTATTTTACGGCAATTAGGTGGCAAGTGCAAATCGAGTAATTAAGATGGATTGTCTAAACTGGGAGATCAAGATTTTAAAAGGAATTGAGAAAAAAAAGCACCCGCACGGACGGGCTAAGGAGCGCGGGCGGGCACCGAAAATACCGAGAGCCTCGCGGCCCCGCCGCGCGCAAGGGCCTCCCGCCGTGCACCCCCGAGCCCCGCCGCACTGAAGGCCACTGCGGGGCTAGCCCCCGCCGGCGCGCGGGCTGCTCCCTCTCCTTCTAGGGTTCAGTTTTTCCCATGTTCGTTGCAACTCCGCTCCTTTTCACTCCAGTTCCAACTGATCTCATTTAAATCAGTTCAAGGACTCTTTTGAGCCATTTTTAATTCCTAGAATTTGTAGCTTATTATTACCTAAACCTCTAGAGTGGACTTTTTGGCACCAAATCTTCCACAAAATCCCCTTCATTAATTGATCTCTTACCATCAACTCCCATCACCTTTTTTCTCTCTCTCCCTCCTACGGATCTCTCTCTCTCTCTCTCTCATATCTATTAGAGATTTTTGGGGATTCATCCCATTAACTCAAATCTCATTCCATTCACTGCCATTCCACCCACCATCTCATATTCCATTCACTCCATCATCTCATTCTATTCTCTCACCACATCACTCTCTCTTTTCACACACACTACACACACTAAATCTCTACACCATTTCTCTCACCATTTTCACAATCACCACCTTCACAAAAGAGAGGAGGAGAAAAGGAAGAGCAAGGGGATCAAACCAAGGGAGACGGAGAAGACACGAGACGGATGACGACGAGCCATCCGCGGAAGCTAAGCTCGGAGGAGGTTTATCTTGTGTTTTTCTTTACATTTCTTGGATGTATTTGTGGAGGTTGTTCCAAACTCTTGAAAGACACTTAATATAGTAGAAGTTTGAGTTATTTGCATTTGATTTATGAGATGACTTTCTTCTATGGTATTTGTGTTGTTTTGAGCATGTTTAGTGGCTAATCTCTCTATTAAGGGGTAGAGAATCGATGTGGTTTTGATCTATGCTTGTTCTTGTTGATTGTTGTGGTTGGAATCGTGCTTTTTCATGTTTAGGTACTTGATCACTACTTGAACATTTATAAGATTTAGAGGAGTCTTGATTGTGAATCTAAATCTGGAAATTGGTTCCTTCGACGTTAGGTGGATGGGGTTCCTAAGCCTAATATGTCAATCTTGCTTGTACGATATAGCTAAGAGAGGTTTAACGGATAGACGGTGACAGTAATTGAAGTTAAACTAATTGGAAGGGTCTATCGTATTTGTGAGAATAGCATTATCAACTTGAATAAAGAATAGTGATAAAACCATTGAGAGAATCTATACCCTAATACCTTAATCCAACATATTTCCTCCGATCTTAATTTAATTTGTGTTTTTGCATTTAGTTGTCTTGCTTAATTGTCTATTTTAAATTCCTAGCTTAAATCATCATCAACCCCCCTTGTTAGAATGTTTAGATTTTATTCTAGTTGTTTTGTTAAAAGCATGTGTAGTCTTTAGATAGTTCTTTCACATAAAGTGTTCCTTGAGAGATTAACTCGGGTTAAACTTGTTACTTCTACAATTGACCTCGTCCAATTACGGGTGTGGTCCTAAGTAGTGTCTAGAGAGCATAAACTGGAAATTATAAGTGTAAATTTGAACCCAATCAGCAAGCACGCTCATACACCACGGTTTTGGTGAAAACCGTGGTTATTATCCAATTTACCACGGTTTCTTGCCAAAACCGTGGTAAATCAACAGTGGTGTGTGACCTTTTTTCTTATAGTGTGAGGCTTCTCTTCCTGATAATGAGCCAGCAAACTTCTCATCTACACCTCTCTTTGAAGACACACGTATCTCCTCTGACGACGAATTTCTCAATCATCTGGCCACCATAAATTTGAGTGGTCCAGATCTCTCTACCCTCCCTGATCTTGGTCATCTTGTTCCCACTGAGGAAGCGTATACATGGCTGCCTTCATCGTTGCAAATCTCTCAGTCCTTCCAGATTATGACCTCAACTTGTCCACGATATTCACTCTCATGCCAAGTATCCAAGCTCCGTCATATGATCTCCAACCATTCACCCTTTGGATGATGCCAAAAGGGGGGAATAAGATGTAAAGGATGATGATGGAAACTTAACCCTATGGGATCAAATCCAAAGGGAAGTACAACTTGAGAGGGAAGTACAGCTTCAGAGGGAAGCTTGGAGTACTCAGGGAGCACAAGAAAGAGGAGAATCGAGTAAGAAAAAGAGAAACTGAAGAGAGTCCAGCCGAAGAGAATCCAGCTGAAGGGCTAAAAAAGTGCCAGCTTGAGGAGCAGCTGAAGGAGCAAAATATCAGTTCTTGATATATCAAGCTTTGATCTTATGCCTGCTATTTGCTCTGAAAATGAGTTAATTAGCTTGATATCATATCTCCTTAATATGCCCTATTTTGCTTTGATATCATGATTTATATTTTTCTCTGATATAATACCATGATTTGCTCTGACATAATTTCATGATTTATGCAAAATCTGACAAGTTTATTCAAGTTTATTCACTCTGATACTCAATTTGATAACTTGCTTTGAATCTTGAATTATCTTATGATATTATCACATTCTGATACCAAGTTTGAAAGTATACTCCGATACCATGCTGAAAGTCTTAAAAGTTTTAGTTTTACTCTGATACTAATCTTTATACTCTCAGTATGACCAAAAATTTTGGTATTCAGTGATGCAATCTCTTTTAGTCAGTTTTTCCATCATCATTGCCAAGTTTTGACATCATCAAAAAGGGAGAAATTGTTAGAAAAAACTATCATGAATCCCTAGATGAGGTTTTGATGAAATGTCAAAACATGTCAAAATATTTTCTGAAAAACTGAAGGAGATCCAAGCTGGAAATCTAAAGCTGACCAAATAGAAGTTCTAACAGAACTCAGCTGAAGCTAGAGTCAACCGAACTGTAGCATACTCAACCCAGCTGGAATTCAACCAGTCAAAAAATAACCCAACTGAGAGTTAAGCTCTAAAAGTCGAACCAGCTACAATCAAACTGACATGCAAGTCAGTTAAACTGGAAGTAAAATCAATCTGACTGAAGAAACTGACAGCAAGTCAGTTTAACTGAAAGTTGGAAGCATCCAACTAATGGCCAGGGTTAACATCAGCCGAACTGAAGCATTAAGACAAACCAACTACTGATGGCCAGAACTGAAAACAACCAGCTCATAGCTCAAGACAAGCCGATCACTGACCAAAGCTCAGATCAAGACCAATCAAACTGACAACCTGATCAACAGTTCGTGATCAGTCAAACTGACAAAACTAGTCAACAATTTACAATCAGTTGAACTGGCAAAGAAAGCTTAGGAAGAAAGCCAATTGAAGATTTAGCCAAAACTAAGTAGCCAAGCTCAGAACTGCCAACTGGAAACTCAGAGCTACCAGCTAGAGAATAATGCGGTTAATGCTCATACGAGATCTTGGAATTAATGCAGTTAATACTCAATTAAGATCCTGAAATTAATGCACAAAAAAGATCAAAACGGTGGAGCAACGGCTACTTCAAAGAAATCTCAACGTATATGAAAATCAAATACCATTGAAGAACCAACAGAGCCATCAATCAATGGAACTCAACAGCTATGAAGATCAAATACCATTGAAGAACCAACAGAGCCATTAATCAATGGAACTCAATGGTCACAAGATCACTTCTCTATATAAAGACGAAGTGAATCTGATCTTAAGATGACTTTCAACTTCTAAACTCTCGACACTCTCTATCTTACTCTTTCACACATACTCACAACTGAGCTTTCTTTCTCTACCTCACAGCTCAAGTTTACATCTTTTGTTCCAGCTGCGAAAGACTCAACTAAGAAGAAGAATTAAAAGATCCAAGCATCAGCTAGCTGTTGAAAGTCCAGCCAAGAGCGATCTTCACAGTTCAAGATATTCAACGATCAACTACTCAGCTCAACTTAAGGAGCACATCAGTTGATAACTCTTTTTAAGACTAACCTCTTGAAAGATCGAAAGAGATCTAAAACCTTGTAAAGACAGCAATAGCACCTACCTCTCCAGCGAGCAGTTGGGGACTATAAGTGTGAGTTGTCAAAATCGATTAAGGAGACCGTGGCTCTGTGAGAACTGTTGTTTCCAGGACAGCAATAGTTGAAAAGGCGACCGTGACTCTGCGAGAGTTGTCATTTTCAGGTTCAACCTGTCTTCACTTTGTAATTATAATAAAGAAACTTTACCATTGCTTAGTGAATTACCCTTCTCAAGGAATAAAGAGAGAACATAGAAGTTTCAGCTTCGAATCTCTATAAAACTGATTGTCTGATGTACTTTTTGTCTTAAACTTGCATATCTTTAACTGCACACAAAGACCAAATAAGCTGCACTTACAAGTCAACTAAAATTACTCAACTATCAAAGTGCATAGATAAGTTTCGTACGTGAGTTAAGGACCCTGATCATTTTCAGCAATTAAAGTTTAAAGTTTTTGTATCAGTTTATTCACCCTCCCCTCTAAACTGATATTGACTCGTCCGGGACCAACAACCTCTCACGTCCCGTTGTATCTTAAGAAACTACATCTTCTAGGGCACCTCTGAAGTGCTGACTCTCTTATGGGAGGACTCGGGTTGGTTTTCCGACTCTCGGCTTCATCATCACGAATGATCTCTTACATTCTGTGGAGGTAGTGGTGGCATCTTAAACACAAGCAGCTCTCTCTTTTTCTACTTCTTCAGTATCTTTCTCGTCGGCTTCTTCTTCATCCCTTGCAGCTTCATGGACAGGCGTGTCCATTAACTAATTTTTTTGCTCATAGATCGTAGACATGGTCATCAGCTGGGCGTTGGGTAGTGGAAAATTAGCTATATTCTTCTATGAAAGCATGTAGAGGGATGTGATGATTGGAGAAATCTCGAGTGCATCAATACACGAGCATCCACATCGATCAAACCCTCGACAATCTCCATTCCCTCCAATAAAATACCAAAGTGAAGAGCTATGAGCATGATGAGTCCACCTAGAAAAATCTCACCGGTGCTAGACATGCCGAGTTGACTCAATCAGTGATCCACCAGGTACTGTCCCAAATCCATGTTGGTCTCAGATAACATACACCAAAGAGCAAAGAGCTCAAAGGTGCGCACCAAGCTGCTATCCTAACGCCCGAAGACTGAGTATGCCATCATCCTCTGGATATAACAAAGCACGAGATTGTAGGTGCTCTGTGCCTGTGATCGATTAGTGGCAAACTGGTATGGAATATCCAATGACCAAGTAATCTATCTCCAAAAATGCTCGTGCTGGAATGCTGAGGGTGGCTCATAAAAGCCTTGAACCGTGGTATGCTAGATCCTGTTGAGCTCTTGAAAGCTCAACGATCTCCTAGCATTCCTCAACTAGAAGTTGATGCCATCGTCTAAGCGTGCAATTATGCTCAAGAACTCCCATACTAACCTTGAATAGGTTAGCCAGCTCTCTCTCATGATGTAGGCCCACTGCACTCGTTCCATTAGGCCCCACACAGGTTTAAGCATAAACATTTCCTACAAGAAATATAGACACAAGTACCGAGCAATGAAATTAGCTAGACATGAATAAATAAATAAATAAAACTAGATTATAAGTGTTCATGATAGAATAGATAAATGAACCGAAAAATAATGAGTAATCTGGTAGTTTCGTCTCTTCTATAGTAGCACTCCGTCTTTGGTAACCTTGTCGACTCCTCTTGAGTAGACGGAAAACCTCTGTCTTATTCCATCTCTCTTGGTGTATTCTAAGTGTAAAAATGTAGAACGAGGTATCATCTTTTGTGTATCTAAATGGGAGTTTTTATATCTAGGTTAAAAATCTTGAATTGGAGATAAAAAAAAAATTGCATTCTCGCGGACCCGTGTACATGGGTCAACTGACCTGGGTGGGTCGACCTAAATCTATGTTTTTATACAGGGTCGACCCAGGTGAGTTGGGTTGGGTCTACTCATGCCTTATCAAAATAAATTAAGTGATTGTGAAATAGTCGATTGAAGCCATTTTATTTGAATTTTTAATATGATTCCATGTGATTGTTTGCTCTATTGCAAAATTATTTCCTACTGCAAATCTAAGTATTGTTGAGTGTTGATGCAAAGTTGTGGATGATTTCATAAATGGATGTGGATTAAATTATATCTAATCATGATTTATGCCATAATTGATGTGCTAAAGGGAAAGGGGATGGAGCCATATTGGTGTCACAGAGCTTGTTGCATATGCTCTCGAGTCAAGGAGGGTCTCGCATCCGATAAGGAAGTAACACCACCATTTACATTTTATGGTTCTTATTTTCCAGTATACTCTACGCAATCTGATTTAGAGCATATTAACCTTGATGAAGATAAAGTTGATGATGACGACGACAATGTAGATAAAGCTTGTTGCTTATGCTCTCTCGTCTTCACCGTGATCCTTAGACTTGTCCTTGGCATACAAGTATACTATAGTTCAAATTTAGGAAAACACTGAAAAAATGTGTTGCTTATGAATATGTAGTTAACTTTGGTCTACTTGAGTTTTAATCATTAGTTGTAGAAAATTACAAGTAGTATCTGGGAAAATAAAGATGAGTGCATGCTTATAAACATTGATTTTGCAGTTTGGCATACTTGGTGTCTACTATTTTAGCATACTTGATGTTAAATTTCCCTCCAAAAAACAATATCAAAATTGTTCCATTTTTATCTCCAAACACTATTGAAGATGTTCTGGAATTTATTTATTTTTTGGATCAAAATTGATAGTAAAATGAGATAAAAATAGATAGTATTTTTTACGGAAAACATCACGGTATTATTAAAAATGATATTTCACTTTCTATGAGATCAAAAATGATAGTATTAGTACCAAAAGTAGACTCAAGTATGACAGGTGGGACCAAATTGAATTTTTTTCTCAAACAAGCCCTATAGGTAACTACGTAGAAAGTACTAATCCCTAGCTCTAAAAAAACATTAAAATTGTAATAATTGTCTCGTATTGATTAACCAAATGATGCGAGCAAGCCATCCTCGAGGAGCAAGTGAAGATCAGTCTTATAATTTAAATAATATATTTTATAATGTAACTAATAAAGTTCATTTTCTAACTTGTTACGTATTTGATTATTTGACATTTACTATAATATGATATTTCACATGTCTTTTATCTTTTATTTACACACACACTATATATTATCGTTTATAAAATCATATAAATTGTTCTCCGCTAGTATGATGAAATGAGGAAGAAATATGTGGCGTCATGGGCTCAAAATCTGAGGCCAAGATAAGGGCAAAAGAAAGAGTTCTTGCAAAGGAAGCTGCACAGAGGATGAGTTGAAAACTCCTTATTTGTTATCTTCTTATTGCTTTCAGTCTTCTTGATATACATACATCCTATTACAACTTTCTAAGCAATTCTACTCTCTTTTCCTTGATGATTTACTTAATGTCATTGCTACTTAGATGATGCCCTTTTTAAAAGTTTTTTAATCTCGTAGATTAAAACAAGCAATTTCCTCCAAGAGATTTCCTAAAATACCAGTTGATGTAAACAAACTTCATATGTTGTGCATGTATATATATCAACATTACGTGTACAGTTTATTTATAATGTCCCTGTTAAACATAAGCCTAATGGAGCATTTTTGCTCTGCTCTAGAAGCTAAACGTGCATTCTCATTCTCATCTGCATCATTTACATTCTCATTCACAGTGTTTGTAATACCCGGGCTTTTCACTACTCAATAATTATCTCAATATATGTGATTATTTACATTTTAATAATGTTTATATATGTGCAAACATAATAATGTGTACATTTGTTTGTTTAGTATATTATTAATGATTCTTGATATATAGGGAATAGAATAAATTAATACTTGCCAATACATACATGTGTTGGTCAAATTAATATTTTATTATAAGTGGATAAGTTATATAATTGTATATTTATATCCACATACACATCTTATGTTAGATAGTGGATAAGTAAACAATAACAATAATAATAATAATAATAATAATAATAATAATAATAATAATAATAATAAAATGAAAGTGATAGAGTTTGTGAGTACACGTGTCCTAGTTAAAAATATTGAGGTGGATTGTAGTTGATGCATCCACTTGTATGTACTAAAAATGAGACTGATGGATTTTCATATTATAAAATTGTTACACATAGTAGAAACTTTGGGCATCCATATTTCTAAACAACTTGAGAAGTAAATTACATAGAAAAGAAAAGGGGCAACGAGAATAGTAAAGATTCAATTGATAAAGCACACACTTTAAGATTCCAAATATTGTAAGCTTGGGACTCGAGGTAAGTAGAAATTCATCCTCAACTACAATGCATGAACATAGTATCATTTGACTATGTGTTTACTATTTATTATTTATTATTGTGTTATATTATATGATTGTGTGATGCATTATACTTGTGGTATTGTATTTCTTTGCATTCAATATCTTGTGCATGAGCACGAGCATATGCATGCACGTCATGTAGATATTGTCGAGGTTGCATGCATGAAATGGTTTTGAGAGAGAGAAAATGTTTTGTTTGGGATTGGTCACCACCAGCCCGTGTTGTGCTGTGTTGATATTTGTGCCTCGAGTGGGATGACTTCCATGCGGGATCAAAGGGAACAGGCAGGGGGCGTGTCCCTTGGGGTCCAGGGAGGATGGTCCACTTCGACTGCACCTTTGAGGTGATGAGTGGCTGATGTGGGATGACTTTCATGTGGGATCAAAGGGAACAGGCAGGGGGCGTGTCCCTTGGGGTCCAGAAAGGATGAGCCACATGAGTGCACTAATCACATTCTGGCAAAGTGATAATGATTATATTATGAGCTCATGACTCATGTTGGTGTCTGGTGAAGGGAGCCAAGTTCCTAAACGTTGAAAATACTTTTGAGATGGCATGAAAGGATTTTATACACGAGCATTTCACGTTTGTGGTATGCTGTGTCTTGCACGTGTTGTGACTGCCAGTGAACATGCATGCGTATGATTTCTGCTTACTGAGCATTAGCTCAAGTAGTTCATGCATTGTAGGTGAAAGTGATAACGTGTGGTGCATTGATGCATGGATGTTTAGAGCTCTAACAAGTTCTGAGAAGTGTATACATGGATGACGACCTGTGAGGAGGGCAAGGACTTATTTTATTATATTTTGATGCTTAGATGTCATAGGTTTGAATTTAAATTTATCTATATATATTCTTAGAATATTTCTACAAAGAAAGCAATAATTTCTTTATACTCTTTAGTAAATTATATATTTTTATAATCAATGATCACTTTAAATGCACCACATGTTAACCTAAATCTTTAACGTTAACACTTTTTAATAGAAAAGTACACACTTATATTTTACAAAGAGACGTCTCGCCCGTATTTTTATATTACTTTATATTTTATATTTATTTTATTGGGACGGGTGTTACAAAGTGGTATCAGAGCGCGGTTATGATTCTGTAGACTGTTCATGTATATATACGAGCTCAGAACTTGAGGAGAGTAACCTTTCTAGTCATACAATATGCAATACTTTTATTCATCGTGCTTTTGGAGTTCTTATATTTAAGAAATTTAGTCTTGCATATATAAACTGGCAAAATCATGTTTCAGTATAATGCATGCATTCCATGGATTATGTTGTTATTTTATAAGGACATGCCGAGAGCTAGTTGTGATAAATTTTTTTGGCTATTTCATAATTTGTTGTTCTATATAATTCTCTATTATATGTTCGGTTAAATTCTTGACATTAGTTGAATTTTCACTTATATTTAATATTACTTTTGGTTGAATGAGTTCAAGGAGTATATATATATATATATATATATATATATATATATATATAATTTGAGTTGCTATTGAATAAGTAGTAAACTTATTTCATAATTTATCATCTTGCAGCACTTCTAAGATACTCATCTAAAGTATGTAAGTTTGGACCTTCAGATATATGAAGAATATACTAATACGCAAAATAAGTAAATAGCTGTTTAAGCTTTCTATTGGTATATGAATAATTTTGTGCCCATTCTATGCCATGGTTCTGGAAGAAGGTATAGCTCAAAAAAAAAAAATAATAAAATTATTTCTTTATTAGGAAAAAAATAAGGATACGTGTATATATATGTTTTTGAAAAAGGGGTTCTTGTTTATTAATTGCATTATATTACACTTATTAGTACTTTAATGTTTTAGTTAACAAAAAAAAAAAATAGAAGAATTAAAGCTTGCACATGTCAAGGTTAGTGTTCAACTTATATATATTATCAATTAATGTAAGTGAGTTTTAATACAATTTATGTTAGGTGAGGACCTTAACAGAGAGTGTTATCATAAGCACTAGGTCCAGACTCTTAGAGAATAACACATATATCGATTGAAGCTAGTATAGTAATATATTCTTAAAAAAAAAATATTTCGTTATGATAAATAAAATAAAATTTCGAGGACGAAATTTTTATAAGAGGGGAAGGATGTAATACCCGGGCTTTTCACTACTCAATAATTATCTCAATATATGTGATTATTTACATTTTAATAATGTTTATATATGTGCAAACATAATAATGTGTACATTTGTTTGTTTAGTATATTATTAATGATTCTTGATATATAGGGAATAGAATAAATTAATACTTGCCAATACATACATGTGTTGGTCAAATTAATATTTTATTATAAGTGGATAAGTTATATAATTGTATATTTATATCCACATACACATCTTATGTTAGATAGTGGATAAGTAAACAATAACAATAATAATAATAATAATAATAATAATAATAATAATAATAATAATAATAATAAAATGAAAGTGATAGAGTTTGTGAGTACACGTGTCCTAGTTAAAAATATTGAGGTGGATTGTAGTTGATGCATCCACTTGTATGTACTAAAAATGAGACTGATGGATTTTCATATTATAAAATTGTTACACATAGTAGAAACTTTGGGCATCCATATTTCTAAACAACTTGAGAAGTAAATTACATAGAAAAGAAAAGGGGCAACGAGAATAGTAAAGATTCAATTGATAAAGCACACACTTTAAGATTCCAAATATTGTAAGCTTGGGACTCGAGGTAAGTAGAAATTCATCCTCAACTACAATGCATGAACATAGTATCATTTGACTATGTGTTTACTATTTATTATTTATTATTGTGTTATATTATATGATTGTGTGATGCATTATACTTGTGGTATTGTATTTCTTTGCATTCAATATCTTGTGCATGAGCACGAGCATATGCATGCACGTCATGTAGATATTGTCGAGGTTGCATGCATGAAATGGTTTTGAGAGAGAGAAAATGTTTTGTTTGGGATTGGTCACCACCAGCCCGTGTTGTGCTGTGTTGATATTTGTGCCTCGAGTGGGATGACTTCCATGCGGGATCAAAGGGAACAGGCAGGGGGCGTGTCCCTTGGGGTCCAGGGAGGATGGTCCACTTCGACTGCACCTTTGAGGTGATGAGTGGCTGATGTGGGATGACTTTCATGTGGGATCAAAGGGAACAGGCAGGGGGCGTGTCCCTTGGGGTCCAGGAAGGATGAGCCACATGAGTGCACTAATCACATTCTGGCCAAGTGATAATGATTATATTATGAGCTCATGACTCATGTTGGTGTCTGGTGAAGGGAGCCAAGTTCCTAAACGTTGAAAATACTTTTGAGATGGCATGAAAGGATTTTATACACGAGCATTTCACGTTTGTGGTATGCTGTGTCTTGCACGTGTTGTGACTGCCAGTGAACATGCATGCGCATGATTTCTGCTTACTGAGCATTAGCTCAAGTAGTTCATGCATTGTAGGTGAAAGTGATAACGTGTGGTGCATTGATGCATGGATGTTTAGAGCTCTAACAAGTTCTGAGAAGTGTATACATGGATGACGACCTGTGAGGAGGGCAAGGACTTATTTTATTATATTTTGATGCTTAGATGTCATAGGTTTGAATTTAAATTTATCTATATATATTCTTAGAATATTTCTACAAAGAAAGCAATAATTTCTTTATACTCTTTAGTAAATTATATATTTTTATAATCAATGATCACTTTAAATGCACCACATGTTAACCTAAATCTTTAACGTTAACACTTTTTAATAGAAAAGTACACACTTATATTTTACAAAGAGACGTCTTGCCCGTATTTTTATATTACTTTATATTTTATATTTATTTTATTTGGACGGGTGTTACAGTGTTGACCTACTTAGAATTCAAGGCACAAGAGTCAAGAGTAGGATCTAATCAAGAAACTCGAAAAAGTTTGAGTCCTGAACAAGTTTCCCAGAATAACACCAATGTTGTTCTCCTGCGGCTGTTTCGCTAAAGAATCCGAGTCCCATTTCACATGCAATGAGTCTTCTCCAATCTGTTGGCGGATTGAGTCGACTATTCTAGGATCGACTTGGTTGCCGGTTGAATCTGCAACGTAGAAAATATCCCTTGCCTTCCCACCCTTGGTAGAGATTTCTGCTCTTTTAACGCAGAGGCTATTTTCTCTAAGTATTCTGGTGATACTAGACAAAAGTCCAATTCTGTCGTCTGCACATAATTCCAACTCCAATCCCTGCACAAACAAGGATGCCATTACAGCTTATAAGATGCACATTTTGTGTACTAGAAACTCACATGCTTACCTTGGAGCTTCTCCTTTCAATGGCTGCTTCTAGACACTGCACGATACGTTGTCGTTCAGCTTCTGAGCGTACAGGAGCACCATCAACACAACGCACATAATATTCCTGTAGTTGTGAATAGCGATGAGATTCTTTTGCACTGCTAAGTAAAATTGAAGTCTCACATAGATCTGCAGTTCTTTATTTTAATTTTACCTGATATGCTTCCCCTTTCCCCGAATGGATTCCTCCATGAAAAACAACATATTTCATGTCAGTCAGAGTGCAGATAGTATCAAATAACAGCTTAGGTCGATCTTTTGACCTCACAGTAATGACCGTATAATGTTTTTCAGTACAATCTGATACCATCACTAGAGGGTGAGAGCTCTCTGCCTGAATTGCACCCCCTTCTGATCCTTTAATCATTTCACAATCATGATCAGCAAACATCTGATGTATTCTTCTTTCAACATGAGCAACTCCAGGGGGTGAAAGTACCAATTTTGCAGTCTTTGTATCATTGTTTGATTTAAGAACAGTGCACAGAAGCTCCTTTATTGATTCAAGGCGTTTTGCATCTCCAATTGCACAACCAGTGGAATCATCAGTTATATGAACCACAGCTGCAGCTCTTGCCTTGTGCGTCCATAACTCAGCACTTACTACATTGCAACGAAGATCAGTAAGGACAGCACACACTTCAGATAATAACCCGGGCCTATCTGATCCAGTTAGTTCAATGCAGGTGTACTCTTGAAAAGGTACCATTCCAACCATCCCTTCCACAGAAGGTATCGAGTCATCAGTGTTTTCAAGTTTCTGAAAATATTCATAAGTAGCATTTAGCACAAATGGTAGTATATCTCAGGCCAAGAGGCCAACTGCACCAGCGTCAAAAGCAGAACATTCAAAAAGTACAAAGATTCAAATAATATTACTTGAACCCAAGTCCTAACCTCAATTATTTCGAAATAAATAGTCTGTTCAATTCTTAGTTCACTGAGCCAATAAACTTGATCATTGCACAAATTCATAATGACTTATCCCAGTATCACAAAAGGAAAATAACAATCTGATGCACCAATGAGATATTTAGTTCACAGAAGATTAATACAATGCTGCAAAACATTTTCATCTTTTGGCATCATTAGGCAAAAATCTAAGCTGCAAGAATTTTTCATCTTTCAAGTAATGGTTCATCACTTTGTCATTTATCCTTGGGAACCTCAATCTGAAGAAACCTCTGCAATGTGAAAAAATAGTACCATTTGGATGTCACTGATGATATCTTGATCGATAATTTTGTTCCCGTCACTGTCAACCACGTTGAACACTGCAACAAAAACCAAGTAAACAAACATAAGAGCAATTGAGCAAAACCTTCACAGAAGAGAAACACACGCACTCCAACCATGGTTAGAATATCAAATTTCTGCAATGCAACAAGCTTACCATCCATGAACCATCCAGCGTCAGAAGAAATATAACCTTTCGTAATCACCAAGTTCATGTCTGTTAGAATTTGGACCACATGAAGAAGAGTTCCATGCTTTTTGACACTGTCAACCTAGACAAATTACAATGTTCGTTTCTTTGACATAAACAAGATCACTTAGCTTCAATTGATAATCTATCAACAATGTATACCTTTATTGTAGTTGCATCAGCACAAGAATCATTGTCAATCACAACCCTGCGATGAGAAGCCATAATAAAAGATTACATGACTATTTACTACCAAGAAAGAAAGTGCAAAAAAGGAAATAAGTCAGACACTAGATCAGCTAAAGTCATGCATTGGATCAGATCAAGTTATGAGCAGTTTTATACAGAATTTGCAATTTAAAGATTGGATTATGTAGAAAAGTATTTAGATAAATCAATAAATATTCAAGATATTACGTGCCAGATTAACGAGAATCTCCCTAATCAAGCTGTGATAATAATCAGAGAAAGAAACTGTTGAAAGCCAAATGAATCTAAAAAAAAAAGGGAAGAAAATGTAGGGAAAAACAAAATGAATTAGGAAAACCTAAAGTGAGGGGGAGAAAACAAAACCTGGGTGGATTGATCCTCCTGATAAGCTTAGCAAACTCATCATCCATTTCTTTCTTACAAAAAGAAAATCTCAATACATTTAATTAAGGAGACTATTCCTATTTGTCTGAGTAGGAAAGAGATGGAGAGAGAAGTTGTCCCTGAGAAAGTGTAATATTTTAGAGAGAGAAAGTAATTGCATGAGAGGAAGGGAAGGGAAGGGAGGAGCCAGCAGTAGAATGAATCAACGAGGTCTGGAATTGTAAGCAACGGCGGGCGCCGGAGGAGACCTTTGCCTTCATTTCGCCTAAAACATAGCTAGTTTTGCCACGTGGATGTTCTCATTTGACTCAATTTGACACCTCTTTGAATCCATCTCGCCAGTAAATTTTATTAGCCAACCCAGCCCAATGCATAACTATCCTGAAAACACAATTAAATTCAATTATCGACTAAATTAAATAAAATAATATTATAAACTAAACAAATTAAATTTGGGCATACGGTGCCTCTAAAAAATTGCTATTTTTACATAGTAAATTAAATTAAATAGAATTTAGCGGCAGCTTTGGAATTTGCCGTTAAATTCAATTAAAGTTCAATTTATACGTAAAATTGACAATTATCTAGAGGCAACATTTGTAATGCATTTAGTATATAACATTATTTCGTTTCATTTAATTGATAATTAATTTATAACAGGGTGTTATTTAATGTGATCGGCTATTTAGAAAGGGTGTCCATTAGACAGGGCCTCACGGACGGATGCATATATGAATTTTAACAAAGGACATTGAAAACAGTTATGATACAAATTAAAGTAAATAAAAAAATATGTATTTAAATTAATTACCTCACATAAATCGACTAATAATGTCAAAAATCAAAATTTTTAATAAATCATCATTGTCAATAATGCGACATGAGGAACACTTATATGCACAAGTCTGATCTATTGGATATATCAGATGGGCCGGCCCATACCAATTCGGATATGGGCCGTCCAAATTTAAAAAAAAATATTACAGCCCAATCAAAAAGAATTGCAGATCGAGCTCCTCACTGTCTCTCACCATTGGCGAAGCCGGCAACGAAGAGAGACTTCACTTCAATCAACCACCGCAAGGAGACGCTCCTCCGCGCCGGAAAGAAATCGTGAAACAAAAATCGCAAACAAGATTACAGTAGATATCTTGGATCAAACTCTGCAAACAGGAGCTCATCGTCGTCGATAACAAATCTCGCGAAGACATATTCAGTCTCAAATCCATTGAAAAATCTCAATTACAAGTACGTTTTGATTGATATTCAAGTAAATTCAACCTCACCATTATTGTAGCTAGGTTTATACAATTATAGTTAAAATTCTGATTATTTTTTTAATCGATTGAAAAGGAATACTATATCAAATGCATGAACAACCTATAGTCATGTTTGGAAAAATCTAGGGATGAGCTTAAAGAATTTGTTGCTGAAAAGGAACAGAGTAAATCACTCTTATTTTGTATTTTAAAACTTCAATAAATATGAAAATTTGATCAGTGATGAAGCTTACTTTTGTGTATTGTAGATTCTATTGTTGTGGTGAATGAAGTAGATATAGTCATACTTGAAAAATCTGAGGATGAACATCAAGAATTTGTGGATGAAAATGAGCACAATATTACATTGCCTGAAAAAGGTGCACAACTTTACATTATTTTGCAATACTTCAAGATATTATGATACTTTGATATGTAATCATTGTTACTTTTATACACCACAGATGATACATTAGACCTCAGTGGCTCTCTAATTGGTTTCAAGAGATAAAACTTTCAAGAGATGTATGAATTGTGTTGTCTACATGCTCGAGAGGTTGGCTTTAGTGTCAGGAAAAATACTCAAAGGAACAATAGTACCGGTGTTGTTATAGAGAAGTATTATGCTTGTTCAAGTGAAGGACTTAAAAAAAGCTTAACATCATCTACTTTGAGCGGTGAAAAAGCAAAGAGAAAACGGACAAGGAATATTACACGGATAGATTATAAGGCATCATTGAGAGTGAAGAGGGGCCGAGATGGGTTGCTTGAAGTGATAGAGCACATTGAAGAACATAACCATGAGTTGTCCAGAAAAGAATAGTGTCACATGCACATATCTCATCGATCGATTACACGTGACAAAGCTGATCTTATTCAAGACATGATTTCCTCTGGCATGAGAGCAAATGATTCCTATCAATACATGGTAAAGGAAGCAGGGGGCGAGCATATGGTTGGCCATACGATAAAAGATCACCAGAATTTTGTAAACAGAATGAAGATGAAACAAATTGAAGTGGGGGATGCACAAAGTTTTGTGGACATGTTATGCCAAGACGGAGCTGAAGATGAAGGCTTTTTTTATAGATTCAAGTTGGATAGTGATGGAAGGCTATCCAATATTTTCTAGAGAGACTCCATGATGTGTGAAGATTATCATCTCTATGGTGACGTGCTTGTTTTTGATACCACCTATAGAACCAACAAGTACAACATGATTTGTGCTCCATTTGTTGGACTCAATAACCATAAGAAGAATGTCATGTTTGAGTGTGCATTCTTAACGGATGAGAAGATTGATACATTTGAATGGTTGTTTAAGGTTTTCAAGAAATCGATGAAGCTGAAATGTCCGGTGACAATATTCACTGATCAAGATCTTGGAATTACAAATGCACTGTAAAAGGTATACATGTTACTCTTTCTGTGATACTTTTCTTATTAGTAGATGATACCTGTAGTGCAAAATATTAAAATTTTAGAATGATGCTCAGGTCTTTCCAGATGCAAGACACCGACTCTGTATATGGCATTTGTACCAGAATGCGGTAAGCCGTTTTGGTAGACTGAAAGGCAACAAGGCTTTCAATGATGCTTTCCAAAGATGTTTAACTGGATGTGTCAACAAAGAAGAATTTGAGCGATGTTGGGCATCAATGGTATCAGTTCATGGATTGGAAGACAATACTTGGTTTGCACGACTTTATGACTTGAGAGAAAAATGGAGCACCGCGTACAATAAGGACTACTTCTCAACAGGAATTCTTTCTTCCCAACGGAGTGAGAGTACGAACAGTGCAATCGGATTCAAGGTAAGCAAGGCTACAAATCTGCACGAGTTCTACACAATTTTTAAAAGAACAGTCCAACGATGGAGAAGTCGAGAACAAGCTAATGAATTTGAATGCTCAAGAGTGATACCAACCTCGCGTATACCACTGATAGGAATACTCAAGCATGCTTCTGAGGTATACACACTATCTGTGTTCACTGATTTTGAGGATGAGCTATTGAAATCTATATCGTCAACTGTTAATGTGTTGGGTGAAGAATTAGAAGTTAGAGTGTATGATGTTCAAAATCATGATGCTGGCACTGCTCATAGGGTGAGTTTTTTCTATGGGTAAAATTTCATAAGCTGCACATGTAGAAGATTTGAGGAGTATGGATTTTTGTGTTCTCATAGCTTGAGAATATTGGACAGAAATTCAGTACAACAAATACCCATTCGTTATATTATGAAAAGATGGACGAAATTTGCGAAAAAAGACTTGTGGGGTAAAGTTACAAATGTTGGGGTTTTTTCGAATTGAACCACCGCAGGATCTAATTGGATGTTCATTAATCCTAATATCATGTAGATTATAATTTTATGTAGCACTTATGTTTAAATTAACCGAGTTTAATTAACATGCAAATCCGGTTTTCGATTCTACTAAAGCGAAAACTTAGAATACCGAAAAATGACTTTCAAATTAAACGACGGGTTGAGGACAAGATTAAAGGTCTAATCTTGTTGTTGTATGAATGATAATAGACGCCCCTTGATGCTATTTCACTCCTTGATCTTCTGTTGTATTCCCGGACTGAATCTAGTTTCAGGGTGGGCTGAAATCTACTAGATCGATATGGAATTTGTGGAGATCAAGAGAACACGAGAGGGTTGATATATATGATGTTAATTTCATGCTCTCCACCCTCTTATTTATAAGGGGGTGGATGAAATTAGTGTCCCAGTTGGACTGGAATTCTATCTCTATCTCTTGTTCTATCTCCAATCCAATTCAGTCTCTTTTTGGGCTACAACATGGATCTAGAAGAATATTAAATTGTCCCATTAATTTATTTAATATCCAATATCCAATAAAGTTAGGATATAATTAAATAAATTAAGTATTATTTTTATTCCACTAAAGAAATAATACTGACCTACCAATTTAATACATATTTCGGAATATGCTTTCTCCTTTAGTCCAGCCATTCCACATGTTTAAGATATAATGCCCATTAATTAATTATGTAAGCTTCTGACAACTATAATTAATTAATATCTTTTCCTTGAGTAGTACCACACAAGCTTTACTTATGCACGGAATAAATTCCACCTGCAGGGTTTCAGCATGAACTTGCATTTCCTCAAGGGGACACCATCAACCTGGCGCATCAGGACACGGTGCCCCTACATATTGCACGACCCATCATAAGTGTAAATGTCACAACCCAAGATATCGAGATTATTGA
Source organism: Perilla frutescens (assembly GCA_026008535.1). NCBI lineage: Eukaryota > Viridiplantae > Streptophyta > Magnoliopsida > Lamiales > Lamiaceae > Perilla > Perilla frutescens. Next base: position 29,301,515 of record BRKX01000003.1, on the reverse strand, counting down.
TCCTATGAAAGAATCTCACCCTTTGATAAATCAAAGCTGCAAACACTACATGTATATGTCCACCAACATATAGGGGTTAAGAACCCGAACTCTGTGGATTCTTATTCTCTCATTTAAGGTCAGAATAGAGAATAGAATCCTAAGTAGATCCTCCTCAATACACTTGCCCGTGTATTAGAATAATCAGTTATTCAAGATAAACTAACTATCAGATTATTCTACGGCGTACCGATAGCAGGTTTAGTGCCATCTAGACCGTGAGCCTTTTAATACATTACAAAGAACCGATGATATGATCTAACCATGTGTTTACCCACACCATGTCATCTATAATGTAAGTGTAGTGAACATGCATGTAAATATAACAATTTAAATGCAAACAGTGACTGCAATTGTATTTATTCTATATCATCATAAAACCATCATCAATAATGTATACAAAAGACAGGTCTTCTAGTATACAAAACTAACAATCTCCCACTTATACTTGAAGCATGTCTTTCAAATATAAAACAAACTGGCTAACTCTCCAACTCTAACTAAAATCTCAAACGGCAACCCCGGGTCTGCATCTCACTCTCATTTTCTCCACGTGACCGTAGAAGGTCTTAGCTGGAAGGCTCTTCGTGAATGGATCAACTAAATTGTCCTCCGATGCAATCTTGACCACTGCCACATCTCCTCTCTTAATGATTTCTCGTATAAGATGGTACTTTCTCTCTATGTGTTTACTTACCTTATGGGCTCTTGATTCCTTCGAATTTGCCACTGCACCCGAGTTATCACTATATACCGTGATACTCTTAGGCAAATCAGGTACCACGCTCAAGTCCAATAAGAAGCTCTTGAGCCAGACGACCTCTTTTGCAGCCTTAGAGGCAGCTACATATTCGGCCTCCATGGTGGAATCCGCAATGCATTTCTACTTTATGCTCCTCCATGCAATGGCTCCGCCTCCCAAGGTAAACACATAGCCTGAGGTAGATTTACTCTGATCTTTATCGGATTGAAAATCTGAGTCCGTGTAACCCAAAGGCACTAGACTATCAGAGTGGTATACTAGCATATAATCTCGAGTACTTTTCAAGTACTTGAGTATATTCTTAACCGCAGTCCAGTGACCTTGCCTAGGGTTAGACTGATATCTACTTACCATGCCGACTGCATAGCATATATCAGGTCTAGTGCATAGCATAGCATACATAAGGCTTCCCACAGCCAAAGCATATGGAATTCCCTTCATCTCATCTATCTCAGCCTGTGTGTGGGGACACACATCCTTGGATAGATGAATTCCATGCCTGAAAGGTATAAAACCTTTCTTGGAATCCTGCATGTTAAACCTAACTAGCATTGTGTCGATATATGTCGCTTGGGATAAGCACAACATCCTTTTCTGGCGATCTCGAATTATCTTGATGCTAAGGACGTGTCCGGCTTCTCCTAGATCTTTCATATCGAACTGCTTGGACAACCACACCCTTATGTTAGATAATACTTTCTTACTGTTTCCAATAAGTAAGATATCATCAACATATAGCATGAGGAAAGCCACCACGTTTCCGTCACTCTTCTTGTACACACAGCTCTCATCCGGACATTGCACGAATCCATATGACTGGATAACCTCGTCAAACCGGATGTTCCAAGACCTGGACACCTGCTTAAGTCCATAAATGGATCTCTTAAGCTTGCACACTAATGCTCTTGGCCTTTAGCAATGAAACCCTCTGGTTGCTTCATGTGGATGTTTTCCTCAAGACTTCCATTCAGGAAAGCTGTCTTGACATCCATCTGCCAAATCTCATAATCCAAATGAGCGGCAATAGACAAGAGAATCCAGATTGACTTAAGCATGGCTACCGGCGAGAAGGTTTCCTCATAATCGATCCCTTCTTTTTGAGTGTACCTTTTCGCCACCAATCTTGCCTTGAAGGTTTCAACCTTCCCGTCAGCTCCTCTCTTGCGTTTGTAAACCCACTTACACCCAATGAGTTTTACCCCATCTTGTGGTTCTACAAGCTCCCAGACTTGATTGTGATCCATAGATCCAATCTCAGACTCCATTGCAATTTTCTAAGAATCTGCATCTTTATCTTGGATCGCTTCATCGTAGGTCCTGGGATCCAATTTATTTAGTCCTTCAGGGAAATCTGAATATTCACCCAAACCAATGAATCTGTCAGGTTGGCGTACAACCCTCCCACTGCGATGAGGCAGTTCCTGTACTTCTGTGACACGTTGTGCAGTAATTTGTGGTTCCTCTTCTTGGACTGTTGGTGTCAGATTCGAATTTTTCCCTCGAAGTTCCTCGAGTACTATCTCACTTCTTGGCTTGTGATTTATTACATAGTCTTCCTCTAAGAATCGAGCATTGGTACTCACAATGATCTTCTGATCCTTAAGACTATAAAATAAACCACCTTTCGTTCCTTTGGGATATCCAACAAACAGTCTAACATCCGTACGTGGTGCCAGCTTATCAGCTTCCTTATCCAGCACATGTGATGGACTACCCCAAATCCGAAAATGTCCAAGACTGGGCTTTCGTCCAGTCCAAAGTTCTATGGGCGTAGATGGGACTGATTTTGATGGAACCACATTAAGAATATAGGTTGCCGTTTCCAGGACATATCCCCAGAACGAAATAGGCAGATCTGAATAGCTCATCATCGATCTAACCATCTCTAACAATGTTCTGTTCCTTCTCTCCGCCACGCCATTCTGCTGTGGTGTTCCCGGCGCAGTCAACTAGGATGTAATCCCATTCTCTGCTAAGTAGTCCCTAAATTCATTCGAGAGGTACTCACCACCACGATCAGACCGTAGTGATTTGATACTTTTACCTGTATGTTTTTCCACTTCCGCTCTGAATTCTTTGAAAGTCTCAAAGGATTCTGACTTGCGGCGTAATAGGTATATGTATCAATACCTTGAGTAATCATCAATGAACGTGATGAAATAATCGTACCACCGCAGGATCTAATTGGATGTTCATTAATCCTAATATCATGTAGATCATAATTTTATGTAGCACATATGTTTCAATTAACCGAGTTTAATTAACATGCAAATCCGGTTTTTTATTCTACTAAAGCGAAAACTTAGAATACCGAAAAATGACTTACAAATTAAACGACGGATTGAGTACAAGATTAAAGATCTAATCTTGTTGTTGTATGAATGATAATAGGCACCCCTTGATGCTATTCCACTCCTTGATCTTCTGCTGTATTCCCGGACTGAATCTAGTTTCAGGGTGGGCTGAAATCTACTAGATCGGTATGGAATCTGTGGAGATCAAGAGAACACGAGAGGGTTGATATATATGATGTTAATTTCGTGCCCTCCACCCTCTTATTTATAAGGGGTGGACGAAATTAGTGTCCCAGTTGGACTGGAATTCTATCTCTATCTCTTGTTCTATCTCCAATCCAATTCAGTCTCTTTTTGGGCTACAACAGGGATCTAGAAGAATATTAAATTGGCCCATTAGTTTATTTAATATCCAATATCCAATAAACTTAGAATATAATTAAATAAATTAAGTATTATTTTTATTCCACTAAAGAAATAATACTGACCTACCAATTTAATACATATTTCGGAATATGCTTTCTCCTTTAGTCCAGCCATTCCCCATGTTTAAGATATAATGCCCATTAATTAATTATGTAAGCTTCTGACAACTATAATTAATTAATATATTTTCCTTGAGTAGTACCACACAAGCTTTACTTATGCACGGAATAAATTCCACCTGCAGGGTCTCAGCATGAACTTGCATTTTCTCAAGGGGACACCATCAACCTGGCGCACCAAGACACGGTGTCCCTACATATTGCACGACCCATCATAAGTGTAAATGTCACAACCTAAGATATCGAGATTATTGATCCTATGAAAGAATCTCACCCTTTGATAAATCAAAGCTGCAAACACTACACGTATATGTCCGCCAACATATAGGGGTTAAGAACCCGAACTCTGTGGATTCTTATTCTCTCATTTAAGGTTAGAATAGATAATAGAATCCTAAGTAAATCCTCCTCAATACACTTGCCCGTGTATTAGAATAATCAGTTAGTCAAGACAAACTAACTATCAGATTATTCTACGATGTACCGATAGCAAGTTCAGTGCCATGTAGCCCGTGAACCTTTTATTACATTATAAAGAACTGATGATATGATCTAACCGTGTGTTTACCCACACCATGTCATCTACAATGTAAGTGTAGTGAACATGCATGTAAATATAACAATTTAAATGCAAACAGTGACTGCAATTGTATTCATTCTATATCATCATAAAACCATCATCAATAATGTATACAAAAGACAGGTCTTCTAGTATACAAAACTAACAGCAAATTCGGGTGATCAGATTGCAAGGACGATCACTTTCAACAGTTGGAGGCATAAGATGGCAAGGCAGTACTACAGTGTACTTATCAAGGCTCAAGAAAGTGAAGATGCCAGAATGATTATAGAAGAGGGATCTAAGAAGATATTTGAGGCTGTCGAAGAACTGAATGTAACAGAAACTTTGATACAGGACACCGATGTCTCCTCATCATGCATAAGTGTCCTTGATCCTCCCAAAACAACAACCAATGGGAGAAAAAAGAGAATTAAAGGACAACTTGAGAAAGGTAGAAAGAAGAAGACAAGTGATACAGCAAACTCAATTGAGTTGGATGAGTTTGGATCCAAAACTTCCAACCCTCGATTGTTTTAGATTAATCTCAGGTTGATACCTGTCTTTATCGCACTTGATACTTTTTTTCTTACCACATGGTACTTTTTATTTTATCAGACTCATGTTTTGCTTTCCTTTGAAAATTCTTAGAATGATGATTTTTTTAGATTAATCTTAGGTGGATACCTGTCTTTATCGTACTTGATACTTTTTTTTCTTACCACATGGTACTTTTTATTTTATCAGACTCATGTTTTGCTTTAATTAGATTTTTTAATGATGGGATTTTTTTTTTCACGTACGATGATTTGTTAATCATTAATTTATGATAGTATGTTTTAATTCTTTAAAAAAAACACATACAAAATATCACTATAAAAAAGATAAAAATGTTACTCTTTCATTTATCGCGTGATACGTTTATGCTCTGTACTTTATACTATTATTATATCTAAAGAAGAATCGGGTTTCTTTAAAATCAATTTATGAATAATCATTAAATAACTAATTTACAACTAAAGTTAAAGCAAAAAAATTTCTGAACACACGATAATTTTTTGTTGAACATATAATGTGGACAAAATACATATTCATTGGTACTTCATTTCACATTAGGTGATACTTTTTATATACTTAACATAATATGAGCAAAAAAAATACAATAAACTTTTCCACAAAGAAAGCTCATTTTCTAATGAGAAAAAACATAGACAAAATATATAATAACATCATTCTGAACACATTCCAACCATCCCATCTATTTATCATTTCCAAAAACTTGCCCAACATATCCAACCAAGTATTTTACTGACCCATTACAAAAAACAGAGTATTTTGTATTTCTACAAAACCCCAACAAACCACCAATGAAAAGATCAACCTTAACCATAACATCAATGTTTCTATTATCATCTAGCAACATCCCAACAGAGAAACATGATTCAATCACAAAATTCATCATATCTTCTTCTTGTTCATGAAGTCCGGCACAGATTGGTGAACTTCAAACCGCAAATCGTTCGTGCCTGAAAGTAAATTCTGAGCACAATACGATGCCCGTAACTTTCTTTTATCGCACGACTGCAAAAAGAAAGTTCAAACATTTCAATAAGAAAAAAAAACATGAAGCAGAAAACAAAAGAAATTAACTCAACAAGTCAGACCTTTATCAAATCAGTGCACTCATACAGTTAATAAACTGTATGATAGTTATACATTTATAAACTTATACTTAAAATATCTAAAAGTAATACTAAACTCAAACATCCCAGTTCTCATAAATTTGTGATACATATGCATGTATAAATTGATACCTAGACAGCTCAAATTTTCATAAAAATTTGATACTTCTACATGTATGAAAGAGTACTTATACATGAATAAATTGATACATATAATTCACATTCAAACACCTGTCATACTTATACATAGAATGGTACATATAGTTCATAAACAAACCCCTAAGATACTTATACATGAATAAAATAGTACATATACTTCACACACACACACAACATACTTATACATGTATAAAATCATACTTTAAATGTGTAAAACATAATACTAAACAAAAGAAAACAACACATCCAGGCATCTTGCAGAAATAACAAGCCTCAAATCACAATAGTAACCACATATATTTTCTTTAACAGCATATGACAACCGCAACCAGAAACATCGAGCAATGTTTTCAACAAAACTCACACTTAAAAATAATTTGTGTCATGCTATCAAATACTATAGATAAAGAAATAAGAACTAATCAACTAACAACAATGCAAACAAGTAAAACGCCCAGAAAAAACCCTAGAAAATAAACAATCTAACCTGTAATTGCACCAGATTAACGAAGAAGATGCAAAACACAATCGAACGGATGATAACTTCTATTCGACTGAAACTGCCAACACAACAAATATAAACATAATCAACAATTGAAGAACAGAATATAAATCAAACGCCAAATGAAAAAACATACATAATAACAAATCTGACTTGTGATAGCAGCGGATTGATTAATGATTAATAATTATTTTTTTTAATTTAATTTTCTTTTTTAGTTCCTAATTAATTTTTAGAGTTTATTCCATCTAATTATGGTTTATAACGTATGTTGGCAGAGTATTGTAATACTGACGAAGCAAAATCAGAATGCTAACGTAGTACATATATATTATTGATATGATTTGTTTCGACTCATTTATGGTTTATCACATCCAATCAAGGTTTATTTCATCTAATTATGATTATTTTTCCATTCAATTAGGGTTTATTAAATTGCATTAGGTTTATAATTATTTTTTAGAATATATTTTTCGCTAACATTATTAGAAAATTTTAATTAGCATCACGATATCGCTTCATCAGCATGATGATAATACTTCATTAGCATGACGACTGGTTATCAAATACTCCACGATTTTTATAAAAATTGCCAAATTATATTAATACCTTCACTTGAAAAACTTTTCAAATATTATAGAATTGTCATCGCCCTTTTAATCAAATCTGAGCATTTGACCTTTTTAAGATTGTGTGGTGTAATATGTGGTCCTAGTTCCCACATTAGAATTGATTTACACCTAACTCGTCCCCTATATATATGTGTGTGTGGATTTGGTTATTCTGATATTTTGTTCTGACTCCGAGTTAATAAAATGAATGAAATCAATGATTTCAACACTTCGCCTTGAGGTCTTTGTGCTATTGATGAAGCCATGGACAACAAAGATGATGAAGAACCGGAGTTGCAATTTAGAAGACCAATCACAAGATCAAGAGCTAAGAAGTTGCAAGCTTACTTGCAAGTGTTGATTCGAACAAAGCTTGAGATTGGAGATGAAGAAATCAAGAGAAGCAATTCCAAGATAGTTAATTTATTAACTATTGAAGATAATTGAAGATCGATAACACACCATGGAGAATTAATCTTGAAGAGATGAAGATGAAGAGTTCAAGTGCATGTGTGCATGTGCGTGAAATTGTCGTGCATGTGTGTGCGATTTTGTGCAAGAATTCGGCCTTATAGTTATTTAATTATGGGGTTGATTTTATCTAGACTATAGTATTTAATTTATATAATTATAGACTATAGTAGATCAGATTTTATTTAATTATTTAGTGGTAATTTTCGGTCATAATAGTCATAGTTTTGACTAGGATTTTAGTTAAGGCAAGTTCTACAAGTTCTACCTTAAATAGAATTCTAGTTTAGGAAATTTCCTAGTCCAATTGGAGATCTATTTGGACTCCAAAATTTTCAGCCCTTATAGTATAATTTTCGGTCCCCCTTAGTGCTTATAAATAGGGATCATTGTTACATTGATACTTTAGACATTGTTGAATTAAATTGCTATTGCATTCAATTTGTGTCTCAAATCTATTCATCTTTTGAATACTTTTCACACGAAAATATTCATTCTTGGAGCTAGCAACTACAAGTCTTATTCAAGGGTATTGCTCAATTCACATGAGGAATTGACCGGTATTCGCTATCGAGGAACAACTTGGAGATTTCAACCTTGGATACATTCGAGATTCAAGGAGGCTATCGGGTTGTGATTCACAACACTATCACCACTCGTCCATCATCATCATCGACGTCAAACCATCCTCCACCGACGTCCATCCTCACGGCAGCCCAAGTCCGAGTTCTACGTCCGTTCGTTTTATCCGTAAGTTCGTCACATCTCTATCATATCCTATCTTCTCCAAGCCATTCTTCACCTTACCTCACACACGAATTTCCTCCAAATTCCAGCCCTATAAACCGTCCCTATACAGCCCTATAATCCTTGGATTTGTGTTATTTAATTTGTGTCATAGTTCTAGGTATTTTAGTTGTCTAGATTAGCCGTAATTTTGTGTCGGATTGTTCCCTTCATTAGTTGACGTGTTTCGATTCATAGAAGTCTTCCGCTACGTATTCTTTAGATTCGTCCTAGCATAGTTGGGTCGTATCATAAATTTGGCATCAGAGCCACGTCAGCTCTGCTGGTCGTGGTTTAATCCGACGTGTCATTTTTATCCTACGTGTCGTCTTACGTGTCTTGTTATTTTAATTTTATTTTATCGAGTTGTAATACCATAGTTGCTCATTAAAAAAGAAAGATCCAATAAAAAAAGGCGATAAAAAAAAATCGGATAAAAGAAAGAGAAAAATCCGAAAATTAAAAAAAAAAGAGGTATATTCATTGTGTTACCATTTGAGTCTTGTTTAATTTTGGTAAATTCCTTCTAGGATAATTCCTTAGTTGGTAATTTCCTTTTGAGTTTATTTTATTTTAGGAACTTTCCTTCCAAGTCTATTTTCTTTTTGGTAATTTCCATTAGATTCTTATTTTATTTTTGGGATCTTTCCTTCCTAGTTTATTTCATAGTTGGTAGTTTCTATTTGATATATAGTTTCTGTTTGGTTACTTCCTTCTAGAGACTAGTTCAATTAGGATATTTAGAATTGTGTCACAATTATGTAACGCTTTCTAAATTACCTAATTCTTCTTTCCTTTTCCTTCCTACCTCTTTCCTTCTACACTTGGGGATCCATCTAACCCTAATCCACCCTACCCTACTCGACTCCACCTACCCCCACACGCCACCTAAGACCCACGGCCCCACACCCTTTTCCACACAAGCCACACACCACCTACACAACATACTCTATTTCATTCATTGATCCTAGTTAGCAATACTCGTTTACACCTTCGTGCGATTAATCCGTACCCTCGACATTCGATAAGAGTGCTATCCTCCACACTCCATTATACATGACACACACATCACTATACACTTTGAGTGCAAACACGAGCGGTAAAATTAAGAGTGAAAACAAACGAATGAACGTGAGATAGTGAGGTTCCATCCTTGTTTTCCTTTACGTTTGTTCATCTTGTAGGTACCATGGATAAAGGAAAGAACGAAGCAACCACTTCAAGCCCTCCCATAGACGACCCGAAGTCACCTATCACACCAGAAGATATGTCTCCCACATCTAGAACCAATTGGGACCCGAATTATCAGTTTGATTCTATGGCTCAGTACTTTCTGCGCCAGAACCAATTGATGAAGGATGAATTCGGCAATCAAGTAGCCGAATTAGTTGAGCAAATCAAGAAACTCACAGCTCAGTTAGCTACAGCACAAGCAGTCCAGCAACCACATCAAAGAGCCGTACCGAGGCAGCCAGTTTTCTAAAAAAACCGCCGCCAACAAGTATTTGAACCCGAGTTTGATGCTGCAGATGATTATGAAGCTGAGTTCATTCCACCAAGGCAAGATGATCACCGTGATCGTCCTAGACCACCTGCCAGACAAGCTATTCGTTATGAGAGGCACAGATATGGAGACGGAGACGGATTGCTCAACAACATCAAAACAAGCATTCCGGAATTTGAAGGCTTGCACGATCTAGATATCTATCTAGATTGGGAGCGCAAAGTCGATAAGATCTTTACTTGTTATGACTTTCTAGAGATCAAGAAGGTCCAGTTATCAACATTGGAGTTTAGAGGCTATGCAGCCTCATGGTGGGAAATGCAGCAAGAGAGGCGATGAAGAGAGAGATATCCGCCTGTTGAAACGTGGGAGGAGATGAAAGGCTTCTTGCGAGGCCATTTCATACCAGTTCACTATGAGAGAGAGCTTGAGAAGAAGCTCAACCAGATCAAACAAGGCACCCGTTCAATTGAAGAATATCATAAGGAGTTGGAGACCGCCCTAAATCGTGTCGGAAAAAGAGAATCCTTAAATGCTACCATCACCAGGTACATTGAAGGCATGAATCCCGACATTGCATGTGAAGTCAAGCTCAGAGACTTCACGAGTGTAGATGACATGGTGCACTACGCATCCATTGTGGAAAGGAAACTCCGAGAAGGCCGACGTCGATCTCATCACATTGCAGCCCCTGTTCGACCATCTTGGAACAAAGGTACGCCGTCCACATCATCTTCTACTCCTTCTACGGACTCCACTCGATCCCGAGGCTAATCCGGACCACCCGAGCAGTGATTTGACTGTTCTACACCCCCACCGATCCATAGGACCGATCCTACACCCGCCGCCCCTATTAGGCCGAATTATACATGGCCAAGTCAGCCCCAAACGATGCCAAATTCAGCCCCTAGTCAAGCCTGAGATGTGCAGTGCCATAAATGCCAAGGTTGGGGTCACTTTCAAGCACAGTGCCCAAACCGACGAGTTCTATTCCTCACAGAGCAGAATGAGCTCAAATCAGCCAGTGAAGACGATGAACTAGTCAAGGCCGATGCCACAGCTGAAGCAGACATCCATGATGAGCTCGAAGAAGAAGAGCCTGAGATTCCACATGTCAGTCTAGTTTCTATCCGCAGTCTGAACATAAATCGAGAAGTTGAGCAACAATCACAGCGAGAGAACATATTCTACACCAGAGTTGCTATTCAAGACAAGACTTGCACATTGATCATAGACAGTGGAAGTGTTATTAATGCAGTGAGCCAGTACGCGGTCGACAAGCTTGGATTTTCCACTGTGAAGCATCCAAATCCATACCGTTTGCAATGGCTTACAGAAAGAGGCACAGTTCGCGTAACCGGTCAGGTACATGTATCTTTTTCCATTGGTCGTTATTCTAACACTGTATTATGCGATGTTATTCCTATGGATGCAACACATATACTTTTAGGGAGACCATGGCAATTCGATAGACAAGCTGTACACGACGGACTCACGAACACCTATACAGTCAAGAAGGACGGCCGAACCACCATTCTGAAGCTGCTAACACCCAAGGACGTTCAAGAAGAGCAAGAAATAATGTGAACAAAGTTCAAAGAGGAGCGCGAGAAGACCGCCGCAGCCGCCGTTCGAGCCGCCGCCGCGGACAGCCTCCTCGCGGCAGTGAAGGCGCCACCGCCGCCGTCTTCCCTTTCTACCCCCATTGCAGCCCCTTCATCACCTCAATCTGACGCCCATGATCGTGGAAAAGGTGTCAATTTAGCCCCTTTACAGCAAGAAAAGAATCGGTCTTTGTTTTGTACATTTAAAAGTGTAGAGAAGGCTATTAGAGCTAGGATGCCTTTAATTCTTTTAACTTGTGAGAACAGTGCTACTAACGATGTTTCTTTGCCTAGTGTTGTGCAACCCCTTATGAAGGAGTTTGAGGACGTATTCCCGGATGAGATTCCAAGTGGATTACCTCCAGTTTGTGGGATCGAACACCAGATTGACTTCGTACCCGGAGCCGTCTTGCCAAACCGGCCTGCATATCGCACGTCCCCTGAAGAAACAAATGAGATAGACCGTCAAGTTAAAGAGCTGTTGGAGAAGAAGCAAATCAGAGAGTCGATGAGCCCATATGCAGTTCCAATGATTCTAGTGCCAAAGAAGAACAATGAATGGAGAATGTGCATAGATTGCAGAGCTATCAACAAGATAACAGTTAAGTATCATTTTCCCATTCCTAGACTTGATGATATGCTAGATGAACTTAGTGGATATAAGATTTTTTCTAAGATTGATTTGAGTTCTGGTTATTTTCAAGTTTGCATGCATGAGGGTGATGAATGGAAAACAGCTTTTAAGACTAAGCATGGTTTATATGAGTGGTTGGTTATGCCTTTTGGTCTCACAAATGCACCGAGCACATTCATGAGATTAATGAACCATGTCTTATGTGATGTTATTGGGAAATATGTTGTAACGCCCCGGTCCCGGGAGAAGGGCAGGGGACCGGTGCGCTACTTGGGGAAAGGGGGAAAGGGGTTGTTGAACAGAAGCAATCAAAGAAATAGGGTTAGTGCCCTAAAAATATGGGCAGCATAACCTCTATAAATGGATCAATCCACGCTTTTAAAGCGTATGAAATGACTCAAACCAGATACCATGACTCTTAGGATGAACCCAAGAAAGAATAACAAAGGCAAACTTCAATGTAAATAATAACAGTTCAAAGGTTAACTGTTAATAGGTTAGGCATAAAAAAGGCCAGACTGATGTCTGTCCAAATACTTAAAGTAAAGAGATGCCAGGCTCCCGCCTGTCGTGAAAGCAATATAAAGCCAGGCTTTTGCCTTGACATGAAAAACAATGTAAAGCCAGGCTTGCGCCTGTCTGAGTAAGGAAAGTAAATAAATGCCAGGCTTTCGCCTGTCAGGAACAGAAAGTAAACGGGATTCGGAGAACCGAACACTCCGTAACAATAAAGAAAATGGGATTCGGAAAACCGAACACTCCATAACAGTAAATAAAATGGGATTCGGAGAACCGAACACTCCATAACAGTAAAGAAAATGGGATTCGGAGAACCGAACACTCCATAACAGTAAATAAAATGGGATTCGGAGAACCGAACACTCCATAACAATAATCAGAGTAAGCGGACAAAAACGCAGTGCATTTATTCAGACACAAAAGGTAACCATGTTCTCAGTTGGACTCCACACATAAAAGAAACATATACATCAAAAAATAGCCCTTCAGCCTTAGCACAGCCGTCCACCATCCCGCAGCTCATCCTGAAAATATTTGAAAAGATTTGGGCGTGAGTACTAATGCACTCAGTGGGTACTTTTGAGAAAAACCTTCAGAATCATTTTATAAAATAGAATATCCAATCATATTGAGAGCATATCATGGAAAGCTTTCAAAACAGAAAATTTGTGAATTCCATGTATACAAAATCATTTTCGTTCCATCATTGCGCGCAACTCTCCCCTAGAACGCTTACGGTGAGTCGGTTCGTGTACACAACCCGGCTGCTTAAGGTTGGACACTGCCCTGTTTGCTTGGGGCTCGATATCGTGAACCATTGTAGTTTCGTCACCAAAAACAGTAGTAAGACTTACATGAGTCAGGAGAGCACATCAAATACAGTCATGAGTTGGATATTCAATCATATTCATTTTATAAATATCAGGGCTTAATAACCCGAAACATATTTTTATATAATAAAAACCCACCTGGTAATCTGAGCTAGATCTAGATTCTGATTCTGATCTCAACTAGAAGTCTCCTTCTTCTGTGCCTACAAGATTATCCGGCAACTTAGTTTCGATGAATGACTACCATTATGTCAAAATCTAACCTTTCTTAGCTATGAAGTAAATATTATAATATCTACTATCTTAATACGCAGCACCCGGATCATCAAAATATTTTGACTCTTAAGGGAACTTTACTCAGGGCATTTTTATAAAGAAAAACCGTTTAGGAAGTTTTGGCATACGGGGTGGTCAAACCCGTATCCTAAAATTAATTCGGTACAAATAAATTCATACCGCAAGATCTGCCCATTGGAAAAATATGAAACTTTAAATAAAAATACTATATTTTGACACGGAACAACTTTTGAGTTTAAAAATACGATAGGGCTATCCACGAAGGATAGATCTGAAAAAGACTACAATTTAATAATCGGATACCCAAAATATACCCGAAATTAAAAAGTGACAACATGGAAAATGTATATAAATATACATAGAACATAAAACCCTAAAGACACTTTTTGATTCGATGACCCGAAAGAGTCACCGATTTGAAAGGTGGTGGCGACTTTTGGCGGCGGTCACGATGATTTTCCATCGTGATCGTCCGTCGTGTCATCATTTCAATCACGTATTCGTGATCTATGCGTTGACACCTTCAAAATGACTATTTCGGAAATGAAATAGGAAACTAGAGACGTACCTTCTCTAGAAGCTGCTCGGCGTTTCGATTTTGAAAATGAATGAAAAATGAAACCTTAACCTCCTATTTATAGAAGAAAAATAAATAGGATAATATTTCGAAAAAGAAATTGGATAATGACGGATGTGCCTTAGTTATCCAAATCTATTACCTTTCACCCTAAAATTGTGCCAAGTGTTCATTTGAACTCGAAATTGGAAAATTCAAAGTTGGGCACGATGCTTGAAAATTTTTCTATCAACCCAAGAAAAATATCAGAACATATTTTTAAAGCAATTTTTGACCAAAAAAAATTTTAATAGATTTCCCTGGCTGCGATTTTCCTTTATTTGAGTCCTTTAAGGACCCAACTTCTTACCTAAATTACCCTCAGGTAACATAAGTTGAGTAAAACCCCTCTAAAATATTTCGGGGTATTACATATGTTGTTGTTTATTTTGATGATATCCTGATATACAGTCACAGTGCACAGGCGCACCTAGATCACCTTAGGTGCGTATTTTTGCTTTTGAGAGATGCTCGATTGTATGGCAACATGTCTAAGTGTTCTTTTTGCTTGAATGAAGTAGTATTCTTAGGCTTTGTTGTGAGTTGTAGAGGTATTCAGGTTGACCATTCTAAAATCAAGGGGATTGAGGAATGGCCAACGCCTAAAACCGCGTCTGAAGTCCGATCCTTTCACGGCCTTACCGGATTTTATCATCACTTTTTGCACGATTTCTCTAGCATTGCCGCGCCTCTTACTGAGCTAAGTAAGAAGGATCGCAAATTTGAATGGGGTAAATAACAAGAGCATGCTTTTAATACTTTGAAGTCTTTATTATGTTCTACTCCTGTTTTATGTTTACCGGATTTTTCTAAAACCTTTGAGATCGAGTGTGATGCCTCCGGGATAAGTATTGGTGCTGTTTTGATGTAGGAAAAACACCCCGTGGCTTACTTCAATGAAAAGCTAAATGGTGCCAGCTTGCGGTATTCGACGTACGATAAGGAGCTATACGCTTTGAAGCGTGCATTGGATACATGGCAGCTTTACTTGTGGCCCAAAGAGTTCGTCATTCATATGGATCATGAAAGCTTGAAGCACTTGAAGGGTCAAAGCAACTTGAACAAACGTCATGCGAGATGGGTCGAGTTCATCAAGTCGTTTTCATACGTCATCAAGTACAAGAAAGGAGAAGATAACGTCGTCGCCGATGCCCTCTCTCGAAGGTACACATTACTTAACCTAATGCATGCTAAGATGCTTGGTTTTGAGTCCATTAAGTCTATGTATGAAATGGACGAATTTTTCAGCCCTATCTATGCTAAGTGTTCGAATTCTTCTAAGTCTTTTGATGGTTTCTATGTGCATGATGGGTTTTTGTTTAGAGAGTCTAAGTTGTGCATTCCTACTTGTTCTATGCGTGAGCTACTTGTTTTAGAATCGCATACGGGAGGATTAATGGGACATTTCGGTGTGCATAAGACATTATCCTTATTGCATGAGCATTTCTTTTGGCTGCATATGAAACGTGATGTTGAACGTATGTGTAGTAGATGTGTTACTTGTCATAAGTCTAAGTCTACTTCGCATCCATTTGGTTTGTACATGCCTTTACCTGCTCCATCTAGTCCTTGGATTGATTTATCTATGGATTTTATTTTGGGATTGCCTAGGTCTAGATCGGGTAAAGATTCTGTTTTTGTGGTAGTTGATAGGTTTTCCAAAATAGCGCATTTCATTGCATGTAGGAAAACTGATGATGCTGTTCATATAGCCAATTTGTTCTTTGTGCATGTTGTTAGGTTGCATGAGATTCTTCGTACTATTGTTAGTGATTGGGATTCTAAATTTTTGGGACATTTTTGGCGCGTTCTTTGCGGAAAGCTAGGTACTAAGCTGTTGTTTTCTACTGCATGTCATCCACAAATTGATGATCAAACTGACGTTGTGAAATGCACTTTAGGAACTCTGCTTAGGTCATTGATTAAGAATAATGTGAAGTCATGGGAAGAATGTTTACCTTATGCTGAGTTTGCTTACAATCGTGTTATTCATTCTTCTACTAACATGTCTCCGTTTGACGTTGTTTATGGTTTTAATCCACTAACACCTAATGATTTGATTCTTTTACCTGTTGAGCATCTAACAAGTGTTAAAGGATTAAAGAGAGATGATCTTATTAAGGAGATGCATGAGAAAGTAAGAGCCCGGATCGAACATAAAGGATCCCAAACCGCCGCCGTCCGTAACACACGCAGCAAACGTGTTGTATTTCAGTCCGGTGATCGTGTTTGGATTCATTTGAATCCCGGACAGTTTCCTAATCTAAGGAAATCGAAGTTGTCACCAAGAGAAGATGGTCCTTTCACCGTCTTAAGCCGTGTCAATGACAATGCATACCGCATTGATCTACCTGGTGAGTATAAATGTTCTTCAATGTTTAATGTTGCTGATTTATCTCCCTTTGATGCAGATGAATTCGATCAAGATGATGATCCAAATTCGAGGACGATTTCTTTTCAGTAGGGGGGGAATGATGAAGCCATGGACAACAAAGATGATGAAGAACCGGAGTTGCAATTTAGAGGACCAATCACAAGATCAAGAGCTAAGAAGTTGCAAGCTTACTTGCAAGTGTTGATTCGAAGAAAGCTTGAGATTGGAGATGAAGAAATCAAGAGAAGCAATTCCAAGATAGTTAATTTATTAACTATTGAAGATTATTGAAGATCGAGAACACACCATGGAGAATTAATCTTGAAGAGATGAAGATGAAGAGTTCAAGTGCATGTGTGCATGTGCATGAAATTGTCGTGCATGTGTGTGCGATTTTGTGCAAGAATTCGGCCCTATAGTTATTTAATTATGGGGTTGATTTTATCTAGACTATAGTATCTAATTTATTTAATTATAGACTATAGTAGATCAGATTTTATTTAATTATTTAGTGGTAATTTTTGGTCATAATAGTCATAGTTTTGACTAGGATTTTAGTTAAGGCAAGTTCTACAAGTTCTACCTTAAATAGAATTCTAGTTTAGGAAATTTTCTAGTCCAATTGGAGATCTATTTGGACTCCAAAATTTTCGGCCCTTATAGTATAATTTTCGGCCCCCCTTAGTGCTTATAAATAGGGGATCATTGTTACATTGATACTTTAGACATTGTTGAATTAAATTGCTATTGCATTCAATTTGTGTATCAAATCTATTCGTCTTTTGAATACTTTTCACACGAAAATATTCATTCTTGGAGCTAGCAACTACAAGTCTTATTCAAGGGTATTGCTCAATTCACATGAGGAATTGACCGGTATTCGCTATCGAGGAACAACTTGGAGATTTCAACCTTGGATACGTTCGAGATTCCAGGAGGCTATCGGGTTGTGATTCACAACACTATCACCACTCGTCCATCATCATCATCGACGTCAAACCATCCTCCACCGACGTCCATCCTCACGGCAGCCCAAGTCCGAGTTCTACGTCCGTTCGTTTTATCCGTAAGTTCGTCACATCTCTATCATATCCTATCTTCTCCAAGCCATTCTTCACCTTACCTCACACACGAATTTCCTCCAAATTCCAGCCCTATAAACCGTCCCTATACAGCCCTATAATCCTTGGATTTGTGTTATTTAATTTGTGTCATAGTTCTAGGTATTTTAGTTGTCTAGATTAGCCGTAATTTTGTGTCGGATTGTTCCCTTCATTAGTTGACGTGTTTCGATTCATAGAAGTCTTCCGCTACGTATTCTTTAGATTCGTCCTAGCATAGTTGGGTCGTATCATAAATTTGGCATCAGAGCCACGTCAGCTCTGCTGGTCGTGGTTCAATCCGACGTGTCATTTTTATCCTACGTGTCGTCTTACGTGTCTTGTTATTTTAATTTTATTTTATCGAGTTGTAATACCTTAGTTGCTCATTAAAAAAGAAAGATCCGATAAAAAAAAGGCGATAAAAAAAAATTGGATAAAAGAAAGAGAAAAATCCGAAAATTTAAAAAAAAAGAGGTATATTCATTGTGTTACCATTTGAGTCTTGTTTAATTTTGGTAAATTCCTTCTAGGATAATTTCTTAGTTGGTAATTTCCTTTTGAGTTTATTTTATTTTAGGAACTTTCCTTCCAAGTCTATTTTCTTTTTGGTAATTTCCATTAGATTCTTATTTTATTTTTGGGATCTTTCCTTCCTAGTTTATTTCATAGTTGGTAGTTTCTATTTGATATATAGTTTCTGTTTGGTTACTTCCTTCTAGAGTCTAGTTCAATTAGGATATTTAGAATTGTGTCACAATTATGTAACACTTTCTAAATTACCTAATTCTTCTTTCCTTTTCCTTCCTACCTCTTTCCTTCTACACTTGGGGATCCATCTAACCCTAATCCACCCTACCCTACTCGACTCCACCTACCCCCACACGCCACCTAAGACCCACGGCCCCACACCCTTTTCCACACAAGCCACACGCCACCTACACAACATACTCCATTTCATTCATTGATCCTAGTTAGCATTACTCGTCTACACCTTCGTGCGATTAATCCGTACCCTCGACATTCGATAAGAGTGCTATCCTCCACACTCCATTATACATGACACACACAAAGTGCGATTGAAATTTGATTTTCTTAATCATTATTTTTATCTTTTAGCTTTGTATCAGATGAGGATCAAAGTTTTTCTTGATCGTTATTTTTATTCTTTTAGTTAGAGAATAATCAATATTTGGTTCCACATGGTTGAGAGATCGAATTTATTCTATACATCTTAATTATCGTTGTGAATTGATTATTGTTGACATAATATATTGTTATTTAGAAATTCTAAATCTGTATTTGTTTAGATAAACCTAATATAAGTAGTGAAATAACATAAGTTGTGGTTAACAATACTACTTGTTCTGTCATGGAGATGTCAATATGATCTCTAGTCTAAATAGGTCATTGTATGAATTTTGTTGGCCAAAATTGGTGTTTCTCAAGTTCTAAAAGTTGTTTGTAGATTAAACCATATGATCATATCTAGGGTTATTTACAAATTAGGGATGTAATTAACGCTCGTATGTTGATTGTCGATAAACTAATGACAAATTAGGTTGTTAGGTTGTATCAATAACCATAGCTAATTTGAGAAGAGAGTAAAATTAATATCTTTACGTATGTGATCAATCATGTAGGCCATTATTATTATTCTATACCTAGATATTTCTCATCTGAAGTTAGGGCACACTTGTATGGGACCGTCTAACGGGTCTCTTACATTAGACGGATCTGTACCTGAACCAGATTCATTAAATTATAAAAAGCTAAAAAAAGAAAAAAAAACCTACCACCAGCCGCTCTTCTCTTGCAGTACACATCTCGAACCAATGGACGTCAAGTGAAGCGAATGAGAGATCTGCTCTCGAGCTTCTATTCTCCCGATCAATCTTCTTCCGCATCATTGCTGCCGCCCAACACTGCTTCCAGATTTACCGCGCTCGACACCATCAACACCGCCTCCTTCGACACAGATCACTACATGAATCTCCTCGTATGTTTGAGATCTAATTTGACACATTTTTCATTCAATTTTTATCAACACAATTTTTCTCAGATTTTATGAAGTGGGACGTTTTTTGATTTCCAGGAACAAAAACCATTTTCTGCAAATTTTTCTCTTTTCTTCTTCTTCCAATTTTCCTTGCTAAATTCTTTAGAGAGCGAGAGAAAATTAGGGCAAAAATAGAGAGAGAGAGAGAGAGAGAGAGAGAGAGAGAGAGAGAGAGAGAGAGAGAGAGAGATGGGGAAATACTTAGAGCTATTGGATGCTGGTCTGAGGATTGCTTGCAGATTTCACTCTCACTGCCCCCAAACTACCTGCATGTACTACCACCCTCCCGCCAGGCACAAGGATTCCAGCCACCAGAGGCATCAGTATGACGGCACTGCCGCCGCAGCCTCCTCTAGAGATTCGGCGGCCGTGATGGGACGATTTGGTTCGAAAGGTGGCGCTTGAGTTGAATCTACTAACTCCATTCTTTACGCTATTGCTTGATTGTTTTTTGCAATTTAATAATTTGTAGGATCCTTAATTATTAATTTATAGAATTTGAGATTTTGGTTTTTCAAAATTCCACCTTTATTTTTTAATTTTTTTATTGGTTTATGAACTCTGACATGAGTGTAAATGTTTCACGCTTCGGGATTTTCCTAATTGTCGCATTATGTGCCGTGGCATAAATGTGATCCTCCTTTTGCTCTCACTGGTTTCTGTCTGTTGATCTATTTACTTAAGTTTTTGGAGTTGTAATTATGCAATTTTTAGGAATTAAGGTTTCATTGAGGTAACACAGTGGACTTTTAAGTGGTTGTGGGAGCTGAATTATGTATATTGGCACGTTTGTCATGGATGCAAAAAAAAAAGTTATGAATAAACATGGTTGCTTAAACGATTTTGTTAATGTAGCATCATCTATTTGGTGTATGTTTTGTGTTATGATCAATCATTGATAAGAAGCTTTCTTGAATCCACTGGAATATGGAAGCTCCTCTTTAGTTTTTAGCTATTTTTAATTGGAAATTTGTGTTATTTTGAGTAATTCTTAGATCTATTTTGGTTTTTGAGTTTGTAGCAGATCTGTTGTCACAGGTGCGTTGAGGATGCCATTGTTGGTCTTGTAAGGTGGAAGATCGAGACCGTGTTGAAGATTTTTAGTGATACTTTTATTTGTAAATAGTGTTACTTTCTTTTGTAATTAGTGATAGTTTATTTTATAATCAATAATATTTTTCTCTATGATAATGAAATAAAATTTTTTACTCAAGAATGAGTTTTTATTGTATTTATTGACCCGATTCTCAATTTGAGATTATGTTTTAAACTGACAATTTTCTTTTGTAATTAGTGATACTTTCTTTTGTAATTAGTCATACTTTTTCCATAGTAATGAGACTCCACTCCATAGTTGATGATACTTCATCCCATAAATAATGATATTCACATGTTAGTTAATGATACTTCACCTATAAATAATGATACTTGAGTTAATGATACTCAACTTATTGTTAATGACATTTACCTATTCTGGAATTGATAATTAATGTTTAATCATCAATAATATCATACTATACTCCACTTTCGAGTTAATGATACTTCATCTCTTAATTAATGATACTTCACAGACAGTTAATGATACTCACCAGATATATATCTAATGATACTTCACTTAATAGTTAATAATATTTCACCAAATTTATATCTATTGATACTTCACTTCATAGTTAATGATACTTCATTTCACAGTTAGTGATACTTCACACATAGTGATACTTTACTTTATACCTAGTGATACTCCAGTGACTGCGTGTGGGGGGCGCGTGTAAGACACGCACCTGCGCGCGAAAATATATTTTGGGGCGGATTTGGATTTTGTTTAACCCGTCAACGTAAGCGACCTGTTAGATGGTCTTATACAAGTTTTTGTGTCTGAAGTTTACCTTCAATATACTTTATGCACACTTTAATTAGTTGGATGAGTTGTTTAACTTCAAATATTGAAACTCCCATATTTTTACTTTGAGGAAGTTGCACGGTCTGGCCAAGCCCCATCAGATTGGGCCAAAGCCCATTAAGGATAAAAAAAATAGTCCAAAGAGAGCGCCTGCACGCCACACATGCACTATTTTTCTATTTTTTTTTATTTTCAATTTTTTTTAGCTTTTCCTCAAAAATTATATACCAAAAAATAAAATTAGTGAACCCTAAAATTAAAGTGAATTAATTTAATTTTTTTGAAATAAATATAAATATATACCATAAAACGGAATTACTGAATCTTAAAATTAAAGTAAATTAATGTATTTTTTAAAATAAATATAAATCCTAAATTTAAAGTGAATTAATTAAATTTGTTGCAATAAATATGAATATATATCCTAAAATAGGATGAATGAATCCTAAAATTAAAGTGAATTAATTAATTTATTTTTGAAATCCGACGACTAGCGCAATGCACTCGATCGACACTAAGGTGTAGGGTCGTCGTGCATTGTACTCAACAATTAATTTTTGAAACAAAATCTACACCCTTATTGGAAATAATGAACCATGATTTTAAAATAAATGTATAATCTAAAATGGAATTATTGAACCTAAAATTAAATTGAATTAATTTAAAGCCTAATTGGGAATAATAAACCGTAATTGAGAATAAGAAACTATAATTTCCATATATAAAATTATAATGCGGATGCTATAAACTCATATAATTAAATTAGCAAGGGTCATACTTTTAAGGTTGATTGATACTTTTTAATGGAATGAGTGATGTTATTTTTTTTTCCTAGATTCGGGAAGGGTCGACCCTCCTCATCCCACCGTGACCCACTGTCACAGGTCGCACCTTGCATTATCACGCACAATCCGTCCTCAGTCGAGATTGGCGGGGATTGCCGAGGATTGCCGAGGATGTGCGACTGTGGCGCACGGGAGCGCATGCGAGCGTACTCTAATATGATATTGACGGACAATATACTGGGCGCCTACATGAGATTCGAGGAGGGCATTTAGCACAAGGTGGGAACACACTGGTTGGGTGCTGATGCCGCTCTCCTGATGAGCCCGATGACAGGGCGAAACCAGTAGTTGTCCGGAAAGCCCCAAGAGGGGGGAAATGAGGACATGCGTCGGAGAATGAGAAACTCCCATCCCGTGACACCCACCCATGTGATGGATGTATGAGCATGTTTTGTTTTGAACCATGAATAATATATGAGAGAATTTATTTTCTATCTATAATTTGTTAGATAAAACTATTGAATCTTGAGAAAATTGGTGCAGAAATATGGATCTTATCGTAAACTTTTCAAGTAAAGAAAAAGATTCAGCTGCCGAATGGGCTTTAAACAGTTAGCTTCACAATTTATTTGGTAGTCGAAGACGGATTTGGCCAAAAGTCGAATTTGTTACATTACACGACTTACAAACCAACACGTCAAAACGCAAAAGGCAATGCACGTTTCATGTCGACGAATGCATATAATTAAATTGAGTGAGTAATTAGTATAGAGAAAGAAATTGTCAACACCGTGTGGGGAACCACTCTTTGATTTGTGAGTGACTCCAGAATCAATAACTGTTTGATAATTTGGCGGGTGTTTGTGTTCGTATGGATTGTAGCTCACCCATACTGCCCTACACTTTTAGTCATTTCTCTAACATAGAAAAAGCAACTCTTTCTGTTTCGTAGCGCTTCGTTGCTTAGCTCAAAATGAGAATCCCTCCGCAGCTTCACGACCATGCCAACACTTCTCCTTGATATCAGCTAAATTTGTCTCAAACTGCTGCAATGGATTCATTCCTGTTCAAACCTTAGCAGCAGATCATATATGATATAATATCATCACTCTCATGTTCGGAACTGTCAGAAAATCATGTTCACTCTTGGAATGTTGTATACAGATTATGATTATTAATTTTGGTTTTGAATATTGATATTTTCTTCATTGATCTTGATGATATTAATATATCACTCTTTTCTCTAAGAATATGTAACAATTTTTTAAGGCCTAAAACCGTTGTTGTAAAAAGCAGCGCCTAGACAGGCTAGGCGGGCCGCGAACCTTACCGAATACCCCTCGGCGGCTGTGCTAGGCGGCAGTTTGGCCGACTAGGCGGTCTTAGACTGCTCACATCAGTGACACTCACTTAATCTAACAATCCAAATAAAATATTAATTTATCTTTCCTCCACATTTACAACCCCCAACATTTTAAAATTTGTACTACATCATTGATACTCATCCAACCTGACCTTCAACTAAAATATTAATTTCTATTTTTTCCAATCTACATAAAATATTTATTATTTAATTATTTTAATAGCATCTTATTAATAATAATTCTTTTACTATGTTTACAAACTTATAATTAATTTATTAGATATATTTTCAGAGGATGGAATTTGAGTGAGGTTTGACAAAAATTTGGAATTTTGATAATATTAAAAAAATTTATTGATCTTCTGAATTTGGAAAATTTTGTAGGTGAAATTAAGTTCCAAAATTTGAAAAATTTTGGATCCATAATCTAAAATGAAGAAGAAATGTAAGAATGTGAATTTGGTGAAATAAGATATGTGAGGAAAAGAAAGTTTAGATGTTTATAAAAATATACCAATATTTTAGGCTTTATTTATAGAGAAAAAAAAATATGAATTTTCATATATATTTTATTTTTTTAATTTTTGATAATTATATTAAATATTTAAATTTTAAATTAATGTATATAAAATTATGTGGCACTCAATCAGAGGGTGCCACGTGCAACAGCTGGGGATTGGGGAGTCTCACCTTTCAGGCGGTTGTCCGCTTTAAGTCACGATTTCTGGTGACTTTTTCTTTTTTTCCTAAATAGTTTATCTTTCATAGTGACATCTGGACGGATGTCACCAATAGCTATGGTCTTAGATGGCTCTAGACATTTGTAATTATTTTTTTATTTTTTTAAATATATATTTTTTAGTATTTTAATAGTTTTGGCTCATATTTTAAACAATTAACTAAAGAAATAAGTGAAATAATGGGAACAATAAAAAAAGCAATGTAATACAATCATATAAAACAGAGAAAAGAGAGCAGGTCTAGACAATCTCCAAAATATTATGATTAATTTATAAGTGAAAGTTTCTAAAATATTTGATTAAAAATATATAAAATAATTAAAAATTAGAAAACATCTAGTGCCTTCTGCAATCTTTCCTAAAACTAATATATAAATCTATTCTCTCAAAATAATGTGACAGCGAGATATGACTAGTTAGCTACCCCTTGATTATATTATAATAGCGATTAAATTTTGTTGGATAATGGAAATGTATAGATGGAGGGGCTGAGCAGGCAATTGATAGTGGTGGCGTCCCATAAATCTTTCTTTGTGATTTCCAAATAGTCAAAGTGGTGTACATTCATTAAAGTAGGAGCAAAAATCTAAGACACCCACTTTTATAAATGTAAATTTTATTTTATCTAATTAAGAAAAACATTTAAAAAGTATCCACTTTCTAGTGATACTCTCAATAACACATGTGTCATAATTTTTTCAAAATGAGGAGTTTGATCGAGATTCTCGATCATGATCGTGATGCAATCAGGATTCATGATAGTGATCATGATACGATCGGGATTTTCGATCGTGAATCCCACCATGATCGTGATCAGAATTCTGATCGTGATACAATTTTCAGCATAATGAACATGATAAATTTTTTATGACGAGTATATTTGGTTGATTTTAAGCATAAAAATATCCGAGTATAAATTTCTTAGTGTTTAAAATCCAAAATTGAATATACTTTTGTAGTATATTCACATGTTTATTTGTGTAATTCAAGAACATTTGTGTAAGGTTAGTGTAAGAAATGCGTAAGATGTTATGTTATCACTTTTTAAGGGCAGTTAAAATAAAGTGGGTATCTTTTGGATGTTTTTCTTATGTTGGGTAAACGATTTTTTTTAGGAAGAGTAGTTTTATACATTTACACGTATTAAAGTAATGGAAAATATTTAATATTTTAAGACATGTATCAGAATTTTTTTAGAGTGTGTCAGGAGCTTGATCAAAATTTTCGATCATGATTACGATGGAGATTCCCAATCGTGATTGTGATACGATCGGGATTTCTGATCGTGAATCCCCATCATGACCCTGATACGATTGAGATTCATGATCGTGATCGGAATTTTGGTCAGGATACCATTTTCAGCATGATAAACATGATAAATTCATTGTAACGTGTATATATGGTTGATTTCAAGTATAAAAAAATCCGACTATATATTTCGTAATGTTTTAAATTTAGAAATTGAGTATACTTTTATAGTATATCGATCCCTATGTTTATTTGTGTAATTTAAATACATTTAAATAAGGTTGGAGTAAAAAATGTGTAAGATGCTCACATGCGATCACTTTTAAGGGTAATTTAGATAAAATAGGTATTTTTTCGATGTTTTTCTTATGTTAGGTAGAAAATGAGTAGTTTTATACATTTACAAAAGTAATGGCATATTGGTCTTTATTATATAAATACCAAAATCTATTGAGAGAAGTATACGTGACAAGAAAATGCGAATTGGAGACGGAATATATTGAGAGAAGTATACATGACAAGAAAATAGGAATTGGAGATGGTATATTCCGTCGCCACTCATAATTATTCTGTCGTTAATGTGATTAGCGACGTACAACACTTTAGCCTATCACATAGTCGCTATGTATTTCGGCCACTAAAGATTAATATTTGATGTCGTTAGTATTATTCAGTGATCAATCCTCCATAGCCTAAATTTTTTGGCGCCAGACTTTGGCAGCATTATCAGTCCCTACTCCTTCGCCAATTTCATCTATATTCCACCATGATTAAATCCGTCGCGAGTGCCCGTTACTACCATATAATTTTTCTTGTAGTGCATGAGCTCTACAAATGGCCTCACAATCATCTTTGGTCCATGTATCTGTACAAGACCTGATTAGCGTGGGGTGGAATCCACGCCCCACGGAGGATGGCATCATAAATATACACGAGAACACGATAGTGATTCGTGTTCAAGTCAGCAATCGCAATGCTGACATGACTGGAGACTTATAGTGATGTGGCGCGTTTATTGGCTAAGTGCACATTATTAGGCACCAACTCCAGCAAAAGACATAGGTTCAAGGCTGATATAGCATCACTAACATGTGGGGCAAAGCCCACTCCTTGATTCATACATTGTTGAAGAGGTTGTCTAACCATCGCAGTTCTTGTAGTTTTCTCAATGTTTCTCTCTGCTCGACTCCTTCTGCGACGCTTCTAGCTAGGCATCCAAGGCTTTCCATTTCTGTGCAACATGATGAAAAAATACTTCAATCTGTCGCCCTATAACACGATTCTACCATTTTATATCCTTCTCTATCGTCTCAAGATTGAACCTTCTTTCCCAGATTGCCATTTCTGTCCAACTTTTGCTAGAGTTCAAGATGAAGGTCAGAGCAAACTCTTGTAAAATAGGAAATGAAAACCACTATATATAACGTGATGCAGCAGCACTAACGATTTGAAATTCTTTTTTTTTTTTTATGCAGTTACTTGGTTGGATGCACCGTAAGCTAATGCAGAATAGTATAGATCCAATGAAGAATCCCACAATGGGTAATTAACTTCCTCAAAAGACATTGTTTTCTTTATATCTTTGATTCAATTCGATCAGAATGAATTGGCTCTTGACTTATTTTGTTTTCTTGAAACCTCTTCATTCTTGAAGTTGATTATGCATTAATATCAACTAAACCTAATATATATGTATCAGCTTAAAATATGTACTTGCGCTAGTTGTATCTAGTAGTTTGGTTTCTTGAGCGTATAGTAAGAGGCAAACCACACAAGAAAACCGTACAAAGAACTTGAGCTTCATTTCTGATTTCAGGAACTGCTACTACACTGTCTGATGAATCAAATTACTACATGGATCCTAATAGGATGTCACACTCAAACATCAAATTCAAGAATTCTTCAAGCTATTCTGAAACTACCAAGTTTGAAGAATCATTCGAGCCTTTTGACTTTCTCTCAATTGGCACATTTGGTATGGAACTGCTCAATACTGAGCCCCCAACGCCAACACTTCCCATGTCGATTGAAGACCTGACTGATCAACGGATGGAGATAACCGAAAACGATCTCAATATGATCAACCACGAGCTAGAGAAGTTTCTTGATGCTGAAGAGACAGAGTTTAACAATGACACATCCGAAAGGAGTAGTCATGCAAGCATAATAACACTTAGTTATAAGCCAATTGAGGGAGCAGATTCTGAAGGGCATGTCCACATGGCAGCTTGCCCTCTCCAGAATTATCTCTTTGCGGCTTCAGTTGAGCTAGTCGAGACAGATAAAGAGGTGAAGAAAGAGAGGGCCTCCCTTGGCGACCTCTTCAAGAGGAGCAACATGGTTCAAGAGGATACCCCAATAAAAAAATTTGAAGGAGCAGAACAACAATCTAGGAAAGGAAATGTTGCTCATTTCATGAAGAAGGTGGTGAAGAAGTTTCATTCCTCATCTAGCAGCTGCACTAATAGTGACTCTGCATCATCCCATTCGACTAAGAAAAAACTCTCTAAGGTCTGTTTACTCACCATCTGATTATTGTTTAACTTTTCTTGAATCCGTTCCACTTTGCAAAAACATCACAGAAAAAGATGATTTATTCCAAATAAACATGTTAGGCAATTCTTTTAACAAAATAATTCCGTTATGCTTCACAATTCTTGGAGATTATCATCATAAGCCATAAGTTGAAGTGGAGAGACGAGTTTCAACTTTCATCCAAAGAGATTGAATTTTGGTCTTAATTTGTAATGCGACGAATGCAGAACATAGTGAAAATGTTTCACAAGAAGGTTTACCCTGAAGAGATAACAGAGAAACAGTGGCTGAAGCTGTCAAAGGGCAGGAACAAAAGCAACTCCCATGAAGATATCCATAACAAGTTTGAAGAATCAGAAAACAAAAAGACTAAGAAGAAAACAATCAAACTGTCTTGGGCTGGAATCTGCAAAGGTGCTTCTCCAGTAAATGCAGGACATTGGATTAAAACTGATTCCGACTGTAAGTTGTTTTTCGATTGATTCAATCTCTATCAACTCCATCACTTAACTCTTATTTGTTTTCCCATATTTGAAATTGCAATATGCAGACTTGGTATTGGAGCTCTAGAAAATCATCAACATTGGAGGCAAATACTAGTCCTCTGTCTGAATTTGGAGTTTGCTTACTGCTTATGCATTGCATGTGGTGTGAAAAACATTCAAGATGCTACTAAGAAAAAGGAAAAAACAGTCTCCTTCCAATGAATGTAATGTGATATTGAATAGTATTTCTGTATTTGATTACTGGCTTTTCTGTAATGCCATCATGTGTATTGATGGCAAGAAACAATTGTATTTGTGTTTGAGTTGTGATAAGTGTTACTGTTGAAGATTAATTATCTTTGCATGACTTGGAGAAGGAAGGATGAATTTGTTCACTTCAAAGCCTCCAAATCAATGTCATAAGTTGGTGCCATTCTTGCTCAAAGAGCACTTTCAGTGTGGAGCCACACCAATTTATTTAAGGGAATGGGCCTGCCCCATCAGACGGGCCGGCCCAAACCAACATCCAACTTAATAAAAATACAGAAAAAAGGGAAAATAAATAAAGGGAAAATCCCACAGCTTGTGATTCATCGCTGATCGTCGCTATCCAACGTGAAGCCGCCGCAACCGTCGACGGTGAAACACGATCAAAACACTACCACTACTGTGGTGTATTAGCCCATTTGGGCTTTCTGTCTTGACCCACTTACCTTATTTATCTCGGCCCAGCTGCTAAAGCCCATTTCCCACCCGGTAACCTAATCTACATTATATACTAATCCCTAAACCTAATTTTCCTTTTCTATCTCTCCCCCCCTCTCTCTACAAATGGCCGCGCCTCTTCATCTCCCAAATCAAGCCTCACACCATTATCTCTTAACCCTACCCGCTTCAGACCACCCTTTGCCTTCCTCTCTGAGTTGTTGGCCGGAGCCCTGTCTGTGGTCTCCCGATTTGGCCGTGAGTTGAGAGGCTGTTGAGTTTACTCTGATAGCTGAAGGGTTTGTGAGTGCTTCAGGCCATAACCCACCTCACCTTTGTGGTCTAGGGCCTTTCTTGTCACCGGAAGTGTCACCACCGTCGTCGGAGGAAAAATTTGAGCTAATCAGTGTCTTGAGACACATTTTCCCTTATTCAATCTTTCTGTGCTTTTTACTTTATGCACTTGTTACTTCTTTATTATATAGCAATCTGTGAGCTCCTAACTTGTCCCTATCTCTGCAGATCTAAGACAGAAGAAGAGGGCTATGAAGAAACGTATTCTCTGAGCCTCTGTATGCGCCTGTGAAGAAATAGCCCTAGATCCGTTTGATCTAGCGTCTGAGGCTGCTTCTAGAAGAAAAACCTAAGCCCTAAGCTCACTACTGCTTGAGCAGTTAGTGAGGCAGACCGCCGAGGTCAGGGAAGCAAGCGGTGAACCCCAGTCAGGCCTAGTACTACAACAGTGGTATCAGAGCCTGGTCCGCCCGGCCGGGGCACTCTCCTGCCTACATCTGCCTCACCCCACCGCCGGTAAGGGCCACGCTAAGTCGCCCCCTGGGCTTGAAGTGTTCTGGTATGTCCGGTCTTCTCCTGCCTGAGAAGACCAGCTCTAGTATAACTCTCTAACCCTAAGCTCATCTGTGGTACCTTGCGATCCTTCTTTGCTTCTGCCCAACTCTCTGTTGTCCTTGGCATTCAAAGCCAAAAACCCTAGTTTCTTACCCCTGGTTGGTCTAGATTCCCTTTAAGGTCTCCTCGTGCCAGTTGTCTGGGGGGTTGAGGCTTGAGGAAGGATTCTCTGAGTTGTTCTTGTGTGTTTTCTGCTGTTTATCTGTGTCTTGTGGTGATTATTGTTTCTGTTGGCCCCTGGTTTGTGAGTTCTACGGTTTTCTGGGGTTGAAACTCTGTGATTGTGAGTTTCAGTGGACTGACTGCGTTTCAGTTAGTTGATTATTATCTGAATTCAAGCTTTGAGGTTGCCCTGAGTGAAACCTTGCTCAACAGATCAATCTGTGCTGAGAACTGGGCTCTCCTCAGCGCTCTATCCTCCGGGTGCACTTGATTCAGTACCTATGGTGGTCTTTTGAGCTGTTTTTTGAGTATCTCTGTGTTTCTGCCTGCTTGTTGCTGTTTTGACTGGTTTTTTGGGGATATTTCTGTGTTTCCTGTGTGTTTTAAGGTGGATTCTTGCATTCTTGATGTTTCTGTGATTTCTGGCATGATGAATAACTTGAATATTATGCCTTTTAATGGCAAAGATGATTTTGGTGATTGGCAGACTCGAGTTGAATGCATTTTAACAAAAGAAAATCTGTAAGATGCAATTTATGAAAGAATTGGTGAAAAAGAAACTGATAAAATTCTCATTACGATGAATGTTAGTGCCAGAGCCACTATCTTGTTAAATTTGAACAGTTCTGTTGTGAGAAAAGTGTCCCATCACAAATGTGCTAAAGATTTATGGGAAAATTTGACTTCCTTATATGCTGCTACCTCTGAAGAAGCTGCTTATTCATTGCAAAACCAAATTATGAATTTTCAAATGGATCCTTCAAAAGATGTTGATACTAATGTTGAGGAATTTTTTAAACTATTAAAGGATCTGAAATTAGCTGGTGATGACACATTGAAAAAGTATTCTGCTCAAATTTTGCTTGGATCAATTCCTGAAACTTTTTCTGATGTGAAAACTGCTTTGAAATATGGTGGCTCTAAAGTTACCTGTGATATGATTGTTAGCTGCCTGAAAACTAAGGAGAGTGAGATTAAAAAACTTAAATCTAAGCCTCTGCAGAATGATATTATGTATGTGAATAACAGAAATCATGAGTTTAAAAAGCCTGTTGTTAATCCTGAGAATCCAATTGTGCTTGTTGCTGAAAGACATAAGAGAGAAATGAATATGAGGCAAAATCAGTATATGAATCAAAATTATGCACATTCTTCTGATTCTATGTATAATTATCCTGCTCGTGCTCCCAATCATGCTCCTGATCATGCTCATTTTCATAACTATGCTCATAATCATGGTCATGTTCCTAATACTGCTCCAAATCATGCATACAACCCCAATTCTGATCAAAAACCAAGAAAAACATGCTGGAATTGTGGTAAACTTGGTCATTTTTCAAATAGATGCAAGCAGCCTAAAAAGAATAAGGGTTATATGCATAATCATGCCAATAATGTGATGCACTATGACTCTCATATGTCTGATTTGAATCCTCATAACTCTGGCCTGTTTTCTCATAATCCTGAACCCCATAATGTGCATGAAAGCTATGATGGTACTGGTATCTATATGGTTCATGTTGTTTATGACTTTCAGTTCATCAATTATACCAATGCTATCTCCAAAAATATGCACAATAATGAGTGGTTGATTGATTCTGGATGTACATTTCATGTTACTCCTTTTAAGGACATGTTTTATAATTTGAACTTCATGAACTCTGGGCATGTTGCATTAGCTGATGGTCAAAATGGTGAAATCCTTGGAAAGGGAGATGTATGTCTAAAATTTGAAAATGGATCTATGTTAACTTTAAATGAAGTCAAATATGTCCCAAAACTAAAATTCAGCCTGCTCTCTGTGTCTAAAATTGCTGATCACATGATTGATGGTTCTGTGAACAATCTGAGGTTCAAATTTGAAAAGGATTCTATGTTATACTTCAATGCTCCAAGAAAGGGTGATTTATATGCTGTAACTGCTGAATCTGTCCCTTTGCCTGTTGCTAATGTTGTTCAACATTATAAAACTGCTCTTTGGCATGCTAGGTTAGGCCATATGAGTAATAAAGGTTTGGAAATCTTGAGTAAAGCTGGTGCTTTTGGAAATGATAGAATAACTAATGTGCCTTTCTGTGAACCCTGTGTGCTTGGTAAACATCATAAAGTGTCCCTGCCTGCTACTATTCCTTATCCAAGAAAGCATGTTAGTTCTGAAATACTTGAATATCTGCATGCTGATGTATGGGGTCCTGCAAGGGATCCAACCCATGGTGGAAATGTGTTTTTCTTGTCAATAATTGATGATTTTTCCAGGAAAACTTAGGTGTTCTTAATGAAAAACAAATCTGATGCGTTTACTAAGTTTTCTAAATGGGCCATTGAAATTCAAACTCAAACAAATAAGAAAATAAAATGTCTTAGAACTGATAATGGTCTGGAATTTTGTAATCAAGCCATAGATCATTAGTGTTCTATTAGAGGAATAAAAAGGTATAAAACTGTTCCTTACACTCCACAACAAAATGGAGTGGTTGAAAGAATGAATATGACCTTTCTTGATAAAGTGAGAAGCTTGTTAATTGCCTCTGGTCTTGGAAAACCTTCTTGGGGTGAAGCTTTAATAACTGCATGTTATTTAATTAACAGATCTCCCTCTGTTCCTCTGCATGGTAAACTCCCAGAATCTGTGTTCTATAATAAGCCTGTTTGCTTGAATAATT
Organism: Perilla frutescens; assembly: GCA_026008535.1. Classification (NCBI taxonomy): domain Eukaryota; kingdom Viridiplantae; phylum Streptophyta; class Magnoliopsida; order Lamiales; family Lamiaceae; genus Perilla; species Perilla frutescens. Next base: position 29,268,072 of record BRKX01000003.1, on the reverse strand, counting down.
TGAGAATATTTCATTGTGCTGCTTATGTGCATCAAAAACTGAGCAAACTTGAACCAAGAGCAAGAAAATGTGTCTTCCTTGGTTATCCTGAAGGTGTTAAAGGTTACAAATTATGGGATAAGAGTGTTCCTGGCTTTAAAACTTGTATAAGCAGAGATGTGCTATTTAATGAGCTTGATTTTCCCTGTCTACCTGAAATTTTACCCTCTGCTGCACCAAAGCAGGTGGAGAAATTGCATGACTTGAATCAAAAATCCTATAACTACTTGTTTTCTTCTGATTATGATAATAAGGTGGATGATCCCACCCCCTCTCTGCCTGAACCTGCTGTGAATGATGCCTTAATTGATGATATTAACCCTGATGATTCTGCCTCAAATAATGAAACTGATTCTCCTGATAATATGGTTGTATCTGATTCTGAAACTAACTCAAATGAATCTGAAAAACAACCTGAACCTATGCCTAATGTGGATAACTTGAGTAATTATCAACTTGCTAGGGATAGACCTAGAAGAAATGTTACTATGCTTGTCAAGTATGATGATTATAACTTGTCTATGTATGCCTTTAATGTGTTCACCAATGTGGATCAATTTGAACCCAAAACTTACAAGGAAGCTGTTAATTCTGAGGATTCTGATAAATGGATCACTGCTATGAACTCTGAAATGAAATCTTTGCATGATAACAATACTTGGATATTAGTTGAAAGACCTGAATCATGTTCTATTGTTGAATGCAAGTGGCTCTTTAAAATCAAACAAGAAATCAATAATGTTAGATACAAAGCAAGGCTTGTTGCAAAAGGATTCACACAAAAGGAAGGGATTGATTACAATGAGATCTTTGCTCCTGTGGTTAAATTTACAACTGTGAGAATAATGCTTGCTTTAACTGCTCATTTTAATTGGGAATTGAAACAAATAGATGTTACAACTGCTTTTTTGCATGGTGAACTGGAAAACAACATATACATGCATCAACCTAAAGGCTACATTGATAAAGAACATCCAAACCATGTATGCTTATTGAAAAAAATCCTTGTATGGTTTAAAACAATCCCCAAGACAATGAAATATCAAATTTGACAAGTGTATGCAAAGTTTGAACTTCACTATAAGTAAATTTGATCATTGTTTATATTATATGAAATCTGGAGTGCCTGTGTTCCTTCTCCTTTATGTTGATGACATGCTGTTAATTAGCCCTTGCGAAGCATATTCAATCTTGCTTGTGTGTTAATTTTGATATGAAGGACCTTGGTGATGCAAAGAAAATCCTTGGCATGAACATAGACAGAGATAGAGCAAATCACACTCTTAAATTGCATCAAACTGCTTACACTGAACAAGTTTTGAAAAAATTTAATATGGAAAGCAGTAAAACTGTCTTTGTGCCTCTTGCCTCTCATTTTATTTTAAGTAAAGATCAATGCCCTAAATCTGATTCTGAAATAAAAGAGATGCAATTTATTCCTTATGCCAATGCTATTGGACCTGTGATGTATTTAATGATTAGTACAAGGCCGGATATTGCTTATGCTGTGTCTTGTTTGAGTAGATTCATGGCTAATCCTGGAATGCCCCATTGGGAAGCCTTGAAATGGCTTCTAAGATATTTGAAATACACTGTGTCCCATGGCTTATTATTCTCTAAATCATCTGATGGTGTTAAATGTGTGGAATATGTTGAGTCTAATTATGCCAATGATATGGACCAAAGAAAATCTACAACCTCCTATGCTTTTACTTTATGTGATGCATGCATTAGCTGGAAATCTCAATTACAGAACATTGTTGCCTTGTCTTCTACTGAATCTGAATATATTGCTGCAACTGAGGCTGTGAAAGAAGCCATTTGGCTAAAGGGTGTCCTATCTGAGATTAAATATATTAATGATATACCCTGTTTGTATTCTGACAGCCAGTCTGCTATTCAGCTGTGCAAAAATCTTGTTTTTCATGACAGGACAAAACATATTGATGTAAGGTTTCATTTTATCCGTGATGTTGTGGAAAAAGGAGAAATTCTCTTGGATAAAATCCCATCTGAGTACAATCCCGCAGACATGGTGACCAAAGTTCTACCTGTGGCAAAATTGGAAGCCTGCAAAAAGGCTCTAAACATGGAAACCTGAAGATCTGAAAAAGGGTGGATCCCCTGACCACCTCTGTGGGATCCTGATCAGCCTAAAAGGGCTCTCTCTCTATCTCTTCTCTCCCTCTACTCCTTCTTAGTATCTGGCTAGTTAAGTACTCTGGACTGGGAAGGTCGAAATATGACTGGAGTCAGTGTACTTGGGGTTGGTCTCAAGTTGTGTGAGACTGAGAATAATGCGCATAGCATTATGTCTCTCCCTCTCAGATCTTATCTTGTCAAAAGATAAGTAATGAGTAAAAATAAGGTTATGATAATAACCTCTATTTGTTTTGTGGCAGGCACCTTTGTGGTCTAGGGCCTTTCTTGTCACCGGAAGTGTCACCACCGTCGTTGGAGGGAAAATCTGAGCCAATCAGTGTCTTGAGACACATTTTCCCTTGTTCAATCTTTCTGTGCTTTTTACTTTATGCACTTGTTACTTCTTTATTATATAGCAATCTGTGAGCTCCTAACTTGTCCCTATCTCTGCATATCTAAGACAGAAGAAGAGGGCTGTGAAGAAACGTATTCTCTGAGCCTCTGTATGCGCCTATGAAGAAATAGCCCTAGATCTGTTTGATCTAGCGTCTGAGGCTGCTTCTAGAAGAAAAACCTAAGCCCTAAGCTCACTACTGCTTGAGCAGCTAGTGAGGCAGACCGCCGAGGTCAGGAAAGCAAGCGGTGAACCCCAGCCAGGCCTAGTACCACAACAACTACTATTGACATTGAAATTTTACAGCGAAGAACACTACACTGGCTGAAAATCAACAATTCCACTTCTTTTGCTGCAGGTTTTGAATTTTTGAATGTAGGTTTCGACATTCAAGCTAAACTTTTTAGTTATGTAGAATTAAGTTCTAAAATTAATTTTGTGTATTCTAACACTTGCATGTTAAAATTTTGGGGGATTTTTGTGTGAACTTAAAAAATTGGAATAAGAAGAAGATGTTACTTATCATTGCTGAAATTGAGAAGAATTTGTAAGATAATACAGAAGCTCTTATCATAATTGATGACTCTGAGAATGAGCCAATACTCTACGAGTACAATACGGAGGTAAAATTTTGAAATATGCCGTTAAAAGTTAATTAGGTGATACTTTAAGTTTGTCTGGATCTGATTGGTGTTCGGAAATATAGCGTTGAGGAGCAAACATGCTAGGGAGATTGGATTCAGCTATAAGAAAAATACAAAGAGAACAAATAGTGTTGGCGAGCTAATCGAGAAATATCAGGTATGTTCGAACAAAAAAAATTGAAGAAATTAAAAAATGGAAAAAATAAAAATATAAGAAAAAAAGGGAGGGAAAGGGAAAGGGAACACTAAAAAGGAAAAAAAAGAGGACTAGTGTTAAATAGAAATACGTGTAACGTAAGAGATCCGTTAGACGATCTCACACAAGTATGTCTAAAAAAATAGAGAAAAAGTGGAACAGAAAATGTAATCAGGTTTGTGACATAAGATCTCGACCGCAATCCATAAACCACATAATCAGCGGTCAGAAAAACCTTGGCGTGTGAAATAAAAGATGAACCGATAGGAGCTTAGCACTAGACTGGTCATTACTGATTTAAAGCCACCACTAATGGAGAGATTGTGTGCTACTTGCACTACAAGAAAATCATGGAATAGCGACGGGATTTTTCATCGCCCCATACCTAATTTTCGTCACTAATTTAATGGACGACGGAATGGCGATGGAAAATGTCTACCTCCTAAATTTAGTCGCTAAAAAAGAAAGGCGACCGCATATTCCATCACCAAATATGGCGACGGTCTTAGTGACGGAATAGTCCGTCGCCTTAAAGTGTCGTCGTAAATTATCGTGAAATTGGGGTGATCAATATGGTAACAGATGGGTTCCGTTGCCTTTATTGGCAATGGACAAGGCGACAGAACAGTCCGTCGCCATATTAAAAAAATAATTAAATTTATAAAATGAAAAAATCAGGGGGCGATGGAACATTTTCGTAGCTAGTTTTTTTATTCATTGATTTTTTTTAAATTCCTTTTTCTTTTTAGATATTTATTTGTACCCAAACATAATAAAAGATCATAAAACTAATATATATATATATATAATTGTACATAATTTAATATAAATGTATAATACATGAAAAAATGTATAAAAGTAGCAGTACAACTATGTGCCCGAGCCATCATCCTGTCTTCCGGATCCTCTACCAGATCCTCCGGATCTGTCACCCGACTGCTGTCTGAGAAGACGCTCAAGCAGACACTCCATCCTGGCCTGCTTCTCCACCACCTACTCCATGGACGCCTGCTGGGCACTCAGCCTCTCATCCATTTGAGCCTGCATCTCAGCAAGGCGAGCATCGAGCTCTGCCTGGGTGTACAGTGACTCGGAGCCCAAGCTCGATGACGAGGAGGGTCCTCCAACTACAGTAGAAGGGCGATGAATGGCAGGGGCCATGTTCCCCAGCCCGATAGCAAGTCTCTTCCTATCAGGCGCCACCACCTGGTGGAAAATCTCGCCCATGTTCGGCTCTCTGCCATCCGCTATCCACTCAGTAGCGAAGGCATCACATTTATTCTGTATTTATCAGGATAAATGTAATTCATTTTTCAATATAAATTATTTATATATGCGTATATATATATATATTAAAATATTAGTAAAAACTTACCTTGTTATCCCTCGCCTTGGTTGTGGTCCAAAGACCGTTCGGGCAGTGAAGCTTGAGATAGGTCTGGTAGCGCGCCTCCCACTCGGACAAATGCTGGTTTGTAGCCTAATTCAACAAAATAAAAGAAATCCATTAGAAAATGTTAATTTATTATACTATAAACTTGAATAATTATTATAACTCATACCAGATCGCGCATATGATCCACGGCAGATCTGGCGCCTCTGTGGTGAGTCGGGTTGGATGATCCTGGTCCATCGAGCTCAGTGTTGCGGTTCCTCTTGGCCAGACGAGCCTTCTTCTAAGTCTCCTCCACCTACCAGTATGCTATCCAGGCAGGCCAGTCATTCGGGCGCACAAAATCGGGCTTCTTGCCCGCTTGGTAGTCATCCTTCTTCATGTGGTACACCATATCCCTGTACCGGTCCTGACACTTCTTCCAGAAGAGCGGAAGCACCTCCTCATCAGGGAAAGACCACCTAAACTCCTTCTGTATTAACAGATCAATAAACAACGACGTTAGTAATAATATTAGATAACACAAATACATATAAATCAATTTTTTACCTTGAACTCAGCCCAATATAGCATCCTCCTATCCACGGGCACCCTCTTCCAAGCGAAGCCTGTAGGATGTATATACCTCTTGAAGATAGAGGTAATTGCCCTCAAACAGGCGTTCGAGGGCCTCATGACTCTGAAAATGCAAATTAGATTCAATTAATATACATAAAGTAAATTAATTAAATATATTGATATATAAATAAACATACCTCTCCCTACCAATGGTCTCAAGTCAACTGTACGGGACTCCTCTCCGTGAGCATCGGTCCCATCCTGACCGATACTATCATCAATGGTACCGCCAACAGATCCCATTGTGATACCCTGACCCTTTTTGATAAATTATAAATTATAATTTTGGAAAAGGATGTTGAATTAATATTGTTTGAATATTAATTATGATGGTATGTTCGTATTTTATGCCATTGTTTCAATGCAGGTTGTTCCACTCGAGCCGATACGTCATAGCACGGTGATATTATACTGAGTGTATAATACATGTTAACATTTTAATATTTAAAATTGTCGAGTTATATGATAATGAATGAGTGTGATTATATTTAATTTTATGTTTGCCATACCTTGAACACCCTAACGCTGAGTTGATCGGGGGTCTCAAGGGGTTCAGGGGGTGAAGCGCCCCGATGGGGGCTAGGGGGCAACACCCCTTGCTTTTTCGGTGTGTATTAAAAGTGCTTTGAAAAATTTAGAGTTAAATGGGGTTGAACTGAACACGCTGCGCGCCCGCGGGGCGGGCGAGGCGCGCGCCGGCACAGCCTTGCGCGGGCACGGGGTGTAGTTGGATGAGAGCCCTCATGCGCGGTCGTGCGGACTGGGACGCATTTTTCTTTCCGGATTTCTATCTTTTAAAGCACTACACTTATTCATTCCTCTTCATTTCTTCTCTCTATTTGGGCGATTTTTCCTTCATCCTTCTCAAGAAATTCTTCAATTTCTGGAGTGTATTCTACCATCATCATCCATCAACTAAGGTAACCTCATACCTCTTCTTTATTATGATTAAACACCAATTCCATGTTGATTTGAATCTAGGGTTCATACCCAAAAATTAGGGTTTTCAATTTTATTGATCCTCTTGCCTAGATATCTTGAACATATAGTTTATTTACCTCCTTGAAGCTATATGTGAAGTTATATCGAATTCCTATGGTTCATTGTTGCTAGAGTTGGAATTTTTTCCCTAATTTTCCCTTGTTTTGTTGATGTTGGTTGGAGGTGTTGTGATGGTTGTATGAAGTTGATTTTCATCTATGTTAGAGCCCTAGGATGGAGGTGTTTGCATTTAAAACATTGGGTTTAAAGGATTTAAATTGAGTCGTGATCATGTGGTTTAAATGAGTGCACGTAATGTGTTCGATTAAATGTTTCAAAGAGTTTTAAAGTGTATTTTGAGTCCAAAATCATAGTATGAGCTTGTATATCCATGGTTGTATATGTGGATATGTATGTAAACCTTAAGACATGTAAAGCATGAGTTTGGTCGAAATTATAAAATAATTGTATAACTCGATATCTAAAATGAAAAAAGGAATTTAAAGGTGCTTGATGACGTATTGAGGTTCGAGGTGGACGACTTGTGCACGGAAAAGGAGTATTTCAAGGTTGAAAGGATTTGAAAGCGTCTCATAAGGTGGGGTAACTCTAAACTGTGAACACGTGTAAAGTTATAGTTATTGTTGTGCTTTGATTGTATAAGTATGAAGGGTCTTCGGACCGGTGAAATGAAAGAGACCCTTCAGGGCAAAACAGAGATCCTTCGGGGTCGACAGAGAGATCCTTCGGGGTCGATAAAGAGGTCCTTCAGGATCGATAATAGACTCGTTAATGTCCTCCCTGGGGGATAATAAGCCTGCGGGCATCTCTACAGGGATAAAGACGTTCATTAACGGGGGTATCATGATGTTTGGACCCTACGGGATTGAGGCTAGTTTCCACAAAGAAAAGAAGTATCCATATGTTATATTTTCACTTGTGCAATTGACTATAACCGTTTACAATGTTCCCCACTGAGTATGTTGTTAAATACCCACCCCATTCATTCAATGAATTTCAGGTTGAGGAGTCGAGGCCCGAGTAGGAGCGTTGTGAACATAAGAAAACCCCCACAAGCTTGTGTTTATTTTTGCATGCTCTTCTTTTGAATTACTCATATTATTATTTCATTGATCACTCTACTTGTATTTATGATCAATGATCATTGGGGATGAGACTAGCCCGATTTTTGTAGATATGCTATGATAACTTGATATATTATGTATACTTTTTTAAAGGCGGGTCGTTCGACCTTGGAGCCTTCTATGTGCGAATTATGTCAATGAACTTTTATGCTATGTATGTTAATTTAGGGTGATAGACGGGCAGGTTGTGAAGACCTATGAGCCCGATAGGTTAGATGATTGTATGATTTTGTGGATGGGCTTATTCGATGCTTCTACTTAACACTATGTTGTATGACAAAATAGATATGATAGATTGTATATTTTAATTGCGAAAAGTTGATATTGAGAATTATGATGCCTTACCTTATCATGCTAATTGACCTTAGCTTCCGCTCAATTAAATATAAGAAACACACCATTATAGGTAAGTAAACTATATGCTAAGTGACGTGGCCAAACGGAGGAGTTTGGGGCGTTACACCCATAGATGACATAGCTCGTGACCTAGCCTCGTGAGATCCACCACCTCTAGTCATCTGACAAAAACAACTCATAAAGATATCTATACACATGATCTTAATTAAATAAAAATATAAAATTCAAAAAAGGCAAAAATTCGGCAGCACAACGACGTGAAACCTATATTTTGACCAAGTCATCGACGTAACTTAACTAGGTTCGGGGATTAACTAGCAAGAATCAAATACCAGAGCGATCCAGGGGCTCTCGTCCCAATATAAATACGTACAATTAATATATAGGGATCCAGGGGCCCTCGTCCCATTCTAACCACATACAATTAATTCAAAATAACACTTTAAACATTATTGAAAGAATATAAATTGGAGATTTTCTAATTCAAATTAACACTTTAAACATTATTGAAAGAATATAAATTGGAGATTTTCTAATTCAAATTAACACTTTAAACATTATTATTAAATTAGCATTCATTTCCTCAAAAACTAAAATACAAAAGGAAAAGAAAACTCATTCTTTCTTATTTATTGTTCGTTTTAATAAATTCTTTATTAAATTTTCACTATATATATATATTATAAGTATAATAGGGCGTTTGCTTTTCACAAATCACAATATATCTAATTTTATTATATTAAAGTACATTATATATATATATATATATATATATATATATTACATGCATGAAATACTACTAGAATAACACATTATATTCAAACACAATAAAAAATACATAATATATATTTAAAATTCGTGTACACATTTATAATGGAGAATCAACTGACCTAGATCTATAGTAGTATACTAGTATTCCTCTCTTAAGATCTATAGTAGTATAATGGGGATTAATTAAGAAGCTTCTTTTATTTTTTTCATTTTCAGAATAATACTACAAGTCAATTTCCTTTTTCAGTCAAAAAATAGAGCAATTAATTATCATTCTTTTTTTTAATACATTCATAATATCAAGTTGGTGTGGCAGCAAAGTTATATATAGTTGATCTACAAAAATGCAGCAGACAAATAATTCACATTACAAAAACTTAATTTGACTATTTCATTAATGGTGATTTTAGTTCATTTTTTGTTACAGATAATCACCATCTTCGAAAAAACACAATCAAAAGACACATATAAATGAAAAAAAAAATACCACAAAAATGAAATTAAAAAAAGGGAGAACAGATGCTTACCGTCGGCAAAGGCGGTGCCGGCGGGAGTCGTCTCTGCAGGTGGCGACGGAGGCGGAGGAGGTAGGCGGCGCGGCGGCAAACGGCGGGGGCAGGGGTTACGGCGGAGAGAGGGGGGGGGGGAACGGTGCCGGGGGACGGCAGGGGAGGGCGGAGGGAGGGGTTAGGGTTTTGAAATTGAAAATTGGGGGAAAAAGTTGTCCGCCGTATATTATCGAACGGGGTGACGGACCGTCCATCGCCAGTTCTTTTTTTGTTAAAAAAATTAAAAATAAAAATAAGGTGACGGAATAATTATGTCGCCTTATTATTTCAGAAAAAAAAATTAAAATAAGGCGATAGAATAATTTCGTCGCCTTATTTTTGAATTATTAAAATTAATTAAAAATAAAATAAGGCGACAGAAATGGTCTGTCGCCCCTATTGGCAATTAACCTAAAAAATAAACATTGGCGTGGCAAGTACACATAGGAGTTCCAGTCCACATAGGAAATATGTAAAGCCACATCATTTTATCGGTGGCCGGAAAAAAATGGAGTTTCTATTTTGCTACAAAATGAAAGGTTGTGTCATTATTGAAACATTTGAAAAGTGGTGTCTAATTTGTAAATTCGTTGAAAGGTGGTGCTTTTTTTGGCACTTAACCCTTTTATATATGTAATACAATCAAAAAATTTGGGGTCTCTAATTTTATCATATTTTTCAGGACTTGAGGCAACCGACTCTCTTGCTTCATGCAAGTAGCGGTCCTGGTTGTAGTTCAACTCCTTATATTTGAGATATATTACACGTTTGTTCATTTTGCATAATTTTATTGATAAAATGATGCAATTTTGGTCAACGAGCATTTATTATGAGAGTAGGAAACAAGTAGAGTTTGAGATCGAGGTGTTCAAGTTTAATATCAATTAGAACTAGCTTTTGCGTACGTGCGATGAACGAAAATTATTTTATATTTATAATTTTTAAATAATATATTGTTAAGATTTTTATATTTATTTTTAATTGGAAATATTTTACTTTAATTTAATGACAAAAAGTCATGTAAGATTCTCCTATGGGTTGAAAATCATAAGATTTGGATCCAAACTTATATTCATTGGTATATAATTTGTACTTTTATTCATATTTGATTGTATGTGATCCGAATTTAAGCTCGTCTTACGAATTTTAATTTGTTCCATAAGACGATCTCACATAAAATTCTTTTTAATTTAGTTTGACATGTATGTTTCCTACACTTCTCAACCTATATCGATATTAGATTGAAAGAAATAATTGATAACAGTTGTGTAAAATGTAGACAATGGATTTGTAGTATAATTACAACTCCAACATATATATAAGAAAAAATTGTTGGGAAAATTGTTGGAATGATCCAACTGATGGTTTTGATGAAATGTCAAAACACATTTGACGATTCTATGAAAAACTGCAGGTTATTTAAAGCTGGAAATTGGGGGCAATGATCAAATAAGACTTCAGACAAAGTCAAACTGAAATGAGAGTCAGTTGTACTGAAGCATGATCAACCAGCTTAAAGGTTGTCTTGATCAGACCGGTCAGAGTCAACTCTTCATATCTTGAAAAACTAAAGGGGGAAGAGAACTTTGGAGACTGGTAGGCATCCACAGATGAGTAACCATCAGTCTAAGCTGAAAGTCAAGATAGACGGATGAGAGCAGAGCCAGCTTGAAAAGCTAAAGCTAAACTGATCAAGAATCAGGTAGCAAAACCGAAAACTGATCAAAGATCAGTTTGACTGGGAGAAAAAGCTCAAAGAGCTTTGAGCCATTACTGAACTGACCAATGATCAGTTCAATTAGAGAAAAGCTCAAACGATCAGCCGTCTGATAGTCTAAAACTGAAAGCTTTTAAAGCTAATTAGTTGCTAAGGCAGCTTCACTGGACTGATCCAAAACTGAAGCTTAAAGTAACCTAAGGAACTGCTAACTGGACAATCTCAGAGCTGAAAGCCGAGATAGCTGAAAGCCCATCAGCTGAATGTTCAGAACTGATAGCCAAAATATCTGCTCATTCTCTGACAAGCAGTCATTAAAGACAAGCGGCTAATTCATTTAAAGCTTCAAGCGGCTACAGGCATTAAACTGCCGCCAGTGGATTAATCAGATCCACTAATTACAACGGTCAAAATATCACACATCTATAAAAAGAGAGTGAATACAATTTTGATAAAGATTTTCACCAAAACTAACTCTTTCTATTTTGCAAAAATTGAGCTCTTCTTTCTCCCTCCCTACAGCTCAAAAGCTTAAACCTCTTAAGTGTGAAAAGTCCCAACTGAGAAGGCGTGCTTGAAGTCTCAAGCAAGCAGCTAGCTGACGAAGAATTCTATTTTGCAAAGCTTCTTAGTTCAGTACTTCAAAGATCAACTACTCAACTCAGACGCAGACGCGCAAATGAGCAATTCAGTTGAAACCAGTTTCAAGACTGTACTCTTGAAGATCGAGCGAGATCTAAAATTATGAAAAGACGGGCAATAACACCTAAAGTCTCAGCGAGCAGTTGAGACCGATATGTGTGAACTGTCGACCTAGAAACTGACTGAGAAGGAGCGTGTACCGATAGGTCCGTTCTTTCGGGACAACAACAGTTGGAAAGGAGGCCCCCCGCTCGGTTTGAAGGGTGCCGTTTTCAGGTCCAACAGAATTTCTTCACTATGTAATTTTAATAAAGAAACTTTACTCTTGCATAGTGGATTGCCCTTCTGCTGAAGGAAGAGAGGACATAGAAGCAGGAAGCTTCGAACCTCTATAAGTCTTGTGTGTGCTGTATTTAGCGCTTTAAGCTTTTCATGTTCTTTAACTGCACACTTTAGCACACAAGCTGCACTGACAAGCTAAGCTGAACTCTCAAGCTATCAGTCCTAACTGATCAGCTCATCAGCTCAGCTCTAGGTCAAGCTCACTCTCTCAACTGAACAAGTGCAGATAAAATAAGTCTAAGCGAGTCTGGGCCCTAAACATTCCGCAACTGTTTTAAGTTTTTGAAGTTAGTTTATTCACCCCCCCTCTAAACTGATATAGACTCGCACCGGGATCAACAAAAATCCTAAACTTTTTTATACTTTTTTCCATAAGCAATCTCATCATGTTCATAAATTTATTTATTCTTCTTCTACAAACTTTTCACCATATCATCTTCTCTCATAAACATCTATTTTTGTCAAAAATTTATTGAAAGTTGTCATTGTCGAATTAACACTTGAAAATAACATATATATATATATATATATTTTAACACTAATTTGTGGCACGTATCGGATTGTATAATTCTAAAAATATCTTGAGCAATAACTTTATAACCTCATAATGTTTTATATTTATGTCGTATGTACATCTAACAAATCATGTAAATATTTGAATGTTGAATAACTTTTTCTTAAAAAGAATAAGACAACAATACTAAAAGACAATGAATAACTACATGAGCTGATGGACATGTTTGAGCTGTCTTAAATTATTTTATAAAATAATATAAAAATTTACTACATTATCATAGCAAAAAACATTATACAACAAAATTATCTTGCAACAATGTAAATAAAAACTGGTGCAACCAAAATACATCCCTATAACAACGTACAAAAATAATATATTACTTCATCAAACATCACTATAGATTAAAGTTTCATTTACTATACATTAAAGTTCCATTTTTTTTTTGCATAGCTTTCTAGCTTCCGAAATTTCAAAGTTCTCCCTCATAGACCAAGTAAGTGAGCACTAATAGTAAATGACTGCAAACATTCACAAGCCAAATCATCAAGATCGATGATGCAAGAGAGCAAGAGGGAAGAAGACAATAACCTTGAACAATCACATTCATATAATTTTCCACACAATTTTTTATAAATGTATTTATATGTGATGTATAAGAAGAAAATTAGGAAGTTAAATTAGAATAGGTGTCATAAAGATTTTAGTTAAATTGGGATAATGAATTGAGTGCTATTAATTCGTGATTTTAATCACAGTAATAAAAATGCCAACTAATTGACACCTTATGTGTGGATTCATTAATGATAATTGATAATTAACATAATTATTATTCATATCAAATGGGCAAAAAAAATTTAATTTAAAATTTTGTTATTATATACACACATATATATAGACTATATAATTAAATTGATTTGATTACTGATAAAGTTAAAAAATACATTAACAAATTGAAATAAATAAATTAATGTATAGTTAGTCATAATTTTATGGTAACAAATTGATATATATTCCAATCTATAATATTCACACTATATCGATTTTTTAAGTAGTAGCAGTAGTAGTAGCAGTAGTAGCAGTAGTAGCAGTAGCAGTAGTAGCAGCAGTAGGAGCAGTAGTAGCAGTAGTAGCAGTAAGAGCAGTAGTAGCAGTAGTAGCGGCAGTAGCAGTAGTAGGAGCAGTGGTAGGAGCAGTAGTAGGAGTAGTAGCAGCAATAGCAGTAGCAGCAGCAGCAGTAGTAGTAGTAGTTTGCAATCTATTTTTATAGAAATTAGTCACGTATAAACTATCAATTATTAACCTTTTCCAATCTATTAATATCAACCTATATGTCTAATTTGGATTGAAAAGTCAACCATTTGAATTGAAGAGAATGCGAGAATGATTCGCAATCTATGTATAAATTATTTTAGTAATTATAATGAGTAGTAGTAGTAGTAGTAGTAGTAGTAGTAGTAGTAATTTACAATCTATTTCTATAGAAATTAGTCACGTATAAACTATCAATTATTAACCTTTTTCAATCTATTAATATCAATCTATACGTCTAATTTGGATTGAAAAGTCAACCATTTGAATTGAAGAGAAGGCGAGAATGATTCGCAATCTATGTATAATTTATTTTAGTAATTATAATGAAAATTAATTTAATTATAGAAATGTTAAATATAGAATATAATTTAATTATATTAAATTGAATGATAGCATTAAAAAATTTATTAAATCAATATATTAGTAACTAACAAAATTACTCTTGAAAATGGGAGGAAAAATGTGAGATGCTCAAGTGTGTTATTATATATATATATATATATATATATATATAGATGGGCCCATGGATCGGAATTGGGGTTCAAATTTTATATTACTTGAGATTTCCTTACACTCTGTATGTTACACTTCGTGTTATACTTTTAAATTCGGTGTTTATATATATATATATATATTTCTTCAATTATATTTTTTTATTTAATTTAATTTTTAGATTGTTTTTTAGGGTTTACACCGCCCAATTAGGATTTATGATTTTTTTAGTATTTAATTTTTATAATTCATTATTATGGTTGATTAATTCAAAATTAAATTTTATTAATTTTTTTAATTTATTTTTTTGTTAATAAATGTTGACAATGATTATTTATGTTAGAATTTATTTTTATTTTCTAATAATTATTATTAAAATCATAAATTTTATGGTAAAACACGAAATGAAACACATAGAAGTGTAACATTGAATTTGAACCTATTTCCTGTTACACTCTTTCGTGTTTCATTATGGATTTCACTATTAAATTTATGATTTTAATAATATTTATGAAAAATTAATTACAACATAAATAATCATGGTCAACATTTATCAACAAAAAATGAATTGAAAAAAATTAAAAAATTAATTTTTTAAATAATCAACCATAATAATGAATTATTAATTGAAAATAGAAAATTAAATACTAAAACATAATTATAAACCCTTAAACTAAATAAAAATATATAAAATTGAAAAACAATTACAAGCAAAACTCATTATTTAAAAGTGCAACAAGAGGTGTAACACGAAAGATCATATGTTGGAATTGAGTCTCGATCGAGTGAGAAAGGACTCGGGTCTTGCCCAGAGCAAAAAGGCGGTCGGTCAATTATTGCTCCCTTTTTCACTTCCCAATCCTATTTATATAGAGATACACATTTGCGTGAGACCGTAACGATTCTCCTTTTGACCAAATAGGCGATCCCTCTCTTTTTTTTTGTTTTTGTTTTTTTAGTGTCCATCTTCCCCTCTCTCTCCCCCTCATTTTCTTTTCTTTTTAGTTTTTTTTTTCATTTTTTAATTTCATATATTTTTTTTTACAAATATATTTAATTTTTTTGAAATAAATATATACCCTAAAATAACATTAATGAATCCTAAAAATGAATTGAATTAATTTATTTTTTTATCTGACGTCTCTCCCAGTGTATTCAGCCGATGCTAACACGTGGGCTCATGCACTGGGTTCGATACAAAATGAAGATTTAAAAAAAATTTGAAAAAATAAAAAAAAATCGAAAAAATGGGGGTTGTTAGGCGCTTCATAGGTAATGATAATCCGCTTCATTTCTAGTGAAACTTCACTTCATATGTGATGACACTTATATATTATTAGTTGTTGATCGATTTTTTATTTCAAAAAATACAATAAAATAAGAGCACATGATTTTATGTTTAAAAATATCTTTTAAAAAGCAAGCTAGACTTGGTAGAGATACCAAGGAAAGTATATATGTCATGATCTAAAAAAAAATTGCATATTTGATGATATTTCAATTCATATTAAGCGATACTCCAACACATAATTAGTGGTACTTCACTTCATACATAGTGGTACTCGATACAAAATGAAGATTTAAAAAAAAACTGAAAAAAATGAGGGTTGTTAGGCGCTTCATAGGTAATGATACTCCGCTTCATTTATAGTGAAACTTCACTTCATATGTAATGACACTTATATATTATTAGTTGTTGATCGATTTTTTATTTTAAAATAAAAAATAAAAACAAGAGCACATGATTTTATAATCTTTTAAAAAGCAAAGCTTGGTAGAGATACTAATGAAAGTATATATGTCATGATCTAAAAAGTAAATATAAAAATCCATTGCACACTTGATGATTGTAACACAAATTTCGTGTATTTATATTAATAAACACCGAAAAAGCATACAAAGAAATATTTTTGGATTGAAATTACAATTTGTGGTTCGATTCTCTATTTGATCTTCTGATTCTTCTCTTCAAAAATTTGATCTTCCCATTCTTTAAGATCTTCAAGGTAGATTTGCCTCTTTGCTCTTCACGAATTCGATATTTTGGAGTTTATAACATTGATTCGGATGGTCGAGACTTTGATTCCGGATCAAACGATGATTTTGAACGATCTTGATGAAGAACGTCTTGAGTCTTCAAGAACAACTTGAAGATTTGAAGCTCGAAAACGTTGATCGGAGGGTGTAGCACCTTGATTCCGGATCAAACTTCAAGCTTGGGATGGCTTTGACGAAGAACGCGAAAAACGCCTTGAATCTTCAACTTGAATGCCTTGAAGATTGAAGAGAGTTTTCTCTAAGGAATCCTTCTCCAAACTTGAGCTCTTGAACTTGTCCCCCTTCCTTTGGCCAAAACCCTCTATTTATAGGCAAATGGAGAGAAAGTGAGGTAAATTAGGGCTTATGTGACATGTTTTAATTGGCCACTTCTATTTGCAATCACCTACATTAGTCTGTTGATTTTTTAGTGTGAGCTCGCCACTTGTCGAATTTTCATTGGTTGAAAATTTCTACACATTAATATCAAATTATTATTTATTATATTTAGGAATTTGATTAAATAAAATTCCTAAAATATAAATAAATAATTTAATTTTGTATTTAATCATTTTAATTTTTGTATTTAATCATTTTAATTTCCACATGGCGCCATTTGATTGGCGATAAAAATTTAATTGCTTACAAATGTTCCCATGAGATAAGTTCATGAGCTAGTTGTCTTGAAAATGAACGAGTCTCATATTTTGAGAATTTCGTTAGATAGTTTTAACTCATATCAAGGAGTTCTTCACTTTTAAAATTTTCTAGATAGTTTATACTCGTATCTAGGAGTCTTCCATTTCAATTTGATTTGTAAACCTTTTATACTCGTGTTAAGGAGTTCTTGATCTTGAATTTATTTTAGAAAGTTTATACTCATTTCTAAGAATTCTTGGAGTTGATAGTTATAGAGTTCTAGAAGTTGAGGGTTTTTTTTTTTTTTTGGCCTGACACTTGATAAAGGGCACTTTCTCGATTTCTATGAGAAGTGTAGGTAAAAACTTGGGCCTTCAACTATGTATTTCATCAATTTGAATCAAAGCCCACAAAGTGATTTTGTTTTCAATCAATTAGAATTGGCGGCCCAAATTGGTAGCCCACCACATTAATTAAGAAAATGCTAGCCCAACAAATTGAAATGGGGTTATCTGCTTTGAGATATGGAAGTACAGCTCTTCGGCGGCGCCACCATCTTTCAATCTTTACCGAAATTTCAGCTGCAATTTTTTTGCACAGTACTCCAAGATTCTTTCCCAGTAATCGAGAGGTAATCTCCTTTAAGATAAGGTTTAGACCAAGTCTTAAGGAGAATATTAATTTCCATGAAATCATCCTTTCGTCCATGAGTTCTATACCCTCTCCTTTTTATTTTGCAGGTTAGATGGCCTGAGTTATATACTTTGCTTAAGAATATTCTGACATTGGAAAGTCTGCAGCTGAGCACAAAAGGTGCACTCTCCTTTTATCTGCAGGTAATAACAAGATCTATTGTTTTCTCAAATGTCATTCTTAATGCATACTTTCAATCCACCATTTTCCATGCACCACCTTCTCTTCTATAAATACCCCACACTTTGGGATGAATACCAACAGCTTCTTCTATCTTCAAAATTCCTCTTCGGGAGATCTTTGTCTTTCAACACCACTCTTGACTTTCGTCGGAGTCGTTTTTTTTTCTTCTTTTTTTTTGCGGTTTCATTTGGACCAAGGGGAAAGACAACTGTTATGTGGTGTACGTGACTGGCTTTTCCAGCCGGATCCCAGTGCTTTGAGGATACGATCTTGGCGGAAGTTGTGTCGTATCGAGCTCGAACCGGTACCTTTCACTCAGCCCCGTAGTTTTTTTTTACGATGGTTTTGAATGATCTTAAACTGAACCATCTCTCATTTTATTTTATCTTTGTTGTTCAGGGAATCAACATCCTTAATTTGTTGGGTGAGCATCGAACGACTGAGATTTGCACAACCCGAAAGATTTCAAAAGTTGAGAGAATCTGATATAAGTTTTCTTCTTCTTCCTCTTTCTTTTTTTTTAGATCTCCCATCTTTTGAAAGATTTGCAGTCCAACATGTGTAGAATCCTCGTGAGTTATGACCTTCTATTGCCTTGTAGTATTCCACAGTACACGTGTTTTTTTTTTCTTTGAACTTTTGTGTTTTAAAGTTCCCTTCCAAGCAAGTGGATCTTATTGTCTGTATACATATAAACACATATATATTTTGAATGCAGAGATATGGATGAATGAATGCATGTAAAAAAAAATGTACATATACATAAACATACATTGACGTGAAGCATGCATACATACATATACATATATATATACATAACACATACATCTAGCTAGCAAACTAGGCATGTAAGACTACATCACATATACACGTGTATATATAGGCTATATGTTCATGTGTTAAATTATGCCTATATGTTAATGCAGAAATGTGTGTTCAATTATATGCATATGGTGCTAAAACATTTAATGTATACATATATATTTACGTAATACACATACATATAATAATAGACTTGTTATGCAAGATATATAATATATAATAGTAGACTTGTTATGCAAGATTATATATTATATATATCGTATAGCGCATAGGAATATTTCAACTATATATAAAACAATATATATGTTAATATATGCTAATAAATATGAAGTTATATACTTTTTTTTTTGCTAATGCAATAGATGCGAATGTACAAGCCTAAATATTTGTATGAATCATGCATATGTGTATATATACACAAGTCTATGCGCACATGATTTTGGAACCCATAGATTTTCTTTTCCTTTTTGTGAATAACTTGGGCTTTAATCTTTCTCTCTCTTTTTTGCAGGAGTTTGTATTTGATTGGACTGGCTCGTGAATTTGACCGAGACGTCCAAATTTGTGCCCAAGGATTTAAGAGGGTTTTCCTTAATTCGGAGGTGGAGCTTCCTTTTTTTTTAGTGTATTTCATGCCTCCCTTTTTTGAGCATATTCTATCTTTCTGTTTCTAGGTATGGTTCATTTCCAAGATACGAGTATCTCTGAGAAACAATACTTAGTGATCACGGATGATGACCAGCAGCCCGTGAAGAGAGGTACTCGTTTGCGAGCCCGTGAGCCACTTATCGGGAACTATGCACGTGAATGGCCTAAGCTACGAATCCATTCCACAAGCCTTATTGGTGTCACGAGGTTTCTTTGACGAAAATGACAAGGGTGTGGGCTCTACAATCAGCTAATCATCAACAAGGCGACGGAGTTGATTTCTTCCCATTCCTAGGGCGCCAAATAGCACAGGGCAAAGTGAAGTGGCACGATAAAGTCGCATTTCTTGGCGAATCCCGTCATTTTGGAGGACGTGCTCAGTCGTTGCAGTGATAAACTCCATGGTGCGGGCATATACGACTCTGTCTACGCTTCTCTCTTCACGTATGATCGATATACCGAGGTTGTCAAAGCTTTTTGTGAGGCGTGGTGCCCCTTGACCAATACCTTGCTGACTTCTTCTGGCGAGTTGTCCATATCCTTATGGGACTTGCATGTGACGTCTGGTCTTCCTTTAACCGGAATCCTTTACGATGAGGCGGTGCCTCGAACGGATGAACTTACTGGAGTTAACAAGAGGGGCAAGTTATTCGTTCCTGCGAGCTGTAGGGACTTGTTCCATGCTTATCACCTCCTCAAAAGGGGAGATGATGAAGCCTTGTATTGTTCTGTGTCGATTGAGAGATGGGTCGAGTTCTGGTTGAGAAGGAAATCAAGGTATCGACGATCTCCATCTCGTAAGGAAAAGAAGAGTCAACGTCCTAAATCAACGCACAATCCTTCCAGAGAAATCAAAGATCACAAAGAATGAATTCTTTCTGAAAGGGCTCCGTTTGCAGAGCTTGGAGTTAAAGAGAAGCATCAAGATGAGACGTATTTTGCTGCCCATCTCGCGTGTTGGCTCTGCAGTATTGTCCTTCCTGAAGGCGATGGTAGTTTAATTCGACCAAGTATCTTCAAGATAGCTAGCATCATGGCGAGTGGTGAGAGAGTGTCTCTTGCCGTACCGGTGTTAGCAAGCATCTACAACGGGCTGAACAAGATCTCGAGCCTTACCAATCCACCCCAGAGTCACTCAGCATTCTCCATTCACTTCGTTTACAGTTGGATGGCATGCTATTTTCGGACCTATTTCGGTCTTAAGGGAAAACCGGATGCCCCCAAGATGGTTCGGTATTCGGGAGAAGGAGGCGCTAGATTCTACGATCCCACTGAGGCCCGTAAGAGGGTTCATAAAGCCGAGCTTGTTTCTTGGCACTGCCTCATGCCTTCTAGAACCGAGGATTTCATATTTATTGATGATGAGAACGCAAGCGACCTGGATCGTGGATTTTTCATGGCCGTTCAATCCAACTTTCTACCTAAGAGGATAGATGACCATTTCATTCTCGAGCCTTACAACCTGCATCGCTTTAGTCGGCAATTTGGGTACCATCAGATGGTTTCCGGGGTTCTTACTAAGGATATTCGGGAGGCTTCTTTATTAGATGGCCTCAGGTACTGGCGTATTTGCTTACTGCGTAAGTCTATGGCAAGAGCATGTTTTCCATATCCGTCCCCGAATCTGAAGAAGTCTCCTGATGTCGAATATAAGAAGTGGTGGGATCGAGTCTTCGACAATTTCTTGGATAGGAATGCTGAGCTTCTAGCTCATCCTAAACTAGATGGCCTCTTACCAGGCCAAGGGGAGATGGAAGGGGCTAATCCTTCTAGCAAGGGTAAGAGAAAGGTTGATCCGGAGGCCTCTGTTAGTAGCAACGCGGATCGTCATTGGAAGGGGGAAAAGACCAATCGCAAGTCCCCCCATCATCTTGAGGAACATGGTGGAAATGACCCCAGTCATGCGGGTGCATCCACCAAAGAGGTTTCCCGTATTTTCATTCTTCTTTTTTTTATCCTTTTTTTTTCATTTTATTTTGTTTCCTATTAACACAATATTTTTTTTCTTGCATTTTTAGTTGGTGAAGTTGTTCGGATCCGATGATCAAGGAGATTCCGATACACTAGTCGAAGCTTGTCACTCTGATGAAGATGCGGATAGTGAGCACATCCTACCAGTTACTGAGTTTGATGGCAAGGCTATATTTGATGATTGTTGCAGATCGTTCCTTAGGATGTATTGGAATGATCTTCGTGGCAAGTTGAAGAGGACGTCTGTTGATTCTATCTCGTCACTTCGAGACACGGCATTTGAAGGGCTTTTACTCATGAAGAATACTCTCCCACAACTTTGATCTTACCCATCTAACGAAGAGCTTGGAGACACTTTTTGCAAGTGCCGCGGCTTATGATGAAGCAAGGTTGGCATCTTCGAGCTTGATGAAGTCTCTGCACACCGTTATAAGGAAGTCAATGATCGCATTTGTGCTGCTAAAACTAAGGAGGAGGAAAAGACTCATGAAATTGATTCTATTCGAGCAGAGCTTGCTAGCTTGGAAAAGTGGAGGAATGATTTGTCTATGTCCTTGAAAGGGCATGTTGGGTCTCGCCTAGCTCTTCAGAATGAGATTTATGGGCATGAAGAAGAGCTCTCCAAGATCAAAGGTTCTTTCGATGGCAGGGTGGAGGAGAAGTTGAAGAGTTCAAAGTCTTCATTAGAAGATGCCAAGAAAGCTTTGGATGATCAAGACCCTTTCACCTAGGACTCTGTTTGAACTTGTTTGTTATCTTTCAGTTGTTATCCGTACCCCAGTTGTTCTTTGTAGCGAACATCTTTGTCGTTTATGCTTTCTCTTGAGAAATCTTCTAACTTGTGCTCTTTCTATTTAGTGTCATATCTTTCTGTTATACATAACGTAAAAGACATAACACAAAATGTGAAGCATGACTGAACTTAGAGCACATCTAAGCTGCATACGTACCCATAAGAGGGATCAAGTCAAAACGTAGTTCAATTTATCAATTTTTTTTGAAGGGGTGCCGTACACAGTTTATACTCATGCGGACCAGGAGTGACTATTTATTTAACCATTTTATAGACAAAGTGGAGTAAATAATAGTTTAACCACGTAAATTTTACCATTTGGTGGGATAAATAACAGTTTAGCCACATAAATTTAACTTTTGGTGGTTACCGTACACAGTTTATACTCATGCGGGTCAGGAGTAACATGCAGTTTAGGCTCATGCGTCATGGAGCATTCTTTTTTTTTGTATTTTTTTTCTTTTTTTTGTTTTGTTTTTTTATCACTTTTTTTTCTTTATTTTTTTAAGGATAGTAGCGCTTCAAGAATTTCCCATTTATTGGGCCGATCCTTACATGGTCTTCAGAGATCAATTTATACACGCCATTTGTGTAAACTTCTTTCACGACGTATGGACCGTCCCATCTATAAACAAACTTATTTCCGACACGGTGGGTGGTGATGATTGGCCTTCTTATCGCAAGCACCAGATCTCCGACTTGGGAAGACCGTGGCCGCACTTTTTTGTTGAAGGTTCTTGAGAGGCAAGCTTGATAACGCTCGAGCGTTTGTTGTGCTTCCAGTCTCTTTTCATCTAAAGCCTCCAACTCTTCAAGGCGTAATCATGCATTTTCCTCTTCAGTTAAACCTTCTTGGATTGCGATCCTCAAAGACGGGATTTGTTGTTCGAGGGGGATGATAGCTTCCACACCATAAACCAATGAGTACGGAGTTGCTTGAGTAGGAGTCTGATGAGTGGTCCTGTATGCCCACAATGCATCTCCAATTCTTTCATGCCAATCACGCTTTGATTTTTCGACCACCTTTTTGAGCAAATTGCACAGGGACTTGTTAAATGCTTCAGCGAGTCCGTTGGCAGCGGCATTGTACATAGATGACTTTTTTTGTTTGAACCCAAACTTCTCGCACAACTTATCTATCAAGGCATTGCTGAACGGCTTCCCATTATTAGTGATGATATATCGAGGGATCCCGTAATGATAGATTATATTGTCTTTGATGAAATCAACAACGTTCTCTTTCTTCACCTCTTTCAAAGGAATAGCCTCAGCCCATTTAGAGAAGTAGTCAGTCGTTGCCAAGATATATAAGTGTCCTCCAGAAGACTTAGTCATTGGGCCCACCATGTCTAAACCCCAAGCGTCAAATGGCCAAGAGGCGACTGTAGGATGCAGTGGCTCCAAAACTTGGTGGGTGAGGTTTGCATGAAACTGGCAGGGTTGACATCTTTGTGCATAGTCCATGCAGTCTTTAACCATGGTCGGCCAGTAGTAGCCCATCCTTTTAATTCGAAAGTGCAGCTTTGGATCGGACTAATGTGCCCCACAAATGCCTGAGTGTGCTTCCTCCATAGCCTTTACTACTTCTTCGTCACCTAGGCATCTCAGGAAGACTCCGTCAAATGAAGCCTGTAGAGCGTGCCTCTAAAATAAATGAAACGATTGGCTCACCGTCGAATGTCAACTCTTCAGCGTGGGTCACTTGGTAGTTTATTGTATTTCAAGTAATCAACCAATGGTTGACGCCAATCTTCTTTATCGATTTCAAATACTTCAATGGCACAATTTTCTTCTTCTTCATCATTTTCATTTTCAAACAGAGGGGGAACAACCCAACTTTTGCAAATTAGGATGTGAATTTTGCTGCCAGGCATGGCTATCGTAGAAGCAAGCTTAGCTAGTGCGTCTGCTTATTTGTTTTCTTTCCTTGGAACATGTTCAAGTTCTACATCTCTAAGCCATCCGATTATCCTTTGAGCATACTTGACGTAAGGAATTAATTTAGGTTTCTTAACATCATACGATCTAAGTAGCTGGTTGATCACTAGCTTGGAATCCCCATAGACTTTGATTTGAAGTCTCTTAGCATCCATTGCCATTTCTAACCCAAGGATAAGTGCTTGGTACTCAGCAACATTGTTGGAGCAACTTTCAGTCAGGGTGAAAGAATATGGCAACACGTCCTCTTCAGGTGTTATGAATACGACTCCAGCACCAGCTCCTTCTCTGTGAGATGCTCCGTCAAAATACATTTTCCATGGGGGCAGAACTTCGATTGCAAGCACATCTTCATCAAGAGGTCATCATCTAGTTCCCATTCGGTCGGGATTGGGTGGTCTGCCAAGAAATCTGCTAATACTTGCCCTTTCACAGCCTTTTGAGGAACATAAATGATCTCAAATTGTTGAAGCTGAAGATACCAACGTGCTAGCCGATCAGACAGGACCGATCGCGTCATCACGTACTTCAATGGATTTATCTTTGAGATCAGGCGAACCGTATGAGCTTGAAAATAATGCTTCAGTTTTTGAATGGAGAAAATTAATGACAAGCATAACTTCTCAACTGGAGAGTACTTTAGCTCATTTGGCGTCATTATTCTGCTCAAGTAATATAGTGCATTCTCTTTTCCATTTTCATTTTCTTGCGCAAGCAGTGCCCCGACAGAACGCTCTTGGGCGGCAATATATAGAATCAGTGGTCGACCTGCAACTGGTGCGACTAATACTGGAGCTTTCATTAAATATTCTTTGATTCTTTTGAAAGCATTGCGGTATGATTTATCCCACTCAAACGGGACTTCTTTCTTCATGATTCGGCTGAAAGGTTGACACCGCCCTGCTAGGTTTGAGATGAACCTTCGTAAGTATGCTAACCTTCCTTGCAAACTCTTGAGATCATAAATATTGCGGGGCTCAGGCATCTTCAGTATTGCATCAATTTTTGCTTGTTCAATAGCTATCCTTCGACGGCGGATAATGAATCCAAGAAATTTTCCCGATTTTACCCCAAATGCACATTTTAAGGGGTTCATCTTGAGCTGATATCTTCTCAAACGTTCGAAAACTAATTGTAGATCTTGCAAGTGACTATTCCGTTCTCTTGACTTCACCACTACGTCGTCTACGTAGCACTCAATATTCTTATGGAGCATGTCATCGAAAATCCTTTGCATGTCCCTTTGATATGTGGCACCAACGTTCTTTAGCCCGAATGGCATCACTTTGTAACAATATATACCCTTTGGGGTACGGAAGGCTGTCATTTCTTCATCCTTTGGAGACATGCGGATCTGATTGTAACTAGATGATCCATCCATGAATGATGGTGCTTTATGTCCAGTTGTAGCATCAATCATCAGTTCAGTAATTGGTAGTGGAAAGTCATCTTTAGGACATGCTTCGTTCAAGTCCCTAAAGTCGACACAAACTCAAATTTTCCCGTTCTTCTTTCTAACAGGAACAATACTCGAGATC
The DNA here is from genome assembly GCA_026008535.1 of Perilla frutescens. Lineage (NCBI taxonomy): Eukaryota > Viridiplantae > Streptophyta > Magnoliopsida > Lamiales > Lamiaceae > Perilla > Perilla frutescens. Next base: position 29,242,561 of record BRKX01000003.1, on the reverse strand, counting down.
CATGTAGGGTACTTGACTTCCCTAATAAATCCGACTTCAATAAGTTTGTTCACCTCAACTTCGATTAGTGGAACCAAGTCAGGTCAAAATTGATGTTGTGCTTGCTTGATTGGTCGTGCCCCCTTCTGGATAGATAAGTGGTGGACAGCTACCTTAGGATCTAGCCCCGGCATTTCTTTATAAGACCATGTGAACACATCTTTGAATTCTTTCAATAGTCCAACATAAGATTTCTCTTCTTCTGTGGTCAGTAGCGCACTGATGTAAGTTGGTCGGGGGTCGTCAATACTTCCCAAGTTAACCTCTTTTAGTTCATCTACTGTGGCCTTAACACCTTTTTCAAATTATGGGGGAGCATCTGTAGCATCTTCTTCTTCAATCTCGATTCCTTCATCCAAGGTGATGTGGTGTGAAGATGCGGTTTCTCCATTTGCTGTTTTAAGACTTGTGAATTCTATACACATCCTCATTCTCCCACTTCTTTGCCTCACTTAAACTAACTGTATTGTGCCACTCATTTCATTGATGATGCCATTTCTTATCAAACTGAGCATCTCTTAAAGTGCGAGACTCTGAACCATCTAAGGGATTGAATTGTGAACATAGAATGACGAAGCGATATTCTCCCTATCATCTTCAATGTCAACGGTTTCAGTTAAAATAACAATTTTCATTTTAGCTTGCAACTCTTTTCCGCATGTTATGGTTAATGTGGCTTGCTTCTTTCTGCAGGATGGGACCACACTTTTCCTTTGTCGTCCATTCACAATTTTGGTCTTGGCGAAATTCAACTTCCGACAACCCGCCGGTTCACTCTTCAATTTCTTGCCAAGTCTTTTGAACACGGACACTCGGGGAGTCTTTTCTTTATTTTTAGGCTTGTTTCCAAGCCTTTCAAATACGGATACTCGAGCTGTATTTTTTATATTTGCCATTAAAGAAGCTTCATCTTCAGAAATATGATTAGCATTAGCTCTTTTGATTACAATACGGATGGGGTTTTGCGGTGTGAATCCCAATCCCGCTTTGGGACTTTGAGCAACATATCCACTATTTTTTGAGAATTTCTGAGTGGCATTGTATTCACCTCCTTTTTGTCTGTCATCTCTTGAGAGATGTTCTTTTACCCGTTGGTCATATCCGGCTTTGAGGAGGAGTGGAAATGCTTTTGGACCAAAGTTTTGAGGAATCGTATGTTCTGAGAGTTCTCCATGCTCAATCATACTTCCTTGCATTGGCCGGACAAATCCTTCATGTGGTGGAGGAATTGGCTTTTTTGCATCAATTTTAGTCAGCGGCATCGTCAGCCCTGCCAAGGAATCTTCTTCGATGAGAGGTGCTTTATTTTTGCTCTTTTGGACCTCATCATGTTCTGTAGCTTTTAACGACTTGTTGCTTGGAAGATAATACTTTGTATCTGCAAAATATGATTCAGACTCCATGAAAGGTTTATTATCTCCAACCACCTTTTTCACACTACCGCCTTGATAATATTTGAAGCATTGATGCAATGTTGAAGGGACAACCCTATTTTCGTGCAGCCATGGCCATCCAAGAAGCATATTATAGAATGTCTTGGTATCTATCACATGGAATAATGTTGTTGAAGCCATATCATCCATCAGTAGGTCCAATCTCATTGAGCTGAGAGCCCTTTGTCCTTCTTGGTTAAAACCTTGGATCATCAGTCGACTAGTTGAAAGTTCGTCGGTTCAGATCCCTAATTTCTTCAGCGTGCGTAGAGGGAAGATATTGACTGCGGATCCCCCATCAACAAGTATCCTATTTTCCTTTTGTTCATGAGTGTAACCACTAATGAACAGAGGTCGATTTTGAGGGTCAGAACTAAGCTCCAAATCTTCATCAGTGAAGGTTATGCACTCATCAACAACTGCAGATATTTTCTTCTCAAGTTGGTCTTTTGTTTGATCCGCAACTTCTTCATCACTTATCATGTTTCTGGATTCTAATGTGATGAGATTAGTGGTGGCACCATTCTCTTCGAGTGATATCTTTCCTTGGCGCGACAACTGTATAACCTTATCTTTAAAGATGAAGCAATCTTGTATAAGATGCCCAACCAGCCGATGGTATTTGCAGTACTTTGGATTATCAATTTGTCCTGATTCCTCGGGTCGCTTCATTTCTGGTAATTCAATGAGTTTCGCTTTGAGCAAGTCCTCGAAGATTCCAGGAACATCTGAATCTAAGAAGGGGTATTCTCTTTGCTGCATTTCCTTTAGAGTAAACTTCCTTTGTACTCTTTCTGGTGGAACATTAGTTTTTTCCTCAGTCTCTTCCTTTTTCTGAAATTTGATGGGTGTTGCTTTCACTGCCATAGATTCCTTCTTCGGGTTTTTATCAATTGGCTTGCCCCCTTTCTTGAATTCTTGTTTTTCCTTTAACTTTCGAGACTCTTGGATTGGTGGCTCTTTAATTCCACTAGCGGCCATGCTCAATTCCATATCATGGGCTCTCGTAGCCAAATCTTCAAATGTCCTTGGTTGAATCCCTTTAAGGATATACTGAAGGCCCCATCGCATCCCTTGAATGCACATTTCAATTGCAGAAGTCTCAGATAAACGATCCTTGCAGTTAAGGCATAAATTCCTCCACCTGTTGATGTAGTCGATCACGGGTTCTTCATCCCATTGACGAGTGTTTGTGAGCTCTACGATGCTCACTGTTCTTCTTGTACTATAGAAGCGGTTGAGGAACTCATATTCCAACTGCCCCCAACTATCAATCCAGTTTGGTTCCAGGTCCGTGTACCAATCAAAAGCATTCCCTTTAAGTGAGCGGACAAATTTTTTTACTAAGCAATCACCATAGGTGCCAGCATTATTGCACGTTTCAACAAAGTGAGCGATGTGCTGCCTAGGATTGCCCTTTCCATCAAACTGTGTGAACTTGGGAGGTTGATAGCCTGAAGTCATCCTTAGATCATCAATCCTCTAGGTGTATGGCTTCGAATAAGTTGAGGATGACTTGGAGCTTCCGTCAAACTTGCTTTTGATGGTCCCTTCGATAAATTCCCTCAGTTGGTTGATTTGAATGAATCCATCATCAGAAACTTGGAGGCCCTTGGATGCAAATCTTTCTTCTTTGTTTGCTTGGTGTTTTGCGGGTGTTTCTTCATCACCATTTTCATAATTCACCTCGTCATTTGCATGACTCGCCTCACCCTTATCCTTTTTGAGCTTTGAGATTTCAGCATCTTGATATTGCATCTGCTTGTGAATTTCTTCAATGAGCTTGGTTAGGTTCGCAAGTTGTTCTTCTATAGTGGAGTCATTTGCCATCATGACAGCTGCGTCAAGTGAGTAGCCTGCTTGGGGTGGAAAGTCACTTTCCATTCCTTCATTGTTTTCGTCGATTCCCACAAGATGAGGCTCCTCTTCCTCAGCAGTAACCATCTTGGAAGCTTCCAGTGCTTGTTTAGCCATGTTTCTTGTTGTCACCCCGACACCTTTTGTAGTGGATTCTTAAGTATTTGAGATGTTAGACATCTTCAAATTCTAGATATAAGAAAGAGAAGAGATGAGAAGTAGAGATTGTCCTACTGGGCGTGCCAGAATTTGTAACACAAATTTCGTGTATTTATATTAATAAACACCGAAAAAGTGTACAAAGAAATATTTTTGGATTTAAATTACAATTTGTGGTTCGATTCTCTATTTGATCTTCTGATTCTTCTCTTCAAAAATTTGATCTTCGCGTTCTTTAAGATCTTCAAGGTGGATTTGCCTCTTTGATCTTCACGAATTCGATATTTTGGAGTTTATAACATTGATTCGGATGGTCGAGACTTTGATTCCAGATCAAATGATGATTTTGAACGATCTTGATGAAGAACGTCTTGAGTCTTCAAGAACAACTTGAAGATTTGAAGCTCGGAAACGTTGATCGGAGGGTGTAGCACCTTGATTCCGGATCAAACTTCAAGCTTGGGATGGCTTTGACGAGGAACGCGAAGAACGCCTTGAATCTTCAACTTGAATGCCTTGAAGATTGGAGAGAGTTTTCTCTAAGGAATCCTTCTCCAAACTTGAGCTCTTGAACTTGTCCCCCTTCCTTTGGCCAAAGCCCTCTATTTATAGGCAAATGGAGAGAAAGTGAGGTAAATTAGGGCTTATGTGGCATGTTTTCATTGGCCACTTCTATTTGCAATCACCTACATTAGTGTGTTGATTTTTTGGTGTGAGCTCGCCACTTGTCGAATTTTCATTGGTTGAAAATTTCCACACATTAAATATCAAATTATTATTTATTATATTTAGGAATTTGATTAAATAAAATTCCTAAAATATAAATAAATAATTTAATTGTGTATTTAATCATTTTAATTTCCACGTGGCGCCATTTGATTGGCAATAAAAATTTAATTGCTTACAATGATATTTCAATTCATATTAAGTGATACTTCAACACATAATTAGTGATATTTCACTTTATACATGATGGTACTCGATACAAAATGATGATTTAAAAAAAAACTGAAAAAAAAAATTGGGGGTTGTTTTAGGCGCTTCATAGGTAATGATACTTTGCTTGATTTCAATTGAAACTTCACTTCATATGTAATGATACTTATATATTATTAGTTGTTGATCGATTTTTTATTTCAAAAAAAAAGAGAGCACATGATTTTATGTTTAAAAAAATTCTTTTAAAAAACAAGACTTAGTAGAGATACCAATGAAAGTATATATGTCATGATCTAAAGAAAAAAAAATATTGCATACTTGATGATATTTCAATTCATATCAAGCGATACTTCAACACATAATTAGTGTACTCGTTGTTTGGAGTATCAACAAATATATTCCAAAAAAAAAAGATAAATGAGTCCACTAAGGTAAAAAAAATCCACATTATGATTTAACTAGAATATAATTCATTTTTTTCTTAGCATATGAAAACACTTCATAGTTGATAATACTTCAATTCATATTAAGTAATACTTCGACACATAATTAGTGATACTTTTCTTCATACAAAGTGATACATGATGTCTGAAGAATCAACAAATATATTCCCAGAAAAAAGAGAGAGAAGATAATTGAAGCAATTAAATTAAAACCACACATTATGATTTATATAGAAAACAATTCATTTATTTTCTTCTTAGCATATAAAAATATTTCATAGTTGATAATATTTCAATCCATATTAAGTGATATTCTGACTTATAATTAGTGATACTTTACTTCATATATAGTGATATTTTACTTTATACATAGTGATATGCTCGTGGGCAGGCGCATGGAGCCCACACACCTGATTGCTTTTGCCGGTTTAGATGGTTTTTTGGGCGAATTTGGATACTATTTGACCCGTCTAACACAAGAGACCCGTTAGACGGTCTCATACAAATTTTTTCTTTTTCTTTTTTCATTTTAAATTCTTGTGCCTTTGTTTAATTTTATATTTGTTAATTAAGGTTGTCAAGGTTCATTTTACCTGGTTAGGATTTATCATATGATATAATATTTTAATTGAAAATTATATACTAAAAATTGAAAATTAAATATTAAAAAATGAGAATAAACTTCAATTGGGTAGAATTAATCATTATTAACAAGTGTAAAAATTAATCTAAAGCATAATATATTGAAAACAAAGAAAAAAAATGGAGAAAAACTAAAAAAATTTAATAATGTAACATGGTTTGTCATTGGGCATCTAATCCATTGATTATGCTTGTGGTTGTCCTCACATCTGAATTTTTCATTATGGAAAAGTTTATGTTACCCTATGGGATATAGCCTGTAACCACATAGATTGAGACATGTGATGGTTGTGATTTATTGTATTGACAAAAATTTCATGTGTATTTTAATGGGTTAATTGTATGTAAAATCATGACTTTTACTTGATTTTAACTTTAAATATCACTTTTAAATCCTTATAATTTTACCATAAATTGAAACATGCTTGCTAATTAGACATGAACGTACAATTAAAATTGACATAGTAGATGGACACACATACAGGTAATGGTGTTTGATTATTGAAAGCGATGTCATTCTACTTATACATTCAAATAGTGTCGTTTTGATTAAAATTATCAAATTCTACTATAAACAAGACAAATTAAAACAACATAGAATTTGTGAATTTTGTGCAAAATAACATTGTTTGGATATATAAATAGAACGACTTTGCTTTCAATGTCCGGAGATCGTTACATGTGTCCATTGCCACTTCAATTTTAATTCAACGTACTCATTGGATCCCTTGCAATGTATAAAAAGGCTCACGACTTAGATGGTACTGAACCCACCATCAGTACATCGTAGAATAATCTGATAGTTAATTTATCTTGACTAGTTGAATATTCTAGTACGCTGATTTGTGTATTGAGGAGGATCATGATAGGATATAGTTCTCTATTCTGACCTTAAATGACAGAATAAAGATCCATAAAGTTTGGGTTCTTAAGCCATATGTATTAGCAGACATATATTTGTTATGGTATTGCTTTGACTTATCAATGAGTGGGATTATCAGATAGGATCAACAATCTCAATATCTTGGGCAGTATCATATACATATATGATGGGTCATGTAATAGATATGGTCACCATGTCTTGGTGTGCCAGGTTGATGATGTCTCCTTGAGGAAGCACATAGTTCATGTGCAACCCTACAGGTGGAATTTATTCTGTACATGATAAATCTTGTGTGGTACTACTCAAGGAACAAGAAATTAATTAATTGTAGCTGTCAGAATCTTGTATAATTAATTGATGGACATTATATCTTAGACATGAGGAATGGCTGGACTAAAGAATAAAGCATATTCTGAAATATGTATTAAATTGGTAGGTCAGTATTAGTATTATTTTTTTAGTGGAATAAAAATAATACTTGATGCATTTAATTATATCCTAAGTTTGTTGGATATTGGAAATTAAATAAATCTATCAGGCCAATTTAATATTCTTGTAGATCCTTGTTGTAGCCCAATATGACTCAAGTGGACTAGGGATGGAACAAGAGTGAGAGGCCCAACCCAATTAGGTTTGGAGACCTAATTTTCGGCCACCTCTCTAATAAATAGAGAGGTGGGGGATGAAAATTAGGGCATCACAACCAGCCCTTCTTTTGTGCTCTCTTGATCCCCATAGTACTCATATCTGTTTAGTAGTATACAACCCACTCTGTATCTAAATACAGTTCAGGAATATAGTAGAAGATCAAGAAGTGGAATAGCATCATCATGGGTGCCGAATACACACATATTCAATAACAAGATTAGACCTTTAATCTTGTTCTCAACCCGACATGAATTAGTAAGTTGTTTTTTGATTCTATCTTCCGCGTTTTTGTAGTTTCGAAAATACAACATACTTGATAATTCAATTTGGTTTAATTAATTACATATGCATGCATAAAATTTAATATACATGAAGCTAGGATTAATGGGCAACCAATTAGATCTTGCGGTGGTTCAATTCGAAAAAACCTCAACAACTAGTATCAGAGCGAATTTTGGCACCGCTCTAGTTTTAATCATAGGATGTATTCAAAAATATATGTTTAAATTTGATGATGAATTTATGATGTTTAAATTTTCAGATTTAATAGTTCATAATATTCGAAATTATTGTATACAAAACTTGGATGAATTTTTGATGATATTCGAAAATTCTAGTTTTGTGTTCTATGTAATTTTCGTCCCTCATCATGTCAGGTTTGGAATAGATTTTTGATGATATCAAATTTTCCAAATTTAATTCATGAAGTGTTCGAAAATTTGAGGTCCAATTTTTTCAAAAATTGATGTTTTAAAAATTCCCAATTTTGATCCAAAATTTTCAAAAATTAGTGTTTGGATTTGGAATAGAATTTTGATCCATATCAAAATTTCCGTATCTAGATGCTATGTGAATTTTGAAAATTTGAGTATGTAGAATTGAAAAGGTAATTTTTGGTGTATATCAAAAGTTACCTATATCTAATTACAAAGGGTTTGAAAATAGAATTTTAATTTTGGAAAATGTTTGAAGAGGATCAAAACATCCATAATTTTATTCTTGTTATTTTCAATCCTCCTTAATTTTAATTAGAATATATTTTTGATTAATATTAAAATTTCCAAGTTTAAATTATTTAGGTTTTTTTGAAAATTAGGTTTAAATTTGGTGGATAATTTTAATTAATTTTCAAATTTCTTCTTATGCTATATTTGTGTACACTAAGATTTAATTTGATAGATATTTGTAATTAATTTTCAAATTATTTCTTGTGGTTGTTTTCAAAATTTTTAATTCTTTTAAATGAAATTTTCAAAAATTATTCATGTATGGATATCATGTGATATTCTATGTTAATCATGTAATTATAGAGTTGTATTTATAGACTGTTTTGTTTGCAGGTGGTACCAACTATCATGGCTCCATAAACTATGTGATGTATGTATTTAATTTATTGTTGAATGTATGTTGGGCGTATGCCGGTATGACTATGTGATTTTTAATCCATGAAAAAATTCATAGATTAGGTTTAGACATTTTATTTTATTATGTTGTTTTAATGTAATAGAAAAAATAAATTGTTAGCCCTAGTAGAGGTCATTTTTGAAAATCACCTTAGTATTGAGTCGTATTTTTATTTCATTGTTATTCTAGATATATTAGGATTTTCCTTTTGGAATAGATATTATATATTGAATAAGGATAGGAAATCGACTCAAAGAAGGAAAGAGAAGTTGTAACGCCCCAAACTACTCCGTTTGGCCACGTCACTTATCATACAATTTACTTACGCATTTCGGTGTGCTTATTTTAGATTGAGCGGAAGCTAAGGTCGAGTTTCATTATAAGGAATGGATTCATAATTTCCAATATAAAATTTTTCACAATTTTAACATACAACCTATCGGATCTAATTTGTCACACAACATGGTATTTAATGGAAGCGTTGCATAGGCCTATACATACCAATCTTACAATTATCTAACCTATCGGGCTCATAGGTTGTCATAACCCGCCCGTCTAGCACCATAAATTAACATATATAATATAGGGTCAACAACATACTTCACACATAGAAGGCTCCAAGGTCGAACGACCCGCCTTTAAAATGTTTTGCATAATATCAACTTATATACATCATAACTACAAAATAGGGCTAGTCCCTTCCCCAATAATCATCGATCATAAACAAAAGAGAGTGATCAATGAAATAATAATAATATGAGTATTTTCAAAAGAAGAGCATGCAAAAAGATAAACACAAGCTTGTGGGGGTTCTCTTGTGTTCACAACGCTCTTACTCGGTCTCCGACTCCTCAACCTGAAATTCATTGAATGAATGGGGTGAGTATTTTACAACATACTCAGTGGGGAACACTGCAAACAGTTATAGCTAATTGCATAAATGAAAATATAACATATGGACTTTTCTTTTCTTGTGGAGACTAGTCTCAACCCCGCAGGGTCCAAACATCATGATGCCCCTGTTAATGAACATCTTACCCCTGTAGGGATGCCCGCAGACATACTACCCCCCAGGGAGGACATTAACAAGTCTATAGCGATCCTGAAGGACCTCTGTATGCCCCGAAGGGTCTCATTCTTTTCTCTTGGTCCGAAGACCCTTCATACTCATACAATCAAAGCACAACAATAACTATAACTTTACACGTGTTCACAGTTTAGAGTAACCCCACCTTACGAGACGCTTTTCACAATTTCTCAACATTTGAAATACTTCTTGGCCGTGCACAAGTCGTCCACCTCGAACCACATCACGTCACCTAGCACCTTTTAATCCTCTTTTCATTTTAGACGTCGAGTTATATAATTAAATCATAATTTAGACCAAACTCATGCTATACTTTACTTTAAGGTCTTCAAACATATCCATATACACAATCATGGATATACAAACTCATATCATGATTTTGGACTCAAAATACACATTAAAACTCTTTGAAGCATTTAATCGAACACATTACGTGCACCCATTTAAACCACATGATCAAGACTCAATTTAAATCCAATATTTTACATACAAACACCATCATCCTAGGACTCTAAGATACTTGAAAATAAACCCCAAAGACCCTTCACAACCCCTCCAAACAATTATCAACATATCAAGGGAAATTAGGGAAAAAATCCAATCTTTAGCAATAATGAACCCTAGGGATTTCAATTTAACAACACACATAGCTTCAATGGAGTAAATAAACCATGTGTTTGAGATATCAAAGCTTGAAGATCAATGAAATCGAAAAACCCCAATTTGGATAACAAACCCTAGATTCCAAAACAACATGAAATTTGTGTTTAATCACCAAGAAGAAGAGATATGAGGTTACCTTAGTTGATGGATGATGATGATAGAGTACACTCCAAAATTTGAAGAATTTTGAGAGAGAGAGATGGAGAAAATCGCCCAAGAAGAAAAGAAATGAGAAGGAATGAATATGTGTTGTGTTTTAAAGATGAAAATCCGGACAGAAAACGTGTCCAGCCCGCGCGACCACGCACCTCCCGCGACCGCGTGAGGGGGCTCTCGGCCACAGCACCCCGCGAGCGCGCACAACCCCGCGGGCGCGCACCACCCCGCAGGCACGCGGCATGCACGACTCAACCCCTTGATCTAATCCGACTCCGGGACATTTCTAACTCTATTTAACTTTAAATTTTTCAAAGCACCTTTAATAATATCGAAAAAGCAAAACAAAATTAAATATAATTACACTCCTTCTTTAACACCTAACTCGACACTTTAGTATTTAAAATTCAAACTGTATCATACACTCAGTATAATACCACTGTGTGCTAAGACGTATCGGTTTGAGTAGGACAACCTGCAACAAAACAACGGCATAATACAAACATACTCACATGATTAATATTCAAACAACATTAATTCAAAATCATTTACTAAAATTATAATTTATAATTTAGCAAAAGGATCGGGGTATCACAGAAGCAGCCTAGTAAAGGAAGGACATCTCGAACATGTTCCAAAACCCTAATTGGAGCTAGGGTTTCGATGAGGCGCAAGGTGGTGATCGGTGGTTGATGATGTCCAGTATTCCAGAGCTGTCTTTCTAAGTTTATCTCATGAAGCAACATGAGATATAAACCATAATAGTTGGTTTTAATTATTATACTTGTTGTGTTGTTTTAGCATGCAATGAATGAATGTTTATCATTTTATATTATGTTTCCATGTTTTGAAATGGGATAAAAATGAAACCTCAAACTTAAATAACTAAGTGGGAGAGATACATACCAAAGTATGTCGAAATCTCAAATAGTCTCCATTAATCTGGTTTAATTGAGAAGTGATTGACATGCGCGTTAACAATAGGTCTTCCTCCCTACGGATGTGTCATATCACTGGAATCTCTAGAAATTAAACCCCTCAATAGATAATTGTAAAACACTGTTAAAACTAATTAACTTTACTAATTGGATTTATGAAATTTGAATCAGTGTTCTTGGGGTGAAGATAATGGTGTTCACACTTAGATGTAATTTATTAATAAATGTCCACCCAACGTGGATTATTAATTAGAAGATTATATGACCGAAATTACTTCCGACTATTAATTTACTTGTTATAAAGAAACCTGACTGAAGGTAAATTAAAGGTTAGATTATCTATTTAAAAATGAATTTTATAAACATCCACCCTACGGGGCCTATAAGAAATGTTTTTAAAATGTTGGTGGATTTACATATAATTCTTTTGAAGTTTTTTCGATTATATGTACTTATCCTAAATGTTGTGATCACTGTACTGCATGTTTACTTTTCAGTTTTTTCTATATTGTCATGGGACTCTCCAACCGGTCCTCAATTTTCAAAAAAAAAAACAAACTCATCAGTGAAAACTATAATGATTGGATTTGAAACTTGAACTTTGTCCTTACTGCTGAGGGTTTTAAATTCGTACTTGAGGAAGAACGCCCACAAAAGCCAGATGAGAATTCTAGTGAAGCGCATAGAGCGGGTTATGATAAGTGGGTTAGAGCTGATGAGATGGCGCACTGCTACATTATGACTTCTATGTCAAATGTGTTTCAACATTAACACCAGTCGATGAAGACCGCTTATGACATAACGTTCAATCCCAAAGAGCTCTTCAGTTACCAGAATCGCTCAGCACAACACTTGGCGATGAAAAATCTGATGAACACGAAAATATCAGAATCCACTCCTGTAAGGGATCAAGTTCTCCAGATGATGGGCTATTTGTCGGAGATCAAAACCCTAGGTAGCGATTTAGACGCCGAGTCTCAAATCGACATTGTGCTTCATAGTCTGTGATCGAAGTTTGAGCGGTTCAGGCTGAACTTCAACATGGTAAAGAAAGATGTTACTTTATCAGAACTGCTCATGGATCTTCAGATAACCAATCTTATTCAAAAAGGGAACTCGGAGACATACATAGCTGAAAACCGGGTGTCTTTTTTTGGTGTTAAGAAGAGAGGATCGCACCTCCTAAAGCTGCAAATGTGGTGCCTAAAGAGAAGAAAGCCAAGGCCAAGATTCATTCGGAGGACTTCAAGTCCAAAATAAAGTGCTTCAAGTGCGGTCAGTAGGGACATTGAAAGTCTACTTGTCCAAAGAAGAAGAAGAAGAAGGGTACGTCTTACTCTCTCATTGTAGAAACATGTTTAACTACTTGTTCTGCCCAGTCATGGGTAGTGGATACTGGAGCTACTGATCATGTTTGTATGTCTTTGCAGGGGTTCCTGGTAAAAAGGTAGCTGAGTGAGGGTGAGGTTACCGTCTATACGGCTAATGCTACGAAATTAGCGGCTATTGCAGTGGGAGACGTTATTTTACCTTTCAGTAGTAATAGAACTTTAGTTTTGAAAGATTGTCTTTACATGCCGAATTTTAGGTGAAACCTTATTTCAATTTCTAAATTATTTTTGAATGGATATTCTGTTTCTTTTGATAGCAAGATTGTTATCACAAGTGTTAAATGTTTTATCTATTCTGGCACATTGGATGGACATCTTTACATACTTAATTCAATACAAAACACTACACAAACGCAATTACTGAATACATCGATCCCAAACCCTAATAAAAGAAAAGAACCTTCGGAATTGAATCAAATCTATCTTTAGCAACTTTGGCTTGGTCATATTAACCTTAAGACACTACAAGAAAAACGCTCATAGACTACGGTTAAAAACCGTAGTCTAAAGGATTTGAAAACTGTAGAGACATGTCGTATAGTCTTTGTGTGCTCAACTAGACTACGGTTTAAAATCTTAGTCTTAACACCTTAAGACTACGATTTATAACCGTAGTCGTTGGTTTCAAAACCGTTGTCTTAAGATACCTTCTGACTACAAATAATCTCACAGACTACAGTTTATAACCGTAGTCTTAACACTTAAAGACTACGGTGATAAACCGTAGTCTTTTACTGTAACAGCCCGGTCCCAAGATAGGGATTTTCGAGTGGGGACGGGGTGTTATTAAGGGATTAATGAATAAATATGGGGGATTTGTCAAGAAATTTAAGAATCAAGACGTGCTTTAGAAGTTGAATGGTGATGCTCTGGTTTACTTGGATTAAAAGAAAGCATGCTTATGCGGAATGAAACGGCTAATTAATCAGATACTAACTTGTTAGACCTCTTTGCAGATGAATGGAGGTCATACTCAAAAGCAGAGATAAACATAATATGCATCTTATAAGTATTAGATCGTTCCTGAGGAGATTATTCATAGAGTCTTGCTAAACATAATAGGACTTCAACAGAATTGAAAAGAGTGTATCAGAGTAGCGAATCACAAAGTTGGATTTCATGGAAACATTAGATAATAACAAAACAGTCTTGGCAGCCAACCCACATTCACAGCCACCAACATCCTCAGCATCTCAACCTGAAAACATTTGAAAAGAGGGTGCATGAGCACTAATGTACTCAGTGGGTTTTAGCGAAAATGCTTTTATAACTTTCAAGATATCCAATGATTAATAGACGGTATACGGAGAGCAAAACGCAAAAGCCCTCTCCGTATCCGTAAAACCTTTTCTTTTCTTTTGGGCCCAACTTGGCTCAAACCTGTCGTCAACTGTACCCTTAGGCATGCCATAGGATAGAAGAGGGGTTACCTCAAATATCCGAACGAGTTTGCGAGGGAAAAGCCCCTCAGCGACTATCTTAATAGTTCTGAACTCGAGTCCTGCTTAAGTGGATGCTAAGTCCATCTCTTCCTATTCTTGCTAACATTACCAGGCTTAGAACAATATCTAAGGCTAATATCTTATCACTACATGATCTCGGCCTACAAAGGGGGTAAAGCTACCCTAACAAGGCAATCCTTAATCCTTAACCATACGAGCTTTATTAAAGCATAAACATTCAAGTACGAGGAAATGAACGCGGATAAACATCGATTGCAAATAAAGCAATTCTAAACACTTCATGCTAGCATAAATTGTAAATAAACAATTCTAGCATATCTAAACATACTTGAGAGCTCACTTAACTTATACTAGCTTTCTTTACTTTATCTAACCCAAATAATAATTCAGCATAATCATGCATAACTCCATTTATTCCTTTCCTTGTACAGACATCAAACAGGTTGAGTAAAATACTTTATTGGATATCTCATTTGCCCTAACATGCTTCTAGAGCTTATTAGCTCAAACTTTAGATGAGTATAGATTTACCCACCTTGATTACGGAACGAAAGACGAGGTAACGAGCCGGTGGTCTTCCTTAGTATTTCTCCGAGGCTCGATTCCTCCTACAAAAGTCGAATCATCGACTTAGAGGCCTTCTTCGAAGATTTCTAATAATATGATATTAAGTAACACCCAACTAATATTCCCTTAGCTAGGACTTAACATGGATAGCACGACTTTGACTTAATAAGGGGATCGAGAATGGTTTAATTTATTTAAGAAACCTCTGGACTCGATCTCTAAATTTTTGACGGAAAATAACTCAATATCTTATTCGAAATAATTTGAAATTAACTTGAATACCTTACTATAATTTAAACTTGAACATGGCTTAAAAGTATAATAATTTTAAAGACTCAAAAAGATCGGAAAGACGGGTACGGAAAAAGCCGGAAAGGATGGAAAACAAAACAACACGTAAAGGGAGGGGGGGCGCCGCGGGGCTACCCTGCCCCGGCGGGCTACCCGCCGCCGCGGGGCTACTAGCCCCGGCGGACACTCTGCCCCCGACAGGCTCGGCGCGGCCGTGGGGGTGTGGCGCGGCGGCGCTCACCCCCCCCCCCCACGGGGCTCCCTCTCTCCCTCTTTTCTCTCTCTCATCATCTGGGTTCCTTTTTCAACGTGTTCTTCAACTGTTCTTCGTGTTCGTTGATTTCTTCGACGAACACGAAAAACACGAAGAACAATTAACCCGGATTTTTATAAAAACAACGTACATGAATTTAACATGCAATAATATGCTTTTAAATTAAAAATAATTTTGCCATTACAACGGTATAAACACGAGAATCCTCTGAAATAAATAAATATGACTTGAACGGAATTTAACGGAATAACGGAGTTAATCTTCTAGAATAATAATAACGAAAATAAGACGAGAAATATAACGTAAGCGTTATTATTTTGGAACTTCAATAGGAATCGAAATACTACTTTAGACGAACAATAATGAAGAACGCGAAGAACATAAAGAACGAAAAGTAAATGCGGAATTTAAAAGACGGAAAAGAAATAGGATCGAGATGGACGAATAAGAATGGACGGGGTTAGGTGCGTCGAAGGAATGTGGCTAGCTCGGCGTCTCGTCGAGTCGCAACGGTGGCAGAGCCGCCTGCTACGATTTCAACGGCGCCCCTAGCGCATTCCCTCACCGCATCCCTTCCACGCCACTCCGCTCGTCGTCTTGAAGAACACTCACGAAGAATGATTTTTACTTCGACAGAACCTTCTCCGATTTCAAAGCTTTTCACCCTCTCGATTTAGAAGTGAAGTGGATGCGAAATGAATAAGAATTACTAAGGGGGTGGTCCCCTATATATAGGAAAAGCTTTGGCTTCCCTTGGAAGCCATTGCTGTGCAGGAATAATGCAAAATTTACCCCGGGTTCGGTTAAAAGCTGCTTTATTCGATGTCGAGGTCCAAATGACTTCAGACACGAAATCTAAAAATACCAGGAGACTCGTTGGCTTGAATACTAGTGAACCAACTTATTTTGTGAAGAAGACGGGTTCGTCAGAAGGAAGACGAGCAAAGATTCCCTTTTTGGAATTACTTTTACTATTCACTCAGACTGACAGATTTGGCTCCCGAGCGTTCGATTGATCTCAGAATGTCAATCCGTGAACGCCAATGGAATCCTTGAGTCATTTCCCATAAAAGGGGCCTGACAGAACTGGACTTGGATTAATGAGGAGGATTTCGTAAATTTCTCAAAACACGAACGCACGCAAAAGTTACTGTTCATTCTTCTTTTAAATGCGTTTTTCATCACCGGGAACTCAAATGACTTCAGAATTAAAATCCGAAAACACCGGCATACTCCTTGAGTTAATCCCTTTCTAATGGGACCACAAATGGTTATAAAATAGTTAAAATCACATTTCTCAAAAAGGCGATCTGACTCCTAAAGTCGTGACTGATATCCAACCTTAGCTAATCTTAATTAAATTCCTTCTTAAATTAATTAACTTGTCATTAACATTCCTCTAAACCTTATTCAGAAATCTGGGGTATTACATCCTACCCTCCTTAAATAAAATTTCATCCCGAAATTTACTAACCATGATAAGCGATATCAGGGTACTTCTTGAGCAACTCGTATTCAAGCTCCCAAGTTGCTTCCTCCGAACCATGGTGGTTCCAGATTACTTTCACGAGATCGATCTCTTTATTTCTCAGCTTCTGAATTTTTCGATCCACGATGGCTTGAGGTTTTTCTTCATAGGCCCTGTCCTCATTCAGGACTATTTCTTCCTTGCTAATCACGTGTTTTGGATCAAACACGTATTTC
Source organism: Perilla frutescens (assembly GCA_026008535.1). Classification (NCBI taxonomy): domain Eukaryota; kingdom Viridiplantae; phylum Streptophyta; class Magnoliopsida; order Lamiales; family Lamiaceae; genus Perilla; species Perilla frutescens. The sequence continues at coordinate 29,225,580 of BRKX01000003.1, read as the reverse complement.
CGTAACATCGAGACATGAAAGACATCATGCACGTTACTCAGGTTGGGTGGTAAGGCCAACCTGTAGGCTACTTCATTCACCTTTTCTAAGATCTCAAAAGGTCCAATAAATCTGGGCCTTAATTTGCTTCGTTTGCCAAAATGATTTATTTCTTTTGACGGAGACACCTTCAAAAATACTTTATCTCCAATGTCGAAACTGAGCCCTGTCCTCCTCTCATCTGCGTAGGCCTTATGCCTATCTTGAGCTTCCTTGATGCGTTGACGAATGAGCTCGATTTTCTGAACGGCCTCCTGGACCATCTCGGGTCCAAGTATCATTTTCTCTCCGACCTTGTCCCAATATAGGGACGATCTACACTTCTTTCCATAAAGGGCTTCATAAGGGGCCATGCCAATCGATGTCCGGTAGCTGTTGTTATAGGCACATTCTACCAAAGGCAGTAACTCCTCCTAATTGCCTCCTTGATCGATGACGACTCCTCTAAGCATGTCTTCTAGAATCTGGATGGTCCTTTCAGATTGGCCATCCATTTGAGGATGGAACGCTGTGCTAAAGTTGAGCTTTGATCCCATTGCATCTTGTAGGCTCCTCCAGAATCTTGATGTAAATCTTGAATCACGGTCCGATGTAATCGAGACCGGAACTCCATGCAAACGCACAATTTCCTTAACATACAACTAGGCTAGCTGATCTAGTCCGTCCGTTATCCTAACAGCAACAAAATGTGCCGATTTAGATAATCGGTCAACGATTACCCAAATGGCGGTATTTCCCCGCTTGGACCTTGGCAATCCTACGACAAAGTCCATGTTGATATGATCCCACTTCCATTCAGGAATTTCTAGGGGTTGAAGCAAACCAGAAGGTTTTTGATGTAAAGCTTTCACTTGTTGACAACTCAGACACCTTTCCACGAAGGCGGCTATTTCCCTTTTCATGTTATTCCACCAGAAGTTCCTCTTGAGGTCTTGGTACATCTTGGTGCTTCCGAGATGTGCTGTATATGGCGTGTCGTGTGCTTCGCACATGATTTCCTCATTTAGTCCTCCTTTGCTAGGCACACAAAGCCTTCCTTTGAACAAGAGTGCGTTGTCGGCGGCTTCCGCGAATTCTTGAGAGTTATCAGTTTGTGCTTCAGCCTTTTCTTTTCGAGAAACTCGTCTCCTCTCTGGGCTTCAATTATCCTTTGCCTTAGGTCGGGCTGAGCGACTGTCGCGGCAATTTGAGCTTGAATGGTCTCGGGTGGTGTTAGCACCTCGATCTTTAACTTCTCGAACTCCTTGCGAAGATCTTCCTGAGCTGAAACGAGTCCTAACTCTGCCTTCTCTTTTCTACTTAGGGCATCTGCTACTACATTTGCTTTCCCTGGGTGGTAGTGGATCATACAGTCATAGTCTTTTACGAGTTCTAGCCATCTTCTTTGTCTCATGTTAAGATCTTTTTGCTCGAAGAAATACTTCAAGCTTTTGTGATCTAAGAAGATCTCACACTTAGCTCCGTAAAGGTAGTGCCTCCAGATCTTCAGCGCATGAACGACCGCTGCTAGTTCTAAGTCATACGTTGGGTAGTTTTGTTCATGATTCTTAAGCTGTCTAGAAGCATAAGCAATCACCTTTCCTCTCTGCATTAGCACGCATCCTAATCCCTTACTCGATGCGTCTGTGTAGACCACGAAATCTTCATTTCCTTCTGGGATGGCTAAAACAGGGGCTGTGGTTAGCATCTTCTTCAAGGTTTGAAAACTTTCCTCACATTCAGGCGTCCATTTGAACTTGGAGTCCTTCTGTAGCAGTCACGTCATAGGCTTGGATATAGTCGAGAATCCTTCAATGAATCTGCGATAATATCCAGCGAGTCCTAGGAAACTCCTTATCTCGTTCACACTTCTTGGAGACTTCCAGTTGCTTACAGCTTCAATCTTGGCCAGATCCACCTTGATTCCTTCTACCGAGACTATATGACCTAGAAACGTTACTTCTTTGAGCCAAAACTCACATTTGCTGAACTTAGCATAAATCTTTTCTCTTCTTAAGGTTTCCAGCACCACTCTTAGGTGTTCCTGATGTTCTTCCTCATCCTTGGAATAGATGAGAATATCATCTATGAAAACTAGGACAAACTTATCAAGGTACGGGTGAAAAACTCGGTTCATTAAATCCATGAACACTGCTGGGGCGTTGGTTAATCCGAATGGCATTACCACAAACTCGTAGTGCCCATAGCGAGTTCTAAAAGCGGTCTTAGGGATATCCTCCTTTCTGATTTTGAACTGATGGTACCCAGATCTTAAGTCTATCTTGGAGAAGACACTTGCTCCCTTGAGTTGATCGAAGAGATCGTCTATTCTTGGGAGAGGGTATCGATTCTTGATGGTTAGCTTATTAAGCTCTCTATAGTCGATGCACATTCTTAACGTGCCATCCTTTTTCTTTACGAACAAGATTGGGGCTCCCCAAGGCGACACACTAGGTTGGATAAAACCTAGGTCTAGTAACTCTTGCAGTTGAACTTTGAGTTCTTGCAACTCCTTAGGCGCCATTCTGTAGGGGGCTTTTGAAACTAAGGCGGCTCCTGGTTCCAACTTGATAGCGAACTCCACTTGCCTGTCTGGAGGTAGTCCTGGTAGCTCCTTTGGGAATACGTCGGGATATTCTCTTACGACTGGAACGTCTTCGATGGAAAGCTCTCCTCCCTCTTTCCTTATTAGGTTAACTAAAAATGCTTGGCAGTCGTTCTTCCTTATCATCTTGGTGGCCTTTAGGGCGGATATCACTGGGATTTTGGTTCCTAGCCTTGATCCGTAGATTTTCACCTCGGGTTTCCCGGGTGGTCGAAACATTACCTCCCTCTCGGGACAGCTTATGGAAGCATTAGCTGAGGCTAACCAATCCATTCCTAGGATTATGTCAAAGTCCTGAATCTTTATCACATAAAGATTTGACTTAAAGTTTTCCCCTTCTATGTTCAATTCTAGGTTAGAGCAGACCTTCCTAGACATTATTTTCTTTCCAGAGGAAATACTTATTTCAAGGGCATTCTCGGCATTCTCGGGTTCAATCTTCAGTTTCTTACAAACAGACTCAGCTATAAACAAATGCGATGCTCTTGTGTCGAAGAGAGCTAAAACTGGCGTCTCGAGGAGGGTAATCATACCTACTAGATTACCTGGGGCCTTCGCAGCTTGCTGTTGATTGAGAGCATAAGTACGAGCTGGCTGAGGCGGCCTTTGTCCTTGATTGGACCTTTGATCTCGCCCTTGGTTCGGTCTCGGGTTCAGTCCCGGCCTTTGACCCTGAGATCCTCCTTGCTGCAGTCTTGGCTGGTTTCCAGGAAGTTGCTGAAGTGGTTGCGGGTACATGGGTTGCTGTGGTGTTTGGGATCGTTGGTTGTTTCCTTTAGGACACTCTCTCTTGAAGTGCCCCTCCTCACCACAGTTGTAGCACCCAGTTAAATTTGCTCGACAGACTCCAGGATGCATTCTTCCGCACTTTTGACACGGCCTAAAACTAGGGGCGTTGCTAAGTTGATTTCGAGGCACCCCTGACTCTCGGTTTTACCAGTGGGGTTTCTTCCTTCTGTCATCCCTTCTTCCTCCTTCCCACTTCCTTTTCCCTTTCGGATCATTAGACGACTAATTGGGCTGAATCTTCTGAGGAAGGATGGCCTCTATGCTCAATGCTTTGGCTAAGGTTCGGGCATAAGACATGTCTTCTTGCCCAGCGAGGGCTATGCCAATCTCGGATCTGAGTCCTTTCTTGAACTTGCGTGCTTTCTTCCCGTCTGTGTCTACTAGATGTGGAGCATGCCTTGACAACTGGTTGAATTCTCTATCGTATTCCGACACTGTCTTATTTCCTTTCTTCAGATTCCAGAACTCCATCTCTTTTGCCTCTCGGTAACAATCCGGGATATATTTCTGATACAGATCATGCTTGAAATCTTCCCAACTATAGTCCTCCCATTGAACCGGGGTTATGGTCCTTCGTACGGACTCCCACCAGTAGTCTGCATCCTCCGTTAACATGAAAAGAGCGCAGCTTAGTTTCTCTCCTTCAGAGCAAGCTATGAAATCGAAGATTCGTTCTAAGGAGCGAACTCATTTTTCGGCATCCATTGGATCTCCTAAACCATTAAACGATGGAGGGTTGTGTTTGAGAAACACACTTTCAGCTTTTGGACCGAGGTTTGGGGCTTGCTCAGGTTCGTTCTCATCCTCATTCTCGGCTTGACGTCTTCGAGGCGGCATTCTAAAGAACTAGATATTAGCGAGGTTTGATTAAATTTACACAAAGCAAGAATGCCTTTTGATAAGGTCTTTCAATTGCTCAAGATAAAGCAAACAAAATGAAGATTTAGACGTCATTCCAACATGATTGGAAAATTGCCTCATTTAGAGGACTTTGGCATCGATATATAAAATTATGGGTTGCAACCGGGATAGGGCAGTCTTTTAGAAAATTCACTGCCACTATTGGGTTTTGAAATCTTAAAGCATCTATTACATATTAAAATCTTGGTCAGAGCGGATATTAGATTACAGAAAAACAGATGGATTAGATATCTAGGTGTTCTAACAGCAACACCTTCTACATCTCCTTTGTATGCTTAATCATGAGTCGGGCCTTTACCCTTCTCCTTGCATGACGATCCTACTTCCTCTTCGCCTTCTTTCGGGTCCTCGTCTTCTTCTTCTTCGTCTCCAATATCAACCGTTTTCGGGACGGTGAACTTGAATGTCCTCATGCGAACACTCCCTTCAGGATACTGATGGGGCATACACTGTCCCAGACCCTGAGAAGCGGACACATGTGTCCACTGGTTCACTTGAGGAGTGCAGGAGAATAGGGACTCGGTGTGGTTTACGATTCGGACATTTGAGGGTCCTGCCCCTGCGGTTCCTTCGTCGTGAGGACGTGGCACTTGAAATCCAGGGGGACTGTTGAGAGTCGCCCTTTGCAATTCTAGCTCTACCACGAGAGAGGGATTTTGCTCATTTTCTTGCTGCTCGGCTAAGGCGTGCACGTGGCCATACTCTGATACCCAACGAGCCATTAAGGCTGACGAGAATTCCGTCAGGTTTCCGATCTCAGCGTACGTCTCGGGATCGCGGGTGATCGTGCTTTGCAGGATACGGTACATTGTAGGCCTCCAAGCAGGTGGCGCATGCTCACACATGCGGATACACGTTTCCAAGTCAGATACACTCCCGGGCTCCCCTCCGTAGCCATTTGCCCAAGCCCACCTTTCGAGGTATCTTGCCATGTAGGACAGCAACTGTTCGTTACCATTCCAAGTTTCTCTTCTGAATCTCTCAACTCTTTCTTGCACAGGGCGGAAAAGAGGCACGCTCTTCCTAGCTGTCGAACGACGCTTAACCATCTAGAAGAGAATAACTTAATCAGTCTAGATTCAAAAAGGGAGACCTAAGGTCCTCCTAATGTCTGGATTAATCTTGCATGCTTATTCCATTTTATGAAGCAGTTGACAACTTTTATAAAAATTTTGGTGCCCAAAGTTCTTTAAACATACATTGTTTACCTTTTCTTTTGAGTCAAAATTTCGAGAGATGATTTTTAAGTCATTTTTGAATCGAGAAATCTTTTCACAAACTTTCCATCTGGGAAATCATCTTACCCGAACACCTTTTACTTGGAATTTCATTATCACGGTTTTTCTCTTGTCCATAAAACAGGTATGCTTGCTCAAATCTTTTCCCTTCCTGTATTCCAAAATCATGAATCCAAAATCCAAAATTTCTATGCTATCATACCTTGATTTTTGGTTGAGAGTGCGAGGGTGATGGCGAGCTGTGGGTTGCTGCTTTAACTTATCAGGGAACAACTTATATCCACATAGACTTATTAACTTATTTCAAACAAAGAGACAGGTCTGCAGAGTTGCAAACTTGCTCTGATACCAACTGTAACAGCCCGGTCCCGAGATAGGGATTTTCGAGTGGGGACGGGGTATTATTAAGGGATTAACGAATAAAGATAGGGGATTTGTCAAGAAGTTTAAGAATCAAGACGTGCTTTAGAAGTCAAATGGTGATGCTCGGGTTTACTTGGATTAAAAGAAAGCATGCTTATGCAGAATGAAACGGCTAATTAATCAGATACTAACTTGTTAGACCTCTTTGCAGATGAACGGAGGTCATACTCAAAAGCAGAGATAAACATAATATTCATCTTATAAGTATTAGATCGTTCCTGAGGAGATTATTCATAGAGTATTGCTAAACATAATAGGACTTCAACAGAATTGAAAAGACTGTATCAGAGTAGCGGATCACAAAGTGGGATTTCATGGAAACATTAGATAATAACAGAACAGTCTTGGCAGCCAACCCACATTCACAGCCACCAGCATCCTCAGCATCTCAACCTGAAAACATTTGAAAAGAGGGGGCATGAGCACTAATGTACTCAGTGGGTTTTAGCGAAAATGCTTTTATAACTTTCAAGATATCCAATGATTAATAGACGGTATACGGAGAGCAAAACGCAAAAGCCCTCTCCGTATCCGTAAAATCTTTTCTTTTCTTTTGGGCCCAACTTTGCTCAAATCTGTCGTCAACTGTACCCTTAGGCATGCCATAGGATAGAAGAGGGGTTACCTCAAATATCCGAACGAGTTTGCGAGGGAAAAGCCCCTCAGCGACTACCTTAATAGTTCTGAGCTCGAGTCCTGCGTAAGTGGATGCTAAGTCCATCTCTTCCTATTCTTGCTAACATTACCAGGCTTAGAACAATGTCTAAGGCTAATATCTTATCACTACAAGATCTCGGCCTACAAAGGGGGTAAAGCTACCCTAACAAGGCAATCCTTAATCCTTAACCATACGAGCTTTATTAAAGCATAAACATTCAAGTACGAGGAAATGAACGCGGATAAACATCGATTGCAAATAAAGCAATTCTAAACACTTCATGCTAGCATAAATTGTAAATAAACAATTCTAGCATATCTAAACATACTTGAGAGCTCACTTAACTTATACTAGATTTCTTTACTTTATCTAACCCAAATAATAATTCAGCATAATCATGCATAACTCCATTTATTTCTTTCCTTGTACAGAGATCAAACAAGTTGAGCAAAATACTTTATTGGATATCTCATTTGCCCTAACATGCTTCTAGAGCTTATTAGCTCAAACTTTAGATGAGTATAGATTTACCCACATTGATTACGGAACGGAAGACGAGGCAACGAGCTGGTGGTCTTCCTTAGTATTTCTCCGAGGCTCGATTCCTCCTACAAAAGTCGAATCGTCGACTTAGAAGCCTTCTTCAAAGATTTCTAATAATATGATATTAAGTAACACCCAACTAATATTCCCTTAGCTAGGACTTAACATGGATAGCACGACTTTGACTTAATAAGGGGATCGAGAATGGTTTAATTTATTTAAGAAACCTCTGGACTCGATCTCTAAATTTTTGACGGAAAATAACTCAATATCTTATTCGAAATAATTTGAAATTAACTTGAATACCTTACTATAATTTAAACTTGAACATGGCTTAAAAGTATCATAATTTTAAAGACTCGAAAAGATCGGAAAGACGGGTACGGGAAAAGCCGGAAAGGACGGAAAACAAAACAACACGTAAAGGGAGGGGGGGCGCCGCGGGGCTACCCTGCCCCGGCGGGCTACCCGCCGCTGTGGGGCTACTAGCCCCGGCGGGCACTCCACCACCGGTGGGCTCCCCCGCCCCCGGCGGGCTCGGTGCGGCCGTGGGGGGTGTGGCGCGGCGGCGCTCACCCCCCCCACGGGGCTCCCTCTCTCCCTCTTTTATCTCTCTCATCATCTGGGTTCCTTTTTCAACGTGTTCTTCAACTGTTCTTCGTGTTCGTTGATTTCTTCGACGAACACGAAGAACACGAAGAACAATTAACCCGGATTTTTATAAAAACAACGTACATGAATTTAACATGCAATAATATGCTTTTAACTTAAATATAATTTTCGCATTACAACGGTATAAACACGAGAATCCTCCGAAATAAATAAATATGACTTGAACGGAATTTAACGGAATAACGGAGTTAATCTTCTAGAATAATAATAACGAAAATAAGATGAGAAATATAACGTAAGCGTTATTATTTTGGAACTTCAATATGAATCGAAATACTACTTTAGACGAACAATAATGAAGAACGCGAACAACATAAAGAACGAAAAGTAAATGCGGAATTTAAAAGACGGAAAAGAAATAGGATCGAGATGGACGAATAAGAATGGACGGGGTTAGGTGCGTCGAAGGAATGTGGCTAGCTCGGCGTCTCGTCGAGTCGCAATGGCGGCAGAGCCGCCTACTACGATTTCAACGGCGCCCCTAGCACATTCCCTTACCGCATCCCTTCCACGCCACTCCGCTCGTCGTCTTGAAGAACACTCACGAAGAATGATTTTTACTTCGACAGAACCTTCTCGACTTTCAAAGCTTTTCACCCTCTCGATTTAGAAGTGAAGTGGATGTGAAATGAACAAGAATTACTAAAGGGGTGGTCCCCTATATATAGGAAAAGCATTGCTGTGCAGGAATACTGCAAAAGTTACCCCAGGTTCGGTTAAAAGCTGCTTTATTCGATGTCGAGGTCCAAATGACTTCAGACACGAAATCTAAAAATAACGGGAGACTCGTTGGCTTGAATACTAGTGAACCAACTTGTTTCGTGAAGAAGACAGGTTCGTCAGAAGGAAGACGAGCAAAGATTCCCTTTTTGGAATTACTTTTACTATTCACTCAGACTGACAGATTTGGCTCCCGAGCGTTCGATTGATCTCAGAATGTCAATCCGTGAACGCCAACGGAATCCTTGAGTCATTTCCCATAAGTGGGGCCTGACAGAATGGGACTTGGATTAACGAGGAGGATTTCGTAAATTTCTCAAAACACGAACGCACACAAAAGTTACTGTTCATTCTTCTTTTAAATGCGTTTTTCATCATCGGGAACTCAAATGACTTCAGAATTAAAATCCGAGAACACCGGCGTACTCCTTGAGTTAATACCTTTCTAACGGGACCACGGATGGTCATAAAATAGTTAAAATCACATTTCTGAAAAAGGCGATCTGACTCCTAAAGTCGTGACTGACATCCAACCTTAGCTAATCTTAATTAAATTCCTTCTTAAATTAATTAACTTGTCATTAACATTCCTTTAAACCTTATTCAGAAATCTGGGGTATTACATTTACAGCTTACCACTGTTTTAAGATACCATTTGATTACCGTTTAGTTGCATACACTACGGTTTTAAACCGTAGTCTTAGGTCTTTAAGACTACGGTTAAACATCGTAGTCGTTTATATTTAAGCATTATTTAAATGGTGTATTCATTACGGTTGTACGCTCTTAGACTACAGTTGATGACCGTAGTCTTAGGTTCTTTAGATCGTCACCTTTGATTAGCATAAAGTTATATATTATTGATAAATAATAATTTAATAATAATAATTTTCACTGATTAATTTAACCGTTCCAACAAAATACAAATTACAATGATCCATACAAAATACCAACCACTTACAATAATCTATTCCAAATACAATAATATTCTACCAAAGTACAAATTATTCCAAATAAAAGTACTCAAAGAGTCAATATCTATCCAAAATACAATATCCTCCAAAATGATATCCAACACCAGTGATTGATCACACATAAATGGATCATCAGCATCTGCAACAAATCAAACTTTACTACACAACATGTAAATCAAGAACACAAACTTGATCATATTCATAATGCTAAAATCATCCACTATAACTTAAAATATTGAAATATACCTTGCATTGTTACTAAATATGATCAAGCATGTAATTAGTCCACTCAACACGAACTTCATCAATTTCCTCTTTAGAGTACTTTCTCTTTTCAAACTAAGAAAATATAACATATTAGAGAGTAACATAACATTATTACTTCTTTTCCAAATTACCTTAAAAAATTTAAAAGATTTTATCTTGAAAATTGCTTACATGTGATCGTAGAGAAATAGAGCCACTCAATTTAAGCTCTTCAATCTCTTCAATGATTTCTTTCATATAACGCATGATGAAGTACCCACATTATTTTGAATCGGATTGAAGAGGAGCCTATGATAAAAAAAATGTTAATAGATAAAATACAATTATACACTAGTTAATGTGAAATGTGCATACCTTAATCACTTCCCAAGTTGGATATTTCTTTCCTTTTCTCCCTAATATTGCGTTAAACATGGATAATGCCCTACAAAATCATATTAAATCAACCTTAATTAATGCATCATTTAATAATATATAAAAACTAAAAAAGAAAACTTGAAACTAGATGTTCAAAATCAAAAATCCTCATACGTAAAATTCTCACCATTTTCTGACGCTGGTTCAATGCTTTCAATTTATGTCTTTCATACTCGTTTCTTCTTCCCTCCTTCCTCAACTGCATACAAATAGTCAAAATAAAAACTCCACAAGAGAGATTAACCATGATTTATAAGAATGAAAGACAGACTTAAGTCTCAATTTAAAAAAAATCCTTGTCATTGTTTGGTTCAGTTTTATAAGTTACAAAAGTGTATTTATACAATTTCATAAGGAATTCATTATCAGCAAAATTTACCTGTAGTAATTCCTTCTCTCGTGATGCCTTCCATTGTTGAAACTGTTCAGCTTCTTGTTTTATCTTGTTTTGCAGTTGAACCTACAAGACCAAAGAACCATCAGAAATTTACATGCAGAGGTAAGATGGAGAATATGCGGATAAGACAAAGCAAATTTTGACCTTTTGCGCCTTGATGCACTGTATTTTGTCTTGTAACTTCTTTGCTGCTTCACCAGTCTTCTGCTTCTATTTTAAAAGCTGCACCTAATCTCTTGTTTGTTCTTAAGATCTTGTATCTGGTGTTGTGAAAATGAAAAATATTTTTTAAGGATTTACATTGACAGATCAATTGTAAGAAAAAGTGATCAGGAATATGTTATTCATGAAAAAGGAACACGGGAAAACCTGAGCTTCAAGAAGTTTTAGTTTCTGTGAGTGGACATCTTGTATTTTTTATGCATGTCCATCAGTATTAGCAGAAAGGTTTTCAACTTCGGCCAACAGTCGATCCCTCTTGATCTGCAGCAATTATGGTGAAGATGAGAATTTAACTATAAATGATTTCCATCACCATATCTATCCAATTGTTATATTTAAGTATATGACCTGCACAGTTCTTTTTTTATCTTCAAGTTCCATTAATAGTTTCTTTCCAAAGTGTTGCTGTTGTGGTATCGCCTAGCTGGGGATTACACCTCTTGATTCCCTACCTCTCTGCGGTTCCTAACACTAACTACTCAAGTAGCTTGAACCCAGAAATAGTTTACAAGAAACGATAACAACAGTAACTAGACTAGGGTTCCTTCAGACAGCTGTGACGGTGACAGCCTCAGAGGTGAAGGTCAAGGGACCTTCAAGGTTCTTTACAGGCACAGGATCTCCAGATCTATAGAGTAATCAAATGAATAAGTTAGAAACCCAGCTAAAATAATAAATAAAGGAATAGGAAAGAACAGAAAGTAATTGAGAGTGGGAAAAAGTGCCCAAGGCACGGCGGCTCAGATTTTCCCACTGGGATCTGCAGTAGTCCTCTCCGGCGACCGGAGAAAGAGTCCAGGGAAGGGGAAGAGGAAGCGGGGTGACTAGGGTTCAAGGGGGCAGGGGGTTTCAGCCTCTCTTTCTCACAACACACTCCTCCCAAACACTCAGCGGCCAAACAGGAGCCGATGGACAGAACTCTGGCCAGAGAAACCGTGAGACCGAGGTGAGAAGATCCAAAAAGAGAGAGAGAGAATGTGAGATTAGATTCTGAGATCGAGCGTATCTAGGGTGAGGGAGAAGAGAGATATTATAGATGCTTCTAGAGTATAGGGAATTACCAACAGCCTTAATGCTGTTTAGATTAGGAAGTTGGATCGTCAATTAGGGTTTAGAATTTGGGGCTGGGCCGGGTAGATAGGTATTTTAGTAATTGGGCCAGAAAAGGGACAAATGGGCCAACCCCCAACAGTTGCTTAAGAGCGGTGGTGTCATGTCCTCCAAAAAGTTTCATCTCTGACTGCAAGATAATGTAAGATAGACAAAATTATTTCTTTTGAATAAATTCAATCAACAATGATTTAGCAGGAACTTGTTTCATAGAAAAAAGTGAAATTAAAGCTTTTCATGCAAAATACAGTAAATATATTTGAACATTTACTTCAAACGGATAGAGCTTGCAATTTTTCTCAAGCACAAACTTGATACTTGCATACTTAGAAATGAAAACTAGAAAAACACCTGAGGACTAAAGAAACACCTCACTAAATTTAGGTCACCTAACATGAAAGTCTGAGATACGAGCTAAGGTCTGTTTATAATTGTTCTACAAGTTAATTCCAATCACATGCCTTTCGATAGCCCTTCTTTTATACTACAAAATTTGGTCTCTCTAGATATGGAACATCACTAAAGGAAAATATGGCTTCAAAGAGGTTCCTGACAGCCTTTAGCCATCTCCTCAGAAAAGAATCCAACTAACCAGGGGAAATATATAATCGAGAAGCAGAAGGTAGAATTTAGCCACAGTTTAGTTATGGCTTAGAAACTAATCACATACAGATATTTTAAGTGGCTTAGAAAATAAGAAACCAGATTAACCCATCAAACAAAAAAAAGAACAACACGCCAACTTATCCATTAAAAAAAATAAGAATCAGAAGGAAAAAAATGAAATAAATAAATTTGCAAAATCAAGAACACTTACCTGGTAAATCACAGATATAATAATCTTTAGATCTTATTGCTACATTTTTTTGAATGAATTGAATAAATAAAAGAAAAAAGAGACGGAAGCTAAAAGTCCCGGAGATCACATACTGAAAACTCAGGGGACCGGAGCCTCATTAAAACCCATATGGAAAACCCAAAGGAGAGAAAAACCATATGGGAAAAAGAGTACTCCTCTAAACAAAATGAAAAAAACTAGGAGAATGAAAGTCCTGTAAGACAGCATCCGAAATACAAGGGATAATAGTAGGCCAAAAACCAGAAGGGACAACAGGTGAAGCTAAAATGTCTGCAACACGATTCCCCTCTCTATAAATATGAGAAACACAAAAATGAATATTATCAATCAAGTTCATAGCAGCACGCCAACGAGCTTTGATAGTCCACGGAACCTGCAAACTCCTATGAGAAAGGAGAGAAACCACATACACGGAATCTGCCTCCAGCCAAATAAAGTCTAGAGACAGTCTTCTAGCCCATTCCAATGCAACCAAAACCGCTAATGCCTCAGCCAAGAATGCAAAACCAATACCCTCATCCGTGTGAAAACACCCAATGACCGAACCATCCGAACGTCTGAAAACTCCACCCGTAGCCATTTTACCCGGCGCTCCTTGCGACGAACCATCGGTATTGATCTTAATCTAACCAGACGGCGGAGGCCTCCAAATAACCGAAACCATGTTCTTCAAAGGGGAAGGTCTCGGTGGCACATTGAGAGCTTTCAATGTGACCAAATCCCTTACATCATTCCACATAAAACCCTTATTTCCTCTCATATAGGGGACTTCTCGAAGAGCCAAGCGAACAGTCTTGATCAAGAGAAACGGCGTAGGAACAATATCCTCATAAATAGCTTTATTGCGGAAGGTCCAAATACTCCAGATAACTGTAATAACCGCTGCCTTCCAAAGAGTTAACAATTGAGAGCTAAACTGAAAGTCCATGAATTGAATAAAAGCTTCATGAAAAGAAGCCGCAACAACTCCATCAAGCTGAAAAATCTGAAAAACCCATCTCCAAACCATCGTTGCAAGAGAACAATTCCAAAAGAGATGATCGGACGTCTCTCGATCTCCTCTACACATAAAAACAGATAGTAGGGCCAAGAAAGCTATGCAAAGTGTCCATAGTAGGGATTCTAGAAAGAAGTAATCGCCAAGCAACTAAAGAACGACGAATCGGAATTAAAGAACACCAAATCCATTTTCCCTACCTCACCGATGGAAAATGAACTCGTGAATAAAGTCTTGCCAATTTAGCCGAAACGTTACGATGTAAAGATTTCGACCAAACACGCTCATCCTCTCCCGGAGCAATCGGAACACGCAAGATATCATGCAACAACTCTGGAAAAGCGCGAACAAAAGAATGCGTGAATCGCCAAACTCCATCCACAAGAAAATCACCAACTGTATCATTGAGAAGTGCATGCTCTGTGACAGGCACACTAAGACGATCCACAATAGCATATCCCAACCAATTATCATGCCAAAAATCAATTGTTGATCCACTCCCCACAATACAATAGGATTCATGCACAAGAGAATGAGTAATTTTTTGAAGGCCAGTCCAAATAGTCGAGAATGAAACCCTCTTAGGCTTGGAAGGAGATGAGAAAAACCAAGGTTTCAGGAGCTGAAAAGTCAAGGAATTAGAAATTAAAAAATTCCAAGCAAGTTTCATCAACAGACCCTTGTTAAGTTCTTTAAAGGAGGAGACGCCTAGACCACCCTCCTCGACCATGGCGCAAGTTCTAGCTCAACTCACAGCCTTGTATGATCGAACATGAATATCACCCTTCCAAAGAAAATTTCTCATGGCAGAATCAAGCTTTTATATCAAGGAAACAGGCCATGCATACACCATCATGTAATGTATCGCCGAACTAACAATCACCGACTTAATAAGACAAAGTCGGCCAGCCATAGAAAGAACTTTCTCGTTCCAACGATGAAATTTCGCCAGAAGCTTATCTGCTAAACGCTGCAAATAAATTACCTTTGGAGTGCCAACGAAAATTGGGACACCTAAGTAATCCGTCGGAAAAGATCCCTCTATAAATCCGAGCTTAGTAGAGAGAAACTTCTTCACTCTCAGTCTGGCTCCACAACCATAAAACACTTTAGATTTAAGTTTGCTACAAATTTGGCTCGAAATCAAGGCATACAAGTCCAAAATTTTATTTAGAACCCGAACATTAGACTTAGCCGCCCGACAGAATATGAAGACATCGTCAGCATAGAATATATGAGTAGGAAAATCTCGGCCACGAGCATAAGACATAGGAAGAAGTTTCTTTTACGTAACAGCCTGAGTAAGAAGGTAATGAAACATTTCTTCCGCAATGCCAAATAAAAGAGGAGAAAGAGGATTTCCTTGTTGCACCCCCCGATTACATTCAAAATAACCCTTAGGCGATCCATTAACTAAAATCGAGAGCCTGGCTGAGGACAAAATATTCTATATCCAAACACAAAATATTTTAGTAAAACCGAGCTTCCGTCACATCCACTGAAGAAAAGTCCACTCCATAGTATCGAAAGCTTTAGTGATATCCAGCTTCAAAGCCATATTACGTCCACCATGTGTTCGATTCAAAGTATTCACTCCCTCTGAAGCTAACACAATAGCCTCATGTATCTGTCTACCTTGAATAAATCCATACTGATTATGCGAAACAATACAAGAAGCAACCCTATTTAGTCGAGTAGCAAGCACCTTAGTGAAAGAAAAAAAAAAGATTTAAGCCCTTCATCTTTGTCTCTGAAACTGCATTGATATCATCGAGCAGCCGCAAAAACTTTAAACTGCTGCTCAAGAAAACCAAAGCCTAATAATAAATCCTTAAAAGAGATCCCCTAAAGAAAATTGGTGGCAAATAGCCCAGCTATGAGAATCTAAAATTTTAATCTACAATCAGCCAAAAAGGTGGTTCATTTCATAAATTTCCAAATGATACAGAGAGAGAGAGCAGCGAGGCATTTCTCGGCAGTGCCAAGAGAGAAATGAACTGGCCTGTGTAAGTGCCCTTCGCCGCCATGAACAACTCCTTCTGCTGCTGGTACCAGAAGGGATGGCGGAAGGTCACGTGAGCAACCGGAGTGCCGCTTCAGGTACAGCATCTCCGGATCTGCTCTCGACGACCTCTGCGTTGTCGGATGATTTTTTTGATGAAGAAAATTGATGGCGCGGAGTTAGTGACTGCGCGAAAATGAAATTGGGGAAATTGAAACTTAGGATTCTGCTGTTTCATATTCTATTCAAGAAGATATCATATCAATAGTAATATATATATAAATGAAGCATTTTGGATATCATTTAAATCTTTGGTTAAGTTGGTTAAGTTATTTCTTTAATTTCAATAGGTCTATGATTCGAACCTTAAAGGTAGTATTTCTTTTTTCTAGTCTATAAAATTTTATCTTCCTAAATATAATTTTAAATTTTTTATGCACATAGACTACGGATCTGAAACCACTGTAGTCTTAAGAAACTAGAGTCACACACATAAACTATGGTTTTCAAATTAATGTAGTCTTAAGAAACCAAATACACAGACATAGACTTCAGTTTTGAAACGATCATAATCTTAAGAAAAAAATACGCACATAGACTAAGTTATTTTTGAAAACCGCTGTCTTAAGAAATGTAGACGCGCACATAGACTACGGTTTTTAAAAAAACTGTAGTCTAAAACTAATAGTCTGCGGTTTTTTAAAAAAACCGGTCTAAATAGTGTAGTCTATGAGAGTTTTTCTTGTACTAAGAGGATACAAAGGCTTATAAATGATGGACCACTATCTTCACTAGTCCTACAATCATTTTCTTTGTGTGAATCCTGTTTGGAAGGAAATATGACTAAGCGCCACTTTAAGTCAAAAGGGAATAGATCTGAAGAAGTATTGGATTTGATTAACTCTAACCTATGTGGCCCTATGTCAGTTCAAGCTCGAGGAGGGTATGAGTATTTCATCATGTTCATTAATGATCACTCAAGATATGGATTCATATACCTGTTACGTCGCAAGTCTGAATGCTTTGAAACTTTCAAAGTATTTAAGACGGAAGCAGAGAAGCAAAAGTATCAAATCACTACGTTCTGATCATGGTGGTGAGTACCTCTTAGGTGAATTTAGGGACTACTTGGTAGAGAACTGGATAACATCCTAGTTGACTGTGCCCGGCACTCCACAACAGAACAGCGTGGTGGAAAGAAGGAACAGAACCTTATCAGAGATGGTTAGATCGATGATGAGCTATTAAGAGTTGCCTATTTCATGTTGGGGATATGCCCTAGATGCGGCAGCTTACATCCTTAACATGGTTTCTTCAAATTCAGTACCCCGTACATCCTTAGAACTGTGGACTGGTCACAAGCCCAGTCTAGGTAATGTTCGGATCTAGGGTAGTCCAACACACATGCTTGATAAGGAGACTGATAAGTTGGCACCATGTTCGGAAGTAGGACTATTCGTTGGGTATCCAAAAGGAACAAGATATGGTTTATTCTATAGTCCTAAGCATCAAAAAGTTATTGTGAGTACTAATGTCTGGTTCTTAGAAGAAGACTATATGATAAATCACAAGCCCAGGAGCGTGATCATTCTTGAAGAGCTTTGAGGAGGGAATTAAAATCCTACACCATATGTACAAGAAAAGGTACTACCAATTATATATGATACAACGTGTCATAGAGGTACGAGATTTACCTCATTGCAGTGGGGGGTTGTACACAAACCTGACAGATTCATTGGTTTGGGCAAACTTCGGATTTCCCGAAAGGACTAAATAAATTAGATCCCAGAAACTACGACAAAGAAGTCCAAGACAAATATGCAGATTCTTGAAAATCTGCAATGGAGTCTGAGATTGGATCTATGGATCACAATCAACTCTGGGAGCTTGTAGAACCACCTGATGGGGTAAAACCTATTGGATGCAAGTGAGTATACAAACGCAAGAGAGGACCTGATGAGAAGGTTGAAACCTTCAAAGCTAGATTGGTGGTTAATGGGTATACTCAGAAAGAAGGGATCGATTATGAGGAAACCTTCTCGCCGGTTGCCATGCTTAAGTCAATCAGGATTCTCTTGTCTATTACCGTTCATTTAGATTATGAGATCTGGCAGATGGATGCCAAGATAACTTTCCTTAATTGAAGTCTTGAAGAAAACATCCACATGAAACAACTAGAGGGTTTCATTGCTAAAGGCCAAGAGCACCTATTGTGCAAGCTTAAGAGATCCATTTATAGACTTAAGCAGGCATCGAGATCTTGGAACATCTGATTTGATGAGGTTATCCAGTTATATGGATTTGTGCAAAGTCCAGATGTGAGTTGTATGTACAAAAATAGTGACGAAAAAGTGGTGGCTTTCCTCATACTTTACGTTGATGATATATTACTTATTGGAAACAATGAGAAGGTCTTATCAAACAGAAGGGTGTGGTTGTCCAAGCAGTTTGATATGAAAGATCTGGGAGAAGCCGGACACGTCATCGGCATCAAGATCATTCGAGATCGCCAGAAAAGGATGTTGTGCTTATCTCAAATGACTTATATCGATATAGTGCTAGCTAGGTTTAGCATTTAAAAGTCCAAGAAAGGTTTTAGACCTTTCAGGCATGGAATTCATCTATCAAAGAAAATGTGTCCCCAAACACAGTCTGAGATAGATAAGATGAAAGGAGTTCTATATGCTTCGACTGTGGGAAGCCTCATGTATGCTATGTTATGTACCAGGCCTAATATCTGTTATGTTGTGGGCATGGTAAGCAGATATCAGTCTAACCCTGGTTAAGGACACTGGACTACAGTAAAGAATATTCTCAAGTACCTGAAGATGACTCGAAATTATATGCTGGTATACTGCATTGATAGTCTCGTACCATTGGGTTACATGAACTTAGATTTTCAAGCTGATAAAGATCAGAGTAAATCTACCTCAGGCTATGTGTTTACCTTGGGAGACAGAGCCATTGCATGGAGGAGCATGAAGTAAAAATATATAGGTGACTCCACCATGGAAGCTGAATATGTAGTTGCCTCTGAGGCTGCAAAGGAAGATGTCTGGATCCGGAGCTTTTTGTTGTATTTGAGCATGGTCCCTAATTTACCAAATAGCATCACCATATACTATGATAACTCTGGTACAGTGGCAAATTCAAAAGAACCCAGAGCCTATAAGGTAAGTACACACATAGAAAGAAAGTACCATCTTATACGAGAAATCGTTAAGAGAGGAGATGTGGCAGTGGTCAAGATTGCATCGAAGGACAACTTGACTAATTCATTTACAAAGAGACTTGTGGCTAAGATCTTCAATGGTCATGTGGAGAAAATAGGGCTGAGATGCAGACCCGGGCTAACATGAACAAGTTTATAGAAAACCCAAGGCCTATGAAGATCACAGTTTTCTTAAACCAAATTCGCCTCGTATGAACGTTTGATTCCCAGGATGCAATAGATAGACCAGAACTTTTCCCCACGAACTGAACACTATGCTTGAACTTGATCAAAGAGATCTAGAACTCAAAAACTTGAAAGACAATCTTCAAAACATGAACTAAAACTAGAACTCGATCTTACTCAAAGAGAGTATTGAGAATTAGATATGAAAGAAAATAGTATGCTTTGGTGTCTTTACAAATGAGGAATTTTATAGGCTCCAAAGTGAGACCTCTCACTTGTTCACCATTAACTCTCATGATGTAACCTCCAAAGATGAAAGGTTTCCATTAGGACAAACCTTTGGGCTCTAGGATTTTGGAAAATTCTAGATAAAAATCTAAATTTCCCTTCCATTTTTCATATTTTTTCCAATAATTACCCACATAAGGGAAATTAATGAAGATTTTGATCAAGTTCAGTAGTTGAATTTGGCAGAGGATAGGTAGGTGTAACCCTTTGAACCTTCTATTGTAAAATATATCAACTATACTGGCTTTCAGTAGACGCGATGTCCTTGAACTGGTCTGCCGTTTGTGTAAATGATGGTATATACCTTACTCCATAACATATTTTAGTTCTCATTTTTATGTTCATTCATGGCCCTGAACATGCATCTGGTTCTGTAAGAGGGTTTAAGAATTGAGCCTCACACAATTCCCTTCGAAGCGACTCCACTACTCTCTTACATTTGTGACTATTTTAAATAGCCTATACTATCTCGCTCAACTCATCAATATGTAAGAATCATTAAAAGCCAAATACTTATCTTTCTCTATTCGGGTATCACTTATTAAGGGATAACAACCCCCATAGTGATCATACAAGTCTTTTTACAATTAGTTGTCCTATTGAACCTAGATATTGGGATCTCTAGTCAAGTAGGTTGGGTTTTCATTGTATCAACTCTTTTCTAGAGCCTTTAGACCCATTCCCCTGGTCGATTTTGTAACTAACTCGCTGTTTAACCATTTGGTTAATGGATCCACCAAGTTATCTTTTGACTTCACATAGTCAATAGATATAATACCAGTTGAAAGCAGTTGTCTATTGGTATTGTGTCTTCAACGTATGTGTTTAGGCTTACCATTGTACATATGGCTCTATGCCCTATCAATTATAGATTGACTGCCACAATGTAGACAGATTGCAGGCACCAACTTAGGCCAACTAGGAATATCTTCTAAGAAACGAAGTAGCCATTCAGCTTCTTCACCACTCTTGTCCAATGCTATAAGCTCAGATTCCATGATAGATCTAGCTATAAGAGTTTGCTTAGAAGATTTCCATGATATGGCTGCACCTCCCAAAGTGAATACATATCCACTTGAGGACTTAGAATCCTTCATATCAGATATCCAGTTAGCATCTCAATAGCCTTCAACAATAGCTGGATATGTCCTGTAGTGTAGTCCATAATCACGAGTATATCTCAAGTATCTAAGTAGTTTCACTATACCTTTCCAGTGTGCATCGGTTGGATTACTAGTATATCTACTTAATTTGCTTACTGCATAGGCAATGTCTGGACGTGTATAACTCATTAAGTACATCAGACTTCCTATTACTCTTAAATATTCCACTTGAGAAGCACTTTCACCTTTATTTTTTGATAGATGTTGACTAATGTCTATTGGGGTTTTAGCAATACTAGAGTTATTCTTGTTTAATTTCTCAAGAATTTCTTCCACATAATGTGACTGACTCAGCACAATCCCTTATGATCTTCAAAGAATTTTAATTCCAAGTATAATATCAGCTAGACCCATGTATTTCATGTCAAATCTTGAATTCATCATCTCTTTTGTGGAATCAATCATCTTATCATTGCTCCCAACAATAAGCATGTCATCTATGTAAAGACATAGGATTATAAATCCACTTTTACTTTCTTTAACGTAGACATATTTATCACACTGATTTATTTTTAATCCACACCCCATCATGGCATTATCGAACTTCTCATGCCATTGTTTTGGTGCTTGTTTCAAGCCATACAAAGACTTCACCAATTTGGACACCTTATTCTCTTGTCTGGGAGCAGAGAATCCTTTATGTTGCTCTATATCGATCTCTTCTTCCAAATCACCATTTAGAAAAGCAGTCTTTACATCCATCTGATGTATTTCAAGATTTCTCAAAGCAGCAAAAGTAATAACCATCCTAATGGATGTTATTCTCGTTACTGAGGAATATGTGTCAAAGTAATCAAGACCTTCTTTCTGTCTGTAACCTTTAATTGCAAGTCTAGCCTTGTGCTTATCAATAGTTCCATTAGCTTTTCATTTTCTTTTTGAAAATCCACTTATAGCCTAATGGTTTACTTCCTGGAGGAAGATCCACTAGCTCCCAAGTGTGATTTTACAAAATGGAATCAATTCTGCTTTGAATTGCCCCTTTCCATAGAGGACCTTCCAAAGAATTCATTGTTTTGGAAAAGCTTTTTAGGCTCACTTCTAACCATGTAGGTTAAAAAGTCTAGATTTCAATCCTAGCTCTTTTGCTTCTTCGTGGTTCTACCACCTCTTCATCATGTTGTTCTTCTTCCATTACTTCCATAGTATGTTTAATGGAAGTAGATTTCATTTCAATCTTTCATGGAAACACATGTTCAAAGAATGAAGCATTTCTTGATTCAATTATCGTGTTCTTGTGTATGTCTTCAATTTTAGACTCATGCACAAGAAACTGTTAGTCTTGTATACTGGAAGACCTGCGTTTATATCCATGCAACAATATTTTGATGATATAGATTGAATAAATTATTGCAGTCACTGTGTGTATTTATTTATTATTTTATTTATCTGCCAGTTCCATATACTTACATTGTAAATGATATAGTGTATGGGTATTCACACATGTTAAAGATTATATCATTGGATCCTTTGCAATGTATGAAAAGGCTCATAGCTTAGATGGTACTGGACCCACCATTGGTACACCATAGAATAATTTGATAGTTAGTTTATCTTGACTAGTTAATTATCCTAGTACGCTGATTTGTGTATTGAGGAGGATCACGATAGGATACTATTCTCTATTTTGACCTTAAATGAGAAAATAAAGATCCATAGAGTTCGGGTTCTTAAGCCATATGTATTAGTAGACATATATTTGTTATGGTATTGCTTTGACTTATCAATGAGTGAGATTATCAGATAGGATCAATAACATCGATATCTTGGGCAGTATCATATACATATATAATGGCTCGTGTAATAGATATGGTCACCATGTCCTCGTGTGCAAGGTTGATGATGTCCCCTTGAGGAAGGACATAGTTCATGTGAAACCCTCCAGGTGGAATTTATTTCGTACATGATAAATCATGTGTTGATGCTACTCAAGGAACAAACAATTAATTAATTATAATTGTCAGAAGCTTACATAATTAATTAATGGACATTATATCTTAAACATTAGTGTTGCTCCCAGTCAAGTCATGTTTAGTTTAGACCCAGTCGAGTCGTGTTTAGTTTAGAAAGGGGGAGGGGGTGAATAAACTGAATTCAAAATCTAAAAATAATATTGCGGAAAACTTTAAGGGCCCTTTGACTCGTTTTACTTTCGCAGCTTTGTCTATTTTTAGTTTGTTTGAGATATATACAAGTTGTGTGATATTGTATTCAATTTCAAGAGATATGTAGTTTAATAAAATGAAAGCAATACAACACACAATCAATTTTATAGAGGTTCGAAGCCTTAAAACTTCTACATCCTCTCTTCCTTCCAAAGAAGGGATAAATCCACTATATAATTTGAGTTCACTTTACAAATAATATAATGAAGAGAAATAAGTTTCTTTACAGTGTTAACTCAGTTAGGTCGACGGCTCACACTTGCAGTCTCCAATAGTTAGCTATTGCGGCGGTAGTTACTTTAGTGGCGACTTACACTTAGTTAGAGAGTTAGGTGATGTTGTCGTCTTTTCATGATTTTAAATCTCTTTCAATCTTCAAGATGGTTGGTCTTGAATTGGGATTATCAACTGGTTGTGCTCCTTGAACTAAGCGGTTGTTGATACTTTTCAGATCTTTTACTGAGAAGACCTTCAACTGGACTTGAACAGCAGACTGAGGTGCTTGTTGTTTTTCAATTTCTTCTCTTCTCAAGTTGACTTTTGCGACTGCATATATCACTTTAGCTGAGCTTCTAATCTTTTCTAAATGAGTGGATAGAGAGAGATAGAGCTCTTAGCATTCTTGACAAATATTTCAGGTAAAAGTCCCTTACGAATTCTGTCTCACTTGTCTTTTATAGAGGAGTGTATTATAACCATTGGTTGTGGCAGGTCTCTTGAGCGATAAGAGGCTCGTTGGTACATATAGCCATTAACATGGTTGTTGTAGCTGTTACTCTACGGTTTACTCTTTAGGATGCATTGACTTCATCGATTGTGCAGTCAGTGGCCTTGGATTTGGGCCTAGCTATTTAGTTTAGTTAATGCCTCAGTTTAGATTCTAAGAGTCATTTTTCTCTTTGTTGCTTGAACAGATTTTCAGCTCAACTGATTTTGGCTGACTTGACTTTCACTTTAGCCTTTAGTTGGATTGACTTGGGCTTTAGTTTAGCTGACTTAACTTTCTGTTTGGCCATCAGTAAGGTTTTCTTGACCTGCGGTTTGGTTAACTTGGATATCAGTTCAATTGTCTAAACCTTCAGTTCGCATGACTTAACCTTCTATTGGATTGTCTAAGTCTTCAGTTTTTCTTGAGTGTTTTGACATTTCATCAAAACTTCTTTTGATTATTTTTCTAACAATTTTTCCCTTTTTGATGATGTCAAAACTAGCAAGATGATGGAAAAATTAATTAAGAATTGGTGTTTCAATGAGATTAAGATTGAGAACTGATTAGAGTGTCTATTAACTTGTCAACCACTTGTAGTATTTTCATTTTGTAATATTACAAATGCAGAAACTAAAACTGATTAGATATTCCGCAGTCTATCTTCAGTTTTGCCTTGATTATTCTTCATCTTTCCTTCAGTTTGCTTTGTCACTTCTTCAACTTCTTCTTTTCTTGCTCGATTCACCTATGCCCTGAACTTTCCCTTCAAGTTGATCCCAGAAGCTTCCATCATCATTGTATTCTTCCTTCTTTTTGGTATGATCGAAAATGGTGGAGATATGAAGTCCAGGGGATGGGATCGGAATGCTTGGAATTAGGAAAATTGTGGCCAAGTCATCAGTGTATATAAGCAAGGTAGGAAAAGAAGGCACCGGGGTTGATAGCTAATCATAGGTGTCTTTTGTAGGAGTGAAAGTATAAAGATCCGGAACGGTAGTGTGATCTTGATCACAAAACTCCATAAATGATAGATTTGTGAACAACTCATCATCGGAGGGGATATGAATATCCTCTAGAGGCGGTGTGGCTGAAGATTGTGTTAGATCGGTATGTTGAAGAGGGGCCTCAGCTCGAACTATGAACTAGATTCGGTTGATCATGGAGTCTAGTATTTCCATCATTGTGGGCAACATGGAGATTGGATGATTCATCCAAGTTTTACTCCAGTGGCCTTCTAAAATCTAGAAGGATAGTTCTCTGGTTTGGATAAGGTGTAGCATCATCACCTCATCAACTTGAAATCTCCAAAGATGCCAATGGAGATACATCTTTAGATTTGAAAACAGAGGTGGGTTAATTTCTTTGAGCAACCCAAAGTAGGTATTGAGTTACTGTTCGAGAGTTTGTGAAAACCTCAATTTCATTGAAGTCCTGATAGTAGAAGTTAGAGAGGGTAGAGCTGGCTGGAAGAGTTGACTGATCACTCGTGTGAGTAGTACGATCAGTTTCATAAATTGGACGCTTTCCTTTGTCGTCATTGAGAATGATTTCTTTGGTGGTTGAGGATTTTGAACCTGGTTTCTTTGAGTTGTAAATGGTTGGGAGCATGTCTCTTTGGAAGATGGGTTCTCAATATGGAGTACAACCTCCTACTTGATTTTGAATTATGTAACTAACTCAGTTTTGTAAAACCGACTAGTTCCGCAAAAGTCATTGATTGATGATCAAACCAAGCTCACCAAACATTTAGTCATAGTTGAGCAAGAATAAAAGACACCCATTTAGATTTAGATCCGTAGTATGGAGCAGCCATGGGATATGACTTTTCATCCGTGAAGTTTGGTGGTTCGAAGTTGTCGTGCAAGATGTGAACTACTATGTCCATGAGTTGAATGAACTCAGGCTTTAGACTATCCTTTAGTCGATGAAAGAAGTCCTGATGTTGAACATGTGGAGCCTTTCACCTCTTCTAAAGATCATGCTTGGTGGGGAGATCCAGATCATTGACTTATGGATCGTCACTGGGAAGGAGAAATAGGGATGTCATTGTATCTTTGGTGACAATGATGACTTAATTATGGACAACTGAGATAATATTTTCTCCAATGGGTTCCGTATTGACGTAGAACTCAGAAACTTACTCGGGTATATATTTTTGTGGCATCGTTTTGAAGAAAGGTAGTGTTGGGGTTTTTTCGAATTAAACCACCGCATGATCATTTGGTTGTTCATCAATCCATCTTCATGTAAATCATATTTTTATGTCACATGCATGTTTATCACAGTCTAACAGAAAAAGCATGCATAGCAGATTCGAATCTAATAAAGCGGAAACATAGAAACAAATCTACTTACAAATCGATAGATGGTCTGTGGACAAGATTAAAGATGTAATCTTGCTGTTGAATGAACACTGTAATTGGCGCCACTAGCACCTCAAAATTGGCCACCACAGATTCTACTCCAAGATCTTCTGTTGTATTCCCGGACTGTATCTAGATTCGAAGTAGGCTGAAAACTACTAGATAGGGTTGTGAAATCTGTGGATAACTTTGAGAGACAAAGAGAGGCTGATTATTAATTGTATAAATTTCACCCCTCCTCCCCTATATATAGGGAGGTGGGTGAAATTTCCATCTCCAAACTCTACTGGGTTTGGGCCTCTATCTCAAGTTCAATATCAAGTCCACTATCAGTCAATTGGGCTACTACAAGGATCTAGAAGAATATTAAATTGGTCCACTAATTTATTTAATATCCAATATCCAATAAACTTAGGATATAATTAAATAAATTAAGTTTTACTTTTATTCCACTAAAGAAGTAAAATTGACCTACCAATTTAATACATATTTACGAATATGCTTTCTCCTTTAGTCCAGCCATTCCCCGTGTTTAAGATATAATGTTCATTAATTAATTATGTCAGCCTCTGACAACTATAATTAGTTAACATCAAAAACCTTGAGTAGTACCACATAAGCTTTACCATGTAAGGAATAAATTCCACCTGCAGGGTTTCAACATGAACTTGTGATTTCTCAAGAGAACATCATCAACCTGGCACACCAGGACACGATGCTCATGTATACTGCTTGAGATATCATGTATACATTGTTATTATCCAAGATATCGAATTCGATCTATGAAAAGATCTCATCCATTGATAAATCAAAGTAACAAACAACGTACACATATGTTCACCAATATCACATGAGTTCAGAACCCAAACTCTGTGGATCTTTATTCTCTCAGTAACTGGGTCTGAGATAGAGAATAGTATCCTATCGTGATCCTCCTCAATACACTAACGAGTTTACTAGAATAATCAGTTAGTCAAGATAAACTGACTTATCAGATTATTCTACGGTGTACTGATGGTGTGTTCAGGACCATCTAAGCCGTGAGCTCTTTAATACATTACAAGGTTCTAATGATATGATCTTACCGTGTGACTCCCCACACCATATCATCTACAATGTAAGTATATGGAACATTTCATAGAATAATTATAGAACATAATCTAAATGCAAACAGTGACTGCAATAACTTTCATTTCATATCATCAGAAATGTATACAAAGACAAGTCTTCCAGTATACAAAACTAACAATCTCCCACTTATACGTGAAGCATGTCTTTTAAGCATAATAACTAACTGGCTAACTCTCCAATCAAAACTATCAACTCAAACTGTGCCACCAGGTCTGCATCTCATTCCCATTTTCTCTACGTGACCATCAAAGGTCTTAGTCGGCAGACTCTTCGTGAATGGATCAGCCAGGTTGTCCTTCGATGCACTCTTGACTACCGCCACGTCTCCTCTCTCAATGATTTCTCGTATAAGATGGTACTTTCTATCTATGTGTTTACTTACCTTGTGGGCTCTGGGTTCCTTCGAATTTGGCACCGCACCAGAGTTATCACAATATATCGTGATAGTCTTAGGCAAATCAGAAACCATGCCCAAGCCCACTAGGAACCCGCGAAGCCAGACAACCTCTTTTACAGCCTCAGATGCAGCTACATACTCGGCTTCCATGGTAGAATCCGCAATACATAGCCCGAGGTAGACTTACTATAATCTTTGTCGGATTGAAATTCTGAGTCCGTGTAACTCAAAGGCACTAGACTATCAGAGCGGAAAACCAACATGTAATCTCGAGTCCTTTTAAGGTACTTGAGAATGTTTTTGACCGCAGTCCAGTGACCTTGTCCAGGGTTAGACTGATATCTGCTTACCATGCCAACGACATAGCATATATCTGTCCTAGTGCATATCATAGCATACATCAAACTTCCCACAGCCGAAGCATATGGTACTTTCGTCATTTTCTCTATCTCAGATTGTGTTTGGGGACACATTTCCTTGGATAGATGAATTCCATGCATGTAAGGTATAAAACCTTTCTTGGAATCTTGCATGCCAAATCTAGCTAGCACTGTATCGATATAAATCGCCTGGGATAGACATAACATCCTTTTCTGGCGATCTCGAATGATCTTGATGCTAAGGACATGTCCGGCTTCACCTAGATCCTACATATTGAACTGCTCGGACAGCCATACCCTAATGTTCGACAATGTCTTCTTATTGTTTCTAATAAGCAAGATGTCATCAAGTACGAGGAATGCCACCACATTTCCATCATATTTCTTGTACACACAACTCTCATCTGGACTTTACACGAATCCATATGATTGGATCACTTCGTCATATCGGATGTTCTAAGATCTCGATGCATGTTTAAGTCCATAAATGGATCTCTTAAGCTTACACACCACATGCTCTTGGCCCTTAGCAATGAATCCCTCTGGTTGCTTCATGTGGATGTTTTCTTCAAGACTTCCATTTAGGAAAGCTGTTTTGACACCCATCTACCAGATCTCATAATCCAAATGAGCGGCAGTAGATAAGAGAATCCGGATTGACTTAAGCATGACTACCGGTGAAAAGGTTTCCTCATAATCGATCCTTTTTTTCTGAGTATACCCTTTTACCACCAATTTTGCCTTGAAGGTTTCAACCTTCCCATCAGATCCTCTCTTGCGCTTGTAGACCCACTTACAGCCAATGAGTTTTACCTGATCTTGTGGTTCTACAAGTTCCCAGACTTGATTGTAATCCATAGATCCAATCTTAGACTCCATTGCAGTTTTCCAAGAATCCGCATCTTTGTCTCGAATTGCGTCGTCATAGGTCCTGGGATCCAATTCATTGAGACCCTCTGGGAAATCTGAAGCGTCTCCCAGACTAATAAATCTATCAGGTTGGCGTACAACCCTCCCACTGCGACGAGGCAGTTCCTGTACTTCTGTGACACGTTGTGCAGTGTTTGGTGGTTCCTCTTCTTGTATAAATGGTGTAGGATTCGATCCTCCCCTTAACTCCTCAAGGATGATTTAACTCCTTGGTTTGTGGTTTATGACATAGTCTTCCTCTAAGAATTGAGCATTGGTGCTGACAATGATCTTCTGATCCTTAGGAGTATAAAACAAACCACCTTCCGTTCCTCTAGGATATCCAACAAATAGACTTACATCAGTATGAGGGGCCAGCTTATCAGCTTCCTTATCCAATATGTGTGTTGGGCCTTCCTCCAGTCCATAGTTCTGTGGGTGTAGCAGGAACTGATTTCGATGGAACCAAGTTAAGAATATAGGCTGTCGGTTTTAGGGCATATCTCCAGAACGAAATGGGCAACTCAGAATAACTCATCATTGATCTAACCATCTCTAACAATGTACGATTCCTTCTTTCCGCCATGCTATTCTGCTGTGGCGTTCTGGGCGTAGTCAACTGGGATGTAATCCCATTCTCTGCCATGTAATCCCTAAATTCGCTTGAGAGGTACTCGTCACCATGATCAGAACGTAGTGACTTAATACTTCTACCTGTTCATTTCTCCGCTTCCGTCTTAAACTCTTTGAATTTCTCAAAGCATTCAGACTTGCGACGCAACATGTAGATATAACCATATCTAGAGTAATCATCAATGAGAGTGATGAAATACTCGAACCCTCCTCGAGCTTGAATTGATATAGGGCCACACAGGTCAGAGTGAATCAAATCTAATAGCCCTTCGGATCTATTTTCTTTTGACTGAAAGGACACTTGGTCATCTTACCTTCCAAACAGGATTCACACAAAGGAAACGATTCCAGTACCAAAGAAGACAATGGTCCATCGTTTACAAGCCTTTGTATCCTCTTAAGGTTAATATGACCTAGCCTTAGATGCCAAAGATAGGTTTGATTCAATTCCGAAGGTTCTTTTCTCTTGTTAGGGTTTATGATCGATGTATTCAACAGTTGTCTTTATGTAGTGTTTTTAATTGGTTGAAGAAAGTATAAGTGTCCATCCAATGTGCCAGAACAGATAAAATGTTTACCACTAAAGATAACTACTTTGTTATCAAAAGAAACAGAATATCCATCCATAACCAATTTAGAAACTGAAATCAAGTTTCGTCTAAAACCAGGCACATAAAGACAATCTTTTCAAAACCAAAGTTCTATCACTACTGAAAGATAAAACAACATCTCCCACTACAATAGCCACCACTCTTGTAGCATTGCCCATGTAGATGGTGATCTCATCCTCACTCAGCTGTCTTTTTACCAGGAACCCCTGTAAAGACATGTAAACATGATCAGTAGCTCTAGTATCTACTACCCATGACTGGGTAGAACAAGTTGCTAAACATGTTTTGATGAAGCCATGCAAGGCATTGAAGGCCTTGAACCTAAGCTGCAATTCAAAGGTCCAATGACGTGATTTCGAGCGAAGAAATTGCAAGGTTATCTACAAGTGTTGATTCACAAAAAGTTCGAAGAATTAGAAGATGCGAAAGGCAGCCATATATTAGTTAATTTATTAACTAATGAAGATCAAGATCATACCATGGAGAATATAACTTGAAGAGTTGAAGAAGAGAGCAATAAGAAGTGCACGTGTACATGAACAAGTCGACATGCATGCATAAAGAAATTCGGCCCTTATTCAATTTAATTAGGGGTTGAATTTTATCAAGACTATAGTATTTATTTTATTTAATTTTAGACTATAGTGGATCAGATTTTATTTAATATTTTGATTTTAATTTTCGTTCATAATAGTATAGGTTTGACTAGAATTGTATTTAAGGCAATTTCCAACCTTGAATCGAATTCTAGTTTAGGTATTTTTCTAGTATAGTTAGAAATCCTTTTTGGATCAGATTTTTAGGGTTTTTATTTCATTATTTTCGTGCTCCCTATGTCCTATAAATAGGGGAACCATGTTACTTTGATATTTTAGACATTATTGATTAAAATTGCTTTTGCATTCAATTTGTGTCTCAACCGTTTTAAAGCTTTTGATTGTTTTCCTCGAAAATACTCATTCTTGAAGCCTAGCAAACTTTGAGTTTTACTTCAAGGGAACATTCTAATTCATACAAAGAATTAGGGTGAACTCGCTGCAAAGAACAACTTGGAGATTCATTTTCATCGTACAAGATACGCCGGGGATTAATCGGGTTGTAATTCACCAACACCATCATCGCCCATCATCATCAATGACTTCCTACCATCCTTCATCGATGTTTGTAGCCTCTTCAACCATTCAAGACCTAATTGTGTGTCGATCATCAAGGGTTTGGTACCGTACACGTCAAATTCACCGTGTTCGTCGTCGATACCGTAAGTACTTCATAGCCTTAACATACCCTATCTACTCAAACCCCTCTGAACCCATTAAACACATCCTAACCGCCCCATATTCATCCCTCAAACCATCGTTCCAAATAATCCCTTTATTGTTGGATTTGTGTTCCATTGTTGTGTCATCATCTAGGTGTCGTAATTAGGTTTAGACCGCTTTGTTTATTCGTTTGAGTCATTTGATTGGTTTAATTTCAGTTTATTATCGTTTATTTGAGTCTTAGAGTAGGATTGAACCCTTCCTTTAGTTGGCGTGTTCTTTCTAGAAGTCTTCCGCGCGTCTCGTATCCTTTACAAATTGTCCGGGTTACATCATAAATTTGGCATCAGAGACACGTCAGCTCTGCTGGTCGTGGTTCAATCCTATGTGTCAATTTATTACTTACGTGTCAGTTGATGCGTATATCGAGTTGTAATAGTTAGTGTTCATTGAAAAAAAACAAGATCGGTTAAAAAAAAACCGAAAGTAAAAAAAACAAAAAAAAAGGTTACGGTAAAAAAAAAGAGACCGAATCCAAAAAAGAAATCGGATAAAAAAAGAGAGAAAATCCATAAAAAAAAGGAAAATCTAATTTGATTTTTGAATTACCTTTTGAGTTCGATTTTAATTTTAGTTCTTTCCTTTTGGTTCTAGTCATAGTTGGTAACTCCCTTGTGAGCTTTATTTTAGTTTTGGAAATTTTCCGTACAGTATAGTTCTTTAGTTGGTAGTTTCCAATTGAGTTATATTTTAATTTGGTAGCTTCCATTTAGAGTCTAGTCTAATTAAGGTATTTAGATTGTGTCACACTAGTGGTACACATATCCAAATCCTTTTCTTTCCTTCTTTCTTCTTTTCTTTCCTTCCTTTTACCCTAACACACTAGTTTTCCGGTTTTCCATCTTCTCCCTACTATTTCTGCTCCCGAGCTCCGATTTTTCTCCACCATACCATTCTGGAAACGTCTCGATGAGATGAACCAAAATTATTAATATTCTATGACATATGTGCTTTTTTGGCCAAATTCCATCAGCTTCAAGGTGAAATCGAGAGAAGTCGATCTCAAGCAACGGAAGAGTCGATTAACACCACCATATACACACCTATCACACGAGCACCACTAAATACTTGAGAGCATACATGAGAGGTAAAATACAGAGAGAAAACATGAGTGATTGTGAGGAATTGTGAGGTCCTACACCTTGTTTTTCTTTCATGTTTGTTCATTATTTACAGGTACACATGGAATCTAGAGACGGTTATAATAAGATGTATGATAAGGCACCCGCTTCATCTAGTTCTCATACAGACGTGGCTTCATCGATGCCACAGCCTTGGAATGCCCAGTACCACCATCAAGAACTGGAGCATAAACTAGATAGTTCGTTGGCCAAGATGATGGCACAACTCGAGCTTATTGCTGCTCGAATTCCTGTACCACAACCAGTTCAAGGCCAACCTGTCCAGCCAGAAGAAGCAGCTCGTCAACCTGAAGTAGCTCAATAGCGAAAAGTAGTTCATCAACTTGAAGCAGCTTGTCAGCCAGAAGTTCATATAGCCGAGCCAGCCAGAGCGAATGCTAGAGCACCACAAGCTCAGCGTCGCCAACCTCAAGTGCAGTTTAATGATCACTATGATCGTGATACTGAAGAAGACTATGGTTACTATGCAGAGGAATTAGAGGCTGAGTATGATCCATATCAGAGACGTGACCGACCACGTCTGCCCTACAGACAAGCACCCCGACGTGCAGATCCTGACAGCTTGTTGAACAATATCAAAACAAGCGTCCTAGAGTTTGAAGGCCTTCACGATCCTGATCTGTACTTGGATTGGGAACGTAAGGTTGAGAATATTTTCAACTGCTATGACTTTCCTGAGCAGAAGAATGTCAAGTTAGCATCGTTAGAGTTTAGAGGCTACGCAGCCTCATGGTGGGAGATGCAGCAGGAACGATGCCGACTTGAGAGATATCCACCCGTCGATACTTGGGAAGATATGAAAGGATTTTTGCGTGGCAGGTTCATTCCTGTGCACTATCAGAGAGAGCTCGAGAAGAAGCTCAACCGGATCAAGCAAGGTACACGGTCAGTTGAAGAGTACCACAAGGAGCTTGAAACCGCCCTGAACTGAGTTGGGAAATAAGAGACCTTGAATGCTACCATCATCCGGTACATTGAAGGCATGAATCCTGACATCGCATGTGAAGTTGAACTCAAGAACTTCACAAGTATAGAAGAGATGGTGCATTACGCATCAACTGTGGAGAGACAGCTCAGAGAGGGCCAACGGAGATCGCACCACAGTTCAGCCCCTATTCGACCCCCATGGAATAAAGGAACGAATTCCACATCATCTTCTACCCCTTCTATTGAGCCTACTCGACCCCGAGGTCAGACTGGACCGCCCGAGTGGCGTTTCGACCGTTCTACACTGCAGCCCAATCGGCCCAATCCACCCAGCCCAGCACCTAGTGTCAACCAACATCGTGCTAGAGATATCCAGTGCCATGAGTGCCAAGGTTGGGGCCACTTTCAGAACCAGTGTCCAAACCCGCGTGTTCTGTTCATCACCGAACAGAATGAGATCGAGTCAGCCAGTGAGGACAAGGACCAGCCTGCAGTTGACTCCAAGAAGGAGCCAAAGACGTCTCCAGTAAACTCGGATGAATGGGAACCCGAGCTTCCTCATGTTAGTCTTGAGTCTATACGCAGTCTTAGCATCAATCGTGAAGAGGAGCAGTCGGATCAACGTGAAAACATTTTTTTCACATGTGTTACTATTAAAGACCAGACCTGCTTGATGATAATAGACAGTGGGAGTATGATCAATGCCATGAGCTAGTATGTAGTTGACAAATTGGCGCTGACCACCATCAAGCATCCGAAACCATACAAGTTGCAGTGGCTTACAGATCGAGGAGAGATCAAAGTAACGGCTAAGGTAAGTGTCTCATTCTCTATTGGTCGATTTTCTGACTTTGTTTTCTGCGATGTTATTCCTATGGATGCAGCACACATATTGTTAGGTAGACCATGGCAGTTTGACAGACAGACGGTTCATAATGGCTTTGCAAACACGTACATCGTGAAGGGAGATGGACGGACTACTACACTAAAACCACTGTCCCCTAAAGCTGTTGCAGAGGATCAGAGAATTATGCAAGAGAGGTTTAGAGCTGAGAGAGCAAAAGAGGCCGCCGCTGCAGCCTGGATTGCCGCCATCGGTACCCAATCGACTAAGACCCCCAAGAAGGCCGCCACTCATACTTCTTCAGCCCCTAAACCGTCCTCCAATGATTCCCTTATGCATGGGAATTCGTCTGGATCAGCTGCAAAGAAAGATCAAAACCGCAACTTGTTTATTTCAGTGAAAGGCGTAGAAAAAGCATTAAAAGCAGGGTTACCTTTTGTTCTTCTATCTTATAAGAGCAGTGCTATTAATGATGTTTCTTTGCCTAGTGTTGTGCAGCCACTTATGGAGGAGTTCGCGGATGTGTTCCCGGAAGAGATTCCAAGTGGATTACCTCTAGTTCGTGGGATCGAGCACCATATTGATTTCCAGCCCGGTGCCGTCTTACCAAATCGGCCAGCATATCGGACGTCTCCTGAAGAGACCAAGGAAATTGATAGACAAGTGAAAGAGCTGCTTGAGAAGAAGCAGATTCGAGAGTCGATGAGCCCCTGCGTAGTTTCAGTCATTCTAGTCCAAAAGAAGAACGAGTGGAGAATGTGCATGGACTGCCGCGCCATCAACAAAATAACAGTGAAGTATCGATTCCCTATCCCTAGATTAGATGATATGCTTGATGAATTATCCAGTTCTAAGATCTTTTCTAAAATTGATTTGCGTTATGGATATTTTCAAGTTAGAATGATGAAGGGGATGAGTGGAAAACAACTTTTAAGACTAAGCATAGTTTATATGAGTGGTTAGTTATGCCTTTTGGTCTCACTAACACACCGAGCACATTTATGCATTTAATGAACCATGTTTTGCGTGACGTGATTGGGAAATTTATAGTTGTGTACTTTGATGATATCCTAATTTACAGTCACGATGCACAGGTGCACGTAGCACACCTTAGGCGTGTTTTTGATATTCTGAGATCAGACTAGTTATATGAAAATTTGTCTAAATGTTCCTTTTATTTAGATGAAGTTGTATTTCTTGGTTTTGTTGTGAGTATATGTGGTATTGAGGTTGACCGTTCTAAGATCAAAGCGATTGAAGAATGGCTAACGCCCAAGTCAGCCACGGAGGTTCGATCCTTTCATGGCCTTGCCAGATTTTATCGTCGCTTTGTGCATGATTTTTCTAGCATTGCCGCGCCTCTTACTGAGCTAAGTAAGAAGGATCGTAAGTTTGAGTGGGGTAAAGCACAGCATGAAGCATTTACACGTTTGAAGCATCTTTTATGTCATGCACGTGTTTTGTGTTTACCTGATTTTGATAAGGTTTTTGAGATTGAATGTGATGCCTCCGGGATAGGTATTGGTGTTGTTTTAATGCAAGAACGGAGTCCAGTCGCCTACTTCAGTGAGAAATTAAATGGTGCAGCTCTACGTTATTGCACATATGACAAAGAGCTGTACGCATTAAAGAGATCATTGGAGACATGGCAGCATTTTCTATGGCCAAAGGAGTTCGTGATTCACACGGACCATGAGAATTAAAAGCATTTGAAAGGGTAGTAAAATCTGAACAAGAGGCATGCGAGATAGGTCAAGTTCATCGAGTCCTTCCCGTACGTCATCAAATACAAGAAAGGAGAAGACAATGTTGTTGCCGACACCCTATCTAGATGGTACACGTTGCTGAATTTGATGCATGCTAGAATGCTTGGTTTTGAGTCGATTAAGAGTCTGTATGCATGTGATCTATTCTTTGCTTCAATTTTTGATGAGTGTTTGAAAAAGTCTTAGTCTTTCGATGGGTTTTTCGTACATGTTGGATTTTTATTTAGTGGTTCTCAGTTATGCATTCCTAGTTGTTCTATGCGTGAGCTACTTGTGTTAGAATCGCATGCGGGAGGTTTAATGGGTCACTTTGGTGCGAATAAAACATTAAGCATGCTGCATGAGCATTTTTATTGGCCGCAAATGAGAAGAGATGTTGAGCATGTGTGTAGTAGATGTGTTACTTGCCATACGTCTAAGTCTACTTCACATCCGTTTGGTTTATACACGCCCCTGCCCGCCCCTAGTTCACCTTGGATTGATTTCTCTATGTATTTTATCTTAGGTTTACCTAGGTCTAGATCGCGTAAGGATTCTGTTTTTGTGGTTGTTGATCCTTTTTCTAAAATGGCGCATTTCATTGCATGTAGAAAAACTGATGATGTTGTGCATATTGCCAATCTGTTCTTTGTGCATGTAGTTAGATTGCATGGTATTTCTAAAACTATTGTTAGTGATATGGATTCCAAGTTCTTAGCACATTTTTAGAGAGTTTTTTGGGGAAAATTAGGGACTAAGTTGTTTTCTACTGCATGTCATCCACAAACCGATGGTCAAACTGAGGTTGTGAATCGCACTTTAGGCACACTACTTAGATCTTTAATTAAAAATAATCTGAAGTCTTGGGAAGAGTGTTTACCTTATGTTGAATTTGCATATAATCGTGTGGTACATTCTTCTACTAATATGTCTCCTTTTGAGTTTGTTTATGGATTTAATCCGTTAACGCCTACTGATTTGTTACCTTTACCTGTTGAGCATCTAACAAGTGTTAAAGGTTTGAGAAGAGCTGAGTAAGTTAAGGAGATGCATGAGAGAGTGTGTGCTCGCATTGAGCACAAAGGGAAGCACACGGCCGACTCCAGAAACGTGCGATGCAAGCAAGTGATATTTCAGCCCGAAGATCGCGTTTGGATTCATTTGAGTCCCGGACGGTTTCCAAATCTGAGAAAGTCCAAGTTGTCACCACATGGAGATGGCCCTTTCATAGTTTTGAGTCGTGTAAATGACAATGCTTACCGCATTGATCTTCCAGGTGAGTACAAATGTTCTTCAACTTTTAATGTTGCTGATTTATCTCCGTTTGTTGCAGATGAATTCGATCAAGATGAGGATCCAAATTCGAGGATGGATTCTCTTCAGTAGGGAGGGAATGATGAAGCCATACAAGGCATTGAAGGCCTTGAACCTGAGCTGCAATTCAAAGGTCCAATGACATGACTTCAAGTGAAGAAATTGCAAGGCTATCTACAAGTGTTTATTCGTAAAAAGTTCAAAGAATTGGAAGATGCGAAGGGCAGCCATATATTAGTTAATTTATTAACTAATGAAGATCAAGATCATACTATGGAGAATATAACTTGAAGAGTTGAAGAAGAGAGCAAGAATAAGTGCACGTGTGCATGAAGAAGTCGACGTGCATGCATGAAGAAATTCGGCCCTTATTCAATTTAA
Source organism: Perilla frutescens (assembly GCA_026008535.1). Lineage (NCBI taxonomy): Eukaryota > Viridiplantae > Streptophyta > Magnoliopsida > Lamiales > Lamiaceae > Perilla > Perilla frutescens. The sequence continues at coordinate 29,187,930 of BRKX01000003.1, read as the reverse complement.
TTAGGGGTTGAATTTTATCAAGACTAGTATTTATTTTATTTAATTTAAGACTATAGTGGATGAGATTTTATTTAATATTTTGATGTTAATTTTCGTTCTTAATAGTATAGGTTTGACTAGAATTGTATTTAAGGCAATTTCCAACCTTGAATAGAATTCTAGTTTAGGTATTTTTCTAGTATAGTTAGAAATCCTTTTTGGATCAGATTTTTAGGGCTTTTATTTCATTATTTTCATGATCCCTATGTCCTATAAATAGGGGAACCATGTTACCTTGATATTTTAGACATTATTGATTAAAATTGCTTTTGCATTCAATTTGTGTCTCAACCGTTTTAAAGCTTTTGATTGTTTTCCTCGAAAATACTCATTCTTGAAGCCTAGAAAACTTTGAGTCTTACATCAAGGGAACGTTCTAATTCACATGAAGAATTAGGGTGAACTCGCTACGAAGAACAACTTGGAGATTCGTTTTCGTTGTACAAGATACACCGGGGATTAATCGGGTTGTAATTCACAAACACCATCATCGCCCATCATCATCAACAACTTACTACCATCCTTCGTCGACGTCCATAGCCTTCTCAACCATCCAAGAACTGATCGTGTGTCGATTATCAAGGGTTCGGTACCGTACGCATCAAATTTGACGTGTTCGTCGTCGATACCGTAAGTACTTCATAGACTTAACATACCCTATTTACTCAAGCCCTTCTAAAACCATTAAACACATCCTAACTGCCCCATATTCATCCCTCAAACCATCGTTCCAAATCAGCCCTTTATTGTTGGATTTGTGTTCCGTTTTTGTGTCATCGTCGAGGTGTCGTAATTAGGTTTAGACCGCTTTGTTTATTCGTTTGAGTCATTTGATTGGTTTAGTTTCGGTTTATTGTCGTTTATTTGAGTCTTAGAGTAGGATTGAACCCTTCCTTTAGTTGGTGTGTTCTTTCCTAGAAGTTCTCCGCGTGTCTCGTATCCTGTACAAAAATTCGGGTACATCATGTTTCCACAACCAGAGTGTGAGATGTACCTCTCTTCTTCTTCTTGTTAGGACACGCCGCCTTCCAGTGACCTGGTTGGCCGCACTTGAAGCACTTAGTCTTCAACTTGAACTCCTTGGGAGGAATATTTTCCTTTGGCTTCTTTGCCTTAGGCGCCTTATCTGCAACCTTCTTAGGTGCATTTCTCTTCTTCCTTTTTCCACCAGAAGAAGATACCCTTTTTTCAGCTATGTGGGCCTGAGGATCGCTCTTTTGGAGAAATTCAGCCGCCTGAAGATCTATGAGCAGTTCAGTCAGGCCGACATCCCTCTTAATCATGTTAAAATTCAGCCTGAACTGCTCAAACTTCGAGGACAAGCTATGAAGAACAATGTCGATTTGAGAATCACCATCCAGCTCTCCACCCAAGGTCTCGATCTCAGATAAATACCCCATCATCATGAGAACGTGATCCCGAATAGGTGTGGAGTCAGACATTCTCGCAACCATTAGCTTCTTCATTGCCAAATGGCGTGCCGAGCATTCTGATGACTGAATAGCTGTCTAAGGTTGTACATGATATCATAAGCGGTTTTCATAGGCTCATGCTGATGTTGCAACACACTTGACATAGATGTCAAGATGTAACAGCGCGCTATCTCATTAGATCTAACCTACTTATTATATGCAACCTTTTGGGCTTCGTCAGAACCCTCATCTTAGGTCTATTTATTATATGCAACCTTTTGGGCTTCGTCAGAACCCTCATCTGGCTGTTGAGGACAAACCTCATCAAGTACAAACTTGTGTCCCTCAGCAACAAGAACTAAGTTAAGGTTACGAAGCCAGTCATTGTAGTTTTCACCGACAAGTTTGTTTTCTTTGAGGATTGAGGACAGATTGAAGAGTGCCATTGATGATATGAAATCACTGAAATTAAAACATGTATTACAATCACAAAACACGTTTAGGATAAACAGTATATAATCGAAAACCTCACAAAAATTATATACTTTTCTACCGACACTTTAAAAACGTCTTTTATAAGCCACGATAGTGTGGACGTTTATAAAATTCATTTTTAAATAAGTTAAACCTTTAATTTGCCTCCAGTTGAGTTTCCTTACAACAAGTAAATTAATAGCCGGATAATAAACATGGTCATGTAATCATCTAACTGATAAGCCATGATCGTGTGGACGTTTATCAATAAATTACATCTAAGTGTGCACACCATTATCTTTGCACCAAGAGTACTATTCGAATTTAACCGCTCGAGATGGAGGAGTCAGTTAGTTCTAATAGTGTTTTATAGCTATCTATTTAGGAGATTTAATTTCTAGAGAAATCTGTGATATGACACATCCGATATGGAGGAAGACCGATGTCAATGCGCATGCCCATCACTTCTCAATTAAACCAGATTTAATGGAGACCGTATGAGATTTCTACATACTTTGGTATGAATCTCTCCCACTTAGTTATTTATGTTTGAGGTTTCATTTTATCCCATTATCGAACATACAAACATCACATAAAATGATGAACATCTATTGCATGCTTCAACATAATAAGCAACAATAATATTCCAACTATCATGGCTTATATCTCATGTTGATTGATGAGATAAAACTGGAAAGTCAGCTCCGGAAATAGGGCTATGGCCGCCGCCCCCTTCACCGCACCTCGCCGAAAATCCTAGCTCCATTTAGGGTTTCGGGACGTGAACCGGTGAACCTTTCTTTTTGGTGCTGAACTACTTTCCTCCTTTGAGTTGATCTCCGATCTTTATTCAATACAGACTATCTATTCCGAAAGGAAAAATCTAATATTGCTAGAATAAAAATTACAACTCAAAAACTCGGTCTAACAGCTTTATATCTATTACATTAAAACAACGTAAAATAAAACCTAGACCTAATCCATGGATTTTCTCATGGATTAAAATCATGTAGCCAAACCGGCATACGACCAACATTCATTCAACATAAACATATATCACATAAAATAAAGGAGCCCTGATAGTTGGTAAACCTGCAAACAAACACAGTCTACAAAACCAACAATCATATATTATATGATCCACATAAAATAACATATGATATCTATGCATGAATATTAAATATCAAATTTTACAATTAATTAAATTAATTAATTCGATATTATCCACAAGATAAAAATTGGAAATTAAAATAATTATCCACCAATTTAAATCTTATGATTTTCTAAAATATCACTTAAAATAAATCTGGAAATTAATTATAAATATCCACTAAATTTATTTAATATTTTCAAACCACCCTAATTAAATATTAATTGGATATCTTGATATAAATTAAAAATCTAATCCAAATATTGTCCATAAGAATCTAAATCTTTAAGGATAAGGTTTGAAGATTTGATCCACTTCAAAATCTTCCAAAACCTATCCAAAATTAAATTCTTATCACAATTGGATTTTGATAATTATTCATACATATCCAAAATCACCTTATCCAACTTTTAATCCATAGATTTTTGAAAATACTCAAATAATAAATCTGAAAATTTGACCCACTTCAAATTCTTCCAAATTTAAAATTCTATTTTCAAATCTATCTAGATTAAAATTAGGTAAATTATGATATACATCAAACAATATCAAATCTTAATCCAAAGCTCAAATTTTCGATCCATATTACTAGATAAATCTGGAAATTTGATTTTGATCAAAATCTATTCAAAATTAATTTAATAACTCTCGAAAATTACACTATATTTCACATTTGGAAATTTTGACATTAATCAAAAAAGTATTCCAAATAATATAAGAAAAATAAATCTGAAAATTTTGATCCATTTCAAAAATTACCAAATTTAAAATTCTAATTTCAAACATATCTTGATTAGAATTTTGTAACTTTTGATAAACATAAAAAATCCCCAAATCCTATTCTAATCACACAAGTTTTCAACCCCTATCCAAATTAAAGCTGGAAATTTTGATCTTGATCAAAAAACCATCCAAACTTTAATTCATGGTGATCGAAAATTGTAACACAAAATTAGGGAATTTTAACACATTAAAATTCGAAAATTTTGACCTCTAAATTTTCGACCCCTGTGAGAATTAAATCTGGAAATTTGAAGGACATCAAATATCAATCAAAATTTAATCCCATAGTGACTGAAAATTCTATAGACTTCAAAACTAGAATTTTCAAATTTAATAAAAAATTCTTCCAAGTTTTGAATACCATAAAATCGAAATACATAGCCAATTAAATCTGAAAATTTAAACACCATAAATTTATCATCAAATTTAATTATGTAATTCGAATTCATGCTTGGATTAATCCCAGAACAGTGCCAAAACCCGCTCTGATACTAAATGTTGGGGTTTTTTTGAATTAAACCACCGCAGGATCATTTGGTTGTTTATTAATCCATGTTTATGAAAATCATATTTTTATGTCACATGCATGTTTATCACAGTCTAACAGAAAAAGCATGCATAGCAGATTCGAATCTAATAAAGTGGAAAAATAGAAACAAATCTACTTACAAATCGATAGATGGTCTGTGGACAAGATTAAAGATCTGATCTTGCTGTTGAATGAACACTGTAATTGGCGCCACTAGCACCTCAAAATTGACCACCACAGATTCTACTCCAAGGTCTTCTGTTATATTCCAGAACTGTATCTAGATTCAGAGTGGGCTGAAAACTACTAGATAAGGTTGTGAAATCTGTGGATAACTTTGAGAGACAAAGAGAGGTTGATTATTAATTGTATAAATTTCACCCCCCTTCCCTATATATAGGGAGGTGGGTGAAATTTCCATCTCCAAACCCTAATGGGTTTGTGCCTCTATCTCAAGTTCAATATCCAGTCCACTATCAGTCAATTGGGCTACAACAAGGATCTAGAAGAATATTAAATTGGCCCACTAATTTATTTAATATCCAATAAACTTAGGATATAATTAAATAAATTAAGTTTTACTTTTATTCCACTAAAGAAGTAAAACTGACTTACCAATTTAATACATATTTACGAATATGCTTTCTCCTTTAGTCCAGCTATTCTCCGTGTTTAAGATATAATGTTCATTAATTAATTATGTTAGCCTCTGACAGCTATAATTAATTAACATCTAAAACCTTGAGTAGTACCACACAAGCTTTACCATGTAAGGAATAAATTTCACCTGCAGGGTTTCAACATGAACTTGTGTTTCCTCAAGAGAACATCATCAACTTGGCGCACACGACACGGTGCTCATGCATACTGCTCGAGACATCATGTATACATTGTTATTACCCAAGATATCGAATTTGATCTACGAAAAGATCTCACCCATTGATAAATCAAAGTGACAAACAACGTACACATATGTTCGCTAATATCACATGAGTTCAGAACCCGAACTCTGTGGATCTTTATTCTCTCAGTAACTAGTCAGAGATAGAGAATAGTATCCTATCAAGATCCTCCTCAATACTCTAACGAGTATACTAGAATAATAATCAGTTAGTCAAGATAAACTAATTTATCAAATTATTCTACGGTGTACCGATGGTGTGTTCAGGACCATCTAAGCCGTGAGCTCTTTAATACATTACAAGGTTCTAATGATGGTGTGTTCAGGACCATCTAAGCCGTGAGCTCTTTAACTCATGAAATTATTGTCGTATCATTTTCTGCAAAGAGGAGTTTGAATGAGAAGATTATGCAAGATGAAGAAGATGCAAGTAAAGAGATGAAAGTTTTGGTAGTGATAGAAGAGTTCATCCATTGGCATATAAATTAACTTTGCATGCATAATATTGTAACAGCCCGATCCTGAGATAGGGATTAATGAATAGGGACGGGGTGTTATTAAGGGATTAATAAATAAAGACGGAAGATTAATGATGAAGTTTTAAGAATTAAGATGTACTTTTGAAAGATAGGCGACGGTACTCGGGTTTACTTGATTAAGAAGGAAACATGCTTTAGCGGAATGAAATGGCTAACTAATCAGACACCAATAAGCATAGTGCCATTCATAGGTCAAAGCGAATAAATAGATATCAATATGAACAAGCCTCTTCATAGGTGGTGTGTCATTTTATACCAAAAATAAATAACCCGATAGCAGTCGGTATGCCCTTACTGCACAGTACAGCGATGAGTGAGATCGTCTCCCAAGGGACCGGTGAGAATTACTCTATATTTCCAATCTGTGGGACCAAACTTTCAAGGGGTTTTGTGATTTTAATAAAATAAACAAAATTAAATAAATAACTAGAGAGATGCACAATTGAACAAAATGAACGGATTTAAAATATTAGAAGAAATATTCCGGATTTCAATTAACTCCACCCTAGCTTACCTAAACTGATCCTAGACGCAAAGATGAATTCAATTAACACATACAAACCAGTTATAGCTACCGAAGACGCTTACTGACGCAACCTAATTCCTCCGTAGTTTCTCGATAATTAGGAAGACGCTTCAGTAATTATTTCCCTAATCGACTGACAACCGTAAGAGACGCTCTATAGGTTTAATGAGCCGACAACCTTAAAGTCTAGAGGAACCTGATTCATAATTAACAGACTCTGACGCAGGACCGTGAATTAAGATTGCTATTCTCCCTAGTTCTGAAGAACCGTTTCGCCACTAATTAAACTTAAACCACAATTACGGATGACCAGTTTAATTGACTACTAATTAATTCCGACTCACTAAATAGTTGCAACTATCTAGCAATATCGAAACAATTAACGACTCGAAATACAAAGAATAACAAATGCATACAAATTAATTTAATGAGAAAAGAATAATTGGATCTCACAGTTTAGCTAGGCCAGGGCTTCGTTAGTTGTCACCGGAATAAAAATGAAATTAGCTAGAACTCATAGTAAGATTGAATCGCAAGAAAAATATTAATGTAACAAATACCATGAAACAACTGAAAAAAGATGAATAATTCTGCTCCAGCGAGAAATCGTCCTTTGGTTCTTGTTCGTGCGTGAATAATAAAATCTGGAATATCCCCCTTAATAAAGATAAGTCCTAATCTATATATAATATCCTTAATTAAAAATAATCTAACATGGAAATTAACATTCTAATCCAATCCAAATAGATAATTAGCAAAAGGTGGACTCTTGAGGCGGTGGGAATTATGGATCCCGCATAACAGCCATGGGCTTTTAGTAAATCCCGCATAACAGCCTAAAATTGCATGCTCAGGCCCAATCTTTAAGTTATCCGCCTATATCATCTTGTCGTATGCCCACACGGCCTGGCTTCAAGTTTCAACTTCCTTTGTGCAGCTCATTCTCCTACAAAAAATATGCCATTTTCTCCATCTTTGCATTAGTGACCTGCAAAACTCTTAAGGTACAACATTTTTCCAAAATGGCATCATTATATAGCAATCAACATAGTTAAACCACATCAAATTGCCCCTAAAATATCAAGTGGAATTAGCCCGATCAAGTCCCCCCATACTTAAACAACGCTCGTCCTTGAGCATATCCAAGCACATAAGAGACACACAAACTCTAATGAAAACAAATAAAAACAAAGAGTACTAGCTGCCTTGAACCGAAAAGTGTTCAGAGCAGGAACCATGATTTATCCAACCAAAACCACCAACCTGTTCTGTTCTAAAGAATATACCAAAGCTTCTCATTCATGTCAAAAGAGTGCTTAGTGATCCAGCCTCACTATGGTTCACTCTAAATCTCTCAAAGAATAGGGAACATAGAAATTCACACAAGTCGTGATTTGTCACTCTCAGCACAGCATAGCCTTGCCTATATGTCACTAGGATCATCAACAAATAAGATCAAAGCATAAATCAAAAGGTCTTTTTCCAAGGGTTGTAATGGGGCTCGGGATTAGAGGTAGGATTCTTTTGGGTGAAGTGGCTTAATAACAAGAAAACATGCAAGTTTTTTCAAAGTGTAGATTCAGAGCATAGCTGCAATTATTTAGCACTTTCAACTCCAAGCTGGCTTTCTTAGATCATATAAACACAGGGTATGCTTTCAATCAATCTCAATTTTTTTTCTGAAGCTTTGCTTCTTATTTCTGCTTTCTTTCTTTCTTCTTTTCAGTGTTTCTTTTTTTCTTCTTCTTTCTTTTCTCTATTTTTTTATAGAACGGAAGCATAAGATTGCCCTTCTACTTTCCAGCGTCACTTCTCTTATTATTGCAGCTCAGCAAATTAAGGAACAACTTGCATATTTTCAAGGTCAAAATTAGGCTAAAACAAGGCTCTGGCTTCATGTATAGTGGCTGTAACAAAAAGCATAAGGAATGTAAAGCTCAACAGGCTCACTAATTGGCAATTTGAAGGGTAGAAAATTTTTAGGCCAAAGCTCGGTTAATTCCTAGGTGCCTTTATCATTTCCATGCTTGAACTCAAAAGGAGTAAAACAGTGGCAACAAGGCAAAGCAAGCATTCAGTAAACACAATCCGACACTCTCACAACAGAAATGGGAGCTTTCTATAGATTATTCATGCTCACAGGCTCAAAAACTCACATTTATCGGCTAAAAGAACATGATCAAAAGCACAATTCATCGTTCATGAATTCATCAAAGAATGGTGTATCATTATTACAGAACAACATCCATCAATCCATTCAAACCAACTCATAGCCCTCCCTCCTCCTACTCCTCAGATCATGGCAGCCAATACTTAACAAAAAAAAACACGAGCAATCTCCCCCTACCACACTTAAACACCATAGGGTCCTCACTGTGTAGGGAAAGAGGACGCAACAAAAATAAAAAAACAACACATATTAAACAAATCAAAATAAAAGTAGAACAAAACAACAAAAGGAAAAACAAAAGGGGAAAAGAAAGGCAAACTCCTCAATCCGACAGGTGGCGCAAGGCTTGCTCGAGAGCTGTGAGACGCTCATCGATCACATCCAAGCACTGGCCAAGACGATCCTCCAAGCCGCGGGTGGCTTCAGTGATGAGAGCCTCAATCTCAGTAAGGAGAGTGGCACGGGCAGTCGGTATAGTGGAGGAAGAGGAGGGACCTGCACTTGAAAAATGACTCGAACCTTGGATGCCCGGTCGGGTGAGCTTATACTGCCCTTGTGTATCAACACAAATCAAGCGCATGGCAGCAAAGTCAGCAATAGTAAAGAGAGTAGCATGTAGTGGATCAGGATCATCAAGCGGAATATGTAAATGTTGGGCAAGCAAAGTCCCAAAGTAGCCTAAAGGGGCTCGACATAGAAAATGATTAGCGCTGTACTGCCACTGTCGTGCTAACCAAAATGTAAAATTAAGTTTTTTATTCGAAAGCATGCAATCAAGAATGAACAACTCTTGCAATGTAACCACATTCATCATATCAATACGACTAAACAAGTTGGCCGCCAAAAACCTATGACAAAGACGGAGAGCGTCATCAGAGTCAATGCTCAACAAACGCCAACGCTCAGGGGCGAGAGCGGAAAATGACTCAGCCACATCACAACATGCAGACTCATACAACTCATCACCAAGAGACTCATCAGATTCAAATCCCAAAACCACATTCAAAGCGTTAATAAACATATGAAAATTCCTACCCCGTAAAGAAAACACTACAGCATGTCGATCATCAAGAGCCCGCGAAGAATCAAAAACATAAGAGGACAAGAATTCTAGATAGATCTCCCTATGGACTGGGGCTGAAACATTTAAAAATGGGGACCAACTGACACTATTAAAATGGGCACAAATCTGATCATTTACCCCTAAAACAGCAATATCTCCCCAGTCAAAAACACAAGCACCAATCAGAGCGCGCTTGACATTCCTCTCGGCACGGGGTTGTACCTGATCAGGCTTTCAGAACGGCGGTTGTGGGAGTGGGCTGCGACGGTGGGAGGAAGAAATAAGGGCGGAGTCCTCGGGAGACGTCTGCAGAGCAGGGGGTCCGGGTGCGGTGGATTTCGACCGAATCCAGCGCCAGAATGGAGGCGGGTCGATGGCAGCAGAGGGACCAGGGACTGGAGATGGAAGGGGGGTGGGTGAGGGCACCCGTTACGATGAAGATCCTGGTGGAGTGGGGACGGCCGCCGTTGACGGTGTGGTCGAGGCAGACGCTGGCTCAATCGGCGTAGAAGGTGGAGCGGCGGAAACTGGGGCTGAAGGGGACATCATCGGGGAGGTGGCGCTTGTGTTGCCGGCGGCGAGATCGATGAAAAGTTGTGGCCTGGTCCGGCGTCTTTTACTGACGGATAGGGAGACGGTGTTCATGCTCTCAGAATGGCACCGGGAGTGGCACAGGAATGACGGTGGTTGATTTAATTCAGGGATGGTGGCAGGAGTTGACGGTGGCGGTGAGGGCTCCGGCGGAGATGAAGGAGCTGGGGTAGGTACCGAAAAATCCACTGTGGAATGCGGATAGACGGCCACTGGTGAGGTGTGCGGTGGGGAAGAAATGGCTGGTAGTGGGGAGCGGTCAACGGATGTGGCGGCTACTCGTACGACTTTCTTCTTAGCACTACGTTTCTTGCCCATGGTGGTGCCGCAGATTTTAGCGGTGGTAGGAGAGTGATGAAAGCGCGGGAGGTAGAGAGACAGTGAAAATCTGAAAAGTCGCACGAGAGAGTAAGAAGGAGCGGTGAAAAAAATTTGACTAAGGGGGAGGGGGCTTAAATTGGGCATGAAATTAGGGCTTAAGGAAAATCCCCAAAATTAAACTAAGCATAATTGCAGAATAGTCCTTGAGCATCGCAGAATGTGCGAAATTCCCCCCCCCCACACTTAGAATGTGACCCAGTAATTAGGGTTAAGTTATTTTTTTTATTTTGGTACGTGAAATAAAATAACAGAAGTATATAAAGGGAAAGCAAAGAAAAAATAGTAAAAAGAAGAGGAAAAGAAATCGGGTTGCCTCCCGATAAGCGCCCTTATTTAACGTCGGAGGCTCGACGAAGGAAGCAGGATTAAGCTGTGGGCACCGGGGTCGCCAAATCGACCCCATCAAAACTGGACCAGTCAGTCGCGGCACAATAAGGCTTGAGCAATTGGCCATTGACGTGCAACAACTTCTGAGTAGTGAGACTGCGAATTTCCACAACGCCGTGGACTGACATTGACAACCTCAAATGGTCCGAGCCAACGAGACTTCAATTTACCTGGCATGAGCCGGAGGCGGGCATTAAAAAGCAACACCTTTTGGCCAACTTCAAAAGTCTTTCGCCAGATATATTTGTCGTGTAAAAACTTAGTTCGGTCATTGTATGCACTGGCGCTGTCATAAGCTTCCAACCGAATTTCCTCCAGCTCTTGTAACTGATAACGCCTCTCATGACCAACTAGTTGAGGGTCGAAATTACATTTCTTGACAGCCCAAAAGGCTCGATGCTCCAACTCGACCAGCAAGTGGCATTGCTTTCCAAATATCAACCTATAAGGGGACATCCCGATAGGTGTTTTGAATACTGTGCGGTATGCCCATACAACATCGTCTAGGTGCAGACTCCAATCCTTGCGGTTTGGGCATACGGTCTTCTTCAGAATAGTCTTGATTTCCCGATTCGAGACCTCGGCTTTCCCATTGGATTGTGGATGATAGGCGGTGGCGAGGTGATGGTGAACTCCATATTTCTTGAACAAGGCTTCTAACGTGCGATTGCAAAAATGTGTGCCTTGGTCGCTAATGATAGCTCCAGGTACACCAAAGTGTTGGAAAATCTGAGTCTTGAGAAACTTACCAACCACCTTTGAATCATTAGTCGGAGTGGCCTTAACCTAAACCCACTTGGAAATGTAGTCGACAGCTAACAAGATGTAGGAATTACCGAACGAGCTTGGAAAGGGGCCCATGAAGTCAATGCCCCATACATCAAATATTTCGCACACCATAATAGACACTTGAGGCATCTCATTCTTGGAAGAAATGTTGCCCAGGCGTTGGCATCGATCACAATCCTTGCAAAAGTGATAAGCGTCTCGGAAAATCGTGTCCTAATAAAAACCACAATTGAGGATCTTTCGGGTTGTTCTCCTTGGCCCAAAATGCCCGCCGCAGGCATGGGCATGGCAAAAAGTCAGAATGGACTGAATTTCATCATCAGGGATACATCGTTGAATCACTTGGTAGGCACAAGTTTTCCATAAATATGGATCATCCCAGATGAAGTATTTGGCCTGGCTTCTTAACTTGTTCTTCTAGGCAGTTTCGGTACCTTTTGGGAACATCCCAGTGGTGAGAAAATTCACCAAATCCGCATACTAAGGAGCTGTATCCGCAGCTGTAAGTAAAAGTTCATCCAGAAAATCGTCCGATATGGGCATACCGTCGGACTCTGTCAACAGCCTGCTCAAGTGATCAGCAACATTATTTTCAGCTCCCTTTTTGTCTGTAATCTCCATGTCGAATACTTGCAGTAGAAGGACCCAGCGAATGAGGCGAGGTTTGGATTCTTTCTTGGAGAGCAAGTATTTCAGAACAGCATGGTCTGTGTATACCACCACCTTCGATCCAACAAGATAGGATCTAAACTTTTCACATGCGAAGACTACGGCCAAGAGCTCTTTCTCTGTCGTCGTGTAATTGTATTGGGTTGGGTTAGGAGTCTTGGAAGCATAATAGATGACATGGCTCTGCTTCCCACTCTTTTGTCCAAGTACCGCTCCAACCGCGAAATCACTGGCGTCGCACATGAGCTCAAAAGGGAGGCCCCATTGGGGAGGCTGAATAATGGGCTCAGAAGTGAGTTTTTCTTTCAAAATATCAAAGGCTTCCTTACACTTATCGTCAAAGTCGAAAGGAGCGTCCTTTTGCAGCAACTTGGTCATTGGTTGTGCGATCTTGGAAAAATCTTGAATGAAGCGCCGGTAAAAGCTTGCGTGACCTAAGAAGGCACGAATTTCTTTCTCATTAGAAAGGTAAGGTAGCTTCACGATCAAATCAACCTTTGCTCGATCAACTTCAATCCCTTTGGCAGAGATGACATGGCCAAGCATGATGCCTTGCTGCACCATAAAGTGACACTTTTCGGAATTCAACACCAAGTCAGCCTCGACACATCTTTTAAGAACCTTATCCAGGTGCTCTATGCATTTTTCAAACGAGTCCCCATGCACTGTAAAATCATCCATAAAAATCTCGATGCAACTCTCAATCAAGTCGGAGAAGATACTTATCATACACCGTTGGAAGGTGTCGGGCGCGTTGTACAACCCAAATGGTATTTTTCGGCAGGCAAACGTTCCAAATGGACAGGTGAAGGTCATCTTTTCTTGGTCATCTTAGGCAAAAAAAATCTGAAAGTAGCCCGAATATCCATCGAGAAAGCAAAAGAAAGATTTTCTTGCCAAGCGTTTGAGCATCTCATCAATGAACGGCAAGGGGAAATGGTCTTTGCGTGTCGCATCATTTAGTTTCCGAAAATCAATGCACATGCGCCAACCTGTCTGCAACCGCATTGGAATCAACTTGTTATTCTCATTCTTCACAAGCTGGAAACCGGATTTCTTAGGGACCACGTGCACTGGACTGACCCATTCACTGTCGGAGATTGGGTAAATAATCCCTAGCTGGAGTAACTTGAGGATTTCTTTGAGAACCACCCCTTTCATCACCGGGTTCAATTTCCTCTGTGGATCTCTGGATGGCTTGCAATCTGGCTCCAGAAAAATTTGAAGCATGCAGATATCTGGACTGATTCCTTTGATATCGGCTAAGGGCCACCCTATAGCGCCTTTGTGTCTCTCCAAAACCTTTATCAGTCGGCCCTCCTGGTCTGGAGAGAGATCTTTGCTAATGATGACAGGCAGCGTATCTTGCTCCCCTAGGTAGGCATATTTCAGATGTTCAGGGAGGACTTTCAGTTCGAGAATGGGAGCTTTCATCTTATAGCGCCTTTGTGTCTCTTCAAAACCTTTAGTTCAGTGTCCATTGGTAAGGGCATACGGCCCGTTAGATTTCGAGTTGGAAACTCACTGGTGGCATAAAGCTGCTGTATAATCCCTCTAATTGCCGCTTCTTCATCTGAGTTGGCGGCTGGTCCAGTCACTCCACCGAAAAGGACCTGTTCTAATTGATCATCCCTGAAATTATGCTCAACAAACTCGTCAACTAGTGTATCAAAAATTTGGTATGAGAGCCACATCAGCTCTGCTGGTCGTGGTTCAATCCGACGTGTCATCTACGTGTCAGTTAGTTATCGTACGTTTCATTTAATTTTTGTTTGTTTCGAGTTGTAATCGTTGTTATTCATTGAAAAAAAAAGAGAGTATTCGGCAAAAAAAAAGATGAACAAAAAAGAGATCACCGATTAAAAAAAAATCATATTTGATTCTTGTTAATTTCGAATTTTACCTTGTGTTTAGATTTGTTTCCATATTTTTAGGGATACTTAGATTGTGTTCACATTGGTCAAACATATCTAAAAGTCTCTTTCCTTTTCCATTAGATTTCTTACCTTGTTTAGATTTATTCCATCCTCATCCATATCTATTCAAGATCTTCCACCCCTATCTATCATAATTTTCGATCCTACACACTTTAGGATTCGAAATCTTTCATCTATCTCCTATCTACACCCGGTTCACCTTATACACCACATGGTCCATAAACCCGTACACCCATACACCCGTACACCATACACCCATGGTCCACATACACCATCTAGTTGAAACATTCATCCACACGCCTACTTCTACTCTTAGCAACCTTCCGGCTTGATTCTATCTGTTGAAGCTTGAAGAAGACCCAGAGGAGCTAATCAAGAAGAAGACTGTTTTGATCCACCCACCCCCAAAAATTCACTCCACACGTGCACCACATATTTGAGAGACATACACAAGTGAAAAAAAAATCAAGAGTGACTTACACGAGCGTTTGTGAGGAATTGTGAGGTTCTACCTTCCTTTTTCTTCACGTTTGTTCGTTGTGCAAGAACCATGAAGAAAGGAAACAACAAAGAGGCGTCTACTCCACCTCTTAAGAAGCCTAGATTGCTAAAGACACCAGGCGAGCAGTCCTACTCGTCCGAACCACAGTGGGATGCCGAGTACCAATATGAAGCCCTAGCTAAGCACTTTGAGCGACATACTCGTCTACTGAAAGACGAACTTGGCAACCAAGTAGCTGAATTGCAAGAGGAGCTTGCAAAGCTAAGATCCCAATCAACCGCATCCCAAACGGTCCAAGGAGATCCTGAGAAGAGGCCACTCGAGCCTCAAGACGAAGAAACGAGGCAATCTGAGCCTCAAATCAATGCAGCAAGGCAACCTGAGCCTCAAAATGATGTAGAGAGGCGTCCCGAGCCTTAATTGGAGCCTACTAGCCGATGCCAGCAGCAGAGAACTGTCAACAGGCCGCCGCCTGTACAGCAAGATGTTCAAAGGCCACCCCGAGAGCCCGTCTTTGAAGAAGAATATGACTATGGATACGATTCCTATGTAGCCAGTGGCTATGAAGCTGATTACACACCACAAGGACAAAGAGGACGCCATGGACGACCCCAAGGTCCCCATAGGCGTGCTAACTATCAAGATAATGATGATGGTAGGCTCAACAATATTAAGACGAGCATACCTGACTTTGAAGGCCTTCACGATCCTGATATCTACTTAGATTGGGAACGTAAGGTAGAGAAGATCTTTGCATGCTACAATTTTTCAGAGCACAAGAAGGTGCAACTCGCATGCTTAGAGTTTAGAGGCTACGCAGCCTCATGGTGGGAAATGCAACAAGAGAGAAGGTGCAGAAATCACAATCCACCAATTGACAATTGGGAAGAAATGAAGGGATTCTTGCGTGGTCGATTTATTCCCATTCACTATGAAAGAGAGCTTGAGAAGAAGCTCAATCGGGTCAAGTAAGGTACTAGATTTATTGAAGAGTACCACAAGGAGTTGGAGATGCTTTTAAACAGAGTTGGAAAATAGGTGACCCTAAATGCTACCATCATTCGGTACATTGAAGGTATGAATTCTGATATTACATGTGAAGTCGAGCTCATAGACTTCACCAGTGTAGAAAGGATGGTGCAGTATGCATCGATTGTGGAAAAGCAGCTGAGAGAGGGTCGTCATCGATGCCACTACAATTCAGCCCCTACACATCCTACTTGGAATAAAGGTCCGCCGTCCACATCATTCGAAGTCGAGAATGATGCAGCCCCTAGCCAAGTTTACCCGGAAGTTCAACTAAGTTTGGTCACAATCCAGAGTTTGAGCATCATTCGAGAAGAGGAACAAGAACACTAATGGGAGAACATCTTCTTTACCCGTGTAGTGATTCAAGGTCACACGTGTTCCATGATAATTGACAGTGGCAGTGTGATCAATGCCATTAGTCAATACGCAGTTGAAAAGCTTGGTCTACCCGTTCAACAATATGCAAAGCCTTACAGATTGCAGTGGCTTACAGATAGAGGCGAGATACGCATGTTTCACCAGGTAAGTGTCTCATTCTGAATCCATAAGTTTTCTGACACTGTTCTGTGTCACGCTATCCCTATAGATGCGGCACACTTGTTGTTAGGCAGACCTTGGCAATTTGATCGATGTGTTGTCCACGACGGATGTCTGAACACTTATACCGTCGACATTAATGGCCGAACTAGCACATTGAGGCCATTATCACCTAAAGACGTTGCTACGGATCAGCAACGCATGTAAGAGAGGTTCAAAGAGGAAAAGGCGAAGCAAGCAGTCACAAAACAGTCCCCGAAAGCCACGGCCGAGACCTCCACTTCCGGGCAGCCCCTTGTCATTGCCCATACCCCTTCTAAACAACCTTATTCGAATTCTCTAGCTGTGGAAAAGAAGTTGGAGTCGAGTTCAAACAAGCCTCATGCGAAGAGCTTGTTTATTTCAGCAAAAGGAGTTCAGAAAGCCATTAAAGCAGGTATGCCTCTTGTCCTACTTACATTTAAGAGCAGTGATACTAATGATTGTTTGCCTAGTGATGTCCAACCCTTACTTGATGAGTTCAAGAACATTTTTCCTGAGGAGATACCCGGAGGACTTCCACGAGTGCGAGGAATCGAGCATCAGATCGATTTTGTCCCCGGAGCCGTACTACCCAACCGACCAGCCTATAGGACGTCTCCCAACGAAACTAAGGAGATAGATAGGCAAGTCAATGAGCTGTTGGAGAAGAAGCAAATCCGAGAGAGTTTGAGCCCGTGCGCCGTTCCCGTGATCTTAGTGCCAAAGAAGAACAAAAAATGGCGTATATGCATGGATTGCCGTGCAATCAACAAAATCATGGTAAAGTATCATTTTCCCATCCCTAGATTAGATGATATGCTTGATGAGTTATCTGGTTCATGTGTCTTTTCTAAAATTGATTTGTGTTCTGGTTATTTTCAAGTACGTATGCAAGAAGGTGGTGAATGGAAAACTGAATTTAAAACAAAGCATGGTTTGTATGAATGGCTTGTTATGCCTTTTGGTCTCACTAATGCACCAAGCACATTTATGCATTTGATGAATCATGTTTTGCGTGAAGTGATTGAAAAGTATGTAGTTGTGTATTTTGATGACATTCTGATTTACAGTGACACGACACATACACATATGCAGCACCTTAGACACGTTTTCGAGTTACTTAGGGAGTCAAAATTATATAGTAACTTGTCTAAGTGTTCTTTCTGCATGAATGAAGTCATTTTTCTAGGCTTCGTTGTGAGTTTACGTGGTATAGAAGTAGACCTTTCCAAAATCAAAGCGATTGAGGAATGGCACACTCCTAAGTCTGCGAGTGATGTGAGGTCTTTCCATGGCCTTGCTGGTTTTTATCATCGCTTTGTGCACGATTTCTCCAGCATAGCCGTGCCGCTTACTGAGTTAAGCAAGAAAGATCGAAAGTTTGAATGGGGTCCTGTTCAAGAGCTTGCGTTTAACACTTTGAAATCATGTTTATGTAATGCGCCTATTCTTGCTCTTCTGGACTTTAATAAAACTTTTGAGATTGAATGTGATGCCTCGGGCAAAGGGATTGGTGCTGTTTTGATGCAGGAACGGCGTCTGATCGCCTATTTCAGTGAGAAACTCCATGATGCAGCCCTTCGTTATTCCACCTATGACAAGGAGTTGTACGTACTCAAGAGAGCTTTAGAGACGTGGCAGCACTATTTGTGGCCTAAGAAGTTTGTGATTCACACGGATCACGAGAGTCTGAAGCATCTGAAAAGCCAACAAAATCTGAACAAGCGACATGCACGATGGGTAGAGGTTATCGAGTCCTTTCCGTACGTCATCAAGTACAAAAAGGGTGCAAAAAATGTTGTTGCTGATGCATTATTGAGAAGGTACGTTCTCTTCAACCTTATGCATACTAAGATGTTGGGATTTGATGCAATTAAGGAGTTATATGCATGTGATGAGTTTTTCGCACCTATCTATGCTCTTTGTTGCTCTAAATCTCGTTCACATGATGGATATTTCATGCATGAGGGGTTCTTGTTCAAGGGTTCACAGTTATGTATTCCTAAGTCTTCTATGCGTGAGTTGTTAGTTCTAGAATCGCATGCGGGAGGTTTAATGGGTCACTTTGGTGTGTCTAAGACGTTAAACTTGCTGCATGAGCATTTCTTTTGGCCATGTATGAAGCATGATATTGAGAATGTGTGTAGTAGATGCATTACATGTAGGAGATCGAAATCTACTTCACATCCTTTTGGTTTATACACACCTCTACCAGCCCTGTCTTTCCCGTGGATCGATTTATCTATGGATTTCATATTAGGATTACCACGGTCTAGGTCTGGTCGAGATTCCATATTCGTTGTAGTTGATAGGTTTTCCAAGATGTCTCATTTCATTACATGTAGGAAAACCGATGATGCTGTACACATTGCCAATTTATTCTTTATACATGTTGTGCGTTTACATGGAATACCTAGAACTATTGTTAGTGATAGGGATTCGAAGTTTCTTGCACATTTTTGCTGTGTACTATGGGGTAAGCTAGGTACCAAGTTGTTATTTTCTACTGCATGTCATCCACAAATTGATGGACAAACTGAAGTAGTTAATCGCATTCTAGGTACTTTGCTGCGTTCTTTAGTTAAAAACAACTTGAAATCATAGGAAGATTGTTTGCCATTTGCTGAATTTGCTTATAATCACGTTGTGCATTCATCTACCAATATGTCTCCGTTTGAAGTTGTTTATGGTTTTAATCCGCTAACACCTAATGATCTGTTGCCTTTACCTATTGAGCATCTAACAAGTGTTAAAGGTACAAGAAAAGCGGAACAAGTTAAGGAGATGCATGAGAAAATACGTGCGCGTATTGAAGCTGTTGGCGCACGTAATGTTGTTCAAAAGAATAAACGGCGTAAGCAAGTGATTTTCTAGCCTGGAGATTGCGTTTGGATTCATCTGAGTCCTAGATGGTTTCCTAACTTGAGAAAGTCGAAATTGATGCCTAGAGGAGATGGACCGTTCACCGTGTTGAGTCGAGTCAATGACAATGTCTATCGCATTGATTTACCCGGTGAGTATAAGTGTTGATCTAAGTTCAATGTTGCTGACTTATCTCCCTTTTCTGCAGATGATGAGTTCGACGATGATGAGTCCCCGAATTCGAGGACAAATTCTTTTCAGCAGAGGGGGGATGATGAGGTCGTGCCAAGCAATGATCAAGATGATCCGGAGCTGCAGTTTAAAGGTCCAATGACGCGTTTGCGAGCTAGGAAGTTGCAAGCTTATTTACAAGCTTCTATTCGTCGCAAATTTGAAATGCATGAAGATGAAGTCAAGGGTAGCTCGAGATTCATCACCATGCTATCTATTGATGATGAAGAAGGTAGCATGAAGACGTGAGAAGAAGAAGGAAGCCATTTGGACGTGTGCATGAAAAGTTATACGCGTTTGCATGGAAATCGTGAGATGCTGTTTTTCATGCAAAGGTGGCAAGACATGGGCCACGAATTTAATCCTATTAATTCAGCCCATGGCCGTGTCTTTGGGTCCAAATTGGCGTGAACTACAAGCCCAAATCCACTTTGGGATTTATCTTTATCTAGATAGATTTCTCTTACTTTATTTTTGGTATCTTTTGATTCTTACCTTAAAAATAGATTTCGGATAAGGTAACAATCCTAGATAGATTAGGACTAGTTTATTTCGATCCTATCTAGTTTCTAGGGCTGATTTTTATCCCTATTAGTTAGTATAAACATGACATCTATGTTACATTCAAAAGTTAGACAATTGCAAGCAATAAAGAATTTATTCTCAATCTGTCTCATGATCTTCTGTTGATCGAAAATTAATCCAAACTATACTATTGATTTAGCACTTCAATAGTCTTATTCAGGTTCTTCAGGGTATAATTAAGTACTTGGGAGAATTGCTATCCGGAGAAGTTAGACGAGTGCGTTCGGGTTGTTACAACACGGGTTCACCGCCAAACCTATCCTTCTACCTCTTCACCGCTGCCTTCACCACCATCACACCACCGTCCGCCGCTGATCACTGCCGAGTTCCAGCCATCTTCATGTTGTGTCAAGTGTGTTCATTCGAGTCCTTGTTCGTGTCTTCAATTTTTAGTAAGTTTTATCATTTAATTCATGTCGGGTTGAGTACTTCTTTAGCTAACATAGTTCGAGTCCTTCTTAAGTCTTCCGCCTGCGTTCTTTGTGTCTTGGATACATTGTTCGGGTCACATAAGATTATCTGCAGTTCAGGCTTTTCTTTCCTCAGGGTTTGGTGGAGTTGCAGAAGAGCAACTGGTTTCAGTAAAGGAGTGATGTAGTTCTGGGATAAGTGATTGGGAGATGTCGCGGTGTCTTCTTCTTCAATGTCCTCAGCACTGTAGTGTTCTTGACTCTTTTGAGCAGCTGCAACCTGAGTATGTAATGTTCTCTGTTCTTTCCTTTCAGTTATAGGTCTAGTTTGTAGAGATGCTCTGACTGACTAACTTGATAGACTATCAAAGTTTAGTTAGCAGCAATGTGAATCTTTTGGAGAAGATGAGGTTGATAGATTGTTGGATGGTTAAAGACAGTCCGCTTCTCCTTGAGATTTAATTAAGGTTTTTAAATCTGCTAGCGAGCTGTTGTTGGAATTTTGTTGGCAAATCTATGATTCATGATGTGTTGAGCTTGCTCAACAGTTGGAGGAAATGGATTTGATGATCCTATCCATTTTATGCTCCAAGTTTCTTCTCATTGCCAAAAGCTCATTCCATGAAAGGTAGTGAGTAATAAGTGGGACTGAATAGACATTATATGCCTCCAGTTGAACCAATAGAAACAGCGGTGCAGTTGTTTGAAAATATTCTGATCACTCTTTACAACAAAAGTAAAGTGAGTGAGAAGTAGATTGGTTACCACTTTTGTTCAGTTTTAATGACATATTCTCCACCATGGACAGTGCAAATATTTTCCTCGATCAGTTGAAGTGGAGGGAATGTACTCTTGAAATAGTCAGCTCCATAATTTGGATGAGGAATTCCAATGAATGGAATAAGCTCGTTAAGATCAAAGCAAATCTTCAGATCAGCTCAGGAGTCGTTCTACGTTTTTGGTGATGGAATTATTTCTATAGTTGAATTGCTTGATGTTGTGTCACTTGATTTTACTTTGAATCTTCTCTTCTTCTTGAGAGATTAAATATGTGTGCTTCCTTTCTTGCGAATCCAGTCAGAGATGAGAATTGGTAATGTGTCATCATTTGGAAGATTCAACATATCTTCGAGTACCTTGCTGCTTCTCATAACAAGTCCTACTTTGGACTCAAATTTTCCAGTTTTCTTCGAATCTGAGGCTTTAATGATTTGATAAATTCTGCCCAATTTGTTTATCTTCATTCTGCAAGATGAACCATCACTTTGTAGCATTCTTGAGTAAGGTGACTCAAGCTTCCAATTACACCAAACATCATTTTGTTTGTGATGTCCAGTAGAATATCATATTCAGGCTTTAGATCAGTTTTAGCCAAGGTGAAACTGAACTGTTTATTGCATGTAGAAGCTTTTCATTCTTTCTAGTAAGTTTCTGCTAATTCCTTCAAGTCGTGAATTTTTCACCCTTTCTTTAGAAGTCGAAAGACTTGAGCAATTGTGCTTTCAGTGATCTGAATCGGTCTATTTTGGATCACCGATGACATAATTTTCCCATCTTCTGTTATTTTTGCCTGTATTAGAAATTCACTCACCAAGTCTTGCCTATAGAACCTTGGTGGTGTTTCCAGATAGTTAAGAATTCCGGTCTTGTGAAGATTCACAAGAATATTTGAATTGTTTGATTCATTGAGAATCAACTAAAATTTATTTCTTTCTAGAAACTTGTCTCTCAACATTTGACCTTGGAAAGATTGTTTAGACTGTAATGAATCAACCATATCTAGTAATATGAGGTTGGCAAAAGGAATGATCAAGGATTTTTCTTGAGGAATTTTCTGTGAGAGGCTATGCGGTTGAGTTTCTTTTGAAGAGGGCTGAGAAGATAAATTATATGAGGGTTTGTAATGGGTCATATACTTGTTGGTTGAATATAGTGGAGAGAACACTATCTTCTGCCATCTTTTACTTTGAGTTGTTGACAATTAATGTGAGAGAATATGTGTACTTTTGGACAACGGCAATAATTTCAAACAAAAGCTAACTTATCATATTTTTTATTTTAAAGGAAGTTAAATCATATAATTAAAGTTAATTAGCTTTGCAAAAAGTACAAGAACTTAATTAAGGAGCTAATTGCTTTGACCATCCTTTAATTTTTCTCCTTATCAGTTTTCTGCCTTTTGGCTGGTGGTTGAGCTGGGTCTCCTTCCCCATCACTTGTTAGGCCTTCAGTTTCATCCTTTGCTAGACTGGTGTGACTTTCCATTTGACTATCAGGTTAGAGTTCAAAGTGTTTGTCTCTTCAATCTTGTGAACTTATCTTTGAAGAGACTTAAGTAACTCTTCATGGAGCGTAATGAACTGAGCCGTTGATTGGAATCACATGCCTTCAACTTGATAGAGCTCTAGTTGAGATTCTACCTCTTTACCTTGCTCAGTTCCCAAGAGCTCTTCACAAGGTATGGTATGAGAATGCTTATATGCTTTAGATACACTGAGAGTCTTCTCGGGACTGGGTTCAGGAGAAGTTTCTCAATCGATCTCCTTTGTTTGTTTCTCTGGATGAGGTTGAACTAATGTTGTTGTCAAATGAGTGATTGGTACTTGATCAAGTTTTTTCAGTTCTTTAGTTTTCGGCTGAGCTATCAGTTCAGTAGCTGTATCTGGTGAAGCTTCTGCTACCTTTTCTAGTTGAATTGAAAATTCAGTTACTGTAGCTATTTGTGCTTCAGCTACCTCTTCTGCTTGAGCTAATTGTTCAATTCCAGTAACTATTTGAGTCTTAGCTGCTTCTTCTGGTTGAATTGGTTGTTCAGTTGTAGTAGCAGTTTGATCCTTAACTGTCTCTTCTGGTTGAACTGATGAGCTGGGAATTTCAGTTTCAACTGTATCTTCAATATTGGTCACCTTATCTTGTTGCTGAACTGACTCATTCTCTTGATGATCTAGAGAGTCAGGAATCACATTGATGTCAACTTCAGCTTGAGGTGTTGATTCTTCGAAGGTCAACGACTTTACAACTGATATTGTAGCTTGTTGTTTTGAACTGGAGGCTTCTTCAGTTCTGGTTTGTAGCTGACTGATCTTAACTTCATTGTTCTGTGACTGCTGCTGCTGTTGTTGTAGCTATTGATGTTCTTACTGCCTTAACATCAGTAGCTGACTGAGCATCCATTGCTGCCTCACTTGGGGATTTTTCCATTGCTCCTGCTGTGCATTATTTTGTAACACTGGCAGTCGTATTCCTGTCATTTGGAGCAAGTCGTTCATGACTTCTAGAATGGAATTTTTAGCTAGGTTGGGATGATACCATCGGGCTGGAATCATCTTTCTCACGGTTATGATGGGCATTTGTTCAGGTGTTTCTTGGCCTGCCCATCGCATGCTCCATTCTTCCTCTCTTCTCCAAAACCTCATTCCATGAAATGCTACTAACAGAAAGAATGCTTCTGAATTAAAGCAATGTCTCCACAAATATCAGTAGGAATACCTTGTCAGGGCTTTGTACAGAGCTTCTATTCCAGTTACATCTTTGATGAACTTCTCTGCGATAAACTTGATTACTTGTTCATCAGCCCAATATTTGACAATTTCAGCTCTTGAGAGTGCTCTTATATTTTCTTCAGTTTCGGCCATGGGCGGGCACATAATGCGAAAATAATCTACTCCCGAGGCTTTATCTGAAATTCCTCTAAATGGCACTACATCATCTCTCCTAGTGCAGGGAGCCACATCATACACTTTGATATTGTATGAGGGCAGTTTAGATGGCGTTGGTGGACTGGTTTGTTTTTTCTATCCCTTCAGTTGGGTCCTTACTTGCCATTTCTTGACTTGATCAATATCTCTTTTTGCTTGAGCTAATCTAGTGACTTCTCTTCTAGAAGGTTGTGGCAGTTGAACTGAACGAATTTCAATTTTGGTTGGTATTTCAGTTGTGGTTGAGGTTGAGCTAATCCTCAACTACTAAAGTGGTTTTGCATTGATAGACGTGCCCATCATTCGACTGAGTGTAATGTGGTCATCTGAGTCAAAGTCTTCATCGCATGCCAGAAGATTAAGAGTTCTTAAAGGTTACTCTAGGCATAGTAGGCTGTCTCTTTATAACTGTTGGAATGAAATCAACTTTATCCACCATTCTTGTTTCAGTTTCATCTTTCATAGAGATGAACTTGTTTTCTAGGAGGCTACTGATTCTATAGAGGTAGCACATCTTTTGATGGAACTTTTTCTCATCCCAATGCTTTGCGACGATGTCCACATATTTCTTGATTTGTTCGAAGAAGAAAAAGGCCCAGTTTACCTTGATGTTGTTTGTAATTGTTGTGCATACTTTGTACTTATCTTCTAACATCTCGCTGTGACTACTTGTGGTGCCCACCATCATTCTGGTGGCAAATGATGCTAGAACTTTGTATTTCTCTTGAAAGCACGAAATTAGTGTATTTCTTTTGTA
The DNA here is from genome assembly GCA_026008535.1 of Perilla frutescens. NCBI lineage: Eukaryota > Viridiplantae > Streptophyta > Magnoliopsida > Lamiales > Lamiaceae > Perilla > Perilla frutescens. The sequence continues at coordinate 29,162,958 of BRKX01000003.1, read as the reverse complement.
TAGGTCATGGCATTCGATCCGTTTCCAGAAATCGTATACTTGATGTTGATCCACTTTGACATTTTGAAATTTAATCACCGTGGTTGGTAGTTGGAATATTCTTCCTAGAGATTCGGGAGTGACTTCAAACTGCACTCCTCTAACTTCAGTGGTAATTCTGTCGGGGTGGTCTTTAGAATTCAGGTAGAACTCGATGACCGGCTCTAGATAAACTCTTGCTAGAATGACTTCAGCAAAGTTTTGAAGTCCAGCTTGTGAAATCTTTGTGATCATCATATTGCACAAGGCTAAGTTGGAGAACTTTTCCTTGTATGCTTTTTGGTCGTGAAATTATCTTGGTAGAGACTTCATTGGAATCTTTCTGATGACTCCAGTTTTTCTGAAGTTGAACCTTCATCGAATAGTTTGTGTGGAACTTTGAGCTATGTTTCAAAATGGAGATGGAAGGATAACTTGGTTCTGGAATGATGATAAGGTTTGAATTTTAGGTTGTATTGTATGTATTTGAGATTGTATTGTTATATTTTTGGAACTGATTTTGTGTGAAACAGAGAAAGAGAGAATGTAGATTAGAGATGGGCTGGAGAGAGGTTTTGGTAAGAATGTAAGTTACTTTTTGGCCAACCTAATTATATTAAATCAATAGACATGAATCCAATGGTCGTGATGGTTTAAAACCTTTAGATCCGACGATTTGAATGAATGCACCATTTAATTCAAGCGATACGTCAGTTGATTTAGAATAGTTCTGTTGGCCATAATGATGTGAGAGGGTGGGTCCAATGGTAATATTTTAATTACACATTACTTTTTACCATTCCTTTTTTTAAATTTGAACTTATCAGTTTCTTACTCAATTGGTTATACGTGGCACAAAGTTAATCTGATTTCTTTATCAGTTTGTTCAGTTTGAGCACAGTAACGGATGGTCTTCAGTTGAACTGATCAAGCTAACTGAAGTGATTTTAGTTCAGTTTCTTCTTCTTCACTCCTTGCTTCAGTTTGAACATGCGAACTGATAACTCCGGTTGAACTAATTTAGTTGACTGAATGGTTTTAGTTCATTCCCTCTTTCTTTCTTAGTTTGTAATTTTTGTCACTGCAAATGCGTTGAATTGATTAACACATCAGTTTAAACTTAATGAATAGTTGAACTGAAGCATTTCTTGCTCAATTCTTCTTCTTTCTTCAGTTCATTTCTGCAGCTGGAGTGGACCTTTGATTAAGTTGTGCTTCCTCAATTAATAGATCATCTTCATGTTTTGATGCTAGTTCAAGTAGTCCCAGTTGAACGCATAGCTCCACAAATCTTGCTTTAGGTAGCGGTTTTGTGAATATATTAGTGATTTGTCACTCTGTGTTGACATACTTGATGCAGATATCCTTCTTTTCAATGTGATCTCTTATGAAATGATGCCTTATATCAATATGCTTGCTTCTAGAGTGCAATACTGGATTTTGAGAGATTGAAATTGCGCTGTTGTTGTCGCAAAATATAGGCACTTTTTCAGTTTCAACTTTGTAGTCTTTCAGTTGCTACTTCATCCAGAGTATTTGTGTGCAACAACTGCCTGCAGCAACATATTTAGCTTCAGTTGTGGAAGTGGTAACTAAATGTTGCTTTTTGCTAAACTAAGAGATCAATTTACTTCCCAAACTAACAGGTTCCACTCGTGCTTTTTCTGTCGATTTTGCATCTACCAAAATCTGAGTCTAAGTAGCCGATTAGACTTAAGATATCATCTTTTGGATACCATAGTCCAAGGTTTATAGTTCCCTTGAGATATTTGATAATCATCTTAGTTTCTTCTAAGTGGTTCTTCTTTGGATTGGACTGGAACCGAGCACACAGTCCAACTAAATAGGAGATGTCTGGTCAGCTGACAGTCAAGTACAATAGTGAGTCGATGATTCTATGATAGTAAGTTTGGCTAACTGATTCTCTTTCTTCATCAAGAGTTAGATGAATGGATTTATTCATGGGAATCTTGAGAGTTTTGCTTTTGTTAGTTCCAAATTTCTTAACTAACTCCTTGATATATTTGGATTGACTGATGAATTTTCCATCATTCAGTTGCTTCACTTGGAGTCCTAGGAAGAATGTGATTTCTCCCATCATATGCTCATCTTGAATTCTCTTTGCATCAGTTAAGCGAATTTTGTGCACAGATCTTTACTTTTGGATCCAAATATGATGTCATCGACATAGATTTGAACCATTAATATCTTAGTTGACCGCTCTATTGGAAACAGAGTCCGATCAATAGTCCTTTTTTGAAATCCATTCTTCAACAAGAATGTCGTGAGAGTTTCGTACCAGGCTCGAGGAGCTTGTTTTAATCTATAAAGAGCGTTCTTTAACTTGTTGACTTGATCTCCAAATGTCAAAACCTGGAGGTTGCTTGACATACACCTCTTCTTTGAGAATTTCTTGAAGAACTGTACTTTTGACATTCATTTAGTAGACTATGAAGTTGAAATGAGCTGCATAGCCCAGGAATAGTCTGATTGCCTCTAGTCATGCAACTGGTGCAAAGTTTCATCAAAGTCAATTCCTTCACTCTGACAATATCCCTTAGCTACCAATCTTACCTTGTTTCTTGTGATCACACCTTGTTCATCCATCTTGTTGTGAAAGACACATTTTGTACCAATTACTTTTTGGGTTTTTTGTATATTAACAAGAAACCATACATCATTTCTTGTGAAATGGTTCAGTTCTTCTTGCATTGTCATGATCAAATCTGAATCTTTTAGAGCTTCCTTGACATTTGCCGGTTTAGTTTGAGAAATAAAGCATGTGAATAGTGCATGTTCAGTTGAGCTTTTAGTTTGTACGTGGCCTTTTGGATCACCCACACTCTTGTCAGTTGGATGGCTTCGGAGCATTCTGGGTAAGTTAGCTTCTGATGATTCTTCAGCTGGTTTATTATTGTTGACTCCATCAGTTATCTCTTCTTCAGTTGGTTCAGCTTCTTCACCAGTTCTTCCCCCTGTTTCAGTTGTGGGGTTAATGGTCTCAGCACAGTTTGTGTACTCATTGACGAAGTTGGTTTCATTTGGTCTAGCATCAGTTCCATTACTTTTCTCAAGTGAATTTTCAAACCGCTCTGTAACTACATGGTCAACATAGTCCTGTGAGTTCTTAGTTTCACTGGGATGTACTTAAACTGATGAATTAATGATATCCTTGTTCATGTACTCATTAACAAATTCATCAAATACCACATGACATGTTATTTCCATAACAAGAGTCCGTTTATTTAACACTTCGTAAGCTTGTGAGTAAGGGGAATTATATCCAAGAAATATTCCCTCATCAGCTTTGGCACTGAAAGTTTTCAGTCGAGTCTTGCCATTGTTGTGAATATAATATTTACAACCAAATATTTTGAAGTATGAGATAGAAGGCTTACGATCCTTGTATAGCTCATAAGGAGTTTTGTCATGTGAACTGACGATTGCACTCCTATTTTGAGTGTGGCATTCTATGTTGACTGCTTCAGCCTAGTAGTTTTCAGGTATGTTATCATCAACAATCATTGCTCGAGCTACCTTTTTAAGTGTTCAATTTCACCTTTCAGCTACACTATTTTGTTGAGGAGTTCATGCAGCTGAGTGTTTGTGAGTTATTCCAAGCTCACTGCAAAAATTGATCACTTTCTTGTTGATGAATTCAGTTTCATAATCTGATCGAATTCTTTGAACTGACTTTTCCTTTTCAGTTTGTAATCATTTGATCAATGTTGACAACTTGGCATAAGTTTCATCTTTGCTTCACAGGAATTCCACTCAAGTGTATCTTAAAAAGTCATCAACCACTACTAATGTGAATCTTTTTCCTTTTAGACTTTGCGGTTTAACTGGTTTAAACAAGTCCGTATATAGCACTTGGAGACATGCAGTTGTTTCTAGAGGATGACTCTTTTTTGAAAGATGACTTCACCTGCTTTTTTTTTTGGCACGGTCCACAAGTACCGGTTTTCTTGTAGATTTCTTTAGGAAGTCCTTCAACTAGGCATTTCTTGGCTAAGTAATTGATTCTTTTGAAGTTGAGGTGATTCAATCGTCGATGCCATAGCTAGCTTTTTTTCAGTTATTCTTTTCGAGAGAAAGCAAGCTTCTGAATAATTGGTTAACCAGTCAACCACATACATGTTTCTCTTTTTCACACTAGTTAGGAGAATTGCTCTGGTTGACATGTCTCTTATATCATAGGTGTTTGTGTTGAAGTTGATTGAGTAACCATTTTAACATAATTGACTGATGCTCAGCAGCTTGTGTTTTAATCCATAAACATGAGAGATTCCATTGACTATCACTTTTCTTTTGACCATAAATCCTTCTCCAATAGTTTGACTCTTGGAATTATCTCCAAATGTGACAAGTGTGCCTTTGACTTCTCTGTAACCTTTGAGATCTTTTCTATCTACAGTCATGTGCTTGGAATACCTGCTATCTAGATACCAAATATCCTTAGTCTTTTTCTTAGATAGGATGGCCTTTTCTGGCAAAAACAATGATTAGTTTTTAGGTGCCCATTTCATATTGGGTCCTTGTTGATTAATCAAGTTCTTAGGAATCTAGATTTGCCAAAATTTTAGTTTTTCAACATTCAGTGATCCATCAGACTTGGATCGTCTGATCAGTTTTGTTTTGCTTTCAACTCTTCTTCTATGAGTTGATTCAGTTGAATGATACCTGCGATGAAGATTGCTTGGATAAAACAGTTCAACTGATCCTCTTTGGTTTTGAGGTTCTTTAGCTCTTCTATCAGGCCAATGCATTGTATACTTCCAGTTTAATGGACTAAACCCTTTTAGATTTATCCTTTGATCATTTCTCGAGTTCAAATAATCATCATATTGATTTCTAGGTTCGAAAGTATTTCTCTGGTTTCTCCTATAAGTACTTTGATGTCCTCTATGGGTGTGTGGATTGAACCTTTGAGTAGGGTAGGCTTGAGATCTGGAAAAGGTATTTCTTTTGGGTTCAAGTGATCTCTCAGTTCGTTTCACTGGTGGTCTCGGTTAAGAGGAGTGACTGAATTGTCTAGGCTGAATTTGGGGGGTTATAGTATGCCTTTTCCTTTGGATATTTCAACCAATTGTGATTGAGTTGGCCTGGTGAATCCCTTTAAGATACCTTTATCACTACTTTGCACAACTGATTTTCCCTTTTCTGAAGCAGTGAATTTATTATAACCTAATTTGTACTACCAGACTCAGTTCTTTAATGACTCAAAATTTCATCTAGAGTTTGAGATCCCTTTTCGAATTTAATGGAGATTTTTTCTTTATCAAGGATCTCCTGTTTGAGCTTGTTGAGTATGACGTGTTCCAGATGATGTTATCACTTTGTTTGATAACATCACAATCAATGTTGTATCTAATGTTGTTCCGTCATTCTCATCACATCGAGTATAACACTCGGAACAATAATCTTATCCTTTCCTAGTATTTTGGATTAATTTATTTTAAATTAATCTGAATAAATTGTGATTTTTGTCACATTTGATTTTCCACATTTTTAGGGATTTATTGGATATTTTATTTTGATTTAAAATGTGGATAATGTTTGATTTTGACTTGTTCGAAATCTATTCTGGATTTGATGGGGACGTAATGTTCCCACTCCTTCTTGGACACTAACTATTGTAGGAGATCGTAGGTCACTGGAGTAACCGCTACTATTGCACGATGTTGAAGAACGTGTGCCACGTAATGCAGAAGACGGTTATCTCAAGTCCACTTCAGCAATGGGTAGTGGAAGGCGGCTGATTCAAGTCCAAGTCATCTAGGATCGTGAAGCAACTGCCAAGACAAGATGGAGTAAGTATTTAAGGTCTCCTTAGACCTTAAAATGATTTATGCAAGCAGGTTATCACCGTGGTTTGTGAGAAGCTCTGAATCTTGCATCTAGTGTCATCTCTGAAATCCAAGACATCTTCTTTGACATCTGTCTAGTGTCCCAATCAGCTGGAGACTTTCATTCCAGTTGTGTGTGTAGGTTAGATAGTCAACTTTGAGAAGTCTGGAATTTAGAGTGACTGTTCATAATCTATCTATGTGTTTAGATAGGTCTGTGTTTGAGTGATTATTTGAGTGAGTGAAGCTAGGATAGTCCTCTGTATGTTTTATGCAGTGTTGTCAAGGGAGTGAACCGAGACAACATCAACATTATTTTTGTTTATCACTTATGATAGTGAATTTCGCCTTGAGGCAATCACACACCATAAGGAGTGTGATTTAAAATTTATTTTTTCCAAAGTTCTGTTTACATTTCCGCTGCATGTTGAAGGACATGTGGTAACACTAGCTTCAACATTTTATTTAACTTTGCAATTTACATCCGAAATTCACATTGTTTCAGACAACAAATTTTAACAAGTGGTATCAAGAGCCGGTACTTGACACACTAAGTACTCGATCCGGTGTTGCTTGAAATATGTGATGGATATTTAGATTAATCAATGTCGTCCTTCTGCTCTAGATAGCAATGGTGGTAACTATGTCATGTGGAAATCTCGAATAAAGATTTACATCAAATCTATCGATGAAAGAGCAGGGATGGCAGTCATTGAAGAATGGAGCCCTCCGAGGATGGAAGGTTTGAATAGAGATTTTGTGTTAACTCCAGAATCTCAATAGACAAATAATGAGAGAATAATCTCAAATTTTAATCCTCGCGCTCTGAATGCGATTTTTGTTTCAGTCGATGTTCCATCCTTTAAGATGATTTGCAATTGTGTTGCTGTATACCAAGCATAGACCATTCTTCAGGAACATTGTGAAGGGTCTGCCAGTGTAAGGAAGACCAAACTGAGGTTACTGACATCAAAATTTGAAAATTTGCGCATGTTTGAAGATGAAACTATTTCATCTTATGATGAAAAATTATGTGAGATCTCAAATCAATAGACCGCTCTTGGGAGTCCAATCTATAATAAGAACATGGTTAGCAAGTTGCTTCAAACTCTTCTAGAAAGATTCAATATGAAAATTTCTGCAATTGAAGAAGCACATGATGTAGGAACCATGAGTATGAGTGAGGCGGTCAGCATCTTGCTAACGTTTGAGATGAACCTGCAAAATCAGAAAACAAACTCAACTTCAAGGGGAATTGCTCTCCAGACAGCAACTGTGTTATCTGATGTTCATGATGATGTTGACAGTCTTCAGGAAATCAATGAGAAAGTGAATCTAAGTGTTGCACTCTTGACAAAGAAGTTCAACTCATTGGTTCGTTCCATGAAGAAAAGCCCCACAAATGTCAAACCTCGACGGCTATTTGACTCTCCATCCTTATCAACATTAAATTCTGGAAGATCAAATGTCAAGAAGGAAGTTGGTGACACTGGGAAAGACATTGATTCAGTTCAATGTAGAGCATGCTCTGGGTATGGACATTATTCAAACGAATGTCCAACAGCATGAAGAAGATAAAGAAATAATTTTAATGTTGTTCTCAGTGATGATTCTGATGCTGAAAATGATTCAGATCAGAGAGTGTTGTTCATCAATTTCATAGAAGAAGATGATCAGATTATTGATGCTCTGAATGATATTGATGAATTTGATGAACTTGACATTGAAAAATGTGAAGTTGAAGATTAAGTTCTTCAAGATGTCGAAGTAGAAGCTACTGAGATTTCACCCAATACGACGAATTGGTATGAAATGACTCTTCTGGATGAATTCAATCAGGCTTCTGAAATCAGAGGACATGATCCACATGATGAACAACCTACTGCCTCACTTCAAGAACTCAACAATGTTGTGAATGAAGTTTGCACTCAGTGGACAACTCAATCAAAAGAGCTGAGATTTCTCATGGAAGAAAATCAGTTTCTAAGAGGAAAGATTGTAAGTCTGGAAATTAGACTTACTAGGAGTGATGCTGAAATCATCAAACTAAAGAAGAAAGTGGAGGACACCTCAAGAACATTTCAGAAGTGGAATCAAGGAACGAATGTCCTAAATGAAGCTCAGGACAGACAAACAGAGCTAGACTGGGATTCTCCAATAAATCTTCCATGTCTTTCTCAAACAACAATGTTGTCCAGTTTGTGAAAGGTAACAACTCAAGCACAACGACAAGGAACAATGTTGAAGATGATGATCAGAAGCAATGTAAAGGCTCAAATGTGCGGAAGTATGTGTGTCATTACTGTCAAGAGTCTGGACATATTAAACCACATTGCTTCAAATTTCATGACGATGTTGCAACTGGGAGAGCGACATCAGGGACCACATCAAAGAATAGAAATCCTAAGAAGTCCAAAAAGATGAAGTATACCTGCAATGTTGTGTACAAATTCTTAAAGGCTAACATTGCCGGAACATGGTACTTTGACAGTGGATGTTCTCGACACATGACCGGCAACAAGGATTTTCCTTGTATCTGACAATTTCTACCATGCTGACAAAGATGAAACGTGCAATATGACTGTAAATGATGAAACAAAGTTGATTCATCAAAAATTCGGTTATATGAGCATGGTAAATTTGAAAAAATTGATTGTGTCAGATGCTGTCCGTGGCCTACCAAAGCTGAATGTTGATCACGATGTTGTATGTGGTGCATGCCAAAAGGGAAAATAAACCAGAATTCCTCACAAAAGCCTGGGTGGTTGTCAAACAACAAGATGTTTTCAACTCTTACACATGGACATCATGGGACCAGTCGATACAAAGAGTATGAGTGGTAAGAGTTTCATCCTTGTCATTGTTGATGATTTCTCAAGGTATACTTGGGTTGAATTTCTGCAGGAAAAATCTGAAACATTCACAGTCTTCAAAAGATTCTACCGCACAATGTGTCTGCATTTTGAAACCAACATTGCATGTGTCAGAATAGATCATGGAAGAGAATTTGAGAATGCTATATTCGATGACTTTTGTGAATGGAAAGGAATACTCTATGAGTACTCAGCTCTCAAAACTCCACAACAAAATGGAGTAGTGGAAAGAAAGAATTGAACTCTGCAGGAATTGTCATGTGCAATGTTACAGGCTAAAGGACTTTCAAAGAAACTGTGGGCTGAAGCTGTTAACAATGCTTAATTTGTGCAAGAATCTGTCAATGTTGTATTTGATGATCTTGCAGGCCTGGCAACTAGATCTGAGGAAGATGAGGTGTCATTTCTTCTCCATAAGCCAGACGTTGCTAATAAGGAGTCTAGTGAAACTGACAAAAGTCCTACAAGAAGTCCTGATGTCAAATCCAATGCTTCATCTCCCTCAGCAAAGGGACAACATCACCTCGAACACCAGACTCAGATTCCTCCTCTGAAAGCGATGATGACCAACTTCCATTGGCTCAATATGAGTCAAGACTGATCCTCTAAGGAGAATCAAAAGAGATTATCCAAATTCCTAAATCATTGGTGATGGATCTCAAGGTGTCAAAACCAGAACAAAGAGCTCAGCCGATGTTGCTAAGTTGGTTAAACAGGTTTGTATGTCGTCAGTCATTAACCTTGTGTCCATTTTATGCTTTCTATCCAATGTTGAGCCTAAAAATGTCAAAGAAGCTCTAAAAGATGAATTCTTGATAGAAGCAATGCATGATGAGTTGATCTAGTTTGTTCGAAATAATGTCTGGGAATTGGTTCCAAGGCCTGAAAATAAAAATATAATTGTAACCAAATGGAATTTTAAGAACAAGACTGATGAGTCTGGTAATGTGGTCAGAAACAAAGCCAGTCTAGTGGCTCAAGGTTATACTCAAGTAGAAGGCATAGACTATGATGAAACATTCGCTCCTGTTGCCAGAATAGAGTCTATCCGTCTCCTACTTGCCATTGCTTGCCATATTGGGTTTACATTGCATCAAATGGATGTCAAAAACGTCTTTCTGAATGGCATTTTGAATGAGGAATCTTATGTTGAACAACCAAAAGGTTTTGAAAGTCATGAAAAACCAAACCATGTGCTGAAACTACACAAGGCATTGTATGGGCTTAAACAAGCTCCTAGAGCATAGTATGCTCGCCTTACGGAGTTTTTAATTCACTTTGGCTTCTCAAGAGGCTTGGTTGATAAAACATTGTTTATCAAAAGGATTCACAAACACGTCAGTGTTGCACAAATCTATGTTGATGATATTGTGTTTGGATGCACTTGTTCTAACCTCCTCAGTAAGTTTGTTGATGCAATGTGCAGCACATTTGAGATGAGTATGGTCGGTGAATTGACCTACTTCATTGGTCTCCAAATCAAGCAAGATAAAGATGGGATTTTTATATCCTAAAGTAACTATGCCAAAAATCTGATCAAGCGCTTCGGACTTGAAGCTACAAAGCCTATGAAGACACCAATGAGATCCTCTGAAAAACTGAGCAAAGACGATATTGGAGTCAATGTTGACCCAACAATGTATAGAGGAATTATTGGAAGCTTGCTCTACTTGACTACCAGCAGACCTGATATCATGTTCAGTGTTGGAGTATGTGCTAGATACCAAGCTCAACCCAAGGAGTCTCACTTGAAAGCTGTCAAAAGAATAATTCGATATGTTGCTGGTACAGTCAACTTTGGATACAGTGATTCAGACTGGGCAGGTGATGTTGATGATAGAAAAAGCACAAGTGGTGGTTGCTTCTTTTTGGGGAGCAATATGATTTCTTGGTCAAGCAAGAAACAAAATTGCATCTCCTTGTCAACAACTGAATCTGAATATGTTGCAGCTACTAGTTGTTGTGCCCAGCTGGTGTGGTTGAACCAAATGATGAAGGAATATGACATGACAAGCTCATCACTTACCTTGCTGTGTGATAATGCCAGTGCTATTGAAATTTCTAAGAATTCTGTTCAACATTCACGCACTAAGCCTATCGACATTTGGCATCACTTTATCAGAGACTTGGTGGAAAAGGAGATCATAAATATTAAATATATATCCACTGAGAATCAAACAGTGGATATTTTTACCAAGCCCCTTGATTTCGAAAGATTTTCTGCTTTGAGAAAGTCTCTTGGAATGTGCTCTGTTTAATTAGATCCGTCTGTTTACGGATGTTGAACTTGATGTGAGTTTGTTTTTATCAACATCAGTTGTTTAGCATACTTTTTCTTTATTTTAGTTATCTCTTTTAAGTATAATTCAAGGATTACTTAATGAAATTATTGTGTTTCTGCTTTTACCTAACATAATCAGCTACTTGAAATTCTACATATGTGTTTGTGAATGAAATACCCGTAAGTCTATAAGGTGAATTATAGTTGGGTTTATTCACTGTTTGTCTGTGTTGTAGCTGATGTTGTGACCAAGATTGCAGAGAAATGATATATTTCAGAAATTACATGCCTAGAATTATATTTTTGTGTGTAGTCTTTGTTATTCCGTTTACTTTATATATGTAAAAAAATAGAAAATATTTTCGGGCCCACAAAGATTCACTTTTTTGAATTTTTGTGATGAATACTCGAATTGATAAGATGTATCCCTATCCACTAGTTCCAAAATTATTTAAATATTATTTTAACAAAAAGTGGGTGATGTGACAATTAGTAGTTCTGATTTTTGAGGGTGAGAGCTATATCGTCTCATTTTTGGAAATATTTTTTTATTTCTCTCACTCTCTATTTCTCGAAGCCCTTTTGTCTCCCACTCTTTGTCTCTCCTTTCTTCAAGCTTTTTGCAAGAATATCAATGGCGAAACCCAAGGATCTCACTGCCATGTTCGAGATGACAAAACAAATGTTCGAGAAGACCATGGGTACTCCATCTTCTGCCTCAGGTCCTGTTGAAACATCTGTTATCACTCCCTCTGCCACATCAACTCCCGTAGTCATGGCAACAGCCGAAATCACTCCAGAAGGACCATAATCCGAGTCTGACAAACCCTCATCTCCTCCAACAGAACATGCAGACATTGCCATGGATGAAGCCGAAGCTCCCGTCTCTAAAGTTTAGGTGAAGAAGACAACCCTATTGATCCCGATCTAGGGTTACACACTAGAGCTTTAGCCGAGAAAAAGAAAAGCTTCCGTACCCGCAACTCTAAACGACTGCACGACCAACAAGGGTCTGTCAAGTAAGAGGGCGATGAGGGTTCAAGTAAAAAGGTTAGGAGAACTCTGAGGATGGAGGAGAAATCTGCGAGGTCCCTAAAGAATAAGTCCGATGAAGAGGAGAATCCCCCTGACATCTCTCCAGATAAACTTGTTGGTGATATGGAAACCGATGTTGAACAGCAAGAGAAACCTCTCTCTGCTATACTAGAAGCCAATGTTCCTGAAAAGCCTACATCTTCACAAGAGATGGTCTCTTCTGGCACAGCCAAGGAGATAGTCTCTCAATCTCCCACTCACTCAGCCGATGTTAAAGATGATGCCGATTCTGCTGATTCTGAACCCGTATATCCCCCAGGTTCCCCTCATGATGTTTCTTCTGTATTCAGTAAGACATTCTACTCTCAGCATGCTAAAACACTTCATAAAATTGTCATTCTTCGCCCCATACGAGCCGAAAAACAAATTGATGTGCTTAGTTTTATGAAGTATGGAATGGATGTTTTCTTGAAAGAGAGGGGTCTCTGGAAATCTGTCACTGTATTGTCTTCTTTTGAACCTGATGTTATTGCTGAATTTTATGCAAATGTGTCTCCTGATATGGGTGATAAGTCTAAAAGCAAATTTGGGGAGGTTTATCTGTGAGATAAAATTATGCTTTTAACCCCATGTTGATCAACAAATTTTTAGGTCTGGGAAATGATTCTGATGTTATTAGCCTAGATTTAATTGATGATGTTGTAGGAACTGCTACTGGTGGTTTGGTAACTAAGTGGACTAACAAAATTTCCACTTCTAAGCTCACATTTTTCTACTCTGTTTTACACAAATTGATTGTGTGTAATTGGTTGCCCACCACAAACACTTCAGTCCTCACTGTTGATCAAGCCATCTTGCTCTTTAAACTTGGCACAAAAATCCCCTTCAATCTCGGAGACTACATTTTTTATTGTAGGATGAAGTCGGCTGCAAAGACAAACACCACCAGCATTTTACCATTTCCCTGCCTAATCTATGCCATCCTAGTTGACCAAGGTCTGAAGCCAAATAAGAAGAAGATAGTTACTGAAACTTCAACTATCTCTATCATCAAGCCCAAAGGAAATGAAGATCGTATGATCGATCTCCCTTATACCTTCGGTCGAAGTTCAACAGCTGCATCAAGGGATGTTGGGCAGGATGTTGCTACAGATTGTGCACTCTCTCCTCCTATTTCAGGAAGTGATATAGCAAGTGCTTCCTTGCACTTGACGACAATTTCTATGCAGGTGTTAAATTCCTATATATCACAGATGGATTCATTGATTCATCAGAGCACAGCGCTCACCAATGCAATGGTTGAGCTTCATCAAGCACTTCAGGGAACTCTTTCTACACAAAAAGGGGGAGTAGATATCGTTGTTGCTGCTGGTGATGTTGCTGGTGATGATGGTGCTGAAGGGGAGAAGGCTGGAACGTCCGTGGCTAAAGCAAAGGGGAAGAAGAAAATATGATATTTTCTTTATCAAAAACAATTTTATTTCATGTTTATGTATTGTGCTGGACACAATCTTATTTTGGATGTGTTTACATCCTTGTTTATTTTTATTTGTGTGCTGGACACATATGGTTGTTTTATGATGTTTTGGGTATTCAAGTGTTGAATATCCTTGGATGTTTTGGTATTAATCATCAGTGTTGATCTGATCATTTTGACATATATATATTATATTACATATTTTATAGGTGTGATATTTTTGTTGGGAATGGTTTCGACATTGATATTCTGTTTATCACATAATTTATGGTTTGTGATGGTTTGTGTTGAAAATGTTTTCAACAATGAGATTGTGTTCACATGTTTTTGAAATATATGATGATTGTTATATGTTGAGTATGGTCTCAACATTAATTTTCTGTACAGGGGTAAATACCCACTAGTGTTGTATACTATTGTATAGAGGATTATACCCACTAACCTTGTATATTATTTTACAGATAATAACTTAAGGGGGTGCAAACCTTAAGGGGGAGTTTTTAAACTCCAAAAATTTTGATCGTATTCTATTGCGGCTCTAATCATGTATATATATTGAACTTTATGTTTTGTGCAGAAAGGATAAGCTTAAAGGGGAGATTGTTGAGTATGACGTGTTCCAGATGATGTTATCACTTCGTTTGATAACATCGCAATCAATGTCGTATCTAATGTTGTTCCGTCATTCTCATCACATCGAGTATAACACTCGGAACATTAATCTTATCATTTCCTAGTATTTTGGATTAATTTATTTTAAATTAATCTGAATAAATTGTGATTTTTGTCACATTTGATTTTCCACATTTTTAGGGATTTATTGGATATTTTATTTTGATTTAAAATATGGATAATGTTTGATTTTAACTTGTTCAAAATCTGTTCCAGATTTCATGGGGACGTGATGTTCACACTCCTTCTTGGGCACTAACTGTTGCAGCAGATCATGGGTCACCGTAGTAACCGCTACTATTGCACAATGTTGAAGAGCGTGTGCCACGCAATGCAGAAGACGGTTATCTCCAGTCCACTTCAGCAATGGGTAATGGAAGGCGGTTGATTCAAGTCCAAGTCATCTAGGATCGTAAAGCAACTGCCAAGACAATATGGAGGAAGTATTTAAGGTCTCCTTAGACCTTAAAATCATTTATACAAGCAGGTTATCATCGTGGTTTGTGAGAAGCTTTGAATCTTGCATCTAGTGTCATCTCTGAAATCCAAGACATCTTCTTCGACATTTGCCTAGCGTCCCAATCAGCTGGAGACTTTCATTCCAGTTGTGTGTGTCGGTTAGATAGTTAACTTTGAGAAGTCTGAGATTTAGAGTGACTGTTTGTAATCTATCTATATGTTTAGATAGGTCTGTGTTTGAGTGATTATTCGAGTGAGTGAAGCTAGGATAGTCCTCTGTATGTTTTATGCAGTGTTGTCAGGGGAGTGAACCGAGACAACGTCAGCATTATTTTTGTTTATCACTTATGATAGTGAATTTCGCCTTGAGGCAATCACACACCGTAAGGAGTGAGATTTAAAATTTATTTTGTGTAAAGTTCTGTTTACGTTTCCGCTGCATGTTGAAGGCAATGTCGTCACACTAGCTTTAACATTTTATTTAACTTTGCAATTTACATCCGAAATTCACATTGTTTCAAGTAACAAATTTTAACTGAGCTACATAGTTTCGATAATGTCTTAGACTAGAGATTAGTGTTCTACCCATCGTGTGTTGAAACAAGCATGTTCATACACCATCAAAAGGAGTCTCGGGAGAGATTTCCTATGGGAACTAGATAGGATTGACATATTGGTTGTGAGGGGATCTTATGATTCAATTCAGTGAAAGAGGGTGTATGGGTAGAAAGGATAGTGAGTGACGGGAGGCCAATTACGTGTAAAATTCTCAGTAAACGTGATATCGGAGTGGCACACCGTCGTTTTGGTGTGCAAAATACACTTGCGGGCAAATAGTCCACAAATGCTTAATCTACCCTCAACGGCTAGTATAGCTGGTGAAGACGGATGTCGATCCCACGAGGAGTGTTCATAACCTTCTGTCTTTTCTTAGTTTTAGTTTGGGTCTTCAGTGTCACTCTAAAAACCTTGCTAATAAACTTAAACTAACTAAATGCTGAAAAGTAAATCACAAGAGAAAATATCAGTAATAAAAGTGTTCAAGTCAAAGCATCGAGTCATTCGGTAGGTATGCGCAATCCCAGGTAACACATATGTAATTACCACTACTACCCGTTGTGCCCACACTAGCAGAAAGGTCAAAAACTTAATCTCTATGGCCAAATATGGGTAATTGTCACTTTGAGGATTAACCGGTTATAGGAAATGGATACGATCGGCCACTCCCCAATCACTTCTTACATTATATCGTCTAGATGATACGATCGGCACCTAGGGACCTAACTATACAGGAACCTAAGGAGAGAATCACACAAAGGTTTTGCAAGTATATCAGCTTTGAGGGCAAAAGTGACCCTATTCTAGTAAGTTTGACACGGTCTTGTGCCTGCATATACTACTCAATCTTAACTACCAAGGCTGTCACCCCCGGACTTGTTACTATATGGATATCGAGGCATGATCACCTATACACTCCCACATAACTAACACTAGTACCAGTTAATTAGAAATGTGTGCTTTCATCTCCAATCACCCTTTACCTATGTCTAAGTGAAAAACAAGTTAAGATTGTGAACCCTTAAGGCGTTAAAGTCCGATTACCTCATGCACATATTCTACCCTTAGACCATTACTTTGACTTGAACAGTGCTAAACATAGAAACGAAAGTAAAAGAAATGATAAAAGACATCTTACTTGGAAAGGAAATAACTGGATTAACTTCTGGGCCCAACCCCAGTTTTGCCAACAAAATAACTGAACTACCTTTATGCAGGCAAACCGCCAGCTTCAGGCAGACAGAATATCCAGAAAGTAAACTAAGTGCGAAAACAGGAAATTATATCTTCGTGCTGTAAAAAACGTCGTCTCTAATATGAAAACAGATAAAAGTATTTATAGCCAAATGAATTAAGGCTTCAAGCAGCCCAGATTTCACCCACGCAGGGGCTCTTGCACTCCTCCACTTCATCACCTTCATGCTCCATGTTCTTCCTTGATTTTAGGAGTGATAGCAACAAACCCTAGCGCCTCTAGTAACTTCCTGATGTCTCCACTTCCTTCCCAATGTGTTTGGACCTCCCCAAGACTCGGAACTGACCGCCACATCACCTCCACGTGCATATAGGAGCTGTCCCGCGATTCTGTTGCGTGATTCTCGCAACAACTTTGACTGGGTCCTCGGCAGGCAAATTAGTCCTTTGTGCCCTCAGCATAAATAGCACCTGTCTGTGCCTGTTGTGGTGGTTTTGTGCCCTCATCCTCATGTAATCAGCTTTACCCCCAAAACTAGACTAGACTCTATACTAAACACTTATAAAGGGTGTAAAAAGATAAAGGAAAAAGCACGAAAATGAGTCTTCATCACACCCACACACTTGGACTATACTTGTCCTCAAGTATGAATGTAATTTTACTCGAAACAACAACAAACAGAAGACTCAAATGACTCAAAACAAGACAATACAACATATGAATCATAAGTTAATAAAGGGCATAACAATTGAACATAATGATGCAGGCAAATCGAATCAATCAAACTCAGGCTACTATTGTAGTGTATACTGAGCTCGCCTTTTTCTCGAGTGTTTAGGTTAAGTGTTTACTCTCAACAATTCCACCAAATTATCATCAACAAACTTGCAAACACCCTGTATAAACAATTTACGTTATTCATATGCATGCATATCAAAAGGTCTTGTGAGGGTTGTAATGGGGTATGCGGATCAAGGTTGGAAATATTTAGGAACTGACTACCTTCAATAGTATTCGGGCAAAATCAGCACTGGCAGCTTTGTGCCCACATAACAACCTGGGGAAAATAAAAATTCAAACACTTTTTATTTATTTATTTATTTTCTTTCTTTGTGCCCATTTCTGGCATCCTGTCACTATTTGGCTTAAACATGCTACCAATACGAGCATAAAGGTTTCATTCCTAGTCATAAGATACTCTTTAAAGAGAGATTTTCAGAACGTAGGTCATGAACAATTAAGCAGGCTCAAATAATGACAGCAATGGGAAGCATTTATCAGTGAATAATATGGCCAAATAACGACGAAAGAAAATGCCTTAATCATCTAAGCATGCATGAAATCAAGTTTGACAGGGCACAAGCAAGTAAGCATCAAATGAGGTGGTGGAATTTAAACACTCAGAAAGAAGTCGCAAATGTTAATTTGGGCTCAAAGCTCACTGGGTAGTTATATATTGCTTTCACATGCGATTGATTAATTTCATCTGCCTAACAATAAATTTATGTCCATATATGCCCAATGTCAATCTATGACTCATCTTCTATAGACTCAACATGCACACAAAAAATAAAAAAAAAATATACAAACACTACGACCTAGGCATATTCCTCCCACACACTTGCTGTGCAAAGTACCCTTGCGGGCACAAGCAGTAATGTGGGTTAGATATGCCCAAAATGGACTATATATATACAGACGCAAATATACAAAAACAAAAATAGACACTAAACACACAAACAAAAATAAAAGAAAATCCTAAACTACTGGGGATAAAACATGATTTAAGGAGAGGAGGGGTAGTCTAACCCGAGATGAACACAAATGCTCTGCAGGGCTTTCTCAACTCTTTCAAGCTTCTTTGAATCTGCACTGCTCTTTACGCTGCTCGGTCCTTCTTGTGCCCTGGGTGATCCTTCTTGTGCCTTGGGGGCCTTTCTCTTCTCAAAGTATGTTGGTTCGTCAAAAGGGAGAAAGTATGGGGTGTTCTCTTCAGTGAACCCAACTAGCTGCATCCGCTCCAGCCTCTGGGCATCGAGATACTCTGTCGCTTCGTCAAGCTCTGGGTACCCCTCAAAGATGTCGTCGAGGTCGCCACCTTTCAAACCTTCAAACAGTCTAGCCATGAACATGCCTAAAGCTACAACAGTTGCTCTGGTGTTGCTGGTCTGAGCCTGCAATTAGACCGCCAGAATGTAGCCGAGGTTGACCTTCCGCTTGTGCACCATGTTCCATAATAGAAATACCTCCTGCTGTGTAACTTGGCCTGTACCATCCTTGCGCCCATAAAGGTTGAATGCCATCCATCTATGGCAAATCTGGAGGGCGTGGTCAGAGAGGTGCTTGTCCTTGCTTGAGCCCGAAAGATAGAAGCCTTTGCCTCCAATTTCCTCCCACCGTTGCTGAATGTTTGGACTCCAATCGTCGCCGACGCTAGTTGCTGCTTCCTTGTACCACTTCGCATGCACATCTTTTGGTTGGATGAAGTCCAATAACAGATTCAATCATGAGATTGACATGCCATAGCTTTCTCCAGCTATATAGAAGTTCACAACTCCGGGTGTCTCCAGACCAAATCCCTGCACTGGTTAAACTCATACGAGGAAAGGAATTCAATGGTTAAAGAAGGGCGTATCGTGTTTCTCCAGCCGAGTACTTACTCCCAACCGATGTTGGCAAAGTATTCATACACTTGGTCCATGACTCCAAGTGTATTTAGCGTGCTGTTATGAAAAATGTATACGGGCAGATGCTTCTTCTTGTTCAATCTCTCGACAATTCCTTGTCTTGAGCTGCTTGGATCCTCCTTCTCCTCCTTCGCCAAGCGGCGGGGGAGGTGACTGAGTGGCACCCTGCTTTTTGTGCCCTTTTTCACCTTTGCCGGCACATAGGATTGAACAGGAGCTGGGATGATTTGGACTTCCAGTTCCACTTCCTCACTGTGCACCGACTTCTATTCCTCTTCATTGTTGGACTGCTCCATATCTAGGCTTCTCTTGGTGGATATCTTATCTTGTTTCTTTGACTCCTTGCTGACTGGCTTCCTTGACTCTTTGCTGGTTGACTTGGTTCCCTTTGACTTGCTTTTAGACTTTTCGGGCACATCGGGACCCTTGCTTTGACTTGGTTCCCTCTGTGCCTCCTTCGAGACCTCCTGTGGTTTTGCCTTCTTCGACTTTTTATTCTCTGCGGGTGGATCAGGTTGTGCCTGTTTTGGTTGCTCAGACTGGTTGTGGGCATTCTCAGAGGTAGATCCCTCTGAGGTCACTTTGTCGTCCTCCAACGATTCATCTTTCTCTTTTTCCGGTTCTGGTTCTTTCTCCTTCTCCTCTGGATGATCTTGCTCTAGTTTCTCCTCCTCTTTGTCGTCTTCTTCCATACTCTCACCTTCAGATTCATCATCGCCTTCTTCTTCATCGCCGCCTTCTTCTTCATCGCCGCTGCCATTTTGTTTTTCTTCCTCCGCCTCATCTTCTTTCTCTGGTCCACCATCGTCCTCCCCGTCCTTTTCTGGTTCCTTTTCAGGCTCAGAATCGTTTGCTTCTTCACTGGGTTGGGGTGTTGGCGGCTTCTTAGGAGTTGGTGGCTTCTCAGGTGCGGGCGTTGGGTCAGGGTTTTGCCCAGCTTGTGACGGGCTCTGAGGTTTGCCCTTATCAGCCTCAACCTTCTTCTTCTTTGACACACCACCCTTAGTCTTCGGCGGTGCTCGTTTTTTTTCTCTGCTTGCAGCGGCGGGAGCGGTGGGTGTTGTGGCAGAATGGTCTGGATCGGTGAGGGGTTTAGAACGGGTTCGGTGTTTTATGTCGGCTGCTCTATCTGGGTCGACTAGGTGGTCTGAGTTGTCTCTTGTGATGATTCGCCGGCGTTGTGGGCACTGCGATGTGTGCCTCGCTTGGTAGTGTCTCCGGTTTTCTTCGTATTCACCATTTTTTTCTTGACAAGGGATTGGGGAATTTGGGAGGTAGGGTTTTCTTTGCTCGATTTGTGAGAAATCGAGAGTGGCGGGGTATTTGAATGCTTCTGGGGACGTGGGGTGTTGTGAGGGTGGTGGGTTTGTGCAGAGAGATCGTGGCCGAGAATTTAGGGAGAGGTTGTGCCTAATTTTGAGAAAATTGGGGGCTTTTGAATTAGGGGGGAGATATGTTTATAATTCAAAATAATTATATGGATACATCATCTGTCCCTCACTCCCCTTTTTTCGGCCTCAATTTTCAACGATTATCAACACTCCATGGGGAAAACCAACCATCTCTGCAGCTGTTGTCCGTGTCCAATCAGTTAAATCTGCTACAGTACCCACCCACACACTTAAACCTTGCTGTGGCCTGCACATTACTTTGCCCACAGTGATGCGTTTCCAGTCTTTGCCTTCCTGCAGCGTTAATTCACAAACAAAATACAAATAACAAACATAATTGAAATTAAAGCAAGTAAACAAACCGGGTTGCCTCCCGTCCAGCGCCTTTGTTTAAGGTCTTTGGCTCGACCATGTTGTGCCTTCAGTAGTACTCAGGAATGCTCAAACCTTGAGTTTCTGCCCAAGTTTCCTTCTCTTGCTCGAAATATGGTTTCACCCTCTGGCCATTGACTCGAAATTCGCACCTATCTTTTGGGTTCACCAGATCGATTGCTCCACTTGGGTGTTGATGTTGCACCAGATAGGGGCCTATCCATTTTGACTTCAATTTGCCCGCATGTAATTTGAGCTTTGAGTTAAACACGAGTACCTTTTGCCCACAGAGTAACTGTTTGCCCCTTGCGAGTGCATCATGGTATCTCTTGGTCCTTTCCTTATACATCACAGCATTATCATAGGCCTCGAACCTCAACTCTTCCAATTCTTGGATCTGCAGCTTTCTCTCAATTCCAGCGCATTCATTATTGAAATTCAACTTCTTGATTGCCCAAAATGCTTTATGCTCGATTCCCACGGGCAAATTGCAATACTTTCCAAAACTAGCCTATAAGGAGACATCCCAATAGGTGTCTCTAGGCTGTGCGATATGCCCACAGAGCATCTTCCAAGTGATTGCTCCAGTCTTTGCGCCTTGGTCCAACAACTTTCTCCAGAATATTTTTGATCTCCCTGTTTGAGACTTCTGCTTGTCCATTTGCCTGGGGGTGATATGCAGTAGTAACTTTGTGTGTGACCCCATACTTTACCATCATCTTCTTTATGACTGAGTTGCAGAAATGAGTCCCTTGATCGCTGATCAGGACTTTGGGCATTCCGAAGCGACATAACACATTTGCCCTCAGGAACTTCACCACTGTATTTGAATCATTCGTTGGAGTGGCTTTTGCCTCCACCCACTTGGACACATAATCTACAGCCAGGATAATGTAGAGATTATTACCTGACTTGGGAAATGGTCCCATGAAATCTATGCCCCATATGTCGAAGACTTCCACGGGCATGATAGGTGTTTGTGGCATGGCGTCCCGAATAGAAATATTCACAGTCATTTGACAATTCTTGCACTTCTTCACAAATATATAAGCATCCCTGAATAATGTAGGCCAGTAAAATCCTCCATCTAATACCTTCTTTGCTGTTCTACGTGGGCCAAAATGGCCTCCACATGCATTGTTATGGCAGAACTTCAAGATGTTTAAGACCTCATTATCACTGACGCACCTTCTTATAACTTGATCAGTTCCAATTTTCCAAAGAGTTGGTGCTTCCTAGAGATAGAACTTGCACTCACGCTTCATCTTATTCTTTTGATAGTCACTCAAACCAACTGGAAACTGCCTTGCGACCAGGTAGTTCACTATGTCAGCAAACCATGGCTCCTTTGCTGTTTTGCCCGCAACCTCATACAAGTGCTCATCTGGAAAATTCTCAGTGATTTCCTCTTTGCTCTCAACCATCAGACGGCTGAGATGGTCTGTAACCAGGTTTTCTGCCCCAGTCTTGTCTTTGATCTGCACATCAAACTCTTGTAAGAGCAATATCTACCTTATGAGTCTCGGCTTTGACACCTTCTTAGATAGTAGGTACTTCAGAGCTGCGTGATCCGTGTAAACAATCACTTGTGCCCCCAGCAGATAGGAATGGAACTTCTCAAAAGTAAACACTACTGCTAACAGCTCGTTCTCCGTGGTGGTATAGTTGCGTTGCGCGGCATTTAATGTCTTGGAGGCATAATAGATAACATAGCTTTCTTTGCCTCTTTTCTGGCCCAAAACTGCTCCCACGGCAAGTCCACTGGCATCACACATCACCTCAAATAGCATTCCGCAATCCGGAGGTTGGATAATAGGGGAAGACACTAACATATTCTGCAATGTATGAAAAGCTTTCTTGCAGTCATCATCAAAGTCAAATTTTACCTCCAATTGTATCAGGTTTGTGAGTGGTTGAGCAATCTTTGCGAAATCCTTAATGAATCGACGATAGAAACCCGCATGGCCTAGAAATGCCCGAATCTGCTTAACATTGATGGGATAGGGCAATTTGGCAATGACCTCCACTTTTGCCCTGTCCACCTCAATTCCTTGCTCAGATACTACATGTCCCAGCACGATTCCTTCTCTCACCATAAAGTCACACTTCTCATAATTCAACTCCAAGTCTTTTTCCACACAGCGGCTAAGTACCTTGCTCAAATGATCAAGGCATTGATCAAAGATATCTCCATAAACCGTGAAGTCGTCCATAAAGATCTCAATACAAGTCTCAAGCATATCAGAAAATATACTCATCATGCATCGTTGGAATGTGTCTGGAGCGTTGCAAAGGCCAAAAGGCATCCTTCTGTAGGCAAATGTGCCAAAGGGGCAAGTGAATGTCGTTTTGCCTTGATCGTCTTGGGACACCACGATCTGCATATAACCAGAATACCCATCCAGAAAATAGAAGTACAATTTTCCCACAAGCCTCTCCAACATTTGATCGATGAAACGTAAAGGAAAATGATCCTTCTTTGTGACTGCATTCAACTTGCGGTAGTCAATGCAAACTCTCCATCCGGTCTGCAGTCTCATCTGAATAAGTTCCTTGTTTTCATTCTCCACAACCTGGATTCCAGACTTTTTAGGCACAACGTGAATAGGACTCACCCACTCACTATCGGGCACATAAAAGATAATGCCCATATCGAGCAGCTTTAGAATCTCCTTTAACACAGCTTCTTTCATCAAGGGATTTAGCTTCCTTTGGGGATCTTGCACTGGTTTTGCCTCTTCTTCCAACTGGATCCGATGCATGCAAATGGTAGAACTTATGCCCTTGATGTCGGCCAAGGTCCATCCAATTGCTTCCTTGTGCATCTTCAATAGTGCTATCAACTTGACTTCCTGCTTCATGGTCAATGATGAACTGATTATAACTGGCAAATTCTCTCCTTCACCCAAATAGGCATATTTGAGGTGATCGGGCAACTCCTTCAACTCCAGCTTGGGTGGCTTGATGATAGACCACACCAGTTTTTCACCCTGCCTTGTTGTGGGCAAAGGTAGACGTCTATCTCTTGGAAAACTAGCTTCGATGTGATACAATTGCAGAATTACCTCTTTGATTTGCTTATTTCGTTCCTCTTCAGCATCCCAATTGATCTTACTGTTCTGAAGTACCCAATCAAGTGGATCCTTTGCCAGCAGCCTTGGCATTTCTTCTTGGATCATAGGCTCAGAAACGTCGATCATATGTATACCCTCTGTGTCATTGGGGTATTTCATTGCCTCTATGATGTTGAAGGTAACTCTGTCTCCATCGAACTCGCACGTCAATGTGCCCTTATCGACATCAATCTTCGTATGTGCCGTCTTCATGAATGGTCTGCCCAAAAGTATACAGGCAGCCTTTGGATTAGTTTTGCCCATATCCAGCACATAGAAGTCTGCTGGGAAAATCAGACTCTCCACTTTGATTAGGACATCTTCAAGCACTCCCTCGGGGTAGACACTGGAATGGTCAGCCAATTGAATAATTGTCATTGTATCCTTGAGCGGTCCTAAGGTCAGCTCTTCAAAAATGCTTAGGGGCATAACATTGATCGATGCCCCTAAGTCCAGCATAGCTCTCTCAACTCGAAGTCCTCCAATTTCACAGGGAATAAAGAACATCCCTGGGTCTCCACACTTTTCAGGCAGCTTCTTCTGCAATAATGCTGACACATTTTCATTCACAACCACTTGTGCCTCCTCTGTGAATCTCACTTTCTTTGTACATAAGTCCTTCAGGAAACGGGCATATCGGGGTACCTGCCTGATTGCGTCCAATAGGGGAACATTGATTTCCACTTTGTTGAAGATGTGCATTAGATCCCTATCCTCTGCTTCTTTTTTGTTTTGCTTCATCCTTCCTAGGAATGGTAAAGGTACCTCGATCTCTTTTGGAATATTACTCTTCAGGATGGGTTTGGGCACAACTGCTTCTAGTTCGTCATTTGCCCGCAACTCTGCTTCCTCCTTTGTGGGCTCATCATCACTGTGGGCATCATCCTCTGTAGTCTCTGGATACGGTGCAGGCAGTTGTCTTTCACTCTTCAGTGTTATTGCATTTACCCCAGCCTTTTTTGGTGGTTCTGTCTATGAGGGCAGAATTCTTTTAGCTTTCTCCATCCTTGCGATTGCATCACTAATTTGGGATATTTGTCCTCCCAAATAGCTCAGTCCATTCCTTGTCTCCTGCTTGAAGGCTTCTGATTTCTTTTGTACCTCCACCGTTTCATTCACAATCTGGTGAACCATGTCTAATAAAGACGGTCCTGCTGCGGGCGCAGGATAGTATGGTGTTGTCTGCCTCTGACTGTAGTTGGGGGCAAGGTGATTATGCCTCCTCCTTTGCCCTCCATCAATAGCGTTGACCGTTTCTTCCTTCTCCTTCACTTGTGGACACTGGTCAGAATGGTGCCCCATCAATTCACATACCCCACATATTCGCAAGGTATTAGCGGAAAACATGGTGATCATCTTCTCCATCTTGTTGCAGAGTGGTTCGATTCGATCATCAGTTTCAGGCATAGAGATAGTTTTACCCGCAGCGGCAACACTTGTTCTTTCATATGAATCGTCTCTGTTCTCCTCGGCCATTTCTCCAATAAGTATTAGAGCTTCAGCTGCCCTCTTGTTCAGGATAGATCCTCCGCATGCTGCATTCAGTAGGGCTCGGTCCTCGCTTCTCAACCCCGAGACAAAATAGTTCACCGGGTCATGATCTGGAATCTGGTGATGTAGGCATTTCGAGAGCAATTGCTTGAAACACTCCCAGTAGTCGTAAAAGCTCTCGTGGGGACCAGCCTTTGCGGTTGAGATCTTCTTCCTCATGATCTGCACTCTTGATGTGGGGAAGCACTTCTCCAGAAATTTTTGCTGGAGTTGACTCCAGTTGGTTACACTCCTGGCAGGAATAGTGTATAACCATTCTCGAGCTCCGTCCTGCAAGGTGAAAGGAAAAGAAACCAGGCGAATGTATTCGCCTGTCCTATTAGCTCGTGTGCGTTGCGTCTCACATGCCATCTCAAAATCTTGTAGATGTCGTTGTGGATCCTCCCCTGGATGGTCATGGAATTTGGGCAAAATCGAGATGAAGTCTGCCCTCAGCTCCCAGTTACCAGTAATTATGGGCAAAACGATGCCCGTGGGACGCATGTTCATGGTTTGAGGGAAACTCAGCTGCCTCAAAGTAAGGGTGTGCGGTGGTGGTCTTTGTTGTTCTTCTTTCTCGTGGTTTGATATCTGATCATCCTCCATCTCTTGCACTCCTCCACTTCATCACCTTCATGCTCCATGTTCTTCCTTGATTTTAGGAGTGATAGCAACAAACCCTAGTGCCTCCAGTAACTTCGTGATGTCTCCACTTCCTTCCAACGTGTTTGGACCTCCCCAAGACTCGGAACTGACCGCCACATCACCTCCACGTGCATATAGGAGTTGTCCCGCGATTCTGTTGCGTGATTCTCGCAACAACTTTGACTGGGTCCTCGCCAGGCAAATTAGTCCTTTGTGCCCTCAGCATAAATAGCACCTGTCTGTGCCTATTGTGGTGGTTTTGTGCCCTCATCCTCCTGTAATCAGCTTTACCCCCGAAACTAGACTAGACTCAATACTAAACACTTATAAAAGGTGTAAAAAGATAAAGGAAAAAGCACGAAAATGAGTCTTCATCACTGAGTAGTGAATTATTTTGAACGAACCTGACAAGTCCCCCTGACGTAGATCGGTTGATCGAACTAGGTTACCAAACCTCTGCGTTCTTTATTTTCTGCAAATTGTCATAACATTCACAATAATATTCTTGAACTTTATTGTGAACATATCTATAACGTTCAACAACTTTTCTTTAAACTTTATGCAGACATATACTTCTCACACGAGTGTGTAATTTTAATTAGCACCAGAGCAGGTCGTTTTATGTTTAAAATAAAAAGGTCAAGAGAAGTACATCTCTGTGTGAAGTATTTAGTTTTTCAGCCATGAGTTCTATCAAAAAAGGAGGTTCCACTGCTAGTCCATCTCTTCTCGAAGGCAATAGCTATCCCTACTGGAAAGCAAGGATGCGCGCTTTCCTCAGGTCCATTGATGATCAAGCATGGAAGAGCGTTACTGAAGGATGGACTCAACCCACAGTTACCAAGGATTACAAATACACTCCCATTGCAGAAAAGGACTGGACTGAACCACAGAAGATATGGTTCAATGCCAACTCCAAAGCTCTCAATGCCATATTCTCCGCTGTGGATTTGGAATCATTTAGTCTTATCTTAACTTGTGAGACTGCCAAGGCTACATGAGATGTATTGGAGATAACTTTTGAAGGAACCAGAGCTATTAGACTTTCAAGACTTCAGAATATTATTTCTTAATTTGAAAATTTGATAATGACAGATTCTAAAACTATTAGAGAATTTAACGCATGTCTGAGGAGTATATCTAATGAAAGTTTTGCATTATAAGAAGTCATGTCAAATGAAAAGCTGATAAGGAAAGTCTTGAGGTCTTTAACAAAAAGATTTGTCTACAAAGTTGCTGCCATAGAGAAAGCCAAGGATGTCAGAAGCATGAGGTTGGATAAACTGATGGGATCCCTCAGAACCTTTGAGATGAATCTTGAAGAAGACACATCCATGGAGAAAGGCAGAGGAGTTGCCTTAAAAGCTGAATCCTCAGAGAAAGTTCCTGAAAAAGTTCTCAAAGATGTTCCTGATGAAGATCCGATGTATTCTATGGTCCTGATTACCAAGAGTTTCAGAAAGTTGTTGAGGAAAGCTAGAAGCTAAGGCATCAATAGGAATAACAGCAGAAAATAATTTCCTTAAAAGTCTTCCAACAAGAACATCCCTGATCAAGATAAAGATCAAGGTAAAAGTATCAAATGCAAAGAATGTGAAGGCTATGGACACATTCATAGAGAATGTGCCAATTATTTAAAGAAGAAAAAAAGTTACAATACCTCGATGAATGATGAAGAATTAAGCTCCATCGAATCTGATTTAATGGACGAAACTAATACCTTCATAGCCAAAGATAATCAAGCTTCATATCCTGATCTGTTTGCTATAAATCAGGAATCAGATGATGATGATGATGATGATAAGGTTAGTAACACAGATATTGAGAAACCTATCAAGATATGTTCAACAAGCGGCTGCAGGTTATGGAGATCAACAAACAACTTGTTGAACAAAATTAGAAGATTAGACAAGAGAATAATCAACTGATCATTAAAGAAGCATCTCTGCAAGAAAAGATCTGTAACCAGCAGAAGGAGCTCGATCAATCCAATGAAGATCTGAAGGTGTTTATGAGAAACATAAGGATGCTCAACAATGGTACTAAGAATCTGGATGAGATTCTGAACTCAAGACAGACTATAAAGATTCGACATGGTCTTGGATATTCTGGACAAAGCTCAGGAGAAATCAAATTTTTCAAATCAAAGGAGGAACCTGAGAAAAAGGAGGAAGTCCAGAAGAATATTGTGAACGTTACAAAGAACGTTCATCCTCCAAATGCATCTCATATAGAAATAACTCCAAAGTTTCTTTTCATAATACTTCAGTTAAAAGGAAGATCATCTACCAATATTGTGAGATTGCAGGTCACATCAAACCTCATTGAAAAGATTATCTGAGAGATCTTAAAAGAATGAGGAGAAGGTTTGTTCCTGCCAAAGCTAAAGTTGCAGCAATCTGTCAGAACAGAAGAAAGGTTCAACACCCACCAAAGAAGTTGTGGGTTCTGAAGAAACAACATGTGAGCATGATAGCTCACACATCTCTTCAAGCAGAAAGTACAAACAGCTGGTACTTTGATACTAGATGCTCAAGATATATAACAGGTGACAGAACAATTGTGAGAGACTTGAAGACCTACACATCAGACTTTGTTATCTTTGGAGATGGAAAAAATGGCAAAGTCATGGGCAAATGAGTTTTAAATATCGAAGGAATGCCTAATCTGAAGAAAGCCATGATAGTAGATAGACTAAAAGCCAATCTGATAAGCATTAGTCAGTTTTTGATGATGATATGACTATAATCTTCACAAAAGATGATTGCAAGGCCTACAAAAAGGACAATGAAGTATTCATGGAGAGAAAAAGATCATCTGACAACTGCTACAGTTTCAATGTTCCTTCTGAACGTTCAATAACTTGTTAGTGAATATCCATGGATGAAGCTGAGATATGGCATTAGAAGCTTGGCTATATTCATTTTAGGAATCTTCGGAAGCTGATCCATAAGGATATGATTAAAGGGATTCCAAAGATCAAGATTGACTGCAACAAAGTATGTAGTCCCTGTTAATTAGAGAAGAAAGTCAGATCTCAACATAAGGATGTTCAACACTTCACATCCAACAATTGTCTAGATCTTCTTCACATGGATCTAATGGGACCAATGGCTACAGAAAGCTATAGAGAAAAAAGATGTGTTTGTCTGCATTGATGATTTCTCTAGGTTCACCTGAGTTGAATTCTTGAAGGACAAAATAGCAACTATTATATCTTTTAAGAAATTAGCTTGTGAAGTCTATGTGGAGAAGGGTGTCCCAAGAAAAAGAATCAGAAGTGATCATGGGAAGGAGTTTGAGAACAAAATATTTGACGATTTCTGTGAAGAACATGGAATTAGCCATGAATACTTTGCTCCAAAGACTCCTCAGCAGAATAGAATAGTTGAAAAGAAGAACGAGACTATTCAAGAAATGGCTAGAGCTATGATTGTTGGAAACAACTTTGCCACTCACTTCTGGGCTGAAGAAATCAATACAGCATGCCATATTAGCAATCGAGTTCATTGCAAACCAGGAACTTAAGCTACTCCCTATGAGTTGTGGAAAGAAATGAAGCCTATAGTCAAATACTTCCATATATTTGGCTACACATGCTATATTCTCAATGATAGAGAATATCTTACCAAGTTGGAGAATAGATGAGTTGAAGGTATCTTCCTTGGATATTCAAGAAACAGTAAGTCCTAGAGAGTCTACAACACTGAAATAAGAGCTGTTATTGAGTCTGCCAATGTCAAGTTTGATAATATGCAAGACTTCAGAAGTGATGATGAAGAAGTTCATGAGAATGTCTTTGAACACCTTGAAAAACATTCAGAGAAGCCAGACTCTCCCAACACAGAGTCATCTGAGACTCCTAGAAGGACATATAAGCATCTTGTTAAGAGTCATCCAACAACAGCAATCATTGGAGATGTGCATGACTCTCTGAAGACAAGGAGTAGAGCAAAAGTTCAAGACATAGTTGCTAATGTATGCTATACATTAAAGACTGAGCCTAATAATGTAAAGGAAGCCCTACAAGATCAGTACTGGATCGAGGCCATGCAAGAGAAGCTGCTGCAATTCAAGAAGAATGATGTTTAGGATATTGTTCCAGCTCCAGATGATGTCAACATTGTTGGAACAAAGTGGATTTTCAGAAATAAGTCTGATGAAGAAGGAAATATCACAAGAAATAAGATAAAGCTGGTTGCTCAAGGCTACTCTCAGATGGAAGAAATTGACTTTGATGACACTTTTGGTTCTGTGATAAGACTGGAGTCAATTATATTACTTCTTGCCATAGCATGTCAACTAAAGTTCAAGCTACATCAGATTGATGTGAAGAGTACATTTTTTTAATGGTTTTCTCAACAAATCGGTGTACGGTGCTCAACCAAAGGGGTTTGAAGATCCTCACTATCTAGGTCATGTTTACAAGCTCAAGAAAGCTGTCTATGGTTTGAAACAAGCTTCTAGAGCATGGTATGAAAGGCTCGCAAACTATCTTCTAAGTAAGGGATACAGAAGAGGAGGAGAAGACAAGACTCTATTCATCAGAAAGAAAAACAATGTTGTGATCATTGTTCAGGTTTATGTTAATGATATCATCTTTGGATCAAAGTCAGATAAGATGGTCATGAACTTTATCAAGGACATGGAAAGTCAATTCGAGATGAGCTTGGTGGGAGATATGATAATAATTTCTAGGGCTGTAGATCAAGCAAACAGTAGAACTGTAGAAGATATTTTCATATCTCAATCCAAATATGCTAAAGGTCTTGTTAAAAAATTTGGACTTGAGAACAGCAAGCACAAGAGGACTTCTATAGGGACAACAACCAAGATCTAAAAGGATGATGATGGAACTAAAGTCGATTAGACTCTCTACAGAAGCATGATTTGAAGTTTTACTTTATCTTACTGCAAGCAGACCAGACATTGTATACAGTGTGGGAGTATATGCTAGATATCATGCATGTACAAAGGAAAGTTATCTAAATGCTATGAAGAACATCATCAAATATGTTAATGGAACAACTGAGTATGGTCTCTGATATTCTACAGATACAAATTTAAGCATTATGGCATGTAGTGATGCTGATTAGGCAGGTTCTCCAGATGACAGAAAAAGCACATCAGGTGCTTGTTTCTTTGTAGAAAATAATCTTGTTTCCTAGTTTAGCAAGAAGCAAAACAGTATATCTCTCTCTACAGCTGAAGCAGAGTACATTGCAGCAGGAAGCATTTGTACTCAAATCGTATGGATTCTGTAGATGATGAAAGACTATGAAGTTGCTCATGATGTTTCACTTCTATTCTGTGACAACATGAGTGCAATCAATATATCTAAGAATCCAGTACAACACTCAAAGACCAAGCACATTGATATCAGACATCACTACATCAGAAGTCTAGTTGAAGATGAAGTTCTGAAGATCGACACTACTAGAAAAACGGACATAGACAATGGGTAAAACCCATTATCTTAAGGATATCATAACCGTTGTGCTTGATGATGTTGTCCATAGGGGCAGTTACAGACAACAGGTAAAAATTGTTGTCTTAAGGCCTTAAGACAACGATTTTTGTTCTAATAACAATAGTTTATAACCCTTGTCTTAAGATCCTAAGACAAGGGGTTTTACCCGTTGTCTTTATAATAAATCCGTTGTCTTAAAATCTCCAACACGAGTCATGGATGATAAACAAGAAAATCTCTAGCTTCTACAGCAAATCAATATTTACTACACAAAGTTATTCAACACAATCTTACTTTAAATTCAAGAGAATCAACTCAATAAGAGAATCAATTTGATTAACCAACCTGCCTCACGATAAAATGTTCTTCGATTGATTCTACCACAATAAGACACATTCTTCATCTGATTTGAACAAAAATATATATATATATGTTATTAATCTAATCAAAAGCTAAGCTGACAATAACAGATAATTTAAAAATTAAGCTTACATTTAATTTATAGGACTCAATATTTATTTATTTTCTTCTGATGAGCAGCTAGTTTATCTTCTCTCTTTAGGTAAGATTGAAATAAGCCTAAATATAATTTGGGCTGGTGCAGTTTTAGGCTCTGTTACCACTCTTTAACTTTCCATTAACATATTCTGCAGCTACAAACATCATCTGCAGTTTCACAAGAACAAGTTAAGAGATGTGTCAAGACAAGATGAAAGAATAAGAGTAGAAGCCTACAGATTGGTTAACCTGCGACTTGAACTTCTTGTCAATTTCTTGTATAAGCTTCAGAAGCTTCTTCAAGTCTTCATCCTCACCAAAGACATAGACCTAGTTGAACATACAAGGGAGAATAAAAATTTCACTATTTATTGGGTTCCCAAAAGTGAAATTCACCATGATTGTAGTAACACTTCTGGTAATAACATCACACATGTAAAACTTATACTAGCATTGACAATTTTCATGGAATTAACCATTTGATTTTTTTTATAAACAGAAAAAATCAAAACATAAAACAATTGCAAAAATATCAGTAGATGCAAGAACAATAACGCGCGGTCGTTTCGCGGTCAGAATAATTCTCAAGAGAGAGTTATCCTTATGCCCATAGCAAGGTGTAGCAAGCTTATGTGAGTAAGAGTCGATCCCACGAGGAGCTGTGAATTCTATCTTCCAGTGTCACTTTTCCAAAAGGTTTGAGGATTGTTGTGGTCTCCGTACTTGTATGTAAAAACTGTAAACTTAAAATAACAAAACAAAACAAAATAAGAAAGGAAAATATTAGTAGTAACGTATTCCAGATTAGAACTCAGATTCGAACTTAACAAACACTTAACCGGTCATGGGCACGCTGATTACTTATGCAAACCTAATTATCTAGTTAAAGGTACCGGATCTCTCTCAACGTACCCAATCTATCCTTTCAGTTTTGCCTAGAGGTGATCTCTCATCCTCTAAACCCTAACTTGTTGCCCAATCCTGATCTCTCATATGATTGTAAACAACAAAGTAGCATTACGATCTAGATAGACCCAGATTTACCTAGACAAAGATCTCTCTTATGCCCTCAGTACCAGTGATGTATCCCATCCCTTTATGACCAACACACAGCTACGATTCATTGACCATTTATAGAGATAGTGAACACAATTCTAATTAACGAGTGATCAGCCATAATTAACTAGCTTAGCCCACTGTATAATGCAAATAAAAAAATGATTACACGACGGAACCAGATTCACACAGTTTATGCCCATCAGCCTCACGGTTCTTACGTGTTTATTAAGTTCTTATCTTTGTTCAATCCGAAATAACGAGTCTAGCCACTCATGTTAGACTTAGAACAATAATAATAAATAAAAGAAACAAAACAAAACATAATATAAACGAAAATGTACTTATATTAAACTGCAAAATAAATCCAACTCCAACGCTGGATTGAAGAACATAAACTAGTGCGGAAAAATAAATTATTTGTGCGTAAAAAGAAATAAAAACAGTAAGAGAGTTGTTAAGAGCTTCATCTAAAAAAGAGTTGTTTGTTTGCTGCCATGAGATCTACTTATATAGGAGTATAAAGACACTGGGTAAACTCCTCGACAGGCCAAGGATCTTCAGCCCAACACGCAGCTTCCATGCCCAAGACTTTCCATATCTGGCAGATTCTTCCCTTATTTAGAAGATTCTGAGTCGTAGATTATGTACTTGTCGTGCCCTAGTTGCGTTGACATAGCAACTTTCCTTATAGAGCCGAGCATCCTTCTGGAAGTGTCAACTTGCGTTATGCGGCTCCTCTTTCCTTCGGCGGCTAGGGTGCATTGCTCCTGCTGTAGCTGGCATTAGTTTACCTTGTGCCCAGTCTCTTTCCTTCTCCTTTCAATCACTCTAGGGTTGTTGTGGGCACTATCACAAACTTCTCCTTCAGCTTTTGCTGGAATGGTGTGTAATTTCCACTAGGCTCGAGAGAGAGCTTTCCGCTGAGAAGTTGTTGCCTATCTTGGTATCATTGGCACCCTTGTGCCCTCCAGAAGTGATTCCCCTGCCTCCTGCTGCCCCTTGTGCCCACTCTGGCTCTTTCCGACTCAAAAATAGAAAACACAAAGGGCAAAAGAACGAGAAAAAAGACACAAAAACACGAGAGAATTTGGACTTGTCACACCCACCCACTTTATTCATACTTGCCCTCAAGTATGTGGGTACAACGTACCCAAAACAAAAAAAAAACAAAAGGAGGAAAAGACAGACTCAAGACAGAGACACGACAAGTCAAGCATGTAAAAGCAAATCCCTTGCGAGCACAGAGACCTAGGTACCTGATCACAGTCAACAACATATAAAGCAAGTGA
Organism: Perilla frutescens; assembly: GCA_026008535.1. Lineage (NCBI taxonomy): Eukaryota > Viridiplantae > Streptophyta > Magnoliopsida > Lamiales > Lamiaceae > Perilla > Perilla frutescens. The sequence continues at coordinate 29,128,487 of BRKX01000003.1, read as the reverse complement.
CTCAGACCTACAAACCCGCTATTGCTGCTAAAGCTCAAACAAAGAGTAGTGTGAAGAAGAAAGCCACTTCATAGAAATCAAAGAAGATCGTGGAAGAGGTTTCCAAAAACCTTGATCGTGAAGTTGGTAAAGCCACTATTGCTAAAAAAGAACCAATCATAGAAGCGGCTGCAGAACCAACCAAAGATGTTCAAGAACATGTTCCTGAACCCGCTGATGAAGATGAGCATATACCTCTTGCTCAAAAGTACAAATTATCTACTAAGAAAGTTTCTATCAAGAAGAGAAAGGCCAAGATCATTCATAGATCTGTGGTTGCTAAAGATCCAGAAAAAGAGATTCAGAGCTCTTCTTCTTCTGAAAAGGAACCCCCTACACCGCACACTGAGAAATTGCTCGCAAGTGCCCAGTACAGTATCGAGCCTTTTGCTGTTGGATCTCCATCTCTAGGAGTATCCACAAAGAAGAAAATCCCAAAGAAGTCTACCAAGGGATCTGTACTTGTGTCCACCCGGTCTCCAATGACTTGAAGCCAAGCTTTAGAAGAGATTCTAGGAAGCTTTCTGAAGAAATCTATCTCTAGCACGGAGACCAGATCAAAGGTTGCTGCCGTGAAGAAGAAGGTTGACGAAGAAGTTCATGAACAAGTTGGTAGACATTCTAGTGAACTGGAAGTTATTTAATAAGAAAGTACTTCTTATGGTCTTTTTAGATCAGTATGTCATGCATCACTATGGGAAAAGGTGAAAAAGAGAAATGTTATACCTGAGATGAGGGTAGAAACCACTATGTTGGTGGAGGCAGGTATATATTTCTTGATTGAGGCTACCAGTTTATTGCAAACCATGCTGAAGGTTGGTGAGTACGTTCTAATGGTTTGTTTTTTTTTAAACAAAAACACCCCTAGACGGGCGCGGGGCATTCGGCACCATGCCCAGCCTGTATATATAGATCACAAATCGTCTCGTACAAAGTCATAGGTGGAATGTGTCCCAAAAGTTAACACACTCCCAACCAAGTACTCGAACTGGAAAAGAAACAATAACAACATGAGGATGTAGCCACAGACTGGCTACTAACCCCAACAACCAAAAGACAAACACAACATAAAGTCCAGCCAAGAGCAAGCTGCAAGTCCAAACTAAAAATAAGTAGACAACTATAAACTAAGCAAAGATAGATTATCATCATCAACTGTATCTGAAACGAAAGTTGGGATAACCTAATTGATCCATCCTCACCATGGAGAGCAAATATCGAGGAGCAGTGCTCATATCATAAAAGATGAGTGTAGGGGTTTGAGCATCCCTACCTATAAGAAAGTCAGCAGCCCGGTTCTCCTCATGGTGAATGTGGAAGAATCGAACATGTCCCCCACGGCACAACAAATGAATGAACATCAATGTGTGCCGGGTCACAGCCGAACCAGACTGGCCTGACTACAACACCGACACCACCGAGGCAGCATCCATCTCAATCCAGATGTGATCTGAATACTGCACTGCTAGTCTCAATCCATGGAGCAGTCTCTGGAACTCCGCATCCAAACTCGATGCGGCCCAAAGGAGCACACAGAAACCTGCCAAAAGAGAACCCGTGTAATCCCGAACCAAGCTTCCGTCGCCTGTCGCCATCTGAATATTAGTCGAGTAGGAACCATTCATGTTGAGCTTTACCCACGATGCCTCAGGAGACCGTCACGACACCATTCGAGACCGGGCAGATCTCGGAACAGGGTCAGAAACGGGCATGAAAGGCACCTGCGGATAGCAACCCAACCAGTGCTGAGGTAGGAGCTTCCCAGCCGAAACCAACAGGTGAAGGTGGCGCTGAACCTGCCAAACAATGTGAGCAACAAGGGAAGGAACCCTGCGATGCTTGCGGCTGTTCTTTTCCGTCCAAATAAACCATAAAGCAAGGCAGGGTATCAAGAAACTGTAATACCCCAAAATTTTATTATCTAAATTTAATTAGGAATATATATATATATATAGTTAGATATCCAAAAAAAATTTTGGTATTAAAAATATATATATAGCATATGCTAACCATAAGAATAATATAGGAAAGAAAACGGACCCTTCTAGGTCACATTTTTAGGTAATGTGTACCCATTGAGTGAGTTAGAAATACCCTTAGAACATTTTCGTATTTAATTATGAACCTTAGATATGCACTTAATTTGATTAAATAGAATATATTTACTAAGTATAATAGATTTATTGTGACAAATATATATATATATATATATTGTATGTATGCATATCATTTATATATTTATATATATAATAATAATAAAAAAAAATATATATATATATATATATTATTACGTATATATAAGTATATGTATAATGGTAATTTATATATATACACATATAGTCTATATAATGGTATTAATCAGTAATTAATATAATAAAAAAATATATATATATCTTACATACCCTATCTACGTGCCATGTGTTAAATAGAAGTGATATTTGTGTCTTTATTATAGAATAGGTAGATTGTGACTCTTAATTGTTTTAAATTAAAATATTAAAAGTGATATGCTAGTGCTTTAATTAAACTTGTATTTCATTAAACTTCAATCTCCCAAATCAACATTGCAGCATAAGTTTCGTTCACAACAACTAGGGTTCATTCGATTTTCTTCTCCAAGGTATATATATATTTACGCAGATTTCAATTGATGGATTATTATAGCAGATAACTCATGAATATATTAATCATATCATATAATTTGGCGGTGAGAAGTTTCTTTTCATTTTTTTTAATTAATGGTTAATCTTATATATGAATTATAATAACAAATTAATTTGTGTTCTATAAGTTTTATATGTTGTAGAGAATAGTTATTTAATATGTAACCTTGATTGATTAATTTAAGAGTACATAGCAAGACTAACCTAATTTTCAAAAGTCCCTGACCTGGAAATTTTACATGTTTCATATTTATGACTAATTATTAGTTCTATTCATTATATAGTTATAGTTAATTTATAGGATAATCATATGTGGTATAAATTTTTAATTAATTTTGTTATGCTTTAATAATTTTAAATTGGCCATATTAAATAATGATATTAACTGGGAAAATTAGTATAGTATAATAACATAAGCTAAACTAAAAGAAAGCTTAGGGATTGAGTTTTGATAGGAGTTCTTTAGTTAAACTAAGCTAATGTTGGTTGTTGTAGGCTCAGAAGAAGTAGCAGGAATCAAGTAGAATCAATCCGGAAATTTGAAACCTTATCTATTATCCAGGTGGGCTATTATATTTTTGTAAATTGTATCTTTCCAGCTATTAAGCTCTGCTTTGTTAAAATTGCATATGTGACTATCTGTGTTAAATATTTACGTGCTACTGTATGTTGTCGGAGTCTCATAAACCAGCGCTGTGTCAATGTGAGTAGATACAGTATGCATGCATTATTTGTCCTGCCCTACTCCTTGTCGGTGAGACTAAAATGAAACACTTATGGGTTATACTCATTGGGTATACTTGGTCATACTCAAATTTACGCGTGGTGATGTAGTACGGGTTGCGGGCAGTGACTGGTTACACTCTTAAGCACTTCACGATAAAATGTTTTGGTGAACTTAGGTTGCTTTAAATTTTGAAACCTCCTAAGCTTCACTACCTGCATGAACACAGATAGATTACTTTAATAAAATGATTTGCATAACTTGAATTGTAAAAACTTACCCACTGAGTGCACTAGTACTCAGCCCAAATATTTTCAAATATTTTTCAGGTAAGTAGGCTAGCGCGTGGAGGTGACGATGCTGAGAGATGGGCTTTTGTTATTTACTTATTTTCCCATTGTCTCTTTTTGTTAAGTATTCTGTTGATAATTAAGTCTCCGCGCTTTTAATATCCTTTTGTTAAACACTAAGAACTCTGATCTTGGTGTTGTAAATAGGTATATATTATAATAAAGCATGTTTTGTGATTCTGGGTCTTCTGTTGAGATTTTCATTAATCAGGTTACCCCCTTTGTTTCTCGCTTCTTAATTCCAACCCCCGTGGCTTCCATTTCCACGGTCTTCTGGGACCGGGGCGCTACAGAGTAGTATCAGAGCAGGTTTTGCAACTCTGCAAACCTGTTGGGTCAACTTATTTTATTTTTCTTTTTCATTAAATTCCCGTGTGATATTATATAAGTCCTCAGCTTGTCACTCACGCAACAGCCAAAAGGTACGCATGTTTTTATGCGGTTTTTAGATTTTAAAAGTTAACATTAATTGGTGAAATGTTAAGTTTTTGGAAATGAAAGATTGTGATTTTCCATATTGGCGGGAATGCCTTGAAAGATTGAGTCTTACACTGATTACTTACTGTTTTTGAGAATGAAATATGTTTGTGGGCATACAGGATTTTGTGTTAAACTATGCTGATTCTGTTGTATACATGTAAGGAATTTGTTTATCTATGCTTTGGGCATACTTATGAATGATTGACATATGTTGATTACACACATTGATAGTTCATTTATGTTTGATGTTTGTGCTCTAGATGAGAACTTCGACTTGGAATTTGAGAACTTAAGATGAACTTAGCCTGTAGTTGTTGAACTTAGGCTGAACTTGTAAGAATTTATGAAAATGTTTCAACGTAGACTGATTGAGAAATTGTGCTAATTAGATGGCGGGATGGCAGGTGAGACCTCGAAAGAGGTGTCGTACTCGTGTGACGATGGATGAGCGGATAAAGAGATTTCGTGCATGTATTAGTAGACCAGGGGAGGATGTGCCAGAGTTCACCGCACGTTTTGTGACTTTATGGATGACTGTCTCGGATATCGGTGGTATTATAGAGGTAGAGACTACGGCGAGATATATTATTGGACTACCTCAAGCCTAGAGACCATGGCCTGCAAGAGTTGCTGATATTTTCTCAGAGAGATCTCCCCCTACTTTTGTAGAGAAAGTCTATTTCTTGAGATTCTTCACGTATGTGCTACGGACTTGGGCAGATAGACGATGTGTGGCTCCATAATTACCTATAGTGGATGAGGATATGAATATGTTTAGAGTACCATTTACATCGGTATTACTAGCGGAGAGGACAATCGAGATGGATCGTTCAGCACCGCCTGCACCAAAGTCGCTACTTATCACGGTAGCATCGCATGATGATGAGGTCGGTCCATCTGGGACCCAGTTAGAGCCCATCGCAGAGGAGGACCCGGAGGAGAATCCCGATGGAAGTAACTGATGGATCTACGATGCTCCACTTTCGACGTGATTTCGATGCGGAGGGGCGTCCGGGGCACTCGTATATTCCGTCGTCTCCATAGATATATGTATAGTTGTAGTAGTTTGAGTAGTTTAGTATATACTGACGCTGACATTTTGTTGTATCATTAGCTCAGTAGCTTTTGTTAGTCGGAAACGTTGTCATTGTTATAAGACCGTTCCGACATGAGGCATTTAGTAGTTAGCCTCATTTTGACTTAGTGGACTAGACGGTATATTATATTTTTGGCAGATGTATAGATGATGTATGTGTGGTACTCGACTCTTTTATATAAAAGTTCCGTTTCAGGATATCTTTTAGATTTATGTATGCGTTGTATATATATTCTTGGAAGGCTTTGCATATTTATATTTCATTTTTTTACAAGATGTGTGTTTATTATTTTTATTTCCTTTTGCGAATCTTTACGCAAGTGTTGATCGATTAGAGATTTGACTAGTTGCAGAATGCCAAGAGGAAGACCAAGAAACGTGAACTTGGTGGTAACGGAAGTACCGAATAACCCGCAGGGTCAGGGACCACAAATTGAAATGGAGTTCAGACGCCATAATCCCCCAACTTTCAATGGAGAAGGGGATCCACTCACAGCCGAATGTTGGGTTCGAGCACTTGAAAAGATATTTAGGTTTTTGCATTGTAGTGATAAAGAAATGGTGGCCTGTGCCCTGTATCAACTTGTGAATGATGTAGATTTCTGGTGAGAGTTAGTTCGAAGGACAATATCTGATGCAAATTGAGAAGTGTTCACCTCGGATAACTTTAAGATGATCTTATATCAAAAGTACATACCGGCTCATTATCAGCATCAGAAGGCTAATGAATTCTAGAATCTCAAACAGGGGAGCAAATCAGTCGCAGAATATGATTTGCAGTTCAATAGATTATCTCGATATGCACCACAGACCGTAGACACAGAAGCAAAGAGGATTGAAAAATTTCGCATGGGTTTGAAACCGGAAATAGGCACTGCACTAATCGGAAAGGATGAAGTAAACTATGGTCAAATACTGAGTTGGGCACTTAGTACTGAGGCAATGCAAGGAACATCAAAGGCTTCACCATCTCAACCAGTAGCTGGGGATCAGAAGGGAAAACGGAAGTGGGATGGACCACAACGAGGTTATCAAGGGAAGAATTTGCAGCATAACTATCAAGGAGGAAGGAACTTTGGACCAAGGCCTACAGGGCAAGTGAATGTTATGCCAAAGTCTCAGGGCTATCAAGAGAATTCACCGTTGTGTGCAACTTGTAACAGATATCACTTTGGACCATGTGTCCAATGCTATCGATGTGGTCGATAGGGTCATTATGCTAATAAATACCAACAGAATTCTGGAGCACAAGAGCAACAGCAGAGGCCACAGTTCAGACAGGACATGAGAAATACGAGACCACAAGGTGGAGGAGGTCGAGGGAATAACAATAACAATAGAAGTAATCCCAGACCTTAGCAAAATCAGAATCAAGGTCCTCGTGCACCACAACAAGCCAGAGCGTATGCTCTCAACCAGCAAGAGGCAGTTGGGAACCCTGGAAATTTGGCAGGTATGATTAGTTTGAGCAATATACCTGTGCTTACTTTATTTGATACTGGAACTTCACATTCCTTTATATCTAGAGATGTATGTAAACGTCTAAATCTAGAGCTAGAATTAGCAGGAAAAGCCCTAGCAGTAAGCATTTCTTCAGGGTAAACACTTTTAGCCGATTGTGTTTGTAAGAACTCAGACTTGGTAGTAGGTGAAAAGAATTTCACAACTGATCTTTATGCTCTTGAGATGCGGGACTTTGACATTATATTTAGGATGGATTGGCTAACAAAGGAGAGTGCAACAATATGCTGCCACGAGAGAGAGATAATATTTCAGAAACTAGGCAAGGAAGAGGTGAAGTTTTATGGAGCAAAAATGGGAAATATAATTCCCATCATTTCAGCATTAAAGGCTGTAAAGTTGTTACAAAAAGGAGACTGTCAGGCGTTTCTAGTAAACCTTGTAAGCAAGAAAGAAGAAGGTTTAACAGTGGGTCAGGTACTAGTGGTATGGAACTATGAAGATGTATTTTCAATTGATTTTCCAGGTCTGCCGCCAGACAGACAAGTAGAGTTCACCAGAGACCTAGAACCGGGAACAGCACCAGTATCCAAAGCCCCATATCGGTTAGCACCGAATGAGTTACAAGAGTTAAAAGTGCAACTGGAGGGATTATTGGAATTATGTTTTATAAGACCCAGTGTATCGCCTTGGGGAGCACCGATTCTATTCGTCAAAAAGAAGGATGGTACTATGAGAATGTGCATTGACTATTGGGAGTTAAACAAGTTGACAGTGAAGAATAAGTATCCACTTCCGAGGATAGATGATCTCTTTGATCAATTATCAGGTGCAAAAATCTTTTCCAAGATTGATCTACGATCTGGGTATCATCAAGTTAAGGTAAGAAAAGATGACATTCCCAAGACTGCATTCCGAACAAGATATGGCCACTATGAGTTTCCTAGTGTTGCCCTTTGGGTTAACCAATGCACCTGCAGTCTTTATGGATTTAATGAATCGGGTTTTCCATGAGTATTTGGATAAATTTGTGTTGGTCTTTATTGACGACATACCGATCTACTCGAGAAATGAAGAAGAACACGAGGAACACTTGAGACTAGTGTTAGAAACACTGAGGAGAGAAAAGTTATATGCCAAATTCAGCAAGTGTGAATTTTGGCTAAATGAAGTAATGTTTCTCGGGCACATTGTGTCAGCAGAAGGGATCAAGGTGGATCTTGCAAAGGTTGAGGCAGTGAAGAAGTGGAAATCACCAACCAATATTTATGAGATAAGAAGTTTTCTCGGTTTAGCAGGATATTACCGGAAGTTCATTAAAGATTTTTCAAAGATAGCAAGGCCAATGACACAACTTTTGAGGAAGAAGGTCAAGTTTGAATGGACTGAAGTGTGTGAACAGAGTTTTCAGGAACTAAAGACAAGATTAACAACTGCACCAGTCTTAACTTTGCCAGAAAGAGTAGAAGGATTTGTGATATACACTGACGCGTCTAAATTGGGTTTAGGATGCATGCTGATGCAAAATGGGAAGGTGGTAGCATATGCTTCACGACAATTAAGACCTCATGAACTGAACTACCCAACCCACGATTTAGAACTTGCCGCCATCATACATGCACTCAAGATTTGGAGACATTATCTTTATGGGGTGAAATGCGAGATTTACACTGACCATATGAGTTTGAAGTATACCTTCGAACAGAAAGAGCTTAATATGAGGCAGAGAAGATAGTCAGAGTTGGTGAAAGATTATGACTGCACGATACACTACCATCCTGGGAAAGCAAATGTAGTAAACGACGCATTGTGCAGAAAGAAACAAGGAGTGATGGGATGTCTACTCACAAATATGGAGGAACTTGTGAGAGAAATAGAAAAGATGAAATTAGAGTTGGTATTTGTACCAAACTCTACAACAAGTGTGATAGTCGCAGTGGTAGCTAAACCAGAACTACGGTCGAGAATCGTAGAAGCTCAGCAAAAAGATGAACGATTGAAAAAGATAAGACAAAGAGTCAAAGCGGGTGAACCGAAAGAATTTAGGGAAGATAATGACGGAGCTTTAATGTTCCGTGATAGATTATGCGTTCCCAGTGATGACACATTGAAGCAAGAAATTATGAGAGAGGCTCATAATACTCCCTACATGGCACATCCAGGCAGCACAAAGTTATACAAGGACTTGAAGTAATATTTCTGGTGGAATAATATGAAAAGGGAGATAGCCACATTTGTGGAAAGATGTTTAACATGCCAGCAAGTTAAAGCGGTACATCAACGACCTTCGGGGTTGTTGCAGCCATTGGAAATTCCAGAGTGGAAATGGGAGCATAAAACGATAGATTTTGTGGTAGGCTTACCGCGATCAGCGAAAGGAAACTCATCAGTGTGGGTCATTGTAGATCGATGGACCAAATCAGCACATTTTGTGCCAATCAAAACAACAACGGAATTAAGCAGGTTGGTGCAAATTTATGTGAAGGAGATTGTTCGACTACATGGAATTCCAGTTTTTATCACGTCAGATCGTGATACTCGCTTCACATCAAGGTTTTGGAAAAGTCTTCAAGAAGCAATGGGAACGAAGCTGAACTTCAGCACTGCTTTTTATCCTCAAACAGATGGTCAATCAGAGAGGACGATACAAATTCTGGAGGACATGCTACGAGGAGTTGTGTTGGATGGAAACACAAGCTGGGAAGATGTTCTACCCTTGGTAGAGTTCGCATATAACAATAGTTATCAATCAACTATAAAGATGGCACCATATGAAGCCTTGTATGGTCGCAAATGCAGATCGCCCTTATACTGGGATGAAGTTGGAGAAAGAAAAATTTTGGGTCCAGAGATCGTGCAAACCACTGTCAAGATGATTGACGAAATTCGAGTAAGAATGAAAGAAGCACAAGACAGACAGAAGGCTTATGCAGACAAGCGCAGGACAAACCTAGAATTCCAAGTTGGTGAAAAGGTTTTCTTAAAGGTATCTCCAACACGGGGCGTTGTGAGATTCGGAAAACAAGGCAAACTGAGACCAAGATTTATTGGGCCATTTGAGATACTAGAAAGAATTGGTGAGGTTGCTTACCGATTAGCTCTACCACCAGACTTGTCACAAGTTCATGATGTATATCATGTTTCAATGCTCAGAAAATACGTGTTTGACCCAGAACACGTTTTGTTAAAGAAAGTGAGTTAGTTCTACGTTCCGATATGACGTACGAGGAAAAACCCCACGAAATTCTTGATAGAAAAGTTCAATTCCTAAGAAACAAGCCAATTCCATTGTTGCTTGTGCAATGGAATCATCATGATCGAACTGAAGCAACGTAGGAACTAGAAAGCAAAATGAGACAGCAATATCCTGAATTATTCGAAGGTACGTGAATTTCGGGACGAAATTCTTTTAAGGGGGAGGAGTGTAATACCCCAAAATTTTATTATCTAAATTTAATTAGGAATATATATATATATATATATATATAGTTGGATATCCAAAAAAAATTTTGGTATTAAAAATATATATATATAGCATATGCTAACCATAAGAATAATATAGGGAAGAAAACGGACCCTTCTAGGTCACATTTTTAGGTAATGTGTACCCATTGAGTGAGTTAGAAATACCCTTAGAACATTTTCGTATATAATTTAGAACCCTAGATATGCACTTAATTTGATTAAATAGAATATATTTACTAAGTATAATAGATTTATTGTGACAAATATATATATATATTGTATGTATGCATATCATTTATATATTTATATATATAATAATAATAAAAATATATATATACATTATTACGTATATATAAGTATATGTATAATGGTAATTTATATATAAACACATATAGTCTATATAATGGTATTAATTAGTAATTAATATAATAAAAATATATATATATATATATATATATCTTACATACCCTATCTACGTGCCATGTGTTAGATAGAAGTGATATATGTGTCTTTATTATAGAATAGGTAGATTGTGACTCTTAATTGTTTTAAATTAAAATATTAAAAGTGATATGCTAGTGCTTTAATTAAACTTGTATTTCATTAAACTTCAATCTCCCAAATCAACATTGCAGCATAAGTTTCGTTCACAACAACTAGGGTTCATTCGATTTTCTTCTCCAAGGTATATATATATTTACGCAGATTTCAATTGATGGATTATTATAGCAGATAACTCATGAATATATTAATCATATCATATAATTTGGCGGTGAGAAGTTTCTTTTCATTTTTTTTAATTAATGGTTAATCTTATATATGAATTATAATAACAAATTAATTTGTGTTCTATAAGTTTTATATGTTGTAGAGAATAGTTATTTAATATGTAACCTTGATTGATTAATTTAAGAGTACATAGCAAGACTAACCTAATTTTCAAAAGTCCCTGACCTGGAAATTTTACATGTTTCATATTTATGACTAATTATTAGTTCTATTCATTATATAGTTATAGTTAATTTATAGGATAATCATATGTGGTATAAATTTTTAATTAATTTTGTTATGCTTTAATAATTTTAAATTGGCCATATTAAATAATGATATTAACTGGGAAAATTAGTATAGTATAATAACATAAGCTAAACTAAAAGAAAGCTTAGGGATTGAGTTTTGATAGGAGTTCTTTAGTTAAACTAAGCTAATGTTGGTTGTTGTAGGCTCAGAAGAAGTAGCAGGAATCAAGTAGAATCAATCCGGAAATTTGAAACCTTATCTATTATCCAGGTGGGCTATTATATTTTTGTAAATTGTATCTTTCCAGCTATTAAGCTCTGCTTTGTTAAAATTGCATATGTGACTATCTGTGTTAAATATTTACGTGCTACTGTATGTTGTCGGAGTCTCATAAACCAGCGCTGTGTCAATGTGAGTAGCTACAGTATGCATGCATTATTTGTCCTGCCCTACTCCCTATCGGTGAGACAAAAATGAAACACTTATGGGTTATACTCATTGGGTATACTTGGTATATATTATAGGTATATATTATAATAAAGCATGTTTTGTGATTCTGGGACTTCTGTTGAGATTTTCATTAATCAGGTTACCCCCTTTGTTTCTCGCTTCTTAATTCCAACCCCCGTGGCGTTGATGAAGCCATGCCTAGCATTGATGAGGAGAATCCCGAGCTGCAGTTGCAAGGGCCGATTACACGCCTATGAGCAAAGAAGTTACAAGGCTATTTCCAAGCCATTGTAAGAAAGAAGTTTGAAGAAGAAGTGATCGAGCCACTCAGCCCAAAATGGATCAACATGCTATCCATTGATGATGAAGAAGGAAGCATGAAGACGTGAGAAGAAGAATGACGCCATTTGGACGTGTGCATTAAAAGTTATACGCGTTTGCATGGGAATTCGGGAGATGCTGTTTTTCATGCAAAGGTGGCAAGGATTATATTACATGGGCCACGAAATTATACACTATATTTCAGCCCAAGTCGTGTAATTAAAGGTCCAAATAGGCGAGATTTATGAAGGCCCAAGTTGTTGGGATTTATCTTTATCTAGATAGATTTTTCTTATTTTATTTTTGGTATTTTTTGATTCTTTCCTTAAAAACAGATTTTGGATAAGGAAACAATCCTAGTTATGATAGGAAACTCTTTTTCTAATTCTTTTAGAATTTTATCTTAATATTTTCGTCCATCCCTCTTCTATATAAAGGGGATCATTGTTACTTTGATATTTAGACCATATTTGATTAAGAAGAATTTACCTTTCAATATTATCTCACCCAAGATCCTCTTTTTGTTTATTTTCAGCCGAAAATACACACTCTTAAGAAGCTTGCAACTTTTAAAGTTTTATCTTTTAAATCTTGTTCTAATTCTCTTGTGGAGTTAGGGTCGGATTTGCAACCGAAGAGAAATCAAGTAGTGAATCTTTTTGTGTATCTTTTTACACTTGGAGTTTTGCCCCGATTTCAATTCATTCTACAACACCATCATCGCCATCCATCCTCGACGACTTCCAGCAGCCATCCAACGTCCGTAACATCAATCTCCAACAAGTTCGAGTGAAGATCTACGTGTTTCCAAGTTGTTCGAGTTCAGTTCAAGTATACGTGCTGTTCGCGCCGAGTTGAGCACATATACCGTAAGTCTTCTATTTCTTTGTCATAACCTATCTACATCAACCATTCTTCACCCCACATCACTATCATACACGTTCCTAGCCATCCCTATCAAATTCAAAACCAAAACAGCCCCTCTTCCGTTCTTTCCGTTGTGTTTTATTTAATTGTTGTGTCACAAATCTAGGTATTTAGTCGAGTCTTTGAGTCTAGCTATCTAGTCATATTTCGAGTCTCATAACCCTTACAGTTGAGTCGACGTGTGTTCGATCCTATTTCAGTCCGGATCACATCATAAAAGTGGTATCAAAGCCACGTCGGCTTTGGTTCGTGGTTTATTCATTTGAGTCGTTTATTTTGTTTATCCAGTTGTAAATTTTCGTTCTTGATCATTCATAGTATATAAAAAAAAAACCGAAAAAAAAAACCGAAAGAAAAAAAGTTGTTATTTTCGAATTTCTTGTTCTTACCTAAGTTAGTTTAGATCTTTTTCCTTCTAGATTAAGTATTTAGATTGTGTCCACATTAAGTAGAACACAACCAAATCTATTTACCTTATCTAGATCTCTCTTTCCTTCTAAACTAACCCTTTTCCATCCCAATCTTTTCCTACCATTCCATATCCCTTCCACACCAAGATTTCGACTCCTACACTACAAGGGGATCGAAATTTCCAGCCTTGTTTACCTACACCCACAGTTACACCCGTACACCTTCATACACCACCCGGTGCATACACCACGCACCTACACCCTGCACCATACACCATACTCCATACACCCTACACCCATACACCAAAATACACCAAAAACTCCATCATCCACTACAGCAACTTTCGAGTAGCATTCCAGCCCACTACACGGAGTCTTTTGATCGAGATCAAGAGATAGACTTGCAAAGGAAGCAACTTCCAATCTACTGGATTTTCGGCCATCTTGTACACTTATTCACACGTATACTACCATATTGAGTGATACACGAGTGGTAAAACAAGAGTGTTAAAAATCGAGTGACTTGTGAGCTAGTGAGGATCTCTTTATTCTTCTCGTTTGTTCATTTTGCAGGTACCATGAAGAAGGGCAACAAAAATGAGTTGCCCAAGATCAGTTAGGATGACCCAAAGTCACCCCTCACACCAGGAGAAGAGGCCTCCTTTTCCAACACACCAACATGGGATGCCAAGTACCATTTTGACGCACTGACCACCTACGTCAACCGTCAAAATCGTGAGATGGAAAATAGACTTGGTGAACAACTAGCCAAGTTAGCTGAGCAGATTTGGAGCCTCAAAACCCAGTCAACTGAAGCTCAGACAGTTCAAGGACCTCCTAAGAGGCCCAATGAACTCCCAGGCGCAGAAGAGAGGCAAGTTGAGCCTCAAGGAGCCGCAGCACTGCCCAGAGCTGCCAACCGACGTCCCCAGCCGCCACCTGAGCCAGAGGATGATGATTTCGGACCCGAGTCCGATTATCATGAGGAGTTCGAAGATAATTTCGAACCTCCACAAAGGGGAAACCGCCGAGATCGTCCCTGAGCCCCATACAGACGTGCATTCCGCGTCGATAGACCCAGATTCGAGGAAGACAACTCAATGGTGAACAACATCAAAACCACCATTCCAGAGTTCATGGGATTGCACGATCTTGATGTATATCTCGATTGGGAAAGGAAGGTCGACAAGATCTTCGAATGTTATGAGTTTCCAGAGCCGAAGAAGGTGCAGCTCGCTTCCTTAGAATTCAAAGGATACGCCGCCACTTGGTGGGAAAATCAGCAGCAGAGAAGGCGTCGTGATCGATATCCACCTATTGATACATGGCGCGAGATGAAGGATATCATGCGAGGGCGATTTATTCTAGTTCATTATGAACGGGAATTAGAAAAGAAGCTGAACCGGATCAAGCAAGGTACTCGATCAATTGAAGAGTATCATAAAGAGCTTGAAACCATGCTCAATCGAGTGGGCAAAGAGGAGTCATTAAATGCCACCATCATCCGGTATATTTATGGAATGAATCCGGATATAGCCTGTGAAGTCGAACTTAAGGACTTTCGCAGCATTGAAGAGATGGTGCACTAAGCCACTATAGTAGAAAGACAATTGCGAGAAGGCCGGCGACGCAGCCATCATAGTGCCGCCTCCCCTAGACCTTCATGGAGTAAAGGTACGTCTTCTACCCCTCCATCTGATTCTACACGACCCCGAGGTCAGCCCGGACTGCCCGATCACCGTTTTGATCGCTCTACACCACCAAACAATAGTAGACCCGCTTCTACTGCACCCGCACCTGTGAGGCCACTATTCCAACGGCCAAATCAGCCCTCACATCAACCAAATACAGCCCCTAATTGTGCTCGAGACATCCGGTGCCATAAATGTCAAGGTTGGGGCCATTTTCAGAATCAGTGCCCAAATCGACGTGTTTTGATCATCACAGATCAAAACGAGATTGAATCCGCTAGTAAAGGAGAGCAAGAACAGCCCACACATGATGAGAAACCGGAGGAATCATCACCTTTAGATGATCAAGACGAGGCCGAGGCCGAGCCCGAGCTCAATCACGTCAGCCTTGTCTCCATTCGCAGTCTTAGCCTAATACGTGACGAGGATCAGCAAAGTCAATGGGAGAACATCTTTTACACCCGTGTTGCCATAAATGATAAGATGCTCAATGATCATCGGTAGTGGGAGTGTAAATAACGCCATAAGCCAGTATGCGGTCACAAAATTGGCGTTACCTGTTATGAAGCATCCGAAGCCATACAAGCTTCAATGGCTCACAGACCGCGGTGTTATCAAAGTCATATGCCAGGTAAGTGTCGAATTTTCCATAGGTAAGTACTCTGACATAGTTGTTTGCGATGTTATTCCTATGGATGCAGCTCACATCTTATTAGGGAGACCCTGGCAATATGATCGGCAAGCTAAGCATGATGGATTCGCAAACACCTACACGGTGCTGCGAAATAGTCGGTGTACAATCCTCAAGCCTTTACCACCAAAGGCTATAGCGGAAGACCAATTGAGGATGCAAGAGAAGTTCAGGGAAGATAGAGAGCGGGCAGCCGACCCTGCCGCCCATAGCACCACCGCCACCGGTGAATTTCCGGCCAATACCGACCCCTCGGCCGATGATTCTTCTTCTACCCCTCACAACACCTCAAGACAACCCCCTAATGATCCTAAGACAGCTAGTGGATCGAGTAAAACAACCTCAAAGAAGCCTCAAAACCGCAGCCTTTTTATTTCGGTTAAAGGCGTTGAAAAGGTTTTAAAAGCAGGTTTGCCTTATGTTTTATTAACTTGTAAGAGCAGTGCTACTAACGAGTCTTCTTTACCTAGTGTTGTGCAGCCTCTCATGGATGAGTTCGCAAACGTGTTTCCGGAAGAGATTCCAAGTGGTTTACCTCCAGTTCGAGGGATCGAGCACCAGATCGATTTCCACCCGGGCTCCATGCTACCCAACCGTCCAGCTTATCGAACAAATCCCGAGGAGACAAAGGAGATCGCTAGGCAAGTCAAGGAGCTGTTGGAGAAGAAGCAAATCCATGAATCCTTGAGTCCATGCACCGTTCCTGTTATTCTTGTGCCCAAAAAGACAAATGATTGGAGAATGTGCATGGATTGTCGCGCCATCAACAAGATCACGGTAAAGTATCATTTTCCCATTCCTCGTTTAGATGATATGCTAGATGAATTATCTGGTTCTAAAGTCTTTTCTAAAATTGATTTGAGATCCGGGTATTTTCAAGTAAGAATGAAAGAGGGGGATGAATGGAAAACAGCTTTCAAAACGAAACATGGTTTATATGAGTGGTTAGTTATGCCCTTTGGTTTAACTAACGCACCTAGTACTTTTATGCGTTTAATGAACCATGTATTGCGTGAGGTGATAGGTAAGTTTGTGGTTGTCTATTTTGATGATATTCTTATCTATAGCCGCAGCACACACGCACACTTAGACCATTTACGTCGTGTTTTCATGCTTCTTCGTGATGCAAAGTTATATGGTAATTTGGCTAAGTGTTCTTTCTGCATGAATGAAGTCATGTTCTTAGGCTTCGTAGTAAGTAACCGAGGAATAGAAGTAGACTGCTCTAAGATTAAGGCAATCGAAGACTGGCCGACTCCTAAGTCCGCGTCTGATGTACGGTCGTTCCATGGTTTAGCCAGATTTTATCATCGCTTCGTGCGCGATTTTTCCACTATAGCCGCCCCTCTTACTGAACTTAGTAAGAAGGATCGACCATTTGTGTGGAGAAAAGCCCAAGAGGAGGCGTTTACACGCCTTAAGTATTTGTTATGCCATGCACCTGTTTTATGTTTGCCCGATTTTACTAAAATTTTTGAAATAGAATGTGATGCCTCGGGCAAGGGTATTGGTGCAGTTTTTATGCAGGAAAAGAGGCCCGTCGCCTACTTCAGTGAAAAGCTCAACGATGCAGCCCTTAAGTATTCTACATACGATAAGGAGTTGTACGCCTTGAAGAGAGCTTTGGAGACGTGGCAGCATTATTTGTGGCCAAAAGAGTTTGTGATTCACACGGATCACGAGAGCTTGAAGCATCTAAAAGGCCAAAATAATCTGAACAAGAGACATGCGAGGTGGGTCGAATTCATCGAGTCCTTCCCGTACGTCATCAAGTACAGAAAGGGAGAAGATAATGTCGTAGCTGACGCTTTGTCTAGAAGGTACACATTTCTTTCTCTTATGCATGCTAAGATGCTTGGTTTTGAGTCCATCAAGTCATTGTATGCGTCTGACCCTATTTTCAGTCCTATTTACACGACATGCATGGCTAAGCCGCGAGCTTGTGATGGTTTTTATGTAAGTGGTGGCTTTTTGTTTAAAGAGTCACAGTTATGCATTCCTGTTTCATCTATGCGTGAGCTACTTGTTTTGGAATCACATGCGGGGGGATTAATGGGACATTTTGGAGTGTCTAAGACGTTAAGCCTGCTGCATGAACATTTTTATTGGCCGCATATGAGAAAGAATGTTGAGAATGTGTGTAGTCGAAGTGTTACATGTCATAAGTCTAAGTCGACGTCACACCCGTTTGGTCTTTACACGCATCTACCCGCCCCTTCGTCCCCTTGGATTGATATTTCTATGGATTTTATTTTGGGGTTACCTAGATCTAAAACGGGTAAAGATTCAGTTTTTGTGGTCGTAGATCGGTTTTCTAAAATGGCTCATTTTATTGCATGTAAGAAAACTGATGATGCTGTGAATGTTGCTAACTTGTTCTTTCGTGAAGTTGTGCGTTTGCATGGTTTACCTAGAACCATAGTTAGTGATCGAGATTCTAAGTTCCTAGGCCATTTTTGGCGTGTTCTTTGGGGTAAGTTAGGTACCAAGTTGTTATTTTCTACTGCATGTCACCCGCAAACTGATGGGCAAACTGAGGTAGTTAATCGTACTCTAGGTACTTTACTTCGTGCTTTAATTAAAAACAACTTGAAGAATTGGGAAGATTGTTTGCCATTCGCTGAATTTGCATATAACCGTGTTGTGCATTCATCTACTCATATGTCTCCATTTGAAGTTGTTTATGGATTTAACCCTTTAACCCCTTCGGATCTTTTACCATTACCTGTTGAGCATTTGTCAAGTGTGAAAGGTTTGAAGTGGGCTGATTTTATCAAGGAGATACATGAAAAGGTAAGAGCTCGAATTGAGCAAAAAAGAGCCAACACCGCCGCCGCACGGAACCAACATCGACGTCGAGTTGTGTTCAAGCCCAGAGATCGAGTATGGATTCATCTAAGTCCTGGTCGGTTCCCGAACCTCAGAAAATCAAAACTCAACCCAAGAGGCGATGGTCCGTTCACCGTGATCAGCCGCGTGAACGACAATGCATACCGCATTGATTTGCCTGGTGAGTATAAGTGTTCTAGTACATTTAATGTTGCTGATCTCTTCCCTTATTCTGCAGATATTTTCGATGATGAGGATGAGAATTCGAGGACAAATTCTTTTCAGCAGGGGGGGAATGATGAAGCTATGCCTAGCATTGATGAGGAGAATCCCGAGCTGCAGTTGCAAGGGCCGATTACACGCATACGAGCAAAGAAGTTACAAGGCTATTTCCAAGCCATTGTAAGAAAGAAGTTTGAAGAAGAAGTGATCGAGCCACTCAGCCCAAAATGGATCAACATGCTATCCATTGATGATGAAGAAGGAAGCATGAAGACGTGAGAAGAAAAATGACGCCATTTGGACGTGTGTATTAAAAGTTATACGCGTTTGCATGGGAATTCGGGAGATGCTGTTTTTCATGCAAAGGTGGCAAGGATTATATTACATGGGCCACGAAATTATACACTATATTTCAGCCCATGTCATGTAATTAAAGGTCCAAATAGGCGAGATTTATGAAGGCCCAAGTTGTTGGGATTTATCTTTATCTAGATAGATTTTTTTTATTTTATTTTTGGTATCTTTTGATTCTTTCCTTAAAAACAGATTTTGGATAAGGAAACAATCCTAGTTATGATAGGAAACTCTTTTTCTAATTCTTTTAGAATTTTATCTTAATATTTTCGTCCATCCCTCTTCTATATAAAGGGGATCATTGTTACTTTGATATTTAGACCATATTTGATTAAGAAGAATTTACCTTTCAATATTGTCTCACCCAAGATCCTCTTTTTGTTTATTTTCAGCCGAAAATACACACTCTTAAGAAGCTTGCAACTTTTTAAGTTTTATCTTTTAAATCTTGTTCTAATTCTCTTGTGGAGTTAGGGTCGGATTTGCAACCGAAGAGAAATCAAGTAGTGAATCTTTTTGTGTATCTTTTTACACTTGGAGTTTTGCCCCGATTTCAATTCATTCTACAATACCATCATCGCCATCCATCCTCGACGACTTCCAGCAGCCATCCAACGTCCATAACATCAATCTCCAACAAGTTCGAGTGAAGATCTACGTGTTTCCAAGTTGTTCGAGTTCAGTTCAAGTATACATGCTGTTCGCGCCGAGTTGAGCACATATACCGTAAGTCTTCTATTTCTTTGTCATAACCTATCTACACCAACCATTCTTCACCTCACATCACTATCATACACGTTCCTAGCCATCCCTATCAAATTTAAAACCAAAACAACCCCTCTTCCGTTCTTTCCGTTGTGTTTTATTTAATTGTTGTGTCACAAATCTAGGTATTTAGTCGAGTCTTTGAGTCTAGCTATCTAGTCATATTTCGAGTCTCATAACCCTTACAGTTGAGTCGACATGTGTTCGATCCTATTTCAGTCCGGATCACATCAGGCGTCCATTTCCACGGTCTTCTGAGACCGGGGCACTACAGAAACTGATGTTCTTCAAAGAGGATCGTAGGAAGATCCCCTTCCAAAACCTAAGTGCCTGTGTGACTATATGTGCATGTAGTGCAGAAGTGTGAAACTAAGACGCAACAAATGCCCAAACCAATTTTGCAGACTCATACCAAAGAAAAACATGCTCTAAGGTCGAGTCCTGCGGATCATGAAAACACTGATAATGGGAAGCAAGATGAAAGTGACGGGAATAGATACACACATCGACAGGGACTCTACCATGCAACAAATGCTACAAAAAGACAGATATGGTGGGAGTAATGCAATCATGCCAAATGGACCTGAAAAGAGGCCGTTCGGGCCGCCGATACCTGACCTGATCCCATGCAGAGGTCAAAGAGAACTCACCAGTAAAAGTCAAATTCCACCGCATGCTATCCCTCTCCTCCCACAGCACAGGAGTCCGGCTCAGCGAATCAATCAACCCATCAGCTAAAGAAAAATGATCACATAAAGTATACAAACAAGGCATAGACCAAGACTCACCATCAAAATACTAAACAACAGAGAGATGATCAAACAAAGTAGCATGATAGTAAGCAGATAAAGGCAAGTCATCAAACCACACATCATCCCAGAAGCTTACTTGACCAGCTCCCAAGGTCCACCTGATATGCTCCTGAGCCTGTGCGCCAACTCGGACAAGCCTCTTCCACACCCTGCTGTCAGACTTATGCAAAGGTACCCTCTTCGGATAGGACAGACTACAATACTTCTGCCTCATATAATGGGCCCACAGTGAATCTCGAGCTCTGAACCTCCACCAGAGCTTCCAACTGAAAGCATTGACCAGGTTATCAAACCGCCGAATACCCAAACCACTCTCAGCCATCGGCAAGCAAATAGTCTCCCAGCTGATCCAATGCATCTTCCTCTTTTTCCCTACCGACCCTAAAAGAACTGGACGATCATCTGCTCAAGCTGATGGAGCACCCCCTTGGGAGGATCCATCATCTGTAAGATGTGGAGAGGGATAGTGGCAAGAGTGCACTTGATGAGAGCCAATCTGCCGTGAAAGGAAAGATGCCGATGGGACCAACTATGGATCCTAGCACTCAACCGCTGCCGAAGGGGCAAAAAGAGGAAACACTTCAGAAAACCTTTGTAAATCGGTATGCCTAGATAAATGAAAGATAAAGAACCACGCTGATACCCACAAATCAACTGAATCTACTACTGCCAGATCAGAGCAAACTTCTCAGTGATGTAGAAGCTGCTTTTCTCCCGGTTCACATGCTTACCCGAGACTGCCACTTAATGCTCCAGACACTCCATGAACCTTTCTAAATAGACCGTCGATGCTCTCTTGAAGATAATAATATCATCAGCATAGGAGAGGTGAGACACAGGAAATCCCCACTTCAAAGTCTTGAACACCATATCTAGATCCCCACAAATCAAACGATCTAAAATCCTCAACAAATAATCAGCAGCCAGCACAAACAAAGATGGAGAAAGAGGATCTCTGTAACAGCCCAGTCCCGAGGATGGGGACGAGGTTATTGTGCGTAAAAATAGCACGAAAATTGGAAATCCAGAGGGGGTGTTTTTAGAATTAAACTATGTTAGCGCCTCAAGAACTTAGGCAACTTAACTTTATGACTTGGAAGAACTATCATTTTCAACGAATCAATAAGGGTCAACAGGTTCAATCGAGTCAAAGGAACACCAAAATAATGGGCCAACCGAAATTTAAACAGAATCCAATGACAAATAGACAGGAATTTAACTCTCAGAATAAACAAGACCTTTTCGTAGGTCACAACATCTAAGACCCATGAATAGGTCGGAGTCAAGTAAATCATAATGTCCAATCCATAGGACGAAAGCAAGAAAAACAACTTAAGACTAACTAGAGATGAGCATAATCATGCTTGGAAAGAAAAGCCCCTTCATAGGTGAACAACAAGAACAAGCATGCAAAACTTATTCACAAGTCAACTGAAAATGAACAGATACCAATATGTTCAACAATAAGACTTCTCAAATAACTCAGAATCAATAAAGGAACAACTGGTATGTCTAAAGAACATGCTCCAAAGACTTTATTGATAATTAGGAATCATAGCATTTAAAATATGCTATTATCAAGAATCAAGATACATAAAATCAAAACCAAATACTAACATCAGAGTACTTAGTAGAAACTTAGCGGAAGAAAAACATGTAACCATGCAGAGCAACAAACTTGAAACCTCAGAGAACTCAGACAACCCCACAAGCAGCACATCACCAGCCTCAGCATCTCAACCTGAAAACATTTGAAAAAAAGGGTGTGAGCACTAATGTACTTAGTGGGGTTTTATGAGAAAACTCTTGATAAACTTTAGAAATATCCGATTAATAACTGGCGGTATATGGAGAGAAAAACGTAAAAGCCCTCTCCATATTCGCAAAAACCTTTCACTTCCTTTTCTGGCGCCTTTACTTTGCTCAAACTTGTTGTCTATTGCACCTTGAGGCATGCCTTGGGATAAGAGAGGGGTTACCTCAAGTATCCTTCTGAGTATGCGAGGGGGTTACCCAGCAGTGACTCCCTTTACTTTCAAATGTTCAACTCGGTGACCTGAAGGTCATGGCATAATAATGCAAATAAACTGTTCTTTGAGCTCGATAACCTGCTTATAACAGAAGCTATATCCTTCCTTAACTTCATCCTTCAAAAATAAATTTACTATTCCACACAAGGGACAAATAAAATTTTCGAGCATTCAATCGACCTCACAATCAAAATCCAGGAATGCCAACGGATTTCATGAGGAATTTTCTATAGGATAGGCTTAAAAAAACAAGGCTCGGGTCAACACACAAGATTTCACAAATTTCTAATGATCATGCTCTTACGGAAAAACACTATTCATAACTTGTTTAAATGCGTTTTAAATCATCGGGAACTCAAATGACTTAAGATTCAAAATCCGAAAGAACCGGCATGCTCCTTGGGTCAACACCTTTCAAACATGACCAAAATCGGCTATAACTGAGCTCGGATTGTAATTCTCAAAAAGACGATTTTACGAAAAATAACTCCTAAAATCGCGGCTGACATCTGACTTCACTTAAACCTTAATAAAATTTCTTTCTTAAATCATACTTAAGAAATCCTTTAACCTTTTAATGAAATCTCTCTCGAAAAATCATTTTACACGAGCTTCCTATGATCTTGAATTCGAGCGGCCCCTTAAAAGCTATTCGGATCACGAAAGAAATAAAAGAAAAATTCGCCAAACTTACTCCTCATGCATGGGCGATCTAAACGAGTCCATCCTTCCTTTATCTTGCTTGTATTTACTTTTGCTTCTGACTTTACTCCTCGTAGCTTTGAGAAACTTCAACGAACTCGAACTAGATGACAAACTCGAATTAATCGAGCACCTCCTTCGATGGTTCCTTGCACAGTCGTCTGACTCCATGGCTCCTGCTGGCGGTCACCATCGCTTGCAGGCGTAATGATCGCACGTATAAATTTTAACCGCACGTAAACTTTCTTACCGACATTCCTTAGATCGCCTTCAAATGCAACCAGCTGAGAAATTATCTTAGAAATGCACTTTCTAACTTCGAAAAATACTATATGGCGATTGCTTGGATTCTACTTCCTATTAGAAAATACTAACTCTTATTCCTCCAACCCTGACTAAAAGTAATACTGCTATAGCTCTCTACTCTTATTCCAAGAGCCACACTCGAGTACTATGAGTGGGAGCAAAATAAATGAATGCCTCTGAGTGAGGACTTTATCTTGGCCAATAATTCTTTGACAGGGTCAAAATCTAGAAAGAATATAACACTTGTTTATGTATGCCAAAAACATTGCCTTTTCAGAGGACTTATAAAGTTGAAGGATTCTTGCACATAACAAAGATATAGAAGAAATCAACAGTTAGCAACTGAAAATCGTGCTGAAATATTTTCATAAAGGCGACAGCATAGCCTAACAAGGAAGTACTATTACTAATTCTGGATGACCAATGAGAATCATCCAAACAAGATTACAAATTATCTAAGAGGATATGTTGGAAGAATTTCAAAATGATATAAATAGAGAATTTCAATTGATATAAAGCTATTGAAGGGAAATTGATTCAATTGACAAGAGCATAAATAAATTGATTCCAAAAGAGAATGAATAAATCGATTCATTTGACACGAGAATGAATAAATAGACTCAACAAAAACTTCTATCATACTGAAACTCTCAATCTATCGAACACTAGGTCTATCTTCTTAACGATCTTCTCTGGGTTCTCGTCTTCTTTCATGAGCATCACGCACTTTCTTCTTGGCAAGGCTGCTATGAAATAACATGAGTCGGCTGGACTTTGCACCGGCTGGAAAAGTGACGTCTCGAGAATTACTTCCTATCTATCGAAAGGGATACGACAACGCGACTTAATCTATGGCATATTCTGGACTCAAAACAGCTTGACTTCAACGTCTTTTAGAAGCTTGGTAGAACACCGATAAACGTATCCTCGAACTATCTTGGCTACAGTTATGGTGACAGTCTTCATCTTCATTAATCAGCTTGAAACAAGCGATGACTTCTGGGAATCGAACGTGACGTGACCTTGAATGTATGTTCATCGAATCAACAAGCCTCTATCGAAGAAAATGTATCTTCATTCCTTGCGAACGCGATTGGTTCTTCAGACGAGACTTCTCTAGAGTTGAAAACTTGCGTTGGGATTTCTCGAACTTACATTGGGTCAGTGATTAGATAACTTGCCTTTAACTCGTCTACTCACATTCTTGCTCCTTGCTTGAAACTGAACTTTATTACCTCCTTTTTGGTCCTACTATAATCTCAGAATCCTTTAAACCTTATCCAAAAATCTGGGGTGTTACATCCTATCCCCCTTAAGGAAATTTTGTCCCGAAATTTACTTCTTCTCAAATAGAAATTTGGATACCTCTTCAATGCCTTACTGGAACGACATAGGTTTAAAACCTTACTATATGGCTAAGAATAGTCTGGATCCTTCCTTTATAAATTAGTCCTCACGTAGGACTAATAGCTCTATAATCATTCTTCTTCTCCTTCTGAAAGCTTGAGCCATGGCCATCTTTTCTTCCTTATGAGCGCTCTATAGATGTTCTTTCGAACTGCTTCTACTTAACTTAGCTCCTCAAGAGGGAACTTAGTCAATCTAGGTTCATAAGAGAACCTAAAAGGGAATTCTAGAAATTCTCCTTAATTTAAGCTCGCTATAGACTATGTTCTAACTATATTCTCTATGCCTCATTCATCTTTAACTCATCCTCAAATCCTTTCTTTATGGGCAGTAGACAAGCCTTTTAACAAAAGAAGATTTTCAAATCAACTTTCAAACTTTATAACTCTACTTAAATTTTTTAACGGTCCAAAATAACCGAAATAGTTTGAGTATTTGCAGAAATAATATTTTGAAAAGATTAACTGCTTGCTTGAGTCCATGATG
The DNA here is from genome assembly GCA_026008535.1 of Perilla frutescens. Taxonomy (NCBI): domain Eukaryota; kingdom Viridiplantae; phylum Streptophyta; class Magnoliopsida; order Lamiales; family Lamiaceae; genus Perilla; species Perilla frutescens. The sequence continues at coordinate 29,102,786 of BRKX01000003.1, read as the reverse complement.
ACTCAAAATTCTTTAAAAAGATTAATTTAGAATTCACTTCAATAAGTTCCACTTTAAACTTGGTATAACCAAAAATTTTATTTCGAAAAGAAATAATCTTCGAAAATCGACTAACATTGCTCTGCTTAAACCTTTTCTTCTTATCATGTACTTTCAAGAGTTATACCAAATATAATCAAAATACTTTAACTCAATCATACCTTAACTTTGTTGAAGATGTGAGGGTGATGATGGGCTGGGGTTGCTGATTAATACCTTAGAACAATTCAATATTCACATAGAACTCAATCAAACTTTAAGAAAAAACAGGTCTACAGAGTTGCAAACCTGCTCTGATACCATCTGTAATAGCCCGGTCCCGAGGATGGGGACGGGGTTGTTGTGCGTAAAAATAGCACGAAAATTAGAAATCCAGGGGGTGTTTTTAGAAAAACTAAGTTAGCGCCTCAAGAACTTAGGCAACTTAACTTTATGACTTGGAAGAACTATAATTTTCAACGAATCAATAAGGGTCAAAGGGTTCAATCGAGTCAAAGGAACACCAAAATAATGGGCCACCAAAATTTAAACCTAATCCAATGGCAAACAGACAGGAATTTGACTCTCAGAATAAATAAGACCTTTTCGTAGGTCACAACAGCTAAGACCCATGAATAGGTCGGAGTCAAGTAAATCATAATGTCCAATCCATAGGACAAAAGCAAGAAAAACAACTTAAGACTAACTAGAGATGAGCAGAATCATGCTTGGAAAGAAAAGCCCCTTCATAGGCGAACAACAACAGCAAGCATGCAAAACTTATTCACAAGTCAACTGAACATGAACAGATACCAATATGTTTGATGTGACCCAAGATTAGGATCGAACACACGTCGACAAGTAAGGATTTAACGACTCAAACGACTAATGGAAATATGCAGAATAACGTAATCAAACTAACGGAACGAACTAGACGACTAGAACTAAACAAAATACCTAGAATTATGACACACAAAATAACACAAAGCTAAATAAAAGTAGGCTGAATTGGACGGCAATGTGGATGGCTATGAGGGTGGTATTTTGGACGTGAGGTGTAGGTGAAGAAGGGCTAGAGTAGATAGGGTATGTTAGAGTTGTATCGAACTTACAGATTGAACGAGATGAACACGAACTTGACTCGAACGGGGCTGAACTTGGGATGGACGTGGATGGCTTGTGAAAGACATTGAACGGCGGCGGTGGAGGTGATTTATCGATGTGTATAACAACCCAAAAGTTGCCTTGAATCTCGAACGTACACAAGGCCAAATTCTTTAAGTTAATCTTCAAGTAGCGAGTCTCCGGCGATCCCTCGAACGTGGACGACGAATTCCCCTTGTAAAACCTAGAATTGCTAGTTCTAAGAGTATGAATTTAATATCTAAACTCACAGACATTTAATGGGGATGAGACAATATTGAAGCAAAGCTTAATTAATCAAATAAAGTCTAAAGTATGAATGTCATATGAATCCCCTATTTATAACAATAGGTGGACCGAAAATTAAAGCATAAGGGCCGAAAATTACATGCCCAAATTAAACTAGAACTAGACTAGGTAATTTCCTAAACTAGAATTCTATTTAAGGTAGAACTTGTAGATCTTGCCTTATCTAAAATCCTAGTCAAACTTTGACTCTAAATAACTGAAAATATTATCCAAATTAATTAAATAATCTTAATTAAACTATAGACTAAATTAAATAAATAAAATACTATAGTCTAATAAATCAATCCCCTTAATTGGATCATCAAGGGCCGAAATCTTTGGGCTTCTCCAACTTGGCCGTGGGCTTCTTCAACACGCACACATGCACGTCTACATGCACACGTGCACATCTTCATGCATTGTACTCCATGTCTTTATCTTCATCTTCCATCTTCAATAAGGTCATCATCTTCAAGCTTCCTTGCACATCGTCTTCATCTTCGAGCTTCTTGCGAATTGTGGCTTGCAAATAATCTTGCAACTTCTTAGCTCGTAGTCTTGTGACGAGTCCTTTGAACTGCAGCTCTTCATTGATATCCTCATTGCTATGGATGTCCTCATCATTCCCCCCCTGCTGAAGAGAATTCGTCCTCGAATTTGGTTCCTCATCATGATCGAATTCATCTGCAAGAAAAGGAGATAAATCAGCAACATTAAATGTAGAAGAACACTTGTACTCACCTGAGAGATCAATGCGGTATGCATTATCATTAACACGGCTTAGATGATGAAGAGACCATCTCCACGGGGTGACAACTTCGATTTCCTCAAGTTCGGGAATCGGCTAGGACTCAAGTGAACCCAAAAACGATCTCTGGGCTGAAAGATAACACGTTTGCACCTCGTGTTGCGTGCGGCGGCAATCCTCGAGCCTTGGTGCTCAATCTGGGCACGTACCTTCTCATGCATCTCTCAAATAAAATCAGCTCTCTTCATACCTTTAACACTCGTTAGATGCTCAACGGGTAAATGAAGCAAATCAGTAGGAGTTAGTGGATTAAATCCATAAACTACCTCAAAAGGAGTCATGTTAGTAGAAGAATGCACAACACGATTATAAGCAAACTCAGCATATGGTAAACATTCTTCCCATGACTTCAAGTTATTCTTAATTAGAGACCTAAGTAAAGCTCCTAATGTACGATTCAAAACCTCAGTTTGACCATCGGTTTGTGGATGACATGCAGTAGAAAACAATAACTTAGTTCCAAATTTTCCCCACAAAATACGCCAGAAATGTCCTAAAAACTTAGAATCCCTATCACTAACAATAGTCCGAGGAATTCCATGCAAACGAACAACATGAATAAAGAACAAGTTGGCAATGTAAACAGCATCATCAGTTTTCCTACATGCAATGAAATGAGCCATTTTGGAAAACCTATCAACTACAACAAAGATAGAATCCTTACCCGGCCTAGACCTAGGCAATCCTAAGATGAAATCCATAGAAATATCGATCCAAGGAGCTGAAGGGGTGGGTAGGGGCATGTATAGTCCAAAAGGGTGTGAAGTGGATTTGGCTTGACGGCAAGTAATGCAACGACTACACACATTCTCTACATCTTTATGCATATGCGGCCAAAAGAAGTGTTCATGCAGCAAGTTTAATGTCTTATGCACACCAAAGTGACCCATTAAACCCCCCGCATGCGATTCTAACACTAACAGCTCACGCATAGAACAATCAGGAATGCATAACTTCGACTCTTTGAACAGAAAACCATCATGCACATAAAAACCATCAAGAGACCTAGGTTTCGAACTAGTGAAGCAAATATGGGGCTGAAATAAGCATCATGCGTGTACAATGACTTAATGGACTCAAAACCTAGCATCTTAGCATGCATTAAGTTCAAAAGAGCGTACCTTCTTGATAGGGCATCGACGACCACATTATCTTCGCCTTTCTTGTACTTGATAACATATGGAAAAGACTCGATGAACTCGACCCATCTCGCATGTCTCTTGTTCAGATTGTTTTGCCCTTTCAAGTGCTTCAAGCTTTCATGATCCGTGTGGATGACGAACTCCTTAGGCCAGAGATAGTGCTGTCATGTCTCCAACGCACGCTTCAAAGCATAGAGCTCTTTATCGTACATGGAATACCTAAGAGAGGCGCCATTTAACTTCTCACTGAAGTATACAATGGGTCATTTTTCCTGCATCAAAACAGCACCAATACCTATGCCCGAAGCATCACACTCGATCTCAAAAGTCTTAGTAAAATTAGGTAAACAAAGAACAGGAGCAGAACATAACAATGACTTCAAAGTATTAAAAGCATGCTCTTGTTGTTTACCCCACTCAAATTTTCGGTCCTTCTTACTTAGCTCAGTAAGAGGGGCGGCTATACTGGAGAAATCCCGTACAAAATGATGGTAAAACCCAGCTAGACCATGGAATGATCGAACCTTAGAGGCGTTTTTCGGGGTTGGCCATTCCTCAATCGCTTTGATTTTGGAACGGTCTACCTCATACCTCGTGAACTGACGACAAAGCCTAGAAATACGACTTCATCCATGCAAAATGAACACTTAGACAAGTTTCCATACAACTTAGCATCACGCAATAAGCAAAATACACGCCTAAGGTGTTCTATGTGCGCCTGTGCACTGTGACTGTAAATCAGAATATCATCAAAGTATACAACCATGAATTTACCAATCACATCACGCAAAACATGGTTCATCAACCTCATAAACGTGCTCGGTGCATTAGTGAGACCAAATGGCATAACTAACCACTCATATAGACCATGCTTTGTTTTAAACGTAGTTTTCCATTCATCCCCTTCATGCATTCTAACTTGAAAATAACCAGATCTTAAATCTATCTTAGAAAACACATTAGAACCACTTAATTCATCTAGCATATCATCAAGTCTAGGGATAGGAAATCTATACTTAACTGTTATTTTGTTGATGGCGCGGCAATCCATGCACATCCTCCATTCGTTGTTCTTCTTTGGCACTAGGATGGCTAGAACTGCACAAGGGCTCATCGACTCTCAGATTTGCTTCTTCTCTAGAAACTCCTTCACTTGATGGTCAATCTCCTTCATCTCCTTAGGCGAGGTGCGGTACGCCGGTCGGTTGGGCAGGGTGGCGCCGGGTACGAAGTCGATCTGGTGCTCGATCCCACGAACTGGAGGTAATCCACTTGGAATCTCTTCCGGGAACACGTCCGCGAACTCCTCCATAAGTGGCTGCACATCACAAGGCAAAGAAACACCATTAGTAGTACTGTCCTTATAAGATAAAAGTACGAAAGGTAAACCTGCTTTTAGTGCTTTCTCTACGCCTTTAACTGAGATGAACAGGGACCGATTCTTCTCTTTGCTTGGGGCTGATCCGGATGCCTTTCCATGAGCTAAGGAATCATTGGAAGGCGTTTTAGGGGCTGCATTGGTCGAAGAAGGGGTGGAACTAGGCGGTGAAGGGGCGGCCGAATTGGTTCGGGCGGCGGTTGCAGCTTGCTTTGCCCGTTCTTGTTTGAATCTCTCTTGTATCCTTTCTTGATCCTCTGCAATGGCTTTAGGAGTGAGTGGCTTTAACATAGTGGTGCGGCCGTCTCTTGTGATCGAGTACGTGTTGGCCAAACCATCGTGAACCACTTTTCTGTCGAATTGCCATGGTCTTCCTAAAAGTATGTGGGCTGCTTCCATGGGGATAACATCACACAAAACAGTGTCAGAATAATGACCTTTAGTAAATGAAATGTGTACCTGACCTGTAACTCGGATAGATCCGCGATCTGTGAGCTACTGCAGCTTGTAGGGCTTCGGATGCTTTGTTGTAGTGAGGGCGAGCTTATCAACGGCATACTGACTGATTGCATTGATCACGCTTCCACTGTCTATGATCATCGCGCATGTCTGATCTTTGATGGCAACTCGAGTGTAAAAGATGTTCTCTCGCTGTGATTGTTCTTCATCTTCACGATTGATGTTCAGACTTCGGATTGAAACTAGACTGACATGAGGTAACTCGGATTCCTCATCATCTGGCTCGACTTCAGGGATGTCAACTACTTTAGGGCGGTGGCCTGAGGCTCCTCTTCATCTTCACTAGCTGATTCAAGTCCATTATGTTCATTGAGGAACAAAACACGCCGGTTTGGACACTGATTCTGAAAATGACCCCAACCTTGGCATTTGTGGCACTGGATGTCACGAGCTCGACTAGGGGCTAAATTCGGCATTGTGTTGGGCTGATTGGGCCGTTGGAAGGGTGGCCGTGGTGTAGACTCGGGTCTACGACTGGCTTGCGGTGTAGAAAGGTCGAAACGCCGTTCCGGGGGTCCGGATTGACCTCGGGGTCATGTAGACTCAGAAGAAGGGGTAGAAGGTGATGTGGAAGGCGCACCTTTACTCCAAGAATGGCGAGTAGGGGCTGAAGTTTGACTGGATCGACGGCGGCCTTCTCATAGCTATTTTTCCACAATTGATCCGTACTGCACCATCCGCTCTATACTGGTGAATTCTTTGAGTTCTACTTCACATGCAATATCGGGATTCATACCTTCAATGTACCGAATGATGGTAGCATTTAAGGTCTCCTTCTTCCCGACTCGGTTCAAGGCAGTCTCGAGCTCCTTGTGGTATTCTTCAATCGAACGGGTGCCTTGTTTGATCCGGTTGAGCTTTTTCTCTAGCTCTCTCTCATAGTGGACTGGAATGAAGCGTCCACGCATGAATCCTTTCATCTCTTCCCAATTGTTGATGGGTGGATTTCGATTTCTGCATCTTCTTTCTTGTTGCATCTCCCACCAAGTGGCTGCGTAGCCTCTGAACTTCAAACATGCTAATTGCACCTTTTTAGCTTCTGTGAAGTCATAGCATGCGAAAATATTCTCTACCTTACGTTCCCAATCTAGGTAGACATCGGGATCGTGAAGGCCTTCAAACTCTAGAATGCTCGTTTTGATGTTGTTGAGCATTTGATCTTCTCCATAATCATCATTGTAATTCCCACGCCTCTGGCGGCGTCCACAGTCTGGAGTATCATCTCCGGCATCTGTATTCTCATCAAAGTTCTCCTCTTCTGGCTCGTTTTGACACTCAAGGCGCCTATTGGGTCCTCGAATGGCTTGAGGAAAAATGGGCATTGTTTTAGTGCATTCAAGGACATGCACTAAACCATCAATCTTGTCGGATAGAGCTTGGTGCTGTCTTTGAACGTGTTTGGACAGCACCTCAAAGTGATACTTAGGATCCCACGGTGCGGGTGGATCTGAGGAAGACTCCATGGGTGCTTTGGATGGATCTTTAGACGGGTCCAAAGGTGGTATGGTTGACTGGGGCTCGAAGGGTGGAGTCGAGGTCGACTCGGAGCGGGTACCTTTCTTCATAATACCTACAAAATGAACAAATGTAAAGGAAAACAAGGTAGGACCTCACAATCTCACGTTCACTCTTTTGTTTTCACTCTTGATTTTACCACTCGTGTTTGCACTCAAAGTGTATGGTGATGTGTGTGTATTGTGTATATGAAGTGTAGGAACTAGCTAAAGGATTCGGTTCTTTAACTCGGGGAATGGGTGTCACGGTTTTGGGAATCGAACGGTTTCACTACTCTAGGAACAAGGATGAATTTGTAGTGTATGGATGAGATACAGATTGAGTATGTGTGTGTGGTAGTGGCCGAATGTTGTGGTGTTTAGGGATGGTGATGGCCGAATGGTTAGGGTAGGAAAGGAAAGAAATAGAAGGGATAAGGAAAGAAGAAAGAGATAAGGTAATTGGGTGATTTAGATATGTATCAATCTATGTCACACAATCTAAATACCTTAATTAGCCTAGACTCTAGAAGGAATGAACCAAAAATAAAATAGGACTCCTAAGGAAGTTACCAAAAAGAAAATAGAACTTGTATGGAAAGTTCCAAAAATAAAATCAATCTAGATAGAAACTACCAAAATAAGAAAGACTTACTAGGTAATTACCAACTATAAGCTAGTACCAAAAGGAAAGTCCCAAAATTAAAATTAAACTCAAAAGGAAACAATGAATATTCTTCTTTTTTTTTTTGAATTCGAATTTTTGTTTTTTTTTTATCCGATTTTTTTTTAAATCGATCGGCTTTTTTTTTTTGATCGTGCCTTTTCTCCTTTTTTTTTTGTTTTTTTTAAACAATGAACAATACGGAAATTAAATTACAACTCGAACAATACTCAACAAAAATTAAAGACACAAACCACGAACCAAAGTCGACGTGGCTTTGATACCACTTTTATGATGTGACCCAAGATTAGGATCGAACGCACGTCGACAAGTAAGGGTTTAACGACTCAAACGACTAATGGAAATATGCGGAATAACGTAATCAAACTAACAGAATGAACTAGACGACTAGAACTAAACAAAATACCTAGAATTATGACACACAAAATAACACAAATCCAAATAAAAGTAGGCTGAATTGGACGGCAATGTGGACGGCTATGAGGGTGGTATTTTGGACGTGAGGTGTAGGTGAAGAAGGGCTAGAGTAGATAGGGTATGTTAGAGTTGTATCGAACTTACAGATTGAACGAGATGAACACGAACTTGACTCGAATGGGGCTGAACTTGGGACGGATGTGGATGGCTTGTGAAAGACGTCGAACGGCGGCGGGAGAGGTGATTTATCGATGTGAATTACAACCCGAAAGTTACCTTGAATCTCGAACGTACACAAGGCCAAATTCTTTAAGTTGATCTTCAAGTAGCGAGTCTCCGGCGATCCCTCAAACGTAGACGACGAATTCCCTTTGTAAAACCTAGAATTTATAGTTCTAAGAGTATGAATTTAATATCTAAACTCACAAAGAATTAATGGGGATGAGACAATATTGAAGCAAAGCTTAATTAAAGTCTAAAGTATGAATGTCACATGGATCCCCTATTTATAACAATAGGTGGACCGAAAATTAAAGCATAAGGGCCAAAAATTACATGCCCAAATTAAACTAGAACTAGACTAGGTAATTTCCTAAACTAGAATTCTATTTAAGGTAGAACTTATAGATCTTGCCTTATCTAAAATCCTAGTCAAACTTTGACTCTAAATAACCGAAAATATTATCCAAATTAATTAAATAATCTGAATTAAACTATAGACTTAATTAAATAAATAAAATACTATAGTCTAATAAATCAATCCCCTTAATTGGATCATCAAGGGCCGAAATCTTTGGGCTTCTCCAACTTGGCCGTAGGCTTCTTCAACACGCACACATGCACGTCCACATGCACACGTGCACATCTTCATGCATTGTACTCCATGTCTTGATCTTCATCTTCCATCTTCAATAAGGTCATCATCTTCAAGCTTCCTTGCACATCGTCTTCATCTTCGAGCTTCTTGCGAATTGTGGCTCGCAAATAATCTTGCAACTTCTTAGCTCGTAGTCTCATGATGGGTCCTTTGAACTGCAGCTCCTCATTGATTTTCTCATTGCTATGGATGTCCTCATCAATGTTCAACAATAGGACTTCTCAAATAACTCGGAATCAATAAAGGAACAACTGGTATGTCCAAAGAACATGCTCCAAAGACTTTATTGATAATTAGGAATCATAGCATTTAAAATATGCTATTATCAAGAATCAAGTTACATAAAATCAAGACCAAATACTAACATCAGAGTACTTAGCAGAAACTTAGCGGAAGAAAAACATGTAACCAAACAGAGCAACAAACTTGAAACCTCAGAGAACTCAGACAACCCCACAAGCAGCACATCACCGACCTCAGCATCTCAACCTAAAAACATTTGAAAAAGAGGGTGTGAGCACTAATGTACTCAGTGGGCTTTTATGAGAAAACTCTTGATAAACTTTAGAAATATCCAATTAATAACTGGCAGTATATGGAGAGCAAAACGCAAAAGCCCTTTCCATATCTGCAAAAACCTTTTACTTCCTTTTTTGGCGCCTTTACTTTGCTCAAACCTGTTGTCTACTGCACCTTGAGGCATGCCTTGAGATAAGAGAGGGGTTACCTCAAGTATCCTTCTGAGTATACGAGGGGGTTACCCAGAAGTGACTCCCTTTACTTTCAAATGTTCAACTCGGTGACTCGAAGGTCACGGCATGATAATGCAAATAAACTATTCTTTGAGCTCGATAACCTGCTTACAACAGAAGTTATATCCTTCCTTACTTAACCTTAACCTTCCTTACTTAACTTTAACATTCCTTACTTAACCTTTACCTTCCTTACTTAACTTTAACATTCCTTACTTAACCTTAACCTTCCTTACTTACTTGACTAAGCTAGCAATACCAAGCCTAGAGCAATCATCTAAGGCTAATTCTTTAATTGAGCATGATCTCGGCCTATAAGGGATTTATAACTTACCTAAAAGGTAATACTTAGCTAAATAATCTTTACTGAGATCTAACATTCAAATTCGAAGAAGTGAACGTGCATAAACATAGATTGCAACTAAAAGTAATTCTAAGTATCTCGTGCTAGCATAAATTGTATTTAAACAATTCTAGCATATCTAAATATTCTTGAGAGCTCATTTAACTTATAATAACTTCCTTTACTTTATCAAACTCAAGTTACAATTTAACAATTTCATGCATATAACTTCCTTTACTTTCTTTTCTTAACTTTGCACAGAGACGAACCAGGCAGAGCATAAAATACTTTTATTGGATATTTTCCTTACCTTAACATGATTCTAGAGCTTACTAGCTCAAACCATATATTTGGTTTAGAATTGCCCACCTCTATGACGAGCACCTTGATAACGAGCACATGGATGAAGCTACAAGCCGAAAATCCTTCCTCGGGCCTCCTCGGGGTTCACCTCCTCTTACAAAAGTCGATCAATGACTTGAAACCTTATTCAAGATCCTAACAACAAATCAAAATGATATCTAAACACTCACCCCTTAACTATAACTTAAAACATGAGAATTTAAACAATTTTAAAAGCTCAAAATTACCGAAAAAGGGACGGAAAATCTGACTCGAACAATCAATATTATGGACTATTGGCCACTGCTACATCGTAGATCTTTCAAAGATCTTCGATTTGAGTACTCATGGGCCTCGTGGTTCCGACCGAGTCGAAGCATGAAAACGTGTCGGAGCTGTCGCACTTGCCCCCTTGTTCGCTCGCCCATGCACCCCGACGGCACCACATGCGTGCTGGCGGTCCCCTTGCACACCGACGACCCCTTTGCGCACCGGCACACCTCCTTGGCTGAGGGGGCTCCTGCGCCGCTGCGGGGACCTCCGACACCGCGCTCCCTGTTCCGCTCTCAGCTGTGAGGTGCGCTCACGAAGAGCGCTCCTCAATCTCTCTCTCTAAAATATACTGAAATGAAATGGAAAAGGGATGAGAAAATACACTAGGGGGCTCCTCTATTTATAGGAGAAATTAAGGCTTCCCCTAGAAGCTACTGCAGTTCATCAATACTGCTTTAAAATATCGGGTTCGGTTAAAAGGCGCTTTATTTGGTGGCAAGGTCCAAATGACCACGTTCACAAAATCTGAAAATACCGAGAGGTTCGTTGGCTCGAGTACTACTGAACCAACTTGACTTGGGGGAAAAGAACGAGTCATCTTGAAGGAAAATGAGAAAAGATTATCTTTTCAAAAATAAAGTTACTATTCCATACAAGGGACAAATAAAATTTTCGAGCGTTCAATTGACCTCAGAATGAAAATCTGGGAACACCAACGGATTTCTTAAGGAATTGCCTATAGGATAGGCTTGAAAAAACAAGGCTCGGGTCAATACACGAGATTTCACAAATTTCTAACGATCACGCTCTTACGGAAAAACACTATTCATAACTTTTTTAAACGCGTTTTAAATCACCGGGAACTCAAATGACTTCAGATTCAAAATCCGAAAGCACCGACATGCTCTTTGGGTCAAATCCTTTCAAAGATGACCAAAATCGGCTATAACTGAGCTCGGGTCGTAATTCTCGAAAGATGATTTTACGAAAAATAACTCCTAAAATCGCGGCTGATATCTGACTTCACTTAAACCTTAATAAAATTTCTTTCTTAAATCATACTTAAGAAATCCTTTAATCTTCTTATGAAATCTCTCTCGAAACACCGTTTTACACGAGCTTCCTATGATCTTGGGTTCGAGTGGCCCCTTAAAAGCTATTCGGATCACGAAAGAAATAAAAGAAAAATTCGCCAAACTTACTCTTCATGCACGGGAGATCTAAACAAGTCCATCCTTCCTTTATCTTGCTTGGATTTACTTTTACTTCTGACTTTACTCCTCGTAGCTTGAGAAAGTTCAACGAACTCGAACTAGACAACAAACTCAAATTAATCGAGCACCTCCTTCGATGGTTCCTTGCATGCTCTATCACGTTCAAAAACTCACTTTATCTTCATCTTTAACTTCTTGAGGTTCCACTTCTTCAGCTTCTGGGGCGTACTTCGTGATGCGCTCCAAACTTAAATTCTTGACGTAACTGAAATCTAAACTTCTTCGTCGCAGTCATCTTCTTTTCTCGAAGCAGTCGTCTGGCTTCGTGGCTCCTGCTGGCAGTCACCAACGCTTGCAGGCGTAACGATCGCATGTCTAAATTTTAACTGCATGCAAACCTTCTTGCCGACGTTCTTTAGATCGCCTTCAAACGCAACCAGCTGAGAAATCATCTTAGAAACGCGCTTCCTAACTTCGGAAAATACTATATGGCTCTTGCTTAGATTCTACTTCCTATTAGGAAATACTATCTCTTATTCCTCCAACCCTGACTAAAAGGAATACTACTATAGCTCTCGACTCTTATTCCAAGATCCACACTTGAGTACTATGAGTGGGAGCAAAATAAACAAATGCCTCTGAGCAAGGACTTTATCTTGGTCAATAATTCTTTGACAGGGTCAAAATCTAGAAAGAATATAACATTTGGTTATATATGCCAAAAACATTGCCTTTTCAGAGGACTTATAAACTTGAAGGATTCTTGCACATAACAAAGATATGGAAGAAATCAACAGTTAGCAACTGAAAATCGTGCTGAAATATTTTCATAAAGGCGACAACATAGCCTAACAAGGAAGTGCTATTACTGATTCTGGATGACCAATGATTATCATCCAAACAAGATTACAAATTATCTAAGAGGATATGTTCGAAGAATTTCAAAATGATATAAATGGAGAATTTCAATTGATATGAAGCTATTGAAGGGCAATTGATTCAATTGACAAGAGAATAAATAAATTGATTCCAAAAGAGAATGAATAAATCGATTCATTTGACACGAGAATGAATAAATAGACTCAACAAAAACTTCTATCACACTGAAACTCTCAATCTATCAAACACTAGGTCTATCTTCTTAACAATCTTCTTTGGGTTCTCTTCTTCTTTCTTGAGCATCACGCACTTTCTTCTTGGTGAGGCTGTTATAAAATAGCATAAGTTGGTTGGACTTTGCCCCGGCTTGAAAAGTGACGTCTCGAGAATTACTTCTTATCTATCGAAAGGGATACGACAACGCGACTTAATCTATGGCACATTCTGGACTCAAAATAGCTTGACTTCAATGTCTCTTAGAAGCTTGGTAGAACACCGATAAACGTATCCTTGAACTATCTTGGCTACATTCATGGTCTTCATCTTCATTAATCGGCTTGAAACAAGCGACGACTTCTGGGCATCGAACGTGACATGACCTTGAATGTACGTTCATCGAATCAACAAGCCTCTATCGAAGGAAACAAATCTTCATTCCTTGCGAACGTGATTGGATCTTCAGACAAGACTTCTCTAGAGTTGAAAACTTGCGTTGGGATTTCTCGAACTTGCATTGTGTCAGCGATTAGATAACTTGTCTTTAACTCGACTGCTCACATTCTTGCTCCTTGCTTGAAACTGAACTTTATGACCTCCTTCTTCGTCCTACTATAATCTCGGAATCCTTTAAACCTTATCCAAAAATCTGGGGTGTTAAAATCTCCATATCGCAAAACCTGAGAAGAAGGGAAGAAACCAGTCGGTACTCTATTCACAAGAATCGAGAACTAACAATCTCTGATGCATCTGCTAATCATATCAATCCACATCAAAAGAAACCCCATGTGCTGAAGAACGCCCAAAAGAAAAGGCCACTGCACTCTATCATAAGCCTTCGCCATGTCAAGCTTCAGAGCAATATTTGGGACCTTACCGCTGACGTGAAGGTCAAAAATCATCTCCTGTGCAAGCAAGACATTATCGCTGAGCAACTGACCCTTGACAAAGCCACTCTGATTCGGAGCTAACACGACAGGCAAGAACGGAGCCAACCGGGCAGTCAGAATCTTCGTGATGATTTTATTGGTCACGTTGCATAGAGATATTGGGCGATAATCCATCCAAGAAGTAGGCCTCTCCTTCTTAGGCAGAAGGACAATGGTGGTGGCAGTGAAGCTGCGCAGCATGTGGGAACCCGAGAAGAAGTCCTCCACCGCTCCCATAACATCACCGGCCATAAAATCTCAACAGTGCTGAAAAAATAAAGAAGTGAATCCATCCGGCCCCGAGACACTGTCTCCACTGATCCTAAACACAGTAGTCTGTACCTCATCCTTATCCGACATAGTATGCAAACCACCAGTATCCATCTCAGACAGGATCCCCTGAAGACAGCCGAAATCTAGCTCCGCTAACCGTGAAATGTCAGATGTGAGAAGCCTCTGAAAGAACCCTGCAGCCGAGACACGGATCCTCGCATCATCATCAATCACGCGCCCGCCATCCTCAATCGCATGAATCCGCATCTTGTAGCACTTCTGCTTCACCCACCCTTGAAAGAATCTGGAATTCCTCTCACCCTCAGCCACACACTTGACCGCCACCTTTTACCTCCAAAAATCCTCCCCCATCCTCATCCTCAACACGTACTGAGCCACACAACGGCTAAGCTCAACGCGAGCCTCAGGGGTAGGAAGAGAATTATAAGAAGTCTGAGCAACGGCCATAGCCTCATCTGCCTATCTCACCGGTCAAAAACATCACCGAAAATATCCCAGTTGCACTGTTTTAGATGCCGCTTCACCCGCTTCAGCTTGCATTGCAGGTTCATCATGCCGCCAAATCCAGTCGGAACCGACCACTCCTCCTGCACCGTATCCAGGAAAGTGTGGTACCGAACCCACATGTTCTGAAATTTGAAAGCAGACTTGGGAATCTGAGCAAGAAACAGACATCTGACCAGAATAGGAGCATGATCAGACGTATGCCTCGCCAAATGAGTCACTCTAGTCATGGCAAAAATAGAAGTCCAGAACTCTCCCAACAACACCCTATCCAATCTCTCTCTCTAAGCCCGGTAGACGGTCTCTTCCAAGTAAACCAAGCACCATCAAAATCCGGGTCAATAAGCTGGCAATCAGAGATAGCATCGCCGAAGTCCATCATCTCTCTATGACTTTCAGAAACTCTATTCTCCACCTCGTCTTCACTCAAGAAGATATTGAAGTCACCTCCAACCAACCAAGGTCTACCATCAATCAGCAAAGCAATGTCTCTCAACTGCTCCCATAGCACAAATCTCTCGGCCCTTTTATGCCGACCGTAAACCAAAGACAAGAACATCGGCTGAGATAACAAAGGAGAATGAACCCGAACATGAAGCAACTGAGCAAAATCAAACTCAATAGAAACACTGAAGCCATGAGCAAAAAAAACTTAGATATGATTTGATACATTAGACGCAACCAGACTGAGACCGAATCGGCACCTAAAGAAATCTGAATCAAACTGAACCTTCGGCTTAATAACAACCACAACTGAAAGCCTATGCAAACGAATCAACTTATACAAATGCTCACACTTAGCCTTGGAACCAAGACCTCGTGCATTCCATAACAAAATCTGAACCGACATAGGGAACTGATCAGAGCTTCATTAGAGAAAAGGATAACTCCCTATCATGACCATGGAGTGCCGGCGACACATACATGGGAGAAGGAGTGGCATCAATCCTTGGCTCATTACAAGCTACGGTGTGAAAGCTATCATCCGCCGCCACCGAGCCCTCCCGACCACCATCATCCATCGTGCTCAGTGTAGAAGAGTTAAACCGAGACTTATCATGAACCATTCGGCCACTACTATCATCAAACACCCGGGCACGATTACGAACATGCCCGCTCTCGATGGCCATCTGTGAAGGACTCAATTCCGCACCATCTCACTTCTGTAAACCCAACGCCAAGACCTCATGAGCTTTATCATTATGCATCGAGATCAGATCAAGACCAAGTTCACGCTAATCACGTAAACCCGGGGAACGAGCTGCTGATACACAATCTTTCACAATAGCCGCACCTTGAGGAGTGAGCAACATGGTATTATGAACATCACCCTTCTCGGCATTATTCTTTTTTCCATGCATTTTAACATCTTGCTGATCTTGATTCTTCTTGCTAGAAATACCCGGAACCCTGCCTTCCGCAACGGCCTTAGCAAATCCCTCATCATCACCCCGAATATACTCGCTCGGGGACATATCATGTTGAGCCTCAATAGGAAGCTGCCCAATTTCATTTAGCACCTTAAATCTGTTGTTCTCATACACAACACGCCCAGAAGTAGTACCATTATTTTTCTTTTTTCGATGTTCAACATGCTTCCAAGTTTTAGAATTACCATTACCATCTTTTGAAGAAGACGCACCACCCTCAAACAGAGCACTAGGAGATAGAACATGAGCTTTCCCCTTATCTTTCCCATTCGGTCGAAAGTTGGAGGGCCGAGAGTTGCTAGTACGACGAGGGGCCAGCGCATTACCTGAAACAACATAAATTTCCTTTCCATGCCCAATATGTTTGCATTCAACATAATATAAACGCATTTTATCAAATATCACACGTTGAGACACTTCACATCCATCCAAATTCAACATAATCGACGAAGGGTTAGATTTAATAAGGTAAATTTCAACACATATCTTTGCAAAAGAACCACGAGACCTATGAGCCATATCATACTCTATCTGAATAGGATTTCCAAACACCGATCCTATTTTAAATAATGCATTATGATCAAAGAGATGCAATGACAATCCAGGTAGAGTGATCCAAATAGCAAAAATAGAAGTTTCAAATGCAGGATTAAATCCAGGAGTTCACTTAAACACACGCATTGGACTACCATTAATGTATCACAACGGCAATTCATTAGCACCACGAATCAATTTTATATAATCAGCCTCATGTATAAGACGAATTAAAACATGTCTTGCATTCAAAAAATACCACGACAAGTTACCTACAATGTCGATGTTTCGAAGCGCCTTATCAATATGCGTTGATGAGGGGATAGTATGTGAGAATTTTCCTACTAAAGCAAGTCCCATTTTCCCTGCAAGGAAATCATTGTCATGTTTATTAAACGAGATAACCGGCGTACCTTCACGATGCTCAACAGACCCGATATCTTTGATTGCCGACCAATTAAAAGGAACGGACCATTATGCAAGGTTGGAGCATGAAGAGCTTGCAAAAAACCCAAGCCTTGATCCTTCACAAACCCTTCACCACCTTTAGATACATCATCTCCATTATCGACGTGAGAAGTCGGCTGTCCAGGAGTTCTATGTTTTCGAAACTAAATATTCTCCACCCTTTCACCCATCTCAACATCATGGTTGTCATCATGCAAAGGAGTCAAAGCATGCACGTCCTGGACATTACGTTCAGCTGAATTGTGATCAAAAGTCAATTATCAAGAAAGATTATCGAAATTGGGATGGGAAATTTTTCCGTTAATTTGCTGATTTGGGCCAATATGAGAAGCGGATAAATGGGCTGGAATGTTAATATTATTTTTATGAGGTAGAGGAGAAAAATCATTCACCTGGAGCCCAATACCCAAATAATTATCATTATTTGAAGACAAATTCAAATTATTCGAATAATAGGGAATTAATGGCAGTGTTTCAAAATTGTCAAGCATGGCCTGGTTTTCACCCGTATCCTGGTGCATATGACTCGGGAGAGGGTGTACCAATATAGGCTGATGAGCAAAAGGTAGAGGATTAATTTGAGTCTCAGTAGGGATTGGATTAGGGTTCGACACAGATAAATTTGGCCGAGTAGCTGGGTTAGGGAAAACCTGACTCACGTTACTAGCTGGGACGGGATGTATATGGATTGGAGGTGGGGCTGGCTCTACAGAATCATGCAGATTACTAGGGTTCCACAAGCTAGGGTAAGAGGACACAAGGCTGAGCGACGCTGCGTGAACTAAAGATGGTAAGTCTGAAACCGATGCGGATCTCTTGGGATATTGATCTCGCTTTCCATCCAGCTGCTTTCTTTCCTTATTATGCTCGGAAAGATCAGATTCATTGAACTTAGACTGATTAACATTCCCACATCTGCCATCATTATTCTTTTCTTGATCAAAACTAAAAAAGACCCCCGACTATCACGTCCACCTTCGACCGGATTCTGCATATTATCGTCATCTTTCTCACACTGAAACTCTTCCGCATCAAAAGAACTCGAACCACTATGATCATCGAAATTATCAACCCCTCCTTCCGATTCAAATCCCGATTCAATGACAACATCACTCGAATCACCTAAAACATCCTCTATCGGCTGCCTATACTCCACTAAAATATCCTGACCCTCATTATGGGCATCAAGCCCACTTGCACGCCTAGCTTCTGCAGCCAATTGCCTCTCCAATTCATAGGCTTCTTCCGCCACCTCAAGAGAAGAATTTTTACGATTTTAACCTGCCTCCACAACTTGCAATCGCTTGACATCATAAAAAAAAACATTCTGCCCAGACTTATCACCTATATCACCATTATCATGCGTCCCTTCCCCCTCACCAACATTCTTCATCGGTAAAGATGAATTAACACGAGAATTCTCTTTTTTCAATTTTTTCTTCAAACGCTTCCTCCCTTCCAGAGCCTCACGCTTCGACACCCCTTTAGTAACCTTCAATGAATCCCAGGGATCTCTATTCTCAACCAATGCTAATGGAGGCCGACTTGAATCACCATTTCCGTCCCCTGATTCTTGGGAAGGATCCGCCATGAGGTGGGAGACACAAAGAGAACACCAAGACGATGAGCATGACAATGAACAAACATAAAAAAAGACAAAAATAAAATGAAGAACACAATGAACACTATGATAACTACAATCAAAATTCAGATTTTGCAAGAAATTTTGACTAAAATATGAATGGAAAACAAGATTAAACACATAATCAAACCAAAAAACACGTAAATCATGGACTAAAACTGCGAAATTGACATGAACACATCAAGAACACATGGAAAAGTCTAGAGCCAATGCAACGAGTACGTTCCAATGTTTGTCAGTGAATTTTACTGCAACCTGATAAAGGATATGGATGATGTTGCCTCAAGGAACTTTGAGAATGTTTTTGTCAGATGATAGATGGTTGAATTCTCTCCAAGGTTGATCAACCAGATAATTGGATCAAATGTTGAGGCGAAATTTGAAGAAGTTGAAGACTAGTGTTATATTGTTGCTGAACTCACAAGAGGTGAGTATGATTATTGGCCGACCAATCCCCAGACCATTCCAACAAGCAAACTGACATCAACCTACAAGGCTCTGTTCAGGATTGCTATCCATAATTGGATGTCAACCACACACCGAATAGGTGTTAATCAGAATCAAGAGAGTTTCCTATTTCACATAGGAACAGGAAGGAAACTTGACTATGATGAATTCATTTTGAACAAGGTGATGAGCATGGAAGAGAGTGAGCTCATTAAGGCTCCTATGGTCTATCATGTGCTGATTTACAACATCATCAAAAGCCAGAAAAAGAATGTCACCAAAAGAATGGATTATGTTATCAAGCCCAAGAAGTCTCTTGGCATCAAGGTCTCTTCAGACCCGTCTTCTGCTTCAAAGGAGCTGCTTAGGATATCTCTTCATAAGCATGTTAGTGTTGGGGTTTTTTCGAATTGAACCACCGCAGGATCTAATTGGGTGTTCATTAATCCTAATGTCATGTAGATCATAAATTCATGCATCTCATATGTTTTAATTAACCGAGTTTAATTAACATGCAAATCCTGTTTAAACGATTCTTACTAAAGCGGAAACATAGAATCGAAAAACGACTTACAAATCAAACGACGGGTGGAGGACAAGATTAAAGGTCTAATCTTGTTGTTGTGTATGATGATGATCGGCGCCCACTGTGATATTCCACTCCTTGATCTTCTGTTGTATTCCCGAACTGAATCTAGTTTCAGGGTGGGCTGAAATCTACTAGATCGGTATGGAATCTGTGGAGATAAAGAGAACACAAGAGGAGCTGATTCTTCACCTTAAAATTTCGTCCCCCACCTCCCTATTTATAGGGGAGGTGGTCGAAATTTCAGTGTCCAAACCCTACTGGGTTTGGGCCTCTATCTTTTTTTCTATCTCCAGTCCATTAAAGTCATATTGGGCTACAAAAGGGATCTAGAAGAATATTAAATTTGCCTGCTAATTTATTTAATTTCCAATATCCAATAGACTTAGGATATTATTAAATGAATTAAGTATTATTTTTATTCCACTAAAGAAATAATACTGACCTACCAATTTAATACATATTTCTGAATATGCTTTCTCCTTTAGTCCAGCCATTCCCCGCGTTTAAGATATAATGCCCATTAATTAATTATGTAAGCTTCTGACAGCTATAATTAATTAATATCTTATCCTTGAGTAGTACCACACAAGCTTTACTCATGCACGGAATAAATTCCACCTGCAGGGTTTCAGCATGAACTTGCATTTCCTCAAGAGGACACCATCAAACTGGCGCACCAGGACACGGTGCCCCTACATATTGCACAACCCATCATAAGTGTAAATGTCACAACCCAAGATATCGAGATTATTGATCCTTATGAAAGAATCTCACCCTTTGATAAATCAAAGCTGCAAACACTACACGTATATGTCTGCCAACACATAGGGGTTAAGAATCCGAACTCTGTGGATTCTTATTCTCTCATTTAAGGTCAGAAAAGAGAATAGAATCCTAAGTAGATCCTCCTCAATACACTTGACCGTGTATTAGAATAATCAGTTAGTCAAGACAAACTAACTATCAGATTATTCTACGGCGTACCGATAGCAGGTTCAGTGCCATCTAAACCGTGAGCCTTTTAATGCATTACAAGGAACCGATGATATGATCTAACCATGTGTTTACCCACACCATATCATCTACAATGTAAGTATAGTGAACATGCATATAAATATAACAATTTAAATGCAAACAGTGACTGCAATTGTATTCATTCTATATCATCATAAAACTATTATCAATAATGTATACAAAAGACAGGTCTTCTAGTATACAAAACCAACAATCTCCCACTTATACTTGAAGCATGTCTTTCAAATATAAAACAAACTGGCTAACTCTCCAACTCTAACTAAAATCTCAAACAGCAACCCCGGGTCTGCATCTCACTCCTATTTTCTCCACGTGACCGTAGAAGGTCTTAGCCGGAAGGCTCTTCGTGAATGGATCAGCTAAATTGTCCACCGATGCAATCTTGACCACTGCCACATCTCCTCTCTTAACGATTTCTCGTATAAGATGGTACTTTCTCTCTATGTGTTTACTTGCCTTATGGGCTCTGGGTTCCTTCGAATTTGCCACTGCACCCGAGTTATCACAATATACCGTGATACTCCTAGGCAAATCAGGAACCACGCTCAAGTCCAACAAGAAGCTCTTGAGCCAGACGGCCTCTTTTGCAGCCTCAGAGGCAGCTACATATTCGGCCTCCATGGTGGAATCCGCAATGCATTTCTGCTTTATGCTCCTCCATGCAATGGCTCCGCCTCCCAAGGTAAACACATAGCCTGAGGTAGATTTACTCTGATCTTTATCGGATTGAAAATCTGAGTCCGTGTAACCCAAAGGCACTAGACTATCAGAGCGGTACACCAGCATATAATCTCGAGTCCTTTTTAGGTACTTGAGTATATTCTTAACCGCAGTCCAGTGACCTTGTCCAGGGTTAGACTGATATCTGCTTACCATGCCGACTGCATAGCATATATCAGGTCTAGTGCATAAGATAGCATACATAAGGCTTCCCACAGCCGAAGCATATGGAATGCCCTTCATCTCATCTATCTCAGCCTGTGTGTGGGGACACATATCCCTGGATAGATGAATTCCATGCCTGAAAGGTATAAAACCTTTCTTGGAATCCTGCATGTTAAACCTAGCTAGCACTGTGTCGATATATGTCGCCTGGGATAAGCACAACATCCTTTTCTGGCGATCTCAAATTATCTTGATGCCAAGGACGTGTCCAGCTTCTCCCAGATCTTTCATATCGAACTGCTTGGACAACCACACCCTTATGTTAGATAATACTTTCTTACTGTTTCCAATAAGTAAGATATCATCAACATATAGCACGAGGAAAACCACCACGTTTCCGTCACACTTCTTGTACACACAGCTCTCATCTGGACATTGCACGAATCCATATGACTGGATAACCTCGTCAAACCGGATGTTCCAAGACCTTGACGCCTGCTTAAGTCCATAAATGGATCTCTTAAGCTTGCACACTAAGTGCTCTTGGCCTTTAGCAATGAAACCCTCTGGTTGCTTCATGTGGATGTTTTCCTCAAGACTTCCATTCAGGAAAGCCGTCTTGACATCCATCTGCCAAATCTCATAATCCAAATGAGCGGCAATAGACAAGAGAATCCGGATTGACTTAAGCATGGCTACCGGCGAAAAGGTTTCCTCATAATCGATCCCTTCTTTCTGAGTGTACCCTTTTGCCACCAATCTTGCCTTGAAGGTTTCAACCTTCCCGTCAGCTCCTCTCTTGCGTTTGTAAACCCACTTACACCCAATGGGTTTTACCCCATCTTGTGGTTCTACAAGCTCCCAGACTTGATTGTGATCCATAGATCCAATCTCAGACTCCATTGCAATTTTCCAAGAGTCTGCATCTTTGTCTTGGATTGCTTCATCGTAGGACCTGGGATCCAATTCATTTAGTCCTTTAGGGAAATCCGAAGATTCACCCAAACCAATGAATCTGTCAGGTTGGCGTACAACCCTCCCACTGCGACGAGGCAGTTCCTGTACTTTTGTGACACGTTGTGCAGTAAATTGTGGTTCCTCTTCTTGTACTGTTGGTGTCAGATTCGAATTTTCCCCTCGAAGTTCCTCGAGTACTATCTCACTTCTTGGCTTGTGATTTATTACATAGTCTTCTTCTAAGAATCGAGCATTGGTACTTACAATGATCTTCTGATCCTTAGGACTATAAAATAAACCACCTTTCGTTCCTTTGGGATATCCAACAAACAGTCTAACATCCGTACGTGGTGCCAGCTTATCAGCTTCCTTATTCAGCACATGTGCTGGACTACCCCAAATCCGAAAATGTCCAAGACTGGGCTTTCGTCCAGTCCAAAGTTCTGTGGGTGTAGATGGGACTGATTTTGATGGAACCACATTTAGAATATAGGCTGGCGTTTCCAGGGCATCTCCCCAGAACGAAATAGGCAGATCTGAATAGCTCATCATCGATCTAACCATCTCTAACAATGTTCTGTTCCTTCTCTCCGCCACGCCGTTCTGCTGTGGCGTTCCTGGCGCAGTCAACTGGGATGTAATCTCATTCTCTGCTAAGTAGTCCCTAAATTCATTCGAGAGGTACTCACCACCACGATCAGACCGTAGTGATTTGATACTTTTACCTATACGTTTTTCCACTTCCGCTCTGAATTCTTTGAAAGTCTCAAAGGATTCTGACTTGCGGCGTAACAGGTATATGTATCCATACCTTGAGTAATCATCAATGAACGTGATAAAATACTCGTACCCTCCTCGAGCCTGAACTGACATAGGGCCACATAAGTCAGAGTGAATCAAATCTAGTACCTCTTCAGATCTATTCCCTTTATCCTTAAAGGGTCGCTTGGTCATTTTACCTTCCAAACAGGATTCACACAAAGGGAACGATTCTAGGACCAATGAAGACAAGGGCCCATCGTTTACTAGTCTTTGTATCCGTTTAAGGTTAATATGGCCGAGCCTAAGATGCCAAAGATAGGTTTGATTAATTTCCGAAGGTTCTTTTCGTTTGTTAGGGTTTATGACCGATGTATTCAGTAAATGCATTTGCGTAGTGTTTTGCATAGGATTAAGTAAATAAAGATGTCCATCCAATGTGCCAGAACAGATAAAACGTTTATCACTAAAGATAACAACCTTGTTATCAAAAGAAACAGAATATCCATCCATAAAAAGTTTAGAAACTGAAATCAAGTTTCGCCTAAAACCAGGCACATAAAGACAATCCTTTAAAACTAATATCCTATCACTACTAAAAGATAAGGTTACGTCTCCCACTGCAACTGCCGCCACTTTCGTAGCATTGCCCATGTAGACTGAAATCTCTCCATCACTCAGCTGTCTTTTTGCCAGGAACCCCTGTAAAGACATGCAAACATGATCAGTAGCTCCAGTATCTACTACCCATGACTGAGTAGAACAAGTAGCTAAACATGTTTCAACGATGAGAGATTGAGACGTACCCTTTTTCTTCTTCTTGTTAGGACAATCCGCCTTCCAGTGACCTGGCTGGCCGCACTTGAAACACTTTGTCTTTGACTTAAATTCCTCGGGAGGAATCTTAGTCTTAGACTTCTTCACCTTAGGCGCCCCCTCTGCAGCTTTCTTGGGTGCGTTCTTCTTCTTCCTTTTAGTACCGGAAGAAGACGCCCTATTTTCAGCTAGGTGTGCCTCCGGATTTCCTTTTTGAAGTAACTCAGCCGCCTGAAGATCCATGAGCAGTTCAGTCAGGCTGACATCCCTTTTAATCATGTTAAAGTTCAGCCTGAACTGCTCAAACCTCGAGGACAGGCTATGAAGAACAATGTCGATTTGTGAATCGCCATCCAGCTCTCCACCCAAGGTCTCGATCTCAGCCAGATACCCCATCATCGTGAGAACGTGATCCCTAACAGGTGTGGAGTCAGACATTCTCGCATCCATTAGCTTCTTCATTACCAAATGGCGAGCCGAGCGGTTCTGATGACCGAAGAGCTGCCTAAGGTTGTACATGATATCATAAGCGGTTTTCATAGGTTCATGCTGATGTTGCAACACATTCGACATAGATGCCAGAATGTAACAGCGCGCTATCTCATTGGACCTAACCCACTTATCATATGCAACCTTTTGGGCTTCGTCAGAACCCTCATCTGGCTTCTGAGGACATACTTCTTCAAGTACGAATTTGTGTCCTTCCGCAGTGAGAACAAGATTAAGGTTTCGAATCCAGTCATTGTAATTTTCACCGATTAACTTGTTTTCTTTGAGAATAGTGGACAGGTTGGAGAGTGCCATGATGATATAGAATAACTGAAAAGTAAACATGCAGTACAGTCACAAACTTTAGGATACTCACATATAATCGTATACCTCAAAAAAATTATATGTAATCCACCGACATTTTAAAAATGTTTCTTATAAGCCACGTTAGTGTGGACGTTTATAAAATTCATCCTTAAACAGGTAAAACCACCTTTAATTTACCTCCAGTCAAATTTCCTTATGACAAGTAAATTAATAGTCGGAAATAACCACGGTCGTGTAACCTTCCAATTAATAAGCCACGTTAGTGTGGACGTTTATTAATAAATTACACCTAAGTGTGAACACCATCATCTTAGCACCAAGTCCACTATTTCGAACTCCCTGCTCCAGTTGGAGGAGTCAGTTTGTTCTAGTAGTGTTCTACAGCTATCTTGATAAAAAAGTTTAATTTCTAGAGATAACAGTGATATGACACATCCGTTATGGAGGAAGACCTATTGTCAACTCGCATGTCAATCACATCTCAATTAAACTAGATTAATGGAGACCGTTTGAGATTTCTACATACTTTGGTATGAATCTCTCCCACTTAGTTATTTAAGATTGAGGTTTCATTTTATCCCATTATAAAACATGCAAACATCACATAAAATGATAAAATACCATTGCATGCTTCAAACAACATAATAAGCAATAATAATAAAAACCAACTATCATGGCTTATATCTCATGTTGCTGAATGAGATAAAACTGGAAAGTCAGCTCCGGAAACTCGGGCATGGCCGCCGCCCTTATCACTGCGCCTCGCCGAAAACCTAGCTCCAATTAGGATTTCGGGACGTGAATCAGTGATACTTTCTTGAGCTGTGCCACTCTCCTTCTTTGAGTTCATCTTCAAACTTTATTCAATATAGAATATCTATTCCTTAGAGGAAAAAACTAATATATCTAGAATAAAATTACAACTCAATAACTTGGTCTAACAGTTTTATTTCTATTACATTAAAACAACATAAAATAAAACCTAGACCTAATCCATGGATTTTCTCATGGATTAAAATCACGTAGCCAAACCGGCATACGGCCCATCATACATCCAACATAAATTAAAACATACATCACATAATTAAGGAGCCATGATAGTCGGTAACCCTGCAAACAAGTCAGTCTACAAATCCAACAATCACAATTACATGATTAGCATAAAATAACATATGATATCCAAACATGACATATTAAATAATATTCGAATTTTACAATTAATTAAATTAATTAATTCGATATTATCCACAAGATAAAAATTGGAAATTAAAATAATTATCCACCAATTTAAATCTTGTTAAATTTCGAAAATATCTCTTAAATAAATCTGGAAATTATTTATAATTATCCACCAAATTTATTTAATATTTTCTAACCACCCTAATTAAATAATAATTGGATATATTGATATAAATCAAAAATCTAATCCAAATATTATCCATAAGAATCTAAATCTTCAAGGATAAGGTTTGGAGATTTGATTCCAATCCAAAATCTTCCAAAACTTATCCAAATTTAAAATTTTATCACAATTGGATTTTGATAATTATTTGTATATATCCAAAATCACCTTATCCAATTTTAATCCATAGATTTCGAAATTATCCAAAAAATAAATTGGAGATTTGATTCCACTTCAAATTCTTCCAAATTTAAAATTCTATTTTCAAATCTATCTAGATTAAAATTAGGTAAATTAAGATATACATCAAATAACATCAAATCTTAATCCAATACCCAAATTTTCGATCCATCTTAATAAATAAATCTGAAAATTTGATTTTCATCAAAATCTTATCCAAATTAATTTATTAAAACCGAAACTTAACCTATATTTCACATTTGGAAATTTTGACATTAATCAAAAAACTTATTCCAAATAATATAGTGTAGGTTTCGAAAATTACAAGAAAAATAAATCTGGAAATTTTGATCCACTTCAAAAATTACCAAATTTAAAATTCTAATTTCAAACCTATCTAGATTAGAATTAGGCAATCTTTGATATACATCAAAAATCACCAAATCCAATTCTAATCACCATGATTTTTGAACCACACTAGAATTAAATCTGGAAATTTTAATGTTGATTAAAAATCCATCCAAATTTAATACATAGTGTCGAAAATTTTAATTAACAAATTAGGGAAATTAATACATCAAAATTCAAAATTTTGAACTCCAAATTTTCGACAACCACCATAAAATAAATCTGGAAATTTGAATAACATCAAATATCATCCCAAATTTAATTTATGATTTTCGAAAATTACACAAAGCCTCAAAACTAGAATTTTCGAACTACATCAAAAATTCATCCAAGTTTTGAACATACCATTCGAAAATTACCAACATATAAATCTGAAAATTTAAGTAACATAAATATTTCATCAAATTTATACATATTTTTCGTATTAATCCTAGGATTAAATCTAGAACAGTGCCAAAACCCGCTCTGATACCAGTTGTTGGGGTTTTTTCGAATTGAACCACCGCAGGATCTAATTGGGTGTTCATTAATCCTAATGTCATGTAGATCATAAATTCATGCATCTCATATGTTTTAATTAACCGAGTTTAATTAACATGCAAATCCGGTTTAAACGATTCTTACTAAAGCGAAAACATAGAATCGAAAAACGACTTACAAATCAAACGACGGGTGGAGGACAAGATTAAAGGTCTAATCTTGTTGTTGTGTATGATGATGATCGGCGCCCACTGTGATATTCCACTCCTTGATGTTCTGTTGTATTCCCGGACTGAATCTAGTTTCAGGGTGGGCTGAAATCTACTAGATCGGTATGGAATCTGTGGAGATAAAGAGAACACAAGAGGAGCTGATTCTTCACCTTAAAATTTCGTCCCCCACCTCCCTATTTATAGGGGAGGTGGTCGAAATTTCAGTGTCCAAACCCTACTGGGTTTGGGCCTCTATCTCTTTTTCTATCTCCAGTCCATTAAAGTCATATTGGGCTACAACAGGGATCTAGAAGAATATTAAATTTGCCTGCTAATTTATTTAATTTCCAATATCCAATAAACTTAGAATATTATTAAATGAATTAAGTATTATTTTTATTCCACTAAAGAAATAATACTGACCTACCAATTTAATACATATTTCTGAATATGCTTTCTCCTTTAGTCCAGCCATTCCCCGCGTTTAAGATATAATGCCCATTAATTAATTGTGTAAGCTTCTGACAGCTATAATTAATTAATATCTTATCCTTGAGTAGTACCACACAAGCTTTACTCATGCACGGAATAAATTCCACCTGCAGGGTTTCAGCATGAACTTGCATTTCCTCAAGAGGACACCATCAAACTGGCGCACCAGGACACGGTGCCCCTACATATTGCACAACCCATCATAAGTGTAAATGTCACAACCCAAGATATCGAGATTATTGATCCTTATGAAAGAATCTCACCCTTTGATAAATCAAAGCTGCAAACACTACACGTATATGTCTGCCAACACATAGGGGTTAAGAATCCGAACTCTGTGGATTCTTATTCTCTCATTTAAGGTCAGAAAAGAGAATAGAATCCTAAGTAGATCCTCCTCAATACACTTGACCGTGTATTAGAATAATCAGTTAGTCAAGACAAACTAACTATCAGATTATTCTACGGCGTACCGATAGCAGGTTCAGTGCCATCTAAACCGTGAGCCTTTTAATGCATTACAAGGAACCGATGATATGATCTAACCATGTGTTTACCCACACCATATCATCTACAATGTAAGTATAGTGAACATGCATATAAATATAACAATTTAAATGCAAACAGTGACTGCAATTGTATTCATTCTATATCATCATAAAACTATTATCAATAATGTATACAAAAGACAGGTCTTCTAGTATACAAAACCAACAGTTAGCCCTCAGAAGAAAGCAAAAGAGGCACCAATAACCTCCTCTCCAGATATCTCTATGTGCAACAAAGTTCTGAATCATCTGAGAGAATGCATAGCCTTTCATGCTCAGCAAACTCTTGATCATGCTGTTGAGAGGAAGAAGGTTCAAGAACTTCTTTATGAACTTCTTCAGGATGAAGAGTTCTTAAGACCAGAAGCTGAAAATGAACAATCTCTTCACACACTTGCTGAAGCAGTAGTCAAGGAGAGTGAAGATACTCAAAGGAAATAAGGTCGTCTTAGCACATCAGCCCACTCTAAAAAGCAAACATCTAAGGTTGTGACTGAAGAAGAGCAAGAAAATGTTAGGGTTTTTTCGAATTGAACCACCGCATGATCTAATTGGTTGCTCATTAATCCTAGTGTCATGCATATCATATTTTATGTATTCATACGAAATTAATTAAGTCTGGTTGAATTAACACCATAGCAAATTTCGATTCTAATAAAAGTGGTGTTGAGTATGACGAGTTCCGGATGATGTTATCACTTCGTCTGATAACATCGCAATCAATGTCATATCCAATGATGTTCCGTCATTCTCGTCACATTGAGCATAACACTCGGATTATTAATCTTATCCTTTCCTAGTATTTTGGATTAATTTATTTTAAATTAATTAGAATAAATTGTGTTTTTTGTCACATGATTTTCCACATTTTTAGGGATTTATTAGATATTTTATGTTGAATTAAAACGTGGATAATGTTTGATTTTGACTTGTTCAAAATCTATTCCGGATTTGTAGGGAACGTAATGTTCCCACTCCTTCTTGGACACTAACTGTTGCAGGAGATCGTGGGTCACTGGAGTAACCGCTACTATTGCACAATGTTGAAGAATGTGTGCCACCCAATACAGAAGACAGTTATCTCAAGTCCACTTCAGCAATGGTTAGTGAAAGGCAGTTGATTCAAGTCCAAATCATCAAGGATCGCGAGATAACTGCTAAGACAAGATGGAGGAAATATTTAAGGTCTCCTTAGACCTTAAAATCATTTATGCAAGTAGGTTATCACCGTAGTTTGTGAGAAGCTCTGAATCTTGCATCTAGTGTCGTCTCTGAAATCCAAGACATCTTCTCCGACATCTGCCTAGCGTCCCAATCAGCTGAAGACTTTCATTCCAGTTGTGTATGTAGGTTAGATAGTCAACTTTGAGAGTCTAGGATTAAGAGTGACTTGTTGTAATCTATCTATGTATTTAGATAGGTTTGTTTGAGTGATTATTCGAGTCAGTGAAGCTAGGATAGTCCTCTGTATGTTTTATGCAGTGTTGTCAAGGGAGTGAACCAAGACAACATCAGCATTGTTTGTGTTTATCACTTGTGTTAGTGAATTTCACCTTGAGGCAATCACACACTGTAAGGAGTGTGATTTAAAATTTATTTTATGCAAAGTTCTGTTTATGTTTCCACTGCATGTTCAAGGCAATGTGGTAAAACTAGCTTCAACATTTCATTTAACTTTGCAATTTACATCTGTATTTCACATTGTTTTAGGCAAAAAAATTTAACAAGTGGTATCAAAGAATAAATGTCCTAAATGAAGCCTTAACATTGGGACAAACAGACAAAGCTGGACTGGAATTCTCTAATAAATCTTCTATGTCCTTCTCAAACAACAATGTGGTTCAGTTTGTGAACGGTAACAACTCAAGCACAACAACATGGAACAATGTTCAAAATGATGATTAGAAGCAATTTAAAGGCTCAAATGTGCGAAAGTATGTTTGTCATTACTGTTAAGAGCCTGGACATATTAAACCACATTGCTTGAAATTTCATAATGATGTTGCAACTGGAATAACAACATCAGGGACCATATCAAAGAATAAAAATCCTAAGAAGTCCAAAAAGATGAAGTACACCTGCAATGTTGTGTACACATCCTTGAAGGCCTAATTACCGGAACATGGTACTTTGACAGTGGATGTTCTCAACACATAACCGGTAATAAGGAATTTCTTAAAGAATACACCACTACCAACAAAGGCAAGGTCAGCTACGGTGGAGGAGCTCAAGGAAACATTGTGGGAAAAGGCACCTTGAATGTAAAAAATTTCCCTAAGCTCCAGAATGTCCTGCATGTTGAGGGATTGATGGCCAATCTGATCAGTATTAGTCAGCTGTGTGACGATGGTATGCATGTCAAGTTTGATAAAAATACTTGTGAATTATTTAACAAACATGACAAATGCATAATGTTTGGTAGCCGTGCATCTGACAATTGCTACCATGCTGACAAAGATGAAACCTGCAACATGACTGTAAATGATGAAATAAAGTTGATTCATCAAAAACTCTGTCATGTGAGCATGGTCAATTTGAAAAAGTTGATTACGTCCGACGCTGTTCATGGCCTACCAAAGCTGAACGTTGATCACGATGTGATATGTGGTGCTTACCAAAAAGGAAAACAAACCAGAATCCCTCACAAAAGTCTGGGTGGATGTCATACAACAAGATGTTTTCAACTCTTGCACATGGACATCATGGGACCAGTTGATACAAAGAGTATGAGTGGCAAGAGTTCCATCCTGGTCATTGTTGATGATTTTTCAAGGTATACTTAGGTTGAATTTCTACATGATAAATCTGAAACATTCAAAGTCTTAAAAAAATTATGCCGCGCAATGTGTCTGCAGTTTGAAATCAACATTGGATGGATAAGAACAGATCATGGAAGAGAATTTGAGAATACTGCATTCGATGATTTTTGTGAGAGGAAAGGAATACTCCATGAGTATTCAGCTCTAAAGACTCCAGAACAAAATGGAGTGGTGGAGAGAAAAAAATCGAACTCTGCAGAAAATGGCTGCAGAAAAAAATCAAACTCTGCAGCAATGTTACAAGCTAAAGGGCTTTCAAAGAAGCTGAAGCTGTGAACACAGCCTGTCACATCGGGAACAGAGTCTATCTTTCACCAGGAAGAAAGGAGACTCCTTATGAACTTCTAAGAGAAAGAAAACTAAATCTCAAATATTTTCATGTGTTTGTACGTATCTGCTACATCCTGAACAACAGAGACTATCTTGGAAAGTTTGACTCAAAGAGTGACAAAGGATTGTTCTTGGGATATGCTCAAAGCAGCAGAGCATATCGTGTTCTTAACCTAAGAAATAAAACTGTGCAAGAATCTATCAATGTTGTATTTGATGATCTTGCAGGCCTGGCAACTAGATCTGAGGAAGACGATATATCATTTCTTCTCCATGAGCCAGACATTGCTGATAAAGAGTCAAGTGGAACTGTCAAAAGTCCTACGAGAAGTTCTGATGTCAAATCCAATGTTTTCTCTCCCTCAGCAAATGGATCAACATCGCCTCGAACACCAGACTCAGACTCCTCCTCTAAAAGCGATGATGACAAACTTCCACTGGCTCAGAATGAACCAAGACATGATCCTCCAAGGATAATTAAAAGAGATCATCCTAACTCCCAAATCATAGGTGATGGATCTCAAGGAGTCAAAACAAGAACAAAGAGCTCAGCCGATGTTGCTGAATTGGTCAAACAGGTGTGCATGTCATCAGTTATTAACCTTGTGTCCATTTCATGCTTTCTATCAAGTATTTAACCTAAAAATGTCAAAGAAGCACTAAAAGATGAATTCTGGGTAGAAGCAATGCATGATGAGCTGATTCAGTTTGTTCAAAATAATGTATGGGAACTGGTTCCAAGGCCTTAAAATAAAAATGTAATTGGAACCAATTGGATTTTTAAGAACAAAACTGATGAGTCTGGAAATGTGGTTAGAAACAAGGCCAGGCTGGTGGCTCAAGGTTATACATAAGTAGAAGGAATAGACTATAATGAAACATTCACTCCTGTTGCTAGAATAGAGTCTATCTGTCTCCTTCTCGCCATTGTTTCCAACATTAGGTTTACATTGCATCAAATGGATGTCAAAAGTGTCTTTCTGAATGGCATTTTGAATGAGGAAGTCTATGTTGAACAACCAAAAGGCTTTGAATGTCATGAAAAACCAAACCATGCGCTGAAATTACACAAGGCTTTGTATGGGTTTAAACAAGCTCCTAGATCTTAGTATGCTCAACTTACGGAGTTTTTAATTCACTTTGGTTTTTTCAAGAGGCGTGGTTGATAAAACATTATTTATCAAAAGGATTCACAAACACATCACTGTTGCATAAATCTACGTTGATGATATTGTGTTTAGATCCACTTGTTCTAACCTCCTCAGTAAGTTATTAATGCAATGTGCAGCACATTTGAAATGAGCATGGTCGGTGAATTGGCCTACTTTCTTAGTCTCCAAATCAATCAAGATAAAGATGAGGTTTTTATATCCCAAAGCAAATATGCCAAAAATCTAATCAAACACTTTGGACTTGAAGCTGCGAAGCCTATGATGACACCAATGTGGTCCTCTGAAAAACTGAGCAAAGACGATGTTGGACTCAATGTTGACCCAATAATGTATTGAAGAATGATTGGAATCTTGCTCTACTTGACTGCCAGCAGACCTGATATCATGTTCAGTGTTGGAGTATGTGCTAGATACCAAGCTCAACCCAAGGAGTCTCACTTGACATCTGTCAAAAGAATAATTCGATATGTTGCTGGTACAGTCGACTTTGGAATCAGGTATTGTAAAGATACAAACACCAGCCTTATTGGATATAGTGATTCAGACTGGGCAGACGATGTTGATGATAGGAAGAGCACAAGTGGTGGTTGCTTCTTTTTGGGGGGCAATATAGTTTCTTGTTCAAGCAAGAAACAAAATTGCATATCCTTGTCAACAGCTGAATCTGAATATGTTGCAGCTGCTAGTTGTTGTGCTCAGTTGGTGTGGCTGAACCAAATGATGAAGGACTATGGCATGACAAGCTCATCACTTACCCTACTGTGTGATAATGTCAGTGCTATTGAAATTTCCAAGAACCCTGTTCAACATTCACGCACTAAGCATATCGACATTCGGCTTCATTTTATCAGAGACTTGCTGGAAAAAGAGATCATAAACATCAAGTACATATCCACTAAGAATCAAACAGCGGATATTTTTACCAAGCCTCTTGATTTCGAGAGATTTTCTGCCTTGAGAAAGTCTCTTAGAATGTGTTCTGTTTAGAATGGTCTATCTCTTTACTAATGTTGAACTCAGTGTGTGTTTGTTTTTCTTTCAACATCAGTTGTTTCATTTTTTTAATTTATTTCTTTTAAGTATAATTCAAGGATGCTCTAATGAAAATATGGTCTAACTGCACAAGATTTTAACAAAATTAGCTACTTTAAATTATGTATCTGTGTTTGTGGATGAAATACCCTTAACTCTATAAAGTTGAATTGTAGAAAATTGGGTTTATTTCATTCTTTGTTCGCCTATGTTGTAGCTGATGTTGGTTCTAAAGCTGCAGAGAGACCATATTCTTCAGAAAATATATGTCTAGAATTATACATTTTTTTGTGGTTTTTGTTCTTTATTTTTTCTTTTGGTATATTTATATAAAACAAGGGAAAAACAGAAAATATTTTGGGGCCCGTAAAGATTCACTGTTTGAATTATTATGATAAGTACTCGAATTGATAAGGTATATCCCTATCCACTTGTTTCATATTATTTAAATATTTTTTATATCTAAAAGTGGGTGATGTGACATTAGGCAGTTTCGAATTTTGAGGGTCAGAGTGTATATGAACTCAATTTGAGATCTTTTATTTTTATTTCTCCCACTCCTTCCTTTCGAAGCCTTTTCGTCTCCCACTTCTGCTTTTCTCTTTCTCAAAGCTTTTTCAGTTCATCAATGGCGAAACCCAAGGACCTCACAGCAATGTTCGAAATGATGAAATAAATGTTCGAGAAGACTATGGACACTCCTTCCTCTGCCTCTGGTCCAGCTGGAACATCAACCATCACTTCTTCCGCCACATCCACTCCTATAGTAACAACAACAGCCGAACTTACTTCAGAAGGACCTAAATCAGAGTCCAAAAAACCCTCATCTTCTCCGGCTGAACATGTAGATGCGTCTATGGAGGACACTGCTGCTCCTGACTCCACATTGGTGCTAAACCGCACTCCTCTCCAGCACATAAGTCCTGGTGCAGAGGAAAACCCTATCGACCTAGATCTAGAGCTACACACTCAAGCTCTTGCCGAAAAGAAGAAGAGCGGCCCTATTCGCAAGTTGAAATGACTTCATTGGCAACAAAGGCCTATTAAAGAAGAGACCAATGTGGGTTCGAGCAAAAAGACAAGGAGAACACTAAAAATGGAAGAAACCAGCAAGGTCATTCAAATATGAGTCCGAGGAAGAAGAGAATCCCCCTGAAAATTCTCTAAACAAAGCTGTTGAGGATGTGGAAATTGATGTTGAACAACAAGAGGAGCCTCTTTCTGATATGCTAGAGGCCAATGTTCCTACCAAGCCTGCGACTTCAAGACAAAAATTGAAAGGGAAAGGGAAAAATGGCGCTATATCTAGCCCTAAGAAGAAGGATCTCTCCCCCACCTCTTCACAAGAAATGATGTCCTCCGGCACAGCCAAAGAGATAGTTTGTCCATCCCCCACTCATTCAGATGATGTCAAAGACGATGGTGATTCTACTGACTCTTAACCCGTCTATCCTCTAGGTTTCCCTCATGATGTTTCCTCTGCATTCAATAAGACATTCTACTCTCAGCATGCTAAATCGATTCATAAAACTATTATTCTCCGTCCCACATGTGTCGGAAAAACAAATAGATGTGCTTAGTTTTAAGAAGTATGGGATGGATATTTTTCTGAAAGAGAGGGGTCTCTGGAAAACTGTCACTGCATTGTCTTCTTTTGAGCCTAATGTTGTTGCTGAATTTTATGTAAATATGTCTCTTGAGATGGGTGATAAAACAAAGAACAAGTATGGGGAGGTGTATATGAGGAATAAGATCTATTCGCTTAACTTCTTGATCATTAATAACTTTTTTGGTCTTGGCAATGATTCTGATGTTGTTAGCCTTGATTTAATTAACGATGTGGTGTCGACTATCAATGGTGGTCTAGTAACAAAGTGGACTAACAAGCTCTCCACTTCTAAGCTCATTTTCTTATATTCTGTTTTACACAAATTAACTATGTGTAATTGGTTACCTACCAGCAACTCTTCTGTCCTCACTGTGGATCAAGCATTCTTGCTCTTCAAGCTTGGAACAAAAATCCCATTCAATTTCGGAGACTATATTTTTAACTATATGCTGAAGGCTGCTGCAAAATCAAACACCACCAGTATCTTACCTTTTTCCTGCCTCATTTATGCCATCCTGGTTAACCAAGGTGTGAAGCCAAACAAGAAAAAGATAGTTATTGAAACCTCAACTATCTCTATATTCAAGACTAAAGGGAATGAAGATCATGTGATTGATCTCCCTTACATCTTTGGTCAAAGTTCAACTGCTGCATCAAGGGATGTTGGGCAGGATGTTGCTGTAGAGAGTGCTCTCTCTCACCCTCGTTCAGAAAGTGATATAGCAAGTGCTTCTTCACACTTAGTGACTGTTTCTGTGCAGATTTCAAACTCCTATATCTCATAGATGGATTCATTGATTCATCAAAGCACAGTGCTCACCAATGCAATGGTTGAGCTTCGCCAAGCTCTTCAAGGAACTCTTTCTACACAAAAAGGGGGAGTAGTCGCCGCTGCTGGTGCTGGTGTTGGTGAAGATGTTGGGGTTGTTGAAGCTGAGAAGACTGGGAAGTCCGTGGCTAAGGGGAAGGGCAAAAAGAAAATTTAATTTTCTTTATCAAAAACAATTTAATTTCGTGTTTATGTATTGTGCTGGACACAAGTTTGTTTTGGATGTGGTTACATCCTTGTTTATTTTTGATGTGCTAGACACATGTTTATTTTTTGCTATTAAGGTATCTAAGGTTGGATATCTTTGGATAATTTTGTTTTTAATCATCAGCATGGGTTGATGATTTTGCTATATATATTCAGTTCGCATATTTTAATGTGTGATTTTTTATGTTGAGAATTATTTCAACATTGATATTCTGTTTCTCACATATCTTATAGTATGTGGTGTTTCGTGTTGGAAATGATTTCAACATTGTGATTGTGTTCACATGTTTAAAAATATGTGATGATTGCTACGTTGAGAATGCTCTCAATATTGTAATTCTGTACAGGGGTAAGTACCCACTAATGTTGTATACTCATGTATAGGGGATTATACCCACTAACTTTGTATATTATTTTATAGATAATAACTTAAGGGGAAGCAGACCTTAAGGGTGATTTTTTTTTGAACTCCAATATTTTTGATCATATTTCGCTGTAGCTCTAATCATGTATATATTGAGCTTTATGTTTTGTGCAGAAAGGATAAGCTTAAGGGGGAGATTGTTGAGTATGACGAGTTCTAGATGATGTTATAACTTCATCTGATAACATCGCAATCAATGTCGTATCCAATGATTTTCCGTCATTCTCGTTACATCGAATATAACGCTCGGATTATTAATCTTATCATTTCCTAATATTTTGGATTAATTTATTTTAAATTAATCTGAATAAATTGTGATTTTTATCATATATGATTTTTCACATTTTTAGGGATTTATTAGATATTTTATTTTGAATTAAAACATGGATAATGTTTGATTTTGATTTGTTCAAAATCTGTTCTGGATTGCAAGGAGATGTGATGTTTCCACTCCTTCTTGGACACTAACTGTTGCAGGAGATCGTGGGTCACTGGAGTAACTGCTACTATTACACGATGTTGAAGAACGTGTACCATTCAATGCAGAAGACGATTATCTCAAGTCCACTTCAGTAATGGTTAGTGAAATGCGGTTGATTCTAGTCCAAGTCATCAAGAATCGTGAGGCAACTGCCAAGACAAGATGGAGAAAGTATTTAAGGTCTCCTTAGACCTCAAAATCATTTATTCAAGCAGGTTATCACCATAGTTTGTGAGAAGCTCTGAATCTTGCATCTAGTGTCGTCTCTGAAATCCAGGACATCTTCTCCGACATCTGCCTAGCGTCCCAATCAGCTAGAGACTTTCATTCCAATTGTATGTGTAGGTTAGATAGTCAACTTTGAGAGTCTAGGATTTAGAGTGACTTGTTGTAATCTATTTATGTGTTTAGATAGGTTTGTTTGAGTGATTATTCGAGTGAGTGAAGTTAGGATAATCTTCTGTATGTTTTATGCAGTGTTGTCAAGGTAGTGAACCAAGACAACATCAACATTGTTTTTTTTATCACTTGTGTTAGTGAATTTCGCCTTGAGGCAATAACACAACGTAAGGAGTGTGATTTAAAATTTATTTTGTGCAAAGTTTTGTTTACGTTTCCGCTGCATGTTGAAGGCAATGTGGTAACACTAGCTTCAACATTTCATTTAACTTTGCAATTTACATCTGTATTTCACATTGTTTCAGGTAACAAATTTTAAGAAGCGGAAACATAGAATTCGAAATTTACTTACAAATTCAAGATAAGTTGCGGACAAGATTAAAGATCTAATCTTATTGTTGCATAGAAATATGATCGGCACCCCATTTCTCTGCAATTTGACTCATTGATCTTTTGTTGTATTCCTGGACTGTGTTTAGATACATGGTGGGATGTATATTATTAAACAAGGTGTGAATACTATGGGAATCAAGAGAACACAAAAGAGGGGTTGATTTCTTATGCACTAAATTTTGTCCCTCTCTTTATTTAAATAAGGGTGTGGGCTAAAATTAGATCCACAACCCTAATGGGTTTGGGCCTCTCACTCTTGTTCCATCCCCAGTCCACTTCAGTTATATTGGGCTACAACAGGGATCTAGAAGAATATTAAATTGGTCTGATAGATTTATTTAATTTCCAATATCCAATAAACTTATGATATAATTAAATATATGAAATATTATTTTTATTCCACTAAAGAAATAATACTGAACTACCAATTTAATACATATTTCTGAATATGATTTCTTTTTAAGTTCAGTCATTCCCTATATTTAAGATATAATGTCCATTAATTAATTACGTAAGCTTCTGAAAGCTATAATTAATTAACTGCTTATTCCTTGAGTAGTACCATAGAAGATTTATCATGTACGGAATAAATTCCACCTGCAGAGTTTCACATGAACTATGTGCTTCCTCAAGGGGACATAATCAACCTGGAGCATCAGGACATGGTGACCATACCAATTGCATGACACATCATATATGCATAT
Organism: Perilla frutescens; assembly: GCA_026008535.1. Lineage (NCBI taxonomy): Eukaryota > Viridiplantae > Streptophyta > Magnoliopsida > Lamiales > Lamiaceae > Perilla > Perilla frutescens. Next base: position 29,063,773 of record BRKX01000003.1, on the reverse strand, counting down.
GATACTACCCAAGATATCGAGTTTGTTAATCCTATCTGAGAATCTAACACATTGATAAGTTAAAGCAATATCATAACATATATATGCTCGCCAATACACATGGCTTAAGAACCCGAACTATGAGGATCTTTATTCTCTCACCTAAGGTCAGAATAGAGAATAGTATCCTATCGTGATCCTCCTTAATACACTAATCAGTGTACTAGAATAATCAGCTACTCAAGATAAACTAACTATCAGATTATTCTACGGTGTACTGATGGTGGGTTCAGGACCATCTAAGTTTTGAGCTTTTAGTACCATGCAAGGAACACAATGATGTAATCTTTTCCGTATGTGTATACTCACACACTATATCATCTACAATGCAAGTATATGGAATCAGTAAATATATAACAAATATATGCACACAGTGACTGCAATAATTATTCAATATATATCATCAAAACATTGTAACATAGTATGTATACAAAAAGACTGGTCTTCCAGTATACAAAAACTAACAGAAAAAGATGCAGAGGAGAAAGAGGAGACTAAGGAAGAAGGTGAGAATGTTGGTGATGATGAAGATATAGAAGAAAAAGAAGAAGAGGAAGAAGAAAAAGAGGAACAGAAGAAAGAAAAAGATGAAGAGGAAGAAAAGGAAGAAGACTTTAAGTCTGCACAGTCTGATACAGACAAGTATGAATAAGCATAAGCACTATTCTACTGATACTCCTTTTCCATATCTGCAGGCAAATAGGGGGAGTATTGTTTTTTCTGAAAAAATTTGATCTGTTTTTTTTCATCCTTCAAAGAATCATTGCCTGAGTCTTTAGTTTTTATCAAGATCTTTACTTTGAGCTTCAATCATTGATGTAATTGCTCTGTAATCGTTTAATCTTAATTACATCATCCCATAATCCTCCATCTTTGTCACTTTTGTCTCTGAACTGCTAATGATCTTCTAAAAAGAAAAAAAAATGCTCTAATAAAAATAAAAAGAAAAATATGAAAAAAAAGAAATATAAACAAAGTTGAAGATTCATAGAAAAGTTCATGAAGATCTAGGTGAATGACCCTGCTGCTACTGCAGACAATCAAAGAAACATGAAGGAGTTGCACCTGGAAAAACAAAGGGGGAGATTGTTAGTGCTTTTGTGACATCAATATGTTAAGATAGATTCAACAGTGTCATAAGAACTATGTTTGATTATCAAAAGCTCTATATTGCTCTTATTATAAGTGGTTGATTGTCATTCATCTTTATGGCAATTCATAAATCACTTCAATATTTATTTTTTCCAAGAACATTTCCACTGTTCTGGACAACATTCATCACAATGTACGTGAACGTGATTTGAACTTCCTGAAGGCAGCTCAAAGTAAGGATTTTAGATTGAGGTGAGAAGAAGACTGTTGTGCATCATGCCATAACAGAGATTGTTCAACATGTTGTGTACTGCCAACTAGCTTGAGTGCTAGCCTTAAGACAGTATGTGAACATATAAAAGATTCCGCTGTGCTACCTGATGTGAAGATTCACAAACAACAATGTACATTGCAAAGTACATGGATGTCTGCATCTGAAGAGAAGACTCAAAGATCAATAATGCTCACTGTAACATTCTTGAACGTCTACAGAAACATCCTTGTCCAGATTATTCTTCCAAAGATCGATGGAGCTGTTCAAGATTTACAATCAAGAGAAGATTCAGAGATCTTTCCAGAAGCTCAAGAAGAGTTCAAAACCGAAGTCAAAGGTAGAGTTCTATACATGGAAGAATTCCTAACATGGTTCGAGTTTGATCTCGGTTCTAAATAAAGAAAGTTTCCTTGTATATTTCTGAATCAAATTAGGACTTTTGTTCCCTTGTTTAGGCTATCTCTTTTCATCTATATATAGCTAAGGGATCAGACATGTTACAGAGGATAGAAACGCAGAGAACACACCATAAACAAGAACTACACATTATTATTTTAAGAGCTCTATCTATTTTGAGCCACATAGTTTCGGTAGTGTCTTAGACTAGAGATTAGTGTTCTAGTCATTGTGTATTGAAACACACTTGTTCAACACACTGTCAAAATGAGTCTCGAGAGAGATTTCATATGGGAACTAGATAGGTTTCTCATGATTTAATTCAATGAAAGAGGGTGTACGGGTAGAAAGGGTACCGAGTGACGGGAGGTCAGCTGCATGTAAAATCCTCAGTAAACATGACACTTGAGTAGTAAATTATTTTCCACGGACCTGACAAGTCCTGTAACAGCCCAGTCCCTTAGATGGTCATTTTGATGGGGACGGGATTGTTGGGCGTAAAAGCCGAAGAAAATAAGTAGATTAATCGAAAATCCAGGGGGGCGCTTTTAGAATTAACCTAAGTTAGCACCTCAAGAACTTAGGAAGCTTAACTTTATGACTTGGAAGAACTTATCGCTTTCAACAAATCAAAAGAGGTCAAAGGATTCAATCGAGTCAAAGGAATGCCTAATCATAGGCCAACCGAAATTTAAACAGAATCCAAAGACAAACAGATAGGAATTTGACTTTATAACTAAGCAAGCCTTCCTTAAAAGCCACAATGGCTAAGACCTGTAAAAAGGTCGGAGTCAAATAAATCATATTGTCCTATTCATAGGACCAAATAAGAAACTAACTCAAAACTTAACTTGAACTAATAGAATCATGCTTGAAAGAAAAAGCCTCTTCGCAGGAAAACAACAACAACAAGCATGTAAGACTTATTCACAAGTCAACTGAAACTGAATAGATACCAGAATGCTCAACAGGTATGACTATTCAAATAACTCAGAATCAATAAAGGCATAGATGGGTATGTCAAAAGAACATGCTTCAACTTCTCAACGCTTTATTGATAACTAGGATTTATAGCATTTAAAACATGCTACTATCAAGAATCAAGTTACACATATCAAGACCAAATACTAACATCAGAGTACTTAGCAGAAACTTAGCGGAAGAAAACATGTAACCATGCAGAGCAACAAACTTGAAACCTCAGAGAACTCAGACAACCCCACCAGCAACACATCACCAGCCTCAGCATCTCAACCTGAAAACATTTGAAAAAGAGGGTGTGAGCACTAATGTACTCAGTGGGGTTTTACGAGAAACTCTTTAATAAACTTTGGAATATCCAATTATAAACTGGCGGCATATGGAGAGCAAAATGCAAAAGCCCTCTCCATACCCGCAAAACCTTTTACTTCCTTTTCTAGTGCCTTTCCTGGCTCAAACCTGTTGTCTACTGCACCCTTATGCTTTAGGATAAGAGAGGGGATACCTCAAATTTCCTCTGAGTATGCGAGGCGATTACCCAGCAGTGACTCCCTTTACTTTCAAATGTTCAACATTAGTGACACGAAGGTCATGGCATGATAATGCAAATAAACTGTTCTTTGAGCTCGATAACCTGCTTACAACAGAAGCTATATCCTTCTTTAACCTCATTCCTTACTTAACCTTAACCTTCCTTTCTTAACTTCCTTTCTTACTTAACATTCCTTACCTACTTGACTTAGCTAGCAATACCAAGCCTAGAGCAATCATCTAAAGCTAATTCTTAATTGAGCATGATCTCGGCCTACAAAGGATTTAATGCTACACTAACAAGGCAATCCTTAATCCTTAACTATACGAGCTTTAACAAAGCATAAACATTCAAATACGAGGAAAAGAACGCGGATAAACTTCGATTGCAATAAAGCAATTATAAACACCTCATGCTAGCATAAATTGTATATAAACAATTCTAGCATATCTAAACATACTTGAGAGCTCACTTTACTTATAATAACTTCCTTAACCTTATCAAACTCAAATAACAATTCAACATAATCATGCATATAAATTCCTATCCTTCCTTGTACAGAGACTAAACAGGCAGAGCATAAAATATTTTAATTGGATATTTTCCTTGCCTTAGTGTGCTTCTAGAGCTTAATAGCTCAAATCTTATACTTAGTTTAGAACCACCCACCTCAATGACGAACACCTCAATAACGAGCACGTAGACGAAGCTACGAGCCAAAAATCCTTCATCGGGCCTCCTTGGGATTTACCTCATCTTTACGGAAGTCGATCAATGACTTGAAACCTTATTCGAGCTCCTAATAAGACATCGAAATGATATCTAAACCCTTGACCCTTAACTATAACTTAAAATACAAAAATTTAAACGATTAAGAGATCTGAAATTACCACAAAAGGGGATGGAAAATCCGATTTGAAAGATCAGGATTATGGACAGTCAGCCATTTCTACCTCTTATATCATAGAAAGTGCTTCGATTTGAGTACTCGTGGGCCTCGTAGTTCCAACCGAGGCGAAAGTTATGGCCTCTACACGAAAACGTGTCGGAGCTGCCGGACAGCACGAGCGCCGCGGTGGGGGGGAGTGCGCGCCAGCTCCCCCTTGCACCAGCCCTATGACGCCCCTTGCTACCCCCGCGGTGCCCCCTCAGCCCCGCGGCGCCCCTCACTCCGCTCTCTCTCTCTCTCTCTCTACTACAGAATTGGGGGATTAAGAAATGAATGAGTGAGGAAAAATGAAGGGGGAGGGGCTCTATTTATAGAAAAATAAATGGCTTCCTCGGGAAGCTTCTGCAGTGCAACGATACTGCTTTAAAAATATCGTGCTCGGTTAAAAGGCGCTTTTCTCAAAGGCGAGGTCCAAATGACCTCATTCACAAAATCCAAAAATACCGGGAGGTTCCTTGGCTCGAGTACTATTAAACCAACTTGACTCGGAATAAAGAACGAGTCATCTTGAAGGAAAATGAGAAAATATTCTCTTTTCAAAATTAAAGTTACTATTCCACAGAAGGGACAAATAAAATTCCCGAGCGCTCGATTGACCTCAGAATGAAAATCCGGGAACGCCAACGAATTCCTTGAGAAATTTTCTATACGATAGGCTTGAAAGAACAAGGCTCGGGTCAACATACGAGATTTCGCAAATTTCTAACGAACGCGCTCCTACGGAAAAACACTATTCATAACTTCTTTAAACGCGATTTAAATCACCGGGAACTCAAACAACTTCAAATTCAAAATCAGAAAACACCGGCATGCTCCTTGGGTCAACGCCTTTCAAATATGACCAAAATCAGCTATAACTTAGCTCGGATCAAAATTCTCGAAAAGATGATTTCACGAAAATAACTCCTAAAATCGTGGTTTAGAACTAAAACATCTTAATTATGCTTAAAATTTCCTCTTAATATTTACTAATTAAAATTAGGAATTACTTAATCACCTTTTGAAAATCCGGGTTGTTACAAGTCCCCCTAACATAGATCAGTTGATCAAACAGGGTTACCAAACCTTTACGTTCTTTATTTTCGGCAAATTATCATAACGTTCACAATAACGTTCTTGAACTTTATTGTGAACATATCTATAACATTCAGGGCACTCATATCTGTAGTGTCCTTGCTTGTGATGATTTCTTCAAGTTGGATTGAAACTGATTGCTTTCTTTGATTTTCTTTAGTTTCTCGAGCAGTTTTGTCACCGACTGAATTTGCTCATTGATGTCATCAGTCAGGTTCTCTTTTTTCTCAGTTATATCTCTTCTCCGGTCAGTTAAGGATCCACCTTGATTTTCTCTAACTGGTGAACTTCTTGGTCGGAAGTTGTTTCTTCCACGAGTGTCTCGGAACCGGTTCCTTTCACCATAAAAGGCTACATCTTGAACTGAGAAAGTTGAAGCTTCCTTCTTCCGGTTGAAACTATATTCATGAGCTTTGAGAGAACCGAATAGTTATTTGGGAGTGATATTATTGAGATTTCTTGATTCCTTTGTAGCAATGACCTTCATATCCCATTCTTCTGTGAGATTGTCTAAGATTTTGGAATTCATCTCACAATTGGGGTAGATTCTTCCCAAATTGGTCATTTCATTGATTATACCTAAGAATCTAGTTTCAAGGCTTGAAATGGATTCTTCAGGTTCCATTTTGAAGGATTCATATTTGTCAACCACAATTTGAAGTTTGTTTCCTTTGATGGCTTTAGATTCATGACATAGGTTTGCCAACAAATTTCAAATCACCTTGTTGGGTTCTGCAGTTCCTTGTATCCTTCATTCTATCTTCATCTAGAGTTTGAAATAGTGTGGCTTGAGCAACCTATTCTAGATTCTTCAGTTTCTTCTTTTCACTGGTGAGAAGATTAGTTGATTTTGGAATTTGTGCTAGTTGGTTGAGGTCTACAATGTGAGCATCATTGTCCATCATTATTATGATTGAACCATCTTCTATGACTTCCCACATATTCTCATAAATTGAGCACAAATGAGCCTTCATCTTTCTGCTCTAGTTATCATAGTTCTCAACTGGAAATAGAGGCAGCTTATGGTTTCTCATAGCTTAAGATATTAGCATAAATAAGTAGATCTGATTCATTTAATCTGCAGACATGGCTGATCCTTAGAATTAACCACTCTAATACCACTTGTTCGTCCCGGTCAAGTCGTGTTCAGTTTAGAAGGGGGGTGAATAAACTGAATTCAAAATCTAAAAAAAATAATGCGGAAAACTTTAAGGGCCCTTTGACTCGTTTGACTTTAGCAGCTTTGTCTATTTTCAGTTTATTTGAGATAGATGCAAGTTGTGTGATATTGTATACAATTTCAAGAGGTATGCGGTTTAATAAAATGAAAGTAATACAGCACACGATCAATTTTATAGAGGTTCAAAGCCTTAAAACTTCTACATTCTCTCTTCCTTCCACAGAAGGGATAAATCCACTATATAATCTGAGTTCACTTTATAAATCATACAATGAATAGAAATTAGTTGAACTTGGTAACAATGAGTTTCTTTACAGTGTTACCTCAGCTGGGTCAACAGCTCACACTTCCAGTCTCTAACAGTTAGCTATTGCGACGATAGTTACTTTAGCGGCGGCTCACACTTAGTTGGAGAGTTAGGTGCTATTATTGTTTTTTTAAGATTTTAGATCTCTTTCCATCTTCAAGATGGTTGGTCTTGAACTGGGATTATCAACTGGTTGTGCTCCTTGAATTGAGCGGTTGTTGATGCTTTTCAGATCTTTTACTAAGAAGAGCTTCAACCGGATTTGAACAGCAGACTGAGGATGCTTGTTGCTTTTCGATTTCTTCTCTTCTCAAGTTAACTTTTGCGGCTGTATATATCACTTTAGCTGAGCTTTTAATCTTTTGTAAATGAGTGGATAGAGAGAGAGCTCTTAGTATTCTTGGCAAAGATTTCAGGTAAAAGTCCCTTTCGAATTCTGTCTCACTCATCTTTTATAGAGGAGTGTATTATGACCGTTGGTTGTGGTAGGTCTCTTGAGCGATCAGAGGATAGTTGGTGCATATAGCCGTTAACATGGTTGTTGTAGCCGTTACTCTACAGTTGACTCTTTGGGATTCATTAACTTCATTGATTGTGCAGTCAGTGGCCTTGGATTCGGGCCTAGCTATTTAGTTTAGTTAATGCCTCAGTTTAGCTTCTGAGAGTCATTTCTCTGTTTGTTGCTTGAACGGCTTTTCAGCTCAACTGATTTTGGTCATCAGTTAGGTTGACTTTGATATCAGTCCGGCTGACTTGACTTTCACTTTAGCCATCAGTTGGATTCACTTGGGCTTCAGTTTGGCTGACTTTACTTTCAATTTGGTCATCAGTTGGGTTCTCTTGAACAGTGGTTTGGTTGACTTGAATATGAGTTCAAGTGTCTAAACCTTCAGTTCGGTTGACTTAGCCTTCAATTGAATTGTCTAAGTCTTCAATTTTTCTTGAGTGTTTTGACATTTCATCAAAATTTTGTTAAGACTTCGTTTGATTGTTTTTCTTAATAATGGGGAATAGCTCGACTAAAGTAGAAAGCATATTCAGAAATATGTATTAAATTGGTAGGTCAGTATTATTTCTTTAGTGGAAGAAAAATAATACTTGATGCATTTAATTATATCCTAAGTTTATTGGATATTAGAAATTAAATAAATCTATCAGGCCAATTTAATATTTTTCTAGATCCATGTTGTAGCCCAATATAATTGAAGTGGATTGGGTATGGAACAAAGCTGAGAGGCCCAAACTAATTAGGTTTGGAGAACTAATTTTCGGCCACTTCTCTAATAAATAGAGAGGTGGGGGACAAAAATTAGGGCATCACAATCAGCCCCTCTTTTGCGCTCTCTTAATCCCCATAGTATTCATACACGTTTAGTAGTATACAGCTCACCCTGTATCTAAACACAGTTCAGGAATATAGTAGAAGATCGAGAAGTGGAATAACATCATTGTGGACATTGAATACACACACATTCAACAACAAGGTTAGACCTTTAATCTTGTCCTCGACCCGACACGAATTCATAAGTTATTTTTCGTGTAGCAACCCACTTTTACGTGATTTAAATTATTTAATTATTTAATTGCTTTAAAATTGAGTTTTAATTTACCTGAGAATGCTTGGTAAAATTAGATAGACTTGAGGGAGTCCAACATTGCGCCCTTAGATTAAAAAGAGAAATTTTAGAACTTAAATTTGAGTCTTGAAATTATTATATGATTTTGTTAAATATTTTCAAAGTTATTTCTTATATACTTTTATTAAAATAATAAAAAAACGAATTTATTTTAGTTGATAAATATGAGATTAATATATATATATATATAGTCCTTATCTTTTACCTTTCATTATCCTCAATTATCTTTCCTTACCTTATAAGTTTATCATTAATCTATTCACAATTTATCACTTGAGATAGTTTCCACCATCAATATACATAGCAAAAATCTGTGAAGTTTGTTGGATCAAGATTTCCTCAACAAAGTTCTACTCAGGGTTCTTGTCCTCCCTACGGTAACTCTTGAATCATACCTGCTGCCAAGTTTTGAGTTTAGTATCTAATTACACAATAGCTCATGTCACTTGGTTGAATTCTCTTTGCAAATTCGTAACCCACAATTATTGATTATTTTCCTACTATTCACTAATCAGTACCATCATCTATCCATTTTGTTTTTATTCTCCCGTACTCATACAACAATCACAAGAAAACTAACATCAAAATCCATAGAGTGAGATCAATAATTTAATTTTAATTTCTTTAAAATCAATTTCCACTAAATCACGCATAAAAGCAGCATAATAACTATTTTCTATCCCTAAAACTCAAGCATAGTAATCAATAGTCAATTATTGAGTCTAGAAATAGAATTCCATATTTTCTAAGTTAAGATGCAAAATAATACAAGAAAAAGAGAAAAAAGGTGGGTCGGGGTTGTGGTGATTGTGGCGGATTTGACTCGCAGCTGGAGTTGGACACATGTTAGAGTCACATCTATTGGGCTAGGGACTTGAGTTGAGTCGAGTAGAGGTGAGCTGGGTTTGGGCTTTGTTGAGTCAACTGGGTTTGGAGTCGAGTCAGAGCAAGGGGTTGTCGGGTTGTGATCATCGATATCAGGTTTGGGTTGCAGCTGGAACTCGGTTAGCTTCGGGCCATCTTCCTTGTCAACCCATGAGAGATGTAGTTGGGTCGGTAGTAGTTGCTCGCCAGAGATTAGGTGGAGAAGATCGCAGGGTGAGAGTAGTCTTGTTGTAGAAGATGATGATAGAGAGAGAAGGGGAGAAAATTTGGGGATCTCCATTTTTATTTCCTATATACAGTAGAGAGAGAGTGGGTGTAAATGTGTGTGTGTGAGAGAGAGAGAGAGAGAGAGAGAGAGAGAGAGAGAGAACAAGTTGTAATAAGGATTTGAAATTCCAATTTGACTTGTCGTGTTTTAGAGAGTAGGAAGTGGGGGTTTAAGTTGCAAATAAGTTATTTTCATTTTGGAATCATTATTTTTAATAATTTAGAAAAGAATCCCCAGAAAATTTATGAACTCTAAATTTGGTCATATCTATTAATTTCAAATTCCAACTTTTGGTCTAGAATTTCATAAATTGACTACATTAGCCCATAAATTTCTAATTTTCAGATTATTTTTTTAAATTAAAGTTGGCCAAAATTATTTAATTAAGATTATTTATCTTGATACTAGGTGTGGCGCAATTAGGACACTCGTCCATTTTGTGGTCATCTGCCCAATTTTTCGTGCTCATTACTCTCAGGTGGGTGAAATTATTATCTTCGAAATAAAAGTATATGTTATATGCTCTCTGAGTCAGAAATATTTTTAATCCAACTTGAATTGTCGTGGATGGAATGTGGATAACGTTTTATACGTATCAGATCAGAATAGCGTTTCATACGCACATAAGCGTTTTATACGCACCAGAATATGTCCTATGCATAGTTGAAGATGTAATCAAGAATCAGAAGAAGAGTACCCTAAATCCATTATTCCTGCGATTTATTTCAGTCGGATAAATAGAAAGAAATGCTCATGATCCCCCACCACTGAGTACGTTATAAGAGTGCTCGCCCCGCATTTTTAAATGTTTTCAGAATAAAAAAATATTTGCATGTAGCCAATATAAAATAAATAAAATATGTAAATAATATCAATGATAAAATAAGAATTGATATAACAAAAAAATTAAAAAAGAGTAACATTTTAAATTATAGAATTTAGGATGTTATATTTAGTTGTATCAGAGTGGGTCTACCTTTCTGTAGACTCAATGTATTTGAAAGAGTTTATATTGTTTAATTTTATGGTATGCCACCCATTTCTGCCACATGCTCCTGCTCCAAGGTACTTTGCTTGATTTATTTATTTTGCAAAGTCGTTTAATGTGGTGAGCATTAAGAAAATTTTGGATATTATGTCAATGATGACAAATGTTGAGAAGTGATTTATGCAAAAAAAAAAAGTTTTATTATGTTTAAATGTAGATGATGAATGAGAAAGAAAATATTTTAGTCCTCGAAATTTAAAGTGAACATAGAAACATTTTCTATAGATAGTTACCCTATTTAGATCCAAAACATTCAGATACTTATCATTTGGCTTAAACTTAGTAGTATGTGTTTCTTCGTTTATCTATGCGTATTACAGAAGTATGAGACGTGGACGACCGCCTCTCAATCATAATCTACCACGGAATCCCGAGGCCAATCAACCACCAAATGCAGAAGGTGGCAACTTTGTGCCAGAATTGATTAGAGCACTGCAAGGATTTGTACAACAACAAACACATGCTACAGTGAACCAAAATGCAACACCTAATGCAAATGTTCCGCCAACCACTAATCAGGTGATCGAGCAATTTCATCGCTACACTCCACCTAGATTCAATGGTATGAGTAGACCACTCGCTCTCGAAGAATGGATAATAGAGCTTGAGCGGATCTTTGAACACATAGAGTGCGATGATGCACATAAGGTCTCATGTGCAGTATTTCAATTCACTGAGGATGCTGGCCATTGGTAGAAGTCGTACATGACTAGCATGACTGTAGAAGAGCAACAAGGTTTAACGTGGGATAGATTTAAAGAGATTGTTATGGACAAGTACTTTTCTCGGGCTTTTCGCATGCAGAAGCAAACTGAATTCTTAGAATTGAAGCAAGGTAACTTGTCAGTTACAGAGTACGAGCGAAGGTTTAATCAGCTCTCGCATTACACAGCACGTCTATGATTAAGCCATGCAAGGCATTGAAGGCCTTGAACCAGAGCTACGATTCAAAGGTGCAATCACGCGACTTCGAGCGAAGAAATTACAAGGTTATCTACAAGTGTTGATTCGCAATAAATTTGAAGAATTGAAAGATACGAAGGGCGGCCATGTGTTAGTTAATTTATTAACTAATGAAGATCAAGATCACACCATGGAGTAACACACTTGAGGAGTAAAGATGAAGTGCATGCATGAAGAACAAGCTTGAGGAGTCGACGTGCATGCGTGAAGAAATTCAGCCCTTACTCAATTTAATTAGGGGTTGAATTTTATCTAGACTATAGTATTTATTTTATTTAATTTAAGACTATAGTGGATCAGATTTTATTTAATATTTTGTAGGAGAGCAATTTGGGTGAACCTCCATCTCGACCTTACACTCTACAGGTCGGTTTCCGTCCTCCTCTTCACTCATGAGAACGAAAATTGCAAGGGCTTGCTCCACTTGTCTTGTCATGTTCCTCTTCTGGAAATATTGTGTAAGCTCGCCAATGGTGCTCACCAATTGACCCACTTAGGTCTCAATTTTCTTCATCGACACCTCTACATTCTCAAATCTTTGTTGGCTAGCTTGGATGAACATCTGAAGTGTATCCTCTAAAGAAGGCCCTGGTGGTGGCGTCGAGTAATATTGAGGTTGTCCCCATGACGGATGTGAATGATTACTCCAACCAGTAGTACTTGGGTAAAAATATGAGTTATTCATCCTTTGATGGCACTCATTAAAATCATGAGAATATGCCTCCTCTTCACCAAACTTCGGATATACAGCTGCCGGAATCTAGTCCTTAGATAACCTCAATAACTGTAGATCAAGACTTTAGAGAGTCTAGGGTATAGGTTCATCTCTTCGGGTAAATCAATTAGTAAATAAATTGCTCATACTCTATCAACAATTCACAAACAAGCAAATTAATACAGATGGATAAACTCTAGCTCTCGCATTCGATGATTATCCCTATATTGATTCGTTTGTTTAGATTGTTAAATTATTAAATCACTCGTCTCCGGTAAGATTTAATCTTGATCAACCACAAACACACAACAAATTCTTCTCTCGATCTCCTTCATATGTTTTCTCCCCCATCCCTGGGCAGATATTAGCTCCATGCCCATATTCAAAACATATTCCACAAGTCTCTGCTGATGTCACTTGATGGACTTGCCCACTCGACACTCGCAAAAACTCCACCTAGCTAGTCAACTCGGCCAACTGTTTTGTTACATCATACCCAAGGGTCACCTTACTTGTCACAGCCTGTCTCCCTCGTGAACTTTTCTGCTGAGAATTTGTAGACATGGTTTCAAAAACTTCACTCATTTCCTCCGCTATTCTCGTCCCGGCATCTCCTCCAGCAGCATTGTCAACCATGTCTTGAAAATTTTGGGACAATCCATTGTAGAAGAACTGATTATGGAGCTCCAGAGGGAAATGGTGGTGTGGACACTGCTGCAACAAACTCTTGAAATGTTCCCAAGCTTCATGAAATCTCTCTCCTGGAGTTTGGGAAAACGTTACAAATTGTGCCCTCAAATCCTGAGTCATCTGATTGGAGTAATATTTCGCCATGAATTTTGCATACACAACATCCCAATTCTGCAAAGAATTAGGAGCCCGTGATAAAAGCTAAGTCTTTGCCCGATCTTTCAGTGTGTGAGGGAAACACTTCATCTTCAACTGCCCTTCAGTAAGACCATTCAACGGGAAAGTCTGCAGCACTGAGTAGAACTCCCTAATAGAGTTCAAAGCATTCTCTGATGGAATTCCATAGAAAGATGGTAACTGACTGAAATGAGTTGCCTGCAACTCATAATTGCGTGCAGCTTCTTCAAGGACCATACATGATGTAGCTGCCTCCACCACAGGACGTTCAAAGTCCCACATCGGTCTTTCTTGTTCCGTCATAACTTCATGTTCACTATTTTCACCAGAATTTTGCACGTCACTTTCAACAAAAGAAACTGATGTATGAACTGAGTTACTCGACGCATTCTCTTCCTCCAGGTTGAGCAAGGTTAACTGTTTAATGCGGTGTATGTTGTCAAATATCGGAGCTAACTTCCTTTGAAGACTCCGACGGCCTTGCAACACAAACACAAGAAAAATGATCAAACGCACGTGAGGGAGAAAATCACAAATCCACCACAAAAATAAACAAAACAAAAACACAAAACAAGACCAAAAATCACAAAGTTCACGAAAAAGAGAAAAATCACCAAAACACAAAAATAATTTGCCTAAAGCCTTCCCCGGCAACGGCGCCAAATTTTGTTTCAACCAAAAGTACACTTAGGTTGCTTGCAAGAGAACAAGATCCCTGTAGTGTGATAAGTTTTCCCAAGTCGTATTATCAAGGAAGGCTTAACAGGGCAACAATTTTTGTGTTACAAAACATAAGAAATAAAATTCCTAAACATTCTAAATCCAATGTTTGAGTTGATTAATAAACTAGATGAAACAATAAATAAATAACAAGTAATAAGAAATAACCACGATTGAGAACAATGATGAATCAAGACTTTAGAGAGTCTAGGGTATAGGTTCATCTCTTCGGGTAAATCAATTAGTAAATAAATTGCTCATGCTCTATCAACAATTCACAAACAACCAAATTAATACCGATGGATAAACTCTAGCTCTCGCATTCGATGATTATCCCTATATTGATTCGTTTGTTTAGATTGTTAAATTATTAAATCACTCGTCTCTGGTAAGATTTAATCTTGATCAACCACAAATACACAACAAATTCTTCTCTCAATCTCCTTCGTTGCAAGCATAATTTAAGAATGGCCAGTTGTCAAATCAAATATAAATCAATTGATCAAGAACAAGCATAATCACAATTTACACATATAATAACCCGATTCGAATTCCCTCACCCTAGCTTATGATTTTAGTTCATAATTAAAGATAATTCATCCATAAAAATCAAACAAGAAATCATCATTCACTAAATACACAAATAAGAGAAAGTAGAAGAGATCTCACAAATTCAAGAACCAGTCCTCAAGTTTACAATTCTCCAAGATAATTGGAATTGAAATCTTGTAAAATAATTCTCTCCAAGAGTTTGTGAATGAGAATTTTTCGTCCAATCTCTCTCTGAAAGTCCATCCTAAAATGTTCTCCCAAAAGTGTGTGTATTTTTTCCCTTAAAAAACCTACAAAATATTATCATAATGCCAAAAATCACGCCGTCCAGCCACAGCTGTAAGCCAGCCGCGGCTGAGTGGGAATTCTGAAATAAAAAAGACGCATAAGCAACTATGGCTGGGATTACGCCATGGCTCAATGAGAAGGCCGCCGGCTGACGACCCGGCTGTCCAACAACCACGGTTGTATTCTTCTAGTTCTTCAATCCGATCTATTTTTGCATAATTTTGCTCCACTTACGTTCCATTTTCTCCATATACCCTGCAAAGCTTTTTGGAACACCAACAACACAGACACACGCAAACATACTATATAAACCAATAAAAATAAAGTAAAAGGCGGACATTACGAACACATCAATAACAAGAAAAATAAACAAAAAATGATAAAACAATTGTATTTAAGGCAATTTCCTACCTTGAATAGAATTCTAGTTTAGGTATTTTTCTAGTATAGTTAGGGATCCTTTTTAGATCAGATTTTAGGTTTTTTTTCACCTTAATTTCGTGCATAATGAGCCTTATAAATAGGGGAGCCATGTTACTTTAATATTTTAGACATTATTGATTAAAATTGCTTTTGCATTCAATTTGTGTCTCAACCGTTTAAAGCTTTTGATTGTTTTATTGTCGAAAATCATCATTCTTGAAGCCTAGCAATTTAAAGTCTTATTTGAAGGGAACGTTCTAATTCACATGAGGAATTAGGGTGAACTCGCTACGAAGAACAACTTGGAGATTCATTTTCATCGTACACGATACACCGGGGATTAATCGGATTGTAATTCACAACACTACCACCATCAACCTTCATCAAGCGACGTCCTACATCATCCATCATCATCCGTAGTATCCTTCCACATCCAAGACCTGATCGTGTGTCGATCGTAAGGGTTCGGTTCCAAACACATCCAATTCACCGTGTTTTCCATCAATACCGTAAGTCCTTTATATCCTTAAGATATCCTATCTTCTCTAGCCATTCTTAACTCATAAATCACGTCCCAAATACCACCAACTTCCAGCCATAATTCTCGTCCTAAAACAGCCCCTTTCTTGTAGGATTTGTGTTCCATTTTTGTGTCGTAGTCTAAGTGTCATAATTAGGTCTAGTTTCTTCGTTTATATTAGTTCGAGTCTTATTCTTTTTATTTCAGTTTCTTTTCAGTTTATTGAGCATTAGAGTAGGATTGAGTCCTTCCATAGTTAACGTGTTCTTTCCTAGAAGTCTTCCGCGCGTTCTCGTATCCTGTACAAATTGTCCGGGTTATATCATAAATTTGGCATCAGAGCACGTCAGCTCTGCTGGTCATGGTTCAATCTTACGTGTCAATTTATTGCTTACATGTCAGTTAGCGTGTCTATCGAGTTTTAATAGTTAGTGTTCAATATTGAAAAGAAAATTGGTTAAAAAAAACCGAAAGTTTTAAAAAAAAATAAAAAAAAGAGGATACGGTCAAAAAAAAAAGAAAGAGAGACCGAATAAAAAAAAATCGGATAAAAAAAAAGAAGAGAAAATCCGATAAAAAAAATGAAGAAGAAAATTCAATATGATTTTTGATTTACCTTTTGAGTTCTATTTTATTTTTTGGTGCCTTCCTTTTGGTACTAGTTGAAGCAACGGAAGAGTCGATTAATATCACCATATACATACCTATCACACGAGCACCACTACATAATTGAGAGTATACACAAGGGGTAAAATACAGAGAGAAAATACGAGTGATTGTGAGGAATTGTGAGGTCCTACACTTTGTTTTTTTCTTTCACGTTTGTTCATTGTTTGCAGGTACACATGGAATCCAGAGACGGTTATAATAAGACGCATGATAAGATACCCGATTCGTCTAGTTCTTATATAGATGTGGCTTCATAGATGCCACAATTGTGGGATGCCCAGTACTACCATCAAGAACTGGAGCATAAGTTAGATAGTTCGTTGGCGAAGATGATGGCACAACTCGAGCCTATTGCTGCTCGAATTCCTGTACCATCACCAGTTCAAGGCCAACCTGTCCAGCCAGAAGGAGCAGCTCGCCAGCCTAAAGTAGCTCGACCGCTAGAAGCAGTTCATCAGCCTGAAGCAGCTCGTCAGCCAGAAGTTTATTTAGTCAAGCCAGCCAGGGTGAATGCTAGAGTACCACAAGCTCAGCGTCGCCAACTACAAGTGCAGTTTAACGAACCCTATGATCGTGATACTGAAAAAGATTATGGTGACTTTGTAGATGAATTAGAGGCTGAGTATGATCCATATCAGAGACGTGACTGACCACGTCTGCCCTACAGACAAGCACCCCGACATGCAGATCCTGACAGCTTGTTAAACAACCTCAAAACAAGCATCTCAGAGTTTGAAGGCCTTCACGATTCTGATCTATACTTGGATTGGGAACGTAAGGTTGAGAAGATTTTCAACAGCTATGACTTTCCTGAGCAGAAGAAGGTCAAGTTAGCATCATTAAACTTTAGAGGCTACGGAGCCTCATGGTGGGAGATGCAGCAGGAGTGACACCGACGTGAGAGATATCCACCCGTCGATACTTGGGAAGAGATGAAAGGATTGCTGCATGGCAGGTTCATTCATGTACATTATGAGAGAGAGCTTGAGAAGAAGCTCATCCAGATCAAGTAAGGGACACGATCAGTTAAAGAATACCACAAGGAGCTTGAGACTGCCCTGAACCGAGTTAGGAAAAAAGAGACCTTGAATGCTACCTTTATCCGGTACATTGAAGGCATGAATCCCGACATCATATGTGAAGTTGAACTTAAGAACTTCACAAGTATGGAAGAGATGGTGCACTACGCATCAATTATGGAGAGACAGCTTAGAGAGGGACGATGGAGTTCGTACCACAGTTTAGCCCATGTTTGATCCTCATGGAGTAAAGGTACGAATTCCACATTACCTTCTACCCCTTCTAATGAGCCTACTCGACCCCGAGGTCAGTCCGTACCACCCGAGCGACGTTTCGAATGTTCTACCAAGCAGTCCAGCCATAGACCCGAGTCTACACCTGCACTGCCTGCACGGAAGACCTATACATGGCCCAATCCACCCAGCCCGGTACCCAATGCAATCCAGAATCGAGCTAGAGACATCCAGTGCCATAAGTGCCAAGGTTGGGGCCACTTTCAGAACCAGTGTCTGAACCGACGTGTTTTGTTCATCACCAAACAGAATAAGATCGAGTCAGCCAGTGAAGACGAGGAACAGCCCGTAGTTGATGCCAAGAAGGTGCCAGAGACACTTCCAGTCGACTCGGATGAAGAGGAACTAGAGCTTCATCATGTTGGTCTTGTGTCTATTCACAGTCTGAGCATCAATCGTTAAGAAAAGTAGCCGGATCAGCATGAGAACATTTTTTTCACACGTGTTGCTATCCAAGACCAGACCTGCTCGATGATAATAGATAGTGGGAGTGTGATCAACACCATTATCCAGTATGCAGTAGACAAATTAGCGCTAACCACCATCAAGCATCTGAAGCCGTACAAGTTGCAGTGGCTTACGGATCGAGGAAAGATCAAAGTAACGGCCCAGGTAAGTGTCTCATTCTCTATTGGTCGATTTTCTGACTCTATTATTTGCGATGTTATTCCTATGGATGCAGCGCACATATTGTTAGGAAGACCATGGCAGTTTGACAGACAAGCGGTTCATGATGGATTTGCAAATACATACACCGTGAAGAGAGATGGACGAACCACTACATTGAAGCCACTGACCCCTAAAGCTGTTGCTAAGGATCAAAGACTCATGCAAGAGAGGTTTAGAGCTGAGAGAGCAAAGGAAGCCGCAGCCGCAACCCGGATCACCGCCGACGGTTCCCATTCGGCTGAATCCTTCACCAAGGCTGCCACTCGTTCTTCTGCGGCCAAGGAAGCCCCTAAACCACACTCTAAAGATTCTCTTGTGCATGGGAATTCATCTGGATCAGGTGCAAAGAAAGATACAAACCGCAGCTTGTTTATTTCAATGAAAGGCGTAGAAAAAGCATTAAAAGCAGGTTTACCTTTTGTTCTTTTATCATATAAGAGTAGTGCTATTAATGATCTTTCTTTGCCTAGTGTTGTGCAGCCACTTATGGAGGAGTTCGTTGATGTGTTTCCGAAAGAGATTCCAAGTGGATTACCTCCAGTTCGTAGGATCGAGCACCGGATCGATTTCTAGCCCTACACCGTCTTGCCAAATCGACCAGCACACCGGATGTTGATATACATGGTTTTTACATGCATTTGAGGAGTTGTATGGTTCATATTCGAAGATTAATGCATGCGTTTGTTGAGTTTTTATACTAGTTTCGAGTTTCAGTGTGCTATTTGATGTTTTGGTATTTCTTGTGCAAGTTTGAGCTGAATTTGGGATTTATCCAAGATCCAATTCAAGGATAAAAGTTTCTAGAAATATAGAGGATCAAGAGAGGATCGCAACGTAACTTGAATCGGGTAAATCAGACGAGAAACGAGGGAGAACGGAGCGAAACGGTGGAGGCGCGCGGAGCTGCCGACCAACCCGCCGACCGGCGGATTCTGGCAGTGAAATCCGCCGATCCGGCCACCGATCTGCGGGTCCTGGCCGCCGGTCGGCGGGTCCTGACTTGTGGGTCGCCGGGTTTGACGGGAATTGTCCCCCAGGGTTGTTTTCGGCCCACGAACTCATCTTTCGGCCCGGATTTGCGATACCTAGTATATATAGGATTGTTATGGACGTTTTTCATACACATGATTCATTATTTAGAGTTCCAAACTTATTTTACTTTCGAGGTTTGCTGTGAACATTCAAGAAAGAAAAATTCAAGATTTATTCAATGAATCGTCATTCCGATTTTTCTATTCTATTGCACATTTATTTTATCTCAATGTTTATTGTTATTTCTATTATTTCTATGGTTTTAATTATGTGTGAGTAGTCTTTTATTAATTCTAGGGTTTGCAAAGCATGATTGAAGCTATTTATTTAATTTAATTTTGTTATTTTTCCCTTCCGATTATTGTGTTCAATTGTTCAAGAGCTTTTGATTTCATGCTTAATTACTAATCGCAATTGATGCATGCTAGCTAGTTAATTTGAGTCCTGGCGGAGATAATTAATTAGTGAGATTAATTGAATAATTTGATACACGTTCTAAGGAATCTGTAGGGGAATTTAAATTTGTGGTTCTATCAGGAGTTAGTAAATTAACCTAGAGACGAAAGTAATACGTTGTTTGTTAATCTGCTTCTACCTTGAGACCTGGCGGAGATAGGTAGATATATTTCTGATTCCTCACCTTTAATCGGATTAAAATTGGGAAAGATTAGGATTAAATTGAATCATAGTGGATACATGTGTGCTACATTCCCTAGGATTAGTATTTCATTAGTATTTGGTTAATTGATTTATTTGTGTCTTTTGAAGTTTGTTTATTTTCTCTTATTTAATTTAAATTCATGCATAGTTTTAATAAACCCATAAATTGGTAGCCTGGATAATAGAGAATTGTTAGCTTAGTACTCAGTGTTGATCAATATTTTCAGTCTCTGTGAATACGATACTCGATTCACTACTATATTGCCTAACCTGTGTGAGTTGCAGATTTGTGCATAATAATAAGTGCATCAACTTTTTGGCACCATTGCCGGGGACTAATTTTGATTTTTATACTGATATTATTACTGACAAGGATTTATTACTTCAGGTAGTGTATGAAAACAAGGTCTACATAGCCACACGTAGACTATGTTCCTAATTCCCCTGATCGAGCTCATAGACAGAGGAACAAGGAGCGCAGATTGCAAGAGAAGAAGATGGCAGCCAACAACGAGACTGAGATGGAAGGGTTGGCTAGACGTCTGCAGGAGATGGAGCAGAGGCTTGCTCAACAGACGGAGCCCGAACCAGAAGCAGCACTTCTAAATATGCTGTATCAGGCTCCAACTGACAGATACTTAGGCGTCGGATGGGGTGGCGGCATCGCTGCGAATAACTTTGAACTCCGTTCTGCTCTGATCAATATGGTGGCTATATAGCAGTTTGGCGGACGCGCTACGGAGAATCCAAATGCTCATCTGGATGCATTTTTAGATATCTGCGACACCATCAAGATGAACGGTGTCAATGACGACATCATTCGCATGAGGATGTTCGTCTTTTCTCTGAAGGATCGAGCCAAGGAATGGCTTAAAAGCTTGGACAAGGCGTTCATTACTACATGGGACCAGATGTGCTAGGCGTTTCTTGCAAAGTACTTTCCTTCATCAAAGGCGCAGAAGATCATTGCAGACATCACTCATTTCACTCAGATGGGGGATAAGTCCATTTATGAGGCCTGGGAGAGATACAGAGATTTGCTGCGGTCTTGTCCACAACATGGATTCAGCACAGATCAACAAGTCACACACTTCTACAGTGGCTTGATTATCAATACAAAGAGATTGGTGGACGTCTCAGCTGGAGAATGTTTGGTAAATCGCACTGCAGCTGAAGCACTGCGGATTATTGAGGAGATGGCGGCTACCAGTTATCAGTGGCCGATGGAAAGATGAGAAACAAGGCCAGCAGCTGCAGTGGCCGATGTTGGCGTGGATGAGTTGAGGGATGAAGTTGAAATACTAAAGAAACAAGTGCTCGAGAAGCGGCGAGCACAAATGAAAGTGAATGCCATTCAGCAGCAAGGTTCAGAGCTCTCTACAGTGGAAAATGTGAACTTTTTCAATCAGAGGAACCTCAATAGTGGCACTTACAACAAAGGACCGCAGGGATTCCAGAATAACAATCCGGCATATCATCCAAGTAATAGGAATCACCCGAACTTTTCTTATATGAATCCCAACAATGCCTTGCAACCTCTGGGTCTTATTGCTCCTGCTGCAGTCCTCGGTGAGCCAAAGAAGCCATCACTAGAAGACATGGTGGCACAGTTGATTTCTAATCAAAACACATTCATCGGGGCCACCGGTACAAAGATTACGCAAATTGAAGGGACCGTGAGTGCCTTATCCAAGCAAGTGAATATGTTGGAAGTCTAAGTAAGTCAATTGGCAAATCAAGTTGCCACACAACACAAACCGGGATAGTTCCCGAGTCACATGGAGGTCAATCCAAATGTGCACTGCAATGCCATTCAGGTGGTGTCCGGCGCCGCTCTTTCACCAGCACCAAAAGTGGCACCTCCTGCAGCTCCAAAGGTGGCACTACCTATGTCCCTTCCTCCTCCTCCAAATTCTGCTGTTGATCATTTGTTTGACATCTTCAAGAAGGTACACATCAATATCCCTCTTCTAGATACTTTACGAGTTTTGCCTGGTGGAGTTAGAATTTTGAAAGAGGCCATCTCGAGAAAGAAAAAGATAGAGGATGTGGAGATGGTCCAATTGGCGGAAGAGTGTAGTGATTGGCTGCAGAAGAAGGTGCCGTTGAAGATGACAGATTCGGGTAGCTTCACTATTCCTGTGAAGATTGGGAGATCTTATTTTGAGAGAGTGCTATGCGATTCTGGAGCTAGCATTAACTTGATACCTCTCACTGTGTACAAGAGGCTGCAATTGGGAGCTTTGAAAGAGATTGATATGAGAGTCTAGATGGCCGATAGATTATATGCCAAGCCACGAGGTGTTATCGAAGATGTGCTTGTCAAAGTTGCAAATTTGGTATTCCCTGCCGATTTTGTGGTGTTGGATATGCCCGAAGACCCCAAGATGCCTTTAATCTTGGGGAGACCATTTCTAGCAACCTGTGAGGTAGAGTTGGACATGAAGAGAGGTATGATGACTTTGGGGATTGATAGAGAAAGAGTCATTTTTCGAAATCCTCCACCAAAGGAAATCCCGCAGTGTGATGAGGTGAGCTTGGCCCACAGCTTCATGGACGATATGAATGGCAAGCCGGAAGAGAAGCCAGTGAGGAAGGCGGCAACAAGTGTTTCTGCAGCTCCCAAAGCACAGTTATCTGAGATGTGCATGGTTTTACAAGATAATGGGGGATTTTTTTACAGCTCTAGCTCCAAAGAAGATGCGATTTAAATTTCAGGTCTTCCGAAAGAAGAATGTGAAAGGAGCTATGCTCGTTGCAGTGGCACCAGAGAAGCCAACAGTGGCAGTGGATAACAGTCCTCGAAAGGGGCGACAATTCTGTTGGTTGGACTGCTGTTTTAGACCTCGTTGACTGTTGAGGTATCGTCTAGCTAAAGATGTTAAATAAAGCACTGGATGGGAGGTAACCCATCATATTTTTTTTTATCTGCTTTGTTTTCTTTCTTTGCTTTTGTTTTGTGTCTTGTTTTAGTGTGCTAACTTGTAGAAAGGCGTTTGGAGCCCAAAAGCTATTCTGAGATCATCCATGCCGTGTTTCGAGGTCCTTTTCTCCATGTTGGTGTACGGTGAGTTCGTTCCAAAAACATCTTTATTTAGTTCCCTCCAAACTTATTCTCTTTGCAGTTGAATAAGTTTGGGGGAGGGGGATGGATTCGATATGTTTGGCACGTGTTTTGTTTCATAGTGTCTTTTGCTTTTTTTTTGTGTTTTTGTGGTTGAAAGCCATGTTTTTGGTGAACTCGTGAAATGCTAATGATGAAAAGGAGCGTTGTTTTGAAAAATATTGCATGAATTTGATGGATCTTAACTTTTTTGAATTGATGTACTCAAAATTGAAGTAAATGAAGCATGAACAGTCCTGTGAGCTTTTTGAGCCTTAACTGTATATCAATGCACAGTTTGATTTCATTCATGAGTGTTTGTCATGCATGCTTTGGTGTGTCTAGAACTTGTCATGGTTTCTATTCGAATAAGCTCGATTATGTGTAGAATTTAGAAGTGATTTGAGGCCATCTTTTCATAGCCATAACAATTCCTAAACACTAACTGGAAAAATTGATCCTTTGTTAGCCAATTTTGAGCCATAATTACCTTTTGTTCATGAACTTGGATGATAGGGGGTTCGAAAGGTGAATAAGGGTATCTTGTTGTGGAAAATAGTATTTTTGTGGAGAGAGAGTAGAGATGTTGAAATTTGGGGTGAAAGATACTCTCATAAGCTCGAGGGTTGGAAAAGAAAAGAAAAAAAGAAAAAGAAAAAAAATCGAAAATGAAAAAAAAAAAAAAAAAAAAAAAAAAATTGTGTGAAAAAGATAGTATGAAAAGCCAAATATTAAAAAGGTAGCAATTGAGAATATTTGCTATTTGTTGGCTTATTTGTATATTTCTTGTTGAGAGGAGCAAAAGAGAATATGAAGTTATGCACTATAAATGTTTTAATGTGTAAGGGAGTTGGAAAGAGTTAGAAGATGGATTGTATATCCATACTTGGATTTGGAGTTGAAAAAGGTTGTGAGTGTGTTGAATTTTTGAGTCACTTAGCCAAAAATTCCTAACCTTAACTAATGTCCCGACATTATATCCTAAATTAAAGACCTCATTGATCTTTATTCTTCTATGATTGAGTATGAGTGTTTTAGACGATTGAACAGCCTATGGTTCACACCTTGGCATTTGCATTTGATTCGATGAGCGTTATTTTATGCACTGATGAGACGAGCGATACACATGCTGGTGAGGTTCATGCTTTCTTAACGGATATTAATTGTGTTGATATTTGGATGAGTTGATGGATGTTGAATTTATGAAATTAAATTGTTTCGAGATTGCTCGTGAAGCATTGGTGATCGAGTTTACTTGTCTTCCCCATGTTTATATTTTCTTAGTGTTCTTCTCATTGCTCGAGGACGAACAATGGTTCAAGTTTGGGGGATTGATAGACATGGTTTTTACATGCATTTGAGGAGTTGTATGGTTCATATTCGAAGATTAATGCATGCGTTTGTTGAGTTTTTATACTAGTTTCGAGTTTCAGTGTGCTATTTGATGTTTTGGTGTTTCTTCTGCAAGTTTGAGTTGAATTTAGGATTTATCCAAGATCCAATTCAAGGAGGAAAGTTTCTAGAAAGATAGAGGATCAAGTGAGGATCGCAACGCAACTTAAATCGGGTCAATCGGACGAGAAACGAGGGACAACGGAGAGAAACGAGGGACAACGGAGCTGCCGACCAACCCGCCGACCGGCGGATTCCGACAGTGAAATCCGCCGATCCGGCCGCCGATCTGCGGGTCCTGGCCGCCGGTCGGCGGGTCCTGACTTGTGGGTCGGCTGGTTTGACGGGAATTGTCCCACAGGGTTGTTTTCGGCCCACGAACTCATCTTTCGGCCCGGATTTTCGATACCTAGTATATATAGGATTGTTATGGACGTTTTTCATACACACGATTCATTATTTTAGAGTTCCAAACTTATTTTACTTTTGAGGTTTGCTGTGAACATTCAAGAAAGCAGAATTCAAGATTTATTCAACGAATCGTCATTCCGGTTTTTCTATTCTATTGCACATTTATTTTATGTCAATGTTTATTGTTATTTCTATTTTTTCTATGGTTTTAATTATGTGTGAGTAGTCTTTTATTAATTCTAGGGTTTGCAAAGCATGATTGAAGCTATGTATTTAATTTAATCTTGTTATTTTTCCCTTCCGATTATTGTGTTCAATTGTTCAAGAGCTTTTGATTTCATGCTTAATTACTGATCACAATTGATGCATGCTAGCTAGTTAATTTGAGTCCTGGCGAAGATAATTAATTAGTGGGATTAATTGAATAATTTGATACACGTTCTAAGGAATCTGTAGGGGAATTTAAATCTGTGGTTCTATCAGGAGTTAGTAAATTAACCTAGAGACGAAAGTAATACGTTGTTTGTTAATCTGCTTCTACCTTGAGACCTGGCGGAGATAGGTAGATATATTTCTGATTCCTCACCTTTAATAGGATTAAAATTGGGAAAGATTAGGATTAAATTGAATCATAGTGGATACATGTGTGCTGCATTCCCTAGGATTAGTATTTCATTAGTATTTGGTTAATTGATTTATTTGTGTCGTTTGAAGTTTATTTATTTTTTCTTATTTAATTTAAATTCATGCATAGTTTTAATAAACCCATAAATTGGTATCCTGGATAATAGAGAATTGTTAGCTTAGTACTCAGTGTTGATCAATGTTTTCAGTCCCTGTGGATACGATACTCGATTCACTACTATATTGCCTAACCTGTGTTAGTTGCAGATTTGTGCATAATAATAAGTGCATCAGACGTCTCCTAAAGAGACCAAGGAAATCGATAAACAAGTGAAAGAGCTACTTGAAAAGAAGCAAATTCTAGAGTTGATGAGCCTCTGTGCAGTTCCATTCATTCTAGTGCCAAAGAAGAACAACAAGTGGAGAATGTGCATGGACTACCGCGCCATCAACAAAATAACAGTGAAGTATCGATTCCTTATCCCTAGATTAGATGATATGCTTGATGAATTATTCAGTTCTAAGATCTTTTCTAAAATTGATTTGCGTTCTGGTTATTTTCAAGTTAGAATGCATGAAGGGGATGAGTGGAAAACATCTTTTAAGACTAAGCATAGTTTATATGAGTGGTTAGTTATGCCTTTTGGTCTCACTAATGCACTAAGCACATTTATGGGTTTAATGAACCATGTTTTGCGTGATGTAATTGGGAAATTTATAGTCGTGTACTTTGATGATATCCTGATTTACAGTCACGATGCACAGGCGCACCAACCACATCTTAGGCGCATTTTTGATATTCTGGGATCAACCAAGTTATATGGAAATTTGTCTAAATGTTCTTTTTGTTTAGATGAAGTTGTATTTCATGGTTTTGTTGTGAGTATACGTGGCATTGAGGTTGACCGTTCTAAAATTAAGGCAATTGAAGAATGGCCAACACCCAAGACAGCCACGGAGGTTCGATCCTTTCACAGCCTTGCCGGATTTTATCGTCGCTTTGTGCGTGATTTTTCTAGCATTGCCGCACCTCTTACTGAGCTAAGTAAGAATGATCGTAAGTTTGAGTGGGGTAAAGCATAGCATGAAGCATTTACACGTTTGAAGCATCTTTTATGTCATGCACCTGTTTTGTGTTTACCTAATTTTGATAAGGTTTTTGAGATTGAATGTGATGCCTCCGGGATAGGTATTGATGCTGTTTTGATGCAAGAACGGCTTCCAGTCGCCTACTTCAGTGAAAAATTAAATGGCGCAGCTCTGTGTTATTCTACATATGACAAAGAGTTATACGCATTGAAGAGATCATTAGAGACGTGGCAAATACAAGAAAGGAGAAGAAAACGTTGTAGTCGATGCCCTATCTAGACGGTACACGTTGCTAAATTTGATGCATGCTAGAATGCTTGGTTTTGAGTCAATTAAGAGTTTGTAGGCATGTGATCCATTCTTTGCTTCGATTTTTTATGAATGTTTGAAAAAGTCTAAGTGTTTTTTATGGGTTTTTCGTGCATGATGGATTCCTATTTGGTGGTTCTCAGTTATGCATTCCTAGTTATTCTATGCGTAATCTACTTATGTTAGAATCACTTGCGGGAGGTTTAATGGGTCACTTTGGAGTGAATAAAACATTGAGCATGCTGCATGAGCATTTTTATTGGCCGCATATGAGAAGAGATGTTGAGCATGTGTGTAGTAGATATGTTACTTGCTATAGGTCTAAGTCTACTTCACATCCGTTTGGTTTATACACGCCCCTGCCCGCCCCTAGTTCACCTTAGATTGATTTGTCTATGGATTTTATCTTATAGGTTTACCTAGGTCTAGATCGCGTAAGGATTCTGTTTTTGTGGTTGTTGATCGTTTTTCTAAAATGGCGCATTTCATTGCATGTAGAAAAACTGATGATGATGTGCATATTGCAAATTTGTTCTTTGTGCATGTAGTTAGATTTCATGGTATTCCTAAAACTATTGTTAGTGATAGGAATTCCAAGTTTTTAGCACATTTTTGGAGAGTTTTGTGGGGAAAATTAGGGACTAAGTTGTCGTTTTCTACTGCATGCCATCCACAAATCGATGGTCAAACTGAGGTTGTGAATCGCACTTTAGGCACACTACTTAGGTCTTTAATTAAAAACAATCTGAAGTCTTGGGAAGAGTGTTTACCTTACATTGAATTTGCATATAATTGTGTGGTACATTCTTCTACTAATATGTCTCCTTTTAAGGTTGTTTATGGATTTAATCCGTTAACGCCTACTGATTTGTTACCTTTACCTATTGAGCATCTAACAAGTGTTAAAGGTTTGAGAAGAGCTGAGCAAATTAAGGAGATGCATGAGAAAGTGCGTGCTCGTATTGAGCACAAAAGGAAGCACACGGCCGAATCCAAAAACGTGCGATGCAAGCAAGTAATATTTCAGCCCAAAGATCGTATTTGGATTCATCTGAGTCCTGGACGGTTTCCAAATCTGAGAAAGTCCAAGTTATCACCATGTGGAGACGGTCATTTCACAATTCTGAGTCATGTAGACGACAATGTTTACCGCATTGATCTTCCCGGTGAGTATAAATGTTCTTCAACTTTCAATGTTGCTGATTTATCTCCATTTGTTGCAGATGAGTTCGATCAAGACGATGATCCAAATTTGAGGATGAATTCTCTTCAGCAGGAGGGGAATGATGAAACCATGCAAGGCATTGAAGGCCTTGAACCTGAGCTACAATTCAAAGGTCCAATGACGTGACTTCGAGCGAAGAAATTACAAGGTTATCTACAAGTGTTGATTCGCAAGAAATTCGAAAAATTGGAAGATACGAAGGGCAGCCATGTGTTAGTTAATTTATTAACTAATGAAGATCAAGATCACACCATGGAGTATCACACTTGAAGAGTGAAGATGAAGTGCGTGCATGAAGAACAAGCTTCAGGAGTCGACGTGCATGCGTGAAGAAATTCGGCCCTTATTCAATTTAATTAGGGGTTGAATTTTATCTAGACTATAGTATTTATTTTATTTAATTTAAGACTATAGTGGATCAGATTTTATTTAATATTTTGATGTTAATTTTCATCCTTAAGTGCATAGGTTTGACTAGAATTGTATTTAAGGCAATTTCCAACCTTGAATAGAATTCTAGTTTAGGTATTTTTCTAGTGTAGTTAGGGATCCTTTTTGGATCAGTTTTTAGACCTCTTTTTCACCTTAATTTCGTGCATAATGAGCCCTATAAATAGGGGAACCATGTTACTTTGATATTTTAGACATTATTGATTAAAATTACTTTTGCATTCAATTTGTGTCTCAACCGTTTAAAGCTTTTGATTGATTTCTGTTGAAAATCATCATTCTTGAAGCCTAGCAATTTCAAGTCTTATTCCAAGGGAACGTTGTAATTCACATGAGGAATTAGGGTGAACTCGCTATGAAGAACAACTTGAAGATTCATTTTCATCGTACAAGATACGTCGGGGATTAATCGAGTTGTAATTCACAACACTACCACCTTTGACCTTTATCAAGCGACATCCTACATCATCCATAATTGTCCATAGCATCCTTCCATGTCCAAGACCTAATTGTGTGTCAATCGTAAGGGTTCAGTTCCAAACACGTCCAATTCATCATGTTTTTCATCAATGTCGTAAGTCCTTTACATCCTTAACATATCCTATCTTCTCTAGCCATTCTTAACCCATAAATCATGTCCCAAATACCACCAACTTCTACCCATAATTCTCATCCTAAAACAGCCACTTTCTTGTTGGATTTGTGTTCCATTTTTGTGTCGTAGTCTAAGTGTCGTAATTAGGTCTAGTTTCTTCGTTTATATTAGTTTGAGTCTTATTCTTTTTATTTCAGTTTATTTTCGGTTTATTGAGAATTAGATTAGGATTGAGTCCTTTCATAGTTGACATGTTCTTTCCTAGAAGTCTTCCGCGCATTCTCGTATCTTGTACAAATTGTCCGGGTTACATTAGTCTATTAGACGCTGAAGATCAAAAGGCTGACTAGTTCATGAGAGCTCTTCGACTAGAGATACGTGGAATTTTGGCAGCACAGAGGATTGTTGTCTACGGACAAGCTGTTAAACAAGCTCACGAAGTAGCTACCGGACTAGAAGTAGATAAAGCTATTTCAAGAAATACAGATACCTGTGGTAAAAGAAAATGGGATAATCGCAATAGGGGGAATGAGAATTTTCCCATAAAGAATGAGAGAACTGAAGCACGTCCCGCAAATAGAGCACCTACAGGAGTTCTTCCATGTTCGAAATGCAAGAAGTCACATACAGGACCTTGTTTTTGAGGTAAAGGAGTTTGTTATACATGTCATGAGCCAGGGAACATCTCGACAAACTGTCCCAAGAAGAGGCATGAAGAGCTGAAGAAATGTGATAATGCGCGACTTTTTACCTTCACACAACAAGAAGCTGGAGAGAATAGTGGCACGATGTCAGGTATGATATTAATTTTTGGAATTCCATCTTTAGCTCTGTTTGATTCTGGTGCTTCACACTCTTTTATTTCAATTGAGCTTTGTGCTAAGCTAGGACTAAGTTCAGAAGTAGAAAACTTAGCCCTCAATGTCAGAATTCCTGCTGGAGAGACATTAAGGACTGATAGGGTTGCTAAAGATGTTAAATTGGATTTTGGGGGAAAAAAGCTCGTAGCTGATTTACATGCTACCAAGATGCAAGAATTTGATTTAATCTTGGGAATGGACTGGTTAAGCAGATGTTTTGCGACTATACATTGTCATGAATGAGAAGTAGTATTTCAAAAATCAGACGAGGAAAAGTTTATCTTCCACAGAGCTAAGTTAGGTGGAAGACCAAGAATCATATCAGTAATGAAAGCTATGAAGATGTTGAAGAAATGTGGGTGCCAAGGATTCTTGTTAAGTATTATTGGGACTATGCCAACTGAATAGACACTAGATGATGTGCCAATAGTTAGAGATTTTGTAGATGTATTTCCCGAAGAGATACCCAGATTACCACCGAATCGACAAATAGAGTTCACGATTAACTTGATGCCAAGAGCAGCACCAATGTCTAAGGCACCATATCGAATGGCACCATCGGAGTTAAAAGAGTTGAAGGTCCAACTTCAAGAGTTACTTGACAAAGGGTATATTCGGCCAAGTGTTTCGCCATGGGGAGCACCGATTCTATTTGTGAAGAAGAAAGATGGTAGTATGAGAATTTGCATAGACTATCGGGATCTAAATCATCTCATAATAAAGAATAAGTACCCTTTGCCAAGAATTGATGATTTATTTGATCATCTTAAAGGGGCTAGCGTGTTCTCAAAGATAGATCTGAGATCAGGATACCACCAATTGAAGGTAAAGAAAGATGATATTCCTAAGATGGCCTTCAAGGGTCATTACGAGTTTGTGGTGATGCCTTTTGGGTTGTCTAATGCACCAGGCATGTTCATGGACCTAATGAATTGAGTATTTCATCCATATTTAGATCAATTCGTCATTGTGTTCATTGATGACATCCTAATTTATTCAAAAGATAAGGAGCACCATGTAACACACCTAAGAGTTGTGCTGGAAACTCTAAGAAAAGAGAAATTGTATGCTAAGTTTAAAAAGTGTGAGTTTTGGTTAGATCGTATAGCATTCCTTGGGCACGTAGTGACTGCTGAAGGTATTGAGGTTGATCCAATGAAAGTAGAAGCTGTCAATAATTGGAATCCATCAACAAATGTGGGAGAAGTTAGGAGTTTTCTGGGAATGGCTGGATACTATCGGAGGTTTATTGAAGGATTCTCCAAGATAGTCGGACCACTCACGCAACTAACAAGAAAAGGGGTACCTTTTGAATGGACAGAAAAATATGAGAAGAGTTTCCAAGAGCTAAAGCGGAGATTAGTAACAGCCCCAGTATTAACCATCCCTGATGGATCTAAAGGATTCGTGATTTACAGTGATGCATCAAAACAAGGACTAGGATGCGTCTTGATGCAACAGGGAAAGGTAGTTGCTTACGCTTCTAGATAATTAAAGCCTCATGAGTTAAATTATCCCACTCATGATCTAGAGTTAGCCGCTGTTGTGCATGCATTGAAGATTTGGAGACATTATCTCTGTGGAGGTAAGTGTGAGATTTATACGGATCATAAAAGCCTGAAATACTTCTTCACTCAGAAGGAATTGAATATGAGACAAAGAAGGTGGCTGGAATTAGTTAAAGACTATGACTGTACGATCATGTATCACTCTGGAAAAGCCAACATTGTGGCTGATGCACTTAGTCGAAAGAAAGTAAATCTCACTAAGGGAATCATGCAACAAGAAGAGTTGATCAAGGATTTTGAAAAGTTGAGTCTCGAGGATGTGTCCACACCCGAAGAAGCTAATGCTATAATTGCAGTATTAGTAGTTCAATTGATGCTATGAGACAGAATTAGAGTCGCACAAAGGGAAGATGGTTTCCTAGAAAAGATGCGAGCAAGAGAAGTGTCAGACGATTCTAAAGGATTCACGATATCATCAGAGGGGACTCTACTCTTTAACGGCAGAATTTGTGTGCCGAACAACGAGATAATGAGAGAAATTTTGGATGAGTCACATCGAACGCCTTACACAGCACATCCTGGAAGTACTAAGATGTATCATGATTTAAAAAGAAGTTTTTGGTGGTATGGCATGAAGAAATCGATTGCTGATTACGTTGCATGATGTTTAGCCTATCAGCAAGTAAAAGCAAAGACCATCAGGATTGTTGAATCCTCTAAAAATACCAGAATGGAAATGGGAGCATATTATAATGGATTTTGTGGTTAGACTTCCCAAGATCGTGAAGAATCATGATGCGATTTGGGTTATAGTTGATCAACTGACAAAATCATCTCACTTTTTGCCAATACGAATGACCTTCACCATGGATCAATTCGCTCAGCTATACATTCGAGAAGTAGTCTGATTACATAGAGTCCCAGTGTTAATAATATTAGATCGCGATCCCTGTTTCACATCAAGATTTTGGACGAGTTTACATGTAGCTTTGGGCACGAAGCTAAAGTTCTCAACTGCATATCATCCTCAGACAGATGGCTAATCGGAAAGAACTATATAGACATTGGAAAATATGTTGCGGACTTGCATCATAGATTTAGGAGGTAGTTGGGAGACACATTTACCATTAGTGGAATTTGCTTATGGCTCAGTATGAGGCACTATACGGATGAAAGTGTAGATCGCCAATATATTGGGATGAGGTTGGAGAGAGAAAGATGTTAGGTCCTGAAATTATCAAAAGAACGGTGAAAGTGATCGAGAAAATTCAAAACAACATTAAAGTTGCTCAAGATCGACAAAGATCGTACGCCAACAAAAGAAGAAAATATTTGCATTTTGAGGTAGGTGACAGTATTTTTGAAGGTTGCGCCTATGAAGGGAATGTTACGATTTGGGAAGAAAGGAAAGTTGAAACCTCGTTTTATCGGACCTTTTGAAATTTTAGAACGAATTGGTGGTGTGGCTTACCGCCTAGCTCTACCACCCGGATTGTCGTTGGTGCACAATGTCTTTCATGTTTCTATGCTAAGGAAGTATTTGCATGAGCCAAGTCACACCATCAACTATGAGGAGATACAACTCAACAAAGAATTGACCTATGAAGAGGAACCTGTCGCTATTCTCAATAGAAAGACCCATGAGCTGAGGAATTGACAAGTTTCGCTAATTAGAATACAGTGGAGTAGGCACGGAAAGGAAGAAGCAACTTGGGAACGCGAGGAGGAGATCCTAGCTAAATATCCATTCTTAGGACAACCTGGTAAGATAAATTTCGAGGACGAAATTATTTTAAGTGGGTGGGATTGTAGCAACCCACTTTTACGTCATTTAAATTATTTAATTATTTAATTGCTTTAAAATTGAGTTTTAATTTACTTGAGAATACTTAGTAAAATTAGATAGACTTGAGGGAGTCCAACATTGCGCCATTAGATTAAAAAGAGAAATTTTAGAACTTAAATTTGAGTCTTGAAATTATTATATGATTTTGTTAAATACTTTCAAAGTTATTTCTTATATGCTTTTACTAAAATAATAAAAAATCGAATTTATTTTAGTTGATTTATATGAGATTAATATATATATATATATATAATCCTTATCTTTTACCTTTCCTTATCCTCAATTACCTTTCCTTGCCTTATAAGTTTACCATTAATCTATTCACAATTTATCACTCGAGATAGTTTCCACCATCAATATACATAGCAAAAATCTGTAAAGTTTGTTGGATCAAGATTTCGACAACAAAGTTCTACTCAGGGTTCTTGTCCTCCTTACGGTAACTCTTGAATCATACCTGCTGCCAAGTTATGAGTTTAGTATCTAATTACACAATAGCTCATGTCACTTGGTTGAATTCTCGTTGCAAATTCGTAACCCACAATTATTGATTCTTTTCCTACTATTCACCTACTATTCACTAATCAGCACCATCATCCATCCATTTTGTTTTTATACTCCCGTACTTTTTTCGTGCAAATGCAACAAATTATATTTTCCGGTTTAGACTCAACACGGTAAACTACTTCAAACCAAAACTGCAATTGGACGGGGTCAATCGTAGATGCGATGATCTAACCCGAGTCGAACTCTCAAGGAAGACTTCTTGTGGGCAATTATCTTAAGACTATGCATGCAAACATGTTGAACAATTTGAATGAATCCTAAACACTGTAAACATGGATTTGATAATTGATTTTAACTAAAGAATTCAAACAAGCAACTCAACTAATAAAATACAAATAACAACAATAAGATCGAGATTGAGGAAAAGATTATGATAAGAGTATTAGGGTGTAGATTCTTCCATTAATTTATCACTAAACTTGTTTTAAGTTGGTTATATTAATCTCGAACACACAATAGACCCCTCAAGCGGTTTAACTTCAATTACTGTCACTGTCTCTCCATTAAACCCATATCGGCTATATTATACGAGCAAGATTAATATTTTAGGCTTATGAACCTAATCCACCTAATATTGAAGGAACCTAGGTCGGGATTTAGAATCTCCTTTCGGTCTCATCTAAAACCTATCAATGTTTAAGTAGTGATCAAATACTTCAACATAATAATCACAATTCCAACAACAACAACCAACCTTAACAAGCATAGATCAAAACCAACTCGATCTTCTACCCCCAATAGAGAGATTAGCCCATAACCAAGCTCAAAACAACACAAATACCATAAAAGTACGTCATCTCATAATCAAATGAAAATAGCATATACTTCTACAATATTTAATATCCTTAAAGTGTTTGGGACAAACCCCCACAAATCATCTAAGATATAGAAAGAAAATACGAAACGAAAGGCCTCCTAATGAGCTTAGCTTCCGCGGACGGCTCATGGTCGGATTTCTTCTCATCTCTTCTTCTTCCATCTTAGTTTGCTTACCTCCTGTCTTTCCCTTCTCCTCTTCTCTTGAATGGTGATGGTGATGATGAAAATGGTGTAGAAAGTGGTGAAGATGGTGGTGGTATGTAGTGAGAAAAATGGAGAGAAAGAATGCAGAAGATGAAGTGTAGTGTGTGAATGAATGAATGGTGAAATCCTCCAAAGTCAAGAGGAGATATATCAAGAGAGAGAGAGAGAGAGAATCGATTGATAGATAGAGAGAGAGGAGTGGTGAGGTGAGAGGTATGGGAGATTAGGTGAGAGAAAAGGTGATGAGATTGGTGATGATGAGAGAGCATTAAATGAGAGGGATTTGTGGAAGATTTGGTGGAAGACTTAGGGGAACAAAAAAATCCAAAGCTAGACTATTAGGGGTATTAAAACCTATATTCCTATCTATAAGATTAGGATAGCCAAAAGATCGCCTTCTATAAGATTAAATCAAACAAGCCATGTGAGGAAAGTTAAGGGGAAGAACCCTTGTGCAAAATATTGGTGAAAAGTCAGAGGTCGAGTGCACGTTGAGGACTGATTGGGGAGGAACAGGGCACCCCGCGCACCCGCGGGACACGGGTGCGTGCGCACCCGCGGAAGGTTGCGCACTTGATGTGATCTCAACAACAATAAGACCACGACCAACAAAGTACGCAGACTAACAAGAATGAACACACGTCGGTAATGTAAGGATTCAATACTAACAGACGAAATACGAATTGAATATCAAAGTAAATGCGGAAATAAACAACGGATGACTCGATTGATATGCTGACTTAGACTTGATCAAATAGACACATAAACAACCTAGATTATGACTTAACTAAATAAAAACACACACAAATAAATAGATAGATAGGCGATTTGGGCAGATTTGTTATACTTGTTATTTAGGGCGAAATAAGCAAGTATGTCGGATGGATGATTATGAACAAGTGGTCGAGGAGATTAAGGGCTGGGTTATGGTTGATGGGTGATGATGATACGTGCGAGGGTGTAGTCGAATGATGATGAATGATGGAGATGTAATTGAAAGATAGAAGAAGTAAACTTACTCGAACCCCATCTTGCGGTGAAGACGAAACGCAATTTCTCGAATACTTCAAACTGGATAGCAACTCCCCCTAGACTCGATGGAATAGAAAAGAGCTTGAGATAGGATTTATGATTTGCTAGGTCACAAGAACGTGTAGCTGTGTTGATCATCCTTTGGATCATGAGACAAAGACAATTAAAACTCGATTTATTCATGCAATGTCTAAGTTAAAAATAACATAGAGTACTCCTATATATACTAAGGTAAGCCACGAAATTCTAAGGCCTAAATAACTAGATAAGGCCGAAAATAAAGAGTCCTAATTAAACTAGGATTGTTTCCTTAATTAAAATTCTGTTTTAAGGAAAAATCCAAAAATACCAAAAAAATAAGATAATAAAATCTAAACTAGATGAAAATAAATCCCAAATAGATTTGGGCCTTGTAAATTGACATGTTTGACTCCAATATGGGCTGATCTACATGCCATCTCACTTGGCTTGATCTTCTTGGGCTTGATCTTCAATTGTCAACGCAGTGACAATTCTCGGGCTGCATTTAACTTCTTGTTCTCTAACTTCGAACTTCCTTCTAATCAACACTTATAAATATTGTTGAAGCTTCTTAGCACGAAGTCGGGTAACTAGACCTCTCAATTGCAGCTCGATATCTTCTTCATCGTTGTTGCTTGGCTCGGTCTCATCAGCGCTCGCGAGGTACCTTCCGCCGAGAGCACCTCCGCGCGGTCGCGGGGCTTGCACGGCCACGGGGCTTGGGTGCTGCGCGGTTTGCGCGGCCGCGTGGTGCCGTGTCTTGTTCTTCCGGCTCTTCTCTTCTGCTAAGGGTTTGTCTTGTCCTCGCCACCTTAAGGCCTAAAATCGTGTTTTTGCAAACAAAAGCTCAAGTTTTTCATAACTTGGCATATTCTACCAAAAGAGCAACAAGTGAAGATTAGACGCACAAAATTGACACAAAACACACTAAAAAAATACTAAACATATCTTACCAAATATACAAAATTCCTATAATAAAACAACATAAACAAACACTAAACAACTCCCCCACACTTAGCTCTTTGCTTGTCCTCAAGCAAACAAGTAATTAAAAATATGAAGCAAGAAGAAAATATTCGCAAGGCGATTATGCAATTGGAAATTGTCTCCTGGTTCCCACTAAAACAATTATCAACAAGAAAATGAACACAATTATCAAATTAGGTGAGTTGCTTGCCCTCTCAAGACTAAGAAGAACGCAAAAGACTCAATTCAATTGAAATCAATTCCCCACGAATCACTTCCC
Organism: Perilla frutescens; assembly: GCA_026008535.1. Classification (NCBI taxonomy): domain Eukaryota; kingdom Viridiplantae; phylum Streptophyta; class Magnoliopsida; order Lamiales; family Lamiaceae; genus Perilla; species Perilla frutescens. Next base: position 29,026,419 of record BRKX01000003.1, on the reverse strand, counting down.
CATTTATAAAGAAAACAAAATTTCAACAACACTAAGGATTGCAAACATAGGACAAGGATCATTAGGTATAATCATCGAGTTTAGTCGAACTTCCTAATGTGATTTTCCATACTCATCATGTAAAATGTTCACAGAATTGACACACACATGAGAGAAGAATCCAGAATGCAATCCCATTTATTAAAACACATTAGGGACGAGGATCAAAATTCACAAGGTTAAATCCTTAGGGAGGAAATCCCTGGTGTCCTTATGTGGTTTTCCCATGCTCATAGTCGATTTAGACGACTAGAGGAGTAGAAATCCTAATTGTCCCTTTTTCTTTTATTTATTTATTTATTAATTTTTTTTAATATCATAAAAGGATAAATGATTAAGGGGATAATTCTTCATGAAAAGAGGCCTAACATGCTTCTTAATCTTTAAAGGACAAGACCCCACAACACCAATTATCAAAATATGATCAACATCCAAAATCAATTCATGCTCAAGAGTGAAACCGCGAGAACAATTCATTTTTATGATCAACTTGAAAATAATTCCTTGAAGATTCATATCCAAAATTTTCAAATTTTGACAATTGGACAAAACATGGAGCTAAGGGGGAGGATTACAAAATACACAATATAATAAAAACCAATAAAATCAAAACCAAAAGCAATCAACAATAACATCAAAACCAAATGCAACAAAGTTTAATAAAAACAAAATCCAACAACATAACCTAAAACAAAATGACAACATAATCCAAAACATAAATACTAAAACAACATGATCTAATACAACGAGCTCACGACCCCCCCCCCCCCACACTTAAAGCATGCATTGTCCTCAATGTATGAAAAACAAGATGTAATACCCCAGATTTTCAAACCATAATTATAAAATTCCTAATTAATATTAGGAGTGATTAGAAGAGAGTTTAATGATAATTAAGGTGAAGCAAATGCAAGTCATGACTTTAGGAGTTTTTTTTGTAAAAAAAAAAAAACATTTTTTCAAATTTAATAAAGAATATTGGAAAATATCTGATATTAGGCCTGTTTGAAAAAAAATGGCCCAAGGAGTCTGTCGATATTTTTGGAATTTTAATTTGAGTTCTATGGGTATTTCGATATTGAAATGCGTAAAGAGTTAACTTATGAATAGTATTTTCTCGAAAAGACGTGATTTTAGATTTTTTTCAAATCATGTGTGTTCATTCGGGTCAAGATTTTAAAAGTCGTCCTTTTGGAAAATTGTCCAAGGAATCTATTCGTGTTCTCATATTTTTTATCAGAGGCCAAACGAATGCTCGGGAGCATTTCTTATCTTTCTTTGTGAATAGTAATTTTTCGTTTCAAAAAGTAAATTTCTCTTCGATTTTATTCTAAACGACCTCTTTATTTTTTTATGATAGGTTGGTTCAATAGTATTCGAGCCAACGAGTCTCCCGATATTTTTGTATTTTGTATCAGAGGTCATTTGGACCTCGTCATTAAATAAAACAACTCTAATCGAATTCGAAAAATACTTTGTTAGTATTTTATATCCAAATTTAATGTCGGATATTTTATTATTATTTTTCTTCCACCTTTGACTATAAAGGCTACACCTTATCCCCCATTTTCTTCAACCACACACTTCTAGGAAGAGAGAGGCAACGAGAGTTTGAGAAAGGAGAGAGGAGAAGAGATTAAGAATAGGTGAGAGGGAGAGAGATTGGCGAGAGATTGAAAGAGAGGGATAAGGATCAGCCATGGGGGGGGAGGAAGGGGGAGGGGGCTGCTAGCCTGCAGTCGCCGGACCGGCTGCCGGAGCATCGCCGGAAGTACAGCAGGTCGCCGGAGTTCTGCTGGTAGCAGCTGCAGCCATCACCACCGACACCATCACCCCTCACAGCCGCTTCACTTCGACACCCTCATCTCGGTCCATTTCTAGTCATTTTCTTTTGATTTTCGGATATGTTGTGTATTTATAAGTGTTCTTTATTTCATCTCTTGATATCGTTGTTGATCGGTCGCCGGAAAATGCCCAAATCGACGGAATACGGGTGTAGAAGCCATATCCGGGCAGATTCTGTAATATGCCATTTTGGGGCCTTTCGAGGTCCCGAATCCAAAAAGTTGCAACTGGAGAGTTGTTCGGAATATTATTTTATGTTGGGATAGCATATTGTTGAATTTTATTTTTGAATATCCCGTCATTTGAATTTTTACCTAAAGCGTTATAAGCGTTAAAACTTTATTTTGGAAAATGAGTTGTCGAAAAAAATTCTAAATCCATATGATTTGATCCTCATATACTAAGGATTACTTTTCTATTTATTTCGTAATTTTTGGATAAGTATAGAGCCGTGTTGAAGTTTTATTATCAAATATCTAGTTGATTCGAATTTTTATCAAAAGTTTGTGATTTCGGAAAATTTCAAAATTTTTATATGTTAGTCTTTGCATGTCTAGGATTGTTCTCTATTAATTTTGTAATTTTTTTAAGAGTGTTATGCTTTGTTGAATTTTTGGGTAATTATCGAGAAAAGGTAGAGACGATGGAGTATCGTCTTTTACCAATCTCTCGACCCGGTCAATCTCGAATAAATAAATTGTCGAACCTCCCTTATATTTTGAGTGGAATAGAAGTCTCTAAAGTCGTGCAATCTGTAGCAACATCGTACTTAAGGAAGGGATAAATCCTGATTTAATTTCTCGTTAGACTTTAGGATCTTCGAGATAGATTGCTAAGTCGATAATCGACTTTTGTAGGTAAAGCTGAGCCTCAAGGGAACCAAGGAAAGAAACTACAGGTCGTTGCCTCATCCTCCGAACAGTAAACGAGGTGGGTAATACTATACTCATCTATGATTTGAGCTAGTGAGCTCTAGAAGCATGTTAGGGAAAATCGAAATATCCAATTAAATGATTTTATGCTCTACCTGATTAGTCTCTGTACAAGGAATTATTATGCTATGGGGATTGATGATATGAATTTTTTTTTTGAGCTCTTGAGCATGATATTCTATGGATGCTAGCATGAGGTGTTATATGGCCTATTGATTTGATATATATATATATACACATATATGATCATGATCATAGGATTGATTCCTTAGTATTGATATTATGATGTGGAAGCTGTTTAGATAGATGATGCATTATAAGTTGATGGTAGTATCCCTTATAGGCAATGAGACTATGCTAATGAATGCGGAATTAGACCTAGATGATTCACTCTAGGTTATGATCTATGCTAGTAGAATTGAATATTAATGATTGTTTGTTAAGATTGGATACGGAGGATTGAAGGTTGAGATTGAATGATTGTTAAGCAGGTTAATGTGTTCATTAGAGCTGTGATATCTCATCTATGGGTTGTAATCTTCGGGTTACTAGGTGGTGGCCTTTGGGTCACTAGGTTGTGGTCTTTTGACCACTAGAGAGTCACTGCTGGGTAATCCCCTCGCATACTCGGTGGGATATTTGAGGTAACCCCTCTCTTATCCTAAGGCATGCCTCAGGGTGCAATAGACATCAGGTTTGAGCCAGGATGGGCCCACAGGAAGTAAAAATGTTTTGTAGATATGGGAAGGGCTTTTGTGATTTGCTTTCCATATACTGCTCGTTGTTATTGGATATTTCTAAAATTTGCAGTGTTTTCTCATAAAACCCCACTGGGTGCATTAGTACTCACGCCCTCTTTTTCAAATGTTTTTCAGGTTGAGATGCAGAGGTCGTTGGTGGCCGTGGATGTGGGTTGGCTGCCGAGATCTTATTTTGCTATTATAGTATTTACCCCACTATGATTTTTGCTGCTCTGATAACTCTTAAGTTATGCTACTCCGATAACACTTAGTATTATCATCATGAAAATCATATAACATTGCTACTTGAATTATTGAGCTTATGCTACACTCTTAGTTTAGCATGTTTAATATGCTTAACTATTGATGCCTATTATATTAATCTAAGGGAATTAAGTCCCATCTTTTGATATGTCTATCTCTTTATTTGCTTTCTGCTTATGAAGGGGCTTTTCTTGTTCAGCATGTTGATTTTGTTTAATTTTTTCAACCTATGAATGGGTCTATGAACTATTGGTATTGGTTTGTTTGCTTCCATATAGCCTATGGATGGGCTTATTGTATTATTTCTGCATCCATCATTCTATTATAAACCGTTTATAAACGGGGTTTTTCTATAGTTACAGAGGTTATGTTGTCCATTTTTCTGGAAAGCATAACCTATCTTTGGCCTACTCAATTGTCAATTATATTCCTAACATTAATCCTTTTGGATAAACACCCCGTCCCCACTTAATTATCCTTCTTCGGGACCGGGCTGTTACACAAGATGCAATAAAAGTAAGGGGGAGAAAAAACATCACAATGTGTAGAAGACCGGCAACAGGTGCGGGTTCCTACAAAATAATAAGACAAACACAACCAACGGACAACAAAATGAATAAAGGGAAAAACAGTTAAACACGCACACAAACATAAAAATACACAAGAAAAATACGAAACAACTTCACTGCTGCGATGGATCATAAGGTGGTGGAGGAGGCTGCGGATATGGATAGGATAGGGTCCAATTGGTCCAGCTTTGCTCCAGGGTCGTCATCCTCTCATCGTGCCCATCGAGGCGACTGTAGATATCTGCCTCGTTTCCTCCAACATCATGGCGTAGGGAACCCAACTCTTGGCGAAATTCACCCATTAAGGCATCAAAATGCTCCTGGAATTACCCCATCGTGTTGGTGTAGGTCTACTGGAATTGGCCCATTGTCGTATCAAAATGCTGCCGAAACTGTCCCATGGTGTCGGCATAATTTTGCTAGAAGTTCTGCTGAAATTGCCCCATGGACGTGTCAAAGTGAACCTGGAAGGACTTCCAATCGGCTGGTGGCATTTGATACCCATGCTAGGGCATCATCGAGGAATAAGACGGCAGCTGGTAGTGGGCTTGTCCTTCTTGCTCGTTTTCTTCTTCTCCTTCCTGGTCTTCCTCCTGCTCCTCTTCATTCTCTTCCTTATCCTGCTCGTCATCATCGTTATCACCATGTGGAGCCGAAGATGAGCCGGCTTCCCTATCATGTCTAAGGGCCACAAGCTTAGCATTCATAAGCTTGGAGACACAGGGCCGGTCAGTTTGGGGAACCAATCTCTTCTCATCAAGTACCAGCTGGGCTTGTTTGAGCTCGTCCACGGTGATCAGAAACTCCTTGACATTGCTCTGTCCTTCAGGGAGAGGACCTCTATCTGGAATCAATCCAAGCTTGACAGCGAGAGTGGTGATGAAGGCACAGAAGGATGGGTGCTGCTTCATACGCCTCGTCATCTACTAGATGGCTGTCCAAATGAAATATGACGGGCAGACCTTGGTGTTGTGAAGGGCACACCATAGAAGATACACCTCTGTAGAGTTAACCTTGTTGGCTTGTTCCTTCCTAGAAATGGAGTATGCGAGGAACTTGTGCATGATATCTGGGGCATGGTCCCTCATGAAGCCAATCGGTGTCCCATGCGGATCCCAATTGTTGAAGCCGGTAAGCTCTTGCCAGACGGCAGTTGTGCTGAAGTCGGTTGGCCTATCTTTTTGTAACACCCTAGATTTTTGAATAAGGTTTAGAGGATTGTTAATTTTAATTAATTTGTTAAGAAAGAAATTTAAATAAGGCTAATTGAGATCAGATGTCAGTCACGACTTTAAGGGTCAATTTTTCATAAAAATCATCTTTTCGGGAAATGTGATCTTAATTCTTTTATGACCATTCGTGGTCTCATTAGAAAGGTTTTAACTAAAGGAGTATGCCGATGTTTTTAGATTTTAATTCTGTAGTCATTTGAGTTCTCGGTGATGAAAAACGTATTTAAGGAGTGAATGAATAGTAACTTTTGCGTGCGTTCATGTTTTGAGAAATTTACGAAATCCTCCTCGTTGATCCGAGTCTAGTTCTGTCAGGTCCCTCTTATGGGAAATTACTCAAGGATTCCGTTGGATTTCATGGATTTTCATTCTGAGGCCAATCGAACGCTCGACAGCAAAATCTGTCAGTCTGAGTGAATAGTAAAAAGTAATTCCAAAAAGGGAATCTTTGCTCGTCTTTCTTCTGAAGACCCCATCTTCTTCATGAATCAAGTTGGTTCACTAGTATTCAAGCCAACGAGTCTCCCGGTATTTTTAGGTTTCATTTTTGAGGTCATTTGGACCTCGATATCGAATAAAGAAGCTTTTAACCGAACCCGGGGTAACTTTTGCAGTGTTCCCACACTAGAATGTCTTCTCAAGAAACCGAAACTCCCTCCTATAAATAGGAGACCACCCCTTTACCTTTTATTTGCTCATTTACCATCCATTTCTCTTCTTAGAGAGTGGGAAAGCTTGAGAGAAAAGCCGAGAAAGTTCTGTCGAAGTAAAAAAGAGTTCTTCGTGAGTATTCCGCAAGACGATGAGCGGAGTGGCGTGGAAGGGATGCGGTGAGCGAATGTGCTAGGGACGCCGTTGGGTCGTAGCAGGCGGCTCTGCTACCGTTGCGACTCGACGAGACGCCGAGCTAGCCACCTTCCTTCGACATACCTAACCCCGTCCATTCTTGTTCGTCTGTCTCAATTCCATTTCTTTTCTATCTTTCAATTCCACATTTACTTTTCGCTCTTCGTATTCTTCGTATACTTCATTATTACTCATTTACCTTCCGTTAAAGTCGTATTTCGATTATTATTAAAGTTTCAAGTTAATAACGTTTACGTTATATTGCTCGTTATTATTCCGTTACTATTCTTGTCATTAATTCTCATAATTAATCTAGTTATTCCATTTAATTCCATTCAAGTTATATTTAAGATTTCGTCGTTATTCTAAATATTTAAAGAGGATCATCATGTTTATGTTGTTATAATGCCAAATTTCCTTTAAGAAAAATATATGCCATTTCAAGTAAAGATAAATTAATGGAGCATGTTTTAAAAATTTTGGTAAAGTGTTCTTCGTGTCCGTCGAAAGAATCAACGAACACGAAGAACACAGATGAAGATTGCCCAGAAATTAGGCATAGAGAGAGGGCGCCGAGGGGGGAGGTGCGCCACGGCGCAACACCCCCGACGGCCAAAGGACCCCCACCGGCGCAAGGGTGCGCCACGACGGGAGGGTGCCCACCGGCGCATAGGGGCGCTGCGGCGGGGGGGTGCGCGCCGGCGCCGGTGTGCGCCGCGGCGCAGTCCCCTCCCCGTGTTGTTCCACGTCAATTATCTGGCTATTTTCGTACCCTCTTTTTGAGCTTTTCGAGTTGTGTTATTTCCGAGTTATTTCCAAATTTACATTTAGAAGACTTCCAAGTTATTTCCGATTTATTTCGAGTAAACTTTTCAAGTTGTTTTCCATCTAGAACTTGAGAAATCAAGATTTGATGTTCATCAAATAAATCCTTCTTGAAACCATATAAAGTCGTAAAGTCGTGTGACGCGCGGTCGTTTCGCGCTCAAAATGAATTTGTATACTCATGTGCCCACAGCGAGCGTAGCTAGCTATGAGTAAGGGTCGATCCCAAAGAGAGCTGATGCGATCTTACTTTCGAGTCACCAATCACAAAAAGGGGGGTTTGGTACCGTGGTCACAACAATGAAATTAAATCTGCAAAAAGAAACTAGAGAAATATCAAATAATAAAAGGTTCCAGAACTTGAACTAGAATCCAGTTTAACTTACACTCATTCGATCATGGGCACAGCGATTTTCCTACACAATTAAATCACCCAGTTATGGAGACCGGATTCCTCACTGCGCCTCTTTATTCATCCGTTCAGATTAGGTTTAAAGGTGATTCCTCGTCCATTAAACCCCTAACCTATCACCCACCCCCCGGTTCCTCAAAGAGATGTAGATGAACAGGAAGCAGTGTGCCCTAGACGAACCCAAGTTTACTGTGTTTACTGATTCCTCGTGTGCCCACAGTAACCCACCGATTTCCCAGTTACCATTTGAATTAACATACAATCACGATTCGCTAATCCAATTAACCCTGGTGTGCCCTCTACAACTAAAGAGTGATCAGCCACATTAGTTATATTAAACTTACGCTCACTAGGAATAATAACAAAAATCGGCAGAAATCAATCAAGTTTCCACGCCAATTTTATCTTCTTTCAACAGAATCCCGCTTTTTCCGGGAATGCCCTCTTCACTGCCTCCTCCGAATCTGCGCGAGTACTGTGGGCATAACATCTTCTGCTCAGGTCGATTTTCATCTGATATGCCCATTTCATCCATTTCAGTTAAATTGAAGGCCAAAATGCCTCTTTCGCTAGATTTCACTCCTGCCATGCCCAAACCACTTTTCTGGTTCTTTTCCAACACAAAAGACACTAAAAAGGACATTTAGAGCGACTAAAATGCTCAGAAAAATGTGAAATAAATGGACTTATCACACCCACACATTTTAGTCATGATTGTCCTCAAGCATGGGGTACGAAGAACCTAGAAAAGAAAAACAAAAGGGAAAGGAAAAGAAACAGACACGAAAGAAATAAAACATGCAACCTGTCAATCCGTGTGGGCACAGCGTTTCAACAACCAACTTTTCAAATTAATTGCGTAACCACCATGCCTTAGCAAGTCAAAATTGAATTAAGCATATAGGTCCTCCCGCACTCTCTTCACACAGTGTTTAGGCTTAGTGTTTACACTCAAATTCATTCATTCTATACTTATTCATTCCATAAGCTTGCAAGTGCTCTTTCTTCAATTTCATTAAGTGGAAAAATGCATAAGTATCAAAAGGACTTTTATGGGCTGTAATGGGGCTCTTTAGCTAAGGTGGGGTTCTTGAGGTATTGAGCTAAAACTCTCAGGTCAACGTTCACTGGGCGTATCACCATTTATTTTCAACTTACTTCCTCATGCCCTCATTTATCGTTCAGATTACAGAATTTTTCATCATGGGCATTCTGAACATTCAGACTAGGGGGAATTTATTCTTTTTTTTTCTTTTTTTTTTTAATATATTTTTTTTCATTTCATTTTTTTTTCGCTCCCCCTATCTTTCTTCTTGCATTTTCAATTCTTCAAAACCGTCCAGAGACTCCTTCTACTTCTGGTTTTTGTAATGCCCTGGCTTTATATAGTGAGGTATATCAACAAAACTGCCATGGGCATTTTATTGGCTCAAAAGGGCTGCAAAGCTGTGTCAAAGGTTGGTTTTTTATTTGGCTTAGTGGGCTCAACTAAGAAAATGCCTAAATCATCTACGCATGCATTTCAAACTTTCTGATTTTAAATTAGAGCAAGAGCAAGTTCTAGAAATTCTAAGCATAGAATGTACACACATGAAAAGAGAATGCTGTAAAATGGGCATAACAGCACAGGCTCAAATCTCACCAGGTTAATGCTCAACTCATTCATCATTCCTGCTTTTAGTGTGGGCATGCTTACTCGATTAGCAATTTTATTAACATTCATAAACCAGAAACTAGTGCTCCGCAAATCTTAACATATAGCATGGTGACTCAAACGACCCACCAACACACTTTGCATGAGGCAAAGTGTTCAAACAGACTTAACAACAAAAGACAACAACCCAGATGCCCCCACCCACACACTTTGCTTGAGGCAAAGTGGGTAGAATAAGGATGGCACTTAAAAAAATGAAAATCAAAAGAACATAAAAGAAAAGGAATTGAACCAGGTTGGTGGATGTCGGGTAAGTGAACCCAACATGTTTGAAATATGCAGTGAGAGTTTGCTCAATATTCCTCAAGAGGGTATCAACAGTCTGATACAGGGCATTCTCCATGCTATCCAGCCTCTTCATGGTCATTCTGGCAGCATTCTCTTCTTGCTGTGCCCTTCCGCCTGGTGTCTTTCTGCTTGTCCCTATAGAAAATAAAATAGAATGCTCGAAGGGTATGCCTTCGGCACAAAATAAATAGGGGTGCTCTCCTCTCATCCTCAACTACATCTCGCATTTTTTTTTTCAGGCAGATAAAAGAAAAACTCTCCTAGTCTAGTTTCATAAATCAGAAAAAAAAAAACTTATTAAAAATACTGAAAAAGAAATAAATTAAAAACTTGGGTTGCCCCCCAGTAGCGCCCTAGTTACTGTCGTGGGCACGACACCTTCCAATTCAGATATAGATGGGCTCCACGAGCCAGACCACTCTGACATCCTGATCTGTGTGCCCCAGGTAAGGTTTCAGTCTGTGGCCATTAACCTTGAAACGCCCTCTAGTATCTGGATTCTTCAGCTCAACTGCTCCATTGGGGCATTCCGCGTACACTTCAAATGGACCAACCAACTTGGTTTTCAGATTTCTTCCCATGAGTTTGAACCTTGAATGGTACAAAAGAACTTGCTGCCCCAGAGTGAAGCTCTTCCTTCTAATCACTTGATCATGGAGCCTCTTCATTTTTTCCTTGTAAAGAACAACATTGTCATAGGCTTCCATTCTCATTTCTTCCAGCTCTTGAATCTGAAATTTTCTGGCATGCCCTGCTGCATCTTTATCCATGTTCAGTCTCTGGAGTGCCCATTGTGCCTTGTATTCCAGCTCTACCGGTAGATGGCAACATTTCCCAAATAGCATCCTATATGGGGACATCCCGATTGGAGTTTTGAAAGCAGTTCGGTATGCCCACAGGGCATCATCCAGATGTTGACTCCAATCCTTTCGACTTGGATTGACTACCTTCCCAAGAATGGCTTTAATCTCTCAATTTGAGACTTCAGCTTGGCCATTCGCTTGTGGGTGATAGGCTGTTGTGACTTTATGGTTCACCCCATATTTCTTCAATAATTTTTCCAGCATTTGGTTGCAAAAATGGGTCCCTTGATCACTGATGATGGACCTGGGCACACCAAACCAGCTGAAAATGTGGGACTTCAAAAATGCGGCTACTACTCTTGCATCATTGGTAGGAGTAGCCTTTGCCTCCATCCATTTGGACACATAATCAACTGCCAGGATGATGTAATGGTTCTCCCTTGAGTTTGCGAGGTGTCCCATGAAATCCATTCCCCAAATATCGAAAATTTCCACTGGCATGATGGGTGTCGTGGGCATTTCGTTCCTTCTTGTGATGTTCCAAACTCTCTGGCACTGATCACATCTCTTGCATATATTGTGGGCATCCTTGAAAATCGTGGGCCAAAAGAACCCACAGTTCAGAATTCTTCTTGCTGTTCGGTTTGGTCCGAAATGCCCTCCGCAAGCAAAGTTATGGCAATGCTTCAAAATATCCTCAATTTCATTATCAGGGACACATCTTCTTATGATCTGATCAGCACATTTCCTCCATAGAATAGGACTATCCCATGCATAAAACTTGCTCTCATGCCTCAGTTTATTCTTTTGGTACCTCGAGTACCCAATTGGCAGCTCTCCAGACTCTAAAAAGTTTACTATATCTGCATACCAGGGCTCTCGTATGCCCCGTGCTGAGTACAGATGCTCATCAGGGAAGTGATCCGTAATGGGCATTGCATTGCCTTTTTCATTCAGTACCCGGCTTAGATGATCAGCTACCAAGTTCTGTGCCCCACTCTTATCTTTTATCTCGACATCAAACTCCTGCAAGAGCAGGATCCATCTAATTAGTCTCGGCTTTGTCTCCTTCTTGGCCATCAAGTGCCGCAGGGCACTGTGATCTATATAAACAATGCTCTTCGTGCCCAAGAGATAAGACCGAAACTTCTCAAATGCAAAAACTACTGCTAGCAGCTCCTTCTCAGTAGTGGTGTAATTACACTGTGCCCCATTCAGAGTTTTGGAAGCATAGTAAATTACATGGCTTTCTTTTCCTCTTTTCTGATCCAGTACAGCGCCCACAACGTAGCCACTGGTGTCACACATAATCTCAAAGGGAATTCCCCACTCTGGTGGTTGAATAACTGGTGTCGTGACCAGTTGCTTCTTCAGAAAATTGAATGCCTATTTACATTCTTCATCAAATTCAAAGGGGACATCTTGCTGTAATAAGTGAGTAATAGGCTGGGCAATTTTTGCAAAATCTTTTATAAACCTCCTGTAAAATCCAGCGTGCCCCAAGAAGCCTCTCACTTGTTTCAGCGAAGTGGGGTATGGCAATTTCTGAATTATGTCCACTTTTGCTTTATCGACCTCAATGCCCCTCTCAGAAATCACATGGCCCAGTACAATGCCCTCTCTGACCATAAAATGGCATTTTTCATAATTCAGCACGAGGCATTTGTCCACACACTGCTGCAACACCTTCTCTAGATTGTCCAAACATTGATCAAAACAGCTCCCATACACCGTGAAGTCATCCATGAACACTTCAATGCAGTTCTCAAGTAGGTCGGAGAATATGCTCATCATACAACGCTGAAATGTGCCCGGAGCATTGCAGAGGCTGAAGGGCATTCTGCGGTAGGCAAATGTGCTGAATGGGCACGTGAATGTTGTTTTCTCCTGATCCTCTTGATTGACTGCTATCTGCATGTATCCAGAATATCCGTCCAAGAAACAAAAGAACTTGTTTCCTACAAGTCTCTCCAACATCTGGTCAATGAATGGAAGTGGAAAATGATCCTTCCGCATTACCGTGTTCAGCTTCCGATAATCAATGCAAACTCTCCAGCCAGTTTGCAGTCGTGTGGGCACAAGCTCTCCTTTCTCATTTTTCACAACTTGAATGCCCGACTTCTTGGGCACAACATGGATTGGACTGACCCACTTTCTGTCTGAAATTGGGTATATAATGCCCTGGTCTTGCAGCTTAATCATCTCTTTTAACACCACATCCTCCATCACCGGATTGAGCTTTCTTTGTGGATCACGAACGGGCTTTCCATCATCTTCCAATAATATTTTGTGCATGCAAACCGCTGGGCTAATGCCCTTTATATCTGCCAAAGTCCATCCGAGTGCCTCCTTGTACAGTCTCAACAATCTCAAAAGGCGGTCTTCATCAGCTTGATTCAACCCCGCACTAATTATCACTGGGAGTGTCTCATTATCTCCCAAGTAGGCATACTTCAAATGCCTTGGCAATGCCTTCAACTCCAGCGTGGGTGCTCTTACAATAGAAGGAATCATCCTGTCATCATTTCTCCGAATGGGCACACCATAGTCCACACATCCGTATGGCATTTCTTCCAATGAGTACAACATCATAATTCCATCCCTTATGTCATCATCCTCCTCCGGGGCATCCTGATCAGTCAGTCTATCCCACAATGCCCATTCCAATGGCTCTCTGTTTCTCACCATGGATAGGGTAGATTGACTCGGGTGACGGAAGATATTCACAAAACTGCAATTTTCTGTATCCGGGGGGTGCTTCATGGCTTCAAAAATGTTAAATGTCACCTTCTCCCCATCAAATTCACACGTCAGTGTGCCCTTGTCCACATCAATCTTGGTTCGAGCTGTCTTCATGAAAGGCGTTCCTAGCAATAACATTGAAGATTTTGAAGTCGTTGTGCCCATATCAAGCACATAAAAATCTGCTGGGAAGATAAGCTCGTCCACTTTGACCAATACATCTTCAATGAGGCCTTCTGGATACACATTCGATCGATCAGCTAGCTGAATGACCACACGGGTCTCCTTCAGAGGTCCAATCTTTAATTCTTTGAACACCAACATGGGCATTACATTGATCGATGCCCCCAAATCCAGCATGGCGTTCTCCACTTTCTTATCTCCAATAATGCAGGGAATCATGAACATCCCTGGATCATCACACTTCTTGGGTAACTTCCTTTGTATCACTGCCGATACATTCTCTCCAACTAAAAATCTCGCATCATCATTAAAGTGCACCTTTCTGGTGCAGAGCTCCTTTAGAAACCGGGCATACCGAGGCACCTGTTTGATTGCTTCAATCAGTGGAATGTTGATCTCCACTTTACTGAACACCTTCAGCATCTCCTTAGTTTCTTCTTCTCTTCTATTCTGTGCCAATCTCCCTGGAAAGGGAGGTTTTCGTCTCTCTGGAATGGGCACTTTGGCAGGCTGCTTGACTTCCGGAATGGGCACAGTATCATCCTGTGTAGCTTCTTGTGCCTCGTCCTCTTCAGGTAATTTTTCTGCTTCTTCTTCCAAGGGCACATCGTTCTTCTCTTCTACCGTCCTGACTATTTTCGGAAGCTCTTTTCCACTCATCAATGCTACTGCATTCACCTGCTCTCGTGGGTTTTCAACTTGGGAAGGCAACTTCCCATTTTTCTCCTCCATCTTGTGCATGGATTGTGCAAGTTGAGAAATTTGTTTGCTCATGTGCGAGAAACCAGCTCGAGTTTCTTGCTTAAATTTTTCATTTTCTTCAGCCATTGCATACACAAGATCTTCCAGCCTTTGTTTTCTCTTCTCTTCTGGTGGCGGTAATGGGCGTGCAGGATGCCCATCCTCTGGTTTTCTCCATCTGAAGTTTTCATGGTCTCTCCAGCCAGGATTATAAATTTGGGAATGGGGATCATATCTTCTGGAATGCCCATTCTGGCCCCGTATAGCATTCACTTCTTCCATTTCGTCTTGTAGAGTAGGGCATTCATCTATGAAATGGGACATGCTCTTGCATACCCCACAAGGTCTGGGCTTCCTCGCCATGCTTACACCGGATAAGATCTTTTTTATTTTGTCACACAATCTGTCAATTTTGTTTTCTTGGTCCGGTGCCCTCTCTAATTCACTGACAACCCGAATGCCCTCTCCGCCAAAGTCTCGGTTGTCTTCAGCCATCTCCATGAGAATTCTGAATGCTTCAACAGGCTGCTTGGTCAGTATAGACCCTCCACATGAGGCATTCACAATCATCCTCTCATGTGGTCTCAATCCTCCGACAAAATACTGAATCAAGTCATGTTCAGTAATCTGGTGTTGTGGGCATTTCGCCAGCATCGCCTGGAATCTTCCCCAATAGTCATAGAAACTTTCATTATTTCCCATCTTCAGGCTCTCTATCCTTCTTCTCATTTCTTGCACTCTGGATGCTGGGAAATATTTCTCCAAAAACTTTTGTTGAAGTTGTCTCTATGTGGTCACATCACCAGTCGGCAATGTGTACAGCCAGTCTCGTGCCCCATCCTGAAGAGTGAAAGGGAACGAGAAAAACCGCACATTCTCATCTCGTCCATGGTCGGATGGTTGAGTCTGGCAAACCATCTCAAAGTCTTGCAAGTGTCTTTGTGGATCCTCTCCAGACATTCCGTGGAACTTCGGCAAGATTTGGATGAAGTTTGCATGAATGTCCCAGTTCTGAGTCACAGCTGGGAGCGTAATGCCCATTGGGCGTAGATTCATATTGGTCGGGAAGACCAACTGCCTTAGAGTCCGGTTGTCTTCTTCATTTTTTGCGGCCATGTTGTGGATATGGCCGTTCTCAAAATGTTCTTTCTCCTCGTGCCCTGCGTCTCTTTGATCTTCAGGTGGCGGTGTGGGCTGAGGAGGCCTATTTGCAGCTCGTCGTGCCCTCTTCACTGCTGCCCTGTTTTTGCTCAAAATCTTCTCTATCTCCGGATCGTACAATAGAGTTTCTTCTCAAGAGCTCCTGGGCATCAACTTCTAGGCACACCAGCTTGGAAAGTAAAATCACTGGAAATCAGCTCCTCGGCAACGGCGCCAATTTTGACGCGCGGTCGTTTCGCGCTCAAAATGAATTTGTATGCTCCTATGCCCACAGCGAGCGTAGCTAGCTATGAGTAAGGGTCGATCCCATAGAGAGATGATGCGATCTTACTTTCGAGTCACCAATCACAAAAAGGGGGTTTGGTACCGTGGTCACAACAATGAAATTAAATCTGCAAAAAAAAACTAGAGAAATATCAAATAATAAAAGGTTCCGGAACTTGAACTAGAATCCAGTTTAACTTATACTCACTCGATCATGGGCACAGTGATTTTCCTTCACGATTAAATCACCCAGTTATGGAGACCGGATTCCTCGCTGCGTCTCCTTATTCATCCGTTCAGATTAGGTTTAAAGGTGATTCCTCATCCATTAAACCCCTAACCTATCACCCACCCCCCGGTTCCCTAAAGAGATGTAGATGAACAGGAAGCAGTGTGCCCTAGACGAACCCAAGTTTACTGTATTTACTGATTCCTCATGTGCCCACAGTAACCCACCGATTTCCTAGTTACCATTTGAATTAACACACAATCACGATTCGCTAATCTAATTAACCCTGGTGTGCCCTCTACAACTAAAGAGTGATCAGCCACATTAGTTATATTAAACTCACGCTCACTAGGAATAAGAACAAAAATCGGCAGAAACCTAATCGTGCAGTAATGTGCCCACACGGCCTCACGAGTATTTAAGTGTTTTGTTAAACCTTCATCTTTAGTTCAAATTCCGGAATATAGATCTAGCTACTCATACTATAAAGAACTGTAAAGACATAAAATAAAGACATGATAAATAGGAAAAACTTACTGGAATTGAATAAAAACTCGTTCAACACCAACGATGAACAACAACAACATTAAATACAAATCCTAACCTCTGTGGGCATAAGGCCCCAGATTGTCTTGCTGCCGGAGCAGCGCTAATTGCAGAAAATAAAAGTGCAGAAATAATAGGGTACGAAGTTTTCTTGTTCTAACTATCAAACTAGTATATAAAAGAGTACAAAAGATCAATTTAAATCCCCAAAAAATGGGGATCTTCAATATCTGCTGGATTCGCTATGCCCCGCTGGAATCTACCTGGATAAGGAAACTTCCTTATTACTGGATCTCTGCACCCGCTGGACTCTGACTGAATAAGGAAACTTCCTTAGGTGGTGGAATGAATCTCGATATTTTAGGAATGCCATCCTTATCTTCCAAATTGATACCCAAGAGTCCATCTACGAACAACCTTCCCTTCTTCAATTCAGATTTCGAAATCAATCAAGTTTCCACGCCAATTTTATCTTCTTTCAGCAGAATCCCGCTTTTTCCGGGAATGCCCTCTTCACTGCCTCCTCCGAATCTGCGCGAGTACTGTGGGCATAACATCTTCTGCTCAGGTCGATTTTCATCTGATATGCCCATTTCATCCATTTCAGTTAAATTGAAGGCCAAAATGCCTCTTTCGCCAGATTTCACTCCTGCCATGCCCAAACCACTTTCCTGGTTCTTTTCCGACACAAAAGACACTAAAAAGGACATTTAGAGCGACTAAAATGCTCAGAAAAACGTAAAATAAATGGACTTATCATCGTGCTATCCATGTTAAGTCCTAGCTAAGGGTATTTAAATTGGGTATTATTTAATTTCTTGTTGTTAGTTAGAAATCTTCGAAGAAGGCCGCTAAGTCGATGATTCCACTTTTGCAGGAGGAAGTGAGCCTCATGGGAATTCGAAGAAGGATCATCAACTCGTTGCCTCATCTTCTACTCTTTGATCGAGGTGGGTAAATCTATACTCATCTAAAGTTTGAGCTTATAAGCTCTAGAAGTATATAGGGCAAATGAGATATCCAAGAAATCATTTTTGCTCTGCCTGATTGATCTATGTATAAGGAAGGAAGGAAAGGAAGATATTATGTTATAATTGAGCTCTCAAGTATGTTTAGAAATGCTAGAAATGTTAAAGTATTGTTTATGCTTAGCATGAGATATTTAGAATTGTCTTTAGTTACAATTCGTATTTATTTACGTTCATCTCCTTGTATTTGAATGTTTATGCTTTGTTAAAAGCGCGTATAGTTAAGGATTAAGGATTGCCTTGTTAGGGTAGCGTTAAATCCCTTATAGGCCAAGATCATGCTATATTAAAGGACTAGCCCTTAGACATTGCTCTAAGATTGGTTTTGCTAGCAAGATTAAGGAAGGAAAGAATTTAGCATTTTGCTTAAACAGGATTTGAGCTCAGAACTTTTAAGGAAGTCCCTACTGGGTTAATTCCCTCGCAAACCCGTTTGGATATTTGAGGTATCCCCTTTTCTATCCTATGGTATGCCTAAGGGTGCAGTTGACATCAGGTTTGAGCCGGGATGGGCCCAAAAAGAAAAGAAAAAGGTTTTACGGATATGGAGAGGGCTTTTGCATTTTGCTCTCCATATACCGTCAGTTAATTGTTGGATATCTTAAAGTTATTAAAGTGTTTTCATTAAAACTCACTGACTACATTAGTGCTCATACCCCCTCTTTTTCAAATGTTTTCAGGTTGAGATGCTGAGGATGTTGGTGGCTATGGATGTGCGTTGGCCGCCAAGATTATTTTGCTGTTATCTAAGTTCTTTTGAAATCTCATTATGTGTTCTGCTACTCTAATACACTATTTCTAATTCCGTTTAAGTTCTATTATGATTATCAAGACTCTATGAATATTCCTTATATATGATTATATATATATAAGATGCATATTAAGTTTTATTTTCGCTTCTCGAGTATATTTTCCTTTCGCCTATGAAGAGGCTTATTCACATTGATATCTGTTTATTCGCTTTGACCTATGAATTGGTCTATGCTTGTTGGTATCTGATTAGTTAGCCGTTTTATTCCACTAAAGCATGTTTCCTTCTTAATCGAGTAATCTCGAGTATCGTTGTCTATCTTTCAAATTATATCTTTATTCATAAACCTTCTTCATTAATCTTCCGACTTTATTCATAAATCCCTTAATAACACCCTATCCCCATTCGTTAATCCCTATCTCAGGACCGGGCTGTTACAGATGTTAACAGAGCAGGTTTGCAACTCTGCAGACCTGTCTCTTTGTTTAAGTTAAGCTAAGTGTTTATGTGCATATGAATTGTTTCGTGATAAGTTAAAGCAACAACCCACAGCTCGCCATCACCCTCGTATTCTCAACCAAAAATCAAGGTATGATAGTATAGAGATTTTGGATGTTGGATTCATGATTTTTGGAATACAGGAAAGGAAAAGATTTGAGCAAGCATAACTGTTTTATGGATAAGAGAAAAACCATGAGAATGAAATTCCAAGTAAAAGGTGTTCGGGTAAGACGATTTCCAAGATGGAAAGTTTGTTAAAAGATTTTTTCGATCCCAAAAAGGCTTAAATTCATTTCTCAAAATTTTTGACTCAAGGAAAAGGTAAATATATATGTTTTAAAGACTTTGGGCACCAAAATTTTTATAAAATCTGTCAACTACTTTAAAAGGAGCTATGCATGCAAGATAAAATATAGACGTAGTATGATTTCAGGAGGACCTTAGGTCTCTCTTTTATAATCTAGACTGATTAAGTTATTCTCTTCTAGATAGTTAAGTCTGGTTCGACAGCTAGGAAAAGCGTGCCTCTTTTTCACCCTGTGCAAGAAAAGGTCGAGAGGTTCAGAAGGGAGACCTGGAATGGCAACGAGCAGTTGTTATCCTATATGGCGAGGTACCTTGAAAGGTGGGCTTGGGCGAATGGCTACGGAGGAGAGCCCGGAAGCGTATCCGACTTGGAAACATGCATCCGCATGTGTGAGCACGCGCCACCTGCTTGGAGGCCTACTATGTACCGTATCCTGCAAAGCACGATCACCTGTGATCCCAAGATGTACACTGAGATCGGGAATCTGACGGAGTTCTGATCAGCCTTGATGGCTCGTTAGGTGTTGGAGTATGGCTACGTGCACGCCTTAGCCGAGCAGCAAGCAGACGAGCAAAACCCCTCCCTCGTGGTGGAGTTAGAACTGCAAAGGACGACTCTCAACAGTCCCCCTGGATTTCAAGCGCCACGCCCTCACGATGAAGGAACCTCAGGAGCAGGACCCTCAAATGTCCGGATCGTGAATCACACCGAGTCCCTATTTTCCTGCACTCCTCAAGTGAACCAGTGGACCCCTGCGTCCGCTTCTCAGGGTCTGGGACAGTGTATGCCCCATCAGTATCCCAAAGGGAGCATCCGCATGAGGACGTTCAAGTTCAGCGTCCCAGAGACAGTTGAAGTTGAAGATGAGGAAGAAGAAGAAGAGGACCTAGAGGAGGGTGAAAAGGAAGTGGGGTCACTATGCAAGGAGAAGAGAAAGGGCCCGACTTATGATTAAGCGTTAGTAGGAGGTGTAGGACGTGTTGTTGTTAGCACACCTAGTTGTCTGATCTATCTGTTGTCTGTCTGTTTTTCTGATGTCCGTTTAATCTGCTTTAACTAAGATCCTAATATGTAATATATGCTTTAACCTTTCTATACTCTAATAGTTGCAGTGAATTTTCCAAAAGACTGCCCTATTCCGTTTGTAACCTATAACTTCATTTTATATCAATACCAAAGTCCTCATAATGAGGCAATTTTCCCATTATAATTGATGACATTTAATACCCGCTTTGCTTGATTTATCTTGCTTTAATTAAAGACCTTATCGAAAGGCATCCTTGCTTTGTGCAAATTCAATCAAGCGTCGCTAATATCTAGTTCTTTAGGATACCGCCCCGAAGACATCAAGAAGATATCAAGTCGAGAATGAGGATGAGAATGAACCCGAGCAAGTCCCAAACCCCGGTCCAAGAGCTGAAAGTGTGTTTCTCAAGCATAACCCTCCATCGTTTAATGGTTTAGGAGATCCAAAGGATGCCGAAAAATGGGTCCGCTCCTTAGAATGAATTTTCGATTTCATAGCCTGTTCAGAAGAAGAGAAGTTAAGTTGCGCTCTTGTTATGCTGACGGACGATGCGGACTACTGGTGGGAGTCCGTTCGAAGGACCATAACCCCAGAGCAATGGGAGGACTATAGTTGGGAATATTTCAAGCACGACTTATATCAGAAGTACATCCCGGATTGTTATCAAGAGGTAAAAGAGATGGAGTTCTGGAACCTAAAGCAAGGAAATAAGACAGTGTCTGAATACGACAGGGAGTTCAATCAATTGTCAAGGCATGCTCCATATCTAGTGGACACGGACGGGAAGAAAGCATGCAAGTTCAAGAAAGGACTTAGATCCGAGATTGGCATAGCCCTCGTTGGGCAAGAAGACATGTCTTATGCTCGATCCTTAGCTAAAGCCTTAAGCATAGAAGCTATTCTCCCTAGAGAGAAAGTTCAACCCCCTTAGTCAGCTAATGATCCAAAGGGAAAAAGAAAGTGGGAAGGAGGAAGAAGAGATGATAGAGAAAAGAAACCCCAATGGTAAAGCCGAGAATCAGGAGTGCCCCGCAGTCAGCCTGACAACACCCCTAGCCTTAGGCCGTGTCAAAAGTACGGAAGGACGCATCTTAGAGTCTGCCAAGCAAATCAAATCAGGTGCTACAACTGTGGTGAAGAGGGATACTTCAAGAGGGAGTGTCCGAAAGGAAACAACAAATGATCCCAAACACCACAACAACCCCAGTTTCCGCAGCCGCTTCAGCAATTTCCTGGAAATCAGCCAAGGCTGCAGCAAGTAGGACCTCAGGGTCAAAGGCCGGGAATAAATCCAAGACAGAACCAAGGACGAGATCAAATGTCTAATCAAGGACAAAGGCCGCCTCAGCCAGCTCGTATTTATGCTCTCAATCAACAGCAAGCTGTTAAGGCCCCAGGTAATTTAGCAGGTATGATTACCCTCTTCAAGACGCCAGTTTTAGCTCTCTTCGATACTGGAGCATCACATTCGTTTATAGCTGGGTCTATTTGTAAGAAACTGAAGATAAAACTTGAGAATGCTGAGAATGCTCTTGAGATAAGTATTCCCTCTGGAAAAAGAATGATGTCTAGGAAGGTCTGCTCTAACCTAGAATTGAACATAGAAGGGGAAACCTTTAAGTTAAATCTTTATGTGATAAGGATTCAGGACTTCGATATAATCATAGGAATAGATTGGTTAGCCTCAGCTTATTCCTCCATAAGCTGCCCTGAAAGGGAAGTAGTGTTTCGACCATCCAGGAAACCCGAGGTGAAGATCTACGAATCAAGGCTGGAAACCAAAGTCTCAGTGATATCCACCCTGAAGGCGACCAAGATGATAAAGAAGAATAGCTGCCAAGCATTTTTAGTTAAACTGATAAGGAAAAAGGAAGGAGAGCTTTCAATTAAAGACGTTTTAGTCGTAAGAGAATACCCCGACGTATTCCCAAAAGAGCTGTCAGGACTACCTCCAGACAGGCAGGTGGAGTTCACCATCAAGTTGGAACCAGGAGCCGCCCCAGTTTCGAAAGCCCCTTACAGAATGGCGCCAAAGGAGTTGCAAGAACTCAAGGTTCAACTGCAAGAGTTATTTGACCTAAGTTTTATCCAACCTAGTATGTCGCCTTGGGGAGCTCCAATCTTGTTCATGAAAAGGAGGGATGGCACATTAAGAATGTGCATCGACTATAGAGAGCTTAATAAGCTGACCATTAAGAATCGATACCCTCTCCCAAGAATAGATGATCTCTTTGATCAACTTAAGGGAGTAAGTGTCTTCTCTAAAATAGACTTAAGATCTGGGTATCATCAGTTGAAGATCCGAAAGGAGGATATTCCTAAGACTACTTTTAGGACTCCCTATGGACATTATGAGTTTGTGGTAATGCCATTTGGATTGACCAACACCCCTGCAGTGTTCATGGATTTAATGAATTGGGTTTTTCACCCGTATCTAGATAAGTTTGTTCTAGTTTTTATAGATGATATTCTCATCTATTCCAAGGACGAAGAGGAGCATCAAGAGCACCTCAGAGTGGTGCTGGAGACATTAAGAAGAGAAAGGCTTTACGCTAAGTTTAGTAAATATGAGTTTTGGCTCAAGGAACTTATGTTTTTAGGTCATATAGTTTCAGAAGAAGGAATCAAGGTGGATCCAGCCAAGATTGAAGTTGTAAGCAACTGGAAGTCTCCAAGGAACATAAACGAGATAAGAAGTTTCCTAGGACTCGCTGGATATTATCGACGATTCATCGAAGGATTCTCGACTATATCTAAGCCCATGATGCGATTGCTAAAGAAGGACTCCAAGTTCAAGTGGATGCCTGAGTGTGAGGAAAGTTTCCAAACTTTAAAGAAGATGCTAACCACGGCCCCAGTGTTAGCCATTCCAGAAGGGAATGAAGATTTTGTGGTTTACGCAGATGCGTCGAAGAAAGGATTAGGATGCGTACTGATGCAGGGAGGAAAGGTGATTGCTTATGCTTCGAGGCAGCTTAAGAATCACGAGCAGAACTACCCTACGCATGACTTACAGCTAGCAGTAGTCGTTCATGTGCTGAAGATCTGGAGGCACTATCTCTACGGAGCTAAGTGTGAGATCTTCTCAGATCACAAGAGCCTGAAGTATTTCTTCGAGCAAAAGGATCTTAACATGAGGCAGAGAAGATGGCTAGAACTTGTAAAGGATTATGACTGCACGATTCACTACCACCCAGGCAAGGCGAATGTGGTAGTAGATGCCTTAAGTAGGAAAGAGAAAGCAGAGTTATGACTCATTTCAGTCTAGGAAAATCTTCGTAAAGAGTTCGAGAAGTTAAGGATCGACGTGCTAACACCACCCGAGACCATTCAAGCTCAAGTTGCCACGATAGTCGCTCAGCCTGATCTAAGGCAAAGGATAATTGAAGCCCAGAGAGGAGACGAGTTTCTCTAAAAGAAAAGATTAGAAGCACAATCAGATAGCTCGCAAGATTTTGCGGAAGCCGCCGATAACGCGCTCTTATTCAAAGGAAGGCTTTGTGTGCCAGGCAAGGAAAAACTAAAGGAGGAAATCATGTGCAAAGCACATGACAAGCCATATACAGCATATCCCGGAAGCACCAAGATGTATCAAGACCTCAAGAGGAACTTCTGGTGGAATTATATGAAGAGAGAGATAGCCGCCTTCGTGGAAATGTGTTTAAACTGTCAGCAAGTGAAAGCTTTGCATCAAAAACCTTCTGGGTTGCTCCAACCCTTAGAAATCCCTAAATGGAAGTGGGATCATATCAATATGGACTTTGTCGTAGGTTTGCCAAAGTCTAAGCGGGGGAATACCGCTATTTGGGTAATCGTTGATTGATTATCTAAATTAGCACATTTTGTTGCTGTTAAAATGACGGATGGGCTAGATCAATTAGCCCAGCTGTATGTTAAGGAAGTTGTGCGTTTGCATGGAGTACCGGTCTTGATTACATCGGATCGTGATACAAGATTTACGTTAAGATTCTGGAGGAGCCTACAAGAAGCAATGGGATCAAAGCTCAATTTCAGTACGGTATTTTATCCTCAAACGGATGGCCAGTCCGAAAGGACTATCCAGATTCTAGAAGACATGCTAAGAGGAGTAGTTATTGATCAAGGAAACAATTGGGAGGAATTACTACCATTGGTAGAGCTTGCGTACAACAACAGCTACCAGTCATCAATTGGCATGGCCCCTTATGAAGCCCTGTACGGAAGGAAGTGTAGATCACCCTTGTATTGGGACGAAGTTGGAGAGAGAAGGATACTAGGGCCTGAAATGGTCCAGGAAGCTGTCCAGAAGATCGAGCTCATTCGTCAACGAATCAAGGAGGCTCAAGATAGACAGAAGGCTTATGCGGACGAGAGAAGAATGGAGCTCAGTTTCAACGTTGGAGATAAAGTGTTCTTGAAGGTGTCGCCGTCAAGAGGAGTAGTTCGTTTTGGCAAACGAAGCAAGTTAAGGCCCAGATTTATTGGACCTTTCGAGATTCTAGAGAAGGTGAATGAAGTTGCCTACAGGTTAGCCTTACCACCCAACCTGAGTGACGTTCATGACGTCTTTCATGTCTCAATATTGAGAAAGTACGTCTTTGATCCAAAGCACGTGATTAGCAAGGAGAAGATAGTCCTGAATGAGGACTTAGCATATGAAGAGAAGCCCCAGGCCATTGTGGATCGAAAGATCCAGGAGTTGAAGAACAAGGAGATCAGTCTTGTGAAAGTAATTTGGAACCATCATGGTTTCGTAAAAATCGTCTTTTCAGGAAATGTGATCTTAATTCTTTTATGGCCATTCGTGGTCTCGTTAGAAAGGTTTTAACTCAAGGAGTATGCTGATTTTTTCGGATTTTAATTCTGTAGTCATTTGAGTTCCCGGTGATGAAAAACGTATTTAAGGAGCGAATGAATAGTAACTTTTGCGTGCGTTCGTGTTTTGAGAAATTTACGAAATCCTCCTCATTGATCCGAGTCTAGTTCTATCAGGCCCCTCTTATGGGAAATGACTCAAGGATTTCGTTGGCATTCACGGATTTCCATTCTGAGGTCAATCGAACGCTCGACAGCAAAATCTGTTAGTCTGAGTGAATAGTAAAAAGTAATTCCAAAAAGGGAATCTTTGCTCGTCTTTCTTCTAACGACCCCGTCTTCTTCATGAATCAAGTTGGTTCACTAGTATTCGAGCCAATGAGTCTCCCGGTATTTTTAAGTTTCGTGTCTAAGGTCATTTGGACCTCGACATCGAATAAAGCAGCTTTTAACCGAACCCGGAGTAACTTTTACAGTGTTCCCGCACTGAAATGGCTTCTCAAGGAAGCCAAACTCCCTCCTATAAATAGGGGACAACCCCTTTACCTTTTATTTGCTCATTTACCATCCATTTCACTTCTTAGAGAGTGGAAAAGCTTGAGAGAAAAGCTGAGAAAAATCTGTCGAAGTAAAAAGCGTTCTTCGTGAATATTTCGCAAGACAACGAGCGGAGTGGCGTGGAAGGGATGCGGTGAGGGAATGTGCTAGGGACGCCGTTAGGTCATAGCAGGCGGCTCTGCCACCGTTGCGACTCGATGAGACACCGAGCTAGCCACCTTCCTTCGACGCACCTAACCCCGTCCATTCTTATTCGTCGGTCTCGATTCCATTTCTTTTCTATCTTTCAATTCCGCATTTACTTTCTGCTCATCATATTGTTTGTATACTTCATTATTACTCATTTACCTTCCATTAAAGTCGTATTTCGATTCTTATTAAAGTTCCAAGTTAATAACGTTTATGTTATATTGCTCGTTATTATTCCATTATTATTCTTGTCATTAATTCTCGTAATTAATCTCGTTATTCTGTTTAATTTCATTCAAGTTATATTTAAGATTTCGTCGTTATTCTAAATAGTTAAAGAGGATTATCGTGTTTATGTTGTTATAATGCCAAATTTCCTCTAAGGTTAATATATTCCGTTTCAAGTAAAGATAAATTAATGGAGCATGTTTTCAAAATTTTGGTAAAGTGTTCTTCGTGTTCTTCGTGTTCGTCGAAGGAATCAATAAACATGAAGAACCCAGATGAAGATTGCCCTAAAATTGGGCGTAGAGAGAGGGCGTCGAGGGGGGTGTGCTGGGGTGCAACACCCCCCACGGCCAAAGGGCCTCCGTCATCGCAAGGGTGCGCCGCGGCAGGGGGATGCCCGCCGGCGCATAGGGGAGGGCGGGTGCGCGCCAGTGCCGGTGTGCACTGCGGCGCAGTCCCCCCTCCCATGTTGTTTCACGTCGATTCTCCGGCTATTTTCGTACCCTCTTTTCGAGCTTTTCGAGTCGTGTTATTTCCAAGTTATTTCCAAGTTTAAATTTAGAAGACTTCCAAGTTATTTCCGATTTATTTCGAGTAAACTTTTCAAGTTGTTTTCCGTCTAGAACTTGAGAAATCAAGATGTGATGTTCTTCAAATAAATCCTTCTTGAAACCTTTATAAAGTCGTAAAGTCGTGCTATCCATGTTAAGTCCTAGCTAAGGGTATTTAAATTGAGTATTATTTAATTTCTTGTTGTTAGTTAGAAATCTTAGAAGAAGGCCGCTAAGTCGATGATTCGACTTTTGTAGGAGGAAGTGAGCCTCGTGGGAATTCGAAGAAGGATCATCAACTCGTTGCCTCATCTTCTGCTCCATGATCGGGGTGGGTAAATCTATACTCATCTAAAGTTTGAGCTAATAAACTCTAGAAGTATATAGGGCAAATGAGATATCTAAGAAAGCATTTTTGCTCTGCCTGATTGATCTCTATACAAGAAAGGAAGGAAAGGAAGATATTATGTTATAATTGAGCGCTCAAGCATGTTTAGAATGTTTAGAAATGATAGAAATGTTAAAGTATTGTTTATGCTTAGCATGAGATATTTAGAATTGTCTTTAGTTACAATTCGTATTTATTTACGTTCATCTCCTTGTATTTGAATGTTTATACTTTGTTAAAAGCTCGTATAGTTAAGGATTAAGGATTACCTTGTTAGGATAGCGTTAAATCCCTTATAGGCCAAGATCATGCTATATTAAAGGACTAGCCCTTAGACATTGCTCTAAGATTGGTTTTGCTAGCAAGATTAAGGAAGGAAGGAATTTAGCATTTTGCTTAAACAGGATTTGAGCTCAGAACTTTTAAGGGAGTCCCTGCTAGGTTAATTCCCTCGCAAACTCATTTGGATATTTGAGGTAACCCCTCTTCTATCCTATGGCATGCCTAAGGGTGCAGTTGACATCAAGTTTGAGCCGGGATGGGCCCAAAAAGAAAAGAAAAAGGTTTTACGGATATAGAGGGGGCTTTTGCGTTTTGCTCTCCATATACCGTCAGTTAATTGTTGGATATCTTAAAGTTATTAAAGTCTTTTCGTTAAAACCCACTGAGTACATTAGTGCTCATGCCCCCTCTTTTTCAAATGTTTTCGGGTTGAGATGCTGAGGATGTTGGTGACTGTGGATGTGGGTTGGCTGCCAAGATTGTTTTGATGTTATCTAAGTTCTTTTGAAATCCCATTATGTGTTCTGATACTCTGATACACTCTTTCTAATTCCGTTTAAGTTCTATTATGATTATCAAGACTCTATGAATATTCCCCAGACATGATTATATATATATATAAGATGCATATTAAGTTTTATTTCCACTTCTCGAGTATATTTTCCTTTCGCCTATGAAGAGGCTTATTCACATTGATATCTATTTATTCGCTTTGACCTACGAATGGGTCTATGCTTGTTGGTATCTGATTAGTTAGTCGTTTTATTCCGCTAAAGCATGTTTCCTTCTTAATCGAGTAATCTCGAGTATCCTCGTCTATCTTTCAAAGTATATCTTTATTCGTAAAACTTCTTCGTTAATCTTCTGACTTTATTCATAAATCCCTTAATAACACCCTATCCCCATTCGTTAATCCCTATCTCATGACCGGGCTGTTACACTTTTGGCCCAGTTGGTGAAAACCCGAAGTAGGTTTTCATTCTGGCCAATGTCACTTCAAATTCTTCTCCAAGCATACAAAAAGTAATTTTTGAATTTACGGAATCAAGCTTGAAGGTCACCAAGAACTCAAGGCACAAAGGGTTAAAGCCAGCATACTTCAATTTCATAAATTTATCCAAGGTTAACACCTTCAAATATTTCTCAACTTTACTATCAATCTTCAGTGACTTGAACAAATTCCAATCAAGGTAACGAGGGGGTGTAATATGATATTCATTAAAAGCTTAATAACGGTTACCTTCCCCGTGGCTACTGATTTGGAATGGGCAATAATAAAGCTCTTGGAGATTCCTTCATCATCATGGTTGGAGGAGGATGCATTCTTTGTCCTTGGCGGCATTATGAGCTCATGAGCAAGGTGAAGACGGCCTGGAGTCGAGGAAGGGAGCTTGGGACTAAAACATCGGTTTTCTCCTGCTCCGGGACATATCTTCGGATCACTTCATCTTTTCCTAAGTAGAAAAGATATGGATCCTCCCAAAAGTAGTACATACACATTGCCAAAAATCTTTTCCTTTCTTGAAAGGTAAGGTTAGGCCTCATTTTATCACAAGCAAGATAATTAACAATGTCGGCAAACCATGGAGAGGAATTAAGTGCAAGAGTATGCTCATATGGAAATGAATCACAAACAACACCCTTTTCATGTGATAGATCAAAATTTTCATCAACGGGGAGGCGAGATAGATGATCTGCTACCACATTTTCACACCCCTTTCTATCTTTGATCTCAACATCAAATTCTTGCACAAGCAAAATCCACCTAATGAGTCTAGCTTTAGCTTGGGGCTTTGTCAATAAATGCCATAGAGCCACATGATCACTATGCACAATCACTTTAGAGCCTAAGATGTAGGATCTAAATTTATCTAAGAAAAATACAACGGCAAGTAATTCCTTTTCGGTGGTGGTGTAATTTACTTGAGCACTATTCAAGGTGAGGCTAGCATAGTAAATTAAACAAAGAATTTTATCCATACGTTGACCTAAAACGGCACCCATAGTGGAATTTGATACATCACACATGATTTTAAAAGGTAATGACCAATTAGGGGGAATGATAATAGGTGCGGTGATCAATTTCTCCTTAAGAGTATTAAAAGCATGCAAACACTTATCATCAAACTCAAAAGGAACATCTTGAGCAAGTAAATGGCATAGAGGTTGGCTAATCTTGGAGAAGTCTTTAATAAACCAATGGTAAAAACTGGCATGGTCTACAAAACTTCTAACACCTTTAACATTGACGGGTAGAGGTAATTTTTCAATTACATCTAGCTTAGCCTTGTCTACGCTCATTCCTTCTTTAGAAACAACATGCCCAAGGACTATGCCACTAGTAACCATAAAATGACTCTTCTCCCAACTAAGAGTAAGGCTACTTTCAATGCATCTCTTTAAAACAAGTTCTAACTTATCCAAATAATCGGAAAATGAAGACCCAAAGACGGAAAAATCATCCATGAATACTTCAATGAAATCACCAATCATTTCGGAAAAGATAGAAAACATACACCTTTGAAATGTGCCTGGTGCATTGCATAGTCCAAATGGTATTCTCCTACACGTAAATGTGCCAAATGGGCACGTGAATGCGGTCTTAGCTTGGTCCTCCGGCGCTATGGCCACCTGAAAATAACCCAATAAACCGTCAAGGAAACAATAAAAACTATGACCGGCAAGTTTATCAAGTATTTGATCAATGAATGGGAGGGGAAAATTGTCTTTTTGAGTAGCAGCATTGAGCTTTCGGTAGTCAATGCACGATCTCCATCTGGTGGTGGTTCGAGTAGCCACGCACTCTCATTTGTCATTCTCCACCATCGTAATTCCTCTTTTATTGGGCACCACGTGGACCGGGCTAACCCATTCACTATTGGCTATTGGGTATATGATTCCTTCCGCTAGGAGCTTGAGAATCTCCTTCTTGACGACCTCCATCAACACAGGATTGAGCCGCCTTTATCCTTCTCAAACCAGTTAAGTCCCTTCTTCTAGAACGATTTGATGCATGCACGTCGTGGGGCTAATGCCTTTGATGTCGAAAAGATTCCATCTAATGGCTTGTTTGTTTCTCTTGAGTACGGCTACCAAGAGATCTTCTTCATCTTTTTCAAGCCCGGCAAAGATGATCACGGGCTTATTTTTCTCTTCATCGAGGTACATGTATTTGAGGTGAGATGGGAGCTCCTTTAGCTCAAGATTGGGATAAGGCTTCAATTCATCTTCAGTTGAGGCTAGAACTTCCATCAAGCTAATGCCTTCTCCAAGAAATATCTCTAACTCTTCGGCGTCCAACTCATCTCCCCCACACTTGAGGTTTGCTTCTTCCATTGCTATCTCATTGGACAAGGTTTCACTCCTCCTTGTGGAGCCAATTTCCTGCAAAAGAACTTCCTCGGCCAAGAGATCAATAGCATCTATAAAAGAGCAATTTTCCTTAAATGAGGAGACGGGAATAGCCTTATTTTCATACACGGAAAAGGACACGGTTTCTCCTAACACTGACATTTTCAAAGTTCCATTTTTAACATCAATCAATGTGTTAGTTGTAGCCATAAAAGGTCTACCCAATAGAAGTGTGTGCTCATTTCCCGTTTCTTGGACATCACCCACATCCAACACAACAAAATCACCCGGTATAATAAAATCACCCACTTTAACTAGAATTTCTTCTATTATGCCTCTAGGATATCTCACGGATCTATCCGCCAATTGTAGACAAATTCTAGTTGGTTTCAATTCCCCCAACTCTGGTTGTTTAAAAATAGAGTAGGGCATCAAATTAATTCCGGCTCCTAGATCTAGCATACCACATGCTTCTTTACCATTTCCCAAGGTAATTTTAAGAGTAAAACTACCTGGATCATGAAGCTTGGGCGGTAGCTGTTGTTGGATTGCACTCGCCACTTCGGACACCACAATCTTCTCATCATCCGCAAACTTCCTCTTTTTGGAGGCTAGTTCTTTGAAGAACTTAACATAGGCCGGCACATTGCGGATGACGTCGAGGAGTAGAACGTTGACGTTCACTTTGCACAAGAGCTTGTAAAACTCTCCGAAGCATCTCCACTTACCTTGTCAACTCGGCTAGTTACCTCGTTACATCATAACTAGGGTTGGCTTCATTGACGGAAGCTCTCTTCCCCCTAGCACTATTTTGTTGAGAAGTCGTGGCCATTGTCTCATAGATATTTGAGACTTCTTCGGCGGTCCGACCTCCAATGTCTCCTCCCGCGGCATTGTCCACCATGTATTGGAAATTTTGAGAAAGCCCATCGTAGAAGAATTGGTTGAGCAACTCGGGTGCAAGGTGGTGGTGCGGGAATTGTTGTTGGAGGCCTCCAAATCGATCCCAAGCTTCATGAAAAGCTTCACCCAGAGATTGGGCAAAGGTGACGATTTGAGCTCTCAAATCTTGGCTCTTTTGATTTGAATAATACTTGGCCATGAACTTCTCATAAACGACATTCCAATTGGCGTAAGTTGGCCGGGAGTAACATAAACCATGTCTTTGCACGATCCTTCAAGGTGTAAGGAAAAAATCTCATCTTCAATTGGTCTTCGTTCAATCCTTGCAAAGGAAAGGTTTGAACCACGACATAGAACTCACGGATGAAGTTCAAAGCATCTTCAGCCGGCATCCCGTAAAAGGATGGTAGTTGGCTAAAATGAATGTTCTTCAATTCGTAGTTCCTTGCGGCCTCTCCAAGAACTATACAAGATGTCGATGCCCCTATCACGGGATGAGCGAAATCCCTCATATTCCTAGCCGCATTAGCATTGGCGTTGTCAAGGTTGAGTTGGTGGGCTTCCATCTCTTCTTCCCAAGCAAATACGTCAAATCTCCTTGGTCTATGGATGTTGTCAAATACGGGGGCAAATCTCCGATTGAGACTTTGTCTCACTAGCATACACAACGATAAACACAAACGAGATCACACGTAACTATGGGACAAGAGGTGAAAGCTTAACAAAAACACAAGAAAATAAATACAAAGACCAAATCAAACTAAACAACTCAAAGATACAAACACTAGACAAACACAAGATCACAAACAAGAAAATAAACACAAAGGCAATTATAGCACAAAAAGATAATTAACCTAAAGCCTTCCCTGGCAACGGCGCCAAAATTTATTTCGTGCAAATGCAACAAATTATATTTTCCGGTTTAGACTCAACTCGGTAAACTACTTCAAACTAAACCCGCAATTGAACGGGGTCAATCGTAGAAGTGATGAGCTAACCCGAGTCAAACTCTCAAGGAAGACTTCTTGTGGGCAATTATCTTAAGACTATGCATGCGAACATGTTGAACAATTTGAATGAATCCTAAACACTCTAAACATGGATTTGATAATTGATTTTAACTAAAGAATTCAAACAAGCAACTCAACTAATAAAATGCAAATAACAACAATAAGATCAAGATTGAGGAAAAGATTATTATAAGAGTATTAGGGTGTAGATTCTCTCATTGGTTTATCACTAAGCCTATTTTAAGTTGGTTATATTAATCTCGAACACACAATAGACCCCTCAAGCAGTTTAACTTCAATTCCTGTCACCGTCTCTCCATTAAACCCCTATCGACTATATTATATGAGCAAGATTAATATTTTAGGCTTATGAACCCAATCCACCTAACGTTGAAGGAACCTAGGTCGGGATTTAGAATCATCTTTCGGTCTCATCTAAAACCTAGCAATGTTTAAGTAGTGATCAAATACTTCAACATAATAATCACAATTCCAACAACAACAACCAACCTTAACAATCATAGATCAAAACCAACTCGATCCTCTACCCCCCAATAGAGAGATTAGCCCATAACCAAGCTCAAAACAACACAAATAGCATAAAAGTATGTCATCACATAATCAAATGAAAATAGCATATACTTCTACAATATTTAATATCCTTCAAGAGTTTGGGACAAACCCCCACAAATCATCTAAGATATAGAAATAAAATACCAAAAGAAAGGCCTCCTAACGAGCCTAGCTTCCGCGGACGGCTCGTGGTTGGATTTCTTCTCGTCTCTTCTTCTTCCACCTTAGTTTGTTTGCCTCTTGTCTTTCCCTTCTCCTCTTCTCTTGAATGGTGGTGGTGATGGTGAAAATGGTGTAGAAAGTAGTGAAGGTGGTGGTGGTGTGTAGAGAGAAAAATGGAGAGAACGGATGGAAAAGATGAAGTGTAGTGTGTGAATGAATGAATGGTGATATCCCTCAAAGTCAAGAGGAGATATATCAAGAGAGAGAGAGAGAGAATCGATTGATAGATAGAGAAAGAGGAGTGGAGTGGTGAGAGGTATGGGAGGTGAGGGGTGATGAGATGGGTGATGATGAGAGAGCATTAAATGAGAGGGATTTGTGGAAGATTTGGTGGAAGGCTTAGGGGAACAAAAAAATCCAAAGCTAGAATATTAGGGGAATTAAACCCTATATTTGTATACCTAAGATTAGGAGAGCCAAAAGGTCCCCTTCCATAAGATTAAATCAAACAAGCCATGTGAGGAAAGTTGAGAGGAAGAACCTTGTGCAAAATATTGGTGAAAACTCAGAGGTCAAGTGCACGTTGAGGACTGATCGGGGAGGAACAGGGTGCCCCACGCACTGACGGGGTGGCGCGCGCTCGCAGAAGCTTGCGCGCTCGTGGGCTGCTTTCCGCGGAGAGCACCTTCGTGCGGTCGCGGGGCTTGGGTGCTGCGCGGTCTCGTGGCTTGTGCGGCCGCGTGGTTCCGTGTCTTGTTCTTCCGGCTCTTCTCTTCTATGAAGGGCTTGTCTTGTCCTCGCCACCTTAATGCCTAAATCGTGTTTTTGCAAACAAAAGCTCAAGTTTTTCATAACTTGGCATATTCCACCAAAAGAGCAACAAGTGAAGATTAGACGCACAAAATTGACACAAAACACACTAAAAAAAATATTAAACATATCTTACCAAATATACAAAATTCCTATAATAAAACAACACAAACAAACACTAAACAATACTCATACAACAATCACAAGAAAACTAGCATCAAAATCCATAAAGCATGATCAAGAATTTAATTTTAATTTCTTCAAAATCAATTTCCACTAAATCATGCATAAGAGCAGCATAACAACTATTTTCTATCCCTAAAACTCAAGCATAGTAATCAATAGTCAATTATTGAGTCTAGAAATAGAATTCCATAATTTCTAAGTAAAGATGCAAAATAATACAAGAAAAAGAGGAAGAAGGTGAGTCGGCGTTGTGGTGATTGTGGTGGATTTGACTCGCAGCTGGAGCTGGATACACGTTGGAGTCGCATCTATTGGGCTAGGGACTTGGGTTGAGTCGAGTAAAGGTGAGCTAGGTTTGGGCTTTGTTGAGTCAGTTGGGTTTGGAGTCGAGTCAGAGCAAGGGGATGACGGGTTGTGATCGTCGATATCAGGTTTGGGTTGCACCTAGAACTCAGTTAGCTTTGGGCCATCTTCCTTGTCAACCCATGAGAGATGTAGTTGGGTCGGTAGTGGTTGCTCGCCGAAGATTAGGTGGAGAAGATCGCAGGGTGAGAGTAGTCTTGTTGTAGAAGATGATGATAGAGAGAGAATGGCAGAAAATTTGGGGATCTCCATTTTTATTTCTTATATACACTAGAGAGAGAGAGAGAGAGAGAGAGAGAACAAGTTGTAATAAGGATTTGAAATTCCAATTAGGCCATAAATTTCTAATTTTCAGATTATTTTTTTAAATTAAAGTTGGCCAAAATTATTTAATTAAGATTATTTGTCCTGATACTAGGTGTGGCGCAATTAGGACACTCGTCCATTTTGTGATCATCTGCTCAATTTTACGTGCTCATTACTCTCAGGTGGGTGAAATTATTATCTTCGAAATAAAAGTATATGTTATGTATCTTTGAGTCAGAAATGTTTTTAATCCAACTTGAATTGTCGTGGATGGAATGTGGATAGCGTTTTATACGCATCATATCAGAATAGCGTTTCATACGCACAGAAGCATTTTATACGCACCAGAATATGTCCTATGAATAGTTCAAGATGTATTCTAGAATCAGAAGAAGAGTACCCTAAATCCATTATTCCTACAATTTATTTCAGTTGGATAAATAGAAAAAATGTTCATGATCCCCCACCACTGAGTACGTTTTAAGAGTGCTCACCCCACAATTTTAAATGTTTTCAGAATAAAAAAATATTTGCATGTAGACAATATAAAATAAATAAAATATGTAAATAATATCAATGATAAAATAAGAATTGATATATCAAAAAAATTAAAAAAGAGTAACATTTTAAATTATAGAATTTAGGATGTTACATTTCGATTCTCTCTTCTGCATTTTTATAGTTTCGAAAATACAACATACTTGATAATTCAATTCAGTTTAATTAATTACATATGCATGCATCAAATTTGATATACATGAAGTTAAGATTAATGAGCAACCAATTAGATCATGTGGTGGTTTAATTCGAAAAAACCCCAACAGAAACCAATAGCACTACTATTATTTGCATAACTAATAAATATACAATCAATTGTTTTTGGTCCAATCTTTCACCTTTTGTTGGTGTAAGTATCGCTACCTTGGAAAGACACCCCTCACACTCGCAAGTATTTATAAGATGGTGGTCTTCCATGCCATAACTCATATGGGTTTTTATCTAACATCTTGCGGGGCACCTTATTTAAAAGGTAGTTGGTTGTCAAGACAACTTCCCCCCACATGTTTTGAGGGAATCCAGAACTCAATACCAACGCATTCATAATTTCTTTCAACATTCTATTTTTCCATTCTGTAGTGCCGTTTTGTAGCAACGAATAAGGTACAGTGGTTTCGTGCCTTATTCCATTTTCAGCACATAAATTAGCAAAAGGTGACTCATACTCACCTCATCTATCACTTTGTCACCTTAATCTTTTTACTTAGCTGATTCTCAACTTTAGTTTTATAGAGAACAAATTTATCTATTGCTTTATCTTTACTTTTGAGAAGATACACATAGCATAATTTAGTGCAATCATCTACAAAAGTAATCAAATGCTTATTTCCACTTCGTGTGGGAACTGCCTTTAAATCACACACATCTGTGTGAATTAGGTCAAGTGGTTCAATATTTCTTTCGATAGTTTGGAAGGATAACCGAGTTAACTTAGCTTTAACACAAGTTTCACACTTATGTGTTATGTCAATATGGAGCATAGGTATGCTTTTCATACTCATTAACCTGCGCAAGGTATTAAAGTTGACATGTCCTAGTCTACCATGCCACATAATAGAAGACTCAAGTATATAAATGGAAGAGTTCACTTTATTATTCTTGGCTGACTTAATAGTCATTATATTGAGCTTAAAAAGCCTATCACATTCATAACCCGTTCTAACAAACACTCAATTCTTGGTCAAAATGACCTTATTAGACTCAAAGACAATGCTAACATGTTTGCTTAACAGTGAAGCAGACACAAGATTCTTACGAATCTTTGGAACATACAACACATTGTTGAGAGTCAGCTCTTTCCTTGAGGTCATCTTCAGAACCACCTTTCCAAAGCCTTTCACAATTCCTTGTTTGAACACACATGCCGAGTAGCACTTATATCAACCTATAATTCTCAGGGGTTTAAACCAACAAGGTTCACCTCGGAAATTACTGCAGCCAGATGCATCTCTTCAACATCCATGGAGAGGTTTTCCACCATGTGTGCTTCTTGGCTCTTCTTTGGCTTTGTACAATCGAAAACCTTGTGACCATGCTTGTCATTGTTGAATCATTTCCCATTGAACTTCTTCTTGAAGTTCTCCTTCTTCGGTCCTAATGTCTTTTTCCCTACAAAATTAGGTTTCTTATTAAAGTTATTAAATTTGCCTTAGCCTCTGGAGGAGTAAACAACTTTTTATCATAGCTCTTGTTATCTTCTTCAATGCGAAGTCTAACGATGAGTTCTTCAACAGTCATGTCTTTTTTCTTATGAGTCAAGTAATTCTTGAAATCTTTCAAATTCAATGGTAGCTTCTCTATGATAATAACCACTTAAAAATTTTCACATCTTCAGAATGAATGTCGTGTAATATTATTTGGAGCTCTCGCACTTGGCTGATCACAGTCTTTGAATCAACTATCTTATAGTCAAGAAATCAACCTACAAGAAACTTCTTCGCTCCGGCATCTTTAGTCTTGTATTTCTTCTCTAAGGACTCTCATAGTTCCTTGGCCGTCTTGATTGAGCATTACACATTATATAGTGTATCCACCAAACAGTTCATCACATAGTTCTTGCACATGAAATCCGAGTGGTTCCATGCATCAAGCGCAGTAACAGCTTGAGCATCAGCAATCGCCCACAACGTCGGAGGGTCTTCAGTCAAGAACTGCGTAAGGTTCAATGTTATTAAGTAGAACAACATCTTTTGTTGCCACCATTTGAAATTTAAGCCATTGAATTTCTCCGGCTTGTCAGCATGATTCACAAGAACATTGATAGTACCGATCCTCACAGTGGCAGCAACGGCGGTAGTAGCATTAGCGGTAATGTTGTTCATCTGTTCACTAGACATGTTGAACACTAGGATTTTCCAAGTAGAGTTTGGTTTAAGATTGTTGATTCTAGTTGAACAAAACAATGAAACAATGTAAAAACTACAAGAGTTGTAGATCAAAATAAACACTTGAAATAAATTAAAGATCAAAATAACATGAACAAGTTTATAGGAAACCCGAGGCCTGTGAAGATCGAAGTTTCCTTAATTAAACCAAATTCACCCCGTATGAACGTTTGATTCCTGAGATACAACGGATATACTGGAACTTTTCCCGGCGAACTGAACACTATGCTTGAACTTGATCAAAAAGAGCTAGAACTCAAAAATTTGAAAGACAATCTTCAAAACACGAACCAGAACTAGAACTCGAGCTTGCTCAAAGAGAGAATACAGAACTAGAGAAGAGAGGAAAATAGAATGCTATGGTGTCTTTACAAATGAGGAATGAGGCCACCTTTTATAGGCTCCAAAGTGTGACCTCTCACTTATTCACCATTAACTCTCAGTAAGCTCCAAAGATGAAAGGTTGTCATTATGGCAAACATTTGGGCTCTAGGGTTTTGGAAAATTATAGATAAAAATTCAAATTTCCTTCACATTTTTCATATTTTTTCCAACAAATTAATCATTTTTAAATATATATATATATATATTCACAAATATCATGTATCGCGATCTTTGCGGTTATAGGTGCTATCTAGAATAGGGGGAATTCTATCCTACATATTGGGGAGCTACCCATCTATCACAATAGATTCAATAGACCTATTATGACACTTCTCAATATCATAATAAATCTATTGTAACAGATGGGTGGTACCCCAAGAGTAGGTAGAATCCCCTTGTAATAGAATATATAGAATATGTGGTTCCCTAATCTAATGATTTTCACGTTCCACAAAATTGATTGGTGTATATCAAGCACGACTGCACCAGTCTTTATCAACAAAATTATAGGTAAATTTGACTAATTGTTATCATTTATTCTCTCCTATGGTGTGGTTTGGGTGTTGCTTGTTAGGGTTTTGAAGTTAGGAAAATTTCAAATTCTGGCTACAATGTGTATTTTGTTTTCATTTCTTCTCAGTATGTAAATATCTAGTAATCTGGCACGCTAATTTAAGATTTGAGCACGAACATATTACATTTAATGTGATTTTTAAACCTAATTTTGCGAAAAAATTGGAAGTTTCCAAATTGCTACAAATTGAAAAGTACAATTATTATTGCAACGTTTTAAAAAGTGGTGTCGAAATTGAAAATTGTATCAGAAGTAAAGATGCAATTAACCCATTTTGCTTAGTATACAATATGTACACTTGGAAAAAGAATTCACGTTTGATTTCTATGAGAAATATTCAAGAACATCGAATTTACTATAAATTAAAAAATTGTATTATTATTGCAACTTTTTTAAGTTGGGGTGTAAATACAAATAGAGTCAAATGTACTGCTTTTTTGCAATTAACCCTTAAAATAATGTTTTGGTAAAGCATTCGATTCTCGTAACTCTAAAAACAATGTTAAAGCTACGTTTCGTTTTTTTGAGTTGGGCGAAGCTAATTTATATAGAGTTGATTAAAATTTAAAGAAATAACGATCCTATATGCCTGTAATATATTTTCAACAAAGCTATGTTAACACTATCCACTTATTATATTAATTAAATATTTTATTATTTTTAAAAAATATTGATTAAAAAGTGTTGATGTAGCATTATGTCACCCGTCGTGAGATAATACCAGATCCCTTGTTATTTTCCATGATGGTATCTTCCGTGTCAAATCATCATTTTTTTTAATTTTTAATTTAAATTCTGCATTTAGGATTCATCCATCCCTAATTATTAAGGCATGTGTTAAAAAAATTAAACATAGACTGTGATCCCATGAGATTTGGTGGGATAGAATTTCCCCTCCATTAGTAGTAGGACCATTACCGTGGCTTTAATGCAGTAATAACTACGCCACTCTGGATTCATTTTCGAAAGGAAATCACAGATCATACGCCTCACTCACTCCAATCTACAACGTCATCGTAGCCGTTGATTCTTCAGCCCATCCAACCATCTATATTGATTC
This sequence comes from Perilla frutescens, assembly GCA_026008535.1. Classification (NCBI taxonomy): domain Eukaryota; kingdom Viridiplantae; phylum Streptophyta; class Magnoliopsida; order Lamiales; family Lamiaceae; genus Perilla; species Perilla frutescens. The sequence goes on along the minus strand of BRKX01000003.1, from coordinate 28,986,816 downwards.
TCAATCCCTCCCTATCTGTAATGTTTTTTGTTTGAAGACGCGGCTGCTGAAACGATTTTCACGTTTCACTAAATCGATTCGTCTATATCATCCACCACCCTTTTATTTTTTTCCTCCAAGAAAGCTCTTCTTTTGTTTCTGCTTGAATTGAAGAAGAGCATGGAAAATCAGGGGAAAAGGGTTTTGCTGACTTCCAATGGCGACGACATTTCTCTCAACATAGCTCGCAATTTAGCTCAGCGGGGATGCCGGTATTAACTTTTGACTCTTGTCATTGATATTTAGCGCTGTGATTTTTCTTTTGGTTTTGGTTATAGTTGATCGGCGTTTGCTTGTTGGATGTAGGTTGGTTTTGATGGGGAATGAGGGGCAGCTGCGGAGCGCGGCGGAGAAGATTAACGATTCGTTGGACGGCGTCGTTCTGGTGGAGGTGGTGGGTTTGGATATGGAGGATGAGAGAGAAGGGGCTTTCGATGAAGCGGTGGTGAAGGGAAGGAGACTCCTCGTCGGAGTGGATGCTTTAGTCAACTGTTACTCTTACGAAGGTCAATCCATTGTGTTTCCTTTATTATTATTATTATTATTATTATTATTATTATTATTATTATTACATTGGAAATTGGATGCAACTATTACAATATCATATATCTAACTGGCCAAATATATTTACTTATTTACTTAATTTTAGTCTGTATAATTTGCAAATATGTCCTAAACTTACAAAATGTCGAAAAAATGTTATCGAGTTACATTTCCAGTGTTAGGTTGTTGACGAATCACGTTCGAGTCGAATGACGTGGAAAATCATATTCCGTGGTTAAATATAATTTTCCACGTTAGACTCCCTCCTGGCTTGTCAGCAACCGATACCGAAAGTTTAATTCAACGACATTTTTGCAAAAAAGATAAAAAAATATTATATATTTTTTTTTGAAGTGCTGAACGTTTTTGCAAAGGGAAATAAAGTTGAAGACTCGGGCAATTTGCATAAACCATTATCCTGGTCTGCAATTACAACACATCTTATATAAATGGTGCAATTACACACCACCACCGTGAATTATTTTTTGCAACTAGAGCATACCTAGATTTTTTCAATGAGATGAAACGATGTAATTTTATCTTGATAAAGTATATATGATGTTATAATTACAAAATATTAGATGGTGATGTTGTAATTGCAAATTAAGGGTAAAAATTGCTTTATTTGCGGAATTAACCCTAATCTAATAACCCAATTGTGAGCAACTTAATAATTTGTGTCCCGGTTATATTTTAGAGATGGTCTTTGGAATGTCCAACATATATAAGACCTTGTATATATCAGACGAAAAAAGTATTACTTATAAATTAAAAAATATTATTTATAATATTAAAAAGTATCATGTTTATTTTTATTACGGCAAAAAACAAATAAGTACACACAAAAACGGTGACATTTTTGTAATTATTACTACATTTTTTGGATTGTAAAAATTATCATTTCTAACTCTGAAAAATATCACAAATTTCTATATGACGGTGACTTTGCCTATATTTTATTATGTGTAGATACAATCATAATAATTGTTCTTATTGATGCTGATATGAATCTTCTATATATGAGAGATTATTTTGTAAACTGATGTACAATCAAATAAAATAGGAGACGCTTGTAGATTGACTTAATAGATTGGTAAAGAGAAAATCTCGAATTGCACATTTCATTTTCGAATGACTGCAGCACATATATAGATACACTATTTGCCTTCTTTTTCACTTATGTATATATTGATCTCGCATATCAGTTACGTTATTTACTGTTAGCAAATTACCTGTTTCTAACACAAACTAAATTCCGGTGTAAAGTTAAGAAGAAAAGGCACTTCTCCACTTGTAGTAGAAACTAAAGCTGCGATGGATCGCAAAGATTGCAATGAATGCATTAGCCAGCAGCAGTTGCATTTATTTGTGTTTTGTCCTCGTTCGTACTCCTAAATGCAGTTCACTATGTAGTTAGATTACAATGGTGTTAGGTGATTGATATTTTCGATTAGACCTACTGCTATGTGTCTTTTACCCTGGTTTTTTTTTTTTTTTGCACATTCTCTATGTATGAGCTGAAAAGGGAGTCCTTTAAACATGATATATTGTGAAGCAGGGAAGATGCTAGACCCTCTTTCTCTATCTGAGGATGAATTCAAAAAGATTAGGAGGATCAATTTCATGGCTGCTTGGTATCTTTTAAAAGCTACGGGTAAAGCAATGCGGGATCAGAAATCTGGTGGTTCCATTGTATTCTTGACCTCCGTAATTGGAGCTGAAAGAGGGTTGTATCCAGGCGCAGCAGCGTATGGTTCGTGTTTGGCTGGCGTGCAGCAGCTAGTACGGGTAAGTTTCACCTCATTTTCGGATAATTCAGTGCATATATCAAGTGTGCAAATGGATATGAAAACGGCTTGATAGATTGCATTAGCAATAAGTTTTTCCTCCAGATTGAATCTTGTTTGTTTTCTTTTCTCTACACGAATGCTGGGAAATTAGCAGTAGAATTAGCTTTAAACATTTGCACCAGGAACACATGAACGCACAACCACCCTCAGCCCTTAATGAGGTGGTTATTTATTTGGATTTTACATGAGTGTTTAAGCCTATGCTTGGCAGACGTCGGCACTGGAGATAGGGAAGCATCAGATAAGGGTGAACGCGATAGCTCGTGGGTTGCATCTTCAAGATGAGTTCCCGGTGTCCGTGGGCAAAGAAAGGGCAGAGAAATTGGTGAATGAAGCTAATCCGCTACGTCGATGGCTCGACGTTAAAAACGATTTGGCATCGACGGTAATTTATCTGATAAGTGATGGTGCACGCTACATGACCGGAACCACCATATTCGTTGACGGCGGCCAGTCTTTGGTAAGGCCTCGCATGAAATCCTACATGTGAAGCGAGTTTTTGATGATGTTGGTTTGCTGTAAGTATGATATTACAATCACTGAATTGGCTAAATCAACTTATAAACAACTAAATGTATTTTTTGCGCTGTATGTTCCTTGATTTTTCCTAGTGCACGTAACAGCTGAATAAAATTGGCCAACTCCTATTTCAAATATCTAATGCGCGTGCCCACCAAAGTCTCTGAAAACTTCAGAAACATAAGGCTGAATCTCTTTGGCAACAAAAACATCAACATAAGTAATTTTGTTCCATGTCTTTTATAGTGTCAAGATTTTGGATCATCATTATGTAGTGGACAGTAGGAATCTTGTAATTTTTTGTATTTTTATTTAATAAAGGTGTGAGCTTGATACTAGGAAATGGTAGAAAATATTAGAAGAAATGGACGACGAAGGAGAAATAAGGGAGAGAATCAGATTTATCTAATTACTTGCCACTTTCATTAATAATTCTGATATTTGTAGTCCTATCACATGGTTGCACTATAATCCTAAAGCATATGCTAAAATAAACATGAAATAAAGACAGCCAATTAACATTTGGGCCACTTCTATTAGAATAAACATAAACATTGGGCCGCAACCACTGGAACGGCAATCCTATACTCAGTGACCCCTTCTTGACCCAAATTGACTTCTTTTTTACCGGCAGCTTAACCCAAATTATTTGTGAGAACTCTCAAATCAAGATTCAACATTTTTTCCCCTCACAAACCCTAATCTCCAATTCACCCTCTTCAGTAATGTTCATGATATTACCCCTTCCATTCAAAGATCCTTGTCCATAAGGATTTGTTTCGCCAAATGCCCAAACCAAAAAATTCGAATCTTCCCAGGTAACTATATCTTACTTCAATTCATCCCAAATAACCAATTTTTGCAGAATCTCAAACTTACATCGTCTAACTACTCTCTTTACTGGTACTGCACATGGTTTGATGATAAAGATTCATTCTTCATCATGGGAGGGCAAAGTTTCCGAGGGTTGGATATAGTCGCTCAATACCTTCTTCAGCAGCGACACATGGAACACAGGGTGGATTTTCATCCCTTAAAGTAATTCTAGGCGATAGGCCACGCTTCCAATCTTCTTTGTGATACAGTAGAGGATGTACTACCTAGCCAACAACTTCAAGTTCTGTCCAAGAACTACGGAGTTCTATCGAAAATATTGTAAACATTAGGAACACAATCCAATATTTCAAATTTTCTTTCAGTTCTTTTCAAATTAGCGTAGACCTTTATGTGATTCTGGACTGCCTATCGATTAGACATAAATTTTTGTCGTTCTTCAATCACCTCTTTGAATTTAGTATTAGCTATAGATATGTACAAAGTGAGTGTTGTGGAGGGGGTACTCGTATCATGCCTCAAAAGGATGATTTCAGACTCGAGTGGTAATTGGTATTATACCAAAACTTTGCCAGTGGCAACCACTTAGATCATAGCTTGGGGTGGAGATGAACGATGCACCTTAGAGAGGTCTCAAGGCACTAATTCACCATCTCAGTTTGTCCATAGGGTGATATGCAGATGTCATATCCACACTAGTTCCCATAAGTTATAACTCCTACCCAAACAAACTGATAAAAACTTTATCTTTGTCAGTCCCAATGCTGAGTGGTTGTCTATGTAGTCTTTAGATGGAGGCTATGAAGACTTTAGCAACAAATTGAGCAGTGTAGGGTGTGCTATGGGAATGAAGTGCCCATATTTTGTGAGCCTATCCATCACAACCACTAGAATTATATCATTCTTGAAGGACATGGCAATCCTTCAATAAAGTCTATAGAGATATGAGTTCAGGCCTGGCTGGGGATCTACAAGGGCTGTAGCAAGTCAAGATACAGCCCTCATGTAGGTTTACTAACACAACAAGTGGTACAGTTGTTCACCCTCTTAATCACGTCATCTTTCAAGTGTGGTCAGTAGAAAAGCTCTTCAATCCCACATAAGTTCCATAAATGCTAATATGTATCCCATAAGAGGTGGTTTGCATCTCTTGTAGGAGTAGCTGCTTGATATTAGTACCACTACCTACAACAATTATGCCCTTATATTTAAGTAATTTATCCAGCAATTCATAGTCTGAATAAGTGCCCTTGTTCAATATCTTAGAATTTATCACCTTGGTGCACATGGTGTTATCCTTATAGCTATACATAATTTGTTGCATCCAAAAAACACTACAATGGTAATAGCGCGACTGACAAATGTGTATTTTACATAACTTTCAGATATGATTTGATGATGTTTAGAATGTTAATTGTGTAGTTTATAAAGCTTTTATGCTTAATTTTTTATCATTTTAATTTTTTATGTTTTTGCTAGTTTTGCATTAATAGTTGTGAATTAATTGAATATTTGAAGTAAAATAGTCAAATATGAGCATGGAGAGTTGAAGGAGGATCCAAATAGGCTCTGAAACTACACACGGTGCGAGGTATCCATTTTGCAAACCTTCACAGTAATGTTTTTAAATGTTTATGATAAAGTTCACTATAAAGTATACGAATGTTATTATGAACTTAATAGTAAATGTAGAATGTAAAACACAGAATGAGTTGGTAACTCTATTCAATCAATCGATCTACGTCAGGGGGACTTGTTAGGTCCGTGAAAAATAATTCACTATACCGATGCAATGTTTACTTGAGATATTACACGCACCTGACCTCCCATCACTCGATACCCGTTCTTCCCGTATACTCTCTTTTGATGAATTGAACTGTAAGATCCCCTCACAACCTAGACTCTCTCTATCTAGTTCCCACAAAAAATATTTTCTGAGACTACTTTTGACAGTGTATGAAAAGAGTTTCAATGCACGAATACTAGAACACTAATCTCTTGCCTAACAAAGATGACGGAAACTATGTGTCTCTTTAAACAATTACAGCTCTTAAGAATTATATGCAAAATCTATCTATTCAGTCCATTTGATATGTCTAACAAGTTTTGATCCCAGACTATTTATTAAACAAAGATATAGTCTTAACATGAGAATCAGAAGTCCTAATCCTATCGGATATCTTATAAGGAAATTTACTTAAATAGACAAACCCTTGATCCGCGGAGAGCCTTGTTAGAACTCTTCCATCTTTAGATATCTATCTTATCTCCAGTCACATGCTCTCCAAGCTGATTAAGACATCTTCTAGAATGATCTTAAATCTCTTCTTAGTTGGCAAACTTCAAAAAACTTCAATGATCTTAGAAGAAAATAATATAGACAAAGATGTTCATGCAAACGTTCATGAACGGTACAATGAACATTGTTGATCTTGAACGTTCATATTAGATAGCACAACGGAATGTCTTGTATGTTCACAAGCTGACTTTTAGCTATTACTTAAGCTAGCTGGCAGTACTCAGTATGTTGAACAATCTCAGTTGTGTCTCGATGCACAACCGCCTTCATCTTCAACTCAATCTAATCTTCCTGCTTGAGTTGTCTTCGTCTCGTTCATGTACATCTTTATGAACGTTGTCCAGAAGAACAAGTGTACTTGAAAAAACCAAATACTTAGTGATGATTCTATACCATAAAGATTAATGATAGGTCCAAAGTTAAGAGTGTTTGACCTGGGACAATGGTAGGATGGGTGACCCCTTAGGAAGTTTATCAAGGAGCGTATAACTGAGGACAAAGTACACTGGAAAGACTCGTGTTGGTCTGTGGAGATAGCCATCAATCCGGTAGTCGCGTCGTCATAGGGTGGTATCAGAGCAGGTCTACCTTTCTGTGGGCCTGTATTATTTTCAAATATGAATTTACATAGACAAATTTTATGTGAAAATGCAATTTAAAATCCAATGGTCCATTGTCTAGGCCATGCCTACTCCAAAAAGGTACAAAAGATTTACTTTTTATATTGATATGTATTCATATGCAACAATATAATGACACAATTGAAGATTATATTTGGTAGTTTGAAGAAAAATGTGATCCATAGCATATTGAAAGTGTTTCATAATAATTGCATATAATGTCCCTTTTAGATCATGATCTACCTTGTATATCTAAACCTTGATTTATTTTAAATGTAAGTAGATTCAAGTAAGACTGCATTACTTCTATAAGCTCATAGAATCTTATAGTGACTATGTGAACCTAAGAGAATCCTCTGTGAACTATAAATGAACTGTACTGGAACTTCAAATTTGTTATAGAATATTTTAGTAGGTGATTAGTTAAAAAAAAGGAATTTCTATTGGAAGTATATAAAATCATATGAGCTAACCTTATGGATACTCTCGATAATTAAATATTATGTGAATGGTTGGAAAGTGGTTGGGTGTTCAACAAGACAAGTTGTAATGAGTACAAGGCTATGTGGCTTTGTCATTTAAAAAAAAGCAAGTTAAAGTCTTAGATGATCGATTTAAAATTTTAGAATATCGACTTGATTTAATAGGTTGAAACGTGCTTGGGAGTATATTGATTAAGCTGATGTGTTGGTGGGTTTATTTTAAAGCTAAATTTCTTTAAACACCTTGAAGTTTTTGTTAATCTATTCGAAAAATTTGAAATATTGACTTGAATTATTAGGTACAGTTGTGAGCATTGTAAATAAATTTATGTGTTGGTGGAGAATATTTTTAATCAGAAATATTGTGATTTGTTTATTTATTTTACTAAGAAAAATTAGTTAAAATTTATTGAGTAACGAACTCTTCCCATTTCAAGATCAGGGCGTCACATTGTTGGACCTGTTAGAGTGGTTGGAGCACTAAGAATAAATGCCCTCAATTTTGAGGTAAAGACAAGACTGATTCACATGGTACAACATAATCAGTTTGGTGGCTATCAGACAGAAGATCCCAATGCTCATCTATTGTAATTTCTAAAGATCTATGGCATAATCAAGATCAATAGAGTCTCGCATGATGATATCAAGTTGCGGCTCTTTTCCTTTTCTCTAATAAATAAAGTAAAAAATCGGTATCTATCGATCGACCACAACACTATCACCAATTGGGAAGATCTCAGAAAAAAAAAATTCTCTACAAGTTCTTTCCCCCAAGAAAGACTATCAAGTTGTAGGCAAAAACCACCCAATTTGTTCAACTACCAGATAAGTCAATTTATGAAGCTTGGGAGCTTTACAAGGACTTGCCGAGGAGATGTCCACAACATGGTTTTATTAAGGCAAAATAAGTGTGTCATCTTTGCAAAGGATTCACTATAGCCATGAAAATGGTAATCGATGCCTCTGCTGGATGATCTCTACTGGCAAAAACTTCAAGAGATGTAATGAAGATATTGGAGGACCACTACAAAGAAGGTGACAGCAACAGAGACCAGTGAGATGACCAAAGCTTTAATAGCTGAGAATGAGGATTTGAGAAATCAAATTTGTTTGCCGAAAAAAATCAGAGCTAAAGAGAAGGAATAGCTTATCCAAGCATCAGAAAAGCAGAACTGTGCTGAGAGGTGAATTATATAAACCCGAGAAACTTCAACAGAGGAAATCAATATGGAGGTACACAGTACTATCCCGAGATAAGAAATCATCCTAATTTATCTTATGGAAATCCCAACAATTTCCAATAGCCTCCATCAAGTTTCTCTATGACCAATTGGGTGATTGATGAGCCTAAGAAATAATCATTTTTTGAGATGGTGAACTCTTACATTATCAATACTGATGAAATGATGGAGAAAATTAAAACTAACATAGCTCAGTTTAAATAGTCATTTGGGAGTCAAATGGAGTAGCTACAGAAGACTATTGCACAAATTGATGCTTAATAGGCTAGTCAGCACAAGTCAGGATAGTTCGCTGCTACTCCAGAGGTTAATTCAAAATAGAAGATCGAATAGACCAAAGTGATTCATCTAGAGGATGAAGGGTGGTTTCCGTTGCACCTTTATCCGATGTATGTACTCCATCCACATTTTCCTAAAAGACTACTCAAAAAGTCGACTCCAATGAAAGAGGCACCCGCACAAGTTGCAGAAATTGTTACTATTCCAGCTGGGAAGTTGTTTAAGAAGCCAGCTGAAGGAATTTCAAAAAAAGGAGCCAATGAGAAAGAACAAGTCAAGAAAGATGGCGGAGTTCCTACATTGTTGCTATTTTAGACTCCACCGACAAAAAAGAAGAAGTCCATACAGTTTTAGTCCTAGCCCGACATTAGCTAAAAATTCCAATGATTACATTAAATCAATGTAGACCAATGATACTGAGATGATGAGGGACTATCTGGCCAAAACAATGCCTCCAAAGAAAGATGATCTTGGAGAATTCATCATCCGGTGTATTTGGAGAACAAGATGTTGTTAAGGGCACTAATAGATCAAGGAGAAAGCTGCAGTTTGATGTACTTGTTAATTTTTGAGCAATTGAAGTTGGCCAAGATGTATTGTATGAAAACTATTCATATGGCGAACAACTCTACCATTAAAGCTTTGTGGACAACTGAAAATGTGGCGGTCGACATATGTGATCACACTTACTTGGCGGATTTCGTTATTTTTGACATACACATGGATAAAATGATTCCATTGATTTTGGGGTGTCCTCTTTGCCACTAGTGTTTGCCTCTAGAATGAAAGGCAATGTGAAGTTTGGTAAAGCCAGAACATGAGTAGTTACCATAGCTGCCTTGAAATCTTCATAAGCTATAGTAGCCTCATGATAAGACCGTGCATAGCATTGGTGATTCAAACCCGGAGTTGCAGCTAAGAGGTCCAATTGAAGATTGATGTTGGAGAGCAAAGGGACATGCACTATATAATTAAATCAGCTTGATTTAATTATTTATCCATTAGTATAGTTGGTTTTATTTAATTCAATTAGAAGCCCAATTATCACTACTTGTTTAGGTGTTATTAGGCCAAATGATTTATTTATTTTATTTTAAGACTAGTTCAAAATTATCAAGCCCAAATACTTGTTAAATTTCATGCCCTAGGATAGTACTTAAGCTATGTTTCGACATTATTGCGATTTAGACTGGATTTGAATGAAATAGTTTTTTACGCTCCATCCCGTCTCAATACAATTTGATAGTTCATAGGTAGGGTTTGTTGCTTGGAATCTACAAACTTGAATTCAAGGGATTCGTTCGTGCATCCAGTAGTGTACGGGTTAATCTCGCCACGAAGTTCGCTCCATACTCGCGTTCCAGATTCAAGTAGATTCGGGGTTCGTTTCGGGTAAGCTTCATCTATCCTTTTTATTTTCCACCACCACCACGCCTCAACACACCATCCAAATCTCCCACCTTCATCACCATACACGTTCCATTAGCCACCAAGTCCAGATTTTCGAATTTTAGTCTCAATTGTGGGTTTATCGAGCCTTAAATCGCCTAAAATCACCACCAAGCCATCTCACAACCCACATGTGTGAATTTTCTGATTTTTGGATATGTTGCTACTGACTATTAATTGTACCTTGTGTTAAAAATTGGGCTTAATCTGACATCGTTTGATAGGTCAATTGATCGAGTCAATTTCTAGGGTTCTTAGGAGATAATTTGGGGATTTTTTATATTTTGTGAGTTAAATTCGTTTCTTGTTGCTTTCCATCAGTTTATTTGGGTTATTTATTCATTATTGTTCATTTATTTTTTTTGGGTTGAATCACATCTATATTTGACATTGTTCTTTCCGTAGCTTCCGCATCGTATTGGTCGCATCACCTCATCAGTCCATTGAAATGCCCATTTCTTCAGCAAAGAAGTTAAGGGTTTACTTAATATTCCATAGCCTCTTAGAAATTTTTTGTAGTAGACTGTAAGACTAAGAAAGCCCTTGAGTTGTTTCAGAGTAGTAAGAACTGGCCAATCACTCATATTGTCTATCTTGGTTGGATTAATAGCCACTCCCTCTACACAAAGAATATCCCCATATACTCTATCTTCTCTTATCCAAAATGGTATATACTTTGCTTCTCATAAAGTTGGTGTTGCCTTAGTATAGATAGAACTTCCTCCCGGTGTTCTATATACTCCTCCTAAGAAAGGCTATATACCAATGTATCATATAAAAACACTATTTTCTTGAGTTGTGATCTAAATATTTTGTTCATCAGTGATTGAAGGTAGCAGGTTCATTGCATAGGTTAAATGGCATCACTAAGAATTCACAGTGGCTCTTGTGAGTGCTAAAAAAGTGAGGAATATATGCTCAGGTTTCATTAGGACTTGGAAGTAGCCTGATCTTAGATCAATCTAATTTTGTTTCAATTGCTCTTGTGCTTATTACATATTGATTACTTGATCACTAATTTTAGCATGATTAAATGTGTTAATTCATAAATAGAGAGATGAATTTTAACATTAGATCTGGAGAATTGACTTGTTAATCAATAATATTCGAGAGAGTTGAGGCTAACTAAGAGGATAATAAACCTTGTGATCCTTTAGGAGTTGCATGATATTAATTGAACGAAGACGTTAATTGTATTGTGTGATCTATGTTTTAAGTACTTTGAGAGGGGGTCTAAAATAATTTTGTGGTTGTCCAAACAAAATATAAGCCACAACATAAGTAATTAAGTGGCAAATTAACTGAGTGGAATGAACACTACAAAAAAATTCTGATTTAGCGACGGGGTTTTTCATCGCTAGAATTGTACGACCCAGTCGCTAAAGCCTCTAGCGACGGGAAACCCCGTCGTTAAATCCGTAGCCGGCTACGGACTTGGGCGACAATTTTGAAGACGGAATTAACCGTCGCCCGCTAGCGACGGGGGGGCCGTCGTTAGACCCGTCGTTAAAATTATAATTTAAAATTTTGAAATTATTGATTGGCCCGGCCCGCGAATGAGCCCTTGACCCGGCCCGATGAAAGGCCCGCGCCCAAGCCCGCCGAGAATAATTGTGTATAATATGCACCTAAGAGGATTCGAACTAGTGACCTCCGAACCTGTGACCTCCTAGAAGGAGGGTCAAGCACTTATCCATTGGAGCAAGTTCAATTGATGTTATATTGATAGCTTAAATAATATATATACTTATACGATTTTTTCATAATTTATTTTTCTTTATCTCTATAAATTAAAAGTGTTATATTATTATTAATATATTTATATTTATTTGTGCACAAATATATATAATATTGATATTATATTGTATTATATATCTGTATATAAGAACTATAATTTAAGGTGATACTTATTAAGTATCCATGCATACAAAAATTATATCTCTAATATAAATTTAATATGGAGAAAGATTATAAAAGTATTTAATTAAATTATTTTAAAAATTATATATATACATATATATCATGGTGAAAATGTGGTTAAATAGTCTTACTTTGTGTTTCATACTAAATATCATGATGAATTAAATTATTTTTACTTACATAATAAATAACTATAGTTTATAATTAAAAATTAAAATCCATTATATACTATATTATTTTGAAAATTAATTAGAAATTATTTTTTATCATACGGATAACAAATTTGTATGTTCAAGTTATTAAGTTTTAATAAATTATTATGTTATATTCTATATTAAGCGTAAAATAATATAAAATTATAATACAATAATAATTATTATTTAAAAGTACAATTAATTATTAATTAGAAAAAAATTAATTAATTAATTATGAATAATATTTAAAAATAATAAATATGAATTATTATTTATTAAATATAATGGATACTTAACTATTATATTAGTCATAAAAATTTATTATTACTAATGAGACAATATAAGATAAATTGAACGCTTTTAAATAATTAACTAAAATTCATTAAACTTAAGAAGGTTTGGATTTTTATTTATGTATATATTTTCATAGTATATTTTAGTTTGTTAATGTATAATTGATTTATCTTGTAGTAGTAACTATAATAAATATTATGTTAAACTTAATACATTTTTTTAAATATGTAATAATACTAATTAGTTTATTTATGAGAATAGTAATAAAGCTAATTTGTATAGATTTGTATTTAATAAGAAAATAATAAAAATTAAAGATGTGATATTAATAAATGTGTATAGTTGCGATATTATTTTTTCAAAAATTAAAATAAATGAATAAAAATATAAAAATGATTTTAATAGGGAGAATATTTGTACTAGAATAGATTGAAATCATGTTTAATTATTTTAAAAATAATTAAATAAAATTTAAATAATAAATAAAAAATTAAAAAATATTAGCGACGGGGTTCCCGTCGCTCAGTTGTAACTACGGGAACCCCCCTCGCTAGATTTATAAAAATAATGATATATTAAAATTTTAAAATCTAGCTACGGGATTCCCCGTCGCTAGAACTAGCTATAGGGAACCCCGTCGCTAGCCCCGTCGTAAGATTTTTCGTCGCTATTCCCGTCGCTAGTGGCGACCCGTGTCGGCCCCATCGCAAGTTCCCGTCGCTAGAATGGACTTTTTTTGTAGTGGAATAATGATTCGACAACTCTAGAATGAGTCTTTATCTCTTGTTTTTCCCTACAATTTCTATCTCTGTGTTCATCATTTATTAGCTTTTATTTATTTCTTTTTGTTTTAAATTCAAATCATTTAATTCAGACGTCTAGATAGCATAAGAAGATTAAATTATAGTACTCAAATAATTAAAATATTAAATCCATGCAGATACAATATTTTTGTTTATCACTACACTATTAGCCACACTGTGCATTTTGCAGTAAGGTTAAATAAAACCACGAACATGTGTGATCCAATGTTTTTGTATTTATTTTAGGATTAATTTGATGATGTTTTAAGTATAAAATCGCGCACAAACTGTGTTATTGTTTATTTTTGTTTATTTGGGATATATTATTCATTAGTTCGTTTATTGATTAAATGATATTAGTATGGCAAAACAACATAAAGAGAGTAGGAAACAATTGCATGCTATACAGTACATGATAATTATTTGATTTTATAGTCCTTGTTAAGACGATCTTTGTACTCATTATTATCTATAATTGCATCGTACACTTGTTAATTAATCTAATAAATAGTGGTCAACATCATATACAATCGTGGAGGGAGGGCAAAATTCTCTTTAAGAGCACAAAAGTTTTCAAGATTCTTGGACCATTGGCCAGCCACATTAATCAATAGTGTAAAGGGAATGGGAGAAGAAACAAACCAGATTTTCAAGAATCAAGATTTGGATAGGATGAACCGTGGGAATCTCCAAGGAAATTTCAAAACAAGAAATTGTAAGGCCCACTTAATGAATAATTGTGATATAGTAATAAAGATCGAGTAGATGCTATATATTTAGGATATTTTCAACCCTAGATTTGTAGAAATTTATATTGGTGTGTGAATAGATTCTTTTCTGTAATGCATATAAAATTAATAAAATAAAATAATATTTGGTTGGAATTTTTGAACGTGAGACCTCTTTCATTTATATTAATACAGATGTGCACCACTTAAAAAGTACCAAAATCTAATTTTTACAAACAACAATTATATGTGTATGTTGGATAAAATATATATATGTTCTAGTTCACTATGTCTAGTTGGAAATTGACCATTAATTACTAAGTCGTACAACATGCCTATATATCAAAATCAGGTAGAATATATATATCTTATCCCCAAACATATTTTCCTACAAGCACCCTAGCTTTAACTTTATCATGTCTAGTACTTGTCTAATATTGACATGTAAATTTAGGCCTAGAATCGGCTCCAACCACTTGCACTTTTCTTCTTCTTCTTCTTCTTCTTCTTCTTCTTCTTATAATTTAATTTCAATTTTTTTACTTATATTTCATCACTTAAAAACTACATTTTATAGTTCCGGTGGGGATAACCTAGTGGTGGAGTGAGGTTACTTGAAAACCAAAGATCACGAGTTCGAATCTCCTCAATATCACAGATCGAGTGTTTCAAGACTATGTTCTTGAACATAATTAAAAATATATGTTCAAGCATTTTATCATGAAACATAACACTTAATTAATTAGATACTCTATCATTAAGTAGAAGTGCATTAAATCTTGTGTCACACTATGTAATGGGTCAAGATTTGCATTCAAATACAATCAAAATACTAACAAAAGTATAAATAGTTCATTTGCTATATATAAGATCAGATCCGGATCTTGAGCTGCCTAATGTACCATCCAATAGTTTCACATAAATTTTTGTGTAAAATTAATAAGGTGCGTAGATAAATCCAAACTTCCACATCATGAGTAGGAAAGCATAAATCTCCTGTACTTTTCCTACAAAAATAAAGAAAGCTATTTATTTTTTTCTGTACGTAGAAGACTAGGAGGGCACGGACAACTGAAAACGATATGCTTCTTATCCATGCACCTCACATTTTCTTTTTCTTACACAACAGATTCCATTCATAAATATTATTGCATTAACTGTTTGTTAGATATTTTGGGGGGAAATCTTCATTGCATTGAAAAACAGTTAATGCACGAGGATTATCAACCATTCCAACTCATGCATACTGATTCAGATTATTCTAATTCTTTGTTATCTATATATAAGCTGGGGAAATTCGATGCTACCCTAAACGTAGTGCTCATTACAGTCACAATAGACTAATGTGACATTTTCATCTGTCATAATAGACCTATTATGAATTTATGATACTTAACAAAGTCAATTGTGACAGTAATGCAGTACTACTCTTAGAGTACGTAGCATAAAATTTTCCTTTATGCAGTTCCTACATTTTCATATTAATGCAAAATTATTAGAATATGTGGAAAATCTACCATGTATTCCAATAATTTTGGAATATTACTCCAACAATATAGTTTGGTTAATGGCAAAAACTTCCATCAGGTGGTTTGATGGATCCTTTTCGTCGGAAGGGAGGGTCATCAGTCGGCCATGACCCAACCCGCTCTAGAAAAAAAAAAACCATCCAAAAAAAAGTATCACTCACAACACTAAAACGTATTATTTGTAGTCTGAAAAGTATCATTCCTATTACTTCCCTTATATGGGTTTATTACATCACAATTAGAATTTAACACGTCTAAATTATTCTTTATTAAGCTTAATTAGGATTTATATTTAATTCAAAAAATTAATTATCAAGCGTAGTGCACAAAAAAATAAATAAATCAATTCACTTTAAATTTATGATAGTCGCGGGTGGGCGTGCGTGGTGTGCGCACGCCCTTTCTTGAGCATTTTTTAATGTTTTGGACCTGGGCCGGCCCATCAGACCGATGGACTCAAGTCCTTCTCATGAATTATACATATAACACAATTCCATTAAGGCCTCATTTACTTTGATGGATAATGGTGGATTAATAAGTTATCCTATGTTTACTTTGCATGATATTAAAATGGTGGATAACCCAAAGCCCATGATAAAATGAGTTTTGGGTGCTTATTTATGGGATATGTATCCCACCTAAAGGGGTGGGATATGATTTATCCATCATCTCATCCTCTAACCTATCTATCTTTCAAATTGTATATCATCAAAGTAAACATGCCCTAAGGGTTTTGTTTTTGTTTTTTGATTTTTTGTTTAAATATAGCATTGTAGGAAGACAAAGAAAAACTATGTATTTCCCAAGACAATCTAGCTCATCCGAAATTTGATCACATGGAGAAATTTGTAGCCGTTACCTGACCTAAGAGATGTTGGTTACATATTTATTTCTTCCATGCTTGATTTGATGATTATATACGTACACGTTAATATGACAATGTATATACCCCAAAATATATCGAGTTCTTCCTTCCATATCTCAGAAAATAAATTCCTTTGTGAAAAAGATGTGATATTTCAACGCACATTCCACAATCAATTATAATTTTAATAATAGATATTATAAAAATAAAAATTAATTATAACATATACATGAATAAACTCAATCCACATTTTTCAAAAAAAATTGAAATTCAAGACGTTATCATAATTATAAATTAATCAATCATAATAATCAATTATTAACTAAAAATTTAAAAATAGATAACTATACATTCTAATTGGGGGGAATCAATACTAATTAAAAATTATAAAATTAAAGTAAAACATAATAAATTAAAATCAATGAAAAAATTAATGAAATATAAATAAATTTAATCATAGAACACATATTGGAATATCAAAATCTATAATAGAGGATCCCATGATTCCCATCCGAAAAGATGGAGCCAAAAAGTAGAAATAAAAATCAAGAACCGTACGTTACGTTCGGAAATTAAATATCTTGATTAATTAATTAATTAATTAATTAACCGAAAGGTTCCTACGCATCCAAATTAATCTCTATCTAAACTTCTCCAAACAAAATACAAAAGAGCTGGACTTGTGTGTAGTAGGGCACCATCAGACGCGTTGATTGGTCAATGTCAGAAAGCGCGTGTTGACCCAGTCAATTTGTAAAAAATTATAGGTGAATATCCGTTTTAATCGTAACAATAAAAAGTATCATTCAAAAATTCAGAAATATCACCTATATCCTTAAAAAGTATCAATTAAGAAAAAAAAAAGAACACATTAAAATCAGTATCAACAATAACACTAAATAATATGACTCAAAATTTAAAAATTATCACCTATATCCTTAAAAAAATATTACATGTATCATCATTTTTTTTGCAGATTGACCGGATCAACGTAGATTGACACGTTTTGACTGTTTGATATAACACTATATATAATTAGTGCTGGTAAATTTTTGCCAATACAAAATTAATCCATCATGCATGTTCATGCAGATTTACCCACACATAAACACGTGTGTGTTTATATATATCCGCGTAAGTAGTCTCTAGATCGTATTCACATACAAAAAATCAAAATAGACGCAACATTCAATATTTCCATTAATGGAGTCCAATCGCAGCAATAACAAGCGCAAGGGTTTCGCTAAATCAAAGCTGCTTATGTCGTTCTATCGCGGCAGCAAGCCAAAGTCGGATTCATCGTTTGAATTCGTGGCTACGCCTCCGCCTCCATTAACAACGGCGGCGGTGGGGTTCATTATTGTGAAGCAGGATCATCAAGTTCATCCCAATGTGGCAGTTGTCGTGCCCGATCGGAACGGCGGATGCGCCAAACTTGAGAGCTTCTACGGCGGCGCGCCGGAGGATGATGCCGTCGATGCAAAGGCAGCCAGATATATTTCCACCGTTAAAGAGAGGTTCGGGCTTGAACGCGTCAATTCAGAGCGCAAGAATTGATATCCAAGATATATATGAAACTCTTCTAGCTCTCTCTATATATATAGCTATAGAGTTCGATATCCAGTTCTCCCTTTGCACAAATATATATATATATCTATATATATATATATATATATATATAACGCATATATTCAGAGATGTTACTGCACGCTGCAGACGGGGGAGAATGGTTGAATTCAATTGTTATATAGCTTTAATATGTTGTAAGTGTCTGTATCTATTTCATTTTGGCTTGTAAGTTGTAACATTAACTAATTATCATATATAATTTAATAGTTAATTTTCCTGGAGCTATTTCTGTCTTGATCCTTTCTAATGAAACTACTTAAATTTCGTATTTTGTTTCATAATTAGAATTGCTTAATAATAATAATAATAATAATAATAATAATAATAATAATAATAATAATAATAATAATAATAATAATAATAATAATAATAATAATAAATGGCGTCAGTCGATAAAATGAAAATTGAAGAAATGCAATGGGAAAAAATTCTGGTGCGCAAATCGTATTTAATTTGTACGTTAGCAATCCATGTTGTCCAAAACAAAAGTTATTAACTATGGGGCCATTTCGTCGTCAATTGTTCGCTCAGACCGTGGTCAACCAATAAATTGAAACTCAGACTCAAAATACATTGACTATCATAAATAAATAATTGGGGGAAATTTTTAAGTTGTCATTATTACTTAGTAAATAATCTAAATAGCCACTTTTTTAAAAAAGTAATGTTTGTAGCCATTATCATAAAAAAAGTACCATAATACCCTTAATTCCATATTTATTATTAAGAATTATTATTTAGGTATATCTATATATATATATATATATATATATATATATAGGATATGGTTTATATGAGAACACCTTGTTGGTGTGAGAAATGAGAACACATCTTACACCATCCAATTTAATGATCCAATGGTTGAGATTTAAGGTGGCAATTTCGTAAATAATAGGGCAAATTAAAAATAAGGAAGGAGGGCTATTTTCGTCTAAATCCATTAAAATTGATGATGTCAGCAATTAAAAAAAAATCTTAAGAACTTTAATCGACCATAACTTCCTCGTTTTTAATCCAATGCACACAAAAAATATATCAAATTAAAGCTCTCTTCATGCTCTTTCATTTAAGATGTCGAAAGGCTATGTTTGGATGAAAAAATATGAACGAAAAATAAAATGAAATTTTTTTATGCGTGCCTAGGTTGTAAATGCTTTCGTTAACATATAATAATTGTTCGTCAGCATTATGATAACATATGAACGTATGCTAATGAAGCATTTGTCATATGCTAACATAATATATTCGATGTGCTAACAAAGAATTATCATAATGCTAACATAATATAAATTTATTAGGGTTTATTAAATCTCAATTATGGTTTATTTAATCTCGATTATGGTTTATTCTATCTAATTATCATTATTCTTTTAAAATTTAATTTTTTGTTTATAGTTCTTAATTGATTATTATGGTTTATTCTATCCAATTATAATTTATAACGTATGTTGATAGAGTATTGCCATATGCTAACATAGTGTATTCGCAATGCTGACGAACCAAAACTATAATGCTAATGTAGTACAAATATATTATTATTATTATGATTTCTTTCAACTCATTTAGGGTTTACCACATCCAATCAATGTTTATTTCATCTAATTAGGCTTATTTCATCAAATTATGATTTTTTCCATTTAATTAGGGTTTATTAAATCGAATTAGGTTTATAATTAATTTTTAGAATATTTTTTTCGCCAACAATATTTGAAAACTTTAATTAGCATAACTATAATGCTTCGTTAGCATTATGATAATATTTCGTTAGCATAACGATCTGTTATCAAATTCTCCGTGATTTTTATAAGAATTACCAAATTACAGTAATACCCCCGCGCGAAAAACTTTTCAGATATTACAAAATTGCCACCGCCTTTTTCATCAAATCTGAACCTTTGATTTTTTATGAATGTGTGGTATGAGATGTGTTCTCATTTCTCACACAAGGGGTTATTTTTATATAACTCCACCCCTATATATATATATATATTAATACTATTAAGAAAAAGATCTGATTTTCTCTCTCTTCCCTCTGCAAACGCCGTTCTCTCGTCTCTCTCATTTTTCAATCTCTGTTTTATTAATTGAAACAAAACTACCATTGGTGAAGATCATCAAGCTATGATTTTTGAAGATTATCACGATTCTTCCTCTCTTTAATCCCCGTTTTCTATAATAAATTATCTGTTGCAATATCGAAAGTTAGAGATTCTTTACGAATTTGAAATTTTTTAAAAGTTTTGTTGACATCGCACATGTTATTTTATTTTTTGCGGCAATAAGGTATATGATATTCAGGGATCTGTACTCTTTTTCTCAATCTAGATATTTAAGTTTTTTTAATCTTTCTTTGGAATAAGTGGAAAAAATGGATGTTCTTTGGTGCACGAATCAATTTTTTTCACTACACGAGTATTGGAGTTTATTCGTGTAACAATTTATTTGTGAACTCGTGCAATATCTCATTTTTAATTATTGCACGAGGGCACGAATTAGCAAATTCATGCACTCGTGTATTTATGCATTTTTTAACTAGTGCACGAGTACACGAATAGGCATACTCATGAAGTCACGCGTGTATCAGTTTAATAATCCACTGCTGCACCTGTACACGAACGATTCTAATCGTGTTTGAGTTATTTTTAACTGCTATATTGAACTAATTGTGTACTCGTGTATTAAATCATTATTGAACTAATGCACGAGAACACGACTTAGACTACTCGTGTTGTTGCACTCGTATACTCGTGTATTCATTATGAGAATCAAATTGTTTGAAATCATCATCCATAATTGTTCAGCGATGGGGGCGTTTGAACCTTGCCAAAGACGACAGTTGAATCTTGTAATTTTCATCTCCAGCAACATCACTGATAGAAGACGGCAAAAACAGCAAGACGACAACTACAACAACAGAAGACGGCAACAAAAATCCGACAGTATGACTTCTGAAACTTTGACGCAGAACAACGGTAAAAGATATATTTTTTTAGAGTGCAAAAGATAGATTCTGAAATCCTTGTCCATAATTTTTTTTTGTTAATATATTAGGGTGTTTTATGTTAGGAAATAATTAATGTTAAAAATTATTTATTATTACTAAGGGTATTGATGTATATTCCCATCCTAAAAGACTAGAAACATTATATTTTTAAAAAGTGGCTATTTACATTATTTACTAAGTAATAATAGCTATTTTCTCATATTAATACTAAATAATTTATCGTTAATCAATAAATTCATTCTCAAATTCAAATAAATATTCTCACTATTATTTATTCTCATACCACTTTTTGGATAAAAATTTACAAACACTAGATGTATATAAGCTCATATCAGACAGTCAACGTGTTGATCCAGTCAAATGTGTGTCAACGCACGTTGACTCGGTTAACCCACAAAAAATAAAATTGGTGGAATAGGTTATACTTTTTAGGAATATAGGTGATACTTTTTGAATTTTGAGTTATACTTTTTAGTGTTACGGTTGATACTCATTTTGATAAAAAAATATTATAACCAATCCTTTTTAAGAATACACGTCATACTTTTATGCTTTTGAGTAATACTTTTTAGTATTACGCTTGATATTGATTTTGAACGTTTTTTTGTGGGTTAACCGAGTCAACACTCGTTCTTCGGCGTTGATACGGTCAATGCGCCTGTGTTGTGAACCCCGCTGAGACGAGTTTGGTGGCAGAGAAACACGAGAAAGATCAGAGAATTGGAGTGAGAAGAAGGAAGAGATTGAAGAGGGAAAGATTCCATTTTTATGATTTGGAAAAGCTTGTCTGAGAACTGAGAAAATTGAAAGTAAATCGATGAATTCACGCTTTTAGCAAGTCAAACCATCCATGGGCTGATTTGGGTCAATTTAAATGGATCTAGAGTTGTGGGCTGAATTGTTGTTTTGGGCTTTTCTTTTTAATTAATTAAAACAAGGACTTTAGTCCAAGATTGTACTAGGGTAATTTTGTTAGTGGTCCCTATTTACTTTGTAAGATTTGAATATAATGTTTGCCCTAGTAACAAGTAATGAGAAATAGATCTAAAATTTTCTCCTCTCGTTCGTCTATTTTCTTGCCCCTATTTTTCATGTTTCCTTCCCCCTTTTCTACTACAAAAATACATAGAAGATTGAAACTTTAGTGTTGATATAGCTTGTTCAACAACGAATATTACAAGATCTACCAAAATAGGGAGAAAGAAAACAAAAGACTTAAGGGATACAGTTGAGACCATTACACTTGGTATGCAGAGCCAACGAGCCTTGGAAGAAATGGCAAAGAATACCAGACTGAAAGAGCTGCAAGATAATCAGAAAAAGATGAATCAAGAGCTGGAAGAAAATCAGAAAAGGATGGATCCAATGAGGCAGGCAGAAAATTTAAAGAGAGATGCAGTTGAAACCATATTGAAGGAGCAATTAACCTCTGTTGCACAAATGCAAGAAGGTATGTTGGAAAAATTAGAACACCTTTCTCAATTACTAACTTCTCCGCAAAACCAAAATCTTAGAGGAAAAAGTCTAGTTGAGTGAGTCCATTTAAGGAAGACTCCCTACTGTTTTTATTGAAGAAGGCTCTCACTCTAGAACCCAAACCTTAACTGGTAATAGATACTTGATGAATCTATAACCAGCGCAGGTCATTGCTCCTTTATCTAAGATTGATTTTCCAAACTTTGAGGGTGAACAACCTGGAGATTGGATTCTCAGATGATGAAAGGATAGCTATGGCTACCATGAATTTTGAAGGAAAGGCACCTTGTGGTAACAATCTTACAACTCTAAGCTTGTGAGCCTTATTTGCACTACTAGAAAAAAGCTAATAGACAACACGTATTATCCATTGTCTATAGAGAAATAGACCGTTGTTAATAGAAGTTAAAGTTACATAAACTGCGCAGTCATGTTCAATATCATGTGCACGTACATTGCAATGAACATGTAAGGTCAAAATGATAATTTGAAAGTAAATAAATGGCACGAGGTTGATAACCCTGTTCGATCAACTGATCTACGTCAGGGAGACTTTCCCAAGTCCGTGAGAAACAATCCACTATTCCGTTCTAAGGTTACAAAGTGTAACACCCCAGAATTTCGATTAAGGTTTAGAGGATTCTTATTGATAATTAAGAAGTTAAGGAAGAAAATTAATTAAGGTTAATTGAGGTCAGATGTCAGTCACGACTTTAAGGGTCAGTTTTCATGAAAATCATCTTTTCAGAAAATTTGATCTTAATTCTTTTATGGCCATTCATGGTCTCGTTAGAAAGGTTTTAACTCAAGGAGTATGCCGATGTTTTCGAATTTTAATTCTGAAGTTAATGGAGTTCCCGGTGATGAAAAACGTATTTAAAGGATGAATGAATAGTAACTTTTGCGTGCGTTCGTGTTTTGAGAAATTTACGAAATCCTCCTCGTTGATCCGAGTCTAGTTCTGTCAAGCCCCTCTTATGGGAAATGACCCAAGGATTCCGTTGGCGTTCACGGATTACCATTTTGAGGTCAATCGAACGCTCGGGAGCAAAATCTGTTAGTCTGAGTGAATAGTAAAAAGTAATTCCAAAAAGGGAATCTTTGCTCGTCTTTCTTCAGACGACCTCGTCCTTTTCACGAATCAAGTTGGTTCACTAGTATTCGAGCCAACGAGTCTCTCGGTATTTTTAGATTTCATATCTGAGGTCATTTGGACCTCGACATCGAATAAAGCAGCTTTTAACCGAACCCGAGGTAACTTTTGCAGTATTCTTGCACTGAAGTGGCTTCCAAGCTTTTCCTATAAATAAAGAATCACCCCTTTCACTTTTTCCACACCAATTTCACCCATTTCTCATTTCTAGAGAGTGGGAAAGCTTGTGAGAGCCGAGAAAGTTCTGTCAAAGTAAAAAGCGTTCTTCGTGAGTGTTCTGCAAGACGACGAGCGGAGTGGCGTGGAAGGGATGCGGTGAGGGAAGGTGCTAGGGGCGCCGTTGGGTTGTAGCGGGTGGCTCTGCCGCTGTTGCAGCTCGACGAGATGCCGAGCTAGCCACCTTCCTTCGACGCACCTAGGTTCAAACGCAAGAGTTATTAGACCTAGATTTTATCCAACCTAGTTGTCACCTCGGAAAGTTCCAATCTTGTTTGCGAAGAATAAGGATGGCACATTGAGAATGTGCATCGACTATAGAAGGCTTAATAAGCTGACCATCAAGAATCGATACCCTCACCCAAGAATAGATGATCTCTTTGATCAAGTTTAAGGGAGCAAGTGTCTTCTCAAGGATAGACTTAAGATCTGGATATCATCAGCTGAAGATCTTAAAGGAGGATATTTCTAATACTGATTTTAGGGCTCGCTTTGGGCATTACGAGTTTGTGGTAATGCCATTCGGATTGACCAACACCCCAGCAGTGTTTATGAATTTAACGAACCGGGTTTTTACCCGTATCTAGATAAGTTTGCGCTAGTTTTCATAGATGATATCCTCATCTATTCGAAGGACAAAGAGGAGCATTAAGAGCACCTAAGAGTGGTGCTAGAGAATTTAAAGAGGAGAAAGGCTTTACGCTAAGTTTAGTAAGTGTGAGTTTTGGCTTAAAGAAGTTATGTTTCTAGGTCATATGGTTTCAGTAAAAGGAATCAAAGTAGATCCAACTAAGATTGAAGCTGCAAGCAACTCGAAGTCTCCAAGGAACGTGAATGAGATAGGAAGTTTTCTAGGACTTGCGGGATTCTATCGTAGATTCATCGAAGGATTCTCGTCAATAGCTAAGGCTATGACGCGAGTGTTGAGGAAGGACTTCAAGTTTAGGTAGACACCCAAGTGCGAGGAAAGTTTCAAGAAAGAAGATGTTAATTAAGCCCGATGATCGGCCATTTCGGAAGAAAATGAAGATTTCATGGTTTATGCTTATGCGTCGAGAAAAGGATTAGGATGCGTGCTGAAGAAGAGAGAAAGGGTGATCATTTATGCTTTGAGGCAGCTTAAGAATCACAAGTAGAACTACCTCACGCATGATTTAGAACTAGCAGCGGTTGTTTTTGCGCTAAAGATCTGGAGGCACTATCTCTACGGAGCCAAGTGTAAGACTCTTCTCAAGATCACAAGAGTCTAAAGTATTTCTTCAAGCAAGAGGATCTTAGCATAAGGCAGAGAAGATGGCTAGGACTTGTAAAGGATTACGACCGCACGACTCGCTACCACCCAGGTTAGGCAAATGTGGTAGTTGATACCCTAAGTAGGAAGGAGAAGGGAGAGTTAAGACTCGCTCAAGTTAAGAAGAAGCTTTGATAGGAATTCAAGAAGTTAAGAATCGAGGTGCTAACACCACCTGCAATCAATTAAGCACAAATTGCCGCGATAGTCGCTCATCCCGACCCGAGACAAAAGATAGTTAAGGTTTGGAAATGAAATGAGTTTCTCGAGAAGAAAAGCCTAGAAGCATGATTAGATAGCACGCAAGACTTCGCAGAAGCCACCGATAAAACGCTCTTATTCAAAGGAAAGCTTTGTGTGCCAAGCAAGAAAGAGCTAAAGGAGGAAATCATGTGCAAGGCACATGACACGCCACATACAGCACATCCCGGAAGCACCAAGATGTATCAGGACCTCGAAAAGAACTTCTAGCAGAATAACATAAAAAGAAAAGTAGCCGCCTTCGTAGAAAGGTGTTGATCTATCAACAAGTGGAGCCTTGCATCAAAAACCTTCTGGTTGCTCCAACCCATAGAAATTCCTGAATAGAAGTAGGATCATAGTAGTATAGGCTTTGTGGTAGGATTACCAAAGTCTAAGTAGTGGAATACCGCTAGTTGGGTAATCGTGAATCGATTATCGAAAGCAGTACCTCTCATTGCTGTTATCATGGGCTAGATAAATTAGCCCAGATGTATGATAGGAAATTTGTGCATATTGCACGATGTGCCGGTCTCGATTATATCAGATCGTGATATGAGATTTACGTCAAGATTTTAGAGGAGTCTACAAGAGGCAATGAGATCAAAGTTCAATTTCAGCACGGCAGTTCATCCTCGAATGAATGGCTAGTCTGAAAGGACTATTCAGATTCTAGAAGACATGCCTAGAGGAGTAGTCATCAATCAACATGGCCCTTATGAAGCCCGGATCAGAAGGAAGTGTAGATCGCCTTGTATTGGGACGAAGTTAGAGAGAAAAGGATACTTGGACTTGAAATGATCCCGGAAGTGGTCCAGAAGATCGAGCCTGTTCAATAACAAATCAAGGAGATTCAAGATAGACAGAAGGTTTACACAGGCGAAAGAAGAACGGAACTAAGATTCGACATTAAAGATAGTATTCTTGTAAATGTCTCCATCAAGGAGTGGTTCGTTTTGCCAAACGAAACAAGTTAAGGCCCATATTTATTGGACCTTTTGAGATTTAGAAAAGGTGAATATAGTATCCTACAGGTTGGCCTTACCACCCAAGCTGAGTGATGTTCATGAGGTCTTTTCATGTCTCAATGTTGAGAAAGAACGTGTTTGATCCAAAGCACGTGATTTGCAAGGAAGAGATAGTCCTGAATGAGGACTTAGCCTATGAAGAAAAGCCCCAGGCCTTTGCGAGTTAAAAGATCCAGAAGTCAAGGAACAAGGAGATCAATCTTGTAAAGATGATCTGGAACCTTCATGGTTCAGAGGAAGCAACATGGGAGCTCGAATTCGAGCTACTCAAAAAGTACCCTGATATCGTTTATCATGGTTAGTAAATTTCGGGATGAAATTTCTTTAAGGGGGGTAGGATGTAACACCCCAGAATTTCGATTAAGGTTTAGAGGATTCTTATTGATAATTAAGAAGTTAAGGAAGAAAATTAATTAAGGTTAATTGAGGTCAGATGTCAGTTACGACTTTAAGGGTCAGTTTTCGTGAAAACCATCTTTTTAGAAAATTTGATCTTAATTCTTTTATGGCCATTCGTGGTCTCGTTAGAAAGGTTTTAACTCAAGGAGTATGCCGGTGTTTTCAAATTTTAATTCTGAAGTTCATGGAGTTCCGGGTGATGAAAAACGTATTTAAAGGATGAATGAATAGTAACTTTTGCGTGCGTGCGTTCGTGTTTTGAGAAATTTACGAAATCCTCCTCGTTGATCCGAGTCTAGTTCTGTCAGGCCCCTCTTATGGGAAATGACCTAAGGATTCCGTTGGCATTCATAGATTACCATTCTGAGGTCAATCGAACGCTCGGGAGCAAAATCTGTTAGTCTGAGTGAATAGTAAAAAGTAATTCCAAAAAGGGAATCTTTGCTCGTCTTTCTTCAGACAACCCCGTCTTTTTCACGAATCAAGTTGGTTCACTAGTATTCGAGCCAACGAGTCTTCCGGTATTTTTAGATTTCATGTCTGAGGTCATTTGGACCTCGACATCGAATAAAGCAGCTTTTAACCGAACCCGGGGTAACTTTTGCAGTATTCTTACACTGAAGTGGCTTCCCTTGGAAGCCAAAGCTTTTCCTATAAATAAAGCATCACCCCTTTCACTTTTTCCACACCAATTTCACATATTCCTCATTTCTAGAGAGTGGGAAAGCTTGTGAGACCGAAAAAGTTCTGTCAAAGTAAAAAGCGTTCTTCGTGAGTGTTCTGAAAGACGACGAGCGGAGTGGCGTGGAAGGGATGCGGTGAGGAAAGGTGCTAGGGGCGCCGTTGGGTTGTAGCGGGCGGCTCTGCCGCCATTGCAGCTCGACGAGACGCCGAGCTAGCCACCTTTCTTCGACGCACCTAACCCCGTCCATTCTTGTTCGTCGGTCTCGATCTCCATTTCTTTTTCCGTCTTTAAATTCCACATTTACTTTCCGTTCTTTACGTTGTTCACGTTTTTCATTATTGCTCATTTACCTCCCGTCTAAGTTATATTTCAGTTTTTATTGAAGTTCCAAGTTAATAACGTTACGTTATATTTCTCGCGTTATTCCTGTCATTATTATTCTTAAGATTAGCCTCGTTTATTCCGTTTAAATTCCGTTCAAGCTATATCTAAAGATTTCGTCGTTATTCTAAATATTTAAAGAGGATTATCGTGTTTATGCCGTTATAATGCCAAAATTCTTTTTAAGTTAAGGCATGTTGTTGCATGATAAATTCAAGTACGTTGTTTTTAAGAAATTTCGGGTTAAGTGTTCTTCGTGTTCGTCGAAGGAATCAACCAACACGAAGAACCCAGTTGAAGATCGCCCAAGAAGAGAGAGAAACCAGGTCCCGCGACCGCGGGGGGTGCGCGGCCGCGCGACATCCCCCTCGGCCCAGAACCCCGCGGGCGCCGAGGGTGCACGGGCGCGCGGGGTGCCACCGGCGCGCGATGCCCCCCGTGTCGTCCGACGCTGGTTCTTCCATCTTTTCGAGTTTTTTTTTTCAAGTCGTGTTATTTCCAAGTTATTTTCAAGTTAAATTTTAGAGAAGCAATCAAGATATTCTCAATTTATTTTGAGTAATTCATTTAAGTTATTCTTTGTCAAAAAAAAATTGGGAAATCAAGTCGAGATGTTCTTTAAATAAATTCTTCTCGAAATTTATAAAGTCGTAAAGTCGTGCAATCTGTAAATAAATCTTAGATTTTAGTCTTCGAGAAAAATGTCATTATTTCTCGCTTTAGATAGTCGATTTCTTCAAAGGAGGTCGCTAAGTCGATGATTCGACTTTTGTAGGAGGAAGTGAGCCTCATAGGAAATCGGAGAAGGATCTTCAGCTCGTTGCTTCATCTTCTGTCCAGTAATCAAGGTGGGTAAATCTATACTCATCTAAAGTTTGAGCTAATAAGCTCTAGAAGTATATAGGGCAAATGAGATATCCAATAAAGCATTTTGTTTGCTCTGCCTGATCGATCTCTGTACAAGGAAGGAAGAAAAGAAAGATATTATGTTCTAATTAAACTCTTGAGCATGTTTAGAAATGCTAGAATTATTAAAGTATTGTTATGCTTAGCATGTGATGTTTAGAATAGTCTTTAGTTGGAATTCGTATTCATTTACGTTCATCTCCTTGTATTGAATGTTTATACTGTGTTAAGGCTCGTAAGTTAAGAATTAAGGTTTGCCTTGTTAGGGTAGCGTTAAATCCCTTATAGGCCAGGATTATGTTTTACTAAAGGAATAGCCCTTAGACGTTACTCTAAGATTGGTTTTACTAGCAAGATGAAGGAAGAAAGGAACTTAGCATTTGGCCGAAGCAGAAATTGAGCTCACAACTTTAGAGGGAGTCACTGCTGGGTTAATTCCCTCGCAAACTCGTTTGGATATTTGAGGTAACCCCTCTTCTATCCCATGACATGCCTAAGGGTACAGTTGACATCAGGTTTGAGCCAAGGTTGGACCCAAAAGTAAAGAAAAGGTTTTGCGGATATGGAGAGGGCTTTTGTGTTTTGCTCTCCATATACCGCTAGTTCATTGTTGGATATATCTCAAGTTATTAAAGAAGCTTTCATTAAAAACCCACTGAGTACATTAGTGCTCACGCCCTCTTTTTCAAATATTTTCAGGTTGAGATGCCGAGGATGATGGTGGCTGTGGATGTGGGTTGGCTGTCAAGATCGTTTTGCTATTATATAAATTTCTTTGAAATCCCATTATGTGTTCTGCTACTCTGATTATCTCTTTCTAAATTCCGTTCAAAGTTCTATTATGATTATTCGAGATTCTAAGAATATTCCCAGACATGATTACATATATATGAGACGCATATTAAGTTTATTTTCGCTTTCCGAGTATGTTTTCCTTTCGCCTATAAAAGAGCCTATGCTTGTTGGTATCTAATTAGTTAGCCGTTTTATTCCGCTAAAGCATGTTTCCTTCTTAATCAAGTAAACCCGAGTATCATCAACTATCTTCAAAGCATACCTTTATTCTTAAACTTCTTCGTTAATCTTCTGACTTTACTCGTCAAATCCCTTAATAACACCCCGTCCTCATTCGTTAATCCCTATCTCGGGACCGGGCTGTTATACAAAGGCTACTACATGATGACCTCTCATCACTTGACCCCTTTCCTACACACTACAACCTCTTTCGATGGACTGAATTGTAAGATCCCCTTACAACCTAGACTCTCTCTAGTTCCCATAGGAAATCTCTCCCGAGACTCCTTTAAAGATGTAAATGAAAGAATTTCAAGCACAGACTAGACACACAATGATCACAAGGATCAAACCTAGTCTACCCGAATACTATATGCTTCAAACTTGAAGTCTTTTAGACTCTCTAGCCCTTGTGTATTCGTAAACTCTATGCACTCTGAACTAGTCTGATTCCCAATCTATT
This sequence comes from Perilla frutescens, assembly GCA_026008535.1. Classification (NCBI taxonomy): domain Eukaryota; kingdom Viridiplantae; phylum Streptophyta; class Magnoliopsida; order Lamiales; family Lamiaceae; genus Perilla; species Perilla frutescens. The sequence goes on along the minus strand of BRKX01000003.1, from coordinate 28,956,443 downwards.
TATAAACACAAGACATAGCCTAAACAAGGTAATCAGATTGTTTTAAATAAAATCAAACTCAACAAGGAAACTTTCCTTGTTTAAATCGGACAACTCCTAGTTTAGAATCCTTCCATGAATAGAACTCACCTTTTTTCTTCTTGATCTCCATCTTCGAACGGGGCGTCTTCTATTCTGAAACGTCCATCTTGAAAAGGCAGCTTCAACTCCTTGAAATCAGCTTGGCACGACTCTTGAAAACTCTTAAACAACCATGTACATGATCATGTTGACGAACATGATCAAGTACATTCTTCGATCTTCAATCAGATTGGCAGCGAAATGTTCATATCATAATGTCCAGAACATAGTTTTCAAACTTGAAAAACCAAAACCTTTGTGTTCTTTGAATTGCCATAAAGATCATGACAATCTCAAACACTTTAGTGCAGATGGCACTAACAATAGTGTTGTCTATCAGCGCATGTTAATAGACATCCGTCATTACCTGTTGTCTTTATAGTAATAGACAACAGTTAAATCGACCATTGTAAAATTAAGACAACGCAGTAAAAAAAAGACAACTATAATAAAAACCGTTGTCTATCATTTTATAGACAACAGTGTTTTATGACAATCGTTGTGTTTTCATAAGTAAATAAAGATTTTTATAAAAAACGTTGTCCATATTTAAATAGACAACGGGTTTTTGTCTAACCGTTGTAAAATTTATTTTGAATTAGATAACAGGTTTCACTGGCCATTGTCATTTTTTAAATAATTTTAAAATTTCCTACAACTTTTTTTAAATATGACCAGCCCTACTTATTTACAAAATTTCCCAAAACAATAAATAATTGAAATCGAACAACAATAATTCATCACATAATACACAAAATGTATACAAAATACATAATCAACATGTAAATTCTCCAAAATAACATGATCAAATTTGAAATATACTAATATTAATTATTTTGCATTCAACATTCTGCATAAGTTCAAGTAGTAAAAAAAAAACAAGTTAGACTTTTCTAGCCTTCTGCTCCTTCCATTGCCTCACTTTAAGAATGGCAACTTCATCATCAATTCAACTAAAAAAATTGTTTGATTAAGTATAGATTCCATTAATGCATGGCATATTAATTTAAAAGAAGCAAAGTTAAGATTAATTCAAACTTACATTATCAATTCGTATAATCTTAGACACACTCAGCCCACTCTAGACGAACTTCATCAATTTTCGGTCGAGAGTAACATCCGTCGATAAAACTAATAAATAACACATATTAAATAATTACTTAAAAAATAATTTTTAATAATAGAAATATATAATATTTTAGGATAATTACCAATATAGACAGCGAAATGGAGTCTGAAGATCCACAAATTTCAATTATTGATTTCATATAGCACATTAAATAGAACCCATATTGCTTGAAATCGGATTGTTGTGGACACTATATAAGAAAAATACTTTAGTTGTAACATAACATAAATTAAATTATATATTAAATAAGTTTTTGGGAAAAGTTTTCATACATTTATCGCCTCCCAATAGGATTTTTCCTTCATGTTTTCCCTAAACTCACATTGAACAATTTTACAGCCCTACACAAATTAAAATAGAAATGGTATATTATTCCATACTTTATAAGCCACCGATCCATGGGGACCATGGCTATCAAAGACACCACATAAGGTAACATCTTCTGCCATAAAATCCTGCAGAGCCACAACATATCAAATAATATTAGCTTCTGAAAAAGACGAAGACGATCTCAACAGAAATAAGGAACTTACTTCCCACACAATCATGGCATCCTGGTTTATGCATTTCCGGCCCTGCTGAATGAATATACAAGAGTTGCTGCTCCTTTCGTTGGTGATTATCCGATTAGGAACCGAAGAAAGATGTTGCAAGGTAGTAGTTTCAACTTCGGACTTCCCTTGTGGAGGCTCTTTCCAACACGTCTTGTTCTTCATGAATGCAGTTTTATTTTTACATAATTGGTGATCACTGGGTAAGAACTTTCGATGGTTGTCAAACCATGATTGGTTACCAGAACAAGCAAGTGTGAAATCATCTGTCTCATCCATACAGTGTGGACAAGCTAACCTTCCTGTTGTACTCCAACCAGATAGCATTGAATATGCAGGAAAATCATTAATAGTCCAAAGTAAAGTTGTGCGCATCTGAAAGTTTTGCTTTAGTGAGATATCATACGTTGGTTCTTCGCAATTTTATTTCACACAAAACATGACTCACAAGTGCACGACGTAAATTGTAGCAAAATACGGTGAGAACAGATATCGTATCTACAGAGACTAGCTAAGCAACCTAATTAAGTACCCAATTTAAATTATCCTACTTTATCTAGATAACCAAATCAAGTTTTGTGTTTTAATTAAATAAACAAAAACAAATTAAATAAATCAACAGAAGACAAAGATGCAAATAACTTGACTGAAGAATATAAGAATAAAATAGATCCTAGGAAATGCACGCCTATGGAATTCTCGATTTCAATTAACACATTGAACCAATTTTTAATTCCTAAATCTTTAGAAGAATCACAAATTTATCTAGCCCCTCTCTCTCGAGTAAGTTCTAGATGTAGATTAAATGCCAAATTTTATCTTTCGATCTCAATCTGTCATTTAACTCCAGAATGGTCCTAAGATTTATTCTTCTCACACAATCCTACTAATCTATCGATGTAGCAAGTATGTTTTATGTATTTCTAATCTGTTAATTAATTACCCTCTCTCGAGCGATAAATAATCAACTACACATGTGCATTTGATGTCCAAACAAATCCACAAGCAAATTAAATTCAGGAAACATAAACAGATGAAGAAATGGAATAATATTATAAATCAAAATCTCAAATATCTATAATCGTAGTAAACCCTAGAATCACTAAGTGTTTAGCCTCTCATGCTCATATTACAATCCCAAGAAAATAAAAGAATAATCGAGTCTGTTAAAATTTGTTGCCTGAAACAATGTGAATATGGATGTAAATTGCAAAGTTAAAAATAATATTGAAGATAGTGTTACCACATTGCCTTCAACATGCAGCGGAAACGTAAATAGAACTTTGCACAAAACAAGTTTTAAATCACACTCCTTACGGTGTGTGATTGTCTCAAGGCGAAATTCACTATCACAAGTGAAACACAAAAACAATGCTGATGTCGTCTCGGTTCACTCCCTTGACAACACTGCATAAAACATACAGAGGACTATCCTAGCTTCACTCACTCGAATAATCACTAAAAAACAAACCTATCTAAACACATAGATAGATTATAATCAGTCACTCTAAATCCTAGACTTCTCAAAGTTGACTATCTAACCTACACACATAACTGGAATGAAAGTCTCTAGCTGATTGGAACGCTAGGCAGATGTCGAGGAAGATGTCTTGGATTTCAGAGATGACACTAGATGCAAGATTCAGAGTTTCTCACAAACCACGGTGATAACCTGCTTGCATAAATGACTTTAAGGTCTAAGGAGACCATAAATACTTCCTCCATCTCGGCTGGGTAGTTTCTCCATGATCCTTGATGAGGTGGATGCAAAACTACCGCCTTCCACTACCCTTGCTGAACTGGACTCGAGATAACCGTCATCTGCACTGCGTGGCACACATTCTTCAACATCGTGTAACAATGGCGGTTACTCCAGCTACCCACGTTCTCTGCAACGGTTAGTATCAAAGATGAAGTGGGGAACATCACGTCCCTTGAAACTCGGAACAGATTCTGACCTAGTCAAAATCAAGAATAATCCATGTTTTAATTCGAAATAAAAAATCTAATAAATCCCTTAAATCGTGGAAAATGATATGTGACAAAAATCACAATTTATTAAGATTAATTTAAAATAAATTAATCCAAAATACTAGGAAAGGATAAGGTTAGAGATCCGAGTGTTATACTCGGTGTGACGAGAATGACGGACAACATTAGATACAACATTGATCGTGATATTATCAGCGAAGTGATAACATCATCTAGAACACGTCATACTCAACAATCTCCCCCTTAAGCTTATCCTTTCTGCACAAAACACAAAAACTCAATATATACAATTAGAGCCGCAGCGGAATACGATCAAAAATATTGGAGTTCAAAAACTCTCCCTTAAGGTCTGCTCCCCCTTAAGTTATTATCTGTAAAATAATATACAAAGTTAGTGGGTATAATCCCATGTACAGAACTATACAACATTAGTGGGTATTTACCCCTGTACAGAAATAATGTTGAGAACATTCTCAACACAACAATCATCACACATTTTAAAAAATGTGCAAACACAATCACAATGTTGAGATCATTCCCAACAGAAAACATCACATACTATAAGTTATGTGAAAAGCGGAATAACAATGTTGAAAGCATTCCCAACATAAAATATAAAGCAAAATCATCAACTAATGCTAATGAATGAAACCAAACTATTCAAGGATATCCAACGAGGATACCCAACAACCAAAATAAAATGTGTCCAGCACATCACAAACCAACAAGGATGTAAACACATCCAAAATAAAATTGTGTCCATCACAATACATACCCAAAAAAAATAAATTGTTTTTGACAAAGAAAATTCATATTTTCTTCTTGCCCTTTGCCTCAGCCACAGACTTTCCAGCCGTCTTTCCTTCAGCACCATCATCATCACCAGCGGCAGCAACAGCATCTACTCCCCCTTTTTGTACAGAAAGTGCACTTCACAGAGCTTGGCGATGTTCAACCATAGCATTGATAAGGACTGTGCTTTGATGGATCATAGAATCCATCTGCTTGATAAAAGAATTTAACACCTGCACAGAAAATGTCACCAAATGTGAGGATACACTAGCCAATTCACTTTCAGATCGTAGGGGAGAGAGAGCGGTCTCTATTCCAACATCCTGATCAACATCTCTGGAGGCAGCTATGGAACTTAGAGCAAGGTTGTAAGGGAGATCCATCACTCGATCATCATTCCCTTTTGGTTTGACAATTGTGATAGTCGATGTTTCAGTGACTATCTTCTTCTTGTTTAGCTTCACGCCTTGCTCAACCATAACTGCATAGATGAGGCAGGGAAAAGGAAAGATGTTGGTGTTGCTGGTCTTTGTAGCAGCCTTCATCACATAATCAAAAATATAGCCTCCGAAGCTGAATAGAATCTTAGTGCCAAGCTTAAAGAGCAGAAATGCTTGATCAACAATGAGGACTGAGGTGTTAGTGGTAGGTAACCAATTACACACAGTAATCTTGTGTAGAACAGAGTATAAAATTGTAAGTTTAGAAGTGAAAATTTTGTTTGTCCACTTGGTTACCAATCCACCAGTTACAGTCGACATAACATCATCAATAAGATCTAGACTAACAACATCATTGTCATTGCCTAGACCCAAGAAACTTGTTGATCACCATTGGATTAAACTTAAACACATGATCACGTATATAAATTTCCCCATATTTGCTCCTTGTTTTATCACCCATATCAAGAGAAACATTGGCATAGAATTCAACAATCACATCAGGTTCAAAAGTCGACAGAGAAGAAACAGATTTCCACAGACCCCTTTCTTTCAAAAACACATCCATGTCATACTTCTTAAAGCTTAAGACATCAATTTGTTTCTCAACACGCACAGGACGGTTACACATAATTTTGTATTGAGCCTTAGCATGCTTAGAGTAAAAAGTTTTACTAAAAGCAGAAGTAACGTCATGAGGGGAACCTGGTGGATAGACTGGTTCAGAATCTTCAGACTCATCATTATTTTTGACATTGCCTGACTGAGTAGGGGAGAGAACATCTTGAGCACTGCCGGAAGAGACTAGATCATGAGAAGAGGTGGGATAGGTTGCTTTCTTCACAGCCTCAGAAGAAACTTCTTTCTTGACAACTTCAGGAATCTCTGAAGCAGTTTCTTGTTCAGCATCCACTTCAACATCCGCAGGGGCTTTAATGGGAGAGTTCTCGGGAAGATTTTCTTCATCATCAGACTCATCATGTAAAGACCTCACCAGTTTGGTCTCCATCTTCAGAGTTCTCCTAGCCTTCTTGCTAGTTTCTTCAATCTCTTCATTTTCGGTGTCTTGAGAACTGTGAAGCCTCTTAGATTTATGGGTTGGCCCGACCTTCTTCTTCTTGTTGGCAATAGGTTGAATGTGCACCCCAAGATCAGGATCTATGGGGTTTTCTTCTTCTCCTAAGAGTACTCGTTGAAGTGGTGTTGGATTTAACACTTGAACCCCTTCGGGAATTTCAGCTTTCTTCATCGGAGTATCAGTTTGTTCGGTCAGAGGGGATGATGGCTTTTCTGACTCAGATTTTGCACCTTCCTCACGCACTCCAGGTGTTACAGTGACTGTGGGGGTTGAAGTTGAATTCCCAGCGGGAACTGAAGTTGAAGATGGAGTGCCCATGGTTTTCTCCAACATTTGTTTCATCATTTGAAACATAGCAGCTAAGTCATTAGGATCCGCCATGAATGTTCTGAAAAATCTTGAGAGAAAACAGAAGAAAGAGAGATAGACAAGATGAAGGGAAACTAAAATGACTCGGTGGAGAGAGAATGAGTGAGAGATTTGAATTTTAATTCAAGATATGGATGTCAAGATCCCTCAATTCTCAGAACTCCCTAAAACCGTCACATCAAGAATAAAAAATTAAAAATTAAAAATGGATTAGTGGATAGGGATAACCGAAGGTGTACTTATCACTAGAGTACAATTAGAGATATTCATGGGCCCCCTAAATAAATCCGTCCTTTTTTTTGTTGTTTTGTTTAAATAAAATAATAAACAGATGGAATACAATTACATGACAAATATAATTTTAGGCATATAATTTCTGAAGATTATCGTTTCTTCTGCAATCTTGGTCACAACATCAGCTACAACACAGACAAATAGTGAACAAACCCAACTATAATTCACCTTATAGAATTACGGGTATTTCATTCACAAACACAGACAAAGAATTTCAAGTAGCTGATTTTGTTAAATAAATGCAGAAACACAATAATTTCATTAAGTCAGCCTTGAATAATACTTAAAAGAAATGACTAACATAAATAAATGCAAACGAGGTAAACAACTGATGTTTGATAAAAAAAAACTCACATCGAGTTCAACATCAGTAAACAAAATGAACTAATTAAATAGAACACATTCCAAGAGACTTTCTCAAGGCAGAAAATCTCTCGAAATCAAGAGGCTTGGTGAAAATATCCGCTGTTTGATTTTCAGTGGATATGTATTTGATGTTTATGATCTCCTTTTCCACCAAGTCTCTGATAAAGTGATGTCGAATGTCGATATGCTTAGTGCGTGAATGTTGAACGAGGTTCTTGGAAATTTCAATAGCACTAGCATTATCACACAGCAGGGTTAGTGATGAGCTTGTTATGCCATAGTCCTTTAGCATTTGATTCAGCTATACCAACTGAGCACAACAACTAGCAGCTGCAACATATTTGGATTCAGCTGTTGACAAAGAGATGCAATTTTGTTTCTTGCTTGACCAAGAAACAATATTGCTCCCTAAAAAGAAACAACCACCACTTGTGCTCTTCCTATCATCAACATCACCTGCCCAATCTGAATCATTGTATCCAATGAGACTGGTGTTGGTGTCTTTGCAGTATCTGATTCCAAAGTCGACTGTGCCAGCAACATATCGAATTATTCTTTTGACAGCCTTCAAGTGTGACTCCTTGGGTTGAGCTTGGTATCTAGCACAAACTCCAACACTGAACATGATATCAGGTCTGCTGGCAGTCAAGTAGAGCAAGCTACCAATTATTCCTCTGTACATTGTTGGATCAACATTGACTCCAACATCATCTTTGCTCAGTTTTTCAGAGGATCCCATTGGTGTTTTCATGGGCTTTGCAGCTTCAAGTCCATAGTGCTTGATCAAACTTTTGGCATACTTACTTTGGGATATGAAAATCCCATCTTTGTCTTGCTTGATTTGGAGACCAAGAAAGTAAGCCAATTCGCCGACCATTCTCATCTCAAATGTGCTACACATTGTATCAACAAACTCCCTAAGAAGATTAGAACAGGTGGATCCAAACACAATATCATCAACATAGATTTGTGCAACAGTGATGTGTTTGGGAATCCTTTTGATAAACAATGTTTTATCTACCATGCCTCTTGAAAAACCAAAGTCAATTAAAAACTCGGTAAGTCGAGCATACCAAGCTCTAGGAGCTTGTTTAAGCCCATACAAGGCCTTGTGTAGTTTCAGCACATGGTTTGGTTTTTTATGGCATTCAAAGCCTTTTGGTTGTTCAACATAGGCTTCCTCATTCAAAATGCCATTCAAAAAGGCACTTTTGACATCCATTTGATGCAGTGTAAACCCGATGTGGCAAGCAATGACAAGTAGGAGACGAATAGACTCTATTCTAGCAACATGAGCGAATGTTTCATCATAGTCTATACCTTCTACTTTAGTATAACATTGAGCCACTAGCCTGGCTTTGTTTCTGACCACATTACCAGACTCATCAGTCTTGTTCTTAAAAATCCATTTAGTTCCAATTACATTTTTATTTTCAGGCCTTGGAACTAACTCCCACACATTATTCCGAACAAACTGAATCAGCTCATCATGCATTGCTTCTGCCCAGAACTCATCTTTTAATGTTTTTTTGACATTTTTAGGTTCAACACTGGATAGAAAGCATGAAATGGATACAAGGTTAATAACTGATGACATGCAAACCTGTTTGACCAATTCAGCAACATCGGCTTAGCTCTTTGTTCTGGTTTTGACTCCTTGAGATCCATCACCAATGATTTGGGAATTCGGGTGATCTCTTTTGATTCTCCTTGGAGGATCACGTCTTGGTTCATACTGAGCCAGTTGAAGATGGTCATCATCACTTTCAGAGGAGGATTCTGAGTCTGGTATTTAAGGTGATGTTGATCCCTTTGCTGAGGGAGAAGAAGCATTGGATTTGACATCAGGACTTCTCGTAGGACTTTTGGTAGTTCCACTAGGCTCCTTATCAGCAACATCTGGTTCATGGAGGAGAAAAGACACATCATTTTCCTCAGATCTAGTTGCCAGGCCTACAAGATCATCAAACACAACATTGACAGATTCTTGCACAACTTTGGTTCTTAGGTTAAGAACACGATATGCTCTGCTGTTTTGAGCATATCCCAAGAACAATCCTTTATCACTTTTAGAGTCAAACTTTCCAAGGTAGTCTCTGTCGTTCAGGATGTAGCAGACACATCCAAACACATGGAAATATTTAAGATTTGGCTTTCTTTCTCTTAGAAGCTCATAAGGTGTCTCATTTCTTCCTGGTCAAAGATAGACTATGTTCCCGATGTGACAGGCTATGTTGATAGCTTCAGCCCACAGCTTCTTCGAAAGCCCTTTAGCCTGTAACATTACACATGACATTTCCTGCAGAGTTCAATTCTTTCTCTCCACTACTCCATTTTGTTCAAGAGTTTTAGGAGCTGAATACTCATGGAGTATTCCTTTCCTTTCACAAAAGTCATTGAATGCAGCATTCTCAAATTCTCTTCCATGATCTGTTCTGACGCATGCAATGTTGGTGTCAAATTGCAAACACATTGTGCGGTAGAATCTTTTGAAGACTTTGAATGTTTCAGATTTTTCCTGTAGGAATTCAACCCAAGTGTACCTTGAGAAATCATCAACAATGACAAGTATGAAACTCTTACCACTCATACTCTTTGTATCGACTGGTCCCATAATGTCCATGTGTAAGAGTTGAAAACATCTTATTGTTTGACAATCACTCAGGCTTTTGTGAGGAATTCTGGTTTGTTTTTCTTTTTGGCAGGCACCACATACAGCATCGTGATCAACATTCAGCTTTGGTAGGCCACGGACAGCATCTGACATAATCAATTTCTTCAAATTTACCATGCTCATATGACCGAGCTTTTGATGAATCAACTTGGTTTCAGCATTAACAGTCATGTTGCACGTTTCATCTTTGTCAGCATGGTAGCAATTATCAGATGCACGACTTCCAAACATTATACATTTGTCATGTTTGTCAAACACTTCACAAGTGTTTTTATCAAACTTGACATACATACCATCATCACAAAGCTGACTAATACTGATCAAATTTGTTGTCAGTCCTTCAACATGTAGAACATTTTGAAGCTTAGGAAAATGTTTAACATTCAATGTACATGTTCCGACAATGTTTCCTTGAGCTCCTCCTCCGTAACTGACTTTGCCTTTGTTTGAAGTGGTATATTCTTCAAGAAACTCCTTATTGCCAGTCATGTGTCGAGAATATCCACTGTCGAAGTACCATGTTCCGGCAATGTTAGAATTCAGTGATGTGTGCACAATATTGCATGTAACCTTCATCTTTTTGGATTTTAGCTGGTTCTTGTTCTTTGATGTGATCCCTGATGTTGTTCTCCCGGTCGCAACATCATTGTGAAACTTAAAGCAATGTGGTTTGATGTGACCCGGCTCCTGACAGTAATGGCACACATATTTTCGAACCTTTGAGCCCTTACGTTTCTTCTGATCATCATTTTCAACATTGCTCCCTGTAGACATGTTTGGGTTGTTCTCCTTCACAAATTTCACAACATTGTGATTTGAGAAAGTCATGGAAACTTTGTTTGAGAATCCTAGTCCAGCCCTGTCTGTCTGTCCCAATGTTAAGGCTTCATTTAGGACATTCGTTCCATGATTCCATTTCTGAAATGTTCTTGAGGTGCTCTCCACTTCCTTCTTTAGTTTAGTGATATCAGCATCACTCCTGGTGAGTCTAATTTCCAGTCCCATGATCTTCTCTCTAAGACACCGATTTTCTTCCATAAAAAATTTCAGTTCTTTTGATTCAGTTGTCCATTGACTGCAAACTTCATTCACAACATCATTGAGCTCTTCAAGAGAGGCAGAGGGGCATTCTTTCTATGGATCAGCCTTACCGATCTCAGAAGTATGATTAAACTCATCCAGTAGAGTGATTTCATACCAATTAGTAGTGTTGGGAGAGATCTCAGTGTCTTTATCGTCAACATCTAGGAGAAACTCATCTTCAATTTTACATTCTTCAATGTCCAGAGCATCAAGTTCATCAATACCATTCAGGGCATCAATAATCTGGTCGTCTTCCTCCATGACATTGATGAACAACACTCTCTGATCTGAATCATATTCAGTATCAGACTCATCACTGAGAACAGCATTAAAATTATTTATTTGTCTTCTTCGTGTTGTTGGACATTCATTTGAATAATGTTCATACCCAGAGCATGCTCTACATTGAACTGAATCAATGTCTTTCCCAGTGTCAGCGACTTCCTTCTTGACATTTGATCTTCTAGAATTTGATGTTGAAGAAGATGAAAAGTCAAACAGCCGTCGAGGTTTGATATTTGGGGGGCTTTTCTTCATGGAACAAACCAATGAGTTCAACTTCTTTGTCACTAGTGCAACACTTAGATTCTCTTCCTCATTGATTTCCTGAAGACTGTCAACATCATCAAGAACATCAGATGACACAGTTGTTGTCTGGAGAGCAATTCCCTTTGAGGTTGAGTTTGCTTTCTGATTTTGCAAATTCATCTCAAATGTTAGCAAGATGCTGACCGCTTCACTCATACTCATGGTTCCTACATCGTGTGCTTCTTCGATTGCAGAAATTTTCATATTGAATCTTTCAGGCAGAGTTCGAAGCAACTTGCTCACCATGTTCTCATTAGAAATTGGACTTCCAAGAGCGGTAGATTGGTTTGAGATCTCACATAATTTTTCAGCATAAGATGAAATAGTTTCATCTTCAAACATGCGCAAGTTTTCAAATTTTGATGTGAGTAACCTCAGTTTGGTCTTCCTTACACTGGCAGACCCTTCACAATGTTCCTGAAGAATGGTCCATCCTTGATATGCAGTAACACAATTGCAAATCATCTTGAAACATGGAACATCGACAGAAACAAAAATTGCATTCAGAGCGCGAGCATTAAAATTTGAGATAATTCTCTCATCATTTGTCCATTGAGATTCCGGAGTTAACACAAAATCTCCATTCGGACCTTCCATCCTAGGAGGGCTCCATTCTTCAATAACTGCCATCCATGTTCTTTCATCGATAGATTTGATGTAGATCTTCATTCGAGATTTCCACATGACATAGTTACCACCATTGCTATCTAGAGCAGGAGGACAACATTGATTGATTTGAATATCCATCACAGATTTCAAGAAACACCGGATCGAGTACTTAGTGTGTCAAGTATCGGATCTGATACCACTTGTTAAAATTTGTTGCCTGAAATAATGTGAATATGGATGTAAATTGCAAAGTTAAAAATAATGTTGAAGATAGTATTACCACATTGCCTTCAACATGCAGCGGAAACGTAAATAGAACTTTGCACAAAACAAGTTTTAAATCACACTCCTTACGGTGTGTGATTGCCTCAAGGCGAAATTCACTATCACAAGTGAAACACAAAAATAATGTTGATGTTGTCTCGGTACACTCCCTTGACAACACTGCATAAAACATACAGAGGACTATCCTAGCTTCACTAAGTCGAATAATCACTCAAAAACAAACCTATCTAAACACATAGATAGATTACAATCAGTCACTCTAAATCCTAAACTTCTCAAAGTTTACTATCTAACCTACACACATAACTGGAATGAAAGTCTCCAGCTGATTGGGACGCTAGGCAGATGTCGAGGAAGATGTCTTGGATTTCAGAGATGACACTAGATGCAAGATTCAGAGCTTCTCACAAACCATGGTGATAACCTGCTTGCATAAATGACTTTTAAGGTCTAAGGAGACCTTAAATACTTCCTTCATCTCGGATGGGTAGTTTCTCCATGATCCTTGATGAGGTGGATGCAAAACTACCGCCTTCCACTACCTTTGCTGAACTGGACTCGAGATAACCATCATCTGCATTGCGTGGCACACATTCTTCAACATCGTGTAACAATGGCGGTTACTCCAGCTACCCACGTTCTCTGCAACGGTTAGTGTTAAAGATGAAGTGGGGAACATCACGTCCCTTGAAACTCGGAACAGATTCTGACCTAGTCAAAATCAAGCATAATCCACGTTTTAATTCGAAATAAAAAATCTAATAAATCTCTTAAATCGTGGAAAATGATATGTGACAAAAATCACAATTTATTAAGATTAATTTAAAATAAATTAATCCAAAATACTAGGAAAGGATAAGGTTAGAGATCCGAGTATTATACTCGGTGTGACGAGAATGACTGACAACATTAGATACGACATTGATCGTGATGTTATCAGCGAAGTGATAACATCATCTGGAACACGTCATACTCAACAGAGTCTAACATAATTAAAGGAAACTAGAAATTAAAAACAACTTATGCCGGATTGAATTGTTGATTCCAGTTGATCTCTGTGCTTCTCCGTCGTTTCTCTGATTTCTCTGTTCTTCAATAGGGTGAAAAGTGGTGGAAATTTCATGCAAAATAGAGCCTTAAATAGTTGGGCCGAGTTTGGATCAGTATCAGAATCAGATAAGGAAAGAGATAAAATTCGCCAGAAAACTGACTTAAGCCCGCATGGGCCGCGCGCCTATGATGTCTTGGCGCACGGTTCATGCGCCAGGTTCTAGTCCAAATTTGTAAAGAGCCGCATGGGCCGTGCGGCATTGCTCTCTTCCCGCACGAGCCATGCGGCACCCTGCATGGGCCGTGCGGCCTTGGCTCACTCATGCACGGTCTGTGCGGGTTCCTTCCGGCCTATTCGGCTCCCGTCTCACGTTCGAATTCACTCATCTTCAACTTATGACTCCTTTTTAATCTTTATTTGCTTCAAAACTCAACAAACTCTTCAAAGCAATAATAAAATAATAAATGCACATAAACACACTCTAATAGCCTAAAAACCACCTACAAATGCATCTCGAATAAGCTCGGAAAGTATGAAAAACCTGAGCTTGTCATTGGCACACCTTTGTACCATAGTTGTATAAGTTCATCGATCAGTGGTTGTAAGAACACATCAATCTTATCCTTCGTATTCCTTAACCCGGGAATAAAAATCGTAAGAAACGTGTGATGTTCTTTCATACACAACCAAGTTGGCAAATTATATGGTGTAACTACCACAGGCCAAGATGAATATTGTTTACCTGTTTGTCCAAATGGCTAGAAAACATCAGTGGAAAGACCCAATGATGAAGCCATGGCCGTGATTGAAGATGATAATTCGGAGTTGCAAATGTGAGGACCAATCACAAGACTTCGAGCTAAAAGATTAAAATGTTATTTCCAAGCTTATGTGAGAAAGAAGCTCGCGGAAGAAGAGATCGTGCGGAATAGCCCAAGATGGATCACGATGCTATCCATTAAAGATGAAGAACAAGAGAAACCGTCCCGCACCGCCTGTTCAGAGTAGCCACCTGACCGTACGGCCTGTATAACCCTGAGAAAACAAGTCCAGAGAGTCCTGCACGGACCGTGCAGTCCTAACCCTCAAGTGCACGGCCCGTGCACCTCAAGACAGCCGAGTTGGAGACTTTACGTGATCTGTATGGATTTAAATTTGTGCAGCCCATGTTCGAGATCCAAGTCCAAGTTTGAAAGCCCAAGCTTGTTGGGATTTTTTATCTAGCTTAGATTTTTATTTATTTAATTTTTAGTCTTTTTGGAACTACCTTAATTAGAGTTCTAAACAAGGTAGAATTTCTTCATAGTATTTTCGATTCTATAGTTGTTTTATTAGACTAGGATTTTCGTCCTTCCCTACACTATAAATAGGGATTCATTGTGACATTATTACTTAGACTATATTTGAATTAAATTGAGCACTTTTTGGCTTTCAATATCGTCTCACCCAAGATCCTCTTTTATTTAGCCGAAAATTACTACTCTTAAAAGCTAGCAACTTTTAGGTTTTATTCTTTAAATCTCATTCTAGATCTTTTGTGGATCTAGGGTTGGATTTGCTATCGAAGAGAATTCAAGTAGTGATTCATTTTGTGTAGTATTCTACACTTGGTGTTTCGCCCCGAGTTCAATTCATTCAAGATCATCACCACCAAGCCATCTTCGACCTTCAACCACCGATCACCTCTCGTCCGTCAACACAAATTGTCGTCGTTCATGGATCATCATTCATCCATTCACGTAAGTTCATTCCATAACTCTATCATACCCTATCTACTCCATCCTTTCTAGCCTAGTCGTCCATCACACAAATACCATCCATTAAAGCCGATACATCTCTATCCATCCTTCACCCAAATACAGCCTACTCTTTTCAAGATTAGTTTGTGTTTTATTTAATTGTTGAGTCATAATCTAGGTGTCTTAAATGAGTCTATCAAGTCTAGTTAAATCAGTCCAATTCGAGTCTTTTAGCATTGTTCAAATTGAGTTGTAAACCCTTACATATATCCGACGTGTGTTCGATCTTGGTTATCCACAAACCAAGGAGTTGTGTCCTTCCTCGGGTCACATCACACAATCTAACATTTTAGCTTTCAGCTGTAAAACTAGGAAATGCCATGTCTAGGTACTTCCACGCAGGTAAGTCGGCTGGATAACGCATAAACCTGTCATTAACTGATGTTGCATGCTAACACATCTCTTCAGCGGTAGCTTCGATGTGTACAACCTCTTCAATCTTGGAGTAAGAGGGAAGTAGCACATCATTTTCTGAGCTACTTTCTTCACCTGCCTGTTCTGATTAGATCGTCTTACAGTGTGGTAACGTTCTTTATTGCAGTGTTTGCTTCTAATCAAGTCAACGTCATCCTTCCAATACAGCATGCAATTATCTACCCAACAATCGATCTTCTCCACCGGTAACCCCATACCACGCAGAAGTTTCTTTGTACTGTAAAAGTTACTGGTGACCATATTATTTTTGGGCACAACCTTTTTCAGAAGACTTGTAAATTGGTCAAAACACCTCTCTGAGAAGTGGTGCTCAGACTTCAAGGCCATCAAACGGGCCACAAGAGACAATTGTGTGTGATTCTCATAGCCCGGCCACAATTCGTTGTCCGCAGTAGCCAACCTATCATAAAAGCATTAAGCTTCAGGATTGGGAGCTTCTTCAACGCCATTCATCTCATCAAAAAAAAACTCCGGCCCAGCAGCATCCATCACCATCATGTGATACGTATTCGGTTCATACGTGTCAACTAAATTTTCAGCTGGACTCATCTCTCCATGAAAGGTACATATGTAATAATTCGGCACAAAACCATGCTGACAAATGTGCATTCAGACCTCAAATGGATTTATATAAGGTCGATTCTTACACTTTGCACATGGACACTTTATATTTTTCTCATCTTAAAACGCTGGATGGCTAGTGGCAAAGTCTATAAAACTTTCGATCTTATTTGCAAATTCTAACAAATCAGATCCATCACGACTCCGCTGATACATCCAAGCTCGACTAGGAACTCGATTCATACTTGCCTAAATTATAAAATTAATCAGGAAAAAAATTCGGCAGCATAACGACGTGAAACCTATATTTTGACCAAGTCATCGACGTAACTTAACTAGGTTCATTAACTAGTAAAAACTAAATACCAGAGGGATCCAGGGGCCCTCATCCCAATATAACTACATACAATTAAAATAGAGGGATCTAGGGGTCCTCGTCCCAATCTAACTACGTACAATTAATATAGAGGGATCCAAGGACCCTCATCCCATTTAACTAGCATGCTTTAATAAATTGAACTAACATGCTTTCATATATTCAACTAATTAACATGATTAATAAATTTAACTAATTAACATGTTTTAACTAACTACAAAAATATAAATAATGACAGACACATGCTTAATTAATATAAATAATTATTTGGTTATTATTTGATATGGGAACAATACAAGTTTGTTTGGCCACATCATTAATAACAGTGGTTAACATTTATATCTATATCATACTAAAAGTAGTTTGATAGGATATTTTTTACATGTATTAATTGTACCAAACTACTAATGATATATGATTAATCTAATAAATATGATATTAACCGTACATTATGCGTTTCTTTATTTTATTTTTAAATTAAATTCCATGCATGTAATTAATTTACAATGTTTTAAATATTATGAGTTATATTAGTAATCAATCTTCAAAGCAATTTACAATGTTTTAAATATTACGAGTTATATTAGTAATCAATCTTCAAAGCAAAAGTTTTCATAAAAATATAAAAATCATTTCAACTTATTTTTTTTGTATTATACCCTTCTGTGTTAACTCAACTAAAGTCTTCAATGTTCAATAAATTTATTCTCAATTATCTGGCTCCCTCTATTCTTCAATTTCATGATTGTTAATTATATATGATGAAGCATTCACGTAAAAAAAAATTACCCTTTTAATTTTCGGTTTTAATTATGCACTGCTTTTTTTTATTGTATTTTTGGGACAAAATACAATATAATCTTGTTTTCCTCATTACAATGGGGTTATTTTGTCAACAAACCAACCTAACTTTTTTTTATCCTTTTTTTTAATAAATATGTTGGAAAATAGGATTTAATAAAGTGAGTGTGACTCATTTTATCCGATTTTTCGTGACCGGGATATTTAATTTTGGAGGAATTAAATACCGTACGATTGCTCTATGTCGTGAGTAGATAATCGTAGTATTTTTATTTGCTCAAATCCGATTTTCGGTGAGTGAGAAATAAATGGTTAAAGTTGGTCACACGATTGGGCATTTATGGTGTGTGGGATAATGTGTTTAAGACACATTAAATAATCCCACATTGATTTCTTAATCAAATTAAGAAGTGTATTTAAGTGTATTAACACTTAAGTGGAGTAATCAAGTGCACAAGGATGTGAGCCATGAGTCCACACGCGCGCGCCCGCCCGTGCCCGTGCCCGTGCCCGTGCCCGGTGCCCGGTGCCCGTGCCCGTGCCCGGCTCGTCTCGTCCTCGGACTTGGATCTTGGATCTTGGCAATTGGACTTTCGTCTCGTCTCGTCCTCGGACTTGGATCTTGGATCTTGGATCTTGGCAATTGGACTTTGGGTGGACTTTGGGTGGACTTTGGGCGTACGTGGGCTTCCGGGACTTAGCCGTATCAGTTTTACGGTACAGAAACAGTCGGGTCGTGGAGCGGGTCGGCGGATCGACTATCTGGGTCGTGGGTGCACATGGTGCATGTCCAGCTTGAAGGGTGTAACTCCCATGAGTTAAGAGCCTTCAAGTGAGTAACTGCCACTGGAGCTGGTGGAGCCTTCAGGTAACTGCCATCTGGAGCTGGTGGAGTTAGTGGGCTGGACAGTAACTGAAAGTAACTCCTGTCGGGAGTCAAAGTCTGCAGCTGCCCTGGACACGTGTTGGGATCCGAGCCGACAAGGGACACCTGTCGGGATCTGCAGAAGGTAACTCCTGGAGGGCTTAATGGCAGAGCTATAACTCCAGGGGGGTTACAACACCTGGTTTGAATGCCCTCAAACCCTAGCTGTCCCCTGCAGTGGAGATGTGCCTATAAATAGGACATCCTGCATGGATCCAAAAGTTACATTCTGCACAATCATATTGCTTGCATACAAAGTTCTCTTCGAGTCTACAGCCTCTCAGTTCTCTACATTATCTAGTTCGCCAGAGCCTTACCGGACTTGTGGTGCTACTGCCGGAAGGACGAAGCCGTTTCATCTTTGAAAGACAACCGCCGAACCGTGAGCACTAGTCGGGGCATATTTGTCTTGCGGAGAGAGGTCTCCTCGACTCGGCTTGCCGGAACCGGATTCTGCACATCGGTTCTTTACTTTATTTGATTTCAGTTAATTATTGTTATTGTTCTATTCTACTCTTCTGCATTCTTATACCTCAGTTGTAATCCATTTCCAGTGGAGTGTAACATCTATAACAACAAAATCAAGAGTGTGGAAATGTTTGGTCATGCATTTAAATAAAAGGTAACATGGTCGTGTATTTAACTGCTAAGAATATGAAGTCAGATAAGATATTAATATTGCTGCTGCTTAACATGGAATATAATTAATTTCAATATTAAGAACATTTGAAGAAAGATTGTGAATAATTAAATGCAAATTATGGATTTCTATTTGGATTATATAAAAATCTTGTAGTAATGCAAAACTCATGACTGGCTGTTTGAATTTTGGTAATGTGGAATATGTTTGATTATTATGGCAGGTTGGGGAGAGAGGGCAGAAGCAGATAATAGCTATAGCAAGGCTCTGTCATTTTCATTTGAACATTTTGAAGAATCATAAATTCTAAAATAACAACATTTAAAAAAAAATTAAGGGACTTACCGGCGGCACGGAAGGGCGGACGGAGGCGGGCGGCGTCTTGCGGGCGGCGGCGTGGAGCGGGCGACGGCAGCAACCGGTGGCTGAAGCAGGCAGCTAAGGGGCGGAAGAATGTTATAGAGAGAGAGAGAGGGACGGCGGCGGGGGCGGCGTGGAGCGAGCGGAGGAACGGCGGGGATGGGCGAGGATGGGAGAAATTAGGGTTGAATGTTCAATCTGAAATTTGGGGAAGAAAGTCTGTTCACCCGTATAATTACAGACCGGGCGACGGACTTGGCGACAGAATGTGTCCGTCGCCCGTTAAAATTAATTAAAAAAATAAAAAAAGATGACGGAATGTGTCCGTCGCCTTATTATTCGGGAATAAATAAAATTAAAAAAATGAAATAAAGCGACGGAATGTGTCTGTTGCCTTATTATTCAGAAAAAAAATTACAAATTAAATAAGGGGACGGAAACACCCGGAATTAAAAATAATAAAAAAAAATAGAAGGCGACGGAATACGTCCATCACTCTGTGGTTCCGTCGCCCCGCGTCCGTCGCCTTTTCGTCGTCCATGTTGACAGAAATCATTCCGTCACTATAATGATGTTTTCTTGTAGTGATTATGATTATTAGACATGTATTTTTTCCCTTCCTAAAACATGTTTTTTAAGTGGAAACGGGCCAAACTAGCCAGTTAAACTTTTAAAAAACTTATTTTAGCCAGTAACTTTTAAATATTATTTTCTTAGTCAGAATTACTATATTGCCCTCAAATTAATTAATCAACTTAAAAAAATTACAACACAGTAAATTCTGAAACTCTCTCTCTTCCTCCCAAATTCAAAATGCTGATTCTTCTCTCTCCCTCTCTCCCTGTGAAATTGAATAGTTAAATCTAGTGACTACTACATCCTCGTCGCACACTATTGAGCAAAGGTGAGATTTGAGTAGTCTATTGAGTTTGCGTAAGATTTTGGTATTTGATTGGATTGGGAATTTGTGAAATTGAATGGGTTTTATGGTGTTGGGTCTGGTTTCTTACTACATTACTTCGTGGATTTTGTTTATTAACATTAATACATTATTGTTGTTGTTGTTCTCTTTTGAAGTCCGATTTTTAGGTAAAATGTCAAATACTGAAGAACGTCACGAAGAAGGTCCTCCGCGTAAGAGACGACGTGCAACGCTGTTAGAGGTATCTGAAAACATACTCTATTGAAGTTGAACTATGAAAAAAAACGGAACAATTTACGGGTTTTTTTGAAGTGGACAGAAAAATTTGGAAATGTGAAGTTCTTAGGTGCGCGCTCACGGGCCTTGAATTTGCGCGTATTTGTAGCGCACATTTTCACTCTCACCTAGTTGGGCGGAAAGCTGATTGAGTGCGAATGTCGTAGTAGGCTGCGCGCAGGGATCTTGCACACTGCAGGTGTGCGCACAAGTGTCTTGCGCGCATGAGTTTTGCGTGCAGGTTAATGTGCGCAATAGTTTTGCGTGCAGCCGATGCGTGCATTAATGGAAATCATCGGCATGCCTCTTTTGACGCATCAACAACCACTTGCCCAGTATTTCATTGCATCAGCACAAAGTTTTCTTTAATCTTACACACATACATGCATTCACATAATTTTTATTTCGTTAATGCGTTGAGTTTTATTTTATATGTAGGATGGATGAGCATGGAAAAGGAAGGAAATGATGAATACGCAGTACACGATCAGTAACCATGATCGCACAACCTATATTGGTGAAATCAAAGTTGTATTGACGCGTTATGGTGAGGATATATATGGTCAATTGCAAAATTTGTGCTTTGGTTCGTTGTTAGAAAATAAAATTCAAAAAATAAAATTTCGATCATGTAATTGTACTTATTTTGCACATATCTATGCCGATTAACATATTAGTTGACCCGATACAGTGCCGATCTTAAATAAGAAAAGGTTGTCATACTTCGCCTAACACAAAAAGATTGCGCAATTTTATTGCGCGCATTGATTGATGACGCGCAATATAAACGTCTTCGTCCTACCATTTCAATATTTTTTTTGCATCGGTACATATTCTTAACATTTCCTATATTATTTTGTATATTCGAATATATTGAGACATTATTAATGGCATCAAATTAATGCCGATGAACTTACTGATGATGCCGATAGGGTGCCGATGTTAGCATAACGAATGCCGATGCACTTTGCCGAAAATAGCAATATTGCGCGACATTACTGCGCGCATGATTTAGCACGCAATCATGTGCGCGCAATCTCTACAGCTGCCATTTCAATATATATTTTTTATATCGGTACATATTCTTAACTTTTCTTATATTATTTTGTATATTCGGGTATGCTGAAAAATATTTAATGACACTAAATTAATGTCGATTAACTTATTGATGAGGCCGATAAGGTACCGATGTTAATGTAACCAATGCCGATGCACTTTGCCGAACACAGCAATATTGTGCGCATATTCTGCGCGCATTGACGTAGCGCGCAATATATATGTGTTCAGCTAACCATATTATAATATTTTTATTTTTATTTTCAAATACGTGGATACAGTGACATGATGTTGTTTTTTTGTTTTAAGTAATGAAATTTTTTATTTTTTAAATACTTGGATAAAGTGACATGTGTTGTTTTTTTAAGTAATGAATTTTTTTATAAGTTTATTTGTAATTATTTTCCTATTTTTTTTAGTTTTTTTTAAATACATGGATAAAGTGACATGGTGCTGTTTTTTTTAAGTAATGAAATTTTTGTTAAGTTTATTTGTAATTATTTTTCTATGATTTGATTGAATTTTTCCTATTATTTTTGAATTTTTGTTTTTTTTTGTAGTATTAGGAATTTTTTTTAGAGAAAGAACTTATTCTTATGCGAGCTTGGAGTTGAGAACCCCGATTCTTCGCTTCAGTAGTTACCAATAATTGAGATGAAAATCGAGTCCATATTATTTTTTATCATAAATCTCATCATTTTTCCATTGGCAGATAACATCAGAGTAGACTTGGCCGATATTTGAGACGAAAACCGAGTCCATATTGATGCGATGCACATTATTTTCAAACTGATGCAATGGCAATGTTGTACACATATATGTCGATAACCTTGGCCGAATACAGAAAGACTACACGTAAAAGGTGCACGCAGACTCTATGCTCAAAGCGCGCACGCACTCGCTCCGATGCGCGCGTGCCCGAGGAGCGACAAAATGCGTGTGCGCCGAGGTGTGATACTATGCACGCGAGATATTGCGCATAACACCAAGCACGCTGGAAGAAACGCAAAATAGTCCGGGAGTGCCAAGGGTCATCATGCGCGCACTCGTCTGCGCGCCGAGTCTTGAGCGCACTTAAGAACAATCCGGCACGCAATTAAGAACAGTTTTTTTGGGGGTCCTGGGTTTAGTACGAAAATGTTAATGAGAGTGAGAACAATAGCTTTCAAATTAAAACTAAGAAAATTGAAGTTCGCGTTTCACAAACTTCACACTCTTTGAAATTCAGCTTCAACCTCTTATTGCCTCTTCGAATTCGTGAGCAAGAGAAAAAGTAGCTGACAAAGGGGAAAAATTCATTCAAAGCTTCGTCTTCGTCTTCTTCTTGCCTCCTTGAATGCGTGAGCAAGAGAGAGAGAGCAGTTGAGAGGGAAAAAAATTCGATTTAATGTTTTGGGAAAAGAGAGGGAGGGAATATTTTTCAGATTTGGAAAAAATTATGTCTTTCCATAAATAAATATTATATAATACTTTTATATATTTTTCCTTTAAAAATAGGACAAAAGGACATTTTGATCCAAAATGACTAAAAAAAAGTATATTTAAAACTTACTAGTTAAAATAATTTTTTTAAAATTTGAATGGCTATAAAAAAAAGTTGGCCCTTTTTTTAATAGCGAGTGTTTTGGTTATTAAAGAACAGTCCGACTCTAACAATTAAAAATTTATGGTTTCGTCATATCAAATTGAAGTTGCAGATGCCTGCCTTAAACGTTCAGCTTTGTAATCGTTACCATGTGTTGAAGAACATGCACTTGCGTAGGGAAATATTAGCAATTAATGCGTAATTCTACATGTTAAGCAATCTGATCTCATTCGGTGTCCAATATTTTTTTTATTTTTATTTTTTTGTGATAACGATTATTTTTGTTCAATTTCTGCTTAATTAAAAAGGATAGTATTTTTTTTCCGTTAATTTTTTTTTTTCAGAAATTAACGTACAGCCCAATTGCTAATTTACCAATTGTGACATCACTTTCAACTTTGGTTCGAGCTGAGCCAAAACTAACTAATAAAAGTAATTCCCAATAGAAGGCTAAATTGTATTAATAATATTCTCGGAATTTCACGAGAAGTGCGGTGAGTGTAAGAAAAAAAATTGTATTAATAATATTCAAATCTATTCATTTCGGTGATGAAATATAATTGCCATCGATGTGGCATTTTCGAGGAGACAGTTGGCATTGCTTGCTTATTCAACATACTATATCTTAGTGGTGCATAACAAGTTAAACCATCACGTTACCAAAGAATATAAAAATAACTAATCGTAAGAATAAATAATATTAATGCAATTTTAATAGAATCTCTAATTAATCAGATCAGATCAGATCCTCTCGTCCAATTATTTTTCTATCTTATTCTTGTGTTCTAGTATTAAATTTATTATTTTAATAATATTCAACATAAATAATAAAATTTATTATAGTATCACCAATCCTAATTAATATTTATAAATTAAATTTTTTAATATATATATACACACACTAATTGTGGAATAATAAACCCTAATAATCAAATATATTAATTAAAAATACAAATTAAATTCTAAACGAATAATTATAAATCATAATTAAATGAAATTTCTTTTAATAATATTTGTAAAACTAAACTAAATCAAAAGATATTGAAATTGAAGAAAAAAGAAAGAAAACTAATAAAGTTCATATTGGAATATAGAATCGGATACAATAAGTAGATTAGATGATCTCATTTGCTAAAGAGTGTTGTTATTTGCATGCACCACCAAATTTTCAATATACACCACATTTATTAAATACACCATCATCTTAATTTTTTGTAATTTCTTTTACTTTATATACCACATTATTTCTCAATTCTACCCATCAATTTAAAAATATAATTTGAACTATTGTAATTAAAAAAAAATGAGAGAGAAGAAGAATACAACTTCTCTGTCAAATGCCACTACAACTCCTTCTCATCGCTACCAAAGTTCGTCAATGGCAATCACGCACGACGACGCCAATTGTTGACAACCTTGCTCGACTCAACCTCCATCATGCTCGAATTTAACCCCTTCCGAATACCGACCTTGAATCAAACTGGATATTTCGAATTGAGGCCACTGGTTCAATTTTTTTTTTCCCAAATATCATGAATTGATATGAAATTTTATTTTCCAACCTAGCCGGTTGTTTTTTAAACTTTATTTTTGAATCTGGCCTAGCCAAAATGAAAAAAAATATATTTTTGAAAATGTATTTGCCCAACTGCACTTAATTAGTGTAGAAAATAATGTCTCATTTTCTTTTTTATTTATGTTGATTAATTTTGTTATGCAGATTTAGAATTCATCTGAAGTTTGGATCATTTGCTTCTTTGGATTGGTTGTGGGTTTGGTGAAACATATACGATAACTTTTTAAGTTCTTTTGAATTTCTTTTTAAATATATATTTATAATTTAAAAATAAAATTTTAGTAAATTAGTAATTTTTTAGTTTTAAATTAAATTTAATAGTGGTGTATAGTGAAAATTTGGTGGTGTATTTGAAAACATCTTTTGTTAAAACTGTCTACAGTGCATTATAAATCGAGATGAGATTATCTAGTCCTTTTTTATCCATCCTACTCTTTGTGTTTTCACTAATCCAAATTAACATTTATTATGGAAAATTGAAATTTGAAAAAATTATATACCTAATTATGAAATAATTAACTTTAATAATTAATTATATCGACTAACAATGAAAACTAAACTCAAAGAATAATTATATATAAACCTTAATTAAGTGGAATAAATCGTAAATAATAATTGTAAAATTAAACTAAAATAAAAGTTACTTATAAAATTGAAGAAAAATAAGAAAAATCATAATTAGACATAACCAAATAGGATATAGAAGGTGGAGTAGAGAATGTGATTTGCTAATTAATTAAAGGCAAACACTTGCATGCATCATGATACAAATAACATTATATGAGACGGGTCAGTCAAATCCGCTTTTGACCCAGTCAACGCGGGTCAACCCGCGCTTTGACCCGGTCAACGCGGGTCAACCCGCTTTGACTGGGTTAACCCATAAAAAAAAAACCTGTCCAAAGTGAGTACCAACCTTCCTATTAAAAAGTATCACAAAACATTCGAAAAGTACCATCTGCATCATTAAAAAGTAAGGGGTCTGCTAGTTATTTTATATAAGTTTATTTAGTTCAAATTCTGATTTTTTTTTTTCAGTTTTTATATTGTATGTGTTGAGATTAATCTAAAACAATCATCATTCCAAGAATTTGCAAAGGAAAGTAAAACACGAGTTCGGTAAAATAAAAAGTTCCATGTGGTAAGCAGAAAAGTATCAAGTACGATAAAGAAAGGTATCAATCTGAGATTAATACTATCATCATTTCAACTACAATAAAAAATACCATGTGCCACGTGGCACGTCCGCGTGGGGCCACGTGGCCGCCTGAAATAGGCGGAAATAACCACTGTTGCACGCAAGTCCACCTCATAATTAAATGTCTGCCATGTAGGTGTATCTATAAATCTAACCATTCCCGTTAACTAAAGTAAATAAAGCATCGATCATTATCAAATAGCCTATTAAAATGATGTGCTCAATTCCTCTCAATCACATCATCAAAAAACCCCTCTCCTTATCCACTACATGTCCCAGTAATCTTTCAAGTTCAAGGCTCCGTTTGGGAGGGAGACAAAAGTGTGGTGTTTCAGGAATTGACAATGAGAAGAATGAGGCAAAGTTGCCAGCAGGCTTAGAAGCAGAGCTCATGCCCAAACACGTCGCTGTGATAATGGATGGAAATAGAAGGTGGGCCAAAAATAGAGGGTTGTCAGCACAACATGGTCACAGAGCCGGAGGAGAAGCCATGAAACAACTCTTTACAAACTGCCTCAATTATGGAGTCAAAGTTGTCACAGTTTTCGCATTTTCCACCCAAAATTGGATTCGTCCACAGGTACGTACAATTTCTGTGTTCAGACCATCAGCCAATTATACATATGCTTAATTTCACTTTAAATCCAATGTAGTTCCAAATTTTACATTTTTTGTCTTAACTGTTATTTTTTCGACGTTTTAGGTACCAACCAAAAGCTATTTTTGCTCTCAATACACTTTTGAAACTAAAAATATTGATTTTGACACTAGAAATGTAGTTTTTAGAAAGTTAGGACCGAAAAAGGAAAAAAAAAATCAAATAAAATTCGAGACAAAAATATATAATGAATTAATTAATTAGTTTCTTTATATAATGAGAATTATTAGTAATCGAATGAACAGGTCGAAGTTGAATTTTTGATGAACTTGTTCGAAGAAGTTATATCGTCAGAATTGAAGGAGCAAACGCAGTAAGTTTCTAATAGATATTCCAGTCGTTGGATTGCTTTTTTTAAAAAAATATTATTTTCTTTTTCTTAAAAGAAGTACGTACGTTGTTGCATGCGGTGAACAGAGATGATGTGCGGATTTCTTTTGTGGGGAATAGAGAGCAGCTCCCAGAGAGTCTCCAGAAGCTGATGTGGGACGTGGAGGAGCGAACGAAAGAGAACAAGAAGATGCAGCTTGTGATGGCTATGAACTACGGCGGTCGTTACGACATAACTGAAGCAACGAAAAGAATTGCGAGGAAAGTGAGAGATGGGGTTTTGGAAGTTGAAGAGATCGATGAGGGGGTGATGGAGAAGCATCTGGAAACAAATGGAGTAGAGTTTCCAAACCCTGATTTGCTGATAAGAAGCAGCGGTGAATTGAGAGTGAGCAACTTCATGCTGTGGCAGTTGGCCTACACTGAAATGTTCTTCACCAACAAAATGTTTCCTGAATTTGATGACACGGATCTTATCCAGGCTTTTACTGCGTTTCAGAAGAGGCAGAGACGATTTGGTGGACACAAGTACTAGAAGTACAAATATATATATGTGTACGTGTATCACTTTGTTGTGTTTAATGTGTTTTGAGGGTACTCTTTCTCCCAGATTTTTATGAGGCCTGGCTTGTGCTCTTTCAATGGTTTTAGCATTTTTTTTAAATAATGTTCTTACTTATTGAAAAAAAATACATATAATTAGCAAAAAACACCAATTCAGTTAAACTTTCATTTTACATCTTAATTATGTTTAACTTTACCAATATATATTATAAGGAAAAAAAAATTAATAGTCATTTTTACTTAGGAATGATGTAACTTGCCACTTTGTAAAATAGTAATGTTTCTAACCATCATAAAAAAAAGTACTAGAATACCCTTAGTTCAATATTTATTATTAATATATATATATATATACGTTAAAATTAGTTGCCATAAATACTAAAAATAGACACAGAGACGTAATGTCAAACTCAATGTTATTGATAGTTGAAACACTATCTTAACATAAAATGCTGAAAAATAAACAATGCAATATAACACGAAGATAAATTTTAAATCACACACAACATGTATGTGATTGCCACATGGTAAAATCAAGCTTCCACGAGCAAACACAAAAGATCAATTGATAATGTCAGACGTTGTGCTCTTAACACATCAACAAAGATACAAGAATTCTAATCTAGTCCTATAACTAAATTGAATTTAAACAATACAAACCGACCTACCATCAATTTGCAATCAAACTTGCAATGATTTCAAAACCCTCTATCTAACCTAATTTGAACAACCGATTCGCATGAATTGGTTGGACAAAGAAAACACGAAAGGTAAGAAAGAAGAAGAAAAGAGAAATATATTTGCTAGTTGTGACTCGAGCTCTTCAATTTTTACACACAGCGGCAAGATATCTTCTGCTCAAATAGCCTCTTCAAGTGCGGATCAAACTCTTTACATATGTTCTCTACTTCAATCGACTAGAGGTCCATGTCATCTCTTCTTGATCGTGTGCTTGAAATAACCGCCATCACTTCAAGTTTTGAAGAAAACCGTCTTGTGTTGTGGCTGGAGAAAGCAACCCACGACTTACACCATTTCTTTTGCTTGTTCCTGCACGTTGAACCTCAAAAAGAAATGGTTAAATAAAGATAACAATAGACCTAAAAAATAGGAGATAGAGTTTTAACTTATTCAAATTCTATTTTAATTATTAATATATCAATCATATATATATATATATATCCGTTTATTTGAAAATTCAATTTTGCGGATATATTTATGATTTAAGATACACGGTAGAATATGATTTATTAAAATAATAAATCCTAAAAACTATGAAAGGATAAGATTAGTCACGGTGAATGTCTCAGACAATGTCATGGGAATTCGGTATGACATTATGTTCAACACAGAACTCTATGTCGTACACCACTTTACAATATATATATATATATATATATATATTCATATATCAATAAGCTTTGGAAAAAAATCTGATTTTCTCTCTCTTCCATTTGTAGCCGTCGTTCTCCCGACTCGCCTCTCTCATTTTCAATCATTGTTTTATCACTTAGAACAAAACTACCTTTAGCGAAGATCATAAAGCTTTGATTTTTGAAGATTATCACGATTCTTCATCTAATCGGATTCAATGCGAATTTGGGGATTTTAGGAAATTTTGTTGACATCGCGCGTGTTGTTTTTGGCGTCAATAAGGTATGATGTTCATGTATCTGTACTGATTTTATCGATCTAGATATTAAGCTTTTTTATTCTTTCTTTGGAATTGGTAGAAAAAATTGAATACTCTTTGGTGCACGAATCGAATTCTTTTCGGTACGCGAGTATTAACCCTAGTTGAATTAGCATGCAAGTTGTTCGAATCTACAAAATGCGGAAACATAGAAACAATCTAAAATTGAACTTATAATTCATGTCGGTTATTAAAGGTATAATCTCATTGCTGATGCAGATATAATCGGCGCCTCCTTTACAGTATTCCACTCATTGATCTTCTGTTGTATTCACAAACCGCGTCTAAATATAAGATGAGATGTATACTACTAAACAATTGTGAATACTATAGGGATCAAGAGAGCACAAAGAGGGGTTAATTTCTTATGTCCTAATTTCATCCCCCCTCCCCTATTGTATTTATAGGGGGTGGCCAAAAATTAAGTCTCCAACAAAAGATCATATTCGGCTACAACAGGGATCTAGAAGAATTAAATTAGTCTACTAATTTATTTAATTTCTAATATCCAAAAATTAGAATATAATTAAATAAATTAAGTATTATTTTTATTTCACTAAATAAATAATGTCGACCTACCAATTTAATATATATTTGCGAATATATTTTCTCATTTAGTCCAGTCATTCTCCATATATAAGATAGAATGTCCACCAATTAATTATATAAGCTTCTGACAGCTATAATTAATTAACATCTCATTGCTAGAGTAGTATCACACAAGCTTTATCATGTGTGGAAATAAATTCCACTTGCAGGGTTTCACATGAACTTTGTGCTTCCTCAAGGGACATCATCAACCTGGCGCACCAGGGCACAGTAGCCATATATAATGCACGACCCACCATATATGTAAGTGCCATTGCCCAAATTATTGAGGTTGTTGATTATATCAAAGAATCTCACTAATTGATAAATCAAAGCAGTCGACACAACATATATATATATATCCTCCAATATATATGGGTTAAGAACGTGAACTCTATAGATCTTTATTCTCTCACTTAAGGTCAAAATAGATAATAGTATTCTATCATTATCCTTCTCAATACACCAGTCAGTGTACTAGAATAATCAACTAGTCAAGATAAACTAACTATCAGATTATTCTACGGTGTACCGATGGTGAGTTTAGGACCATCTGAGACTTGAGGATTTTAATACATTGAAAGGAATCCGATGATATGATATTTACCCTGTGTTCACCCACACCATATCATCTACAATGTAAGTATATGGATCATGCAGATAAATATACCAATAATTAAATACACGCAGTGACTGCAATAAATATTCAATTTATATTATCAAAAACATTGTAGAATGTATATAAAGACAAGTCTTCTAATATACAGAACTAATAATCTCACACTTATACTCAAAGCATGTCTTTCAAGTATAAAATGAAAATTGGTTAACTCTCTAACTAAACACTAAATCTCAAATGGCTTTTCCGGGTCTGCATCTCACCCCCATTTTCTTCATGTGACCGTTAAAGGTCTTAGCTAGGGAGGCTCTTTGTGAATAGATCAGTCAAGTTGTCCTTCGATGTAATCTTGACCACTGTCGCATCTCCTCTCTTAACGATCTCTCATATAAGATGGTACTTTCTCTCTTTGTGTTTACTTGTCATATGGGCTCTGGGTTCTTTCAAATTTGCCATTGTACCAGAGTTATCACAACATATCGTGTTACTCTTTGGTAAATCAAAAACCATGCCCAAGTCCAATAAGAAACTTCGGAGCCAGACAATCTCCTTTGCAGCCTTAGAGGTAACTACATATTCGGCTTCTATGGTGGAGTCAGATGTGCTTTTTTGCTTGATGCTCCTCCATGCAATGGCTCCGCAACTCCAATGTGAACACATATCCTGAGGTAGACTTATTCTGATCTTTATCAAATTGAAAATTTGAGTACATATAATACAAAGGCACGAGACTTTCTGAGTGGTATACCAGCATATAATCTCGAGTCATTTTCAGGTACTTGAGAATATTCTTTACCGCAGTCCAGTGTCCTTGTCCAGGGTTAAACTGATATCTGCTTACCATAGCAAATATCAGGCCTGGTGCATAGCATAGCATACATGAGGCTTCCCACAGCCGAAGCATAAGAAACCTCTTTCATCTCATCTATCTCAAACTATGTTAGGGGACACATTTTCTTGGATAGATGAATTCCATGTAAGAAAGGTACAAAACCTTTCTTGGAATCTTGCATGTTGAATCTAGCTAGCATTGTATCGATATAAGTTGCTTGAGATAAGCACGACATTCTTTTCCTGGCGATCGTGAATGATATGGATGCAAAAAACGTGTTCGGCTTCTCCTAGATCCTTCATATAGAATTGCTTGGACAGTCAAACCTTTATGTTTTGTTAGAATTTATTGTCTGAAGCAATGTGAATATCGGATATAAACAGCAAAGTTATAAGAAATGTTGAAGCTAGTGTTACCACAGTGCCTTCAACATGCAACGGAAACATAAACAGAACTTTGTACAAAATAAATTTTAAATCACACTCCTTACGGTGTGAGATTGCCTCAAGGTGAAATTCACTATCACAAGTGATAAACAAAAACAATGCTGATGTTGTCTCAGTTCACTCCCTTGACAACACTGCATAAAATATATAGAGGACTATCCTAGCTTTACTCACTTGAATAATCACTCAAACAAACCTATCTAAACACATAGATAAAGGCAACTATCTGACCTACACACACAACTGGAATGAATGTCTCCAGTTGATTGGAATGCTAGGCTGATGTCTGGGAGAATGTTTTGGATTTTTGAGATGACACTAGATGCAAGATTCAGAGCTTCTCACAAACCACGGTGATAACCTGCTTGCATAAATGATTTTAAGATCTGAAAAGACCTTAAATACTTCCTACATCTTGTCTCAGCAGTTGCCTCACGATCCTAGATGACTTGGACTTGAATCAACCGCCTTCCACTTCCCATTGCTGAAGTGGACTTGAGATAACCATCTTCTGCATTGCGTGGCACACGTTCTTCAACATCGTGTAATAGTAGCGGTTACTTCAGTAACCCACGTTTACCTGCAATAGTTAGTGTTCAAGAAGGAGTGGGAACATCACGTCCCTATAAAATTGAAACCGATTTTGAACAAGTCAAAATCAACCATAATCCACAATTTAATTATTAATAAAATATCCAATAAATACCAAAATACGTCGAAAATCATATGTGACAAAAATCACAAATTATTCAGATTAATTTAAAATAAATTAATCCAAAATACTATGAAAGGATAAGATTAGCATTCTGAGTGTTATACACGATGTGACGAGAATGACGGAACATCATTAGGTATGACATTGACTTCGATGTTATCAAATGAAGTGATAACATCATCTGCAATCCATCATTCTCAATAATCTCTCCCTTAAACTTATCCTTTCTGCACAAAACATAAAACGCTAAATATATATAGTTAGAGCTGCAGCGAATATGATCCAAAATTTTGGAGTTTAAAAAACTTCTCCTTAAGGTCTGCTTCCCCTTAAGTTATTACCTATACAATAATATATAAAAATACAAGTGGGTAATTATCCCCTATACAGGTGATGAAGACTCATTTTCATGCTTTTTCCTTTATCTTTTTGCACCCTTTATAAGTGTTTAGTATAGAGTCTAATCTAGTTTTGGGGGTAAAGCTGATTGCAGGAGGATGAGGGCACAAAACCACCACAACAGGCACAGACAGGTGCTATTTATGCTGAGGGCACGAAGGACTAAATTGGCTGCCGAGGACCTAGTCAAAGTTGTTGCGAGAATTACGCAACAGAATCGCGGGACAGCTCCTATATGCACGTGGAGGTGATGTGGCGGTCAGTTCCGAGTCTTGGGGAGGTCCAAACACGTTAGGAAGGAAGTGGGGACATCATGAAGCTACTGGAGACGCTAGGGTTTGTTGGTATCACTCCTAAAATCAAGGAAGAACATGGAGCATGAAGGTGAGGAAGTGGAGGAGTGCAAGAACCCCTGCGTGGGTGAAATCTGGGCTGCTTGAAGCCTTAATTCATTTGCTATAAAAACTTTTATCTGTTTTCATATCAGGGGGGTTTTTACAGCACGCGGACGACACTCGTTTTGCACCTCAAGATACAATTTACTGTTTTCGTACTTAGTTTATGTTCTGGATATTCTGTCTGCCTGAAGCTGGCGGTTTGCCCGCATAAAGGTAGTTCATTTGTTTTGTTGGCAAAATTGGAGTTGGGCCCAGAAGTTAATCGAGTTATTTCCTTTCCAAGTAAGATGTCTTTTATCATTTATTTTACTTTCGTTTCTATATTTAGTGGCTAAGTATCCACTGTTCAAGTCAAGGTGATGGTCTAAAGGTAGAATATGTGGATGAGGTAATCGGACTTTAACGCCTTAAGGGTTCACAATCTTAACTTGTTTTTCACTTAGACATAGGTAAAGGGTGATTGGAGATGAAAGCGCGCATTTCTAATTAACTGGTACTAGTGTTAGTTACGTGGGAGTGTATAGGTGACCCATGCCTCGATACCCGCATAGTAACAAGTCCGGGGGTGACAGCCTTGGTAGTTAATATTGAGTAGTATATGCAGGCACAAGACCGTGTCAAACCTACTAGAATCAGGTCGTTTTTGCCCTCAAAGCTACTGTACTTGCAAAACCTTTGTGTGATTCTCTCCTTACATTCCTGTATAGTTAGGTCCCTAGGTGCCGATCATATCATCTAGACGATATAATGTAAGAAGTGATTGGGGAGTGGCCGATCGTATCCATTTCCTATAACCGGTTAACCCTCAAAGTGACAATTACCCATATTTGGCCATAGGGATTCGGTTTTTGACCTTTCTGCTAGTGTGGGCACAACGGGTAGTAGTGGTAATTACATATGTTTTACCCGGGATTGCGCATACCTACCGAATGACTTGATACTTTGACTTGAGCACTTTTATTACTGATATTTTCTCTTGTGATTTCCTTTTCAGCATTTAGTTAGTTAAGTTTATTAGCAAGGTTTTTAGAGTGACACTGAAGACCCAAACCAAACTAAGAAAAGACAGAAGGTTATAAACACTCCTCGTGGGATCGACATCCGTCTTCACCAGCTATACTAGCCGTTGAGGGCAGATTAAGCATTTGTGGACTATTTGCCCGCAAGTGTATTTTGCACACCAAAACGATTGCCGGGGAGTGTAAGCACACTTTTCTATCTATTTACTGTTTTACCTTAGTATATGCGTCGTTCTAACCACGCAGGAGATTTACTCTATGATCCGGAGATAGAGAGGTCAGTGAGGGCAAGAAGGGCACAAGCTAGGGCATTTTTGAAAAGGCTGCAGGAGGATAATCAAACTGAAGGATCCAGTGACGATTTGACCTCAGGCGTAGAAAGTGAGGCGAGCAACGAACAAACTGAGACAAGCAACGTCAATCCACTCTATTCCGAAGAAGAAATGGAGGACGATCAGATATCAAACCACGAAGAAGAAGAGCAACAAAGACCACCACCACACACCCTTACTTTGAGGCAGCTGAATTTTCCTCAAACCATGAACATGCGTCCCACGGGCATCATTTTGCCCACAACTACTGGTAACTGGGAGCTGAGGGCAAACTTCATCTCGATTTTGCCCAAATTCCATGACCATCCAGGGGAGGATCCACAACGACATCTACAAGATTTTGAGATGGCATGTGAGACGCAACGCACACGAGCTAATGGGACAGGCGAATACATTCGCCTGGTTTCTTTTCCTTTCACCTTGCAGGACGGAGCTAGAGAATGGTTATACACTATTCCTGTCAGGAGTGTAACCAACTGGAGTCAACTCCAGCAAAAGTTTCTGGAGAAGTACTTCCCCACATCAAGAGTGCAGAGCATGAGAAAGAAGATCTCAACTGCAAAGGCTGGTCCCCACGAGAGCTTTTACGACTACTGGGAGCGTTTCAAGCAATTGCTCTCGAAATGCCCACATCACCAGATTCCAGATCATGACCTGGTGAACTATTTTGTCTCGGGGTTGAGAAGCGAGGACCGAGCCCTACTGAATGCAGCATGCAGAGGATCTATCCTAAACAAGAGGGCAGCTGAAGCTCTAATACTTATTGGAGAAATGGCCGAGGAGAACAGAGACGATTCATATGAAAGAACAAGTGTTGCCGCTGCGGGCAAAACTATCTCTGTGCCTGAAACTGATGACCGAATCGAACAACTTTGCAACAAGATGGAGAAGATGATCACCATGTTTTCCGTCAATACCTTGCGAATTTGTGGGGTATGTGAATTGATGGGGCACCACTCTGACCAGTGTCCATAATTGAAGGAGAAGGAAGAAACGGTCAACGCTATGGATGAAGGGCACAGAAGGAGGCACAATCATTTTGCCCCCAACTACAATCAGAGGCAGACAGCACCATACTATCCTGCGCCCGCAGCAGGACCGTCTTTATCAGACATGGTTCACAAGATTGTGAATGAAACGGTGGAGGTACAAAAAAAATCAGAAGCCTTCGAGCAGGAGACAAGGAATGGACTGAGCTATTTGGGACGAAAAATATCCCAAATTAGTGATGCAATCGCAAGCATGGAGAAAGCTAAAGGAATTCTGCCCTCACAGACAGAACCACCAAAAAAGGCTGGGGTAAATGTAATAACACTAAAGAGTGGAAGGCAACTGCCTGCACCATATCCAGAGACTGCAGAGGATGATGCCCACAGCGATGATGAGCCCACAAAGGAGGAACCAGAGTTGAAGGCAAATGACGAACCAGAAGCAGTTGTGCCCAAACCCATCCTGAAGAGTAATATTCCAAAAGAGATCGAGGTGCCTTTACCATTTCCAGGAAGGATGAAGCGAAACAAAAAAGAAGCAGAGGATAGGGATCTAATGCACATCTTCAAGAAAGTGGAAATCAATGTTCCCCTACTGGACGCAATCAGGCAGGTGCCCCGATATGCCCGTTTCCTGAAGGACTTATGTACAAAGAAAGTGAGATTCACAGAGGAAGCACAAGTGGTTGTGAATGAAAATGTGTCAGCATTATTGCAGAAAAAGTTGCCTGAAAAGTGTGGAGACCCAGGGATGTTCTTTATTCCCTGTGAAATTGGAGGACTTCGAGTTGAGAGAGCTATGCTGGACTTAGGGGCATCGATCAATATTATGCCCTTAAGCATTTTTGAAGAGCTGACATTAGGACCGCTCAAGGATACAAGGACAATTATTCAATTGGCTGACCGTTCCAATGTTTACCCCGAGGGAGTGCTTGAAGATGTCCTAATCAAAGTGGAGAGTCTGATTTTTCCAGCAGACTTCTATGTGCTGGATATGGGCAAAACCAATCCAAAGGTTACCTGTATACTTTTGGGCAGACCATTCATGAAGACGGCACATACGAAGATTGATGTCGATAAGGGCACATTGACGTGCGAGTTCGATGGAGACAGATTTACCTTCAACATCATGGAGGCAATGAAATACCCCAATGACACTGAGGGTGTACATGTGATCGACGTTTTTGAGCCTATGATCCAAGAAGAAATGCCAAGGCTGCTGGCAAAGGATCCACTTGATTGGGTACTTCAGAACAGTAAAATCGATTGGGATGCTGAAGAGGAACGAGATAAGCAAATCAAAGAAGTAATTCTGCAATTATATCACATCGAAGCTGGATTTTC
The DNA here is from genome assembly GCA_026008535.1 of Perilla frutescens. Taxonomy (NCBI): domain Eukaryota; kingdom Viridiplantae; phylum Streptophyta; class Magnoliopsida; order Lamiales; family Lamiaceae; genus Perilla; species Perilla frutescens. The sequence continues at coordinate 28,919,586 of BRKX01000003.1, read as the reverse complement.
AAGGAATAAATGTCTGCCTTTACCCACAACAAGGCAGGGTGATAAACTGGTGCGGTCTATCATCAAGCCACCCAAGTTGGAGTTGAAGAAGTTTCTCGATCACCTCAAATATGCCTATTTGGGTGAAGGAGAGAATTTGCCAGTTATAATCAGTTCATCATTGACCATGAAGTAGGAAGTCAAGTTGATAGCACTATTGAAGATGCACAAGGAAGCAATTGGATGGACCTTGGCCGACATCAAGGGCATAAGTTCCACCATTTGCATGCATCGGATCCAGTTGGAAGAAGGGGCAAAACCAGTGCAAGATCCCCAAAGGAAGCTAAATCCCTTGATGAAAGAAGCTGTGTTAAAGGAGATTCTAAAGCTGCTCGATATGGGCATTATCTTCCCTGTGCCCGACAGTGAGTGGGTGAGCCCTATTCACGTTGTGCCCAAAAAGTCTGGAATCCAGGTTGTGGAGAATGAAAACAAGGAACTTATTCAGATGAGACTGCAGACCGGATAGAGAGTTTGCATTGACTACCGCAAGTTGAATGCAGTCACAAAGAAGGATCATTTTTCTTTACCTTTCATCGATCAAATGTTGGAGAGGCTTGCGGGAAAATCATACTTTTGTTTTCTAGATGGGTATTCTGGTTATATGCAAATCGTGGTGGCCCAAGACGATCAAGGCAAAATGACATTCACTTGCCCCTTTGGCACATTTGCCTACAGAAGGATGCCTTTTGGCCTTTGCAACGCTCCAGGAACATTTCAATGGTGCATGATGAGTATATTTTCTGATATGCTTGAGACTTGTATTAAGATCTTTATGGACGACTTCACGGTTTATGGAGATAGCTTTGATCAATGTCTTGATCATTTGAGCAAGGTACTGAGCCGTTGTGTGGAAAAAGACTTGGTTTTGAATTATGAGAAGTGTCACTTTATGGTGAGAAAATGAATCGTGCTGGGACATGTAGTATCCGAGTGAGGAATTGAGGTGGACAGGGCAAAAGTGGAGATCATTGCCAAATTGCCCTATCCCATCAATGTTAAGCAGATTCAGGCATTTCTAGGCCATGCGGGTTTCTATCGTCGATTCATTAAGGATTTCGCAAAGATTGCTCAACCACTCACAAACCTGCTACAATTGGAAGAGTTAAGATCTGAGGCCTATGATAATGCTGTGATGTATAAGGAAAGGACCAAGAGATACCACGATGCACTCGCAATGGGCAAATAGTTACTCTGTGGGCAAAAGGTACTCGTGTTTAACTCGAAGCTTAAACTGCATGCAGGCAAATTGAAGTCAAAATGGATGGGCCCCTATCTGGTGCAACATCAACACCCAAGTGGAGCAATTGATCTGGTGAATCCAAAAGATGGGTGCGAATTTCGAGTCAATGGCCAGAGGGTGAAACCATATTTCGAGCAAGAGAAGGAAACCTGGGCAGAAACCCAAGTGTTGAGCACCCCTGAGTACTACTGAAGGCACAACACAGTCTAGCCAAAGACCTTAAACAAAGGCGCTGGACGGGAGGCAACCCGGTTTGTTTACTTGCTTTAATTTCAATTATGTTTGTTATTCGTATTTTGTTTGTGAATTAACGCTGCAGGAAGGCAAAGACTGGAAACGCATCACTGTGGGCAAAAAAATATGCAGGGCACAGCAAGGTTTAAGTGTGTGGGTGGGGACTGTAGCAGATTTGACTGATTGGACACGGACAGCAGCTGCAGAGACGGTTGGTTTCCCCATGCAGTATTGATAATCGTCGAAAATTGAGACCGAAAAAAGGGGAGTGAGGGAAAGATGATATATCCATATGATTATTTTGAATTATAAACATATCTCCTTCCCCAAATTCAAAATCCCCCAAATCTCTCAAAATTAGGCACAACCGTTCCCTAAATTCTCGGCCACGATCTCTCTGCACAAACCCACCACCCTCACAACACCCCACGTCCCCAGAAGCATTCAAATACCCCCCCACTCTCAATTTCTCACAAATCGAACAAAGCAAACCCTACCTCCCAAATTCCCCAACCCCTTGTCCAGAAAGAAAAAATAGTGAAGGCGAAGAAAACCGGAGAAACTGCCAAGCGAGGCACATGTCGCAGTGCCCGCAACGCCGGCGAATCATCACAAGAGACGACGCAAACCACCCAGTCGACCCAGCCAGAGGAGCCGAAACAAAGCTCCGAACCAGTTCTAAACCCCTCACCAATCCAGACCATTCTACCACAACACCCACTGCTCCCGCCGCCGCAAGCAGAGAAAAAGAAACGAGCACCGCCGAAGGCTAAGGGCGGTGCGTCGAAGAATAAGAAGAAAGTTGAAGCTGACAAGGAGCCCACCACAAGTTGGGCAAAACCCTGACCCAACGCCCACACCTGAGAAGCCACCAACTCCTGAGAAGCCGCCGATACCCCAACCCAGTGAAGAAATAGGCGATTCTGAGCCTGAGAAAGAACCAGAGAAGGACGAGGAGGACGATGGTGAACCAGAGAAAGAAGATGAGGCGGAGGAAGAAAAATAAAATGGCAGCGGCGATGAAGAAGAAGGCGGCGATGAAGAAAAAGGCGATGATGAATCTGAAGGCGAGAGCATAGAAGAAGACGACAAAGAGGAGGAGAAATTAGAGCAAGATCATCAAGAGGAGAAGGAAAAAGAACCAGAACCGGAAAAAGAGAAAGAGGAATCGATGGAGGACGACAAAGTTGCCTCAGAAGGATCTACATCTGAGAATGCCCACAGCCAGTCTGAGCAACCGAAACAGGCACAACCAGATCCACCTGCAGAGAAGAAAAAGTCGAAGAAGGAAAAACCACAGGAGGTCTCAAAGGAGGCACAAAGGGAACCAAGTCGAAGCAAGGGTCCCGATGTACCCGAAAAGTCTAAGAGCAAGTCAAAGGGAACCAAGTTAATCAACAAAGAGTCAAGGAAGCCAGTCAACAAGGAGTCGAAGAAACAAGAGAAGCTACCCACCAAGAGGAGGCTAGATGTGGAGCAGTCCAACAATGAAGAGGAAGAGAAGTCGGTGCACAGCGAGAAAGTAGAACCAGAGATCCGAATCATCCCAGCTCCTGTTCAATCCTATGTGCCCGCAAAGGTGAAAAAGGGCACAAAAAGCAGGGTGCCACTCAGAACTCTCCCCCGCCGCTCGGCGAAGAAGGAGAATGAGGATCCAAGCAGCTCAAGACAAGGAATTGTCGAGAGATTAAACAAGAAGAAGCATCTGCCCGTGTACGTTCTTCATGACAGCACGCTGAACACACTTAGAGTCATGGACCAAGTGTATGAATACTTTGCCAACATCGGTTGGGAGCAAGTACTTGGCTGGAGGAACACGGTACGCCCTTCTTTAACCATTGAATTCCTTTCCTCGTATGAGTTCATTGTTGGGGTTTTTTCGAATTAAACCACCGCAGGACCATTTGGTTGTTCATTAATCCGTGTTCATGCAAATCATAATTTTATGTAACATGCATGTTTATCACAGTCTATACAAAAAGCATGCAAAGCAGATTCGAATCTAATAAAGCGGAAGACATAGAAATGAATCTACTTACAAATCGATAGACGGTCTGTGGACAAGATTAAAGATCTAATCTTGTTGTTGAATGAACTGTAGTTGGTGCCACCTAGCACTCAAAAATTCGACCACCACTGTATTCCACTCCAAAATCTTCTGTTGTATTCCCGGACTGTATCTAGATTCAGAGTGGGCTGAAATCTACTAGATAGAATTGTGAAATATGTGGATAACTTTGAGAGACTAAGAGGGGCTGATTTCCTATGAATAACATCATCAAAATTTCGTCCCCCCCTCCCCTTATATATAGGGAGGGGTGAAATTTCATGTTCCAGCCCTAATGGGCTTGGGCCTCTATCTCAAGTTGAATATCCAGTCCACTATCAGTCAATTGGGCTACAACAGGGATCTAGAAGAATATTAAATTGGCCCACTAATTTATTTAATATCCAATATCCAATAAACCTAGGATATAATTAAATAAATTAAGTTTTACTTTTATTCCACTAAAGAAGTAAAACTGACCTACCAATTTAATACATATTTACGAATATGCTTTCTCCTTTAGTCCAGCCATTCCCCGTGTTTAAGATATAATGTTCATTAATTAATTATGTAAGCCTCTGACAGCTATAATTAATCAACATCTAAAACCTTGAGTAGTACCACACAAGCTTTATTCATGTACGGAATAAATTCCACCTGCAGGGTTTCAACATGAACTTGTGCTTCCTCAAGAGAACATCATCAACCTGGCGCACCAGGACACAGTGCTCATGCATACTGCTCGAGACATCATGTATACATTGTTATTACCCAAGATATCGAATTCGATCTACAAAAAGATCTCACCCATTGATAAATCAAAGTAATAAACAACACACACATATGCTCGCCAATATCATATGAGTTCAGAACCCGAACTTTGTGGATCTTTATTCTCTCAGTAACTGGGTCAGAGACAGAGAATAGTATCCTATCGTGATCCTCCTCAATACACTAACCAGTGTATTAGAATAATTAGTTAGCCAAGATAAACTAACTTATCAGATTATTCTACGGTGTACCGATGGTGTGTTCAGGACCATCTACAATGTAAGTATATGGAACATTGCATAGAACAATTATAGAACATAATCTAAATGCAAACAGTGACTGCAATAACTTTCATTTCATATCATCATATCATTAGAAAAGTATACAAAGACAAGTCTTCCAGTATACAAAACTAACAATCTCCCACATATACCTGAAGCATGTCTTTCAAGCATAATAACTAACTGGCAAACTCTCCAATCTAAAACTATCAACTCAAACTGCGCTACCGGGTCTGCATCTCACTCCCATTTTCTCCACGTAACCATCAAAGGTCTTAGCCGCCAGGCTCTTCGTGAATGGATCAGCCAGGTTGTCCTCAGATGCAATCTTGACCACCGCCACGTCTCCTCTCTTAACGATTTCTCGTATAAGATGGTACTTTCTCTCTATGTGTTTACTTACCTTGTGGGCTCTGGGTTCCTTAGAATTTGCCACTGCACCAGAGTTATCACAGTATATTGTGATAGTCTTAGGCAAATCAGAAACCACGCCCAAGCCCACTAGGAACCCGCGGAGCCAGACAGCCTCTTTTGCAGCCTCAGAGGCAGCTACATACTTAGCTTCCATGGTGGAATCCGCAATGCATTTCTGCTTAATGCTCCTCCATGCGATGGCTCCACCTCCTAATGTAAACACATAGCCCGAGGTAGACTTACTCTGATCTTTGTCGGATTGAAAATCTGAGTCCGTGTAACCCAAAGGTACTAGACTATCAGAGCGGAAAACCAACATGTAGTCTCGAGTCCGTTTAAGGTACTTGACAATGTTTTTGACCGTAGTCCAGTGACCTTGTCCAGGGTTAGACTGATATCTGCTTACCATGCCAACGGCATAGCATATATCAGGCCTAGTGCATAGCATAGCATACATTAAACTTCCCACAGCCGAAGCATATGGTACTTTCTTCATTTCCTCTATCTCAGACTGTGTTTGGGGACACATTTCCTTGGATAGATAAATTCCATGCCTGTAAGGTATAAAACCGTTCTTGGAATCTTGCATGCCAAATCTAGCTAGCACTGTATCGATATAAGTCACCTGGGATAGACATAACATCCTTTTCTGGCGATCACGAATGATCTTGATGCCAAGGAAATGTCCGGCTTTATCCAGATCCTTCATATCAAACTGCTCGGACAACCACAGCCTAATGTTTGACAACACCTTCTTACTATTTCCAATAAGCAAGATGTCATCAACATAAAGTACGAGGAATGCCACCACATTTCCGTCACATTTCTTGTACACACAGCTCTCATCCGGACTTTGCACGAATCCATATGACTGGATAACCTCGTCAAATCGGATGTTCCAAGACCTCGATGCCTGCTTAAGTCCATAAATGGATCTCTTAAGCTTACACACCAAGTGCTCTTGGCCTTTAGCAATGAATCCCTCTGGTTGTTTCATGTGAATGTTTTCCTCAAGACTTCCATTTAGGAAAGCTGTCTTGACATCCATCTGCCAGATCTCATAATCCAAATGAGCGGGAATAGACAAGAGAATCCGGATTGACTTAAGCATGGCTATCGGCGAAAAGGTTTCCTCATAATCGATCCCTTCTTTCTGAGTATACCCTTTTGCCACCAATCTAGCTTTGAAGGTTTCAACCTTCCCATCAGATCCTCTCTTGCGCTTGTAGATCCACTTACAGCCAATGGGTTTTACCCCATCTAGTGGTTCTACAAGTTCCCAGACTTGATTGTGATCCATAGATCCAATCTCAGACTCCATTGCAGTTTTCCAAGAATCTGCATCTTTATCTCGAATTGCCTCGTCATAGGTCCTGGGATCCAATTCATTGAGACCCTCTGGGAAATCTGAAGCCTCTCCCAGACCAATGAATCTATCAGGTTGGCGTACAACCCTCCCACTGCGACGAGGTAGTTCCTGTACTTCTGTGACACGTTGTGCAGTGTTTGGTGGTTCCTCTTTTTGTACAACTGGTGTAGGATTCGATCCACCCCTTAACTCTTCAAGGATGATGTGACTCCTTGGTTTGTGGTTTATGACATAGTCTTCCTCTAAGAATCGAGCATTGGTGCTAACAATAATCTTCTGATCCTTAGGACTATAAAACAAACCACCTTTCGTTCCTCTAGGATATCCAACGAACAGCCTTACATCAGTATGAGGAGCCAGCTTATCAGCTTCCTTGTCCAACACGTATGCTGGGCTACCCCAAATCCGAATATGGTTCAAACTGGGCTTTCGTCCAGTCCATAGTTCTGTAGGTGTAGCAGGAACTGATTTCGATGGAACCAAGTTAAGAATATAGGCTGCTGTTTCCAGGGCATATCCCCAGAACGAAATAGGCAACTCAGAATAACTCATCATCGATCTAACCATCTCTAACAATGTACGATTCCTTCTTTCCGCAACGCCATTCTGATGTGGCGTTCCAGGCGCAGTCAACTGGGATGTAATCCCACTCTCTGCCATGTAATTCCTAAATTCGCTTGAGAGGTACTCGCCACCATGATCAGAATGTAGTGACTTGATACTTCTGCCTGTTCATTTCTCCGCTTCCGCCTTAAACTCTTTGAATTTCTCAAAGCATTCAGACTTGCGACGTAACAGGTAGATATAACCGTATCTAGAGTAATCATCAATGAGAGTGATGAAATACTCGAACCCTCCTCGAGCTTGAACTGACATAGGGCCGCATAGGTCAGAGTGAATCAAATCTAATAGCCCTTCGGATCTATTTCCTTTTGACTGGAAAGGACGCTTGGTCATTTTACCTTCCAAACAGGATTCACACAAAGGAAACGATTCCAGTACCAAAGAAGACAATGGTCTATCGTTTACAAGCTTTTGTATCCTCTTAAGGTTAATGTGACCTAACCTTAGATGCCAAAGATAGGTTTGATTCAATTCCGAAGGTTCTTTTCTTTTGTTAGGGTTTATGATCGATGTATTCAACAGTTGTCTATGCGTAGTGTTTTCAGTTGGTTTAAGAAAGTATAAGTGTCCATCCAATGTGCCAGAACAGATAAAATGTTTACCACTAAAGATAACTACTTTGTTATCAAAAGAAACAGAATATCCATCCATAATCAATTTAGAAACTGAAATCAAGTTTCGCCTAAAACCAGGCACATAAAGACAATCTTTCAAAACCAAAGTTCTATCACTACTGAAAGGTAAAACAACGTCTCCCACTGCAACAGCCGCCACTCTCGTAGCATTGCCCATGTAGACGGTGATCTCATCCTCACTCAGCTGTCTTTTTACCAGGAACCCCTGTAAAGACATGCAAACATGATCAGTAGCTCCAGTATCTACTACCCATGACTGGGTAGAACAAGTTGCTAAACATGTTTCCACAACCAGAGTGTGAGATGTACCTCTCTTCTTCTTCTTGTTAGGACACGCCGCCTTCCAATGACCTGGTTGGCCGCACTTGAAGCACTTAGTCTTCGACTTGAATTCCTCGGGAGAAATCTTTGCCTTTGGCTTCTTCACCTTAGGCGCCTCATCTGCAGCCTTCTTAGGTGCGTTTCTCTTCTTCCTTTTTCCACCAAAAGAAGACGCTCCTTTTTCAGCTATGTGGGCCTCAGGATTGCTCTTTTGGAGCAATTCAACTGCCTGAAGATCTATGAGTAGTTCAGTCAGGCTGACATCCCTTTTAATCATGTTAAAATTCAGCCTGAACTGCTCAAACTTCGAAGACAAGCTATGAAGAACAATGTCGATTTGAGAATCGCCATCTAGCTCTCCACCCAAGGTCTCGATCTCAGATAAATACCCCATCATCATGAGAACGTGATCCCTAACAGGTGTGGAGTCAGACATTCTCACATCCATTAGCTTCTTCATTGCCAAATGGCGTGCCGAGCGGTTCTGATGACCGAATAGCTGCCTAAGGTTGTACATGATATCATAAGCGGTTTTCATAGGCTCATGCTGATGTTGCAACACACTTGACATAGATGCCAAGATGTAACAGCGCGTTATCTCATTAGACCTAAGCCACTTATCATATGCAACCTTTTGGGCTTCGTCAGAACCCTTATCTGGCGTCTGAGGACAAACCTCTTCAAGCACAAACTTGTGTCCCTCAGCAACAAGAACTAAGTTAAGGTTACGAATCCAGTCATTGTAGTTTTCACCGACAAGTTTGTTTTCTTTGAGGATTGAGGACAGATTGGAGAGTGCCATTGATGATATGAAATAACTGAAATTAAACATGCAGTACAGTCACAAAACACGTTTAGGATAAACAGTATATAATCGAAAGCCTCATAAAAATTATATACTTTTCCACCAACACTTTAAAAACATCTTTTATAAGCCACGATAGTGTGGACGTTTATAAAAAACATCTTTAAATAGGTTAAACCTTTAATTTGCCTCCAGTTGAGTTTCCTTACAACAAGCAAATTAATAGCCGGATAATAAACACGGTCATGTAATCGTCTAACTGATAAGCCACGATCGTGTGGACGTTTATCAATAAATTACATCTAAGTGTGCACACCATTATCTTCGCACCAAGATCACTACTCGAATTTAACCGCTCCAGATGGAGGAGTCAGTTAGTTCTAATAGTGTTCTACAACTATCCTTTTAGGAGATTTAATTTCTAGAGAAATCTGTGATATGACACATCCGATATGGAGGAAGACCGATGTCAACGCGCATGCCCATCACTTCTCAATTAAACCAGATTTTAATGGAGACCGTATGAGATTTCTACATACTTTGGTATGAATCTCTCCCACTTAGTTATTTATGTTTGAGGTTTCATTTTATCCCATTATCGAACATGCAAACATCACATAAAATGATAAACATCCATTGCATGCTTCAACATAATAAGCAACAGTAATATTCCAACTATCATGGCTTATATCTCATGTTGATTGATGAGATAAAACTGGAAAGTCAGCTCCGGAATAGCTAGGAACCGGCCCCCCTTCACCGCGCCTCGCCGAAAATCCTAGCTCCATTTAGGGTTTTAGGACGTGAACCGGTGAACCTTCTTTTTTGGTGCTGAACCACTTTCCTTCTTTTGAGTTGATCTCCGATCTTTATTCAATACAGACTATCTATTCCAAAAGGAAAAATCTAATATTGCTAGAATAAAAATTACAACTCAAAACCTTGTCTAACAGCTTTATATCTATTACATTAAAACAACGTAAAATAAAACCTAGACCTAATCCATGGATTTTCTCATGGATTAAAATCACGTAGCCAAACCGGCATACGGCCAACATCCATTCAACATAAACATACATCACATAAAATAAAGGAGCCATGATAGTTGGTAAACCTGCAAACAAACACAGTCTACAAAAACCAACAATCATGTATTATATGATCCACATAAAATAACATATGATATCTATGCATGAATATTAAATAATAATCGAATTTTACAATTAATTAAATTAATTAATTCGATATTATCCACAAGATAAAATTGGAAATTAAAATAATTATCCACCAATTTTAAACTTGTATATTTCGAAAATAATTACAAAATAAATCTGAAAATTATTAATAATTATCCACCAAATTTATTTAATATTTTCTAACCACCCTAATTAAATAATAATTGGATATATTGATATAAATCAAAAATCTAATCCAAATATTATCCATAAGAATCTAAATCTTCTAGGATAAAGTTTGGAGATTTGATTCCAATCCAAAATCTTCCAAAACTTATCCAAATTTAAAATCTTATCACAATTGGATTTTGATAATTATTCAACTATATCCAAAATCACCTTATCCAATTTAAATCATATAGATTTTCGAAAATTATCAAATAATAAATCTGGAAATTTGATCCACTTCAAATTCTTTCAAATTTAAAATTCTATTTTCAAATCTATCTAGATTAAAATTAGGTAAATTAAGATATACATCAAATAACATCAAATATAAATCCAACACATTCAAATTTTCGATCCACATTAATTAATAAATCTGAAAATTTAATTTTCATCAAAATCTTCTCCAAATTAATTTATTAAAATCAAAATTACACTATATTTCACATTTGGAAATTTTGACATTAATCAAAAAACTATTCCAAATTATATAGCTATAGGTTTCGAAATTTTCAAGAATAAAATCTGAAAATTTTGATCCACTTCAAAAATTACCAAATTTAAAATTCTAATTTCAAACCTATCTAGATTAGAATTAGGCAATCTTTGATATACATCAAAAATCACCAAATCCAATTCTAACCAACAAAAAATTCGAACCATACCACAAACAAATCTGGAAATTTTGATCTTGATCAAAAATCTATCCAAATTTATTTCCTAGGTATCGAAAATTTTAACACACAAATTAGGGAATTTTATACACATCAAAAATCGAAATTTTTGACATCAAATTTTCGAAAATAATGAGATATAAATCTGGAAATTTGAAGATCATCAAATATCATTCCAAATCTATATCACATCATGATCAAAAATTCCAACAATTCAAAACTAGAATTTTCGAATTCAATCCAAAAATTCTTCCAAGTTTTGAATACCATAAAATCGAAATACATATCCAATTAAATCTGAAAATTTAAACACCATAAATTTATCATCAAATTTAATATGCAATTCGAAATTATGCCCGGATTAATCCTAGAACAGTGCCAAAACCCGCTCTGATACCAGTTGTTGGGGTTTTTTCGAATTAAACCACCGCAGGACCATTTGGTTGTTCATTAATCCGTGTTCATGCAAATCATAATTTTATGTAACATGCATGTTTATCACAGTCTATACAAAAAGCATGCAAAGCAGATTCGAATCTAATAAAGCGGAAGACATAGAAACGAATCTACTTACAAATCGATAGACGGTCTGTGGATAAGATTAAAGATCTAATCTTGCTGTTGAATGAACTGTAGTTGGCGCCACCTAGCACTCAAAAATTCGACCACCACTGTATTCCACTCCAAGATCTTCTGTTGTATTCCCGGACTGTATCTAGATTCAGAGTGGGCTGAAATCTACTAGATAGAATTGTGAAATATGTGGATAACTTTGAGAGACTAAGAGGGGCTGATTTCCTATGAATAACATCATCAAAATTTCGTCCCCCCCTCCCCTTATATATAGGGAGGGGCGAAATTTCATGTTCCAGCCCTAATGGGCTTGGGCCTCTATCTCAAGTTGAATATCCAGTCCACTATCAGTCAATTGGGCTACAACAGGGATCTAGAAGAATATTAAATTGGCCCACTAATTTATTTAATATCCAATATCCAATAAACCTAGGATATAATTAAATAAATTAAGTTTTACTTTTATTCCACTAAAGAAGTAAAACTGACCTACCAATTTAATACATATTTACGAATATGTTTTCTCCTTTAGTCCAGCCATTCTCCGTGTTTAAGATATAATGTTCATTAATTAATTATGTAAGCCTCTGACAGCTATAATTAATCAACATCTAAAACCTTGAGTAGTACCACACAAGCTTTATTCATGTACGGAATAAATTCCACCTGCAGGGTTTCAACATGAACTTGTGCTTCCTCAAGAGAACATCATCAACCTGGCGCACCAGGACACAGTGCTCATGCATACTGCTTGAGACATCATGTATACATTGTTATTACCCAAGATATCGAATTCGATCTAGGAAAAGATCTCACCCATTGATAAATCAAAGTAATAAACAACACACACATATGCTCGCCAATATCACATGAGTTCAGAACCCGAACTTTGTGGATCTTTATTCTCTCAGTAACTGGGTCAGAGACAGAGAATAGTATCCTATCGTGATCCTCCTCAATACACTAACCAGTGTATTAGAATAATCAGTTAGCCAAGATAAACTAACTTATCAGATTATTCTACGGTGTACCGATGGTGTGTTCAGGACCATCTAAGCCGTGAGCTCTTTAATACATTACAAGGTTCTAATGATATGATCTTTACTGTGTGACTCCCCACACCATATCATCTACAATGTAAGTATATGGAACATTGCATAGAACAATTATAGAACATAATCTAAATACAAACAGTGACTGCAATAACTTTCATTTCATATCATCATATCATTAGAAAAGTATACAAAGACAAGTCTTCCAGTATACAAAACTAACATAAACCAGTGCAGGGATTTGGTTTGGAGACACCCGGAGTCGTGAACTTCTATATAGCTGGAGAGAGCTATAGCATGTCAATCTCAAGATTGAATCTGCTATTGGATTTCATCCAACCAAAAGATGTGCATTCGAAGTGGTACAAGGAAGCAGCAACCAGCGTTGGCAATGACTGGAGTCGAAACATTCAGCAACGGTGGGAGGAAATTAGAGGCAAAGGCTTCTATCTTTCGGGCTCAAGCAAGGACAAGCACATCTCTGACCACGCCTTCCAGATTTGCCATAGATGGATTGCATTCAACCTTTATGGGTGCAAAGATGGCACAGGCCAAGTGACGCAGCAGGAGGTATTCCTATTATGGAACATGGTGCACAAGTGGAAGGTCAACCTCGGCTACATTCTGGCGATCCAATTGCAAGCTCAGACCAGCAACACCAGAGCAACTGTTGTAGCTTTGGGCATGTTCGTGGCTAGAGTGTTTGAAGGTTTGAAAGGTGACGACCTCGACGACATCTTTGAGGGTTACCCAGAGCTTGACGAAGCGACAGAGTATCTTGATGCCCAGAGGCTGGAGCAGATGCAGCTAGTTGGGTTCACTGAAGAGAACACCCCATACTTCCTCCCTTTTGATGAACCAACATACTTTGACAAGAGAAAGGCCCCCAAGGCACAAGAAGGATCACCCAGGGCACAAGAAGGACCAAGCAGGGCACAGAGCAGTGCAGATTCAAAGAAGCTGGAAAGAGTTGAGAAAGCCTTGCAGAGCATTTGTGTTCATCTCGGGTTAGACTACCTCCTCTCCTTAAGTCATGTTTTATCCCCAGTAGTTTAGGATTTGTTTTTATTTTCGTTTGTGTGTTTAGTGTCTATTTTTGTTTTTGTATATTTGCGCTTGTATATATAGAGTCTGTTTTGGGCATATCTAACCCACATTACTGCTTGTGCCCGCAAGGGTACTTTGCACAGCAAGTGTGTGGGAGGGATATGCCTAGGTCGTGATGTTTGTATGTTCTGTTTTTATTTTGTGTGTGCATGTTGAGTCTACAGCATATGAGTCATAAATTGACATTGGGCATATATGGACATAAATTTATTGTTAGGCAGATGGAATTAATCAATCGCATGTGAAAGAAATACATAACTACCCAGTGAGCTTTGAGCCCAAATTAACATTTGCGACTTCTTTCTGTGTGTTTAAATTCCACCACCTCATTTGATGCTTACTTGCTTGTGCCCTGTCAAACTTGATTTCATGCATGCTTAGATGATTAAGGCATTTTCTTTCATCGTTATTTGGCCATATTATTCACTGATAAATGTTTCTCATTGCTGCCATTAGTTGAGCCTGCTTATTTGTTCATGACCTGCGTTCTGAAAATCTCTCTTTAAAGAGTATCTTATGACTCGGAATGAAACCTTTATGCTCGTATTGGTAGCATGTTTAAGCTAAATAGTGACAGGATGCCAGAAATGGGCACAAAGAAAGAAAGTAAATAAAAAAAAATAATAAAATAAAAAAATGTTTGAATTTTTCCCAGGTTGTTATGTGGGCACAGAGCTGCCAGTGCTGATTTTACCCGAATACCATTGAAGGTAGCCAGTTCCTAAATATTTCCAACCTTGATCCGCATGCCCCATTACAACCCTCGCAAGACCTTTTGATATGCATGCATGTGAATAACGTAAATTGTTTATACAGGGTGTTTGCAAGTTTGTTGATGATAATTTGGTGGAATTGTTGAGAGTAAACACTTAACCTAAACACTCGAGAAAAAGGCGAGCTGAGTGTACACTACAATAGTAGCCTGAGTTTGATTGATTCGATTTGTCTGCATCATTATGACCAACTGTTATGCCCTTTATCAACTTATGATTCATATGCTGTATTGTCGTCTTTTGAGTCATTTGAGTCTTCTGTTTGTTGTTGTTTCGAGTTAAAGTTGCATTCATACTTGAGGACAAGTATAGTCCAAGTGTGTGGGTGTGATGAAGACTCATTTTCGTGTTTTTTTCTTTATCTTTTTGCACCCTTTATAAGTGTTTAGTATAGAGTCCAGTCTAGTTTTGGGGGTAAAGCTGATTGCAGGAGGATGAGGGCACAAAACCACCACAACAGGCACAGACAGGTGCTATTTATGCTGAGGGCACAAAGGACTAAATTGCCTGCCGAGGACCCAGTCAAAGCTTTTGCGAGAATTACGCAACAGAATCGCGGGACAGCTCCTATATGCACGTGGAGGTGATGCGGCGGTCAGTTCCGAGTCTTGGGGAGGTCCAAACACGTTAGGAAGGAAGTGGGGACATCAGGAAGCTACTGAAGACGCTAGGGTTTGTTGGTATCACTCCTAAAATCAAGGAAGAACATGGAGCATGAAGGTGAGGAAGTGGAGGAGTGCAAGAACCCCTGCGTGGGTGAAATCTGGGCTGCTTGAAGCCTTAATTCATTTGCTATAAATACTTTTATCTGTTTTCATATCAGAGGGGTTTTTACAGCACGCGGACGACACTTGTTTTGCACCTCAAGATACAATTTACTATTTTCGTACTTAGTTTATGTTCTGGATATTCTGTCTGCCTGAAGCTGGCGGTTTGCCCGCATAAAGGTAGTTCAGTTGTTTTGTTGGCAAAACTGGGGTTGGGCCCAGAAGTTAATCGAGTTATTTCCTTTCCAAGTAAGATGTCTTTTATCATTTATTTTACTTTCGTTTCTATGTTTAGTGGCTAAGTATCCACTATTCAAGTCAAGGTGATGGTCTAAAGGTAGAATATGTGCATGAGGTAATCGGACTTTAACACCTTAAGGGTTCACAATAACTTGTTTTTCACTTAGACATAGGTAAAGGGTGATTGGAGATGAAAGCGCGCATTTCTAATTAACTGGTACTAGTGTTAGTTACGTGGGAGTGTATAGGTGACCCATGCCTCGATACCCGCATAGTAACAAGTCCGGGGATGACAGCCTTGGTAGTTAAGATTGAGTAGTATATGCAGGCACAAAACCGTGTCAAACCTACTAGAATCGGGTCGCTTTTGCCCTCAAAGCTGCTGTACTTGCAAAACCTTTGTGTGATTCTCTCCTTAGGTTCCTGTATAGTTAGGTCCCTAGGTGCCGATCGTATCATCTAGACGATATAATGTAAGAAGTGATTGGGGAGTGGCCGATCGTATCCATTTCCTATAACCGGTTAACCCTCAAAGTGACAATTACCCATATTTGGCCATAGGGATTCGGTTTTTGACCTTTCTGCTAGTGTGGGCACAACGGGTAGTAGTGGTAATTACATATGTTTTACCCGGGATTGCGCATACCTACCGAATGACTTGATGCTTTGACTTGAGCACTTTTATTACTGATATTTTCTTTTGTGATTTCCTTTTCAGCATTTAGTTAGTTAAGTTTATTAGCAAGGTTTTTAGAGTGACACTGAAGATCTAGACCAAACTAAGAAAAGACAGAAGGTTATAAACACTCCTCGTGGGATCGACATCCGTCTTTACCAACTATACTAGCCGTTGAGGGCAGATTAAGCATTTGTGGACTATTTGCCCGCAAGTGTATTTTGCACACCAAAACGACGGTGTGCCAACAGGCAATGTTGAGAACATTCCCAAATGAAACATCATATATATGAAATATGCGAACAACAAAATAGCAATGTTGAGAGTATCCTCAACAAAAACATCACACATATAAAATATGCAACACAACAACATATATATATATCAAAATCATCAGATTAAAATTGATGATTAAAACCAAAATATCCAAGGATTTTCAACATTTGAATACCCAAAACAGCATAAAATAAAATATGTATCTAGCACATTAACACAACAGAATATAATTTGTGCCCAGCACAAAAACCATAATTAAATTAAAATTGTTTTTGATGAAGAAAATTTCATATTTTCTTCTTGTTCTTTGCCTTGGCCGTGGACTTCCCAGCCTTCTCCACTTCAACATCCCTAACATCCCCAACATTACCACCAACACCAGCAGCAGCTACTCCCCCTTTTTGTATAGAAAGAGTTCCTCGAAGAGCTTGATGAAGCTCAACCATGGCATTGGTGAGCACTGTGCTTTGATGAATCATTGAATCCATCTGTGAGATATAGGAGTTTAAAACCTTCACAGAGACAGTTACCAAGTATGAGGAAGCACTTGCTACATCACTTTCTGAAAGAGGATAAGAGAGAGCACTCTCTGCAGCAACATCCTGACCAACATCCCTTGATGCAGCAGTTGAACTTTGACCAAAGGTGTAAGGGAGATCAATTACACGATCTTTATTCCCTTTAGGCTTGATGATAGAGATAGTTGAGGTTTCAGTAACTATCTTTTTCTTGTTGGGCTTCACACCATGTTAAACCAGGATGACATAGATGAGACAGAGAAATGGCAATATGCTGGTGGTGTTTAACTTTACAGCAGCCTTCAATATACAATCAAAAATGTAGTCTTCGAGATTGAAGGGGATTTTGGTTCCAAGTTTGAAGAGCAAGATTGCTTGATCAATAGTGAGGACTGAAGAGTTGGTGGTGGGTAACCAATTATACACAATTAACTTGTGTAAACCAGAGTAAAAGAATGTGAGCTTAGAAGTGGAAATCTTGTTAGTCTACTTTGTCACCAGACCACCAGTCACAGTCGACACAACATCATCAATTAAATATAGGCTAATAACATCAGAATCATTGTCCAGACCCAAAAATTTGTTAATCAGCATGGGGTTAAACAAATAAATCTTATCCCTCATATAAACCTCCCCATATTTGCTCTTGGACTTGTCACCCATTTCAAGAGACACATTAGCATAAAATTCAGCAACAACGTCAGGCTCAAAAGAAGACAATGCTGAAATAGCTTTCCAGAGACCCCTCTCTTTAAGAAACACATCCATCTCATACTTTTTAAAGCTAAGCACATCAATTTGTTTTTTGACACGCATAGGATGAAGAACAATAGTCTTATGTAGGGATTTAGCATGCTTAGAGTAGAATGTCTTATTGAAAGCAGAGGTAACATACAGAGGGGAACCTGGAGGGTAGACTGGTTCGGAATCACCAGAGTCAGCATCATCTTTGACATCAGCTGAGTAAGTGGGGGATGGAGAGACTATCTCTTTAGCTGTACCGGATGAGACCATTTTTTGCGAAGAGACAGGGGAAGAAGCTTTCTTTTTAGGGCCAGAAGCAGCGCCCTTTTTCACTTTTTCTTTTGAAGCTTGTCCTGAAGGCGCAGGCTTGGCAGGAACATCGGCTTCTGGTATGGTAGAGACAGGCTCCTCTTGCTGTTCAGTATCAACTTCCACATCCCCAACAGCTTTGTCTGGAGAATTTTCAGGGGGATTCTCCTCTTCATCAAACTCATCTTTCAAGGACCTCACTGGTTTCTCTTCCATCTTCAGTGTTTGCCTTACCTTTTCTCTTGAACCCTCACCAGCCTCTTCTTTAACTAACCCTTGTTGGCCATGAAGTCGGTTGGACTTGCGGGTAGGACAACTCTTTTTCTTCTCAGTAAGAACTTGAGCATGTAACCCTAGATCTGGGTCGATAAGGTTTTCTTCTTCTCTGAGACTTACTTGCTGGAGCGGAGTGGGGTTTAGCACCACTATAAAATCAGGAGCGGAAGCTTTCTCCATAGTAGTATATGCATGTTCAGTCGGAGGTGTGGAGGGTTTTTTAGACTCTGATTTAGGTCCTTCTAGAGTGAGTTCCGCTGTTGCAATGACTACGGGCGTGGATGTGGTGGAAGGAGTGATGGCTGATGTTCCAGCTGGGCCAGAGGTAGAGGATGGAGTGCACATAGTTTTCTTGAACATTAGCTTCATCATCTCAAACATGGCAGTGAGATTCTTAAGTTCTACCATTTTTGAACTGTAAGAAGCTTTGAAAGAGAGAAAAATAAGAATGGGAGACGAAAAGGCTTTGAGAAGGAGAGAGAGTGATTACTATCTTGATTCTGTTTGAAGTTGTTGTTGTAGCTGCGTCTTTGCATGTAATTAACATCTTCTGGACCATCAAGAACTACAGCAACATGATCTGGAGCAACCTCAGGTGGTAATGAGTTGTTCTTTGTCAATAGTGTGATTGCCTTTGCCATAGTGGACATCTGTGTTGTCAACTCCTTTAAATCATCTGAAGAAGCTGAGACCTTGGCAACTCTTCGAACTGAATTCCTCTGAGATAGCCACTGAGCACTATTTGCAGCCATCCTCTCCAACAACTCCATGGCTTCATCTGCAGAAAACTCCAATAAGGCGCCTCCTGCTGCTACATCAATTCTATCTCGAGTGCTCTCCATCAGACCATTGTAAAAATAACACACCTGCTGATCTGTCTTGAACCCATGTTTTGGGCACTTCCGGATGAGATCTCAGAACCAGTCCCATGCTTCATACAGAGGCTCCTGTTCAAACTATCTAAGCTGTGTAATTTTATTCTTCATTCGTAGTGTCTTGCTTGGAGAACAGTACTTAGCCAAATATTTCTTACACAGCTCGAGCCATGTGCGGACTGAATCTGCATCTAGAGATAAATACCATAACTTCGTCTTGTCCCGTAGAGAAAATAAGAAGAGGCGAAGCCTTATGTTGTCAGCTCCAACTCCATTCATCTTAACAGTGCCACAAATCTCTAGAAATTGTGCCAGATGCGCATTTGGGTCATCGAATGCACATCCACTGAACTGGCTCTGTTGAACCATCGAGATTAGGATCGGCTTCAACTCGAAATTGTTGGCATCAATGGCCGGTAACTCCACTCTACCAAAATTTCCAGTCACAGGTGGCTCCAGCGCCTTTTGAATTGGTGTGTGAACTGCTAGGGTTGCGGGTTCTCATTATTGCTGAAGCAAGGCTCTCAGTGCCTCCATTTCTCTATGCGTGGCTGCCATCTCTTCTTCTCAAGTAGTTGTCATCTTCTCAGCTCTGGTTCTGTCTGCGTTCTGGTGTCGAGTAGAGGTCTCGATCTCAGGATCAAAGGGGAGTAAATTTGTAGTTCCCTTAGACCTCAAGTTCATAAACTACTTGCTAAACTCCAGAGAAATCAAATACAGTAGAACCCAAATAATAAATAAACTAAATAAAGATACAATCTAAATTAAAGCAGAATAATCAAATCAAATATAAATAAGAATTACGCTAGTCCCCGACAACGGTGTCAAAAACTTGTTCGCTCTTTTATTTCACTCAAAAAATGACTCGCAAGTGCACGAGGTAAATTGTAGTAAAATATAGGTGAGAACAGATATCGTATCGATGGAGACTAGCCTTGTAATCTAATCAAGTACTCAACTTTAATTGTTCTACTCTATCTAGATGACTGGAATAGAGTTTTATGATTTAACTAACTAAAAGAAATAAAACAAAAACAAAGCAAACGAAGAACAAGAATCCAAATGAATGGACAGAAAAAATCTAGAATTAAACGGATTCTAGGGAATGCACTTATATGGAATCCACGATTTCAATTAACATATTGGACCCGTTTTAATTCCTAAATCTGCAGAAGAATCACCAATTTATCTAGTCCCTCTCTCTCGAGTAAGCTCTAGATATAAATTAAATGCCAAATTTTATCTCTCAATCTCAATGTACCATTTAACTCCAAAATGATCCTAAGATTTATTCTTCTCACGAAAACCTACCAATCTCTCGATCTAGCAAGCTCATGTTATGCATTCCTAATCCACTAATTAATTAACCTCTCTCGAATGATAAATAATTAACTACACATGTGCATTTGATGACCAAACAAATTTACAAGACATACAAATCAGGGAAGCATAAACAGATGAAGAAATGGAGTAATATTATTAAATGAAATCACGACTATCCATAATTGTAGCAAATCCTAGAATCTCTAATGTTTAGCCTCTCATGCTCGGTTTATAGTCTCAAGAAAATAAAGGAACAATCGAGTCTAACACAATTAAAGTAAACAAAAAATCAGAAACAACTTATGCCGTGTTGAATCTTGATTTCAGTTGATCTTTGTGTTCTTCCGTCGTCTCCTTGCTTTCTATGCTCTTCAATAGGGTAAAAAGTGGTGAGATATTCGTCCAGAGCAATATTTTAAATAGTAGTAGAAACAGAAGCCCATGGAAGGAAAGAAAACCCGGTCCAAAAAGGAATCCGCCGGGCATTTCCGAATTGAGCACGGTCCGTGCTCTTTTTTTTCATGAAAACACACATCTTGGTTGAGAGGGGAGCACGGTCCGTGCCAAGTGAAGCACGGTCCGTGCTCCTTGACAATGCTCGAAAATAGTGGTGAAAAGGGAGCATGGTCCGTGCTCGCCTTGTGCCATGCGATCCTTTGCTTTTTTACCCCGTTTCGTCTTCTCAATCTCGACTTAAGTACTCACTTCCACCCTTGACTTCATGTACTACCAAATTCTCCAAAAATTGTCAGTTTTCCTGTTAAAACTTGATAAACCAGTGACCGCACACATATAAAGCAATTTAATTCCAAATAGTCACAAAACATATGCAATCATTCCATAAAATATGTAGAAACACACCCGAAATGCATGAAAACCCCGAGTTTATCAACTAGGAATTCATAATGACCATTATGAGTCCTAAATACAGTGAGATACATGTGCTCAGGTTGTATTAAGATTTGAAAATATCCTGACCGCAAGTCAATCTTGGAGAAAAATTTAGAGTCATTTAACTCATCTAGAAGCTCGTCAATTACAGGAATGGGGTAGTCATGTTTGATGGTTAACTAATTTAAATACATGTAATCAGTACAGAGTGTTCAGAAACTATCTTTTTTCTTCACTAGAATGAAAAGTGATGAAAATAGGCTTTTGCTGTGTTGAATGGCCCCAGACTTCAGCAACCTTTTGATTATCTTCTCAATGGAATCCTTGTGAGTGTGTGAGGATCTATAGGGATATTGTTGTTTGGGTTCACTACGAGCCTTTAGGATAATCTAATGTTTCACTCCCCTAGGGGGTAGTAGTCCTTCAAGATCCTAAAACACATCACTGAATTTAGTTGAAGGTCCTTTTAACTCCATGTTCTTATCATGGTTTGGCTTATGCATGGTCACCAAATACATTTCCTCCACCTCTGCTCTAGATTTAGTATGAATTAACTTGAATAATGAATAGTGAGATATGAGGCAACACTCAGCCTGGGATTTTTTAGCCCATAGTTTGATCTTCTTTCCCTGCCATTTAAAACTCACGGCCATTTTGTCATAATCTAGTTCTATGGGAGTACAAGCCTTTAATCAGTCACCTCCTAAGATGATATCACATCCATCATGCTACAGTAGCCTTAGAGAGTGTGTGAGGTGATGTCCTTATATATCCCACCCAAAATGCCCAGCTTGTGATTAACTGAGGAGTCTTTACCCATTAGCAACCTTAATGAGTAAAGGGGCAGTTTCTTCAACTCCACACCAAAGTGATTAAGCTGTGGACTCCTTAATGAAACTTAATGTGCTACATGTGTCAATAAGAATTTACAGTGGGTGCTCATTGCTGAATCCTGTAAACCTTAATATGGAAATTCCATCATTTCCTCTGATAGCATTAAGTGATATCTGAGCTTCTTCCAACTTTTCCTCTGGTAGCAACCCCTCGTCAAAATTAGTTGTCACTTGTAGTTGTAGTTGGGATAATTCTTCTTCTTCCTTAGTCATTATCATGTAATTAATTATGTGTTTACACCTATGTCCCACTGCATACTCCTCATCACAGTTGTAACATAACCATGGGGCTCTTCTCTCACTCATGTGATCTGCTGTGAGAAGTTGTTGGGGATTTTTCGAATTAAACCACCGCAGGATCATTTAGATGTTTATTAATCCCATGTTCATGCAAATCATAATTTTATGTTCATGCATGTTTATACACGTCAAGCACAAAACCATGCAAAATGAATCTAATAAAACAGAATACATAGATTCGAATTTCTTACAATTGTTAGAGTGTCTGAGGACAAGATTACAGATCTAATCTTGATGTTGAATGAATGTAAAACTGGCGTCCCCTATCTCCACTGGATCGGCCACCACAGTATTCTACTCTGAGATCTTCTGTTGTATTCGCGGACTGAGTATCAGATACAGAGTGGGCTGTATACTACTGATAAGGTTGTGAAATCTGTGGATATCTTGAGAGACAAAAGATGAGCTGAATAATAATCTTAAATTTTCATCCCCCTCCCCTAAATATATAGAGAAGTGGGCGAAAATCATCATCTCAACCTTACTGGGTTGGGCCTCTATCTCAAGTTCAATATCCAGTCCACTTTTAGTAAAGTTGGGCTACAACAGAGATCTAGAAGAATATTAAATTGGCTCACTAATTTATTTAATATCCAATATCCAATAAACTTAGGATATAATTAAATAAATTAAGTTTTACTTTTATTCCACTAAAGAAGTAAAATCGACCTACCAATTTAATACATATTTGTGAATATGCTGTCTTCTTTAGTTCAGCCATTCCCCGTATTTAAGATATAATGTTCATTAATTAATTATGTCAGCCTCTGACAGTTATAATTAATTAACATCTAAAATCTTGAGTAGTACCACACAAGCTTTACTCATGTACGGAATAAATTCCACATGTAGGGTTTCAACATGAACTTGTGTTTCCTCAAGAGAACATCATCAACCTGGCGCACCAGGACATGATGCTCATGCATATTACATCACACATCATGTATACACTATTATTACCCAAGATATCGAGTTTATTGACCCATGAAAGGATCTCACCCATTGATAAGTCAAAGCAATAAGTAATGCACACATATGCTCGCCAACAAATATGAGTACAGAACCCGAACTCTGTGGATCTTTATTCTCTCACTATTCGGGTCAGAGATAGAGAATAGTATTCTATCGTGATCATCCTCAATACACTAACAAGTGTACTAGAATAATTAGTTAGTCAAGATAAACTAACTTATCAGATTATTCTACGGTGTACCGATGGTGTGTTCAGGACCATCTAAGTCGTGAGCTCTTTAATACAATACAAGGTTTGATACGACCCAGACTATGCTAGGACGAATCTTGAGAATGTAGCGGAAGACTTCTGGATACGAAACACGTCAGCGAATGAAGGGTTTCAATCCGACTCGATAAACAATGGAAAAATAGACAATCTAGACAACTAAAATACCTAGAAAAATGACACAAACTATGTAACACAATTTAAAGGAATGAGGGGCTATATGGGAACGGTTTTGTGGGCTGAATTGGAGAGGAATTTCGTGTGTGATGGCTTGTGAAGAATGGTTTGGAGTAGATAGGTTATGATAGAGATGAATCGAACTTACGTGTAAATGAAACGGGTAGAACTCAAACTCGTCTTATGAAAGAGACTCGATCGATTGGTGGCTGGACGGATACGGACGTGGATGGCTTGATGGGAGTCATCATTTGGTGTAGATGGATGGTGATTGTTGAGGTGAATCTCAACCCGATAGCCTCCTTGAATCTCGAACGTTTCCAAGGATGAAATCTCTAAGTTGATCTTCGGATAGCGAATACCGGTTAATCCCTCAAGTGGATTAAGAAATATCCTTGAATAAGACTTAAAGTTGCTAGCTCCAAGAATATAAATTTTAAATCAAAACTCACAAAGATTTAAAAGGGGGTTGAGACGATATTGAAAGCAAAGCTTAATTAATCAAATATAGTCTAAAGTAACAATGTGACATGGTTTCCCTATTTATAGGACTAAGGGGAACGAAATTAATCATCCAAAAATGCTAAAAAAAATTGATCCAAAAGGGATCTCTAACTATACTAGGAAGTTCCCTAAACTAGAATTCTATTCAAGGTAGGAAATTGCCTTAAATACAATTCTAGTCAACCTTGACTACAATATGGACTAAAATTACATTAAATTAAATAAAAATCTGAACTAAACTATAGACTAACATAATTAAATAAATACTATAGTCTAAATAAAATTCAACCCCTTAATTAAATAACTAAGGGACGAAAATCTGATCCACATGCACACACGATCATGTCAACTTCTTCAACACATGCACACGTGCACTTCTTCACTTCATCTTCATGTATTATTCTTCAAACCTTGATCTCCAATCTTTGATTGTTAACAAGGTAACAATCTTGGGGCTGCATTTAACTTCTTCTAATTCCTCAAACTTCTTGCGAATAATTGCTTGGAAACAACCTTGCAATTTTTTGGCTCGAAATCGTGTAATTGAACCTCTAAATGGCAGCTCCGGATTTAGTTCTTCAAGGCCTTGCATGGCTTTATCAAGGTTCTAATGATATGATCTTACCGTGTGAGTCCCCACACCATATCATCTACAATGTAAGTATATGGAACATTGCATAGAACAATTATATAAAATAATCTAAATGTAAACAGTGACTGCAATAACTTTCAATTCATATCATCATATCATTTGAAAAGTATACAAAGACATGTCTTTCCAGTATACAAAACTAACAGAAGCTTCATGTGGGTTTTAGTTGGATGGGACAACCTAGCAGTATGGGTGAATTGTTGATTAGGTACTTGGGGGGAATTCCTAGGGAAGTTACTGAAATAAGTTCTCTGGCCTGCCTTGATCTTCTTAGTTATTACCTCTATTATAACCAATTGGTTCTACACTAACTCAATAGCTTGAACTAGAGTTGTGGGGTTAAAGATTTTGACTGCAGCTCTTAACTCCTCATTTAACCCACTTAAAAAATTAGCAACAAAATAAGCCTCAGAATAAGCCTGATTCCTAAACAATGTCATGCAGTCATTAAGCTCTTCAAATTTATCCACATAAGCCCAATAATCTCATGTATGCCTAAGCTTGTTAAATTCTACCACCATATTATCCTCCCTTAATTCCTCAAACCTAGCAGATACTATGCCCAAGAATTAGGACCAAGTACGATCCATTGATTTGGAACTGAATGATTGATACCAAGTAGCAGCCCTTCCCTGAAAGTTTATAGCTACTAGAGCAATCTTTTGTTCATCTGGGAGATTAAGAATCATCTTGAAATAATCATTGCACCTCAAAATCCATACTCTTAGTTGCAAGCCATCAAATTTAGGAAAATGTATTTTGGATAATGGAGCAATAACATGTCCCCCTTGTTTTGGATAATGGACCAATAACATGTCCCCCTTGATTTTCAAGAATATGCATATTTCCCATTGTGGAGTAAGTTCTAGATTGGGATCCCCATTCCATGTAGATACCAGGTGGTCTCCCGGAAATAGATTTAATTTCTTCATGCCCTTTACCTTTAGTATCTTTCTGAAATTGAGTCTACATAGCAACTAGTGGATCAGACAGGTTTTCTAACTTACTTATCATATTTTCTTGAATTTTAGAAACTGAAGATATCTGCTCCTTAAGCCTGGTTTCTGCAACATCTCGTTTAAGACTTTCTACTTGCCAAACTTGATCTAATTTCTTCTATGCCTCTTGCAACTCTTTCAACCTTATATTTTCAGCCATGGCCAAGGAACGATGGCTCTGGATACCAGTTGTTATGCACTCAACTGCATCTCTCTTTGCTTTAGTCTTTTTCTTACCTATTTTAAGTGGATATTGATGTATGGACTTGGATCTATGTTGTTATATAATAAAGCTCAAATCTTAATGTAATTTTTGTAAGAAATCTGAGAAGGGAAATTGAAGAGAAGATGGAGAAAATGAAGAAAATAGTGAGAAGTTTTAAGCTATATTGTCATGGATCAACTTATAAAAAAACAGGCTATTTAAGCCTTACAAAACAGGGACACCCAATGCTAAGCACCTATTTGGTGCAGATTCTGCACCAAATAGGTGCAGTGTCAGCACCAAATTTTTTTTACAGCTCTAATGCTCAGCACCAAATTTTACACCAAATAAGAATGTTCTCTTAAAGATTCCATTTTATTTTATAATTAAAATATGAATATGCTTAATGATTTTTTTTAAATGATGATTATCCAAAACTAATAACTTTTAATTATATACTTTCAAAAAAAAATATGCTATTAAAAAATTATGTACTATTAAAAAATTATAACATATAATGTGCTTGGAATAATAAAAGTACTTTAAATGATCATCAAACGCTTACAATTAGTGAAAATATTACAAGACTACAACACTTATGAAAATACATATATTTTGGCCTCAATACTCAGAATTGGTATATTTTTCCCACATATGTTTCACTAATGCATTTCGAAGCGCAATATGATCATCTTTGTTCTTGATTTTTCTATATCGAGCTAAAAATTCGTTGAACTGAATATTATCATTTGTTGGCGCCTCAACAATTGGAGTCGATATTTCATCTTGTTCCTCAAATGGAACACTTATATCACGCCCATCTTCAATGATCATGTTGTGCATAGTAATGCATGTTGACATTATATCACGTAATATGCCTTTATGCTAAAAGCGTGAAGGTCCAGCTACAATTGCAAATCGTGATTTGAGCACTCCAAATGCTCGCTCAACATCCTTTCTACATGCTTCTTGTCTCGTAGCAAAATATTTCTTCTTTGGACCACGTGGATCATGAATAGTTTGAACTAATGTCGACCAATAAGATTTCTGCAAAAAGGAATGGGTATTATCATCAGTGCAATATCCAAATTGAAGGGTTGCATACGACAGATCGAGAAGCTACACCCAAGTGAAGTTTCTAAGCACGACATTGTAAGTAATTAGAATAACATTAATTCTATTACATTACTTGCAATTGGTAACATAATGTTTTTTTTTCTCCAATTAATTCGGGCTAAAGTTTTGATTATTAAAGATGCAAAATACAAAAAGGGGTTCAAATTTGATCATGTGTGAGACATTCTCAAAGGCATTGAGAAATTTGGCAATGATGATAATGTTGAAGCACCCGACTCTCGATCTAAACCAGTCGAACTTGAAATTGATCATAATATCACAAGTGAGAATAGTAGTGTTACTTCAAGTAAACAACCTATGGGAGTGAAGAAAGCAAAGTGAAGAGAAATAATGATGAGCAAATGTCGAAACTTATTCGGTTGAATGACGAATTGGTTGCAACATTGAGGGAAAGAAATGTTGTTGCAAACTTGAGGGAAGAAAATATGATTTTATTCAAAAATTTAGATTCTATCGCCGATCCCACTACACGTGAATTTATTCATAGTGAACAAATTAGAATCATACAAAAAAGAAATCAAGCTCGTGAATCTTAATCGTCTCCTCATAAAGGAGAATTTTCACAATTCAATCAATCCGGATGTGAAGAACATGGATTTGAAGATTCTTCAAACGATTTCGGTCAATATTATAATTATCTTAGAGGATCTAGAAATGATTTATAATGTATTTTTTCAAGTAGTTTTAGTTAATTGTAGTGTGTTTTTAAGTTAATTTTTAGTAATTTGTAATATGTGAGATTTCATTCTATCCATTATGTTTAATTAATTGTACTTTTATTGAAATTATTTATTTATTTAGATGATTTATAATTTAAATTAAGTGAATATATAATTTATCAATTAAATTAAATTTATTAAATAACCTATTTAATAATGATTTTAAATAATAAAATTATTCATTAAATGTTGTGGGACTCATCAGCACTAATTTGATACAACACCAAATTAATATTTTGATGTTGCATTGGAGTGGATTTCTGCACCAAATTGGTGTTTTGGTCCAGCATTGGAGTTGGCCTTAGAGTTCCATTTCAGATAATAAACATAAGTGAGCCTAATATATTAAAGTAATTAAAATAGCAGCCCACAAAAGTAGCCCATTAACTATTTTAACTAACCCAACCCAACACCATTCATATCTAGTTGACTTTTCAAAATTGCAAACATTCGATCCCCAAATTCATTAAACTTAAACAAAACAAGTATTGTAAATTCTTGCTTCCATAGCTACTCCACCGTGTCCAATCTTGCTGTCGGTGCTCCAGCCTCCACATCTCCTTCTCCGTCGACCTCTGCAACCAAGGTCATTATATAGTGTTATTCCAGAGTTGACACCACTAGTCCACTCCTTAAACTCTCTTTTTCTTCTAATTTTAATAATGTAACATTCGAATCTCCTCAATACCACTAGGTCGGGTGTGCGAGTAAAAAAAAAAACTAATAAGTAACATTCAAGAATTATAACTTAAATTCAAAGTTCAATCCTATTTTATCAATCCTATTATAACTCTTAAAATTCATAATCAACCCCTAGTTTAATATTTAACAAATATTATATAGCTTCATTAAAAGTAAATGAAAAGGTACAAGTATGATTTTGTTTTAAAACATCTCTATATCCTATATAAAAATAGAAAAAAAGATTAATAAAAAATATGTATCAAGCCCAACATAATTTATATTTTTGTAAAAACATAATTGGGATTGGGGTGGGGGCTCTTAATCTTACTTATAATATCCATATATAAAATTGAAAATTAAAAAAAAATGTTGGCAGTAGTGTATCCGCCACTCTGTGTGTGTGGGATACACACATGTACCGCCCGAGAGATTGGAAAAATGCTGAGTCCGTAATACATTACATTAATCCATTGGCTTTTATAAGCAGGGATGATTGTTCGATTTGGTTCCAAATAAGTAAAATAGTAAGGAAAAATAAATTTAATAATCAATCTAAACCAGATATAATTTTCAGAGTTTCGTATTTATTTTGACAACCTATTACTTTTTTTAGGGAAATAAATGTAAATACAAACCATTGTTTTGATTGAGCAGTTAGAATATATGAAAAATTATTGGAAGTTGCACACCAAATTACGAGTTTGTTAAATTTCTATAACGTGAAAGATAAGTTTCATAATAAAATGTGATACCAAATCAGAAGAAAATCGTATTTAATTTATGTCATAATGTGAAAGAAAAATGATAAAATGAACATGCAGTCGGCAAATGATTATAATTAATTGACTTTGACGTTTGACGTGTAACTTTAATTTGATTTATCATGATTCTGCGAAAGGGAGTTAGAATTGCTAAGAATCTTCTTTTTAAGAAAAAGAATATATATTATGTATATTTAAATAAAATTTAAAGATACAAATCGCAAGGCTTGCCTATTTTCCGTTTTTCCTTTTTTTTTGTTTTTGTTTTGAGAACGGCACCGTTTGATTGACAGAAAAGTAAAATTACTAAGAAAAATAATTTTTAGGAATGTAATTATCAAAAAAATAAATCATAGCATATTCTTTATGTTATTTTTGCAATCTAATAAAGAAATTATTAAGATTCTCAATATTTCATTCAAATTAAATAAGTAGGAATCGAAATATCTAAGTTATTTCTTATCATTTTCGTAGCACCAATATTTTTTATGATTTTTAAGATATGAACAATATATTTAATAATTCTACGTACAAAATAATTATGTGTATATATATATATATATATATTATTTTGCTGATGTAATTTGAAGACAACGTGTTATTTAAATTTAAATCAAAATAAATTATATGAGTACCAACATAATAAATAATCAAGATGTTTATTTTGTTATTTTAGGTTAATACAAAAATTTTATTGTCGATTTTACAATCGAGTTGCTTATTGTCTTGAGTCTTGATTGATTTCCGATTTAGGCCACACAGGCAAGAACTACGAACCGGACCCGCAAGAGGACGGGGTCGATTGTAGGGCGGTGAGCTAACTCGAGTCGTGTCTCTCGAGAAAATCTTAGAGGATGATATGTCTCTCTCGTGTTACACACATCAAAATAAATACGAGCCTAAACATTCTAAACAGGGGATTGAGGAAATTAAACTAAAATCTACTAGACCAAAGAAAGAGAAAGACAAGAAAGTAAACAGGCAAACGAATAAAATAAACTAAACTAATATATAGGAGCATTATGGTGTAGATTATCTCCTCGATTTCTCTTATAGCTTGTTTCAAGTCAATTATGTTAATCCTAAACGTACAATAGACCCCTTCAAGTGGCTTAACTTCATTTACTGTCACCGTCAATCCATTAAACCCCCATCGGCTATATTATATGAACAAGATTAATAATTAGGCTTATGTACCCAGTCCACCTAACGTCGAGAGAACCTTAGTCAGGCTATAGAATCTCCTCTCGGTCTCATCTAAAGCCTAGCAATGCTAAGTAGTGATCAAGTACCCAACATGAACAAGCACAATTCAATCAACAAGAAATCAACAATCACAAGCATGGATCGAAACAAAATCGATTATCTACCCCCTAATGAACGGAATTAGCCCATCATCATACGCGAAACAACACAAGGATCAAACAAGTTCTTTATTTCATAAATCAAAAGATAAATAAAATACAAACTTATATAAATTTTGTTTGTCTCGACAGTTTTGGGACAAATCCCCACAAATAAGCTAAAGCTAAGAAAAGAATACTAAGGAATGGATATCCTCGAGCAAGCCTAGATTCCACCTTAGCTTGAGCTTGGACCCATCTTCTTCTTCTTCCTCCTTAGCTTCAACTCCTCTGCCCATTTTTCTTCCTGAACTCCTCACCAACTGGTGACCCATGGTGCCAAGCTCTCCAACGGGTTGCCAACTTCCTCTTCTCTCAATGGATCAGTTTGAGGGTGTCACGTCCCCAAAACTGATCCTCTCTCTCTCTCTCTCTCTCTCTCTCTCTCTCTCTCTCTCTCTCTCTCTCTCTCTCTGTGGTGGAGATGATGAAGTGAATGGAACGGGCCCTCCCAAATTGGTCTGAGGGTGTCACGTCCCTCAAACTAGTTGGGAGGTCCTTCCTTTGGGAGTCTTCTTTTCCCCTTCGGGAGCCTCTCTTTTCTTTTATTTTCTCTGCTCCATTTATAGGGAGATATTCTCTCCATCTTCCTCCGCGTGAATTGAATGTGGATGGTTGGTGGTTGGGAGTCGATGGAGAGTTAAGGTGTAGTTATTGGTAGATGGATTCTTCAACTCCTCATACTCCTAGCTAGAACCGTGTCCATTTAATTCCCACAGCTGGCCAAGTGGGTGGAGAGAATTGAAGATTAAAGCTCTCGGACGCAGCTGAAACTGATCGAGGGAGGCCAAAACTGACCGTCCAGTGCCGGCGGGACTGGGATGCCGTGCTTGCGTGGGGGCGTCCTGTCGTGACCACTGCCCCGCAGTCGCGAAGGTACCGCGCCGGCGGGGCTGCTTCAGCTACAGCTTCCGGCTTTCAGGTCCAGTTTTGATGCTTCAGCTGGCTCCTTCAGTTTTGATTCTCCAGTTGACTTCTTCAGCTAGGGGCTTAGCTCATCAGTTTTGCCTCAGCTTTTGGCTCTTTGGAGCTTAGCTTGAAATCAAAGCTCTTCAATTGCAGCTCTAGTTCAGCTCCAAGTCCTTGGCTGTCTTGCTCCAGCTACAGCTCTAGCTCTACTTCAACTAAGCCCCCGCTCCAGCTCCAGCTAAGCTCCAGCTCCAGTTCAGCTGAGCTCCAACTCTTGGCTCCAACTTGAAGTCAAAGCTCTTCAGTTTGAGCCATCAGTTTGGCCATCATTTTGGCATCAGTTTGGCCATCAGTTGGGCATCAGTTTGGCTTTAGCTTGGGATCAGTTTAGCCATCAGTTGTCACCAGTTGGCCATCAGTTTGGCTTCTTGGCCATCAGTTTGGGTGTGTCCTCAGTTGTGGCCTTCAGTTTGCCCCGCCTTCAGCTGGGCTTCCAGATTTTTCACCTTTTGTGCTATAAAATACCTGCTTTTGGAGCAAAAGTTCAAAGTCTACACAAC
Organism: Perilla frutescens; assembly: GCA_026008535.1. Taxonomy (NCBI): domain Eukaryota; kingdom Viridiplantae; phylum Streptophyta; class Magnoliopsida; order Lamiales; family Lamiaceae; genus Perilla; species Perilla frutescens. The sequence continues at coordinate 28,887,187 of BRKX01000003.1, read as the reverse complement.
ACAGGCATAACACACCAAGGGATCCAATATGAAGTTATAAACACTAAAACAACACAAAAATAAGAAAACACACGCACAAAAGACATACAATTACAATAAGAAAAAATCACAAATAAACACTAAACAGGTCTGTCATTCCCCTACCATTAATTCTAATCGAGTTGCTTATTGTCTTGAGTCCATCATTCTCCTACTATCAATTCTTAAAAAATAGATTGTTAAAATGATAAAATTTTAGTTAGAATCTAATCGATAAAAAATAACTTTTTTTCAAAATTTTTATTTTTCATTTTTCAGGTTGAAAATTAAATTGTCAATCCAATACTAATAATAATCATTTAAAAAATAAAATAATGAAAATTCAAAGAATTTCATAATTATATTTTTTTCATATTTTTTGCTGAAAATTATTATTATTAATAATAATAATAATAATAATAATAATAATAATAATAATTAATGAAGAAATCGAAAAATTGAAATGGTCATTCATAAGATTTCCAAAGTCAAAGTAATTAAAATACCTATCTGGAGTAGGTAATCAGAATCTAGCATAGTTGCATCATTTTCTTTGTTTTTAGGAATCTAATTACTTTCTCAAAATTCCATTAAAATTAATTAAAAAATAATGAATTAGATTACATTTCCAAACCAGATTTCATGTCAATCAAATGGGCTTTTAACCTAGTTTAATTAGGGTTATCTAGCACGACAAGTGGCAAGCCCCTTTTAGTTTTTGTTTGGATATAAATCTCAATCCTCTCATACCTCACTCAAAACAATAAAATGGTATTTTCTAGTTCATTGTATGCGTCCCACTATCAATTTTATTAGTTCTAATTCAATTTTATTATATTATAATTTAGTTTAATTTTTAATTATAAATTAGAATTTATTCATTCAATTAGGGTTTATAATTATTTGTTAGAATTTAATATTTATTTTTTAGTGGATAATTAATTATTATGGTTGATTGTATCATTACTAGGATACATAATTTTTATTTTTATAATAAAGTTTATTATAATAGAAAATTTTGTAGTGGGACATAGAATTTACACTAGAGAATTGGATAGCACTCCGCTCACCATGAGTTTTCCGATGATGCTCTCAATAAATTGATTGAGTATTAGACAAAAAAGTAACTAAACAAATAATCTTCGACGTTGAAGGTTTGTACGTATGCGTGACTTAGATTAAAATTTATGATCTCAATTTGACATCAAAAGTCGAAATTAAACTATGTATTGTTATAGAAACAATGTTACACTTGACTGAACTCGTTACAATCTGAATTACACGGAAACAGAAGGAGTAGAAGAAGAACAAATACAAGTAATTGAAATGACACAAATTAACAACAAACTGGAACTGAAGCAGGTTCCGGCAAGCCGAGTCGAGGGGACCTCTCTCTGCAAGACAAATACGCTGACAACGTTGAGAACTGGGAAGCTGAGACTCGAAGGAACTTGTATGCAGCAATATGATTTTAATTTATGCAAAATGTAGCAATTTGGATCATGCAGGATGTACTATTTATAGGCACGTATCCACTACAGGGGACAATGTTGTAACTGCTAGGAGTTACAGCTCTGCCATTAAGCCCTCCGGGAGTTAGACTTTGACTCCCGACAGGAGTTACTAGTTACACACCCCATTAACTCCACCAGCTCCAGGTGGGAGTTACACACATCAAGTTTCTTAACTCGGACGAGGACGAGACGAGACGAGACGAGTCGAGCCCGAGCCGGGCACGGGCGGGCGCGTGTGGGCTCATGGCCCACACCCTTGTGCACTTAATTACTTCACTTAAGTGTTAATACACTTAAATACACTTCTTAACTTGATTAAGAAATCAATGTGGGATCATTTAATGTGTCTTAAACACATTATCCCACACACCATAAATGTCCAATCGTGTGACCAACTTCAACCACTTATTTCTCACTCACCGAAAATCGGATTTGAGCGAATAAAAATACTACGATTATCTACTAAAATCATAGAACAATCGTATGGTATTTAATTCCTCCAAAATTAAATAATCCAGTCATAAAAAATCAGATAAAATGAGTAAAAACTCAATTTAACAAATCCAATTTTCCAACATGTACAGTATCTTGTTTGATCGACAGTGGAGGCCTGCAAGGTATCGCACATATTCTTAAGATAGATCCTCTAGCACGGGTGGGATTGAGTCGACTCTTGAAGCTTTCAACTTTTTTATTTTAGCAGCGTGATCCTACGTAATTGATTGTATTTGAAAAAAAAATTATTGAAATATCCTTTTATACGATTAAGGAAATTAAAAGCTTTCAATCATTTACCCAGAATTTCTGGGCCCGAAAATTGATTAAATATTAGATGTGCAAATATTTGAAAAAATTGATACTGTTTTGTTAATTTTGAAATAAATGAGTGCAATTTGGTAAAAATAAAATAAAATTGAGGATCACGTATATGTTTGGGTATTATTGTGAAGAGTTGCAAATATTGGGGTATTTAATGCTATTATAAAAAATAAAATAGATATTTGATGCTGATATATAACCATAAGATTAGAAATGATATAAATTAAGCAGAAAATGCCATTTTTGTTATGTTTCACGCTGGGTTTGATGTCTATAAATCAGTGGCGACAAAGCTTAACTAGCTAAACAAACATAATCTTAAAAACACAAAACAGAAAAAATAACCAAGATGTTGTCATCACAGTTCTCCATTCCTACACAGATGAACAACCTTTTCTCTGTCCAAAGCAAAACTCACAGAGAAGGAATAAACTCCTCTTTTATAAGGTTCCGTTTGGCAGGTGCATCATCAAAATGTGGTGTAGTGGGAATCGACAAGGAGAGAGATGGCGTTCAGTTGAGTGAAGGCCTGTTGCCAGAATTCACGCCCAAACACGTCGCTATAATCATGGATAGAAATAGAAGATGGGCTAGAGAGAGAGGGTTGCCTGTACAACTTGGCCATAGAGCTGGAGGGAAAGCCATGAAATAACTTGCTTTAAGTTGTCAGAACCATGGTGCTAGAGTTCTCTCCCTTTTCTCGTTTTCGACTGAAAATTGGGTTCACCCCGAGGTACTTCTCTTACAACATCATCAGTCGAGCATTTTTTTTTTATGTCGAGAATAACCCGCAGCCGTTACCGAGATGTGCACTAGGTAAACACCACCCTTGTGTAATAGTCTGCAACTCACACAGGAGAGGTAAACCACAATTGGCAGGTCAGGTGTGACAGACTCACATCTAATGATGTTGGTGGTAGGATTCGAACTTGAGACATTTGGCCTCAATATAACACCACTTCTATTGGTTTTGTATACTAGAAGACCTGTCTTTTGTATACATTATTGATAATAGTTTTATGATGATATAGAATGAATACAATTGCAGTCATAGAATGAATACAATTGCAGTCACTGTTTGCATTTAAATTGTTATATTTATATGCATGTTCACTATACTTACATTGTAGATGATATGGTGTGGGTAAACACATGGTTAGATCATATCATCGGTTCCTTGTAATGCATTAAAAGGCTCACGGTTTAGATGGCACTGAACCTGCTATCGGTACGCCGTAGAATAATCTGATAGTTAGTTTGTCTTGACTAACTGATTATTCTAATACACGGTCAAGTGTATTGAGGAGGATCTACTTAGGATTCTATTCTCTTTTCTGACCTTAAATGAGAGAATAAGAATCCACAGAGTTCGGGTTCTTAACCCCTATGTGTTGGCAAACATATACGTGTAGTGTTTGCAGCTTTGATTTATCAAAGGGTGAGATTCTTTCATAAGGATCAATAATCTCGATATCTTGGGTTGTGACATTTACACTTATGATGGGTTGTGCAATATGTAGGGGCACCGTGTCCTGGTGCGCCAGTTTGATGGTGTCCTCTTGAGGAAATGCAAGTTCATGCTGAAACCCTGCAGGTGGAATTTATTCCGTGCATGAGTAAAGCTTGTGTGGTACTACTCAAGGATAAGATATTAATTAATTATAGCTGTCAGAAGCTTACATAATTAATTAATGGGCATTATATCTTAAACGCGGGGAATGGCTGGACTAAAGGAGAAAGCATATTCAGAAATATGTATTAAATTGGTAGGTCAGTATTATTTCTTTAGTGGAATAAAAATAATACTTAATTCATTTAATAATATCCTAAGTTTATTGGATATTGGAAATTAAATAAATTAGCAGGCCAATTTAATATTCTTCTAGATCCCTGTTGTAGCCCAATATGACTTTAATGGACTGGAGATAGAAAAAGAGATAGAGGCCCAAACCCAGTAGGGTTTGGACACTGAAATTTCGACCACCTCCCCTATAAATAGGGAGGTGGGGGACGAAATTTTAAGGTGAACAATCAGCTCCTCTTGTGTTCTCTTTATCTCCACAGATTCCATACCGATCTAGTAGATTTCAGTCCACCCTGAAACTAGATTCAGTCCGGGAATACAACAGAAGATCAAGGAGTGGAATATCACAGTGGGCGCCGATCATCATCATACACAACAACAAGATTAGACCTTTAATCTTGTCCTCCACCCGTCGTTTGATTTGTAAGTCGTTTTTCGATTCTATGTTTCCGCTTTAGTAAGAATCGTTTAAACCGGATTTGCATGTTAATTAAACTCGGTTAATTAAAACATATGAGATGCATGAATTTATGATCTACATGACATTAGGATTAATGAACACCCAATTAGATCCTGCGGTGGTTCAATTCGAAAAAACCCCAACAACTGGTATCAGAGCGGGTTTTGGCACTGTTCTAGATTTAATCCTAGGATTAATTCAAAATATATGTATAAATTTGATGAAATATTTATGTTGCTTAAATTTTCAGATTTATATGTTGATGTATTTCGAATTGCTTGTGTTCAAAACTTGGATAAATTTTTGATGCAATTCGAAAATTTTAGTTTTGATGTTCTAAGAATTTTCGATAGTCATAAAATTAAATTTGGGATGACATTTTGATATTCTTCAAATTTCCAGATTTGTTTTGTGATGGTGATCGAAAATTTGGAGTCAAATTTTTGAATTTGATGTGTTAAAAAATTCCCTAATTTGAGCTATGTATTTTCGGCCACTATAATTAAAGTATGGATGATGTTTTGATCAATATCAAATTTTCAGCTTTAATTTGGATAGGGTCGAAAATTTCAAGTGATTAGAATTGGATTTGGTGACTTTTGATGTATATCAAAAGTTACAAAATTCTAATCAAGATAGGTTTGAAATTAGAATTTTAAATTTGGTAATTTTTGAAGTGGATCAAAATTTCCAGATTTTAATCCTTGAAAATTTCGAAACCTATAGCTATATTATTTGGAATAGTTTTTTGATTAATGTCAAAATTTCCAAATGTGAAATGTAGTGGTAATTTTCGAATTTGTTAAATTAATTTGGAGAAGATTTTAATGAAAATCAAAATTCCAGATTTATTTAATGATGTTTTCGAAAATTTGGTTGTTGGATTAAAGATTTGATGTTATTTGATGTATATCTTAATTTACCTAATTTTAATCTAGATAGATTTGAAAATAGAATATTAAATTTGGATGAATTTGAAGTGGATCAAATTTCTAGATTTATTATTTGTGATATTTTCGAAATCTATTGATTAAATATTGGATAAGGTGATTTTGGATATATACAAATAATTATCAAAATCCAATTGTGATAAGATTTTAAATTTGGATAAGTTTTGGAAGATTTTGGATTGGAATCAAATCTCCAAACCTTATCCTTGAAGATTTAGATTCTTATGGATAATATTTGGATTAGATTTTTGATTTATATCAATATATCCAATTATTATTTAATTAGGGTGGTTAGAAAATATTAAATAAATTTGGTGGATAATTATAAATAATTTCCAGATTTATTTAAGAGATATTTTCGAAATTTAACAAGATTTAAATTGGTGGATAATTATTTTAATTTCCAATTTTTATCTTGTGGATAATATCGAATTAATTAATTTAATTAATTGTAAAATTCGAATATTATTTAATATGTCATGTTTGGATATCATATGTTATTTTATGTTAATCATGTAATTGTGATTGTTGGATTTGTAGACTGACTTGTTTGCAGGGTTACCGACTATCATGGCTCCTTAATTATGTGATGTATGTTTTAATTTATGTTGGATGTATGATGGGCCGTATGCCGGTTTGGCTACGTGTTTTTAATCCATGAGAAAATCCATGGATTAGGTCTAGGTTTTATTTTATGTTGTTTTAATGTAATAGAAATAAAACTGTTAGACCAAGTTATTGAGTTGTAATTTTATTCTAGATATATTAGTTTTTTCCTCTAAGGAATAGATATTCTATATTGAATAAAGTTTGAAGATCAACTCAAAGAAGGAGAGTGGCACAGCTCAAGAAAGGAAGTATCACTGATTCACGTCCCGAAATCCTAATTGGAGCTAGGTTTTCGGCGAGGCGCAGTGATAAGGGCGGCGGCCATGCCCGAGTTTCCGGAGCTGACTTTCCAGTTTTATCTCATTCAGCAACATGAGATATAAGCCATGATAGTTGGTTTTTATTATTATTGCTTATTATGTTGTTTGAAGCATGCAATGGTATTTTATCATTTTATGTGATGTTTGCATGTTTTACAATGGGATAAAATGAAACCTCAATCTTAAATAACTAAGTGGGAGAGATTCATACCAAAGTATGTAGAAATCTCAAACGGTCTCCATTAATCTGGTTTAATTGAGATGTGATTGACATGCGAGTTGACAATAGGTCTTCCTCCATAACGGATGTGTCATATCACTGTTATCTCTAGAAATTAAACTTCTTTATCAAGATAGCTGTAGAACACTACTAGAACAAACTGACTCCTCCAACTGGAGCAGGGAGTTCGAAATAGTGGACTTGGTGCTAAGATGATGGTGTTCACACTTAGGTGTAATTTATTAATAAACGTCCACACTAACGTGGCTTATTAATTGGAAGGTTACACGACCGTGGTTATTTCCGACTATTAATTTACTTGTCATAAGGAAATTTGACTGGAGGTAAATTAAAGGTGGTTTTACCTGTTTAAGGATGAATTTTATAAACGTCCACACTAACGTGGCTTATAAGAAACATTTTTAAAATGTCGGTGGATTACATATAATTTTTTTGAGGTATACGATTATATGTGAGTATCCTAAAGTTTGTGACTGTACTGCATGTTTACTTTTCAGTTATTCTATATCATCATGGCACTCTCCAACCTGTCCACTATTCTCAAAGAAAACAAGTTAATCGGTGAAAATTACAATGACTGGATTCGAAACCTTAATCTTGTTCTCACTGCGGAAGGACACAAATTCGTACTTGAAGAAGTATGTCCTCAGAAGCCAGATGAGGGTTCTGACGAAGCCCAAAAGGTTGCATATGATAAGTGGGTTAGGTCCAATGAGATAGCGCGCTGTTACATTCTGGCATCTATGTCGAATGTGTTGCAACATCAGCATGAACCTATGAAAACCGCTTATGATATCATGTACAACCTTAGGCAGCTCTTCGGTCATCAGAACCGCTCGGCTCGCCATTTGGCAATGAAGAAGCTAATGGATGCGAGAATGTCTGACTCCACACCTGTTAGGGATCACGTTCTCACGATGATGGGGTATCTGGCTGAGATCGAGACCTTGGGTGGAGAGCTGGATGGCGATTCTCAAATCGACATTGTTCTTCATAGCCTGTCCTCGAGGTTTGAGCAGTTCAAGCTGAACTTTAACATGATTAAAAGGGATGTCAGCCTGACTGAACTGCTCATGGATCTTCAGGCGGCTGAGTTACTTCAAAAAGGAAATCCGGAGGCACACCTAGCTGAAAATAGGGCGTCTTCTTCCGGTACTAAAAGGAAGAAGAAGAACGCACCCAAGAAAGCTGCAGAGGGGACGCCTAAGGTGAAGAAGTCTAAGACTAAGATTCCTCCCGAGGAATTTAAGTCAAAGACAAAGTGTTTCAAGTGCGGCCAGCCAGGTCACTGGAAGGCGGATTGTCCTAACAAGAAGAAGAAAAAGGGTACGTCTCAATCTCTCATCGTTGAAACATGTTTAGCTACTTGTTCTACTCAGTCATGGGTAGTAGATACTGGAGCTACTGATCATGTTTGCATGTCTTTACAGGGGTTCCTGGCAAAAAGACAGCTGAGTGATGGAGAGATTTCAGTCTACATGGGCAATGCTACGAAAGTGGCGGCAGTTGCAGTGGGAGACGTAACCTTATCTTTTAGTAGTGATAGGATATTAGTTTTAAAGGATTGTCTTTATGTGTCTGGTTTTAGGCGAAACTTGATTTCAGTTTCTAAACTTTTTATGGATGGATATTCTGTTTCTTTTGATAACAAGGTTGTTATCTTTAGTGATAAACGTTTTATTTGTTCTGGAACATTGGATGGACATCTTTATTTACTTAATCCTATGCAAAACACTACGCAAATGCATTTACTGAATACATCGGTCATAAACCCTAACAAACGAAAAGAACCTTCAGAAATGAATCAAACCTATCTTTGGCATCTTAGGCTCGGCCATATTAACCTTAAACGGATACAAAGACTAGTAAACGATGGGCCCTTGTCTTCATTGGTCCTAGAATCGTTCCCTTTGTGTGAATCCTGTTTGGAAGGTAAAATGACCAAGCGACCCTTTAAGGATAAAGGGAATAGATCTGAAGAGGTACTAGATTTGATTCACTCTGACTTATGTGGCCCTATGTCAGTTCAGGCTCGAGGAGGGTACGAGTATTTTATCACGTTCATTGATGATTACTCAAGGTATGGATACATATACCTGTTACGCCGCAAGTCAGAATCCTTTGAGACTTTCAAAGAATTCAGAGCGGAAGTGGAAAAACGTACAGGTAAAAGTATCAAATCACTACGGTCTGATCGTGGTGGTGAGTACCTCTCGAATGAATTTAGGGACTACTTAGCAGAGAATGGGATTACATCCCAGTTGACTGCGCCAGGAACGCCACAGCAGAACGGCGTGGCGGAAAGAAGGAACAGAACATTGTTAGAGATGGTTAGATCGATGATGAGCTATTCAGATCTGCCTATTTCGTTCTGGGGATATGCCCTGGAAACGGCAGCCTATATTCTAAATGTGGTTCCATCAAAATCAGTCCCATCTACGCCCACAGAACTTTGGACTGGACGAAAGCCCAGTCTTGGACATTTTCGGATTTGGGGTAGTCCAGCACATGTGCTGGATAAGGAAGCTGATAAGCTGGCACCACGTACGGATGTTAGACTGTTTGTTGGATATCCCAAAGGAACGAAAGGTGGTTTATTTTATAGTCCTAAGGATCAGAAGATCATTGTAAGTACCAATGCTCGATTCTTAGAAGAAGACTATGTAATAAATCACAAGCCAAGAAGTGAGATAGTACTCGAGGAACTTCGAGGGGAAAATTCGAATCTGACACCAACAGTACAAGAAGAGGAACCACAATTTACTGCACAACGTGTCACAAAAGTACAGGAACTGCCTCGTCGCAGTGGGAGGGTTGTACACCAACCTGACAGATTCATTGGTTTGGGTGAATCTTCGGATTTCCCTGAAGGACTAAATGAATTGGATCCCAGGTCCTACGACGAAGCAATCCAAGACAAAGATGCAGACTCTTAGAAAATTGCAATGGAGTCTGAGATTGGATCTATGGATCACAATCAAGTCTGGGAGCTTGTAGAACCACAAGATGGGGTAAAACCCATTGGGTGTAAGTGGGTTTACAAACGCAAGAGAGGAGCTGACGGGAAGGTTGAAACCTTCAAGGCAAGATTGGTGGCAAAAGGGTACACTCAGAAAGAAGGGATCGATTATGAGGAAACCTTTTCGCCGGTAGCCATGCTTAAGTCAATCCGGATTCTCTTGTCTATTGCCGCTCATTTGGATTATGAGATTTGGCAGATGGATGTCAAGACGGCTTTCCTGAATGGAAGTCTTGAGGAAAACATCCACATGAAGCAACCAGAGGGTTTCATTGCTAAAGGCCAAGAGCACTTAGTGTGCAAGCTTAAGAGATCCATTTATGGACTTAAGCAGGCGTCAAGGTCTTGGAACATCCGGTTTGACGAGGTTATCCAGTCATATGGATTCGTGCAATGTCCGGATGAGAGCTGTGTGTACAAGAAGTGTGACGGAAACGTGGTGGTTTTCCTCGTGCTATATGTTGATGATATCTTACTTATTGGAAACAGTAAGAAAGTATTATCTAACATAAGGGTGTGGTTGTCCAAGCAGTTCGATATGAAAGATCTGGGAGAAGCTGGACACGTCCTTGGCATCAAGATAATTCGAGATCGCCAGAAAAGGATGTTGTGCTTATCCCAGGCGACATATATCGACACAGTGCTAGCTAGGTTTAACATGCAGGATTCCAAGAAAGGTTTTATACCTTTCAGGCATGGAATTCATCTATCCAGGGATATGTGTCCCCACACACAGGCTGAGATAGATGAGATGAAGGGCATTCCATATGCTTCGGCTGTGGAAAGCCTTATGTATGCTATGTTATGCACTAGACCTGATATATGCTATGCAGTCGGCATGGTAAGCAGATATCAGTCTAACCCTGGACAAGGTCACTGGACTGCGGTTAAGAATATACTCAAGTACCTAAAAAGGACTCGAGATTATATGCTGGTGTACCGCTCTGATAGTCTAGTGCCTTTGGGTTACACGGACTCAGATTTTCAATCCGATAAAGATCAGAGTAAATCTACCTCAGGCTATGTGTTTACCTTGGGAGGCGGAGCCATTGCATGGAGGAGCATAAAGCAGAAATGCATTGCGGATTCCACCATGGAGGCCGAATATGTAACTGCCTCTGAGGCTGCAAAAGAGGCCGTCTGGCTCAAGAGCTTCTTGTTGGACTTGAGCGTGGTTCCTGATTTGCCTAGGAGTATCACGGTATATTGTGATAACTCAGGTGCAGTGGCAAATTCGAAGGAACCCAGAGCCCATAAGGCAAGTAAACATATAGAGAGAAAGTACCATCTTATACGAGAAATCGTTAAGAGAGGAGATGTGGCAGTGGTCAAGATTGCATCGGTGGACAATTTAGCTGATCCATTCACGAAGAGCCTTCCGGCTAAGACCTTCTACGGTCACGTGGAGAAAATGGGAGTGAGATGCAGACCCGGGGTTGCCGTTTGAGATTTTAGTTAGAGTTGAAGAGTTAGCCAGTTTGTTTTATATTTGAAAGACATGCTTCAAGTATAAGTGGGAGATTGTTGGTTTTGTATACTAGAAGACCTGTCTTTTGTATACATTATTGATAATAGTTTTATGATGATATAGAATGAATACAATTGCAGTCACTGTTTGCATTTAAATTGTTATATTTATATGCATGTTCACTATACTTACATTGTAGATGATATGGTGTGGGTAAACACATGGTTAGATCATATCATCGGTTCCTTGTAATGCATTAAAAGGCTCACGGTTTAGATGGCACTGAACCTGCTATCGGTACGCCGTAGAATAATCTGATAGTTAGTTTGTCTTGACTAACTGATTATTCTAATACACGGTCAAGTGTATTGAGAAGGATCTACTTAAGATTCTATTCTCTTTTCTGACCTTAAATGAGAGAATAAGAATCCACAGAGTTCGGGTTCTTAACCCCTATGTGTTGGCAAACATATACGTGTAGTGTTTGCAACTTTGATTTATCAAAGGGTGAGATTCTTTCATAAGGATCAATAATCTCGATATCTTGGGTTGTGACATTTACACTTATGATGGGTTGTGCAATATGTAGGGGCACCGTGTCCTGGTGCGCCAGTTTGATGGTGTCCTCTTGAGGAAATGCAAGTTCATGCTGAAACCCTGCAGGTGGAATTTATTCCGTGCATGAGTAAAGCTTGTGTGGTACTACTCAAGGATAAGATATTAATTAATTATAGCTGTCAGAAGCTTACATAATTAATTAATGGGCATTATATCTTAAACGCGGGGAATGGCTGAACTAAAGGAGAAAGCATATTCAGAAATATGTATTAAATTGGTAGGTCAGTATTATTTCTTTAGTGGAATAAAAATAATACTTAATTCATTTAATAATATCCTAAGTTTATTGGATATTGGAAATTAAATAAATTAGCAGGCCAATTTAATATTCTTCTAGATCCCTGTTGTAGCCCAATATGACTTTAATGGACTGGAGATAGAAAAAGAGATAGAGGCCCAAACACAGTAGGGTTTGGACACTGAAATTTCGACCACCTCCCCTATAAATAGGGAGGTGGGGGACGAAATTTTAAGGTGAAGAATCAGCTCCTCTTGTGTTCTCTTTATCTCCACAGATTCCATACCGATCTAGTAGATTTCAGTCCACCCTGAAACTAGATTCAGTCCGGGAATACAACAGAAGATCAAGGAGTGGAATATCACAGTGGGCGCCGATCATCATCATACACAACAACAAGATTAGACCTTTAATCTTGTCCTCCACCCGTCGTTTGATTTGTAAGTCGTTTTTCGATTCTATGTTTCCGCTTTAGTAAGAATCGTTTAAACCGGATTTGCATGTTAATTAAACTCGGTTAATTAAAACATATGAGATGCATGAATTTATGATCTACATGACATTAGGATTAATGAACACCCAATTAGATCCTGCGGTGGTTCAATTCGAAAAAACCCCAACAACTTCACCACTAGACCATCCCAAGGAAACAAGTCAAGCGTATCTTGTATGCACCTACGAGTTTGTTTCACATTTTTTTTGTAGGGATAGGGACCTATCGACATAAAATACGGTTATACATTCAAATTTCAATGCAGCGTAACTTGTAATAATTTTAAATATAATTCATCAAATCATGTGATGATTTTTAATGCTTGTTAGATGAGATGATCATATATAGTTACGTACGATTTTATTTGTAATGCATAGTTTTGATCAGGAGGAAGTTGACTTTCTGATGAACTTGTTGGAAGAGGTGACAGCATCAGATATACATGAGCTTATAACAAAGTAAGAAAATCTATTGTCATTTGAATCTTTTTCGCAATGTTATCGTTCATCTAAAAATCTAATAATATAAATGTACATTAAACCAGAAGAACTTGTGGCAGCTCAAAATAGTTCATCTAAAAATCTAATAATACAAACGTCTCACGCAAAATCCATGTTAATAGATTTAGCCGACACTACCGGTTGGGTATGTTCCCTTACTATTTAAATTTGAACATACAAAATTTACTTTGATACGACAAATATTATATTAATAAACCTACACCAGTGTTAACATACATGGCAGAGTATTTTTGAGAGAGATCTTTTTTTCAGAAAAGTTTTATGTAAGACCATCTAGCAAGTCAAAATCCACTAAGCGGGCTAAAATGAAAAACATAATATATACTGAAGTTTAATCCAATTTTAAAAATGTCCTCAATTTCCGCCAAAAAAAAAGCATCTATACTTTTGCAAAAATGACATTAAATCCATTTTTCAGAGTTAGATTGCTAACAAAACAAGTCCGAGTTCAACGTTAAAAATGACGTAAAAATTATATTCGACTTTGAAATTAAATTTGAATTTTCCACGTTATTTTGTACATTAGACTCCGGCATGCATTGTCAACCATCCAACACTAAAAATTGGATCGCATGACGTTTTTACAAAAATGTATAGCCAAAATAAAATTACAAATATATGAATTTGGATTTGAATCATAAGCCCACGAGTTATTGTGTTTTGTTAATTGCAAAACAGAATTTTGCACACACGTGATGAGGAATAGTGATATGACAGGGATGATATGCGAGTATCATTTGTGGGGGATAGAAGTCGGCTGCCAGTTCCTCTTCAAAGCGTGATGTGTAGCGCCGAGGAGCTTAGCAAGCCCAACAAAGGAATGCACCTTTGTTTTGCTATCAACTACAGTGGTCGTTACGACATAATTGAAGCTACCAAGAGAATCGCAGCCAAGGTCAAAAATGGAAATCTGCAGGTCGGCGACATTGACGACACCGTTTTCCAGCAGCATCTCGACACCAACATCATCGACGATTTCCCCAACCCTGATCTGCTGATACGAACCAGCGGTGAATTGAGAATCAGCAACTACATGCTGTGGCAGGTCGCCTACGCAGAAATGTTCTTCTGCAACAAGCTGTTTCCCGACTTCGCTAATGAAGACCTTGTTGAGGCCATCACCGCGTTTCAGCAGAGGCAGAGACGTTACGGTGGAGTATGAGATGTAACACATAATTAATATACATATAACATTATTGATCTGTTTTATACATCAAGCAAAACCAACTCCATGCATGTTCTAAGAGAGTGAAGAAGTACTACTATATATGTATATGTTATGAGGTACTATTCTCTGTTTAGTTCCAGAGCTTGAATCAATTACAATCCTAAACACAAGTGTTAGGCATATAAATGAGGGAGCCGGCACACATCGAGTGGCTGGCAGGTCCAACCAAATTGTTAGATACTTCCTCCGTCCCAAAAATGTAGTCCTTTGCCCATTTTTACACGTATTAAGAAAAATTATTTAATGTACTTAAAAAAGTAAAGTTGAATATTTTTTTCCTACTATATCCTTATTTATTGATTCAAAAGAGAATAAATATTAATTTCAAAGAATTTAATTAAATATGAGTATATAATGAAAAATGAAAATTTAATGCACATATATAAGGAAAATGATATAATTTTGAGACGGACGAAAAGGAAATAAGAGACTACAGTTACGAAATGGAGAGAGTATACAAATTAGGAATCCTGACTTAACCCAAAACTATAGTCAAATATTAAGAATTGGCCACACTTACAAGTCATTCCACAATTTCATGTGACATCCTAATTGTGTTTTTGAGGTTGTTATTATAATATCTTCTTGTCTGAATATCCCGTGTTTAGTTATTGGATATGCTAAAAATAGCAAGTGAAGTGGCGGCAACGTGCATTGCTCCTAGTCCTTATCCTTAATTTCTCCAAACTCAAACCTACATTAAGAAAGCTCACCTCGAGCCCTGATCCCTCTGCACAAATTCTTATCCACTTCATTTCACCTCTTCACTGGAAAAACCTCACCTTCGAAGTTCCTTTTTGCAGAAGACAGAGGGAAAGAAGAAGAAATTACGAAATCTATCAAGGAGAAATGAGAGGAGAAGATCCGCAGACAAAAGTGCTCCACGAGCTGTGGTCAATGATCGTGCATGTCTTCCGTTCGCCGCCTCTTCCCGTTGACTTCCCCAGCCTCTCTCCGTCGTCTCCTTCAACGTCCTCGTCCTCGAGGCGGCCTCAGATTTCTCCGGCCGCCTTTGGATTGCTTTTCATTGGGATTTCAATGGCTCTGATGCTCTTCGGAATAGTTACTTTCTTGATCGGATTTGTGTTGATGCCACTTGTGACAATGCTAGTCATGCTCTTTTATTTCGTCGGAATTGTCTCCAAACTGTCCGAAATCGGTCGTAGCATTCTCTGGCCTGCTACCGATTGCAGTAAGGTTGCACCAGGTAACAGAAACCAGATCTCTCTCTCTACATATTTATTTTTCTTCTCTATTCTTACACTAGTTTCTTTTAAAAAAATGAATCCAAAAGCACATATATATTTATTTATCTAGGTTGACTACTAGTTGAGTTTTCTAATACATTTTATCAATTAATTGTAATAATGTTACATGTGCAGTGTGGAATTACTCAAACTAAGGCATCTACTTGAACAACATAAGACGCTTATTGAGGAAAAGATTAGACAGAGTTGGAAGGATATTCTAGAGGTTATAGTGATCATAGAGGTTATGATAGAATTTTGTTGTGATATTATATAGCCACTTTTTACGTATACTAAAGAATTTTATGTAAACAAACCTAGTATAAAATCGAATTTTTGCATGAATCACATCTAATTCTTTAATTTACCAAGTGACCAATTTTCATGTCCCGGGCCAAAAGCATTCGGCCTTGGACTTGCACGAGATCTTCTATTTTCATCGTAGTTTAATCTTTATCTACGCAATAGACGCATCAAGATAGCTTCGTTCGATGAAAATATAACCTTTTAAGGGGGCAACCTAAAGCCTCCATGACTCTTCAAACTTCTCTAGCTTTTTACATGCTAACCCTGCTTTTTTCCAGTTTCTTCTACAAACAATGTTTCTTTTGCAAGCTTACCAATTTCTAAATCTTTAGAAAAGCAAAGGAAAAAGGAGGGTTCATGCATTTAAATAGTTGGAAGCTTACACACAAAAAGAACTAGTGTCAACTTCCCAAAAAAGCAATCCCCTTCCCAAGCACCATATACTTTCCCTCCTTTCAAATCCTACCCTCTGCATTTCACACTCAAGTTTAGCATCCTCTACTCAACTTCTTTGCTAAGAAACATCAATATCACTACATCATCTACCTACTTATTTGCAACCAACATATATAGAATAAGACAAGTTTTGAGGCTTTCTTGCAAGAACCAAACATCATATATCAGGAAAGCAAGTAGTAGAAACAAACACAGAGTGATCAGTGTGGAAGAATGGGACCTGATTGGGGGCCGGTGGTGGTGGCGGTCGGGCTGTTTATCCTCCTATCACCGGGGTTGCTATTCCAGCTACCTGCAAGGACGAGTTGCATCGAATTCGGGAACATGTACACCAGCGGGATCTCAATCCTTGTACATGCAATTATCTACTTCTGCATCTACACACTCTTGATTGTTGCTATAGGAGTTCATTTACATGCTGAATAGATGTAGATTCGAGCAATTTTCAGACAGTTGAGTTACTCCTACGTTTCTCTCACTCTTTTCTGTGTCATGTGATCTGTTTTTTTATTAAATTCTTGCCAAAATTTACAAAGATGTATGTACTTATCCCCTGCTTAACCATTGAGCTCACTGATAACTTGATATGATATTCATGGTTAAATATTCAGACATCTATATCCCATCTCACACTCATGTTTCTTGTTGAATGTAATGGATTTGTATCTCAATATTCTATCAAAGGCTAAGCAATTTCCATCAGCAGAAGTTACTCAAGAATCAGATAAACTGAGAAAAACTAAAGTTGAACTGTGAGCTAAATTCAAATGGGTGTGGAAAAAAAAAATTGAACCCGTATTAAATTAAAGCAATATATGGAAGTTAGCACAATTTCTTGGACCCATATTTATATATCTAGTGGTATTTTCAAATGAACCAACATTTGCAAATGGGCTACTAAAATTGAGGGAACAAAGAATAAATAAAAATGTAACTGGCAAAGGAAAGAGCATTAGCATTAGAGAAAAGTAAAATGAAATTGATATTAATTCTGCAAATAAGATACAAGAAGTAAGGAGCTAATATTTCCCATTGAAGAAAAAGACGATACATCAACGGATCTAAAACGTGTCAGCCGGTGTAGATGTGAACATGGAGGACCAAGATGAGAATAGCATAGAGAAGAAAGAAAATGAGAGTGTGCACAGTGATAGCCTTGCCGTTGGTCTTCATGCTGCCGAACTCCACGTGGCGGTTGTTGCCCGGTATCTGGAATAACAGCCCCGGTTGCAGCAGAATGAAGAGTACAACTCCGATAAGGACGGGGCCCCAGTCCGCCATTGTTACTTTCTTCCGAAGCGGAAATTAATTGAAAACCGGAGTGCAACTGTAGAAGAAAAAAAGAAATACACTTGGGCATCTGCCACCACTACCCATTATTTTAATAATTTAATTTAACACGCAATTACTTCTTCTTTGAATTCGAGCTTTTCTTTTTCTTTTCCTTTCTTTTGGCCTCATCATCTCGTTCTTGGAAAAATGAACGTGCCCTTCTCAAAAAGTTTTTGTTTTTTAAATACAAAAATAGATAATAATAATAATAATAATAATAATAATAGACTTTCTTTATGTTGGAAAAAATGAAAATTTACATTTTGATATCTAAATTTTTGAGTAAATGCAAATGTCTCGATTTTTAATTATTTATAATTTAATATAAATTAATACAAACTTTTAACAACTCTATCTCAAGAGGCACCTAAAATCTAATATGAATTGGATTTTAAGGTGGAAATTTTTCATGTCAAACCGAACGGCATCGTTCTTAATCCAAAAACTCTAAATAAATGAATTCAAATATATATATTTATGCTCGTGAAATGTTGTTGCTGCATTTTTCATCCCAAAAATCAAACAATATTTATTATAATCTCATATCTTGTTGGTTAAGTTAAATTTTAGGTGTGGGAAATCAAACCTAAAGATAAATTTTTTAGAATCTTAAAAGTTTAAATATTAAATTATAAATAATTAAAGTTCACAATATTTTAGTTATAAAAAACCCAAAAGAGAGAAGAAAAAAGTACACTTAAGTACTAAAATATAACAGAGATAAATAAAAAGAACCAAGGATTCTTGGCCCAATTAGGCTAATCAGCTTAGAAGGGAATTTGGTTAAGTATGCAATTTGATTGTGTGTGGGAGCACCTTGTGTATAAATTGTGGATAAAACGTATTCATTAATTTGTTAATGTGAATAGTCATTATTAGTTAAGAGAATATTACAAAAATACTCCCTCCGTTCCATTTTGATAGGCGGGTTGGAGTTTTTCGAGGGGATTAAGAAAAGGATTGGGAAAAACAATTAATCAAGATGCTTGCTAATATGCCCCTATTTAATTATTTGATATTAAATTAATGCCTAATGTAAACATATTAAATAGGGGTATATATTAGTAAATTAGCTAAATATATATAGAAACATGCCTATAT
This sequence comes from Perilla frutescens, assembly GCA_026008535.1. Taxonomy (NCBI): domain Eukaryota; kingdom Viridiplantae; phylum Streptophyta; class Magnoliopsida; order Lamiales; family Lamiaceae; genus Perilla; species Perilla frutescens. Next base: position 28,868,425 of record BRKX01000003.1, on the reverse strand, counting down.
ATGAGGACATACTAAAAAAGAAAACAAGCCTATCAAAGTGAGACAGAGGGAGTATATTATTTGCATTGTAGACTTATTAAAAGATAAATATGTAAAATAATATTTACGGTGTTCAATTGCCTCATAATTCTCGTCTATTTATCAGGGAAGTTAAATCCACCCTAATACACATCTATTCACTCTTGATTTTTGAGGAAAAATTTTCGAAAATTAAATCATTAGTTTCTTTTTTTTAAGATTATCTTGAATGAAAAAAATAAAAAAAAAATAACAAACAAAGTATTCTAAAACGTAAAAATAACATAATAATATATTGTGTTATATTTATTCTAATTTTAAAATCCTACACTATTATTATTTTAATTATGGAATCACTAAATGACAAATATGTGCAACAATACTTGTGGGCTATGACGTTCATTTGCCAAGTGATTCAAACCATCTAGCATGAAAATTAAATCCACTCTAATACACACTACTCATCCATAATTATGCTACTCGTATGTTGCAAAATTCTTAAGTTGTTATTTCTTATTGTTTTTATTTACATCTAAGATGGTGCTTATAATTTAACAGTGTATAATTTTAAAATTGAGGAGAAGGATGACATTATATATTGTTATGTTATTTTTATATTTCAGAATGCTTAATTTGTTATGTCTTAATTTATTTTTTTTTAATTCAAGATACTCTTAAAAAATGAAAATCGTGATTTGATTTTTGAAAATATCATCTTCAAAAATCAAGGAATTTAATTATTTTAAAAGATCACATTAAATTTATAATGACAAAGTTATCAAAATTATCAATAAAGTAATCAGAATCATGTTTTTCCAATATCTCGTGAGCATTTTAAGCCCTCATTATTGTTTCTAGCCCCCTCCTTCAGTTGATAGTCTTCTCAATAATTTTTATTCATGCTACTATTAATAAAATTTCATCTTCGTTTAAAAAAAAAAAAAAAAGTGTCAGCCCATTTAACATTTCTTGAAAACTTACGATAAATTTGCTATAGTCCACCAAAATTTGCACCAGCATAATACAATTATAAAATAAAAAACACACGGACATTTCCGAATCCAATTAGCAAATTTTAAAAAAATTATCTTTTATTGAAATTAAAAAATTTCGATTCGAACAACTAATAAAAGAATCCCAAACAATTTGATTTCAATGGTTATTTATCAAAATTAACTAGAATTCTTGAAAATTGACGATAAACAAAACAAAATAGGAGCGAGATAGGAGATTTTCGTGTGAGTAACATGAGTATTGAGATAAGGGAACAAGATTGCGTGAATTCTGATTTTGTATCAGTACTATTTTCGACAAGTGGGAATGATTATTCTTAATTATTGTATAGATGTTGGTCAATTATTCAAGGTTTTTAAATGAATTCGCATCTCATTCCCTCAGAAACAAACACCATTAAATATTTTTATGATCAGAAAAAGAAAAAGGCCCTACACTCGAATGTCGAATTCATCCTATTCCTTACCCATATATAGTCATTGAGGACGACTAATTCTTTGCATAATTCGTATAACTTCACCAAATAAATAATTTAAGATAAAATGCTTATATATAATTTTATATACAATGGACATTTTTCAGTATTATAACTGATCTATTTTTAATATAAAATAATATAGTAATAATCACAAAATTGCGACTGCCTTTTTTTGGCAATTAGTTTCTTGTCAATTATAAAAGTGGATGTTTTAGAATTTTACTCTAAGACTTGTATACAACTAGTATGGGTAAAATTTTCCCTAATTTAAATAACTAGTTTCTTGTCAATTATTTAATGAAAAATGTACGTTAGATGGAAAAGGGTGAATGCTCAATGAATGAACACTAGATGCAAATCTTTGACCACCAAATTAGTAATGCACAATATAAGCTAATTACATGTTATAATATTCCATCACGCTACAAAATTTAATATAGTATCAATATTATATAAATAGTGTGCAATGATCAGAAAATAAAATATGGCGTGAAATTGAAAAAAGTAAGAATATGGGATTGTTTACATAATATGGCCAAGTGTCATGTATAATTAAAAATAAAAATTGCATAAGTCGGTGCTACTTTATTTAAGTTTCTGGGAAGTTCCCTTGTGCTAGTCGAAGTGATCATCATTAATTCATGAACAATCCATCAGTCATTTTTATTTTATTTTATTTTATTTTTTTGTAAAATCTATCAATCATGTTTTGCCATGAATAGTTTATGGAACTCTACTTGATTAATTTCCATGCATCTAACTTGGTTACAGGTCAAAATCAAATTCAAATCAACCTTTATCTCATTACCTCAGATTGGCATTAAAAGATCCCAGCTTTCGTTGGAAAATATGTGGTAGTCATGTCACATTTGATCAAATAAGGAACATTATATTTTTTTTCTTTTCTAGATTTTGTGATCAAATTAGTGATAAATAGAAAAATTTAGCATCAGCCACCTACTTCAATTCAATTATGCCAGCAACATCGCCGCTACTGTTTTCGTCTAATTCTCCTCCAAAACATAAATTATGTACCATCTCATGATTCAATAAGGCTATACACAAATTAAGTTTTGTCTCCTTCGTCCCATACATTTTTAATTGGGAATTCTTTTTAAATAGTCATTATTTAAATAGATAATTTTTAAAAAATAATATTACTAGCTATTATCATAAAAATTATTGAAAAATTGGATGTAATAAATCGAGTCGTAACTCATTTTATCCGATTTTTGGTAGCCGAGTTATTTAGTTTTGGAGGAATTAGATAGCGTACGATTGATCTATATTTGTAATAGATAATCGTAATAGATAATCGTAATATTTTTATTTTCTCAAATTCAATTTTCGGTGAGTGAGAAATTAATTGTTGAAATTGATCACACGATTGAACATTTATGGTGTGTGGGAAAATGTGCTTAAAGCACATTTAATGGTTCACGTTGAATTCTTAACTTAGTTAATAAGTATATTTAAGTATTTTAACACTTAAGTATAATATCTAAAGTGATCCATATCTAATGTTAAAAATTATTTATATTATTACTAAGGGTATTGATGTATATTTTCATCCTAAAAAACTAAAAATATTCTTATTTTTTTTAAAGGGCAAGTCTCATGTACATAAGATGTATATCAGACGGTTAACGCATGTTGACCCGGTCAATGCTTTGACCAAAAAATCCGTCAAAATTAGTATCATTCATAATACTGAAAAGTATCATTTCAAAGGCCCAAAAGTATCATTTGTATCAATAAAAAGTATTGGTCAGAAAAAAATAAAGAAAAAAACTATTAAGATCAGTATCAATCGAAACACTAAAAAGTATCATTCAAAATTAAAAAAAAGTATCAGTTGTATCCCTAAAAAGTATCACCCGTTTTCACGATTTTTTCGATCAACGCTTTTATCGGGTCAACGCGCGTTGACCCGGTCAACGCGTTGACCGTTTGATGTACATCTTATGTACATGAGTATTTGCGTTTTTAAAAAAAATGACTATTTACATTATTTTCTAAGTAATAATGACTATTTTCTCATAGTACTATTTAATTAGTATTTAATTTTAGTGCCACTGTTGCATAATCTTGTAAATATTTTACTCAGGCACAACTTCATGTGTGGTATCAATCGTAATTTATCACAAATATTAACACATCTCAAACATGAATATATATTATTATATTGGGTAATTGCCAAGATATTCGTGAACTTTGATGGATTTTACCCAAATTTTGAAATACTGAAATAATGATTGGGCCTTTTAATTTATAGCAAATTCACTGCACACTCAACATTTCCGATGAGTGAAAATTCTAACATGGCAAAGCCTTTCTTTTTTTTTTACACATTTGATATCCATATTGAGGACCCTATCCACAATTCCACATGAAAAATTAGGCATACCACATTGATTTCCTGAGTTACAAAAACATATTAGGTGTGTCTATTTTGATAGAGATCAAAAGATTTAATCATTATTATTATGTTTCATAATTTAAAATTTGTTTAAATTCGTGATTTTTATATAATTCTTCTTTTAATTAGGAACATGCTTTTTTATAGTTAACATTTTATGTATATCATTACAAATATATCATTTAACATGAGTTTGGATTCAGATCTTTACCTACTCATAAGTTTTGACCCATAAAACGATTTCAACAAAATAACATAAGAGGGCAATACTCAAATAAAATTTAAGATAAGATACTATTTAGAAAAATAAGGGGTCATAAAGCAAATAGTTAAGAGACATAGAGAAGTGGGAAAAAGTAAAGTAGCAATAATTTATGATTTTAAAGCCGAAAAGATCAGCAGCTTCTTTTTATACTATAATTTATCTTTGTTTCCGAGGCCATCATCGACTATTGGAGTGGTTGTTTGTTTTACAATTTACATACCATATTAGGAGAAAGGAAAGAGGGATTAAAATGAAGGATTATGCAGGATTGCTGATAGCAACAGCACTGTTCGTATTGCTATCGCCGGGATTACTGATCCAGCTTCCAGGAAAACATAGGCCCATCGATTTTCTTAACATGAAAACCAGCATCGCATCGATGTTGCTCCACACTCTTATCTATGGTTTGCTTCTTATTCTCTTCCTCGTCGTTCTTAATGTGCGTCTCTACGCTTAGATTAATCTCCTCTAAAATGGGTCAAATCCACTTGTGTTATCGTAGTTTTACTCCATCTCTTTTCTTTATCACTCTTAATTTGTACCAGATTAACCCTTGAGAATTTGTAGTTGGCCGAATTATTTTGCTTTTTTTGGGGTTGCTTTCATATTGATATATGGTGATATTTCTTGCTTTTATTTTTGAAGTACGATTTTATTTTTTTTAAGGAAAATTTTGAAGTACGTTAATATTAGATGAATCAGGAGAAATTTTATGAAGCTTAGATGAATAGGGGAAATTCTATGAAGCTTAGATGAATAGGGGAAATTCTATGACGCGTGAGGACGTAGTGGTATTCAAGATATTCGAACTCATGATCTTTGCTCTCCAAGCGATCTTACTCCACCATCACTATGTCATTTTCCATCGGGAGTAAGTGGATATTGAGTTTAATTATAGAGTCTTAAATTTAGGTTAACAAAATCAGTTTCTTAAATGGATACTTTCGCCCTGTATATCGATCCGTATTCAATAATATTGGTGTGAGGATTTGCTCAAAAAAATAAAATGGTGTGAGGATATTTTGTTTCCGACAATCAATTCAATTGGGATATAATAATAATAATAGACTTTTTTATGCTGAAAAAACGGAATATGCATTTTGATATCTAAATTTTGGATAAATGCAAATGTCTCAATTTTTAATTATTTATAATGTAATATAAATTAATTCAAATTTTTAACAACTCTATCTAAAGGGGCACCTAAAATCTAATATGGATCGGAATTTAACGTGGAGTTTTTTTTTTTTTTTTTTTTTTTCTTTTGGGTCATGTCAAACCGAACGGCATCGTTCTTAATGCCAAAAAATTAAATAAATAAATTCAAAAATATATATTTATGTACGTGAAATGTTGTCGCTGCATTTTTCATCCTAAAAGTCAAACAATCTTTCTTCGATCATCTCAGTATCTCATATCTTGTAGGTTAAATTAAATTTTAGGTGTCAAAAATCAAACTTAAAGATAAATTTGTTATAATCTTAAAAGCTTAAACATTAAATTATAAATATTTTGTCGAAAACCAAAATTACATTTTGGTACAAGAAAAGTGAAAAATGAACACCCAAATACTAAATATGATAAGAGAGAATAAAGGACTCTTGGCTAGAGCTGTCAAAATGGCCGTCGGGGTGAGGCGGGCTGCGGGCTGTAAATTCATTCTAGTTTTCATCATTTTTTTATGAGAAAATTACAGGATCTTGAAATCAATGATTCTCACATAATCACATAATTGATAGAATATTGCGTACCTTTCTCCATGATTAAATCTGAGATGCACCGTTGAATTTCTTGAGAAGAACAGTAAATCGGTATTTCACCTCCTTGATATCTATTTCTATTCTCTATCGTACGTGATGGCTAGGATTTTTAAGAGAATACCTTTTATATCAGGAAGTGGACCCAGTTTTACAGTAATAGGCTATTATTCTCCATAAGCGCACAATTTTCCATCAAATAGCAGATATAATAAAACTGCTCCATATTAACCCGGATATAATTTAGTCCATAATTAATTGATTATTTATTTATTAGTCCTTAGTAAGCCACATAACTTAACATGAGACATAAATAATCTTACATTCTCCCACTTGGCTCATGTGACGTTACTTAACATCATAGAGAAATAAATAACTTAATCAGACTAACATAATGCACATTTGTATGACTAAACATTATACTTCATAGGGTTCATCATAATATCATAATTAAGAATATGAACTAATTCGAGTCATGGCGGTTGTACATCACACAATTGACATAGTCCCTTCCATGTACTACGAACTAATCTTTTCCTTAATATGATCATTAATTAAGAGCACATAATTGGTCCATCATAATGTCTTTATACAAGACTATACCCGTTTACATTATTCTAATTCAAATGTGCATGCAAAATAGAGACGGGTAATCAGAAACATTTCATAAATGAGCTCAGAGTGTTTATTACAAAATAAACGTCATACTCAATAATCATTGTTAACAATAATGCCCATACTTTCAACATGATCAATAAATGTCTTGGGCGGTAATCCCTTTGTTAAAGGATCAACTATCATAAGATTTGTGCTAATATGTTCTATTAATACTCTGTTTCTGAACTTCTTCCTTCACGGTAAAGTACTTTAACTCCATATGCTTAGCACCTTTAAAGTACTTGTCGTTTTTAGAGAAAAATACTGCTGCGGAGTTATCACAGTACAATTTCAGCGGCTTAGCAATACTGTCGACAATTTCAAGCCCTGAAATAAAATTACACAGCCAATTAGCGTGAATTGTAACCTCAAAACATGCTACGAATTCAGCTTCCATGGTAGAGGCAGCAACAACAGACTGCTTTGCACTCTTCCACGATACCGCTCCTCCGGCTAAAAGAAGTACATAGCCAAGAGTAGACTTTCTAGTATCCAAACATCCAGCAAAGTCTGAGTCGGCATACCCAATCACCTCAAGGCGATAAGACCTCCTATATGTAAGCATGTGATCTTTTGTTCCCTGTAAGTATCTCAGAACCTTCTTTGCAGCTTTCCACTGTTCCATTCCTGGATTACTTTGATATCTTCCCAACATTCCAGCTGCAAAGCTTATGTCTGGTCGAGTACAAGTCTGAGCATACATAATACTCCCAACAACAGATGCATACGGAATTGCTTCCATCTGTTTTCGTTCCAATTCATTTTTAGGACATTGACAAGACTAAACTTGTCTCCTTTCTGAATTGGAACTGGTGATGCTCAGCACTTTTCTATCTTGAATCTCTCTAACACTTTATTGATATATGCTTTCTGAGACAAACCTAACAATCCTTGTGATTTATTTCGAAATATTTCTATTCCAATTACATAGCTTGCCTCACCTATATCTTTCATTTCAAAGTTGCTAGAGAGAAAACTCTTAGTCTCATGAAGGAGACCAAGATCATTAGTTGCAAGCAAGATATCATCAACATACATGATTAAAAATATAATCTTACTCCCACTGACCTTTAGATATATACACCGATCAACAGTGTTCTCCTTAAATCCAAAGGGAACAATGGTATCATTAAACTTTAAATACCATTGGCGGGAAGCTTGTTTAAGCCCGTATATTGATTTCTTTAATTTACATACCATGTGTTCATTTCCTTCAATTGCGAAACCAACTGGTTGGTCCATGTAAACATTCTCCTCTAAATCTCCATTAAGAAAGGCAGTTTTCACATCCATCTGATGCAACTCCAAGTCATAATGAGCTACAAGTGCCATGATAATTCTGAAAGAATCCTTTCATGAGACTGGTGAAAAAGTCTTTTTATAATCGATTCCATCCTTTTAAGTAAAACCTTTGGCAACAAGTCTAGCCTTGTAGCGTTCTAAATTGCCAAGAGAGTCACGTTTAGTCTTAAAGACCCACTTACAATCAACTCTCTTGCAACCTTTTGGTAATTCTACAAGGTCCCAAACACCATTATGTTCAAAAGATTTTAACTCTTCTTTCATGGCATCTAACCATTTTTCAGAATTATCATAACTTACGGCTTGTGAAAATGAGACTGGATCATTGTCATTAATGCTCAAGTGAGTTTCTGACTCATGTAGATATACCTCATAGTCATTCAAAATAGCTGGTCTTCATTCTTTTTGAGATCTTCTTAATGCTATTTCTTGAGGTTCTTCTACAACAGGTTCATTTTGAATCAGAGGTTCATTATTGTATTGCTCATCTTCATTGTTGTTTGGAACATCAAATTGAGGAACACTTACTTTACTGCTAGAGGCACAAGTTAAAGGAACTTGTACTCTAACTTCTTTAATTTCCACATGTCGTGGAACTGTACTCCCATTGATTTCACCACTTTCAATGAACCTCGCATTTCCAGTCTCAACAATTCTCATTCTATGATTAGGACAATAAAATCTATACCCCTTTGATTTTTCTGGATAACCAATAAAATATCCACTTATTGTTCTTGCATTCAGTTTCTTTTCTTGTGGATTATAAATCCTTACTTCTGCCTGGCAACCCCAAATATGCAGGTGCCTTAAACTAGGTGTCCTAGTCGTCCACAGTTCAAACAGAGTCTTTGGAACTGCTTTACTAGGAACCCTATTTAACAAATACATGACAGTTTTCAAGGCATACATCCACAAAAATAAGAGTAGAGATGAATTGCTTAACATACTCCTAACCATATTCATTAATGTTCTATTACGCCTTTCTGATACACCATTTTGTTGTGGTGTACCTAGCATTGTGTATTGAGCACAAATACCACGTTCTGAAGAAGTAAAGCAAATGGACCTAGGTGTTGCCCAGTCTCATCATATTTTCCGTAATACTCACTACATCTATCGGATCTTACAACTTTCACCTTTTTGTCTAGTTGCCTTTCTACTTCATTCAAGTAGATTTCCAAGGCATCCACTGTTGGAGATTTCTCATACAGTAGGTAAACATAACCATAACGTGAATAGTCATCAATAAAGGTGATGAAAACTTTTTCCTTTCCGAAAGAATCAACATCAAAAGGCCCACATATATCAGTATGCACAATTTCAAGAAGCTGAGTGCTTCTTGTGGCTCATTTCTTTGTATGTTTTGTTTGTTTTCCTTTAATACAATCCACACAAATATTTTGATCCGTAAAATCTAGATCTGGAAGAATCTTATTCTTTATGAGTCTTTCCATTCTTTCTCTAGAAATATGACCTAAATGTTGATGCCACAAGAGAGCAGAACGTTCATTCACTAAACTACGTTTAGTGCCAACATTATTATGCAGAGTCAAAAGACTTTCAAAATACAAACCATCTAAATTCAATTTATATAAACCATCACAAAGAACACCAGTACCAATGAGATAATTATGCTTAAATAAACTGAAACATCCATTATCAAAATTGAAAGAAAATCCAGTAACATCAAGTTTAGATAATGAAACTAAATTCCTAGATAAACTAGGAACATAAAGAGTTTCCAATAAATCTAAATGATGTCTAGTGTCAAGAATTAAACGATAAGTCCCAACTGCTTCTACTAGAGCTTTCATTCTATTCCCCATGAAGACGAATTTCTCATTCGGGCTTATGGTTTAGATTGTAAGGAATCCCTGCATCGTGTTAGAAATATGAGTCGTACATCCAGAATCAATCCACCATGAATTATGGGGAACTTCAGTTAAGTTTAATTCGAAACATACATAAGCATTAAGCTTACCTTTCTTTTTGAACCAAAGCTTACGTTTCTGGCAATCCTTTTGGAAATGTCCAGGTTTCCCACAGAAACGACAATTATTATTTGGTGATTTCTTCTGGATTTGCATAGAAGCCTCATTAGTCTTCAATGACCCTTTGCCTTTATCATGTTTCTTCTTAAATTTCTTTCCAGCTCCTTGATTTCCTCGGTGGCTTACATAATGAACTGAGTGACTTTCTGATTTTTAAGTTTCGTTTCCTCCTGATCCAACATACTGTACAACTCGTGCACATTCCATTTATCTTTCATGGTGTTATAGCTCATTTGGAACGAACCATACTCAGTCGGTAATGAGTTAAGAATAAATTGTACAAGGAAGTTCTCATTCACAACCATTCCCGAGGACTTAAGTCTTGCTGCAATATTTGTCATCGCAATGACATGCTCATGCATAGTACGAGAACCATCAAACTTCATGGTGGTTAGCACATCCATTAATGTCCCAGCAATAGACTTATCAGCTGTTTGGGAGCGCTCTCCCACTAACCCCATAAATTCTTTAGCACTTTCAGTTTTGGGAAGAGTTGTCTTAATACTGTCTACGACAGCCATTCTCATGAACATTAGGCTGAGTCTGTTAGATCTTTTCCAATTTTTATAATGGGCTTTCTGTTCATCACTGCTAGTATCAATAATAGCAGTATGCTTCTCTTCCATAATAGCAAGATCAAGATCCAAAAACCAAGATGGAATTAGACTTGCTCATTCCAGTTAGAGAAGTTAAGCCCATTAAATATTGGCACAGACGACACATGAGAATTCAAAGAATTGGGAACATGTACTGTATAATAAAATTTTCACATAAGTGTTTTGAGACATAAAACACATGCAAGACATATAAATAACAATTAAAGTATATTGACGATCTCCTTTAGGTGATACATAAACACACAACATACAAATTAAACATAATGATGCTAATAAAATTTGTAACATTATTTTGTAATAAACATGCACCAATTAGAATTATTTACTACCTTTGGGCATATAAATAAACCAATAATGCACATTCATTACCCACAATTATATTCATTAATTATAAAGACAAATAATCAACCTTTGTGTGATCCATAAATGTCTTATAATAATGAATTTCAATTTACCCATAAACTGTCAATTATAATATTTAGCATCCATTATTTTATGGGTAATTGAATAAATCAACATTAATTTGGAATTAAATAAACATACAAGTTTGACCACTTTAGTGATTAACAAAGTTTTCTTAATATTTAATTCCAAAAGTTTTCGCATATAATAACATATGCTAAGCATTAATTATCTACTAATTAATTAAAATCCTTCTTAGTAGATACGTTAGAAGAAATTGAAATGGAACCTAACATAACTTCATAATGTTGCTTTCTTCATCAGAAAACATTAAGAAGTCGATTAAATCATTACCAATCAATTAACTTTTTTACTCTGATGCATTTTAAATCAATTATTAAACCCACACAAATTAATATATGCGAAAACAATCTGAAAATCATTGAATTCCGTAAGTTCACGAAACTAGAAAATTTCATGATTAAACAAATCATTACGAATTGTGAACCATATATCATGCTATGCCACAATATCATGTTAGTGTCAATCATGAGCCCTTTTATTAAAATACAAAATCATTATGTGCGCTATTGAGAATTTCGAAACTTTGACGAAACATTGTGATTAATTCGCCCAGAAACTCCTTCGCAAGAACATAATTAACTTACGGACTTCCAGTTTAATACATAACTTTATTAATAATTCACGATATCAAAAAAAATTTGCAGTGGAAGAAACATTATTCCCAAATTTGCAATTAGTGTACATATAAATTGGGATAGCATAATTTATGGAGAATCATATAATTTCAGAACACACGCTCTGATACCACATGTAAATTCATTCTAGTTTTCATCAATTCTTTATGAGAAAACTTATTGCGTACCTTCTCCATGATTAAATCTGAGATGCAACGTTGAATTTATTGAGAAGAACAGTAAATCGGTGTTTCATCTCCTTGATATCTCTTTCTATTCTCTATCGTACGTGATGGCTAAGGTTTTTAAGAGAATACCTTTTATATCAGGAAGTGGACTCAGTTTTAGCTATTATTTCCCATAAGCCCACTATTTCCATCAAATAGCGGATATAATAAAACTGCTTCATATTAATTCGGATATAATTTAGTCCATAATTAATTAATTATTTATTTATTAGTCCTTAGAAAGCCACATAACTTAATATGAGACATAAATAATCTTACAAGGGCTCACAAAGACCGCCTTTTAGTAGGGTGGAATGGGGCGGGCCTGAATATCAATGCCCTACCCGCCCCCCTAAACCCGCGGGTTGGCGGGACAAACATGGACTTTCCATTTTTTTTTTCTGCAGAAAATAAAATAAAATTCAATTGCCGTGGGTAACAACACGCCAATACCCTGCTGCTGACGGCGACGATGATGAATAAAGGTGATTGTTGCCTTGCTGCGAGAGACGAGAAGGAAGAATTAGCAACGATGGGTGAGGGCTAGAAGAAGAAGATGGGTGAGAGCTACGCCCGCTGCCAAGGATGAGAGCAGTGTCTGCTGCCTTGCTGCGTAGAGGACTAGAAGAGGAAGAGTTTCCCCCTGCTACCTTGCTGCGAAGAAGAAGATGATTAGAAAGTTGGCAGCGGCGCTCAGGGAGATTTGGGAGGACTTGGTGTCGGCCATTAGTCAATTAAGTTAGATAAATTAGGTCACTCATACTATTACGCTAATGAGCTTGATTGGAAGCGAATTTGGTTAAATATGCAATTTTGGATCTGTATTTAGTACATATGATTTATCTACTTTTCTTTTCTTTTCTTTTTTTCCTTTTTCTCAACAGAATTTTATCTTCTTTTTCTTGTTTTTGTATGAAATTGTATTATTATTCTTAGGTGTGGGGAAAAATATTATCATATTAGAATACCACTCATACAGTACCGAAAAAATACTAATAATACTGAAATTAATTTACGGTACATTGAAATTTTACAATACAATAACAGTTTGAGTTTTCAAAAATTAAGATATATCGGTGTATGCAAAAAGTTCAGTATACCGTCATATATCGCTAAATACCGTACTATGGTATATATATCGACATATCGATACATACTGGTACGTTGCTATATATATCATCATACCGGTACTTAGGTACATACTAATGCATCGGTATATATACCGAATTTTAATATATATATATATATATATATATTGTGGACATCCGTAATACAATGTAATGATGTAATGTTTACTAAGTTTTTCGTAAAAGTTTAGCAAATTAAAAATTGATATTTCATATGATTTAATACCTAAATATTAACTAAAAATTGATGTTTAATTTTTTAATGAATTAAATAAATACTAGATATTTTGATTATTTCAGTTTTTCCTAATATAATTTTTAATTTTTTTTACGCACATAGACTATGGATCTGCAATTACTGTAGTCTTAAGAAACTAGAGTCACGCGCATAAACTACGGTTTTCAAATTAACGTAATCTTAAGAAACTAAATAGACGTACATAGACTTCGATTTTAAAACGACCATAGTCTTAAGAAAAAAAATACGCACATAGACTTCGGTATTTTGGAAAACAGCTGTCTTAATCTTAAGGAACGTAGACAAGCACATAGACTACGGTTTTCGAAAAAACCGTAGTTTTATGCACAAAATTATTAACACAATTTTTACATGATATATATATATATATAATAAATAGTTATATAGTTCTTAACATTTTAAACTGATATTATTTCGTTATTAAATTATATACACTTTATAAGTATATATTATGAAAAATGTAAGTAAATATTTAAAAAAGTAATTAAAGTATGAACTTTACAAATTCTGAAAAACTTCTCTATACACAACATTTGTAGTGGTATTCGTATCATTATCATCAAGTAAGATCTTCAATCCACCACGACTTGTAACCCTTGAAACAACAACATACAATTGGCCATGAGTGAATACTGGTTTCTGCAACAATAAACCAACGTGAGATAGTGATTGTCCTTGGCTCTTATTTATTGTCATTGCATATGAGGGCATGAGAGGAAATTGTCTTCTCTGAAACTTAAATGGCAATCTTGGATCAGCAGGGGTAAGAGACATTCTTAGAATTCGTACCATTTGCTGTGCATTTTGCCCAGTGAAAAATCTTGCTTCAACAACATGTTTGCCAAGCCTTATGATCATTAATCGAGTCCCATTACATAAACCATTTGCATGATCTATGTTTCTCAACAACATAATAGGAGTACCGATTTTCAAAAATAATTCATGATTCGGAACCCCTGAGCATTTGATACTATTTAAGAATTCCAGAGTATGAACTTCTTGCAACAAACCCGTATTGTTTTCTGAGTTGCATGTCGAGTCAGAACTTAAATAGAATCTGCCCTCATCTTTGTTCAAAGAAAGCATGTATTGATTTACAGATTCAACCGCATTTAAAGTTGGAGCAAGTATTGCTCGTTCTTGTAGATAAGTTGTATCAGCAATATCAATATCATATGATGAAAAAGTACTATGAACAATTACTGAAATTGGATCTTCTGACCATTTCAAGACAATGTTATCCGGGATGTCAATATTCACATGTCCATAATTTGGGCCACTGATTGTACCATCTCCAATACCAGCTATCCAATTTGCAAATTGTTCAACCTCATCAGTTGCATCATTAGGACCCAAATTTGACAGTCTCAAATTTTTTGTTAATCTCAGTACCCTGCAATCTTTCCATAGATAAGAATAATTTATTGTGGCATGAACAATATCCTGTTTGCTTCCTTTTGGGATAACCGGTAAGATCTGTTGAAAATCTCCTCCAAAAATGATTATTTTTCCTCCAAAAATTCTACGTGCACTTGATGAATCAGAAACACGCATTATATCTTGAAGTGTTCGATCCAAAGCTTCAAAGCAATACTTGTGCATCATATGTGCCTCATCCCAAATTATAAGCTTACATCTAACAATCAAATCTGCTAGCGAACTTCTTTGGCTAATGTTGCAGATGGAATCCTCATTTGGATTTAATGGTATCTTAAATCTTGAATGCGTTGTCCGTCCACCTAGTAATAATATAGAAGCAATACCACTTGAAGCAACATTTAACACAATTTCTCCTTTTGATCTCAATGCTGCTAATAATGTTTTCTATATAAATGTCTTTCCAGTACCTCCATATCCATACAGAAAAAACATGCCCCATGATTCTGATGATATAGCATCCAAAATAATTTGATACACATTGTGTTGTTCATCTGTAAGTTTGATAACTAACACTTTGTGATCATTTTCCAATTCGGTTCTATCATATCTCATTTCATCATTTATCAATCTGTTTTCCTCAGATTGAAAAAAATCAGAACTTGGAAATGGCATACCTTCAAATTCTCGTAAAGTCCTTCCAAAACTCTTCATCAACTTTTCAATTTCGACTAGACAATAACTTTGAATTTGTTCATCAGTCAAGTGCAATTCTGTACAATTATAAGAATATATATTTATGTAAGTTAAAATAATATGGAAAAATTAAAAAAATATTAAATAATTAAACTTTTAACTACCTAGGTGTTGTAATATTGATCGTTGCTTATATAATATATCATCAGATACATATATCCAACAATTATTCCACACGACTTCTGAAACGTCCCATTGAATCGGATGCTAACAATGTAACAAATAACTTTCTCAAAGATTCAGCAGATGGCCAATAGCTTGCTTCAACGATCCCATCAATAAATTCCTTATCATCATCTAACAAACCCAAAATATAACATACATCTCTGAATGAAGCATACTGCACACCATTAATTTTTCAGATGTCTTCATAACACGTAGGACCCCGCACTACATTAAGCAAACATCTCAAATAATACATTTTCCCACTGCCCGGAGGAACAAAGAAAATTCTTCCAATTGAGAAATTTTTTTTCCTCAGTACCCATTCTTTTTTAGCTTTTTTCCAAACAAACTTTGTTGGAAATTGAACATAAGTAAGTTTTCGCGCTTCTGGATACTTCTTATTTGCTCCAAACCAAGCTAAAAACATACTTTCATGAACAGTTGGTCTATTGAGGACATCGTCAATTGAATCAGAATCTTGAAAGAAGAGTGTATGTTCATTTTGAAGATGAAAACTTAATCTCTCAACGGGAGGATATTTGTGTTGAATTTGAAATCCAAATATTCTCCATGTAGCCTCGCAGGGGAAATATATCTGCAATCATAATACATACTTATTTCATCAATATTTTTCCCACTTTCATCATCTTGAGTGCTCTGATAAAATGCTGCAGTAACACGATCATGACCTTTGTTCATATATTTGAACAAATATTTTATTGATCTTGACTGGTTGCACCATTCCACATTTATATGGGTAGCATACTTCATCAAAAGGAATCGATTGTGAGAAACCACGTATATATTATCCATCAGCATTCCATTCTTCAAAATTGTTCTTCCATTGTCTTTGCGTCTATATATTGGATAGCCATCTTCATCTGTGGTTGTTGTCTCAGTAAAATTTTTTGGAAAATATTTACTGCAACGACCATTTCTCATGTATGGTGAATTTTTTTTCACAGCACCACATGGACCATGAATCATGAAATTCTGTACAACTCTATAATATTGTGGATCCAGCTCTTTATCAGGTATTTCAGCTGATATAATTTGGTCAATCACTTCTGATCCTTGATTTTGATCCTCTTTGGATATGAAAAGTAAGATATGTGCATGTGGAAGTCCCCTCTTTTGAAATTCAACAGTGTATACCACTATAATTGAAGTTAAAAAAAATAAATTAAATTAAAATAAAACTTTGATAGAATAATTTTTTGAACATTAACACGTACCTGCTTTAACATTTCCAAAGATATTATTTTGACGAATATCCTGAATCCAATTGTCCAGCTTCATTTTGAACACTCGACAAACAATATCGAGATGATCTTCTGGTTACAATCCATTTTTCTGCACATATCTTAAAATTTCTGGCCATCTTGGATTGCATGTAAATGTGATGAAAAGATTTGGATATCCCCCCACTGACAAATAGCCATAACATCTTGATAATTTTGAATCATGTATCGAGCCACTCCAGTGAATGTGAAAGGCAAGATAACACATCTTTCTTGAGTTGCGGGATTTCTTTCACCTTTTGTTAGAGCCTTTTCTAAACCTTTGTACATATGACATCTCAATAATTGTTGATGTATACGTATGTATAACAGTCTAGCAGATTCAATCATTGTGTAGGCATCAACAACAAATTGTTGAAATAATCTCCTTGAGTTTAGAATGGTTTTTGCATCACAATCTCTTTCATGCAACCGATAGGCAAAATATTCTCTGATGCTGACCATATTTCGAGCATAACTTGATGAAGAATTCAAATCTGAAAACGATATATCTTCTCTATAATCATCTTCACCATATGGAAACAGCAGAGGATATTGTAAACCCAAATAAATAAATAAAAATGAAACTAAAATATAAGTTCAATTTATAGTCAAGAAGACTTGAATACAATCATAACCACAATACTAATTAAATGATTTATGCAACATTAAACAACTGTTTTATTTAAATAATATCATAAATGTTTTGAATTAATCAAAGGGTTTGGAACCATGAACCTCTAATAACAATCTAGACTTTAATTATTAGGCTGAACATAATTTCTAAATATTAAACATGTCATGAATTATATAAGTTTTAAAATCAAAATTAAACATGTCCTGAATTATGTACGGTTCAAAATGATTTTGAATTAAAAATGAATGAAAAAAGCACAGGGTTTTGAACCCTTGACTTCTAATTACTAAATTTAGAGAATATCCATGAGGCGCTACCATTTTTAATTTGAGGACTTGAACCTTAGATCCGTCTAATATTAAACTAAATATCAACCATTTAACCAAGCAACTTTATGGAAATATTAAACTATGTTCTTTATTAAATAGTATCAGGAGATCCTTAAAATAAAATAAAATAAAATAAAGAAACACATACATCTCACAACCAACACACACATTAAGATCCAAATTTTCTTGCTTCTTTAAATCCTATCATACACGATCTAGTGTGTTCAAAACACTATGAACACCAAAAAATCAAAATTAAAATCATATGTAAAAGTAAATAATCCAAAACAGCCTGTAAATTAATCAACATATAAAACTAGAATTGAAATATAGAGTTGAAAATATTATATGCCCTTAAGTTTGGAATAATCAACCCCAAAAATTAATTATATTAACTAAAAAATGAAAAATAATTATAAATCCTAATTGAGTGGTATAAACCCTAAATAGTAATGTAAAATTATACTAAATTAAAATTGAAGAAAAAATGAATAAAAATAAGGGAGAAAAATTTAAATAACCAAAACAAATAGAAAAAATATTTTTTAACCAAGTTTTATTATTCCACCTTTTTTTTTTGTTGTCGAAGGTAACCCGCAGCCGCTACCAAGGTGCGCACTGAGTAAACCCCGCCCCTGTGTAATAGCCTGCAAACCACACAAGGGAGGTAAACCACACTTGGCAAGCCAGGTGTGACAGGCTCACACCTAGTGGTGTTGGTGAGATTCGAACTTGAGACCTTTGGCCTCAAGATATCACTACTCCACCACTAGGCCATCCCCAAGGGGACTTCTACCTTTTTTAACCAAAGAATGTGGTAAAAGTCCTTATTATCCTTACTAAAGTCAAAGAAAAGTCATCAACTCGTTTTTAAATGAATGAGACCCATGAATTTCACCATTTTACTCCCAATAAGATATTTTCAGGTCAATATAGACCAATACAGGACATTCGTAATACAATGTAATGATGTAATGTTTACTAAGTTTATCGTAAAAGTTTAGCAAAAAGTTGATATTTCATATAATTTAATACCTAAATATTAACTAAAAATGAAAAAAATGAAATTAAATATAATTAATAATAATATTTTATTCTCCAATCAATAAAATTAAAAATTAAGATAAATAATCGAGATAAATAAAATAAAATAATATGAGATATACATAAATTATGAGATATACAATTATTTCAATGCAATTATATAAATATGTAAGTTTATCATAAAATGTTAGCAAAAAATTGATATTTAATATAATTTATTTCCTGAATGATAACTAGAAAAATGAAAGTAAATGTAATAAATAAATAAATAAATAATCTTTTATTCTTCTTCAATCTATGCAAATGACACAAAATATAGGAAATTATGCGCAATCCTATCATTCTATGCATGCGATGCACATCAACTCTCATTCAAATGAACCTCAAAATGAATGAAAATTATGAAAATCATGAGTTTATCAGCCTAGTGGTGAAGTGATGTTATCTTGAGATCAAAAGTCTCAAATTCAAATCCCACCACCAACACCATTAGGATTAGGTGTGAGCCTGTCACACTTGGCCTACCAAGTGTGGTTTACTTCCCCTGTGTGGTTTGCAGGCTATTACACAGAGGCTGGGTTTACCCAGTATGCACCTTGGTATGGTTTGTAGGCTACCCTGTATGGTTTGCAGGCTATTACACAGGGATTGTGTTTACCTAGTGCGCACATTGGTATGGCTTGCAGGCTATTACACATGGGTAGTGCACACCTTGGTATGGTTTGCAGGCTATTACACATGGGTTGGATTTACCCAGTGTGCACCTCGGTAGCGGCCGCGAGTTACTCTCGATATCAAAAATACACACACACACACATATATATTTGGTCATTAAATTAGTTTGACACCTATACAAGATTATTATTTCCATGTTAGTATATATAAAAAAATGGTAATGGTTGTGAGTTACTCTCAATATCAAAAATACACATAGGGATTGGGTTTACACAGTGTGCACTTCGGTAGCGGCTGCGAGTTACTCTCGATATAAAAAATACACACACACACACACACATATATATATAGGGGTGGGTTCAAATAGGAACCAACCCCCCCTGAAGGAACTTAGAAACCAATCAAATTTAAGGATTTTGATGACACGGCGGATAAAAAAGCGGTGGCATAGTTGTATATATGTAAAATTTGAATTATAAGGGGTAATTCCAGATTTTTTTAATAAAGTGATGACATCATCTTTTAAAAAATTCCTAAAAACTTTAAATAATCATAACTTATTCATTTTTTATCCAATTTACGCAAAAAATCTATCAAATTAAAGATTTTTTCATGCTCTTTCATTTAAGATCCATAATGCATATGTTTATTTGAGCAAAAATTGATGAAAAATACAAAAAACTATTTTTCACGTATATTCAACTCGTAACTGTCAGATATTTGCTAATATGATATCACAATATTGCTCATATCTTGTGTTTATGTTGCTAACATGAAAATTTTTATGCACGACTTTGAATTTTAAGTTGCTTTTATGAGAAAATAGTTAAAGTATGAGCTATATATAGTTAAGTTCATAAACAATTATAACTTTATCAATGCTTAATATTATTTTGAAGACTTGTAATATTTGAGAATTTAAGTCATGCTAGCATATCATTATTCACATATTAGCAACGTGTTACTAACATATTAGCAAATTAATAGTCGTCACATATTAGCAGTGTGTATATTCTCTAACATATTAGCAATATGTTGTATGTATGAATGATGTTACACATGTTACAAAGTATTATTTTAAATATGGTCCAATGTTATATGTGTGGTGTTTAATACGTGTCAATTTAATATTATGATCTCGTCAAGTTAGCAATATGAGTCTATCTCATGATAGCTACAAAATCTGTTGATGTTAGCAATATACATCTTTAATATTAGCATATTAATACAACGCCAGAAAAGACAACAATTTTAAAGTGTTGTCTATTTAATTCCGGGAATTGGGCCCAAAATCCGAAAAAACATAACAGAATTTTTAAATTATTAAAATAACCCCGCTTTCATTAAGTTCTCAAATATTACACGTTTGCCACCTTACTTTGACTAAAACTTTGACTAAATTATGGTCATTAGATCTAATCAAATCTAAGGTTAGGATTGGTTCCTAGGTTCCTTCAGAGGGAATTGGCTCCTATTTGATCCTTCCTCTCTCTCTCTCTCTCTCTCTCTATATATATATATATATATATATATATATATATATTTGACCATTAAATTAGTTTGACACCTATACAAGATTATTATTTCCATGTTAGTTTATATAAAAAAATGGTAATGGTATGAATTTTCAAAAATTAAGGTATATTGATGTATACTGAAAGTTTCGGTATACCGTAATATATCAGTAAATACCGTACCATGGTATGTACCAAAGTGGTGGTATATGCCGTCATATTGGTACATACCGTACTTCGATATATGCTGAATTTTAATATATTTATTTTATTAACTGTTTTTACACATTCATAATACAATGCAATAATATAATATTTAGTAAGTTTATCATAAAACTTTAGCAATAATTTGATATTTAATTTAATACCTAACTTATAACTAAAAATAAACTATTTGAAATTAAATGTAATAAATAATAATCTTCTATTTTTCTTTAATCAATAAAAATTTAAATAAAATTATACATAGGTAAATTATAATATATTAAATTATTTCAGTACAATAAAAGATAAATTAAATTATATAATGCATAATAACCTTGTATTCTTCTTCAAGTTTTAAAACTAAAAGTTAAGAAAAATGATAAAAAAATATTAAAAGAAAATTAGATATATTATACAATAATAATATAATAATTATTTTATTTATTGTAAAAGTTAAAAAAATTAATATAATATAATAATTAAATTATAACTAGAAATAAAAAAATGGAATCAAATGTAATAAATAATAATTATATTTTTCTTCAATCTTTAAATTAAAAGTTATGATGAATGATCTATAAAATCAAAAAAAGAGTGAGATATACTATACAATAATATAATGTTTAGACCTTAGTTGCTTTAGCATAAAATTTTTGAAATAAATTTCATATAATTTAATACTTAAATTATAACTATAAGTTGATCAATTTGAAATCAAATCTTATTAATAATCTTCTATTCTTCTTTATTCTTTAGACTAAAAGTTATGATAAATGGTAAAGGAATTTATAATAAAATGAGATATGATATACAATACTATAATACTTAGTATGTTCATCTTAAAAGTTTGAGAAAATATTATATTTCATATAATTTAATACAAAACTCATAACTAAAAATTGAATAATTTGAAATCAAATGTAATAAATAATAATCTTATATTCTTCTTTAATCTTTAGACTAAAAATTATGATAAATTATCAAGAAAATTAAAATAAAATGAGATAGGTTATGCAATACTATAATACTTTGTTCATCATAAATATTTAAGAAAATATTATATTTCATACAATACTATATTCTTTAGTATATTCATTATATATGTTTGTTAAGATGTTGGAGACTTGCAGTTTCAAGATTTGTATTGAATTTTAAAATGTTTGAATTATTTGTTTATGTTTTTAATATTTGTTGGGACTTGAGATTGTGCTTCTAATAATCGTGTATTTAATATTTATTAGTATTTTAATATAATTGCATTGTTTTTTTTTTTTTTAATTTTTATTGCGTTTTAGTTTCATTATTGATTTGTTGTATTGATATTTGATTTTTATTAGGGATATTTGGTGTCATTACTATTATTATTTATGCATGAGTTTTTTTTACTAAATAATTTTTAGTATATCATAAATTTCATTATACTGTGAAATGTCGGTACGGTACAGTATACTAAAATATTGGTACAGTAAAGTATACCGTACGAAGGTATGGTAAAGATATGTATTATGTGTCATGCTGAATTTAAGGAATAACGAACTAATTAAGATATATCGGAAGGTAAGGTACGATAACTGTATAATTTTTGTCATACCATAAATTAAGATAATGTATAAGGTATGACGAAAAACTAAAGTATAACGTAGTTTGACACCCCAAATTCACACCCTTATTAGATACTGGAAATTAAAAAACTAATTAATCATTCAAGTTTTTGAAAGTTATTAACTTTTAATTAAGGTAAAATTGAAATTCAACATTTTTATCTTGTTTAACTATAAATATTTTTACGGTAAAGATGTATGTCTTGAACAGGTTTTTTGGTAATATTGCAAAAGTGAGTCATAATAAATATCCATCTTCACCGGAAAATTCTATGCTCCCCCCGGGTACTACCCAAGGCTTTGGAGATTGCGCCACGTGTCCCACTTTTGAAAAATACGTTCAATTTAAATAATTCTGCAAAAATGCTCCAAATACATCGTATTTTTGCAGAAACACCACTTTTTAGCTATTGGGACACTTCTACAGTAATTATTACTGTACAGTAACTAGTGGTCCCACCTTAATATCGACAAACATATCAGCAACTATTATACATACGAAAATAAAGATATTTTTTCATATTTTTCACGTAGGCATCTCAATAGAACTCTACAAAATGATATGTTCTTCCAGATCCATAAATTTTCTGATTTTTTTGGAGTGTATGTTGAAGATTTTGAGTTTAAGCTCTTTCATCAATAAAAAGTTGGGAGTTTTTCTATGTTTTTTAGGTGAACCATGTATTAAATATACTTTTGACTTCTCTGGCAAGCCATTCCAAGCTAGATTCTGTTGTGTTCTTCTTCTTACGACCGATTTTTGTTTTTTTTTTTAAAGAATTAATGTATGATCTTGATCAAACTTGTAGTACAAGAAATTGGGGAGGAAAAAGAAGAAAGGAGGAGGAAAGTTAGAACTATTTTCTCTACTTTCATTACTCGAGTAGGGTTTCCTTTAATACAATACTAATGGGCTTCCAGCATAGGCCCGATAATCAGCAACTTAACATAAGACTAAAGGACTAGCCCAAAACAGAAAATAAAGACTGAAAATAAAATAGCATAATAGATTGATTAATCTCAGCCGTCCATCTCCAGCAAAGAAATCAACGGTAATCCCCAACCTCTTCAACTCCTGATCGAACCAAATCCCTAAAAATCTCATCTTTGCAGCCGATTCCCTTCTTCAACTCTCCGCCACCCTCTCCGTTGTTCCCACGGTTAACTTCCGGTTCCTTCCCCTTCAATTGATCTTTCTTCACCGATTTCTCACTCCACAACTCGCCTACAAACACCCTGTCCACAACATCTCTCCCCCCTTTCACTGATTCTCGACCGCGAGAATCAAAGTTAGGAAATTTCTTATTTATTTATATACTTCTCATCCTCCCAACTGGTGATGTCGTTGTCCAGATCCCCCCACTGTATCAAGATTTGTTCCACCGCAGAGCCTGTCTTATCTACCACTCGCCGATCCAGCACAGCATTGGGTTGAAGGCTGAGGAAACCATCAGCTCTGGCCGGCGGCAGATCCTTGAGAGGTACGTCAGTCCCGCTCATCTTCTTTTTGAGTAGAGAGACATGAAATACCGGATGAACTCTAGATCCCTCTGGGAGATCTAACTTGTAAGCCACCTGACCGATCCTTGCTATTATTTTGTAGGGGCCAAAATACCTGGAAGAAAGCTTCACACTTTTTCGTAGCTGTACTGAACTCTGACGGTAAGGTTGTAGCTTTAGGAAAACCCAATCCCCTACCTCAAACTGCCTCTCCACCCTCGACTGGTCCGCATATATTTTCATGCGGTTCTGTGCTGCTAGGAGGTTATCTCTAATGTGTTGTAACATCTCCCACCTCTGCAGAAGTAATGCCTTAACATCTTCATGAGTTGAGTCTAGATAGGGGCCTAGAGTCAGGTAGGAAGGAGCATACCCGTATAGTGCCTGAAAAGGAGTGAGCTTTAGGGCTGTATGATGATTGGTGTTATACCAATATTCAGCCAAAGCTAACCATTTACTCCACTGCTTAGGGTAGCTTGAGGTCATACATCTTAAGTAGTTTTCCAAACACCTATTCAACCTCTCAGTCTGGCCATCGGTTTGAGGATGGTAGGGTGAGGTAAAACTCATAGTTACCCCTAATCCTTTGAATAGTTCCCTCCAGAAAGTACTAGTAAAGATCTTGTCTCTGTCTGTGACCACACTTGCTGGAGCTTCATGCAACTTACAGATGTGGTCCAAGAAATGTTTAGCAACAGTTTGGGCAGTGAAAGGGTGAGCCAAGGCAATGAAATGGCCATATTTGGTAAGTCTGTCTATGGCTACCAGTATGGCATTTTTCCCAGCTGACATTGGCAAGCCTTCAACAAAATCCATGCTGATGTGAGTCCAAGCCTGAGTTGGAATAGGTAGGGGTTGCAGCAACCCTGGCTGAGGCCCATGCTCAGGCTTGTTAAGTTTGCATACATCGCAGTTCCTGACTAATGTCTCTACCTCTGATTTCATAGATGGCTAGTAGAAAGCTCTCTTCAGCCGCATATAGGTACCTTGTACCCCCGAATGACCCCCATAGGGTGATCCATGCATAGTGTGTAAGATTTTATCCCTTAATTCCTGATTCTTTCCCAGCACCAGTCTTCCTTTATACCTTAACAGACCTTCTGTAAGTGAGAATTTTGGAAATAAGGTCAGGTCCTTCTGTTTCTCAGAAATGATCTTGATGCAGTATGAATCCCCTTCATAACTGGCTACCACTTCTTCCAGCCATGAAGGGACTACTGCAGTGATGGCCGAGCACTTATTGTCCACTTTTTGCACCCTAGACAGCACATACGCAGCTCTGTTTTCAGTTCATTTCCTGTAGCAGATCTCATAGTCCAACCCCAAAAGCTTAGTAATCCACTTCTGTTGGATTGGAGAGATAGCCTTTTGGTCCAACAGGTATTTAAGTGCCTGTTGATCCGTCCTAATGATAAATTTGTGCCCCATTAGTTAGTATTTCCATCTGTTAACCACCATAAGAACAACCAAGAACTCCCTCTCATAAATAGATAAGGCCTGGTTCTTTGGGCATAGAGTCTTACTCATGTAAGCTATAGGTCTGCCCCCCTGCATTAAGACTGCCCCAATCCGAAACCCACTGGCATCAGTCTCTAAGATGAATGGTTTAGAGAAGTCAGGAAGGGCAAGGACTGGGGCACTACACATTGCTTCCTTCAAATCTGAGAAGGACTGTTCAGCCTCTGCACTCCATTTGAACATGTTCTTCTTGAGGAGTGTGGTAAGGGGTCTGCTGATAATTCCATACCCCTTGATGAACTTCCTTTAATATCCAGTAAGACCAAAAATGCCCCTCAGTTGCTTAACTATTTTAGGTGTAGGCCACCTCTTCATACACTCAATTTTTTGTGGGTCTGTAGCTACTTCATCCTCAGAGATGATGTGCCCCAGGTATTCAATGTGGGCCTGCCCAAATTGACATTTGGATCTTTTTGCATATAGAGTATTTTCCCTCAGCAACAGTAGAACCTCTCTTAAGTATGCCTTGTGCTCTTCCATACTCTTGCTGTATACAAGTATATCATCAAAAAATACTAGCACATGTTTCCTCAAGAAATCTCTCAAGACTTTGTTCATAAGACTTTGGAAGGTTGCCGGGGCATTACAAAGCCCAAAGGGCATCACCAAGAACTCATAGTGCCCACTGTGAGTTCTAAAAGCTTTTAGGTACTGATGTTCTGGCTTCATAAGTATCTGGAAGTATCCAGACCTTAGGTCAATTTTAGAAAACACCCTAGCCCCAAACAACTCATCAAGTAACTCATCTATAACTGGTATATGATAGTCATGCTTCACTGTAAGCCCATTCAAGTACCTATATCCCACACAAAGCCTCCAGATTGAGTCCTTTTTCCTAACCAGTAGCAATGGTGATGCAAAAGGACTCTTACTGTCTTGTATAACCCCAGAGTCCAACAATTCTCTGATTATCCTCTCTATTTCATCTTTGTGGTCATGTGAGGTCCTATAAGGGAACTGATGCTTTGGGATGCTCCCTGGCTTCAGGGTGATTTGATGTTCTACCCCCCTGGCAGGAGGAATCCCCTTAGGCTCAGTAAATACATCTTCAAACTCCTCCAGTAATAAGTCCAATTCCCCTTCAGTCTTCTGTCCAGAGGGGTTGATAGTTATAAAATATATCTCACTCACCTTCTGGATTTTCTTGGTATGTAACAGACTGTATAGAGCTTGACCAGAGAGGAATTGGCATTCTGCAGATAACTTCTGGGCCTGTAGTTTCACCTTCTTGCCTTCCCACCTAACTGTAACTAACATTCTCTTATAATCAAATTCAATAGGAGTACAGACCTTAATCCAATCTCCTCCAAGAATCAAATCGTACCCCTCGTTTTGTAGGAGTCTAAATGAGTGTTTAAATGTGAGGCCCTGCATCCTCCATGAGAATGTCTCTGTCATTTGGGCACTGATAAGTCTTTGCCCATTTTCTACCTTGATTAGCAAATGTGAGACACTCTTTAGGGGAACACCTAGTCTGACCGCAGTTGATTCCTTCATAAAGCTGAGGGTGCTCCCAGTGTCAATTAATATAAGCAATTCCTATTGTCCATAAACCCCTTTAAATCTCATAGTGGTAATACTCTCATTACTAGTGAGAGCATTAAGGGATAATTGAGTCTCCTTCATTGGTTCCTTCTCCAATCCTTCACCTTCATTAGGGTCTAACCAGCTCTCCAAATAGGCTAGCTCTTCCTCTTCAGTCATGATCATGTAGCTGATCCTATGCTTACACCTGTGGCCGGGAGTGAATTTTTTATCACAATTGTAGCACAGTCCCAACTCCCTCCTTTCTGTCATCTGAGCTGCGGTTAGCAACTTTCTTTGTGGTTTGTTGGGGTCTGCAACTGGGGTGGATCTAGGTTTGGAGTAGTCCGGAGCAGGGGCTTTGTTGTAG
Organism: Perilla frutescens; assembly: GCA_026008535.1. NCBI lineage: Eukaryota > Viridiplantae > Streptophyta > Magnoliopsida > Lamiales > Lamiaceae > Perilla > Perilla frutescens. The sequence continues at coordinate 28,840,640 of BRKX01000003.1, read as the reverse complement.
TTAGGGCTCATGTGGGATTGAGCCCTGTTGGAACCCTTGAGTTTCTTGGCAATCGCATCAATAGTGTGTATCTGACTCTGCCCCAACTCAATGATCTGCTGCAAGCTGGTGGGTTTGAACATGAGTATTGCGGATTTTAGTTCTTCTCCCAATCCACTCAGGAAGCTTGCTATGTAATACCTTTCTGAAAATTTCTCTGGATGGAGAAGATCCATACATGCTTTCAATTCCTCAAAACGCTCAACATACTCATCATATGTTCCAATGTGCCTTAGTTTGTTGAAATCCCCAATGATCCTAGTCTCTTTTAGGTCATCAAACCTGGCCGAGACTAATTCCAAAAATTAAGACCAAGTAAATTCCAAATCTTGTGTACCAAAATTCTGATACCATTGATATGTCTTCCCTTCAAATTGCATAGTAGCCAGAGCCACCTTTTGCTTGTCAGGTATATTAGGAACCATACTAAAATAACTATTGCATTTAATAATCCAAGCTCTAGGTAGAGAACCATCAAATCTAGGGAAATCGACCTTAGGCAGTGGATTAAATACCTGAACCCCGCCTCCTTCTACCACGGCTCTTCCTCTATCAGATGTACACTCCACTGATCTACCAGATCCCTGAGTGTAGCCAGATGGGGGTTCACCCAGAATTAAAGGTAGGTCTGCAGGTTCCTTCCCTTTCACCACGTTGAGAAGCCGGATCTGCATGTTAGCTAATGACTTGACAATATGATCAAATTTTCCCAACATATTAGCATTAAGATCTGACATCTGCTCCTCTCTTTTCTTGGTTTCAGCGAGCAGGGTCTCATCCAAACATTTCTGTACCTCAAAAAGCTCCTTGAAGCGGGTGCCTTCAGCTATGGCCAAGGATTGTTGGCTCTGATTACCAACTATTGTGTTCTTCTTCTTATGACCGATTTTTATATTTTTTTAAGAATTAATGTATGATCTTGATCAAACTTGTAGTATAAAAAATTGGGGAGGAAAAAGAAGAAAGGAGGAGGAAAGTTAGAACTATTTTCTCTACTTTCATTACTCGAGTAGGGTTTTCTTTAATACAATACTAATGGGCTTCCAACATAGGCCCGATAATCAGCAACTTAACATAAGACTAAAGGACTAGCCCAAAACAGAAAATAAAGACTGAAAATAAAATAGCATAATAGATTGATTAATCTCAGCCGTCCATCTCCAGCAAAGAAATCAACAGTAATCCCCAACCTCTTCAACTCCCGATCGAACCAAATCCCTAAAAATCTCATCTTTGCAGCCGATTCCCTTCTTCAACTCTCCGCCACCCTCTCTGCCGTTCCCACGGTTAACTTCCGGCTCCATTCCCTTCAATTGATCTTTCTTCACCGATTTCTCACTCCCCAACTTGCCTACAAACACCCTGTCCACAACATATTCACAATCTGAATCTCTTCTCCTTCCCTGTTCTTCATCATCCATCTTGAGAAATATCTTTCCGTCGATGTCTGTGCTTTGTTGTTGCCCGTTCATCGCCTTCAGGAATTCTGCGGATGTGCACTACCACTACAATAAAATATGGCTACATAGATGCTTATATGTTGATGGAAATTAGCTCGGTGGAAATAGAAAAAATGACATCAAGTATGACTTTGGCTTTAAATTCTGTATTTTTTTGATTTTATACTAAGAGAACATAGCTAGCTTGCTTTGTTAGTTAGCTTGCTTGCTCGGGAATTTTCCTTAACAACTCTGCCTCCTAAAACATTACCAACATTTGCATTCTCCCATTCATTTTCTTAACAATATTTTATGCTTACTACAAGTGTAACGCCCCGGTCCCGAGGATTAGGACGGGGACACTACGGGAAAAATAGAAGGAAAAATGTAACATAATCCAAAATCCAAAGGGTCCTCAGTAATGTCCCGGTCCCAAAAGAAATAATAAATGAGGGTCGGGGTGTTACTCAAAAAGGAAGTACTATTTAGGATAATCAAATGAAATGACTTTAGAACAAGAATAGGTTATATTACCCATAAATTTGGGCAGCATAACCTCTATAACTGGAAGAAATCCACGTCTTTCAACGTATCAACGAAGTCAAATGATTCAATCAAGTCAAAAGAATGACTATTCATAGGCTAGTCAAATTCAAACAGAATCCAACAATTAATAGATATGATTCTAACTCTTCAAATAAACAAGACCTCTTCACAGGTCACAACAACTAAGACCCATCAGTAGGCCAGAGGCAAATAACTATTTTATGTCTCATTAATAGGACAGAAGCAATTAATCAAGATAAGACCCATTCATAGGTCAACTGGAAAATAAACAGAATCCAATACTTAACCAAATATGACCAACTCATAGGTCGAAAACTGTAATGAAACATGCTTAGATTTATAAAAAGAAGTGGGACTTTATTTATCACGATTCAATAAAGAATACAATTCAGATACGCCCAAAAATAAAACATAGCATGCAATCATACTATAGGGCAACTGTATCAGAGTTTAAGCGGAAAACAATGGAGTAATATTGTATCACATAACAACATACTCATAAGCAATACATTAGTCTGAACGAGACAGCAAGGCACGATCAACCCACAACAGTACATTGAGCCATCACCTCCAGCATCTCAACCTGTGAAAAACATTTTGAAAAATATTTTGGGCGTGAGTACTAAAGCACTCAGTGGGTTAAACTTTTAACTCAATCTTTAATAAAAACTGTAACAAAATATCCAAAATACAAATACAGATAATGGAAAGCAAAACGCGAAAGCCCTTCCCATTTCTGCAAACCTTTACTTCTCTTTGGTACCCTGTAGCTCCTTCTGTCGTCTACTGCACTCTATGACATGTCGCTGATGGGAAAAGGGAGGGGTTACCTCGCTAATCCGAGAAGAGTGTACCAGGGATCACCTAGCATTGACCCTTGAGTATACCAGGGGTTACCTAGCATTGACTCCTATAGTGATGCCCGGATCACGTGTATGTGCAGGGGTTACCTCACAGTGACACCTTTAGTGATTAACATCACAACTGCAAGAATCACAGTTCCTGTCTATCCTTTGATCTATGTTCTCTAATAAGCGCGTAATATGATATAAGCACATAAACTATGTCATCCTCTTAATATAGCAACTATGCTAACCTTTAATTACTCTAGCAACTTAGTTCAATTATGTTTCTTATTCCTTAAACGGAAATCATTCTATAACTTGAGTTTAATACTAAAAGCACAAGCTAAAAAGTACAACTCATTATATACAAGTATATTCAATACACAATAAACATTTGATATACTGTAACTTTAAACTATGACTTTTAGACTTTAAATATAAACTCTAACCTTAATCTATATACTATGAACTTTAAACTCTAACCTTAACTCTTAACCCATAGACTTTAGTTATGACAAGGTATAATCTATTCTATTAAATTATGTCGAAGCATAATCTATATTCGCTTATTGTGATAAATCATAATCTATATTCTCAATAATTATGATGAAGCATAATCTATGTTCTCATTAATTATGGCAAAGCATAATCTATGTTCTCAATAATTATAGCACAGCATAATCTATGTTCTCAATAATTATACATCAGTATAATACTATGTTCTCATTAATTATACAACAGTATAATGCTATTACTTTAGCAAAGACTTGAGCAGATAATTTCTCAAATATTTTATTTGGATATTTTAACTATGACTATCACATTTATGAGTTAATAACTCAAATATAGATAGGTTTTGCAAATAAACCCACCTCGATTAGATCAACTCGGGTGATCAAACTTCTCGATACTCATCCGTCAGCTCCTCTGACTGGCTCAACAGGTCCTACAAGGTCAAACCTTATTTTAGGACTGTTGCTCTAATTTTCAGAACTCGACTTTAATTTAATTGGAGCTTTTATTTACTTTAATTATATTTCAACTAAGAATGTGCGACTCTAGAGACCTTGTACAACTTCAACACAGAAGGAAATAAATTCCAAAATATAATTTCTGATTTAATGAGACCAAAAGATTTGACAGAGGTCACTTTCCGTAACTTGTCATTTTAATCAAATTTCTCACAGCTAACCTCGATTGCACTTTTTACTTATCCAAAAATTATGAAAATAATCAGGCATGACTCCACATATATCTTTATTAAATTATACAATTTTCGAAATTTTCTGAAATCACATGCTCTAGTTATAAAAATAACCGTATGATTAAAATAATCGACTTTAATCAAAACTTATCGAAAAATCATGAAACTTGGCAGTCCTATAGGAAATAATATTTCGAGCAACTTTCTAGTTCAAACTTTTTCGATTTAACAACCTGAAACGGACGAAAATGGGCCAAAACCGAAACTGATCGGCGCCTCTTTATTTTTCACGTTTTCCGGCGTTTTCACAGGTTTTCGGCCACCGGACGACAACACACTCAACATAAGAAATGAAGCACTATTTAAAATACACAACATATTAAAATTTCAACTGTAAAGGATAAGAAATGGACCGAAACGAGACGTCTGAAGCGGCGGCGCGACGGCGGCACGACGACGGCAATTTCCGGCCATCCACGGCAGCGGTGGCGGCGGCAGCCTTCCGGCGCTCGACAGCTGCTCCCACAGCAGCACCCTTCCCCCCAAATAAAACTTAATCTGGGCCCGCATGTGCGATTTACTCAGCGCAGGCCCGGATTTCTCTCGTTCGTCAACACGAACCAGAGAGAAAGAGAGAGAAGAGAGAATGAGCAAGTTACAAATGAATGAGGAGGCCCCTATTTATAGGAAAAGGCTTGGCTTTCCCGGTAAGCCACTCCGGATATAAAATACTGATAAAGCGATTTCCGGATTCAATTAAAGTTTCTTTATTCAATGGCGAGGTCCAAATGACCTCTGATACAAAATCCAAAAATACCGGGAGACTCGTTGGCTCGAGTACTATTTAACCAACCTGACTCGGGATGACGAGGGAGTCGTCTGAAGAAATACAAAGAAAGATTCTCTTTCAAAAAGTACTTTTACTATTCATTTTGACTGACAGATTTTGCTCCCGAGCGTTCGATTGACCTCAAATTGGCAATCCGTGAACACGAACGGATTCCTTGGGTCATTTCCTATAAGATAGGCTTGATAGAACAAGTCTCAGATCAATGATGATGATTTCGTAAATTTTTCGAATCACGAACGCACGCAGAAATTACTATTCATAGGTTTTCCCTTTACGATTTTCAATTCCGGGACTCCTGTAGAGGTCAGAATAAAATTCTAAAAGTACCAACAGCTTCCTTTAGGTTATTACATTTCAGAAAAGACCAATATTGACTATTTTTCGGTGGCAAATGCAAAATATCATAATCGATTTTCACATAAAATAGTCAAAAAGTCGCGACTTACATCTGTTTTACTTTATTTTAGCTCCAATTATTTTCTTTAGTCTTCTAAATAAATTTAGAGAACTCTCTGAAATTCTGAAATGTTACAACAAGACTTCTTTCCATAGAACCCACATGACATGCCCAAGCACTCCTTGATAACTCTAGTTGTTTCTTTTAACTGCTTCGAATGGTCCTTTTGTTCAGGTCCGTTGTTTTCTCAACATTTTTAGTTTCCACTTAATATAGTAACCACTAACCAAAGTGCATTAACAATGGCATGTTAGATTTGCATAGCTATCTTGGCCAACTTTCTGTGGTTTTGGTGCAAATATAATTTTGATTTTTTTAAGCTTAGTTGCACAATTCAATTTTACCTCTGCCAATGGTATCTCCCTGACTTCTCCTATAGAATAGCACTGGAATGGACTTCAAAGATGTAAAGTTGTATGGTTAAGAAGTAAGAAGACCTCATGGAATATTAAACTGTGGCCTGTGGGTAGGACATGGGGTTTAGAGAGGACCAGTTTTATTAGTCACTGTCTCACTAATAATTGTCTCTGGGGATTCATATCATCTCATAATCTGATCATTTAAGGATGCTGTAAATCAAATGTTTAGGTTTTATTTTCTTCAATATTTTTTGACCTGAAGTTTTCTATTTGTGGTGCTTTGCCTTTCTAAAGTATATAAATTGCTGGTTTGTACATCTCATGTAATTTTTTGTGATTTTTTGTTGTGTTGAATCATCTCAAATTTCTTTTGTTGATGCTATTTGTCTAATTATGAATCAAAGTATGAATTTTGTTGCTTGAAGTTTATTTCCTTTGTCCATAACACACTAGTGCTTCTTTATTTTCATGTATGCTGAATTTGGATTTGGATTGATAAATGAACTTGCTTATTATGTTATGTGTCTTAGGAGTTATAAAGTAATATTATCTACTATATATGAAATTTATTGGTTGATGATTGCCAACGAATAGATAGAATAATATTTTATTTCCTTCATATATCTTCTCGAAAAAATATCTATAAATCTCTTTCCTTTTGTATCCCTGATATTCTTTAGCAGATACTCAAAACCAACCTAATCTGCCAGTCAGTTGGTATTGTAGATGTATCATGGTTCTGCCATCATTTTTTTCTAAACATAAATTGATCACTCGTATTGTAAATGTATCATGGTTCTGCCATCATTTTGTGTTTTATCAAATTGTCAGGTTCTTCATTGAAAGACATAAAATTACCATTATCACCCGACTTATGTGCGTCGTGCATGCTTCATTCGAGAGAACAAAAATGATATCATGACACACTCGAGGAGGTTGCTGTTGGTTCGCCAAAAATGAGAAAGAACCTGATCTGGAAGTAGAACTAAACTTGCCATCAGCACCGACCGGACAGGCTCCAAATCAGGCTGGCCTGTGATGTTTTTATTTTGTACTTCAATTTCCATTGCTCCTATTGATGGCTAAGGTTTTGTTTTTTTTTTGCCCCTTACTTGGCTGTTGTAGTTTTCTTTTGACAGATTTGTATGTACACGTTACTGTGGTATTTGATTTTTTACACGGCTTTGGGTTTTGATGTTTTTCTGCTGTCGTAATTGGAAGTGATGAACTGAGGAACAACTTTCTTACTGATATATGTTATCTACTTTGATTTTATTTTTAAGAGAGATGAGGAAAGTGGGAAGTCTTTTTAGTCATTCTTAACTACTAGATAAGTGGTCACTTGTTAGAATCTTATTCTAAATATGAATTTCTTCTTCTATTGCTGCTGTTTATTCTTGTCTAAATCATTAATTTCTGTTTCTTTAAGTTTATTTCCTTCGTCTGGAATACACTAATAGTACTATAGTTCTTAGTTATTTTTTTCTAATGTGCTTGTTTTTTCCCTTATCAATTAGGCTTTAGATGAAGGAATTACTTTTTCTTTGTTCTTTTCCAGGTGTATCATGGTTTTGCCACCAAAGGATTTTTTTTTTCTGAACATAAATTGATCACTGGTATTGTAACATTGACACTTTCTGCTTCTGCAGATCCTTCTGGCTCGAGGTGCTAATCCTTCTGGTATAGATTCAAGTTATTTTGCTCATACATTTTGCTAAAGCGACAAAAAACTCGAATGTAGTACTTGAGATATTTAGTAAAGTTGAGGTCATCTGCTCATATTATGAATAACCCAATTTCATTCAATTCAGTCTCGACAAATAATCGATAATTCACTATCATAATTAGGTTACAACAACTTCCAACATCTTCCAACAAGTTCTCAAAGTTGAAGCTTACCAAAATACAATTTGAAAAATATTTATTGCTGGGAAGATCGGTAAACTCTACGAGGCTTTGTTTCAAATAAATGATACAAAATCATGAAAAAGCAAACTCCCAACGCCATATAAACTCACAAATAAATCAAGCATCGATCAATAAAGTTCTTAAGGAATAATTCCACTTCTATACAATCTATCTTGGACACGCTACGGAGTATAGACAGGCAGATGAAAAGTACGAGGACTGCATCTTCTTCCGGCATCACCTCCACCACGAGTAGCTTCCAGTTAAGAAGAGCAATTGCTTTTTTTCCATCATTTTAATGCAGCACCCAATACTAGAATTAAAACAGCAAATAAGGATCACATTTGTCATGAACTTGCAGACAGAGTTGGGAATACTTTCATCTTATAGGTAGACATGAGACATAACGTATTCTGGGACAACAATGTTTAAGCAAAAATCAGCAGAATTCATGAATTGCTCGATTTTTTGCTCATAATCACATTAGAACTTCAATCACAGACTTGAGAACAAGGAAATAGGGCATCATGGAGTAGCAGATTTAGCAGATTAAAACCCTTTTTTACCGCTATTTCAATACAACATACAATTCCAGATAGAAACAGCCGTCTACTCCCATTTTCCAATTATCGTCGGGGAGGCATCATTATCTAGGTTTATTTTAATCAAAATATTGACAGAAATTGACTTGCAGCACCACTAACAGAATATGGTATGTAGTAGTGCAATGAAACAATCAAGAGGCCGTGCAAAGATCATAAACAAGATATATATCAGACGATCATTAGCTAATCAACTCAAGAAGTACTTTCAATATGTGTGTGTGTATGACCATACCCTTTATTTGAGAGAATTTCAGGGGCAACATAGTTTGGACCTCCACAAGTTGTATGCAATAACCCATCATCCTAATTTTGGGTAGTATCAGTAACTATGTGAAGAAGAAAAATGACAAAGAACAGAAGAAGAGATGGACTTATGCATACCCTAAAATGTTGAGGCATTGCACTAAGGCCAAAATCTGTAATCTTAATGAGCCCACTTTCATCAATCAACACATTTTCTAGCTGCATTTACAAAACAACACAATGTTAATTGAAGTTTCTGATATGAGATGCTTACAGGGACCTCAACGTTTTATTTTCTGCAGTAGTATTTCTGTGAAATGGTGATTATTTTGAGATCTCTGTGATAAATGTCTTTATTGTGATAGTAACTAACACCATCAATTAATTGTTGAAAGAGCTTCCTGCCTTGAGCTTCAGAAAATTTTCCTCTTGATGCCTGTAAATTATGTTCAGAAAAAGATCAAATTGATGTTCTTAACATATAAACTCCATTCTTCCAAGGCAAACTATGAATGTTTTCAAGAGTATTGAACCATGTTTGAGTACTATAAGACATATCTTACATTACATTGTAACTCCTGTATTAGAAAACCTTATATTGGGTTTTGGTAAATATTAGTAAACTAACCCACAAGACCATATTAACTCTGTAAAAAACATGTAAACTAGGCAATGCATTCATCCAGAGCTATTTAGCACCCTTGAGAGTTGAAAAACGTCTAATATGATTCAACATCCACGATTGAGTCTCTTTAGTTTGCAACAATATAGTTCACGTTATATATACAGTAGGATACATATGTCAATTAAAATGCGGCAAAAAGCATGAGTAAAATAATGGCATGAACTTTCAAATTTGGTTTAGTATCCGCCATCTTTAAACCATTGATAAATTAGACACTAAAATACAACAAGAAACAAGTAGGTAAATCTAGACAAACAATACAGACCTAATCAAAATATCTGTGAAATGATATTTTTCTCATCATTGCTTAAGAAAATTCTATATACTGTTGAGACTTACCCAATTGATGAAGGCACGATAAGCATCAAAGAGTCAAATGAAGAGCTGCCATTAAAGGGTTCCAAGATTGTTACTTTGTTAACAATTAAAGATTGAAGATCAAGATTTGAAGAGCAATACATGATGATCAAGAGAGTTCAAGTCACAAACATGCACGATAGAGGCGTTTTGGATGTGCATGGCTTGCATGGAAGTTTTCGTCCCCCTTAGTTATTTAATTAAGGGATTGATTTTATTTTAGACTATAGTATTAATTAGATTATAGTATTTATTATTTTGGATCAGATTTTTATTTATTTTCTATGTAATTTTCGTTCATAGTTGAATAGGTTTGACTAGAATTGTATTTAAGGCAATTTCCTACCTTGAATAGAATTCTAGTTTAGGTATTTTCCTAGTATAGTTAGAAATCCTTTTTGGATCAGATTTTTAGGCCTTTTTTCTTCATAATTTCGTGCTCCTTAGCACTATAAATAGGGGAACCATGTTACATTGATATTTTAGACATTCTTGATTAAATTTGCCATTACATACAATTGTGTCTCAAATATCCAAAAGCTTTTGTTTGTTTTCTTCGAAAATATTCATTCTTGAAACCTAGCAATTTCAAGTCTTATATCAAGGGAACATTTTAATTCACACGAGGAATTAGGGTGAACTCGTTACCGAGGAGTAACTTTGAGATTCGTTTTCATCGTACAAGATACGCCGGGGATTAATCGGGTTGCAAATCACAACACTTCCACCAACGCCTCCATGAACGACGTCTTCCACCATCATCAAGTCATCCATATCATCATCTAACATTCAGATTCGTTCGAGTCCAAGTTCGAGTTCAATTCAAGATCCGTTCGTCGAGTTCTATACCATAAAATCGTAAGTCCTTCTCATCATTAACATACCCTATCTACTCAAGCCATTCTAAATCTTACATACACACCTCATACGTCCCATACTTCTCCATCAAACCATCATCCTAATTTAGCCCCTCTTGATTGGATTTTGTATATTATTTTGTGTCATTGTCTAGGTATCGTAAGTAGGACTAGTTCGGCGTTTATATTATTTTCGTGTCATTATTCTTGTTATTTCAGTTTATTTATTTAATTTGAGTCATTAGAATAGGATTGAATCCTTCCTAAGTTGACGTGTTCGATCTAGAAGTCTTCCGTGTATCTCTTTGTATCCTGTAGAAATTGTCCGGATTACATCATAAATATGGTATCAGAGCCACGTCAGCTCTGTTGGTCGTGGTTCAATCCTACGTGTTGTTTATTTTCTTACATGTCTTTCGTACGTGTCAATCGAGTTGTAATAGTTAGTGTTCATTGAAAAAAAAAGAGTTCTGAAAAAAAAATCCGAAAAAAAACGTGAAAAAAAAGATAAGAATCTTAAAAAAAAGAGTTGATCCAAAAAAAAAGCACGATAAAAAAAAATTCCAAATTGAGTCATTGTTTCCTTTTGAGTTCTATTTTATTTTGGTACTTTCCCTTTAGTACTAGCTCATAGTTGGTAACTACCTTGTGAGTCTTATCTTATTTTTGGAACTCTCCTTCTAGTATAGATCCTTAGTTGGTAATTTTCTTGTGAGTCTTGTTTTATTTTTGGAACTTTCCTTCTAGTATAGATCTTTAGTTGGTAATTTTCTTTTGAGTTGTAATTTATTTTTGGTACTTCCCATCTAGAGTCTAGTCTAATTAAGGTATTTAGATTGTGTCACACTAGTGGTACACACATCCAAATCCCTTTCTTTTCTTCTTAGTTTCTTGTTTCCTTTTCTTTTCTATTTCTTTCCTTAGGATTTATTTTTGGATTCCTATTCTATTTGGGAACTTCAAAAATACATATAATTCTTTCCTTATCTTGATTTCTTCCATTCCAATCCTTTCAAATCTTCCATATACACCCCCACACCCATAATTTTCATCCATCACACTTAAAGGGTTCGAAAATCTGCCCTAGTTCACCTACACCACTTATCTACACCCATATACACCATCCTGTTCATACACCACACACCACTCATACTTTGTACACCCGCACACCATATACACTAAATTCTCGCCATCTCTACACCAACAACAAAATGATCATCCCCGAGTTCAAAGGTCTACATGATCCTGATGCTTACCTAGATTGGGAACGGAAAGTTGACAAAATCTTTGAGTGCTACGACTTCCCCGAACCAAAGCAAGTACAGCTAGTTTCGCTGAAGTTTAGAGGCTACGCAACAACATGATAGGGATTCCAGTAGAACCGGTGTCACCAAGATCGCCTTCCACCTATCGACACATGGCGTGAGTTGAAAGATTTGATGCGAAAACGCTTCATTCCAGACCACTACCAATGGGAGTTGGAGGAAAAGCTACACAAGCTTAGGCAAAGAGATCGAAGTGTATATGACTACTATAACAAAATGATTGAAGCCATGAGACGAGCTGATGTAGAAGAATATCCAGAAGATACCATGGATAGATTTCTAGCTGGTCTACGAAGGGCAATTTGAGAAAGAGTTGCATTGTATCACTTCGAAGAGTCGGAGGACATGGTGGAATACGCCATCCGAATAGAAAAGTGGCCAGAGGAGCTAGAGACAAGGTCTAAAGAAGTGATTCAAGTGGAGGCCTGTGAAAAGTTGCCAACTGAGTTCGTTACCACCAACAAAGATTCTACTTCCAAGGTACCAATTTTAAACATTGTTGAAGCATCTATTAAAGAGTTGCCATCTGTTTCCATGTGCTTAGACGTTGGAGAAGTTGAGGTAGTTGAAGAATCTAAGCCGGAAGTAGACATGACCAATGAGGAGATGCCAGTTTTGGAGGAGATAGCTCTAGAATATTGCAATCTGGAAGTTTCGTCCATGGAGATGACAAGTCCTAATGATTGTATAGTGGACAAACTACAAATTGTGCACTTGGAGAGCATTGTTGCAGTTGAGAAGATCGAAGAAGATGAAAAGATGATGGAGTTATAACCATGTTCACAAACGGAGGATGACATCATTTTGGAAATGGATGTTGCACAAGTGGAGCCTTTGCAAAAACACATGGCGGATCCATTGATTTCTAACATTTTTTGTCAACCATGTTCTTTTATTGTTTTAATCTTACAGGTTGCCAAAGATGTTCCACATGATATTGATGTGCCACCAGACTTATTCGTGGTTCCTATGTCCATGCATCCCATGAAGTTGCAACTTGTGCAAAAAGAGATTGATGATCAGTTCGTCATAGTCTTTGATCCCAAAGATTTGAATTCGAGGACGAATTCTTTTCAAGAGGAGGGGAATGATGAAGGCACGATAAGCATCAAAGAGTCAAATGAAGAGCTGCCATTAAAGGGTTCCAAGATTGTTACTTTGTTAACAATTAAAGATTGGAGATCAAGATTTGAAAAATAATACATGATGATCAAGAGAGTTCAAGTCACAAACATGCACGTTGGAGGGGTTTTGGACGTGCATGGCTTGCATGGAAGTTTTCATCCCCCTTAGTTATTTAATTAAGGGATTGATTTTATTTTAGACTATAGTATTAATTAGATTATAGTATTTATTATTTTGGATCAGAGTTTTATTTATTTTTTATATAATTTTCGTTTATAGTTGAATAGAATTGACTAGAATTGTATTTAAGGCAATTTCCTACCTTGAATAGAATTCTAGTTTAGGTATTTTCCTAGTATAGTTAGAAATCCTTTTTGGATCAGATTTTTAGGCCTTTTTTCTTCATAATTTCGTGCTCCTTAGCACTATAAATAGGGGAACCATGTTACATTGATATTTTAGACATTCTTGATTAAATTTGCCATTACATATAATTGTGTCTCAAATATCCAAAAGCTTTTGTTTGTTTTCTTCGAAAATATTCATTCTTGAAACCTAGCAATTTCAAGTCTTATATCAAGGGAACATTTTAATTCACACGAGGAATTAGGGTGAACTCGTTACCGAGGAGTAACTTTGAGATTCGTTTTCATCGTACAAGATACGCCGGGGATTAATCGGGTTGCAAATCACAACACTTCCACCAATGCCTCCATCAATGACGTCTTCCACCATCATCAAGTCGTCCATTGTTGGGGTTTTTTCGAATTAAACCACCACAAGATCATTTGGTTGTTCATTAATCCGTGTTCATGCAAATCATAATTCTATGTAACATGCATGTTTATCACAGTCTAATCAAAAAGCATGCAAAGCAGATTCGAATCTAATAAAGCGGAAGATATAGAAACGAATCTACTTACAAATCGATAGACGGTCTGTGGACAAGATTAAAGATCTAATCTTGCTGTTGAATGAATACTGTGACAGGCGCCACCTAGCTCAAAATTTCGACCACCACAAATTCTACTCCAAGATCTTCTGTTGTATTCCCGGACTGTATCTAGATTCAGAGTGGGCTGAAATCTACTAGATAGAGTTGTGAAATCTGTGGATAAATTTGAGAGACAAAGAGGGGCTGATTTCCTATGCTGTAAATTTCGCCCCCCCTTCCCCTATTTATAGGGAGGGGGGCGAAAATTAGATCTCCAAACCCTACTGGGTTTGGGCCTCTATCTCAAGTTCAATATCCAGTCCACTATCAGTCAATTGGGCTACAACAGGGATCTAGAAGAATATTAAATTGGCCCACTAATTTATTGAATATCCAATATCCAATAAACCTAGGATATAATTAAATAAATTAAGTTTTACTTTTATTCCACTAAAGAAGTAAAACTGACCTACCAATTTAATACATATTTACGAATATGCTTTCTCCTTTAGTCTAGTCATTCCCCGTGTTTAAGATATAATGTTCATTAATTAATTATGTAAGCCTCTGACAGCTATAATTAATTAACATCTAAAACCTTGAGTAGTACCACACAAGCTTTATTCATGTACGAAATAAATTCCACCTGCAGGGTTTCAACATGAACTTGTGCTTCCTCAAGAGAACATCATCAACCTGGCGCACCAGGACACAGTGCTCATGCATACTGCTCGAGAAATCATGTATATATTGTTATTACCCAAGATATCGAATTCGATCTACGAAAAGATCTCACCCATTGATAAATCAAAGTAATAAACAACACACACATATGTTCGCCAATATCACATGAGTTCAGAACCCGAACTCTGTGGATCTTTATTCTCTCAGTAACTGGGTCAGAGACAGAGAATAGTATCCTATCGTGATCCTCCTCAATACTCTAACCAGTGTACTAGAATAATCAGTTAGCCAAGATAAACTAACTTATCAGATTATTCTACGGTGTACCGATGGTGTGTTCAGGACCATCTAAGCCGTGAGCTCTTTAATACATTACAAGGTTCTAATGATATGATCTTTACCGTGTGACTCCCCACACCATATCATCTACAATGTAAGTATATGGAACATTGCATAAAACAATTATAGAACATAATCTAAATGCAAACAGTGACTGCAATAACTTTCATTTCATATCATCATATCATCAGAAAAGTATACAAAGACAAGTCTTCTAGTATACAAAACTAACAATCTCCCACTTATACTTGAAGCATGTCTTTCAAGCATAATAAATAACTAGCTAACTCTCCAATCAAAACTATCAACTCAAAATGCATCCTTAGGTCTGCATCTCACTCCCATTTTCTCCACGTGACCATCAAAGGTCTTAACCGCCAGGCTCTTCAAGAATGGATCAGCCAGGTTGTCCTCCGATGCAATCTTGACCACTGCCACGTCTCCTCTCTTAACGATTTCTCGTATAAGATGGTACTTTCTCTCTATGTGTTTACTTGCCTTGTGAGCTCTGGGTTCCTTCGAATTTGCCACTGCACCAGAGTTATCACAGTATATCGTGATAGTCTTAGGTAAATCAGGAACCACGCCCAAGCCCACTAGGAACCCGCGGAGCCAGACAGCCTCTTTTGCAGCCTCAGAGGTAGCTACATACTCAGCTTCCATGGTGGAATCCGCAATGCATTTCTGCTTAATGCTCCTCCATGCGATGGCTCCACCTCCTAATGTAAACACATAGCCCGAGGTAGACTTACTCTGATCTTTGTCGGATTGAAAATCTGAGTCCGTGTAACCCAAAGGTACTAGGCTATCAGAGCGGAAAACCAACATGTAGTCTCGAGTCCGTTTAAGGTACTTGAGAATGTTTTTGACCGCAGTCCAGTGACCTTGTCCAGGGTTAGACTGATATCTGCTTACCATGCCAATGGCATAGCATATATCAGGCCTAGTGCATAGCATAGCATACATCAAACTTCCCACAACTGAAGCATATGATACTTTCTTCATTTCCTCTATCTCAGACTGTGTTTGGGGACACATTTCCTTGGATAGATGAATTCCATGCCTGTAAGGTATAAAACCTCTCTTGGAATCTTGCATGCCAAAGCTAGCTAGCACTGTATCGATATAAGTCGCCTGGGACAGACATAACATCCTTTTCTGGCGATCACAAATGATCTTGATGCCAAGGACATGTCCGGCTTCACCCAGATCCTTCATATCGAACTGCTCGGACAACCACACCCTAATGTTTGACAACGCCTTCTTACTGTTTCCAATAAGCAAGATGTCATCAACATAAAGTACGAGGAATGCCACCATGTTTCCGTCACATTTCTTGTACACACAGCTCTTATACGGACTTTGCACGAATCCATATGACTGGATAACCTCGTCAAATCGGATGTTCCAAGACCTCGATGCCTGCTTAAGTCAGTAAATGGATCTCTTAAGCTTACACACCAAGTGCTCTTGGCCCTTAGCAATGAATCTCTCTGGTTGTTTCATGTGAATGTTTTCCTCAAGACTTCCGTTTAGGAAAGCCGTCTTGACATCCATCTACCATTCAGATTCATTCGAGTCCAAGTTCGAGTTCAATTCAAGATCCGTTCGTCGAGTTCTATACCATAAAACCGTAAGTCCTTCTCATCGTTAACATACCCTATCTACTCAAGCCATTCTAAACCTTACATACACACCTCATACGTCCCATACTTCTCCATCAAACCATCGTCCTAATTCAGCCCCTCTTGATTGGATTTTGTGTATTATTTTTGTGTCATCGTCTAGGTATCGTAATTAGGACTAGTCCGTCGTTTATATTATTTTCGTGTCATTATTCTTGTTATTTCAGTTTATTTATTTATTTTGAGTCATTAGAATAGGATTGAATCCTTCCAAAGTTGACGTGATTGATCTAGAAGTCTTCCGCGCGTCTCTTTGTATCCTGTACAAATTGTCCGGGTTACATCACCAACAAAATAGCAACTAGTCTTTCTGATCTCCCAACAAATAATCGACAACTCTCTCATTAATTATCCTGCATATGAAAATACATATTTCAAAGTTAGGTTCACGGGGAAAATCAAAATGTAGCATGAGACACATAGAGAAAGATGTAGATAAAAAGATAGAGAGCATACCGAAAGACACAAACATACACACACACACACACACACACACACATATCCAGAAGCAACATAAAAAAGAAAGCAGAAGATGTTTGAGGAGTGCTTGGATCTTGATGACCATACACCCACAACAAAGTTCTGGAAGCAGAACTTCAGAAAATCGTCACAGAGGGGTCTCTGGGAAACTATAAGAACAAAGAAAAATAGAAGTAATAATTTAGTCAGAATCAACCTACTGGTTTGACATTTTAATAGTTCAAGATTTTTTGAAGTTATAAGGCAACATAAAATCTTACTTGCCCAACGCATTCTTGACATAGGCAGAGCATTCCCGCGAACGATTTGTTCATAGCCTGAAGGGAAAAATTGATCTGCAGCCAGATTACTCTCCACTCTGGCCGATATAACACAAAAAAATCACAAAATCTTCTTTAATAAAGGAAGCGAACTTTGATGATGTATTCCCATGGAGCCCAAAAGACAACAGGCAGTTCAGCGGTGATGAACGGAAGGCCGACCGATAAATTTATCTCAAGATGAAAGAGAGAGAATAGAGAAGGGGAAGAGATGCAAGCGCGGGACAAGTGAAAAATATCTTTAATATATCGCTTTCACTAATAACAGAAAATAAATTAGGGTTTAGACAAATATCAAAATAAATTAATTTTGATCACCAAATGATCTTCTAAAAAATGAAAAACCTGTGGATCTGAAAGCTGACATTTTCCTCCAGATTATGGTGAATTTGCCGACGTGAAAAATTATCGTAAGAGTCGCCGGAATCGGAAAGTATGAAAGTTACTGATACCTACCGATGTTGTGTCAAAGAAGAAATGGGATCCCCATCCCCTGTTGAGGCTTGACTCTGAAAAGTGTCTCAATTGCTCAAAAAGTGTATTCCTAACAAAATACCATATATTTCCTGAATTTAATTAAATGAAAAATTAATATTTACAAGTGAGACATGTGGCGCAATCTCAACGGTCTCGGGTAGTACCCAGAGGGGAGCATAGAATTTTCCCATCTTCACCCGCTTTTTAATTTGGTTTCACTCTCCACGTTACATTTTAGATTCCAATTTGGATATGTTTTTCTTCCTTCACATTACTTTTTTTATAATGCCATGATAATGTTATGTTACTTTTTTTAATACTAAGATAGTGCTCTATTACTTCTTGTTTACATAAATATTAAATATTTCACACACCATTTCCATCAACATTCTTCTATTTAAAACATCACATTTTTACATTTTATTTATCAAATTATAGTACAAATTAAACAATTTCATACTATCAATTTCAATTTTTTTCATCAAACTATAGTACAATATTTTATAAAATTCTTGTGCATTAACCATGCGATGCACGGGATAACATTTTATGATATATTTATGGCAGCTATTAAGACATTATTATTGGCTCTATTATATTAAAATATATATATTTAATTTCGAATGGGACCCTAATTTAATATATGTGTGTAACGACCCAAAATCATTTTAAACTGGTCGTACCTTATCTATTATTAAAATGTGCATATTGAATTTATTATATGTTATGATTAATATTAGTTAATGAAAAGTTTAATGATGCTTATTTTTTATTTTACCCTAGCATGAAATGTATTTTTTAATAGCCCAATCATATTAGCCAATACTTCAATCCAAAATTGGTTTACTCAACGCCAATGATCAAGGCGGATTTTCTTCAAAGTCAAACACTTGCATGCATCATGATGCAAATAACACTATATGAGACGGGTCAGTTAAACCCGCTTTTGACCCAGTCAACGCGGGTCAACCCGCGCTTTGACCCGGTCAACGCGGGTCAACCCGCTTTGATTGGATCAACCTATAAAAAAACTGTCCAAAGTGAGTACCAACCTTCCTATTAAAAAGTATCACAAAATATTCGAAAAGTACCATCTGTATCATTAAAAAGTAAGGGGTCTGCTAGTTATTTTATATAAGTTTATTTAGTTCAAATTCTGATTTTTTTTTCAGTTTTTATATTGTATGTGTTGAGATTAATCTAAAACAATCACCATTCCAAGAATTTGCAAATGAAAGCAAAACACGAGTTCAGTAAAATAAAAAGTACCATGTGGTAAGCAGAAAAGTATCAAGTACGATAAAGAAAGGTATCAATCTGAGATTAATACTATCATCATTCCAATTACAATAAAAAGTACCATGTGCCATGTGGCACGTCCGCGTGAGACCACGTGGCGCTTGAAATAGACGAAAATAACCGCTGTTGCACGTAAGTCCATCTCTTCTTCAAATCATACCATCAATTTTTCGGCCAAATTGCATGAAATCAATTTAATGGAATCAATCACGAATCAATAAATTTCTATTTTCGCACCAAATTAATTAATACAAAAGAGGTCTCATTGCATTTGTTTCAACGCATCAGAATCTTTTCTATTATTCATCCTTTCAATGCATTTTATCATGAGTATTGAAGTTGGGCTCGAGTTTTTATTCATTATTATTATTATTATTATTATAAAGTCATGATAATTATCATGATCTTATATTTAAATACTAGGCAGCGCACATGGATCTAAATAAGCTTATTTCATTCAAACTTTAAAGTCAAGTCAAGTTTTATGGTTCAAGTGCAAATTAAAGTTCAAGTTAATCTGGAGATTCTCTATGAGAACACTACGAAACTCTTATATATCTTTGTTATGCTTATATATGATATGCAGGTGAATTTACGAATCATATGAAACTTTAGGCTAATGCTATGGGCCTACAGGTAAAGGCGGACAATCCGAAATTCTTGCATATTTTATAGGGATGGTATCGATTTCTCCAACCATAGCCCCCGAGGTGAGAGGTCTCTTTCTGCTCACGTCTACAAAAAAAATAGGAGTAAAGGGATAGGGATGGGGATGGGGGAAAGGGGTGCTGGGTAGGTGGGAGAAGTGTAAAACAACACTAGGAAAAATAGAAATTTAAAGACTCACTGTTTTCTAATTTTAATTCGAATTTATTTTTCAATTTTAGTATTAAATCTTTGATTTGTTATTAATCTATCTTATTTTTCTTGGGTATTTTTTACAGTACTTTATCTAGAACGTCATATTTTATAGAGGTGGACTTGCGTGCAACAAGGATTATTTCCGCCTATTTTAGGCGGCCACGTGGCCCCACGCGGGCGTGCTACGTGGCACATGGTATTTTTTATTATAGTTGGAATGATCATAGTATTAATCTCAGGTTCATACATTTATTTATCGTACTTGATACTTTTCTGCTTACCACATGGTACTTTTTATTTTACCGAACTTGTGTTTTGCTTTCCTTTGCAAATTCTTGGAATGATGATTGTTTTAGATTAATCTCAACACATACAATATAAAAACTGAAAAAAAATCAGAATTTGAATTAAATAAACTTATATAAAATAACTAGCAGACCCCTTACTTTTTAAAGATACATATGGTACTTTTCGAATTGTTTTGTGATACTTTTTAATAGGAAGGTCGGTACTCACTTTGGACAGTTTTTTTTTATGGGTTGACCCAGTCAAAGCGAGTTGACCCGCGTTGACTGGGTCAAAAGCGGGTTTGACTGACCCGTCTCATATAGTGTTATTTGCATCATGATGCATGCAAGTGTTTGCGTATTTTATATATTTTGTAGTCCATGTACTCCCTTCAATTTATTTGTGGTTAGTTCAACTATTCAACTTGTTATTGTTTAAATTTTGTTAAATGTATATTTATATTTATAGATTATTAAACAAATTATATATTAACTCAAAATTATTGTTTTACATTTAAATAACTTCTTTCATTTATAAATATATAGTAGTTTGTTTAAGTTATTTTATTTATGCATATTTAGTTTTTATATTAAAAATTATCTTCTAGAATTAATGCATTTATTCATTTTAAAGTCTTTATTTAATTTAAATTATCTTTAGTCTTTATAGATAAAAATATCAAGAATATAAGTAAAATTAACCGACGTTGTATTAGTCGTATTATTAACACACATTGATGAAAAAAATGTAAATTGAATATAACACTTAGTAGCCGATAATATGTCACAATGATGCAGCCGTCCCAAAAAAATATTTTCTAGTTCTGCCACTACATACGGATAAGACGAGCTTACGAGCTGCTATTATGATAAACTTATAGGTTATATGTTATGTTGGTCTACGAGCTCTATGATATGCTTTGTATTAAAATTCTTTTATGGAATAAATGAAAATATTTCTATTTATGAAATTTTGGGACATCACAGTGTGTATATTTATATTTATTTTAATTACATATACTAATTTAATATAAAATTAAATCATAGGAAATCCCTTAATATCTGTAATTCTTTATGTACCGATTAGATACAAATTATGAGTTAACCATATACACCACATGTATTCATGTAAACACAATTCTTGTTTTTTTTTTTTTTTTTTTTCAGAATGTGTGATAGTTTACATGGTGTTGCTATTTGAACCACCAATTTTTTATTATACACCACATTTACGTAATACACCATAATGTTTAAAAAATATTCATTGCTTTTACTTTATATAGCACATCCTTTTCCACCTTTTATCCCTAAATTAAAAAATTAAAAAATCAATTCAAAGTAATTATTAAAAAAAACATAGAGAGAACAAAAGAGAGGTGATGAATCGCGAAACCTCCAATTTTTTCATTGATGAATTCTTCCACTTTGCTGCGAAACCTCAAGTTTTTCTTTCATTGATGAATTCTATAATTCTGCTCCGCCTCTTGAGGGATTCCTTCCATTTTTATCACAAGATCCGACTCAAATAACCCTACCTAAACATCTGAAATTACTGTGTTCAAATTGAATTTTTCAAACATGTGTTCTATCTTCGAAAATAAAATTTTGATTTCAAGTCCCGTGTTCCAAAATATTTTTTCAAATATAATTAAAAACTTTGAAAAAGAGTCACCATGTTAGAACATTTTCCTTTATGAACTGAAGTCTAGCAACATGCATGAAAAAAGAGGTTAGGGCGGTGGGATGGAGAAATTGAGGGGTGGAAAAGAGAGAAGAAAGGGAGCTAGGCGGCGGTGGAGGTTTGCGGGACGGGAGGGGGGTGAGAGTTTGCAGTAAATAGAAATCGAGAAATAGTGGAGGGAGAGGAGGGAGAGTGGTGGGTGATGAGAAAAAAGCTATGATGGTTTTTTCTTTTTATTTTTTTTTTCTAAAAATTGATTTTTAACATTTTTTAAAAATTTATGACAAACAGTCCCTAAAAATTCAAGTCGGTGTTTCATCTAGTGTTCTATTCATTGGATGATTACCATGTCAATTAGAAATATGTTGAAAATTTATAACAAACAGTCCCTAAAAATTCAATTCCCCGGTGTGACTTCCCACTTCAATTAGGGATTTCAGTTATTGAGTTCTCTTCAATCTCCTCACATTAGAAAAAATTCCTAGGGTAAAGATTTATCCGGTATTTATTATCCTACTGTGTGCAAATTCATGTATCATTGTTGTTTAATTGCTGCTAAATTTAATTTTTGTAGTCATAAATCAGATTTGTCGGAGATGATTCAAGCTATGATACAAAAATGGTTGAAATATTTTGATCATATTCCTAATATTTTTTTGGTTGCTAAAATCTTAGAATGTACATTTAAACTTGCCGGTAGTAATGACATGATTGATATGTATTACAAATTTTTATCCACTATGAATTTTTCAGGTCCCGATGGTGTTAATTTACATTTGTCAACAACTGATGAAATTAAATTTGATATTTTAGGATCTTTACAATCACTTTATAGAGAATATGAGCAAAAATATAGAGATAATCTACCTAGTCAAATGGGTCGTTCTTCTAGTTCTAGTAGTAGTTTTTCATTAGGATTAAATACTTCACATGTTAGTGATTTACAAGAATTTCAATTTTTTTTCCAAAGTAGAGGAAGTACGAGGCGTAGTCAAAATGAATTAGAAATATATTTGCAAGACCTCGTTGTGCCAGATAGTGAAAATGCAGGTCCCAATAATTTTGATGTTCTCAAGTGGTGATCCCGGAATCAAGAACAGTATCATTTGCTTGCGATTATGGCAAATGAGATTTTTGGAGTCCCAGCATCAACAGTTGCGATTGAACAAGCTTTCAGTGAATCCGGTTATATGTTGGACGAGTGGAGATCAAACTTGACACCAGATCATCTTGAAGCACAAATGATGTTGAATGATGAATAAAAAGCCGACTTAAAAGAGAAAGAGAACCGCTTGGATGATTTGATGGATGGCCTACTGATTCTAGTTGGCTGGAAGAGTGAAGCTGAAGGAGGAGAAGGAGGAGGAGGGAGCGAGAGCCAAACCGACTACGAATGGGACGACGACTTCGACTTCTAGACTCGACAAGGAGAAAAGGTAAAATGAATTACGAGGGCTTTGATTCCAAGGTAAAGGATATGTAGGCAGCTTCATTTGAAGTGCAAGTCCAAATTTCAATTATTTCTTTTCCCCCCAAATCAGTCAAATTGTTAATTGTAAATTGTAATTTAATGTTTAGTTGCAACTTGTAAGTTTGTAATTTCATAGTTTGATTTACAATTTGTAATTTTATAATGTCATATTATTTATCAAATAAATTTGTATTCTTGTAAGTTTGTAATTTCATAGTTTGATTTACAATTTGTAATTTTATAATGTCATATTATTTATCAAATAAACTTGTAATTTTATAATGTCATATTATTTATTAAATAAACTTGTATTCTTGTAAGTTTGTAATTTCATAGTTTGATTTACAATTTGTAATTTTATAATGTCGTATTATTTATCAAATA
This sequence comes from Perilla frutescens, assembly GCA_026008535.1. Lineage (NCBI taxonomy): Eukaryota > Viridiplantae > Streptophyta > Magnoliopsida > Lamiales > Lamiaceae > Perilla > Perilla frutescens. The sequence goes on along the minus strand of BRKX01000003.1, from coordinate 28,816,873 downwards.
AACTAGTATTCTTGTAAGATATAGATTATAATGTCATCATACAATAATATCAAATAAACTTGTGTTTGTCATACTTTTTAATTTTTAACTTGTAAATTTATAATTTAGTTAATTTAGTTAATTTATGTAAATTATAATGTGATAATGTTTAATGGTTCATAAGTTTGAATTTAAAGAAAAATAAAAAAAAGAAAAAAAAATCGGAAACTGGCGGTTACGGTTCCACCTTCATCGGACGGTGCGGTTCTAGTTTGTGCCGTCCAGAACCGCCTAACTGACGGTTTGTAATTGGAACCGGCACAAATCGAAACCGTGGACATCTCTACTTGGTTCTGAGCTATAATATTTCCGTGTTGGACGCTTGGATTCTGGACTGTTGACTTGGGATATTGTTGTTTCTCGATCAAGCTAAAAATTAGGGTTCGATGGGGAATGAATTATTTTTTTATTAATTTTGCTGCTCAACCTTGAATAAATTTTAATCCTTTGAATTCAATTGTAAAGAAATTAAATATGAACTGAATCATTTTCCGGATGATTGAGTTTTTCGGATGATTAAATAGTAATTGTTAGTGTTGATACCGATTGGTAGTGTATCATAGATTTAGGGATATTTGTTTAAATCGTGTATTTGGAGTTTTTGTCTTTCTTGCAGGATAAAATCTGTTGAGAGAAAATAGGAGCATGTGGGATCTGACCAAGTCCAAAGATCTGCTGAAGCCACGGTTGTTCCGGAAGTTGCGCCGGAAATGTAGGAGTGGAGATCATGGAGATCATGGCTTAGTGGATCGGTTTCTTTGAGTGGGGATCAAGCAACGAGCTATGTATATATAGGGTTCAGATAGTTAGTGTTAGATACGAGTTTTTATATAGAGCTTTTCAGATATTGTAAAGTTTTGAGTCCTCGTATTTATCCATTTCTACTAGATATAGTTAAGACAACTTTAGTCCCAACCTTCTGTGAAGGAAGAGATAAAGTGTCTTAATATTTAGTGAGAGTTTATCTGGTAGTGTTTTTGTAATTCACATATTTTATATAGTGAAGATTTCGCCCTGAGGCACTTCGCGAGATTATAGAAATATAATCTCGTGAAAATTCCAATCCATTATTTCTGTTTTAAATTTCCGCTGCGTATGCAAAGTTGTCTCAACTTTATACACAACTTTGTACACAACTCTTTCAGAACCGAGAGTTCGGTTTCTTCAATTGGCATCGAGAGCAGACACTTGATACACTAAGTGGTAATCCTGTTTTCATAAGCGCAATGGATTGCACGAACCCGCTGTTCAACAAACCTCCCGTTCTAGATGGCATGAACTATTCCTTTTAGAAAGTTCGGATGAGATCATGCATCAAGTTGATTGATGCAAGAGCATGGAATGCGGTTCAAAAAGGATGGATACACCCCAAGACCGTGGATGCTGAAGGAGATACATGCCGTACACCACAGTCAGAATGGACCAGAGAGCAAAATGAAGAAGCCACCTTTAATGACAAGGCGCTCAACGCGATTCAATCCTCCCTAGACATTCAGATGTTCAAACTTATAAGGAATTGTGAGACGGCTAAGGAAGCTTGGGATATACTCCAGCAGCATTGTGAAGGTGATGTTGGAATTAAAGAATCAAGGCATCGGATTCTCACCACAAAGTTTGAAAACATGAAGATGGAGAATGATGAGTCCGTAGGAGACTACTGCAACAAACTACTGGAGATTGCCAACGAGTGCAATGATTTGGGTGATCCAATTACTAATAAGAGGTTAGTTTCAAAAACTTTGAGGACTCTAACTTCTCGTTTTGACATGAAAGTGGTTGCAATTGATACTGCTACAACTACTGGAGCTCTGGATTTCACCAAACTGATGAATGATCTAAAGACATTTGAGATGGAACTAAATGAAAAGGGTGGACAGAAGAAGAAGGGAATCGCCTTGACTGTCGGGACAACTTCTAAGACAACTTCGGCCTACGTTGAAGAAGAATATGAAGATCTTGAAGAAATCACTGAGAAGGATCCAGATTATGCTCTTCTCACCCGAAGAGTTAATTCTCTCATTCGAGCCAACAAAGGAAAACAACAAGTGGGAGGTAGAGAACAACGAAAGCCTCGAAATGATGCCTCCGGATCTTTGGTTCTTTATGACAGGCTTATCTCACCAGGAAAGGACCCAAAAATCATTAGGCGTGCTGCATCTGATCACTTCCGACCTAAGGAAGTGACGGACTTCTCTACAGTTCAATGCTATGAATGCAAGGGCTTCGGACACTTTGCCAACAAGTGTCCCAACACATTTCACAAACTGGGAAAGCATGTCAACTTTCTATCCCTTAGCAATAGTGAGCTTGACACCACAGGGATTTATGTAGAGGAGATTCCTAATGACCCACCAACTGAGCAGGCAGCCTTAACTGCAGTATGTGTTGATGAGGACAAGTCAAACTACACCGAAGTTGAGTTAACTTCAGATAGGTATGATGAGTCCTACTATAACACTCTTTTCTGTTTCAACACTGTTGTGTCCACTGCAGAAAATGAGGAAGAAGTCACGGAAGAGGAAACTCTGGAGTTACTAATAAAGATGCAGGAACTTTACAAGGAACTATACGTCAAATGGTCCAAACAGTGCAAAGTGGTGGATTCACTAACTGAGGAAATTTCTATGCAAAAGGCCTCACTACAAAAGCTGGAAGTCATGCTCACAAAGAAGGATGCTGAGTTGGACAACATGAGAATTAAACTCAATCGTGCTGATGAAACTTTTAAAAGACTCAACACGGGAACCTCAAAACTAGATGAAGTTCTGTCTCAAACTCAGATAACTTCACATGGCCTTGGGTATGATTTAAGTGCAAAACCAGCCTTCACGCAGATTTTGTCTACTCATGGCAAACCATTTGTGAAAGCCAAGGAAGTTCCCACAACTTCGTCAGCAAAGAAAAAACGTAGGAGGTACATTTGTCACTTCTATTTTCTTCCTGGACACATTAAGCCCTTCTGTCATAAGTTTTTGCAGGAACACCATAAGGAGATGCATCTGAAGAACCAAGCATCAAATCCTATCCTCTCAAACAAAGGTGACAAGTCCAAGAAACTGGTATGGAGACCCAAAGTTACGCCAGCAGTTGCCTGCCAAGTGGTCTTCACTGCATCGACAGATAATGACTCGACCACATGGTACTTTGATAGTGGATGCTCACGTCACATGACAGGCTCCAGATGTTATCTATCAAACTATCAAAGAATCAATGGCAGTGAAGTAACTTTTGGAGGAGGGTCAAATGGCAAGATTGTTGGACGAGGAACCTTGGACAGTCCTGGACTTCCAAAGCTGGCCAATGTATCACATGTTGAAGGGCTGATTGCAAATCTCATTAGCATTAGTCAACTATGTGATGACAACTTCAGTGTCATCTTTGATAAAGAAAGGTGCACTGTGATGGACAACAACGGAAATCATGTGATCTCAGGGGTAAGGTCTTTCAATAATATTTATGAGACTAGCAAAAACAGTTGTCTAAGTGCTCAGGTAAATGAAGTACAGCTTTGGCACCAAAAATTGGGACACACCAACTTCCGCAATATGAAGAATCTTCAAACACTAAATGCTGTTCTAGGAGTTCCCAAGTTGAACATTTCAAGTCCTAGCCTTTGTGGAGATTGTCAAAAAAGAAAACAAGACAAAGCGTCGCACCCAGTTGTGACAACTTCTGAGAGACCTTTCACAACTCAAAGCTGCTTCGAACTACTTCATATGGATCTTATGGGACCAGCTGAAGTTGAAAGTCTTGGAGGTAAATGGTATTCCTTTGTGATTGTAGATGATCTATCTAGGTATACTTGGGTAAAATTTTTTAGAAACAAGGGTGAAACATATGATTCCTTCTTGGAGCTGTATGCCATGATCAAAATTTTTTACCATGCTTGTGTCAAGAGACTAAGATCGGATCATGGGGGGGAGTTTGAGAATATTCAACTCCTCAACTTTTGCACGAAGGAAGGAATTCATCACGAGTACTCATCTCCAAAGACACCCCAGCAAAACGGTGTGGCCGAGCGAAAGAATAGAACCCTACAAGAGATGGCCACGGTGATGCTGCATTCAAAGAAGTTGGCTAAACGGTTTTGGGCTGAAGCTTTAAACACTGCATGTCATGTAAGCAACCGAGTGAACTTAAGAACCGGAACCACCATGACGTCATATGAGATTCTTAATGGTAAAAAACCCAACCTTAAATATCTGCATGTCTTTGGTTGTGTTTGTTACATTTTGAATGATAGGGACTATCTATACAAGTTTGACCCTAAAAGTGACAAAGGTGTGTTCATTAGTTACTCCCTCAACAGTCATGCTTACCGTGTGTATAACCTCAGGACCAAAACTATAATGGAGAGTGTGAATGTAAGGTTTGATGATTTGGCTAGTCTGTATACTCCTACTGATGATACTGACAGTGTTATTGAGATACAGGGAAGTACTGATGCCGCTGATGCAGAACAAGTTGACCCAGAAGTGGAGCCCACTTCAGTGACAAACAAGGATACACCCTCCGATGAGTCTGACTCGGATGCTAATCTTAATGATTCAGCAACCCCAGAAGTTATACAGAATAGTGTTCGTTGAGACCCTCCCAAGAGAATTCGCAAAGATCATCCAATCGACCAAGTCATTGGAGATGTTCACGAAGGGGTCCGAACTAGAGGTAACATAGTTGTCAACCACAATGAAATGGTAAGGATGGTGTGTTTGTCATGTGTCATCAATGAAGTTGGGACAATTGTGTTCCTGTCTTTGATTGAACCTAGGAATGTAAATGAAGCCTTAAAAGACGAGTTTTGGATTAGTGCAATGCAGGCCGAATTACTTGAATTTGTGAGAAACAAAGTCTGGACACTAGTGCCCAGACCTTCTGGAGTTAATGTTATCGGGACTAAGTGGATATTCAAAAATAAAACTGATGAGTTTGAAAACATCATTAGAAATAAGGTTCGCTTAGTTGCCCAAGGATACACTCAAGTAGAAGGCATAAACTATGATGAAACTTTTACTCCAGTTGCACGAATAGAGTCAATCAGGCTTTTGTTTGCTATTGCATGTTATCTTAACATCACTCACTCTTCACCAGATGGATGTTAAGGTAACTTTTCTCAATGGAATCTTGGAAGAGGAGGCATATGTGGAACAACCCAAAGGATTCGAAGATCCTTCAAAGCCCGATCATGTGTACAAACTACACAAGGCTTTATATGGACTAAAGCAAGCTCTTAGAGCTTAGTATAGTCGTTTGACCGAATTTTTGCTTGATTTTGGTTTTTACAGGGGACATGCGGATAGGACACTTTTTCTCAAAAAGGAAAACAACTTTCTAACCATAGCTCAAATTTATGTCGATGACATAGTGTTTGGGTCAACGAGTGAGAAAGCCTTGAAGGAATTTGTGGAAGCCATGTCAACCTCTTTCGAGATGAGCATGGTTGGGGAACTTAGCAACTTCCTCGACCTTCAAGTCAAGCAAAAAGACAATGGAGTGTTTGTCTCATAGACGAAATATACAAAGAACCTTGTGAAGAAGTTTGTTCTAGAAAGTGCAAAACACATGAGAACCCCCATGAGCACAACTAAGAAACTGTCGAAGGATGCAGTTGGGCCTGAAGTTGATCCAAAGTTGTACAGATCGATGATCGGAAGTCTTCTGTATCTGACTGCAAGCAGGCCAGATATAATGTACAGTGTTTGTGCATGTGCTCGATTCCAATCCTGTCCAAAGGAAGAACACCTGAAAGCGGTCAAGAGGATCATTCGATATGTTGCTGGCACTTGTGAACTGGGACTTTGGTTCACAAAGGACACAACTTCAGATCTTGTGGGATACAGTGATGCTGACTGGGCTGGAGAAACTGATGATCGAAGAAGCACAAGTGGAGGATGTTGTTACCTAGGCAACAATCTCATCTCATAGCACAGCAAAAAGCAAAACTGCATTTCTTTATCCATAGCGGAGTCGGAGTATGTAGCAGCTGGAAGTTGTGCAACACAACTGATTTGGTTGAAGTCAATGTTGGATGACTATGGTTTGGAGAGCAATCCTCTAGTGATGCTTTGCGACAATACAAGCGCAATCAACCTTGCAAAGAACCCCGTCCACCACTCAAAGTCAAAACACATCCACTTAAGGTATCACTTTATTAGAGATTTAGTCGAAAAGAAGTTATTAAAGTTGGAGTACATTAGTACAGATTCTCAACTGGCTGACATTTTCACAAAAGCTCTTAGCTATGAGAGATTCTCATCTTTGAGAAAATCTCTTGGCTTATGTTCTATATAAGTTCAAAAGTTGAATCAACTGTTGTCACAACTTTTGATATATCATAGTTGACTGTGAAGTTGAGCAGATTCGAGGATGTAAAAGCCTGTAAAAGGTGAAATCATGATCGTTCTTAAAAAACCATATAACTGGGTCAAAGACTTCAGATAAGTGGTTTTTATGAGACTCTCTTGGTTATACATCTATTCACCATTTGTTCTCTTCTTGAAAAGTCTTCTATGATGTGTCAAAAGTGTTCTGAATATTTCATCTTCTATGACAACAGTTGTTCAAAAATAAATAAATAAAAAATATATTTTGAAAGTCAGTTGAGTGAATCCGGAAGTATATCATACTCTATCTTTAATTTCATCTTTGACTATATCTTTAATTTATTGATCCCTATTTTTGTGGCGGGACGAATCTGTTTGTTAGTCTACACATTTAAAATTCCCGTCTCTATTCTTCTCCCCTAAGTCTGATAAAACCGATCATTGCTCCACTATTCACAAAACCCTTATTTTTTTCAACCTTTCATCTTCCAAAAGCTCTCGCTCTCTCTCTCTCCTGAACTTTCTCCAAAATGACGCCGGAAAAAATGAAGCAATTGGAAGAATTCATGGCGGACCCCGAAGCTTCCGCTTACCTCCGCCACCTCTCGACATTTCCGCCGCAACCATCCCCTCCCCGTTCTTTCGCACCCAATCATTTCCGTCTTCTATCACCGGACACCACCCCTCTTCTCCGACCCAGTATCTTGCTCTCGTCTTCATGAGGGAATGCACCGATGGAGATCTCTCTTGAGGTGGGAAGCTCGGAGATTCAGTCTCAACCGCTTCCTCTCCCGGCACCGACTTCAATGTCGCCGTCTGTCCTACCTCTGACGACCGAGCAGGCAATTATCGTTGCTCCAAGCGGCGTAGTGATGCCGTCGTTTGATTTTCCAGAGCTCGACACTCCAATTCTTGCCGAAGACCAAGAGGACCCAGTCCATCCATCTGAGGAAGCCGCTCAACAAGGCGGTAGTCCTATTCCCGTCCCGTTCTCCCCTGCCGAGGCGAAGCCACAGCCAGAGGTCACCCCATCTCCGACCCCTTCTCCTCCGATGAAGAAACCCTCCAAAACACCTAGGGTTCCTCCTGCTCGTCGTTCCAAGTGTATCTCTCGAACAAGCCGTCCCTCTCAGGCTCCCGAGGAACCGATCCACGTCGACAGTGATGTCGAGGGTGAGGATCAATTGTGCGCCTCCTCCGACGACTCTGCAGAGAAATTATCCTCTCACCAACTCTCCGAAGCCGAGGAGGACGAAGAGCTTGAAGAGGAGGTTGCTATCTCTCGGAAAGGGAAGAGGAAAATGCCTTCCTTGTCGCCGATGAAGTCGAAAGGCAAGACAGTCAAGAAAGTTAAAAGGGAAGCTTTTCAGACCGAGACCGACACCGATTCCGACTCTGAGCTTAAGGTAAATAAGGCTTTGAATGAATGCTTTTACAATGAGGCTGCTAAGAAGAATTGGGATAGCTTTAGGAATTAGGAAAAGGGAGTTCATTAATGATAGGGCAGTTGATTTGAAGGATTTTTCACAATATAATTTGCTTAATTTTCTGCGTAAAAGAAAAGTTTTTAGAAGTGTCACTTATGTGAAACCCTATGTTGCTGAGATTGTGAAGCAATTTTATTCCAATCTGCCTGTTGATTTTGTTAATCCCTCCTCCAAGATGTTTGGAAAAGTTTATGTCCGTGGCAAGATTTTCTCTTTCACTCCCTCTCGCATTAACAAATTTCTAGCTGCTCCAAATGTTATTGAGTCTGATGTTGAGATTGATGAGGAGCTAGAGGTTGAGATGGAAAATGTGCTTACGGGTGGCCATGCAGATGTGTGGACAGTGAACAAAAGGCCTAACCGCATAGCTTCGGTTCTCACTTCTCTTTTTGCAACTTTGCACAAGATTTCTGTGTTAAATTGGATCCCTACATCCAATACCACAGTTGTGCCGTTTGAGCATGTGTGCCTACTCTACAAAGTATTCGAGGAAGAGAAGTTTAACTTGGGCACTCACATTTTTAATGCTGTTGCTGAAGTTGCTGTGGCAAAGTCCACCAAAAAGTTGATCGTACCTTCTCTCATCTATAGCATGCTTGTTGAGCAAGGGTTGAAGCCGAAGAAGAAAGATGTTCTCACATCCAAGCTCCCTCTCCAAACTGTGCAATCTGCCTTCTTGAGTGAGAAGAGGCACAGAGACCTCCCATGGGTTGATAGATCAAATGAAGAGGATCCCTCGGCCGAGTTAATGTGTTCTCTACCTGTCTTTGTTTTGCAGGAGCAAATAACCTTCTTCTCCTCGCAGATTGCTATCGTTGAAGGGAAACGAAGGATATTTCAACGACTTCTTTCTTCCCAAAAAAGGGGAGAAGGCCCTAGCCGTCGCCACGGACCAAGTGATGAGGAAGATGAAGATGAGGAGTGAGGGGGAGAAGCATGAAGAAGAAAGAAGACTGCAGTGTGTTGCAGTATTTTGTGATGTTGTTGGATGAAACAAAAACAACTATTTTATTTGCTGCACATCTTTATGAACAACTTTTATTTTTTGCCTAACTCTTATATATTTTGATTACATGCAGATATGTATGCATTTGCTGTGAATATATTATGGTTATGGTTATTTTATGTGTTGTGATGATATTGTGTAGATTCTGTTTTTGTTACAGTCTTGGTAACAGAGGGAGTAACTGTTTAGCTAACATTTCTCTAATCTTTTCATGGTTGTTGTGATTTGATTTGCTTCAGGGGGAGTAATTGTAACTCTTGTTTTTTGTTTGGTTTTGGGAAGAAAGCCAAAAAAGGGGGAGATTGTTGATACCGATTGGTAGTGTATCATAGATTTAGGGATATTTGTTTAAATCGTGTATTTGGAGTTTTTGTCTTTCTTGCAGGATAAAATCTGTTGAGAGAAAATAGGAGCATGTGGGATCTGACCAAGTCTAAAGATCTGCTGAAGCCACGGTTGTTCCGGAAGTTGCGCCGGAAATGTAGGAGTGGAGATCATGGAGATCATGGCTTAGTGGATCGGTTGCTTTGAGTGGGGATCAAGCAACGAGCTATGTATATATAGGGTTCAGATAGTTAGTGTTAGATATGAGTTTTTATATAGAGCTTTTCAGATATTGTAAAGTTTTGAGTCCTCGTATTTATCCGTTTCTACTAGATATAGTTAAGACAACTTTAGTCCCAACCTTCTGTGAAGGAAGAGATAAAGTGTCTTAATATTTAGTGAGAATTTATCTGGTAGTGTTTTTGTAATTCACATATTTTATATAGTGAAGATTTCGCCCTGAGGCACTTCGCAAGATTATAGAAATATAATCTCGTGAAAATTCCAATCCATTGTTTCTGTTTTAAATTTCCGCTGCGTATGCAAAATTGTCTTAACTTTATACACAACTTTGTACACAACTCTTTCAGAACCGAGAGTTCGGTTTCTTCAGTTAGGGCTGGTTTTTTTATGTTTTTTCACTATACTTTTAATTGACATGCCGTAATCATCCAACAGACGGAACATTAGATGAAAGATCGATTTGGAATAGAGGATCCCTTCCGATTTAATGTGGTGTATAAGAAAAGGTGCAAAAACTTAAAAATTTTCGTAATATGTAAAGTAAAAGTGGTGTGAATAGAAAAAATAACAGTGACTTAGAATCACCCTTAATCTTATCTGATCACGTGGTAGCTGTGTCACATTTGATCAAATAAGGAAAATTATATTTCTTTTATTTTGTAGCTTTTATGATCCAAATTAGTGATAAATAGAAAATTCCAGCAACATCGCCGCTACTGTTTTATTCTCGTTCTCCTCCAAAACATAAATTATGCATCATCCCACCCAATAAGGCCATACAACAAATTTTCCATCATCCAATACATTTCAATTTTGTACTTAATTTTAGTATCACTTTTGCGTAGTCTTGTAAATAATATACTTAAGGGACCGTTTCATGTGTGCTATCAATTCTCTAGGGTAATTGCAAAAATATTTACCAACTTTTTGTAATTTGAACACGAAATTCGAAACGTTAAAATAATGATCCAACTATTTAATTTGTAGCAAAAAAAAACTCGCACCCTCAATACTTTTCAATAACTGAAAAACCGTTGTGGCAAAGGTTTTTTTTTTTTTTTTTTTTTTTTGTACAAGCCCGAAGTCCAGATCGAGGACCATGTCCACATGAAAAATAAGTCATGCCATATAGATTTTCGATTTATCAGAAAATATTGGGTGTGTATTTTGATACAAATAAAAAATTAACTTTGATCTTTATTGTAACGTTTCATGACTCAATTACAATTTTTGTCAAAAGTAATGACTTATATACATAATTGACATTTTATACGTTTTAGGAACATGCCTTTTTATATAATTGACATTTTATACAAGCAATACAATTATAAATGTGTCATTAAATATGAATTTGAATTCCATCTGTTGAACGGCTTTTTAATTAATGATTAAGTTGGTTTCCTCAACAAAAATAAAAATGAAAATGGAACTGTAAAACAATCTCAACAAAATAGGAGTGTCACCACTTAAATAAAATATGGTACTTTTATTTACACTACGAAATGTGTTCTTTGCATCATAAATTTCTTTTTTTTAAAAAAAAAATGTTGAAATTAAATAATTTTATAATTACTTAAATACTCTTTAAATTTTTGAAAATTATTTGTGTTTGAAAATCTAACACTCGTTTAAAAATCAGGTTCTGAACCTGCTGAAGGAGGTTCAGAAATTAGCTTTTGACTAATGTTGGAGATTTTTGAAAATCAATTGTGTTCGATAAACCTAACACTCATTTGAAAACTAGTTTCCAAACAAATGTTAGGTTTTCGAATATAATTGATTTTGTTTGTGTTAGATTTTTTAGAGTGAATGGTCAATAAGTCATATTGTGTGGTGTGAAGTGTAGAACGTGGGTGAAGTGCAAAGAGCGAAATTTGTAGTCTAACAGAAACACGATAAGATAGTACTTATCAAAAGGGGAAACATGCAAATAGTCCCATCGACTATTATGTGGGAAGCCAATTGCCCATTCCTTGATTATTTGGCTGAAATAACCCACTTTTTGTTAAAAGTTGGGCCATGTAGACCTTTATTGGATGGAAAAATTAAATGGAAAAATTAAATGTATAAAAAAGCGCATACTAGCACACATATTTCTGCACACTTAGATCTTTTCACATTGCAATATACTTTTTGTTCACACTAACACAAAAAATATCATATAGTTCTACACATTAGATATAAGACAACATAAATCAAATAACAGGTCCAAAAATTATGTCGAACATTTATTTATACATCCCTTTGGTATAATTTTTTTATGTATATATTTTCTGATATTATTTACTCAAGCTCATAAGCATTGAAATTATGTATTTATATTTATAAATAATTTATATCTGTGCATCCCAAAAAAAAAAAAACACCAGTTTAATTTACATGGAATTCTCGTTAATACAATAAGACATACATCGGAAATAAAATTATATCAATACATTACCGAAAAAAGTATAATTTTATTTATAAAAAATTGAATAAAGTTAAATTTGAAAACTATATAATAAAATTAATATTTAGCAATGTGTAGAACTATATAATATTTTTTACGTGATGGTGTGAATAAAAAGTATATTACTATGCGAAAAGATCTAAGTATATGTGGAAAAATGTGTGTTTGCTGGCATCGTAAATTTTTCTATCCAATAAAAAAATTTGCATGTCCAACTTATAACATAGAGGACTATTTGAATCAAATAATTGAATAATTGACAATAAACTCACCACGTAATAATGGAAGGGCTGGTATCAAAATAAGGGTCATAAGAAACACAGAGAAGTGGGGAAAGTAAAGTAGCAATTATTTAAGTCCCTCCACAGGAATCTCAAAGCTTAAAAAGATCACCATTTATCACTTAGGCCCTGTTTAATTGACAAGGAATCTGACTTGAAAAGTAATCTGATTCCCTATTTTAATATTATTGTGTTTGGTTCATTTTTTTTATGTAATATAGAAAGGAATTACATTCCTCAAAATGAGAAAAATTGTGCAACTTTTCTAGATTGTGAATACCTACTCCAAGTAGGTATTCATTTTCCTTATTTTTGGGAATCTGGTGATAAATAATTTCATTGTTCGATTTCTTCATTTATTATTATTATTTATTTTTTATAAATTATTATTATGTTTGGATTCATTTTTTTTAACTAAAAAAAATAAGAAAAAATAGTTTTTTTTTTAAATTGAAAAAAATAAGATTTATTATTATCTTTTTTATTATTAATACTAAGTTTGGATTAAAAAATTTCAATAAAAAAAAGAGTAAAATAAATAAAATAGAAAAAATAGAAAATTTTATAAATGAAAAAAAAAGAAATTAAAAAATGTGATACTTTTTTTATTGAAGAAATTACGACCAAAATTCGACTATTTTATCAATAATTTTTTTGGCATTTCTATAAAAATTCCAATAATATCATTTTTGAAACAACATTGCGGACTAAACGACGACCATACCATTGTTAATATAGATAATTTTGACTTTCAATTGAATAAAAAAAATTATATAGATAATTTTGATTTTCAATTCAATAAGAAAAATATTTGGATCACCAATACAATATTTACCTTAATTGATTATTTTTTTAGTCATATCAATTTATTTAAATTGAAATAATATGTTGCATTCAATATCTATAGTCCTAATGCAAATTGAAGAATTACACATTATATGGTTCGTAATTTAAAATTATAAATATTGGTGGTATGAAATAAGATACAATATATATTTTAGATATTTAATTATATACTCTTGTTTAAATTTAATCCAATAATAAAAAGAGAATCATTACAATAATTTTCTTTTTGTGTTTCAAACATAGAATAAAGATTCTTTTAGTAATCATTTTCCTCAGAATCACATTCACAGAAATCATATTCCCAAAAAACTTTACTTTCCTACCAACCAAACGAGCCCTTAGATTTTATATCATCATCGACTCGTTGTTTCTTTTCCATAACATCTTTACGAGAAAGGAAAGAAGAAAGAGGGATTAAAATGAAGGATTATGCAGGATTGCTGATAGCAACAGCAGTCTTCGTATTGCTATCGCCGGGACTACTGATCCAGCTTCCAGGAAAAGAGAAGCCCGTCGATTTTCTTAACATGAAAACCAGCATCGCATCGATGTTGCTTCACACTCTTATCATTCTCTTCCTCCTCATTCTTAATGTGCGTCTCTACGCCTAGGATTTTCGGATAAAATGCGTCAAATCCACTAAATGTTATCCTTATCGTTATTTTGTTTTTATTTTTATCGTGGGGATTGTTTTTATTACTCTTGTACCGGATTATCCCTTTAGAATTTGTAGTTGGCCAACTGTTTTTGCTTTTTTTTTTAGAGGTGAGGGTGATATCTTGCTTTTGTTTGTGGCAATCATTCAACTGGTATTTATTTAGTGAGGTTTATAGCAGAGCCGATTTATAATGGAATTCAATCCAGAAACGAAATAAAATACGCATAAAGCGATATCTCAGTTCTCAAATTAGAACATACAAAACTTAGAGAGAGAGAGAGAGAGAATGATAACAAAACTGAGATTCACCCAAAAAGGAGCAGCGACACTTTCTAATGAATACTCAAACCATATAAAAACAGAATGATAACAAAACAAGTCAGAGAATGCCTCAATATGCAAAATATTGCCAAAGGGAAATTGAGATGTAGGTACTTCACAAATTCATTACGGCAGATTCTAAACAGGATTTAGTCTTAGACTGCAGTCCATCCAAACAAATTCATGATCCCATCGCAATTGGGACTTAGTCTGATATTGTTCACAATAACCAACAATATGAACGAGCAAAGAGATGATGAATCTAAATATTGTTTTGAGTCTTTAGTGAGTATGAAGATCGGACCATTGCATCCGGATCATATTTGAATTCCAGCAATCCAAATCATGCATAATTCAAGCGGAAAATGTCATTGGACACGTAGAAGCTTCCTTGCGGCGTTGGCATCAATTGGAACATCTGTTGGAGATGAGCGCAATATACAATGTTTATCATCATGAAGAAATATTGAAATTAGTTGCTATTATGCGAATGACAAGAGGAGAACAAAACAACTTTCATCCCCATTCATAAGCAACAATACAATCAATGTAAACCAGAAAACTACCACAGTAAAGTTCCACTGTCATATAGTTGAACCTTATTCTAACCCCCTCTCTCCACAGCCAACTCCAAATGAGGTAAGCAAAAATATGCATCTTTCAGGAAGGTAAGCAAAAATATGCATCTTTCAGGAAGGTAAGCTACTAAAGCTTCATCCTGGTCACTTCTGTATATAAGCAGATTTTCAGCTAAAACCAAACTACAATTAACAATAGAATCTCTCTCCCAAGTCCCAACAGACACAGCAATTTATCTAGACTTAACCCAAATCAAGGTCTTGAATCATATATTTGTGAAAATTATGATGGGGTTTCCAAATGCAGAAATTCATGGAACATTTATGGCAACAACTTGAAATCTTGAACGAACTTTTGATAAGTTTAGCCGGCACAAATACGCACATTTTAACTAAGTTTCTTGAATGTATGCATCAAATGTGAGTTTCTCGAGTGTACAAACCATATGTCTAAACAAGTCTATTAACAGCAATTTAAAGGAAATGCCTTCGATCACACACTACTAAAACAAAACATATACAATATTCAGAAATCACCCTTAAACCACATAAAATTCCAACGACAAACAAGATTGCAATCATTATATCTACGACGTCTACTTTCTAATTATGTAATACTACAAATTATTAGTAAGGTCTTAGCTCCACCTAGTCTACAGAATCGAATAGATGCAAATGTAGTAATGCATACACATAAACAGAAAACTCGAGATAGGTAGTTACATTTTTAGGCCACAATAATTATTAGCAGAAACTAAAAAACATTCCGCAATTGAATAACTAAAAGTGAACACCATATCGAATCAACCATGAGATCCTAATCAATCGGAGAAATTACAAACACACAGAAGGTGTTCGACGAAATACCTGACTGAACTTGAGGGCGTGCTGCTCGCCGGAGAGCTGGAGATTGCCGGAGACGAAAACGAGCACACCGCCAGCGGGGCCGGACGGCTGGCAGTCGACGGTGGTGATGTGATGCTTACACTGCTGGAAGGGCAATCCGGTGAGCTTGGTGACGATGTTGGAAGATCCCATGAATTTCTGGCCCTCAAAAGTCAACATGGATCCGTCTTGGTAGAGGGTCGCCAGCCCGGCCCGATTCGCATCGAAGGTTGTGTAGTAATGCTCCACGAAAGCCTTCGCCACTGCGTCTGGATCCATTCTACCGCCGCCTCTTTCCCTCTTCTCTAAATTTTTCGATTTGGATCAACTCTTATATACACGCATATTATTTTATCCGATTTTTATCAATACAGGGCTCCAAATGTAATTCACCTACATAAAAATTATCAATTTAACCCTCGACTTCGAGTCATTCAAATGTAAGAATCTAAGGCTTAAAAAAGAAAAACAATAAAATTACTAGTCTAATAAATGACTTTATGAAATTTGTTATTTTTTTTTTTCGGTAAAGAGTTAATTAAAAAGTTAGTTATTTATCATTTTAATCACAACGTTTGATCTAATTATAATTTGAACGCTACTTTTAAAATGTTATAATAATAATTATATGTCCATTTTGTTCGTGCTATCTTTTTTATAATTTAGGCTAACATTTTTTTTCACAAATACTTGCATGTACTACAGCACTAGTTGTAAATGAGTCTTATTTCAAACGGACATGTCAAATTTGCGGGTTAACCCGTAAAAGCAGTATCAATTGTAACACTAAACAAAATTACTTAAAATTCAAAAAGTATCAAATGTAACCTTAAAAAGTTATCTTATACGAGTTTATTTAGTTCAAATTGTGATTTTTCAATTCCAATTAAGGTTTAGTGTTTAGAAGTTTAAGATTTTTTTAGGTGTTTATTTTGTGTTTTTAGGGTTTATTAATCTTAATTAAATGTTATATATAAGTTGCAATGCACGAGCTCACGCATTAGCGCCGGACGAGTGCATTGCGCGAGTCATCATATTTCAAAAAAAATAAATTAATTCACTTTTATTTTATGGTTTACTAATTCCATTTTGAGGCATATATTTATTTCAAAATTAGGTTTTTTATTTTCAATTACCATTTTATATTTGTTTCAAAAAACTTAAATTAATTATCGAGCGCAATGCACGATCTCAAGCGTTAACGTCGGGTGAGTGTGTTGTACGAGTTTCCGGATTTCAAAAAAATTAAATTACTTCACTTTTATTTTAGAGTTTATTAATTTCATTTTAGGGTATAAATTTATATTTATTTCAAACAAATTAAATCAATTTACTTTAATTTTAGGTTTACTAAATTTATTTTAAGGTATATAATTTTTGGGAAAAAAATATATAAAAAAAATTTCCCTAGAAAAAAAAAGACGGGTGTGTGGGCCGTGCATACATGTGTAAATAACACCTTATGCACACAAGTGTTCCTTTTTTTCTTTGTTCTTTTTATACGTTGAAGAAGGGAAACAATGGATTTCAAAAGGCCGATACCATCTTTTATGAGTAGAGATCATCTAGTCCTAACTTTATGTGCTAATCGCGTGCGAATATTAAAATTATATATTGATAATAATGTTTTTTTTATAAAAATAAAATTTATTATATTAAGTAATTATAATTAATATTTATGGTTAAAAATTAAAATTTTAAAAAATTATATGTCCTTTGGAATAATCAACCAACCCCAAAAATCAATTATATTAACTAAAAAAATGAAAAATAATTATAAAAACTAATTGGATGGTATGTAAATTATTCTAAAGAAAAAAAAATTAAGATTTAATACACAGTTAACACACGTGTAAGCTAGGAGTAGAGGATTGGGATCTTTTATACACAGTCTCCACAATTTAGTTGAGTTGCGCATATAGCATGTCCACAGTAATATGGAAAGCGAGGCACAAAACCTCTGCAACTCTAAATAAAATTCTCCCTAGCGGGAACGTTCACATTCCGCATCCCATTTGCAAACACAACCCAGAAAAGAATCCATAAATATTGGGCTTATATTATTAGTGTTGTAATTGGGCTTTAGTTTTTATATTTGGGCTTGTATTCAAAGTGTATATATTCTTGCTGAATAGATGAATAAAGTAAGACATTCTATTCTATCATGGTATCAACGAGCCACGGCGGCTAGGGCACGTCTGTTCTGATAAAAAAAAATTTCTCCCTTCACCATGGCTAGCGGTGAGGACGAATCGAACAAAAACAAGATTGAGGCTACCAAGGTAACAAAGATTGATTTTACCTCTCCGTATTACCTTGGTTCTAATGATAGTCCTGGTAATACAATTACGACTGTGGTTTTTCGTGGGGATAATTATGAGGAATGGTCGAGATCAATTCGGCTTTCTCTATTGGCTAGCAGAAAATTTGGATTTCTTGATGGTTCAATTAAGAAGCCTACAGATAATGCTCAATTAATCGATTGGCATTGTGTTCAGGCTATGCTCGTGCAATGGATTATGCACACTCTTGACAAATCGGTGAAGCAGACGATCCCTTATTTTGAGGAGGCGAAACCTCTGTGGGATATGCTGAGGGATAGGTTCAGCATCGGGAATGGGCCGAGGATTCAACAGCTTAAAAGTGCTTTGGCAGAATGTCGACAATCCAAAACTATGTCTGTGGTTGAATATTTTGGCCAGTTACAAATTCTTTGGGATGAGTTGGGAACATATGAACCTATTCCGGCTTGTCGATGTGGTGGTTGCACGTGTGGTGGCTGTAGCTGCAATATTCCGAAACAACTTCAAAAACGAGTCGACGAAGAACAATTTCATCAATTTCTCTATGGGATTAATGCAGAACTTTATGGCAATGTTCGATCAAATTTATTGTCACAGGATCCATTTCCTTCTCTTGCCCGTGCCTATCAAACGCTTCTTCAAGAGGAACGGCTCCGTAACTCTACTCGTGCGACCCCAGAGAGGGATGAAGTTATGGCACTTGCGGTTAAATCTCACTCAAACAACCGAGGTCTGCTACGTTCTGATAGCCGAGATAAATCTGAACTGATTTGCTCATATTGTCATCGTACCAGGCATGATGAGGCAAACTGTTTTGCTAAGAATGGATTCCCTGATTGGTGGGGGGATCGACCTCGTGCCAGTCGCGGGTCTGGAAAGGGCCGCAGTGGAGTATCTATTGATTCTTCTACTAATTCGGGAAGAGGAAAGATCAGTGACGTTAGGGTCACCGGAGGAAAAGCTACTGAAGTTCGTGCAACGCTGGCTGGGAATAGTGCACCAGGTGGTGTAATATCATCCTTCTCATCTTCAAGTGCTACTAATGAAGCAGTTCTGCCAAGTATAACGAATGCACAGTGGCAGCAACTTTTGGATATGTTGGGTAATGTCAATCTCAAACCGAATGATGATCGTTTAGCCGATAAGTTATCTGCTATTTCTGCATGGATTATAGACTCCGGAGCCTCAAATCATGTTACTGGAAGCTTAGATTTGTTGTCTCATGTTACAACTGTGTCAGAGTGCCCTGTAGGCCTCCCCGATGGAAGAAAAATGTGTGCATCAAAATGTGGGAGGGTGTACCTTGCGCCTGGAATTGTTCTTAAAAATGTTTTATATGTTCCCCAGTTAAAATGCAACTTAATTTCTATCACTCAACTTATTGATGATATAAATTGCATTGTACAATTCACAAAAAGTTTGTACATTATACAGGACCAAAGTTTGAGGACCCTGATTGGAGCAGGTGAACAAAGGGATGGACTCTACTACTTTCGTGCGATACCAAAGCTTCAAGCTTTTTTTGTGGATGGCGTGTCGTCTCCAGAGATATGGCACCAAAGATTGGGGCATCCTTCTGATAGAGTAGTACAGTCTCTTCCTATTGTTACTAAAAGTAGTGGAACATCGGTTAAGGCATGTGATGTGTGTCATCAGGCTAAACAGACTCGAGACAAGTTTCCTATTAGTGACTCTAAGGCAACCAAAGTTTTTGAATTAATCCATTGTGATTTATGGGGGCCGTATTCTACACACTCTTCTTGTGGTGCTAAGTTTTTTTTGACTATTGTGGATGATTTTTCAAGAGCTGTATGGGTATTTTTGTTGCTTGATAAAACTGAGGTGTATAAGATGTTCTTATCCTTTTTTGCTATGATTGAGAGACAGTTTGATGCTAAAGTGCAAGTTGTCAGGAGTGACAACGGCACAGAATTTAATTGCTTAAAGGATTATTTTGTTCAAAATGGAATATTATTTCAAACTTCATGTGTTGGTACTCCTCAGCAAAATGGCAGAGTAGAACGAAAACATCGTCACATTTTAAATGTGGCAAGAGCATTGAGATTTCAAGGAAATTTGCCAATTGATTTTTGGGGAGAGTGTATTTTAGGGGCAGGTTATCTCATTAATAGAACTCCTTCTGCCATTTTGGATTATAAATCCCCTTATGAGGTCTTGTTTGGCAAACCCCCTTCTTATGATAACTTGCGTGTTTTTGGGTCATTGTGTTATGCTCATAATCAGAAGGCTAAGTACAACAAATTTGATAGCAGAAGTCGTAAGTGTGTGTTTGTGGGTTATCCATATGCAAAGAAGGGTTGGAAATTATATGACCTTGAAACGGGTGATTTTTTTGTTTCTCGGGATGTGAAATTCTATGAGAATGAATTTCCTTATGTTGTTGTGTCAGATGATGTGGCTGCAAATCCACAGTTGTCTCTGCCATCAGATGATGATCTTGCCTATGAATATTTTTCTCCGGATACAAATGATCATGTGGTACAGGTTGACAATGGTGTTACTGGCTTAGTTGTGGAGACGAGTGGTGATACTATTGGACCGACAAATGGTGTTGTTGAGATGGGGCGTGGGAAGCGTCAGAAAATTCCTTCAGTGAAGCTTCGTGATTATGTTACTAATACAATACGAAAGTTGAGTCCAACTCTCCCTCATTGTTCACCTGCACCATCTAACTCCTTAGGTATGCTTTATCCTATAGCACATTTTGTGAATTGTGATCGTTTTTCTATGGGACACAAGAATTTTCTTGCAGCCGTTACAACAAGTACTGAACCACAGTCTTATAATGAGGCAGTGAAGGATCCTGGATGGAGAGAGGCAATGCACAAAGAAATTCAGGCTTTAGAAAATAATGGCACTTGGACTATGGAGACTCTACCCCCCGGGAAGCGGGCTCTAGGTAGCAGATGGGTTTACAAGGTAAAGTACCATTCTGACGGCAGTATTGAGCGACTCAAAGCTCGTTTGGTGGTGTTTGGCAATCATCAGGTTGCTGGGATTGATTATACTGATACTTTTGCACCGGTTGCAAAGATGGTTACAGTCCGTGTTTTTCTAACCGTAGCTGCAGCAAAGAATTGGGAATTGCATCAGATGGATGTTCACAATGCTTTTCTGCATGGAGACCTATCTGAGGAGGTGTATATGAAATTACCTCCCGATTTTCAGAATCATAAACCGAATCAGGTGTGTCGTCTTCGTAAGTCGTTGTATGGGCTGAATACTCCACCGAATCAGGTGTCCCGACTACGTAAATCATTGTATGGACTGAAGCAGGCTCCTCGTTGTTGGTTTGCAAAGTTAACTACCTCCTTGACGAAATATGGCTTCCGACAGTCATACTCTGACTATTCACTGTTCACTTTGTATCGAGGAAATGTACAACTTAATGTTCTTGTGTACGTGGATGATCTTATTATTTCTGGGAATGATTCCGCTGCTCTGACTACCTTTAAGGAATACTTGTGTTCATGCTTCCATATGAAGGATCTTGGTGTATTGAAATATTTTCTTGGGATTGAGGTTGCCCGTAACAAAGATGGCATTTTTTTGTGTCAAAGAAAATATACTCTCGATATCATTTCTGAAGCAGGGTTACTTGGGGCTAAGTCTGCAAGCTTTCCCATGGAACAAAATCATCAGTTAGCACGTTCTACTAGTCCTCTGTTGCAAAATATAGAGAAGTATCGACGGTTGGTGGGTCGTCTGATATACCTTGCATTTACTCGGCCAGATTTAGCTTATGCAGTTCATACTCTCTCACAGTTCCTGCATGCACCGCGTCGTGACCATTGGGATGCGGCATTGCGAGTGGTCCGTTACTTGAAAGGATGCCCCGGTCAAGGTATTCTTCTTCATTCTGATTGTGATTTGCATTTATCTGGTTGGTGTGATTCAGATTGTGATTTGCATTTATCTGGTTGGTGTGATTCAGATTGGGCAGGTTGTCCTCTTACTCGACGCTCCATTTCTGGATGGCTTGTTTTTCTTGGTACCTCTCCTATCTCTTGGAAAACAAAAAAGCAAGAAACTGTCTCTCGATCGTCTGCAGAGGCAGAGTATCGCTCTATGGCAACCGCGACTTGTGAACTTAAATGGCTCAAGGGATTACTTGATAGTCTTGGGGTACACCATCCTGATCCTATGGACCTGTATTGTGATAGTCAGTCTGCTTTGTATCTTGCGAAGAATCCAGTTTTTCATGAGCGCACGAAACACATTGAGGTTGATTGTCATTTCTTACGTGATGCTTTGCAGGATGGTACTATACGCTCTTCTTATGTTCCTACAAATAGGCAACTAGCGGATATTTTTACTAAGGCTTTGGACAGACGTCAATTTGAGTTCCTCCTTCGCAAGTTGGGCATTTGTGATTTACATGCGCCAACTTGAGGGGGGTATTGGGCTTATATTATTAGTGTTGTAATTGGGCTTTAGTTTTTATATTTGGGCTTGTATTCAAAGTGTATATATTCTTGCTGAATAGACGAATAAAGTAAGACATTCTATTCTATCAATAAATCTTGGGAGAAATCAAAGATGGGGTGTCTCAACGAGCGGCTCTCTTCAATCTTGAATAACACAGATGACTGGTTTTCGTGGCGGCAATGTGTATACAATCGTGCGCTCGATGAAGAGCTCATTAAACTACAATCAGAGGCAGACTGCAAGGTTAGGAGTGGCTAAGGGTTTAGGCGACAGTGTCGGATTCTTAGCGGGAACTTTGAGATTTTGCCGCAGTGGGCTGCTCTTCTCGTTGGCGCAATTCAGAATTTTGTTGGTTATGGTTGGGTTTGACTTGTCGTCACCGCCAGAACCCCCTCTTTTGATGTTATGGGCCGTGAGTATTGTGTTCCTTTTTAGCGATTACTATTTGATTATGTGATTGTCATGAATATTTGATCAGCTGAATTCAGTCTTATTTAGGACTGTAGTTCAAATTTTGCTCTGTTTCTTGAATTGTTTTCAATTGAGTGTTGAAAACAACTTTTATCTTTATAGCTTCCACAAGACTAATGTAATAATTAATCCAGGTCTTAGTTGGAAATTCGTTTGACATCAAACATCGTAAGTTCTTGCTCATTTGAAGCTTTTAATGCTTTTTCATCACCTCTCTGATATATATATATATATATATATATATATATATATATATATATATTACTTTGGAAGAGGGCAAAATATATTATGTTTTCAACTTTTCTTTTCAAAAAAACTCAAGAAAAAGGGATAAAATATGATACCGATTCGAAGTGGTTATGTAGTTTTCTCTTTTTTGTAACTTGGTCATTGTGATTCGATGATTCATTTTCTGTTAAAGATTATTTCCTTAAAATTTAAGCTATGTAGATGTGAGTATATGTACTTCCTTTGCAATGCTAAATCTGTTTAGTTTAGCCCTTATCATCAAAGGGGTTATGTTTCCCTCAATGCGCATCATGAATGTCAACTTTAGTTGCTTTAGAAGACCATCATTAATGTTGTAGGCCTTCTGAATAAGTGAACCGATCACTTTTATATGCAGATGTGCGTTCTTACATATATTGGAACAAATGGTGAGACCTACTTCAACACAATAGCTGTTGTCCGTTGTGTGCAAAACTTCCCTAAAAGCCGAGGCCCTATTGTGGGGATACTCAAAGATTTTGCAGGGTTGGGTGGCGCCATTTTGACTCAGATATTTGCAGTAATGCATTCTCCAGACCACACCTCATTGATATTTATGGTTGCAGTTGGACCAACAATGGTTGTCATTGCTCTAATGTTTATGACGAGGCCCGTTGGAGGTCACAAACAAATAAAGTCGTCTGATGGATTTAGTCTATGTTATCTATTGCATATGCCTCGTTTTGGCTTCTTAAATCATGCTTGTGGAAGATATAGTTGGTCTTAGTTGCACTGTTATAATGTTACTTCAATATTCACAGTGATTTTATTTGTCATTTTACTCATTCCCATTGTCATCCCTATCACCTTGAGTTTCTTTGGGGAGCCAAGAATATCAGTTGAAGAGGCACTTCTACCTGATCCAAACACACAAGGGCCAAGAAGATCTGAAGATGATGCACATGATATCATATTTAGTGAGATTGAAGATGAAAAGCCAAGAGAAGTAGATATGCTTCCAGTCTCGGGGAGGCAAAATAGAATCACTGAACTTCAGGCAAAACTCGCCCAAGCAGCTGTAGACGGGGCAGTGAGAGTCAAGGAAAGAAGGCCACACAGAGGAGAGTACTCCACTTTGATGGAGGCATTTATAAAGGCAGACTTTTGGCTTATATTTTTCTGTCTTCTCTTAGGTTCGGTTTCTGGTTTGACTGTGATTGATAATTTGGGTCAAATGAGCCAGTCCTTGGGGTATGACAATACCCATGTATTCATTTCCATGATCAACATTTGGAACTTTTTATATGTGGTGGTTATTTCTCCGAGAAGATTGGCAGGTACGAATTGAGCTCATTTGTCTAAGATAAGGTTTCATTTTCATCATGAAGATATCTTCAGTTCTTTCTCACAATAATTTACCTTGTTATGGAACAGAGACTATTCAGATCCAAGGCTGATTGTGTTGGCTGCTGCTCAAGTAGTAATGACAATTTGACATTTCTTATTTGCCATGGGATGGTCGGAGGCATTGTACTTGGGAACTCTTCTTGTGGGGCTTGGCTACAAATCACACTAGGCGATTGTACCTGCAGCTGCCTCAGAGTTATTCGGGTTGAAAAAGTTAGGGCCTTTATACAATTTCCTCACTCTAGCAAATCCTGCAGCTTCTTTGGTTTTCTCGGGTGTCATTGCCAGCACAACAGGCAACATGGAGGCTGATAAACAAGCTCATGGGCACCATCAGGGTCAACACATACTATCTCTCTTCTTGATGATCCTTTGAAGTGTGAAGGTGCCATTTTCTTCTTTGTTACCTCCCTGATCATGTCTGGACTTTGCATTGTTGCAGTTGTTTTAAGCTTGATTCTTGTGCATCGAACAAAGCCAGTTTAAGCTCACCTCTATGGAAGATCTCTGAGGTGAGCTGTGGAATGCAGTGTCACCGAGGTTGATTATTTCCAGTGCCCGCTTTGTGCAAGATTGTGGATACTAGTTGTTACCTCGATGTTTGTATCTCTACGCCACGGCTGAGAAGTCGATGGAGTGTGATTAGATACTTTTCTCGAGTAGGATCAAGAAGCAATGTGGCATTGTGGTGATGGAATAGATACTCTCTTTGTGATTGTCTTCAGCAGTATCTATCTATATATGTATGTATGTATGTATGTATGTATGTATGTATGTATATAGTTTCTGTAGAGAACCATCTAGCAGCTGTGTAATATATATTTTGTTCAATGTTGTATCTTTATCTTATCTCTATATATGTATGTATATAGTTTCTGTAGAGAACCATCTAGCAGCTGTGTAATATATATTTTGTTCAATGTTGTATCTTTATATTATCTATTCTTATCAAAATCAGTTGGGAAAATTTTAAATGAAAATGCTTCCCTTATTATTGACTTTAATCTTAGTTCTTGAAGGAAGGGGGAGAAACAGAAGAACTATGAACAATAACAACAGCAATATATTTAACACAAAACAATTCAGATATATTGTAAGTATACACTTAATTCTTCTGTTTATACTACATGTTACTGCATGAAACTGTATCCTAGTTTCTTATTCATGATGATGCATCAACATGCAACAGTTGCACTCACATCCACACGAATCTGTAACAAATTTACACATTATTCTTTGTGAAGTAATCCTTTCATGAAACAATGTGTGAAATAATCTTATGAATTGAATGCAGAGCAATCCCTTCGTATCTCTCCTTGGCTTCCAGTTTTGACTCCCACCCTGCCTAGCTTGGTCATTGCAGTGATGAACGCCCCATTGAAATCACCGGGGTTTTGGGCGAAGTCCACGACAGTTTGTTGAGAAGCTGGATCAGTAAACAGCACCTGATCAGACGAAAACAGGCCTTTCCCTCCCACCAGATTCTGATAATAGACATTATCAAATGTTTGTGGAGTCACAGGATCCATGTTGATGGCTATTCGCGGGTCAACATTCTGAGGGCATTCTTGCATCAACTGCTGTGCATAGGCTGGGTCCAGAGTCGGGTCAACGGGGTTGGAAGGTGTGAAAGAGTATATCCTATTTGCAAAACGGCTGCAGTGGGAGAATCCTAGTGTGTGGCATCCTGAAAGAGCAACCATATCAGTCTGAGACAGATTATGCTTTGCGAACATGGTGTTGAGTTGGACCAGATTGAATTCAGGCTCAGGTAAGTTTCCAGCAACCCGAGAAGCTTCAGAAATAAGTCCATCGCGCCTTCCTAGTTCTACGTTGTATGCAGGACCTCCTGCCTGAATATCATTTGCAACACACATCATGAGTTTAAAAGGTTTCATTTTGTATAGAATTCCAGCACAAGACCAAGTGACGAGGTGATTGCTATTACCAGGAACACGACGTCTCTAGCAGCAATGGCTAGAATGTCTGCACATGATACTATACCAGGGCATTGAGCCTCTACTGCTTGTTTGGCCTTAACAACAGTGTCGAAGCCATCTCCTGCCAAGGAAAGATTGTCGGGAGCATCTTTTTCAGCATCGTTGATTGGTGAAGCGATCACAACAGAGGCATCACATCCCTGCAAGGCGAGGCAGAGGAAACAACGCGACACTTGTTAGATGAACACACAATGAATTCAGGTTAACCACAATATATATATATATATATATATATATATGATACTTGTTATGCTGTTTTGAAAATATTTGTTTCTTTCTGCCACAAATTTGAAGTCATTAATGTTTCTATACTAGGTAGTTCCCCACATCAACTCTGGCTACTCAACACGTAAACGAATAAAAAAGAACTAAATTGCTTCAAAAATTTCTTGATTAATTTATTGATAGTGATTACTGATTAGGCCAGTGTGTTACAACAGCCATGCTTATATGCTTATGCTGTCATCTATCAACCAAGAAGGCATGTGTTAAGCTTGAGCCCAAGATTAAAATCTCGATACTTTTTCCATATACGTTTGAAACGAATATTAGTATAGAAATAGAAGTTCTTGAATACATACCTCAACGAAGCAGTCATGGAAAAACAAACGAACAGTTGCTGGAATCGTGACGAATGTCTGGCTAATCTTTGTCGTTACAACTTGCCTCACAATATTCTCAACGTTTGGACATGATGATATGTAGAAATTCTCCCTCAGTTGCCCTTCTCCACTCCTCACAAGTATGCATATTATCAACACACACATGATATTACACCATGTCCCCATCTCTCTCTCTCTCTCTCTCTCTCTCTCTCTCTCTCTCTCTTTCCCTTTCTCTCTCCTTCTGTGTGTTGTGTGTGGCTTCTGAAGGTCCAAACTGAATATATACTGAATCAAACAGTTAGAATATAAGCAAATAGGATGATGACTTTATGCAAGAAAGTGTTTGTTATATGAGGTAGTTGTACTTGGTCTAAGGCTGTGGAGGCTTTACCTGAAAGTGATGCTATACTAATTATCTAGTGTGAAATAAAATTTTCTTTATTTTTTCCTTAAATATGACAACCTTTTATTACCACGAACGTGATTTGCTTTTACAATGTTGCTATATTGAAGTTTTCAACCCATGTTACTGGTTCACCTCTAGCAATCCTTGTCTGAAAATCATTTTCAAAGTATAGTTGATTTTCAACCGTTGATTTCGGTCGAGATACGAGAGCCACCGGATTGATGATCTTAATGGTGATTAGTATATCTATATATGGAACCTTCACCGACTCCATCAACTTTGAATATTGTCGATTCACATTAATATAGCTCATTTATCCAAGTCTTGAAACACTCTATCTTAATTATTATTTAGTTAACTAGCTTCAATAATTACACTACATACAAAATTTTATGTTTTGTTTAGGGTTAATTATATATATTTAATACCTCAACATCTGTAATTTATAACAATAACACCATATTGGAGAATACGTGAACACAAACGTGTGAAATTGAAAATAAATTATATAATGACATGAATTTTTTACTCTAAAAATTCCTAAATTGATTGTCGATCCAATTTTCAGTTATTGGAAAAACATACGGAGGGTAGAATTGCTAAATTCCTAAATTGATTTCAAAATAAAACGTTATGGTAAATGTTGTTATTCAATATAAATTGGGGTATTATTGTTATAACTAGCAAGCGTTGGAGTATTAAGTATAGTTAACCCTTTATTTTTATCAATACACTCTACGTACATATGCTACTGTGTGAATTGATTATCATGATCTAACATACAATATAAATAGCACGAGATCATTTGTTCTCAACCATATTTAAAGATCTTGCTTTATTTTCTCCGTCATGTTTTGATCTCGTATGAAATTGTACCGACATACGGGCGTCACTGAATCTCATGTGGATTGATGAATATAAAATTTAATGGTGAATATCGTAAAATCCTTTGTTTTCTACAATGTCCAAAGTCTTGCGCGTATTGATTTAATAAATATACATTAGAAAAATATGTGATAAAATGGAATAGGAGTGTTGTAATACTTTTTGTATACCAATTGGGAAATTAGTTTAAATTTGACTAGTGAAAATGACATGGTAACAAATCCCATCTACAACCTACTCAGCTTTCCACATAAGAATTTGTCTCTTGTTTTTGCTGATACGCCATTATTTCTTTGCCAACAATGTCAACCTTGAGCAATTATTTACTATTAAAAATGTTTTAGGCAATGTTTGATTACCTTTTGCTTATTTTTTTTTTCTCCAATAAAAATGCGTTGGTGTAGCCGTGTAGGCTCCTCCCAAAAAATTTAGCCCCACTCCAAAATCGACCTATATACTTTTTTATTTTAGTGCATCTATATATGCATCTGTCACCACCCTATTTATCTTACCAAAAGTATTTTATTTAACGCCTATTAAATATTTCTTTAACATATTTCCGTTTTTAACACATTAATATTTGATACAAGAAAAAAATAATAAATTAAGTTCAAGGAATCATCCCAATAAAAATTGAAGTGATTGACTTGTAAGCAAAGATTATCTCCCTCAGCTCATCTACAAACAAAGAATATTTGTTAACAAACATTGCCAATTTTTTTGTATTTAATTAAGGAGGCCCATTTACTGTGTGTTTCAACTTTCAGTTTATGTAATTGTTATACTCATCACACGTGTATATGTGAACAAATGTATTTAATGATATAGCTATATCGTATTTATTAGACAGTAAATTACGGTAAATACGATGTATTTATAAGGTCTAGGTTAAATTTAAGCACAATCACTGAACTGTATATTTTTTTATAATTCCAAAGAATCTAGTTTCTCCGGATGAAATTCTTTGTTCCCAAATCGAGTTACACACCTTCGATCAAATTTATTAATTTCTCTTATATTTTTTCAATTTTAATTTCTTGTATTTTAGTTCAATTTTACAATTGTTAATAAACTAAATTTAAAATTAAAAAAATAATAAATAATAAATCTTAATGATGATTATTAACTTAAAATTGATAATAAAATGCTAAAAAAAATAAATATAAACCATAATTAAGTACAATCAATCCAAATTAACAATTGTAAAATTAAACTAAAGCATATGAGATTGAAATCGTTATAAAAGATTTAACAAAACTAAACAAATAAATTTGGCAGGGAACATAAAATGTAACACCATTTGGAACAGATTATTTCATGGGAGTTTGTCCAACTATTTTTCTTTTATGATCCGCAGAAATTGAAATGATAAACATCAAAGGGAAATATTTAGCCAAACGAATGTTGTTAAAAATATTAATGTTATTAGGAACAAGTCAACTTTGATGATACTAGATAGTTGAGAAATCGATATCACACTTGATAATAATAATAATAATACTAATAATAATGATTAATCAATCTCCTTAAAAAAAAAACAGTAATCTCGCGAGATACATGAAAAAGTATAAATTGGTCATTTTCTATGAAATCTATTTATTTTTTCATTTACGTGGCTCTACTCGAAAGTTTAGATAATAACCTCCATAAAAAATCGCCAAAATTTAAAACCAAGTTTTCTTCGGGATGAGATCCTCTATTTCAGATTTGGTGTTTCAATCCGTATTCTACGATCGAATTCACAAATTAAATAATAGATATTACAAAAATAAAAATTAATTATAACATAATCGATCTAGTGATATCTATCAACAAAAGATTGAAATTTTAAAAATTATATATCATATTTTTAAAATAAACAACCATAATAATAATTTCTTTGAGAATTAAATACTAAAAAATAATTATAAACCCTAATTGGGTGGGGTGAACCCTAAAAATAACCATAAAATTAAACTAAAACATAATAAATTAAATTTGACGTAAAAATGAAAGAAAATTTCATAAATTTGATCATGGAATACGGATTGGAACACCAAATCTGGAATAGAGAATCTCATCCGATTTTCTTCTACCTTAAGGAACTAGTCTCTTATATTGTTTATTTAATAATTATATGTAAAATATTATTTTTAGCGGAATCATGTAATTATTATTCCACCCTCGATATTCTTTTTTTCCCCCAAATCTCTTGACAATCTTGGTCCAAAAATAGCTATCCACCAATCCTGCAAAATCAAGCAAAAGATTAGTACGAGATTAGTGCCATGTATAGGATTTATTTCCTTAGTTACTTTCTTACGTTCCTTTATGTACTCCGCTGAAATTAGATTCAATATACAAGAAACACAATTATTTAAAGCAATACGTTCTCGTTCTTTAATCATCCCAACTCATAATTCATAATTCTCATATCATGTTCAATCTACAATCTAACATGGTATCAAAGCAGTGTTGATCCTACAGGATCTTCATTGACTCTGCTTCATCATTTACCATGGCCGGAGACGACGACAACTCACTGAGCGCCCAGCCATCTCTGCCGGAGGCAGAGTTGCTGGCACAACAGCTAGCCAACCTTCTCCGACAAATTAACCCTCCACCCACCGAACCAAGATACACAGAATCAAACCAAACCCAAGCAGTTACAGTGAGCATCAAGCTCAACGAGTTTAATTATTCCTTATGGTCTAGGATGATGCACCTAGCCATAGGAGGAAGGGGGTGCCTCAATCACATCACCGGCCAACCCCCTTCCCCAGAACCCACAGATTCAGCATACCCGAAGTGGTACCAGAACGATCTCACCGTTATTTCGTGGATCATACAAAATATGGAACCCAATCTGGCCAGCAACTATGTTCAATTCAAATCTGCAGAAATACTATGGAAGGGGTTAGCCACGACCTACAGCGTAAAGAGAGACTCTGCCCAAATATTCGATTTAACAGTTCAAGCCAACAGCCTCAAACAAGGACAGGGAACCATTGAACAGTTCTACAGTACCCTACAACGAATTTGGGCCGAGATCGATGAAAATCAACCGAACCCTATGAAGTGTGAAACTGACATAGGTACTTACCGGCGTCTTCAATCAGAGATAAGG
The DNA here is from genome assembly GCA_026008535.1 of Perilla frutescens. Taxonomy (NCBI): domain Eukaryota; kingdom Viridiplantae; phylum Streptophyta; class Magnoliopsida; order Lamiales; family Lamiaceae; genus Perilla; species Perilla frutescens. The sequence continues at coordinate 28,785,597 of BRKX01000003.1, read as the reverse complement.
CTATTTCAATTATTGGCCGGAATTAATGAGAGGTACGAACCAGAGAGGAGAGATATCCTTAAATCGGACCCCCTCCCTACCGCCGAAGCCGCCTATGTACTGCTCCGACGAGGAGCCGCACGGAGAGGGCTATGGACACCAGATTCCGACAGTGGAGCCGAACAAGGTATCGGCAGTGGACTAACCACTCAATCTGACGGAGAAGCCAGTGGCATGGCAGCAAAGGACGGTCGTCCACCTCGGTCAGGCCAACCAAGGAGCGGCGGCGGATCTTCATCCCGAGACAAGATTGACAAAACCAAGCTAAAATGCACGCACTGTGGGATGAACAAACACACCAAGGAAACATGTTTCAGATTGGTGGGTTATCCAGAGTGGTGGGAAGACAACCACAAGCCGCCTAAAGACAACCGTGGAAAAGCCTCCGTCGCGGTGGGCAACTCGGCGGCCACCGGCACCACGACTGATGGAGATGGAGATATGGCAGTGGTGGCTAGGGTTTCTGGTACAAGGAGAGGAAACGAGAATGAGGGAGAACAGACAGACGAGTTGTTTAATTTTGAAGGTACTGGGTCGGGTCAAATATTGACCGATCTGCCCAATTCCTCTCCCTCATATATATTTACTGAGATTGCTTGTGCTCATGTTACTAAAGGTTAAACCCGTGATTTATATAAAAACCCTTCCTGGATATTTGATTGTGGTGCGACGGACACTATGACTTATGAGGCGTCTGATATTTGTGAATTATCTACACCAACAAGAACCCATGTTCAGACCGCTAGTGGTGAAATCACACCTGTCACCGGAGCCGGCACTGTGGCTATTTCCCCCACTCTTCGGATTTCAAATTGCTTATATGTCCCGGCATTATCCCACAAATTGTTATCTATTAGTCATGTCACGAAGGAGCTTAACTGTACTGTGCTCATGCATCCTACGTTTTGTTTATTACAGGATATCAGGACGGGGGCGATCATTGGATGTGGCACTGAGCGCCGGGGTCTGTATTATGTTGATGAAATTACTCAAAAATGTACGGTGATGCTGGCTACCGGAACTGCTTCTCAGGCTGCTTGGCTTTGGCACCGCCGACTTGGACATCCGTCTGCTGGTTATCTTCGCCTTTTATTTCCTAAATTTTTCCCTAATTCCAATTTGTATTGTGAGACATGTGTTTTGGCGAAAAGCCACAGACAGACTTTTAAACCCAGTAATACCCGTGTGTCTACTATGTTTTCTCTTGTTCATTCTGATGTTTGGGGTCCTGCCCCTGTGCTAGGTGGACAAGGTTTTCAGTATTTCTTATTGTTTATTGATGATCATACTCGTATGACTTGGGTTTATTTTTTACGTCGTAAATCTGAAGTTTTTTCCAAATTTTCTCAGTTTTATACTATGATTCAAACCCAATTTAAAACCAAAATTCAAATCCTCAGGTCCGATAACGGAGGAGAATTTGTGAATTCCTCTATGACCAAATTCTCCCACGATAACGGACTTGTCCATCAAGCTACTTGTCCATATACACCCGAACAAAACGGCGTAGCCGAACGGAAGAATCGGATCATTCTTGAGATTACCCGGGCCTTACTTCTCAAAGCCTTGGTCCCATCTCATTTTTGGCCCGAAGCCGTTGCTACTGCCGTTTATCTTTTAAACCGATTACCTACCAAAAGCCTTGACCTTCAGACCCCACTCCAGTACCTTTCCACACTCACCTGTGTCCCTATTCCCCTCACTCTTAAACCGCGTATATTCGGCTGCTCTGTTTTCATCCATCTTCCCAAATCTACTCGTTCCAAACTTGATCCTTGTGCCCTTAAGTGTGTCTTTGTTGGGTACGGTATTCATCAAAAGGGGTATAGGTGTTATGACCCCAAAACCCGTCGCATATTCACTACTATGAATTGCGACTTTCTTGAAACCGAGTTCTTCTATCACACCCACCTTCACGGTCAGGGGGAGAGTCGACCACCAGTTGACCCACTAAGTTGGTTACTAAATCCAAGCAGTTCTCCGGAAATAGTTCCAACAGAGGCAATTAACCACACCGCTGAGACAATTACTGACACGATAATACCAGACCCCGACCAAAGTGAAACAGTCAGTGTGAATTCTCCGCCCCTGATATCTGAGGTAAATGATTCGTACACTCATCCTGATCCTAAATTATCTGAGTCTAATATTGAATCTAGTCCTGTGATGAGCACTGATCATTTTGGTTCAGATAGTCCAGAAAGTTCAGATAATTCAGAGTTGCCTGATCAGGAAGTCCAAGACGTCAGACAAGATACAGGACGGTATGTTCTTCCTCCGCGGAGTAATAGGGGTGTACCTCCCAAAAGATATTCTCCCGAAAGAGTTCCCAGAAAGTCCAGATATCCAGTTGGGAATATTACAGCAAGAAATCTTACGAGCTTAGCTACAGCATTTCAAACAACTCTATATGAAGAAGAGAGTCTACCCAGGACTGTCAAAGAAGCCCTCCAGTCAAAACAATGGACAGACGCAATGAGGAAAGAAATGGATGCCCTTGCTAGGAATAAAACATGGGAAAAATGCAAATTGCCACAAGGGAAGAGACCAGTGGGGTGTAGATGGGTCTTCACTATTAAATGAAAGCCTGATGGATCAATTGAAAGATACAAGGCACGACTGGTTGCAAAAGGCTACACACAGACTTACGGAGTGGATTACTCTGAAACATTCTCTCCAGTGGCCAAGATGAGTACTGTAAGGGTGTTGCTTTCGATAGCAGCAAACCGTAATTGGGCACTACATCAGTTTGATGTTACCAATGCCTTCTTACACGGTGAGTTGACCCAGGAAGTATATATGGAAATACCATCAGGTTTCGAGTCAGAATTTGGACAGGAGGATGTATGCCGACTGAAAAAGACCCTCTATGGACTCAAACAATCTCCAAGGGCGTGGTTTGGAAGATTCATGAGTGCAATGAAGAGCTATGGATTCCGACAGAGTAACTCAGATCATACATTATTCTTGAAGAAACGAGGGAATCTTGTCACGTGTCTGATTATTTATGTGGATGATATGATCATCACATGCAGTGACTTGGAGGAGATTAACAGTCTGAAGAAGAATCTGTTCTTGGAATTTAAAATGAAGGATCTAGGAGCTCTGAAATACTTCCTTGGCATTGAGGTTCTCAGATCGACTAAAGGGATCTTTATTTACCAAAAGAAGTATACACTTGACCTCCTTACTGAAACTGGAATGCTTGATTGCAAACCAGTTGATACTCCCATTGCTGTGAATCATCGATTGCAGATTACTGAAGAAGCTGAAACTACAGACCAAGAACAGTATCAGAGACTTGTAGGAAAGCTCATCTACCTTTCTCACACAAGACCTGATATCGCCTATGCAGTCGGGGTGGTTAGTCAGTTCATGCATAAACCACAGAAAGACCATATGGAGGCTGCTATCCGGATAGTACGATACCTCAAAGGTACGTATGGATACGGCTTGTTTTTTGGAAAATATGGGCACTCAAGAATTAATGGGTATACAGATGCAGATTGGGCTGGAAATCCCATAGACAGAAGGTCCACCGCTGGATATTTCACCTTTGTTGGAGGTAATCTCGTTACCTGGCGCAGCAAGAAGCAGAAGGTGGTTGCCCTATCTAGTGCTGAGGCCGAATTCAGAGGTATTAAAAGTGGGATCACTGAACTCTTATGGTTACAGAAATTGTTAACCGAAATAGGTTTGAGTTCACATCAGAAGTGTCAGCTTTATTGTGACAACAAAGCAGCTATTAGTATCTCAGAAAATCCAGTCTAGCATGACCGAACAAAACATGTGGAGGTTGACCGACATTTCATCAAGGAGAAATTGGAGGCAGGTATCATTGAACTACCATTTATCAGATCTGAAGATCAACTTGCAGACATCCTGACCAAGGCAGTAAATTCAAGAAGTTTTTCGAAGGTTCTCGACAAGTTGAGTATTAAAGATCCTACTACTCAACTTGAGGGGGAGTGTTGACAATCTTGGTCCAAAAATAGCTATCCACCAATCCTGCAAAATCAAGCAAAAGATTAGTACGAGATTAGTGCCATGTATAAGATTTATTTCCTTAGTTACTTTCTTACGTTCCTTTATGTACTCCGCTGAAATTAGATTCAATATACAAGAAACACAATTATTCAAAGCAATACGTTCTCGTTCTTTAATCATCCCAACTCATAATTCATAATTCCCATATCATGTTCAATCTACAATCTAACAAAATCCACTCGAGGATTGGGTATGGACGTATGGTAAGCTGTAAGTCTGTAACGATTAGTACTGATTTATAAACAATAACCAAAAGATGATACGCTTGACATGTGTATAATATTCAATGTTCTGCTCTATAATCTATACATAAAACTACAGTAGTATATATATAAATAAATAAATTAAAGATCATTATATGAATAATATATGTATTGAAAGTAGCATTACTTGAATTGTAAACCCTTAATACTACTAGTCGTGTCAATTCGTAGCATGCATTTTTTAACGTGTTGAAGAACCAAACCTACAACATCAATTTGCATGCGCCTCAATCAATCATCGATTATATATATCCTCATCACATTTCACGACATTAATATGGATATTAATAAATTACACTGGCCGGTTGCATTGTGTGTGTCAGTGTGTGTATCATGAACTTGACATTTTTCGATGGAGCTATTAAAACTGTACGTGGTGTGTGTCGTCGATATGGGTACGTGATCATCGATTCGACCATCATGCATTTTCCGATCATGGCATATATATGGGTTACAAGTTACAACTAAAACTTTTTTCTACCGGGGGGTTGATTATCACTAAAAAAAAGGTCTTTAGTAACAATATTATTAGTGATCGATGTCGTCACTAATAATAAATTTAAGTGTCATCCTCTAATAATTACATGTCATTTTTAATGACATTTTTTGTGACGATAATGTTGTCACTTACGATATTTTTTAATTTATCTGGGACGAACTTTTAGGGATATGCTCGATTTACGATAACATGATGTCATCGCAAAAAATATTTTTAAGTGATAACAATGTCATCACAAATTTTTTATTAAAGATGACATGTGATAATTAGAAACAACATGTCGTTACTAAAAATCTAGGATTAGTAACGACATTTGTCATCGCTAATATTCTTGTCTCTAAAGACCATTTTTTTGTAGTGAGTATGAATCAATTTTAACCTTGTAATTATAGAATGATTTAATGTTGATAATGAATTATATTTTAGCATTATATCTAATGCTAAAATATAACGTTTATAATGTTAAAAAATAACATATGCAATGTTAATTTAATCAAATTTGTGAGGGGATGGGGGATATTTACATAATATGGTCATTAATTATTTTTGAAAACGCAAAACTAAAATACATACAATATATATATACAATATAATATATCGTAAAAACAGAGAGAGAGATCTTAATTATGTATTGATTGGTGTTTATTTGTCTTATTTTATTATAGGAATTTTGTATCTTTTGAATACGCATTTTTTGTGTTTTCATGTGGATTTTATGTTTTCATCTTCACTTTTGCTCTATTGCAAGAATATGCCATATTTGTGCAAAACTTGAGCTTTTGTCTAAAAAAGCAGGATTAAGAGTGGCAAAGAGGTGAGTTCCAAGGAAGAGCTACAGTTTAGGAGACAAGCTGAGGGACCAACTGATGGCCGAGCCAAACTGATCACTTTTGGGGGCCAAACTGAAGAAGTGGAGCCGCAACTGATGAAGTGGAGAGCTGAGTCGAAGCACAACTGATGAGTTAGCTCCAGCTGAAAAAGCAAACTGGAGCTGTAACTGAAAGAGCTCAGCTGAAAGACAAAACTGGAGGCGGAAAGCTCGACTGAAAAGAAAAGCCAAACTGAACTGATCTGCCCTGCCGGCGCACGGACCCCCACAGCCGCGGGGCAGTGCCTACGGCGAGCTGCCCCCGCGAGCGCGGGGCACGCCGCTGGCACGTAGGGCGATCAGTCGGCTCCCCCTCAATCAGTTTTCATACCGCGATCAGTCCAGCTCCTTCCTTCCATCAGTTCCAGCTTGAACGAGACTTGAATCCTCCATATTTCTCCACCACATGGCCACCTGGATAATTAAGAAGCTAAGACTTTTGGAGCCTAGAAGAGTAGGAGGAGTTTGGGATTTAATTCCCTTAATTACTATACCTCTTAATTACTTGTCTCCCAACTCCCATACCATATCATTTCATATCTCTCCATTCCCTCATACTCACCAACGACTCTCCATCATCCATTCACTCTCATCTCATTTCAAAAGCCTCTCTCTCTCTCTCTCTCCATCTTCATCTTCAACACTTCACCATTTTTCACTACCACCACCACCGTTCCACAAGGAGAGAAAAGAGGAAGAAAAGAGGCAAGGAGGCTTAGCTCAAGGAAGAAGGCTCGAGAAGAAAGGTTCGACTCCAAGCCGTCCGCGGAAGCTAGGCTTGTTTGAGGGTCTCCTTTTGGTATTTCCCTTTTCTAGCTTAGCTCATTTGTGGGGGTATTGTCCCAAAACTCTTAAGACAACTAATATTGTAGAAGTTTTATGTTATTTACATTTGATTTATGAGATGATGAACTTGTATGATATTTATGTTGTTTTAAGCATGGTGGGCTAATTCCTTTCATTAGGGGGGTAGATAATCGATTTGAGTTCGATCCATGCTTGTGATAGTTGTGTTCTTGTTGTTGGAATTGTGCTTGTTTATGTTGAGTGCTTGATCACCACTTAGCATTGCTAGGCTGTAGATGAGACCGAAAAGAGATTCTATAGCCTGACTTAGGTTCCTTCAACGTTAGGTGAACCGGGTTACATAAGCCTAATTGTTAATCTTGTTTGTATAATATAGCCGATGGGGGTTTAATGGATAGACGGTGACAGTAATTGAAGTTAAACCACTTGAAGGGGTCTATTGTATGTCTAAGATTAATAAAACCAACTTGAAGCAAGCTAGGAGAGAAACCGATGAAAAAATCTACACCCTAATGCTCTTCTCATAATCTTTTCCTTCGTCTTTGATTTTGTTATTGTTTGTGTTGATTAGTTACCTTAGCTTGTTTAATTTCCTTAGTTTAGTAAAAATCTCTCAACCATGATTAGAATGTTTAGGTTGTATTTTAATTCTTGTCCATGTTTGCATGAGTAGCATAAAAAGATAGTATCCTCTAAGCTTTCCTTAAGAGACACGACCCAAGTTAGCTCTCCGCGCTACAATCGACCTCGTCCTCTTGCGGGTCTGGATCGAAGTAGTTTGCGTAGGACAAACCGGAATCAATCATCTATTCATCTAATCAATATAAATGGTCCAGATTGAAATCATTCGTTTGTGAACAATGGTCTAGTGTGTGATTTGTGGATAGATCATATCTATTGGATTTGTTAAATGCATGGAGTTAGGATCAATTTTATTTTAATTGCTTTCTTACAGTTATTTTATGTAGTAAGGTTATATTTCTCATGAGAAATTTATGCTACTTTTACATTTCAAAATGCTTAAACTATCGTTACATCATAAAAACAATGCATATCTAATATGCTTGTAATTAAATAGTGTGCAGTTTAGAAATTTGAGAGAAAGATGATACAATATATTGTTATGCTATTTTTACATTTCAGAATGTTTAATTTATTATTTCTTAATTAATGTTTTTTCTTTCACATCAAAGATGCTCTTGACAAACAAAAATGATGATTTGATTCATATTTGTCCGAGAAGTGGGTTCGGATGCAACATAAAAAGCTGCATCCCCCAATTTCTTCTGTTCCATCCCCTCCAAACCATTTCTCATCCTTGCAACATGATCTCCCTGATCCTGAGGCCTCTTCCTACTACTCCCAGTTTGCCCCTCACGGACAAGATTGGTGCTTTAGAGGATGATAGTGTTGAGTACTCCTCGGATCCTGATTGCTCATCCCAGGAGAGAGCTCCTCCTGAATCCGTCCCTTCTACCTCTCCCCATTATGAGGAGGGTGAAATTCCCCCTGACTCGTCCTTTGATCCTGGCCCCTCATTGGTCTCGAGAGTGAATGGTGCTCCCTCCATTCTCTTTTTGATGTGTACGAACTTTGTTATCTGGAATGCCCAAGGAATTGGTAATTCTCCTACTTAGACGCGGTTTCATGACATGATTCGCACACATCATCTTTCTATTGTTGCTATTCTCGAACTCATGACCTAACCTAATTTTCACTTCTTTAATCGATGATTAGGTGACTTCTAGGGTTTGGATAATTGCAGCAACAAGATTTGGGCTCTTTTTAAGCCCCCATTTATGATTGATGTCATTATGGACACACCCCAGCTCCTCCATGTCTACCTCACTGACTCTGCTCTCTTTGCTCGTATGTTTTTCTTCACATTTTTTTATGCCGCCTGTGAGCAAGTTGAGAGGTATCCCCTTTGGGATTCTCTCCGTCAGATTACCTCCAGTATGGAGGATTCTCCTTGGTTAGTGGGAGGATATTTTAATATCTTTCTCTACTATTATCAGCATTCTGGGAGTTCTACCGATTGGCATCAAGAGATGGTCTACTTTGCTGATGCCATTGCTGATTGCCAGTTCTCGAATGTTGGTTATTCTGCTTTTGATTTCACTTGGAAAGGTCATCATCTTTTAGAGCGCCTCGATCATGTTCTCCTTAATGAATCTTGGTCCTCCAACTTTGCTGCCAGCCAGGTCTTCCATATCCCTAGCATTCGTTCTGACCATGCCCCCTTCTTATCAAGTGTCAATTTTCTCTTCAAATTCCAAAGTCTTCATTTCATTTCCAAACTATATGGGTTCGGCACCATACCTTTCATTATCAGATTTCAATGATTTGGGCTGCTCCCACTGTTTCCATGGTCTTCTCAACCTTCAATTCAAGCTTAACCGTGTCAAGCACCACCTTAAATGATGGAACAAGAATGTCTTTGGAAACATCTTTGATAAGCTCAGGGTGTCAGAGGAGGCGGTCACTATTTGTCAGGCCGCCTATGACTCTCACCTATCTCCCGAGCATCGTGCCCAGCTCCATCATTTTATTACAGAGTATACTCTTCGAGCTAAGATGGAGGAGGATTACTGGCGAGAGAAGGCTGCCATTCATTGGGTTGCTGAAGGCGAGCAAAATACTAGCTTTTTCCAAGGATATGTGAAACAAAAGCTATGTAAGTCGAGAATCCACACCATATAAGATGGAGAGAATTTGCTAGAAAAAAAAGACGACATTCGAGACTCTGCTGTGTCTTTCTTTCATTCATTCCTCTCTTCTGTTCCCGGTGATCTTGATCCTCCCATTCTGGATGACATCTAACCTTTTCCTGATTTTGTTGACATGGAGCAACTTTGTGCGGCCCCCTCCTTTAATGAGATCTGAGAAGTTGTTTTTGGGATCAACACGGATAGTGTTTCTAGCCTGGATGGCTTCTCCTTTTTATTCTTCCAGTCTTGTTGGGATATTCTTGTTTCTGATATTGTGGCTGCTATTCTTGATTTCTTTACTGGGTCCCCCCCTCCGCCGTAGCTTCACTTCCACCACCATTGTTCTTCTTCCAAAGCAACTCTATTCTCAATCTTGGTCAGATTTTCGTCCTATCAGCCTCTGTAATGTGATCAACAAGATCATCTCAAAAATTCTCACAGCTCCCTTCTTTTATTGCTCCTCATGCCAAATCAGAGTGGGTTTGTTTAGGGCTGGTTCATCAGTGATAATATCTTGTTGGCTCAGGAGCTCATTTATGACCTTCTTAAGGCCCACCCATCCCGAACCTTGTTATAAATCTTAATATGGCTAATTCTTATGATAGGGTTCGATGGCCTTTCATTTTTGCTGTCCTACGTGGGATGGGCTTTCCCAAAAAATAGATGGCTTCATCCAGAGATGCGTGTAGAACTATTAGTTTTCTGTGCTCATCAATGAATCCCCTACTGATTTCTTTCACTCCTCAAATGGTATTCATCAGAGAGACCCCCTCTCCCCTTCTCTCTTTGTCTTGGCAGTTGATTATCTGTCGAGAGGTGTAGATAGTTTATTAAGTCCCACCCTGATATGATCTATCGCACCTCCAGACATGGCTTTCCCATTTCTCACTTGACCTATGCTGATGACATTCTTATCTTTACCAAGGCCAAGTTGAAAGCTTTGTCCCGCCTGATGGGGTTTCTCATCCATTACTCTGTTGTCTCGGGTCAGCAAATCAATGCTAGAAAAAGAAGCTCTATCATCCACTCGAAGCATGCCGTCTCTTGGTAGTCATCGATCCAGGAAGCTATAGGTTTCACCCATGTCGTTTTTCTCATCTCATATCTTGATATCTCCCTGTACAAGGAGTGTACGAAGAAATAACTCTTTTTTCGATCTTTACCAGTAGATCAGTGTGATGATCCATGGGTAGTCGCACCGCCACCTCACTTTTGACGATCGTGTTACTCTTATCAAAAGCACTCTCGCCACCATTTCTCGTCACTATCTTCAAGTGATGAGACCCCCCTCCCCCAAATATGTTCTCCATCAATTAGAGTAGCTCATAGTTCGTTTCTTCTGGGGTTCTAATGATAAGGCACGAAAGCCCATTGGATTAGTTGGAAGAAAATCTATCTTCCGACTACTGAGGGTGGTTTGGGTATTTGACGTCTTTTAACATTTATGATGCATTCAGCTTCAAGCTCTGGTAGAGGTTTCACTCTCAGAACTTCCTTTGAGCTAAATTCATCCTCATGAAATATTGTGGTGGTCTTTTCCTTGGTCGTGTCTCTGTTTCTCTACACGACATTCGTATTTGGAACCGCCTCCGAACGGAGGGCATCCGTGCTTGGTCTGTTAAGTTGGATGATGTCAGTTTTTGGGATGACGTGTGGTTTGGTAATACTCCTTTATATTTGATGTGCCCATCTGTCACACACTTTGATCACGCACTTATGAGTTTTTACCTGCGGCATGATGCATGATATGTAGATAGATTGCATTCACTTTGTGCATATTATGATTTACTTGTTGAGTTTGAGGATCTCTGAGGTCTGCGCCTATCTTGTAGGATGAATGAGATGCCTTATGATGGAATTTGACCCCTCACGGTGAGTTCTTTTTGGCCTCTACTTGGGAGTGTGTTAGGCATCGGGCTTCGAGACAGACCCTCCTAGCTGATTTTTGGAGTGATTATCTGACCCCTTCCATATCTATTTTTTTGTGGTCTCTCTTTTAATCGCATCCCGGTGGATGCAAAGTTACTTGCTAGAGATATTCGTTTTGTTTTCCATTGTCCTTGTTGTACTGTCTCTAGCATCGAGTCTATTCCTTATCTTTTTCTACAGGGGGAAGCTATACATGCGGTTTGGATGAATTTTGCATCATGGTTTCATATCACATTACTGCACTTCATAGATATTGCACATGCACTTAGCTTCTGGAGGCACCTCACACCACGTACTACTCACATACATATTTACTTTATTATCCCTTACCTGATACTTTGGTTTACTTAGACGGAAATGAACAACCACAAGCACAAGGGTTGTTCTTTTCAGGCATCTTACATTATTTTTCAGGTGACCTGACATCTTCACCATCTCGTGTTCAGTTGAAAACTTATCCCACCTAAATGGGCCGATTGTCATCCACAAGTCCATTTCATGCCAGTAATTGAGCCTATTAAGAGGCCCCTCGGGTCTTTAGCAGTCACTTGGGAACCCCATTCAGAGCCCTGGGTGAAGTTGAACACGAATAGATCATTTGATAAAGCACACCAAACTGCAGGGGATGATGTGCTAGTTCGGGATCATAGTGGTAGCCTGATCACATCTTCTTGTCTCCTCTTCCATGCCACTTCCAACTTTGAGACGGAGCTCCGGTCACTGCTTCAAGGGCTCCTCTTAGTGGCTCAGACGACTTCTCATGTTTGGATCGAGCTCGATGCAGCCACTGTCATCACAGTTCTCACCTCTGGTATACGGAGATCGGGTTAACTTATGGAGGTTTTCTCTAGGACTTGACTCCTTCAAGATCTTCATGTTCGAGCCACACACATTCATAGAGAAGGCAATTACCCTGCATATTTTTCTTGCCAGGCTCGGGCATGAAGTTAACGGACTCCACATTCTTTACTCAAAGACGACTCTGAGGCCATTTGCGTCATTAGTTAGGATGGACCAGTTTGGTTATCCTAACTTTCGATTCCGACATTGATGTACTTTCTATGTATTTGTTTATATTTGTTGGTGTTGTTGTTTTCTTTTGTTCCTTAGGTTTTTTCCTTTGTTTAGTTTGCTTGCTATGGTCTAGTTTGGATATTCCCTATCACAGGTTGATACTCTATAGGTTTTGTTGTTGTATTTTTGGGGTGGGAAATCACTTTTGGGCTTCCGCGGTCAATGTTGTGGATTTTCTTTTGGCTGATATATACAAGTCGGGGATCTACCTAATCCCCGTGAGGGTGTTGAAAAAAAGTGCATTTACAATGAAAATAATAACATTTTCTTAATTCCCTCTAAATTAATAATGACCATTAATCTTAACAAATTAAGCTGCGTTTTGTATATTGGATTGGGATTGATAGATAATATAATCACTTCTTATCAAGCATTTTGTTTGATGGATTTCGCCAACACGCCTATTAAACAAAAAAGAGTTAAAACAACCCACCTCTCACTGTAATTTTTTAGTCGCATATGCAACGATATACACCACTCGTAGTGCGTATATATTTCTACTAAAAATGGTAATGAGGGTAATAAAAGAAATGTTATTTTATAAATAAGGGCGATATATAATGCTGGTCCCAAAAAGATTAAGTAAAGAGTTTAAGGAGGTGAATAAACTCTTTAACAAATTCAATTTTTTAAGTACTTTGAGGAAAATAAGGTCCAAACAAGTTCAAAAAATGTCATATGGTCCAATTTTCAGTATTGGATTGCTAAAAAAGCATGTTAGAGTTTAACATGTAAACTTATGTGGAAAATACATGGAATATGATTTTTCACATCATTTTAAAGTTGGACTCATGCGTGTTTTATAAAAATGTGGAAATATTTGGTATTTTGTGACATATTTTTAAGTTCATTATATTTTTGTAAAACAGACTAAAGTTCTATTCGTGTTGCTCTACAAGAGGGTTCTTTGATGCGTGGTAAATAGGGTTACATGCATAATTCGGTGTCTGATTTGGTTACTCTAAAGACATTAAAAGTTCATCCTCGGCCTGTTCCTCTTAGGCCGGTTGTTACAGTTGTTTGGCGTCCACCCCCCAAGGGTTGGAAAATTAATACTGATGGAGCTTCGCAAGGGGTGCCAGGGACGATGTCTACGGGCGGAGTTTTCCATCATTCGAATGGCTCGGTGTTTTGTTGTTTTCATTCTGATGAAGGCATGGGATTTGTTTTTCTCTCTGAAGTCTTGGCTGCTATTTTTGCTTTGGAATGGGCTCAGAGTATGTCTTTGGACTTCATTTGGCTGGAAGCAGATTCTATTTATGAGGTGTCTCTCCTTGCGTCTCGCAGCTTGCTGGTGCTTTGGGTGGTTCGTCCTCGATGGAGACGTGTTCTTAGTTTTCTAGATTCTATTCATTTTTGTGTTCCTCATATTTATAGGGAAGGTAATTCGGTGGCTAATCGACTTGCATCTCTTTCTGTTCGTTCGCGTAATGTTTGGTTTTCCCCAATTCCTTGTATTGTTAGTATTATTGAACATGATTTTTGTGGTCCTGATTATTTTTGTCTTTTGTAGAGGGGTACTCTTTTTCCCATTTGATTTTTCTCCTTTTGGGTTTTCTGAATGGGTTTTAATCAGGCCTCGGTCCCTTGAATTATCGTGTTGTGATATCCGGGATTTCTAGGATTGGTTACTTTTTTCTACTTTATTTTATACAATTCATTTGAGACTAAAGTTCAAGACATAAGTTCCCTAAAAAAAAAAAGAAGTTCAAGACATAAGTTCCCTAAAAAAAAAAAAGAAGTTCAAGACATAAGTTCCCTGAAAAAAAAAAAGGTTCAAGACATAAGTATATATTTAACTTATAAATAATATTTATAATTTAGTTAAATATAAGTGCCATAAAGATAACTCATGAATATAACTATACAGGACTCATTTATGTTATACGAATAAAGCCCATCAAACAATGAAGGTCATAAACGGGGCTTTCGGCCCAATGATCACACTATATTACAAATAGAAATTCACACAAAAATCAGTATAGTGAATCTGCTATTCATCTCTGAATTTGAAATTCCAGAGAGGTGGAGAAATGGCTATGGATGTGGAAGAGAGTGGAAATGGTTTGAATTTTCCTTTACTGAAGCCGCTACGACGGCGTTTTGGGCCAGACGCCCCTTTCTTCGAGGCTGGCAACATAGAAAGAGAGCTCCTCGCTAAACAGGTAAACCGCTCGTTTATGCGGAATATAATTCGATAAGATTCATTTTGCAGCTATATATTCTCTAATTGAAGAGTTTATTCATCAATATGGAGTTGACTGGTGTGATTTGGCTGAGAGTAGTTGGTTACGCTTGAATTCTTACTTTTACTAGCATGTCGAAGCAATTTATTTGATGAATATTGGTGCTATTGAGAACCTGTATGATTGCGGGGAAATATTTGAGGCAGCTCTCTGCCGCTGCTATGGTTCGAATAGGAGAACATAATGCGTTTATTTTGAAATTTATCTGTATATCAAGTGGTGGATAAAAGCTTTCATCTAATTGATCTACCTAATTGGTAATGGGAGAAGTATTTTTCTTTTTTAAATTTGATTGGGATATGGTGAGGGTATAATGTAGTTGCAAACTAATCTATAACCTAGCCACCAAATCCACATGTATGCTTTGTCAAGATTAATTTGTGAATATTGTGGTCGCTCTTACATAAGTTGAATCGATAAACTTGAAGCTCAATAGCCCTTGTCTGTGATACTTTGCACTATGGAGAGCTAAAAGCAATAGCTGTGCTTCTGGAGAAACCAGTTAGTTACACTACACCAAGAAAAAGTGAAATCTTCCGAAAAATTGACCATAAAAGAAGAACTTGTTACACATTTAAAGAAAAGTGATTGCCGGTATGGAAACTGTCATTCAGATCGAATTCTTTAATTAACTGGCAACTAGAAAAGTTGTGCTTGTCCAGGGGGTTACTAGGAAAATGAGAAAGAAAAACTTTGTTTTCAATGGATTTGTTATCTGGTATTCTCTTTTCAATGGAAAAGTTTTTGTTCTTATGTACTGCATTCAAATTTTGGAGTAAAAAGTATTTTTTTCATGCATTTTGGATAGCCACAAATCGTAATAGACAAACTCCTAGAGTCCATTCATTACACGGCAGGGTAAAGTCGCAAAAGTAATTTAGAAAAAGAAGCTTATGAGTAAATTGACCTGTAGCTTTGTGGTTTATACTTTACCATGGTGCCAACTTCCTGTCATTTCAATGTTTCATTTACTATCTTGCTGTTTAAAGACAATGTATTCTCTTCTAGGTTGCATTGGATTTAACAGAAGAAGAAAAACAGCAGATACAAAACATGGAAGATTGGGAAATCAGGTACCAATAATGTACTTGTTGATCTACTTCTTAGGGTTTTGTAGAATCAATGGACTAATTAATAATATAATGCAAACAAGGATATTGTATGGATAGGGGCTTGCTTCATTTTGTCTTCAATGGAGAAGCAGCATGCAACGATCTAAGTTGAATGTTGTGTCAAGTCTCTTCGCATTGTTAAGTGGATAATCTTGTTTTTTATATTGAAAACAGTACCTTTATTTCCTAGGCATTTTTGGTTTGTTATTGATGCTGATATTTGTATATAACATCGACCTAAAGCTTGAATAGGAACAATTTGTGCAGAAATTTGATCATTACGTAGGCACCAATTCCTTAGTGGATCTGTTGTTTGTTGTTGGCATTCCGATTACCATTTTACCTCATGCTTTGTTTTTGTGTGTGTGTGTGTGTGTGTGTTTGGTATTCTTTATTTTAATCTCAAAATTATCTAATCTATTCTACCTTCAAAAACTGTCTTTGATCAGTAAAGTCTTTTGTCCTATTGTTGGGTGTGGAGGGTGCCTGAAATCTTTGGAGGACTTTGAGGATCACTATAATGCAAGGCACATGGCATCTTGTTCAGTCTGCTCACGAGTATATCCAACATCACATTTACTCAGTATACATGTTTCTGAGGCTCATGATTCTTTCTTTCAAGCAAAAGCTGCTCGTGGATTTGCCATGGTAAATTCTTGCATTCCATTCTTTGTCGAGTCTGCATGCAAGTGCTGCTAACCATCAAATTCCTACAAGCAACTTAAACCATCAAAGTTGTAATGTTATGGATTCTAGAACGTATCTTTCACAATTGCTTGTAATGTCTTTCACTGGTAGTGTTCTTATTATTAATCCATATACAATTATGTGCTGTAGTATGAATGCCTTGTTGAAGGCTGTGACATGAAACTGAAGAGCTATAAGAGCCGACAGCAGCATCTGGTTGACAAGCATAAGTTTCCGTCTTCATTTGAGTTCTTCAAGAAGACGAGGCCCTCAAAAAAACAGAGGCAGAAAACCCAGCGTAAGCAAACACCGCATAAAACAGAGGATGACTCAACTGCAATGCAGGTGGAGCAAGAAAACATTGACAGCCTTGTTTCTGCAGTCTCAAGACTAAGCACTTCAGATTCTCCTTCATCAATCAGTTTTGGCCATCGACACACGCGAGGTCTTACGTTCGTCCCTCGAGCCATTCAAAGAGAGAAAAGACCAGGCCAGTCATCAGAACAACTAAAAAGATAGCAGGGAAGTGCAGATTCAGCTTCTCCTGTTTCATGTTTCCCTTTCCTCCGGTGCTCGAAAACATTAATCTTCTTGTGTCCATTTACATAGCAAATAGGCAGATTTGTGAGCAAGAAAAGAATGAATGTTACAATTAATATGATTGATTTGCGGTGTACAATGCAAATGGCTGAATTCCTAGTTATTCAACAAGATTAACTGGCTTGAGAGGTTTGAGCAGCAGAAGCAAGTAGTCTAGATACTAACATTTCATTTGTATTTTATCGTATTCCTTTGATTGCTTCAAACAAAGAAAAGTTGCAGCAACTTTTTTGAGGTCCAAACTTCTCATGATTTCACTTACTATCTATCATAATTTCCTGGGTTAAAATTCAATATATAATGTGAAACGTGAATTATAAACTTAAAAGATGCTTCATGGTTTAATCTACGCTAGAATTTCTATTTCAACCAACTGTTCGTATGTCAATTTATGCAAGATAGTTTTAGTAAATAAATTATTTTGCTCAATTAACATCAAATGTTGAGATGGCCGAGTTGGTCTAAGGCGCCAGATTAAGGTTCTGGTCCGAAAGGGCGTGGGTTCAAATCCCACTCTCAACAATTATTTTATTTGACTCTTCATTTTTTTCTTTTTAGAATTATTTTGAAATATTTTCATTTTTCCCCTTTATTTTCTTCTACGTTAATTCTTTTGCTTTTGTTCATTATTATCATATTTCCTTATGTTTTTGCCAATGTATATTCATGTTATATTTAGTTTTTCGTTCAGTAATGTCATATTTCCTTATATTTTACCAATATACATTTATGATATAGTTATTTATTGGAGAAAGGTTGAGGTCTGGTACGTACTATTTTGTTTTATTAAAGGATATCCATTAGTTCTGGCTGATACACACAAGTATATAAAGGATGAAATAAACAAGAAGACATAAATAAAACACAAGATCAGAGAAGAAAATATTTTCTAATCGCATTGTTTCAGAATTCTATATCTACAAAATGTATAAAAACATATTTAACCGTCTAAATATCTAAAGGTTAATTGCCTTAATGTTTAAAAAACTTAATGCTTAAAAATGGAAGATATAAGAATAAATAAAAATAAGATTTAAAAATAAGAAGTTATTTGGACAAGAGAAGGTATTCCATGCAACACCCCCTATTTCAGGCGCTATTTCAGACGGCGCGTGGGTCCACGCGCCCGTCTATATATATATATATATATATATTTTTTTTTTCTGGGCAGTTTTTTTGAATTTTTTTTGAATTTTTTTTATCCGATTTCACAAAAAAAAAAACCCCTAAAAAACACAAAATAAACCCCTAAAAACACCCCAAAAAAAACCTAAAAAAACAAAATAAACCCCTAAAAACACTAAAAAAACAAAATAAACCCCTAAAAACACCCCCAAAAAAACCCTAAAAAACAAAATAAACCCCTAAAAACACCCCCCAAAATCCCTAAAAAACACAAAATAAACCCCTAAAAACACCCTCAAAAAACCCTAAAAAAAAAAATAAACTCCTAAAAAAACCCCCCAAAAAATCCTAAAAAACAAAATAAACCCCTAAAAACACCCCTCCAAAAATCCTAAAAAATAAAAAATAAACCCCTAAAAACACCCCCCAAAAATCACAATTTGAACTACATAAACAAGTATAAAATAACTAGCAGACTCCTTACTTTTTAATGATACAGATGATACTTTTTGAATTTTTGGTGATACTTTTTAGTGAGACTGTTGATACTGATTTAACCGTTTTTTTCTACTTTTTTGCGGGTTGACCCGCGTTGACCAGGTCAAAGTGCGGGTTTGACCCGACCCATCTGAAATAGTGTTATTTACATCCGTTGCATAGAAGTTTTTGCGTTTGGACAAAATAACTTTTGATCGGACAAAAGTAATTAAACATTAAGTAAGTACACGAACATATAAAAAGTAAAAGCATAAGATATAGTCCTGGTGGATGGCCTAGTGGTGGAGTGAGGTTGCTTAGAGACCAAAGGTCACGAGTTCGAATCTCCTCAATACCGCAGGTCGGGTGTGTGAGTAAAAAAAAAAAAAAGCATAAGATATAGACAAAATAAGGAGTTATTCTTTTTACAAAAATAAAGAGCATTCAATATTTCATATTCACACACACACACACACACACACACACACACACATATATATATATATATATATATATATATATATAGATATAGGATATGGATCATATGAGAATACCTTGTTGGTGTGAGAAATGAGAACACATCTTACACCATCCAATTTAATGATCCAATGGTTGAGATTTAAGGTGGCAATTTCGTAAATAATAGGGCAAAAAAAAGGAAGGAGGGCTATTTTCGTCCAAATCTATTAAAATTGATGATGTCAGCAATTAAAAAAAAATCTTAAAAACTTTAATCGACCATAACTTCCTCATTTTTAATCCAATGCACACAAAAAATATATCAAATTAAAGCTCTCTTCATGCTCTTTCATTTAAGATGTCGAAAGGCTATGTTTTGATGAAAAAATATGAACGAAAAATAAAAAAGAAATTTTTTTACGCGTGTCCAGGTTGTAAATGCTTTCGTTAGCATATAATAATTCTTCGTCAGCATTATGATAACATATGAACGTATGCTAATGAAGCATTTGTCATATGCTAACATAATATATTCGATGTGCTAACAAAGAATTATCATAATGCTAACATAGTATAAATTTATTAGGGTTTATTAAATCTCAATTATGGTTTATTTAATCTCGATTATGGTTTATTCCATCTAATTATCATTATTCTTTTGAAATTTAATTTTTTGTTTATAGTTCTTAATTGATTATTATGGTTTATCTTATTCAATTATAATTTATAACGTATGTTGATAGAGTATTGCCATATGCTAACATAGTGTATTCGCAATGCTGACGAACCAAAACTATAATGCTAACGTAGTACAAATATATTATTATTATGATTTCTTTCAACTCATTTAGGGTTTACCACATCCAATCAATGTTTATTTCATCTAATTAGGTTTATTTCATCCAATTATGATTTTTTCCATTTAATTAGGGTTTATTAAATCGAATTAGGTTTATAATTAATTTTTAGAATATTTTTTTCGTCAACAATATTTGAATACTTTAATTAGCATAACTATAATGCTTCGTTAGCATTATGATAATACTTCGTTAGCATAACGATCTGTTATCAAATCCTCCGCGATTTTTATAAGAATTACCAAATTACAGTAATACCCCCGCGCGAAAAACTTTTCAGATATTACAAAATTGCCACCGCCTTTTTCATCAAATCTGGACCTTTGATTTTTGATGGATGTGTGGTGTGAGATGTGTTCTCATTTCTCACACAAGGGGTTATTTTTATATAACCCCACCCCTATATATATATATATATATATATATATTTGTAGTGATGTAAGGATTATTTGAGAAAATATCTTAGTATTTTGGTTCATTTTTCCACTGATTTATGTATACAGATGAAGGGCTTGGGTATGAAAAAAAATGACTACGCTTTATGTGGATATCGTTATGTATGAGACATTAATTGGTATAGAAGTATTTGATTAAATTATGGATCGGATAATTTTTTCATTTTTGGTCCCATTAGAATATGGTCAAAACACTTTTAGTTCAACATCTGATTTTTTTGGTCCCAAGATTTATTTACTCGATATTTTTTGTTCAAAAACTAACAACTTACCACACAACTGTTTGAGGATATTAATTTTCGAACCAAAAAAGTCTACAAATAAAATTTGAGATCACAAAAGCTAAGTACATTATATTATGTGCTTTTAATCGCATGATATAATATAAATATGACATGTTGATTTCATTTTTCCATCAAAACATCCAACCATATTTTCATTCTCTACACGTTTTTTTATCTTAATCTTTACATTTTTTGTCTCAATTTTTATTTTCTTTGACTTTGTGGATCCAAACTTTATTTTTTTGGCTTTTTGGTTCTAAAATTAACATCCTCAAATAGTTATAAGGTAAGCCGTTAGTTTTGGGACCATAAAAAAGTCGAAAAAATAAAATTTGGAATAAAAAATGTGAGGAAATTGCATTTTCGGTCCCACAGAACATCCTCTCGTTTGGAAATGGTCCCAATACTCTCACTTTTGATCCCAAATGTAAAAAATCATGCAGAAGTGATCCCATACGACTATATTTTGCACTTTTAGTCCCATACGACTATATTTTGCACTTTTAGTCCTAAAATTTTAATGAATCCGTTAGACACTAACAGAAAGTCTTCACGTAAGGCGCATGTGATTTTCTCAATTTCTTAACTAATGACGTTGAACCCTAATATAAGAAATCGCCAAATCAAACCCACTCTTCTATATCACGACTTCAAGAATTGGAAAAACTTGCCCATAATTCTGCTCCGAAATCTGCAAAAGTCTCCAAAAAAAGGGCGAAAATTGCCCATGGTTCTAGTCCTAAATATGCTTTGTCGTTGTGCACAGTTTCCTCAGATGAAGAGGCTGAATTATCGCATTCGTCCTCGTCATCTTTCCCCGCCGACGACCACCTCCGACAGATCTGGTTGCGGTCATTGATGGGGGCCACTGTTACGATCCTCATGATAACCACTTCATCTTTGATATCTTTTATGGAGAACGAATGCGACAATTCAGCCTCTTCATCTGAGGAAATTGTGCACGACGACGAAGCATATTTAGGACTGGAACCATGGGCAATTTTCGCCCTTTTTTTTGGAGACTTTTGCAGATTTGGGAGCAAAATTATGGGCAAGTTTTTCCAATTCTTGAAGTCGTGATATAGAAGAGTGGGTTTGATTTGGCGATTTCTTGAATTAGGGTTCAACGTCATTAGTTAAGAAATTGAGAAAATCACATGCTCCTTACATGAAGACTTTCTGTTAGTGATTTTAGGACTAAAAGTGCAAAATATAGTCGTATGGGATCACTTCTGCATAATTTTTTACATTTGGGGTCAAAAGTGAGAGTATTGGGACCATTTCCAAACGAGAGGATGTCCTGTGGGACCAAAAATACAATTTCTTCTAAAAAATGTAGAGTAAATTAATCTTGGGACAAGAAAAGTCGGTTTTGGAACTAAAAGTGTTTTGGCCATATTCTGATGAGACTAAAAGTGAGATTATCTCAATTATTCATTTTAAGTTTTATATATATTTATTTACATTGAAGTAGCTTATTCAATGCTATACAACGAGAACTAATTTATATGATAATGTTTTTTAAGCTTTGTTTCTTCTAATTATCTATGACATTTGGAATCTAATATTCAAAGAATAAAGTAGATGTATTGTTACGAAGTATTTATTGTTCAAAAAATGCAAAATGACACTCTCTATACTAAAAATCGATAATTTTCATATATGCGTGTGGTGATATACTCTCTTCGAATATATTTTAGTAAATTTTAACGTTGTAATTTTGAAATATTAAAGTCCGTACATCGTACGGGAGGTAATGCTAGTAATAATTAAACTTGAAAAATGCAAAATCTACAAACAATATGACAAGATCGATAAGGTTTCCCTTGATAAAAAAAAAGGACATCAATGAATTGAATAATTACATGAGAAAGAAATCAATATTTAAAATTAATGGCAATCAACCTAACTAATTTCCGAGTGTATAAATGACGATCCGTTTATGATTTAAGCAAGACTGGATGGTTGAGCTATACTCGATGGATATTAGGTTGGGGTGAACAAACGGTCGATTCTATTTAAACTCGAAACCAAAATTTAAAAAAAAATTACAATTGAATTCGAACCAAATTGACTTGCTTAACTAATAAAAATAAGGAGAATCGTGTGTTGAGATTTGAGATAAAAATTGAATTTGAATGAGTATTGTTGGTTGTTTTAAGGCATAAATTAAACATTTGCTTTATTTAAAAGAGAAGTATTGAAGTCAATTTGATCGATATAAATGTGGCAGAGTCAAGCCGACATATTAAACAATGAAGCAAAACTTTGCATTAGTCAAATTAATTTATTACGTGTTCACACTTCTCCATCAGTCCTCAAAATGAAATCATCAAACAACCTATTTCCCTATTTAAACACCCTCGATTTCCCCTTCTATTTTGCAGGGCGGTGCGACGATGGTGAAAATCATGTTGACCGGTTTCTTGGCAACAATCATGATTGCACTTGTACTTCTCGATTCTTTACCGGTTATTTCAGCCTTGTCTGTTAAGGGTGAGCTCACGAGTTCAATCCTATAATATATTATCTATTTAATTTGATTTGATATCTGATGTTTTGTGGACTAATATATATAGATCGGGAGAGATTGGAGTCGTCGTGGTCTTGTGGAGGCAAATCGAGGAAAATGTACGGTGGTTGTTGGAAGCGTTTGATGAATTTTGAAGGGCCCGCACGTTCCGTCCGCCTGAGAGAGGCGATCGGCCCCCCTCCGTCGCCACAGCACAGCCAGCCACCGCCGACCAACTGAAACATGCATGCTTGTCTTTTGTAGAAATCTTGCATGGTACGTTGCATGGCACGTTGCAGGTGCATGGTACCGCAGCTGTAGCCTAGCACACACAATAGGATCTCGTAGATATTTTCTTTTGTTCCCGCTCTCATTCCCGCTCTCATTTCATATAAATAAGTGTGCAGCTATATTTTTGTGTGTTATTTGTAATTGAACATTCTATGAAATACAAAATATATTTTCCATGTTCACATTCTCTACATGGTATCTAGAGCATGTTCTATGAATTTTTGATCGATTGTTACTTCTCGAATTACGATTTGATCGTTCGATTCTTTTCGATCTGATAATTGATCGCCAGTCGCGATGACAAAAGGTAGAAAATTTAATTGGAGAAATGCTCGTGAAGAAGAGCTCGGAGGATCTGCTTTGGAGCAAGGCATGAGCAGCAATTCGCATGATTCATCTCATGAAGAAACTCCAGCAGATCACTCGCACAGACTCAATCGAGCAGATGCACAAGGTATAGATATTCATCCTCTTACGCGAAATGAGATTCAAAGTAACCGAATTCTGGCCAACGATGAGCTATATATTGCACCTCACGATCATCCTAGTTTAGCATTAACTTCAGATCTGTTTGATGGTCGGAATTTCCACAGTTGGTGTCGTTCGATTAAGAGAGCTTTATTTGCTAGGAACAAGTTAGGATTTGTTGATGGTAGTCTTGTTGAACCTAGAAGCAACTCAATTGATCACAAACAATGGATTAGAGCTGATTTTTTGGTTTTTAATTGGCTGAGTAACTCTATTGTAAAGGAGTTATCTCGAGGATTGCAGAGTTTTGAAAATTCTAAGCAGCTTTGGGATGAGTTGCACAAACATTTTGGAAAACGAAATGGCCCCCGGCTGTATAAGTTGCGCCGTGATATAGCATCCTTTACACAGAATAGTCAATCGGTGCTAGTGTACTTCAATAATCTAAATGCTCTATGGGATGAGTTGAGCTTACTTAAGACTTCTAGGCAATGTACTTGTGAAGCTGCAGAGGAAACACAGGCTGAACAAGAAGAGGAACGCATGATGCAGTTCCTGATGGGACTCAATGATGTATTTGAGGCCATTAGACAGCAGATTTTGATCTTAAACCCTCTACCAAATGTTAGCCAAGCATACTCTATGGTATTGCAGGTTGAAGAGCAAATGCAAGTATCTTCACAATACTCTGAGAACATGGAACAAAGTGCTCTATATGCAGCACCACCTAAAAGATTTCAGAAAGATAGTTTCAAAAGGAAATTAAGCAAAGAGGAGAAAATGAAGCTCAAGTGTGACCACTGTGGCAGGAGTGGCCATGTCAAGAAGGATTGTTTTGAAATCATTGGCACTCCAGATTGGTATAAAAAGATAAAAGAAGATAAGGGAACAAGGAGAGTGAATTATGCAGCAGGGAAAATAGAAGCCTCTCCACTTGCTAGTGTTGAAGAAGGGCTGATGACTGATTTTGATAGGAAAATACAGGCAGAGATTGCTAGGCACTTTGCCAACTACATGGAGAAGAAAAGTGATGAAGGCCAACATGTTTTCAAGGAAGGCACTCAGACTGCAAATATTGCAGAGATTGGGGAAGGAATGTGTCCAGGTTATACAGATTACTATGCCTTTGGTTTATCAACAGATACAAAGAAAGATGAATAGATTATTGATTCTGGGGCGAGTAACCATATGTGTTGCCAAGGCTCTTTGCTCAAAAATCTTAGAAAGTTGCAGAATCCTATTAAGGTCTACATGCCAAATGGGAGCAACATTTGGGCACTTATGACAGGGGAGGCTCAAGTGACTCCTACAGTTCTCTTGAACAATGTTCTTTATGCCCCTGAATTCACTCATAATCTCATCTCAGTAGGGCAGCTTACAAAATCTCTGAATAATAGAGTTATCTTCCTTGAAACACATTGTATTGTACAAAGGAAGGCTTCAGATACTGTCTTGGGCATTGCCAAGCTGAAGAGGACCTTGTATGTTCTTCCTCATGAATATCAATTCACTGTGCAGATACAATCAGCAATGACCCCTAGTCTGAGTGACATTCATAATCTTCTTGGTCACCCTTCCATTACAGCCATGAAGCACCTGGATGCCAAACAGAAAAGATACAGACAGGAGGAGTATGATGCTCTTGCAGATTGTGATGCTTGTCATAAAGCCAAACAACAAAGGAACCCTTTCCCAACACTTCAAAAGAGGAGTGAAAGGATGTTCAATATTGTTCATGCTGACATATGGGGTCCTTACTCAGATTCAGGGATCACCCAGACACCATATTTCCTAACTCTTGTTGATGACTACACCAGGGCAACTTGGACCTTCCTATTCAAGAAGAAGAGTCAAGTTTGGAGTTTACTCAGAAAATTCATTTTAATGGTGAAAACACAATTCCAAACTCCTGTGAAAATCCTTAGGTCAGATAATGGCACAGAGTTTACAGGAAAGAATACCCAAGATCTATTGAGAGAGCATGGTATCTTGTACCAGACGTTCTGTGCTTACTCTCCTCAACAAAATGGTGTTGTTGAGAGAAAGCATAGGCACTTACTGCAGGTTGCCAGGTCTCTTATGTTTCAAAGTAGGTTACCATCTCAATTCTGGCCTTATTCTATATTGTTTGCCAGTTATCTGATCAACAAATTACCATTTGCAGTGATTCAATGGAAAACACCTTATGAGTTGCTGTTTGGAAGGTCTACCACTCTCACTGAAATACAACCTTTTGGTTGTCTGGTGTACAAAGTTAATACTTTGCCTTCTAAGCACAAGTTCTCACCAAGAAGCTCCCAATGCATCTACTTGGGACCTGCAACACAACATAAGGGAGTTCTCACCTATGATCTGCTTACACAGCACGTCTCAGTAAGTAGAGATGTGCAATTTTTTCCCACACATTTCCCTTTACAAGTTGATACCACCACTGTTATTAGTATGCCTTTCCAATCTTTTGATTCTAACCCACAGGACTGCTCCATAAATGGTTCTCCTCTACTGATACTCACAGATCCTCCATCTCTCTCATCATCTGTCATCCCAGATTCCACTATACAAGACATTTCTCATCCTTCTGATCTCTCTTTATCTCAAAAGGATTTACCAACCCAACCTTCTTGTGTCTCTCCCAGGAAGAGTAAGAGAGTCACTAAACCACCTAAATACTTTGCAGACTATGACTGCCAAACCTCACCTTGCTCTTCCTCATTTATCTCAAGGTTAAAGCATCCACCACCTACATTTCCTTATCATAGCTCTGCAGCTCTTCTCCCTTCTTATGCTGCCTTTCTTCTGGATATTGATAATACACAGGAGCCACAAACCTACCAAGAAGCTAGCAAATCACCTGCCTGGGTTGAGGCTATGCAAAAAGAGTTAAATGCTCTTGAGGCTAATAACACCTGGGAAATTGTACCTCTACCCCCAGGTAAGCAGGCAATTGGTAGTAAGTGGGTATATAAGGTAAAAATACACTCTGATGGGAGTGTTGAACGATTGAAAGCCCGGTTGGTGGCTAAAGGTTTTCATCAAGTCTTTGGAATTGATTACCATGATGTCTTTGCTCCTGTGGCTAAAATGGTAACTGTGAGGATGCTTCTTGTTGTTGCCACACAGCTGGATTGGTTCCTACATCAAATTGATGTTAACAATGCATTCTTGCATGGGTATTTGACTGATGAGATTTATATGAGTCTACCAAAGGGATATAACAAAGGTCAACCTGGTGAAGTTTGCAAATTAGTTAAGAGCCTTTATGGGCTTAAGCAGGCCTCAAGGGAATGGAATGTTGAGTTCACCAAGCTGCTCTTTTCCCTTGACTTCATCCAATCTGAGGCTGATCACTGTTTGTTCACAAAAGGAACAGGTGATAAATTCATTGCTCTCCTTGTATACGTGGATGGCATCCTTCTATTAGGACCAACACTGGAGATTATTCGGGATGTGAAGCATGCTCTGGATCAGGCCTTTACTATAAAGGATCTTGGCAATGCCAAATATTTCTTGGGCATGGAGATAACCCGTTCATCTACTGGCATGTACCTCTGCTAGAGGAAATATATTCTTGATTTGTTGAATTCTGTTGGCTTGCTTGGTGGTAAATCTGTCTCTACACCCTTACCACCTAGTTTAACTCTTACCAAGGAAGGTGAGCTCCTCCATGATCTAGAACGGTACCGCAAGCTTGTAGGGAAGTTGTTATACCTCAACTTGACTCGTCCTGACCTCTCCTATGCTATACAACAACTTAGTCAGTTTATCTCTTCCCCTACAAAGTCTCATTGGTCAGCTGCATTGCATGTCCTCCATTATTTGAAGGGATGTCCCTCCTTGGGACTTCATTATACCATAAGTCCTTCTTTCGATCCAAGCGCTTTCTGTGACGCGGATTGGGGTTCTTGCTTGGATACTCGGAAATCACTGACAGGATATTGTGTTTTTCTGGGCTCTAATCTAATTTCATGGAAGTGCAAGAAGCAATCTACGCTGTCACTTTCCTCTGCCGAAGCTGAATACCGGAGTCTTGCTTACACCGTGCGTGAGCTTCTTTGGATATCATTTGTGGTGTCTCTCTTCCACTTGTCGTTTCATACTCCAGTGCCTATCTACTGTGATAATAGTGTAGCCATCCAGATAACACAAAATCAAGTTTTTCATGAGAGAACGAAGCATCTCGACATTGATTGCCATTTCTCTCTCCATCACTTTAAACAAGGGTTCATTCACCCTCAATATGTGTCTACCACGGCTCAGGTGGCTGATTTGTTCACAAAATACCTTCCCCGTGCACATTTTCTTGAGCTGTTATCCAAGCTGCATCTTGGTGATATCCACCAAGTTTAGCTTGCGGGGGGGGGGGGGTGTAGAAATCTTGCATGGTACGTTGCATGACACATTGCAGGTGCATGGTACCATAGCTGTAGCCTAGCACACATAATAGGATCTCGTAGATATTTTCTTTTCTTCCCGCTCTCATTTCATATAAATAAGTGTGTAGCTGTATTTTTGTGTGTTATCTGTAATTGAACATTCTATGAAATACAAAATATATTTTCCATGTTCACATTCTCTACATCTTTCAGCCATATATATTGATATACATATGCACACTCAAATGTTGTATGAGATTTACGCTATAAATTATGGCTCCAATCAGCGAATACTATTTGTAACTAGGGACTTATATATGTTTTATTTCTAATTATTTGTACGCAAAACACGATGTTAAGTCCTTTTACTTTTACGTTTTGTTTTAGTAGGTCTCTGTACAATAATTTTATTTTAATAGATTCTCGTACTTTTAAATTTGATAACATCAAATCCTTAGTTAACGGTAATAAACGGATTGGTTAATTTTTTAGTTAATTAAATGAAAAATGGAAATTTCCCACCCTATAGTTAGTATGACATACGAGATATATAAATAATTTATAATAAATAGTTTGTACAAATAAATAATGAAATTACAATTAAATAATATTATTAATAGAAAATAATCATAAAATGTATAAAGAATATAATATTATATTCAAGTTTGTTCGTTATTTTATTCGCAGACAACTCATATCCATAAATAAATTTATATTTTCCATTCCTTGTGCCCATTAAAAAAAACATAATTGGTTCACTCGAAATTCATTACAAACATAATGAGAATCCCTTTTAATTTTCAGCACAATGAGAAAAATAAGAAAACGACACAACATGCACAGTAAAATACATTTAAGAAATGTTATATATATATATAGGGGTGGGTTCAAATAGGAACCAATCCCCCTGTGAGAACCTAGGAACCAATCAAATTTAAGGATTTTGATGACATGACGGATAAAAAGATGGTGGCATAGTTATAAATATGTAAAATTCAAAATATAAGAGGTAATTCCAGATTTTTTTTATAAAGTGATGACATCATCCTTTAAAAAATTCCTAAAAACTTTAAATAATCATAACTTACTTGTTTTTTTATCCAATTTACGCAAAAAATATATCAAATTAAAGATTTTTTCATGTTCTTTCATTTAAGATCCATAATGCATATGTTTATTTGAGCAAAAATTGATGAAAAATACAATTTTTTTTTCACGCATATTCAACTCGTAACTGTCAGATATTTGCTAATATGATATCACAATATTGCTCATATCTTGTGTTTATGTTGCTAACATGAAATTTTTTATGCACGACTTTGAATTTGAAGTTGCTTTCATGAGAAAATAGTTAAAGTATGAGTTATATATAGTTAAGTTCATAAATAATTATAACTTTATCAATGCTTAATATTATTTTGAAAACTTGTAATATTTGAAAATTTTAATCATACTAGCATATCATTATTCACATATTAGCAACATGTTACTAACATATTAGCAAATTATTAGTCACATATTAGCAGTGTGTATAATCTCTAACATATTAGTAATATGTTGTATGTATGAATGATCATGTTACACAGTATTATTTTAAATGTGGCCCAATGTTATATGTGTGGTGTTTAATATATGTCAATTTAATATTATGATCTCATCAAGTTAGCAATATGAGTCTACCTCATGTTAGCAACATAATCTCTTGATGTTAGCAATATAAATCTCTCATGTTAGCATATTAATACAACGCCATAAAAGACAGCGTTTTTAATGTGTTGTCTATTTAATTCCGAGAATTGGGCCCAAAATCTGAAAAAACATAACCTAATTTCTAAATTACGAAAATAACCCCGCCTTCATTAAGTTCTCAAATATTACACATTTGCCACCTTTCTTTGACTAAATTATGATCATTAGATCTAATCAAATCTAAGGCTATGATTGGTTCCTAGGTTCTCACGGGGGAATTTGGTTCCTATTTGATCCTTTCCCTATATATATATATATTATATATATATATATATATATATATATATATATATATATATATATGGGTGGGCTAAAATGAGAACCACCCCTTGTGTAGGAACTAGGAACAAATTATAACCACCCATCTAGCAATTTTTAATGGTCAGAATTAGATGGATATTTAGGGGTCTAAATGCAATATTTTTGTAGGTTATTATTAATTTAGATTTGATAGGGCTAAAACAGTAAAAAATTGATACGACCAATTAATATGCGGAAGCTAGAAACGAACTCACGTCAACTAAATGGAAGATTCAATCCAAAATACCAACTGAACTAAAGAGTATTAATATGTGAACCTACTGTCCTTAAACAACAAATAAATTCGAACTAAACAATCAACTCAAAATAACCCAAAACTAACGCTAGAAACCTAATCAAGACTTGAACAGAAACTGATGCTAGACAACTCCAATTAAGCTCAAATTTTAACACAAGGTACAATCTAAAGTCATGAAAAACATATCCAAAATTCAGAAAAAACGCACGAGTGGTTTGGAATTTGGAATGGTGGATACTTTTCGGACTCCTAGGGTTTGTATATGGATCTATCGGCTTGTGTGGATGAAATTTGGACTTGGGAGGCTATATGGACGATGAGGATGATACTATGGATGATATGGAACGTGTGTGAAGGCTGGATATATAGGGATGGGAGTGAATGTATCGATGAAAACAAGAACAAGTTGTGAAGTTTACCCGAAATGAACCCTGAATCAACAAGAACTCAAAACGCGTCTATGGAGCAATCTTCGATGGCTTGATTAAAATGATTTCAAGTTTGAAGTTGCCAACAATAAATTCTACCAAGAACCGATTGTATTTTGTGTGAGACAAGTGAAATAGCGTGAAAGCTTTTAATTCAAATGATTCTAGGGAATAAAGTGTTCAAACAAAGCTTAAGTATCAGCCTATGGTTCGAAAGTTACAAGTCTTTGGGCTTGGTAATTTCGAACTAGGCTTGAATTAAAATACTGGATCCAATATCACCTAAACAAGTTGTGATAATTGGGCTACTAATTAATTAAATCCACAAACTAAACTAATAGTCCAATTAAAATAAAACAAACTGATAAATAAGGACACACGGTCCATCCATGGCCGCGGTTCTAGTTTTCTTACCAACATCATCCCTCGATGCTCGTCAAATTCACCAACTTGTATTGTCTGAATTCAACTCCATCGTCTTCCAACTTCTTTTGAACATAGCACTAGAAATAGCCTTGCAGCTTCTTGACTCTTAATCTCATCATTGGGCCTCTTAGCTGTAACTCCGGGTTTAAATCCTCAGTGCTAACCTCGGTCTCATCATTCTCCCCGGCTGAAAAGAATTCGACCTCGACTTCAAGCCCTCCTCGATGTCGAAATCATCTATAGAAAAAGGAGATAGGTCAGAAACATTAAACGTGGAAGAACATTTATACTCACCAGGTAGATCAAGTCGGTAAGCATTATCGTTGACTCGGGCAACCACAGTAAACAACCCATCACCACGAGGCATTGGCTTCGATTTCCTCAAGTTAGGGAAATGTCTCGGGCTGAAGTGAACCCAAACCTTATCACCGGGTTTGAATAACACTTGTTTGCGGTGCGAATCCACCTTGGCTGCATTTCACACACCTTGAAACTCAATCCTCGTCTTCACCTTTTCATACATCTCTTGAACTTGTTCAGCTCTACGAATACCTTGCAAACTCGAAAGATGATCAATAGTAAAAGGAATAAGATCCGTTGGGGTCAACGGATTAAAATCATAGACTATTTCAAATGGAGACATATGTGTAAAAGAATGCACAACACGATTATAGATGAATTTAGCAAATGACAAGCATTCCTTCCACGATTTCAAATTATTCTTAACTAAAGCACGAAGTAAGGTACCTAGCGTCCTATTGACTACCTCAGTCTGACCATCCGTCTGTGGATGACATGCAGTCAAAAATAAAAGCTTAGTACCTAACTTTCCCTATAGCACATGCCAAAAATGTCCCAAAAAGTTAGAGTCCCTATCAGAAACAATGGTTCTAGTGATACCATGCAGACGAATGACTTCACGAAAGAAAAGATTAGCAATATTAACAACATCATCAGTTTTTCTGCAAGCAATAAAATGAGACATTTTCGAAAATCTATCCACTACCACAAACACAGAATATTTACCAGATTTTGACCTAGGCAAACCTAAAATAAAGTCTATCGAGATGTTTACCCATAGAGTAGTAGGTGCCGGCAAAGGTGTGTACAACCCAAACTGACTAGACATGGATTTAGCCTTTTTGCAAGTGATACATCTAGCACATATTCTTTCTACATCATTTTTCATGCGAGGCCAGTAAAACTGTTCATGCAAGAGACTCAACGTCTTATTAACACCGGAATGAACCATAAGACCCCCTGCATGTGACTCCAAAACAAATGAATCTCGCATAGAACAATCAAGGACACACAACTTCGATTCTTTGAACAAGAATCCTCCAGAAACATAATATAAATAAATAGCCCTAGATTTTTCATTACACGACTCAAAAATAGGACCAAAGAACGAATCAGTCACATAAAAACTCTTAATATGCTCAAGACCTAAACACTGGGCATGCATGACTGAAAGCAGTGTGTACCTACGGGAGAGTGCATCAGCTACCACATTCTCTTCTCCCTTCTTGTACTTGATCACGTATAGGAAGGATTCAATGAATTCAACCCATCTGGCATGGCGCGAATTCAGGCTCTGCTGCCGCTTCAAGTGCTTCAGTGATTCATGATCAGTGTGTATCATGAATTCCTTAGGTCTTAAGTAGTGCTGCCATATCTCCAAAGATCTCTTTAGTGCATACAACTCCTTGTCATATGTAGAGTATCTCAGGGCTGCGCCATTCAGCTTCTCACTGAAGTAGGCGACTGGTTTTCTTTACCGCATCAAAACAACACCAAAAGCGGAAACATAGATAATCGAGTTTAATCCTAATATCATGTGTGTCATATATTTATGTAGCACATATGTTTTAATTAACCGAGTTCAATTAAACATGCAATCCGATTTATCGATTCTACTAAAAGCGGAAACATAGATAATCGAAAACCATTTACAAATGAACATCGGGTTGAGGACAAGATTAAAGGTCTAATATTGCTATTGAGAGTATAATGATCGGCGCCCCCTTGCTCAGCAATTCGACTTCTTGATTTTCTGTTGTATTCCCGGACTGTATCTAGATTCAGGGTGGACAGAAATCTACTAGATAATTATAGATACTATGGAGATTAAGAGATAACTGAGGGACTGATTTTTCACTTAATATTTTCGATCCCCCTCATCCTTATTTATAGGGAGGTGGGCAAAAATAATACGGTCCAAATCTACTAGGTTTGGGCCTCAATCCCTTTTTCTATCTCCAGTCCATTAAAGTCATATTGGGCTACAACAGGGATCTAGAAGAATATTAAATTAGCCTACTAATTTAATTAATTCCCAATATCCAATAAACTTAGGATATTATTAAATAAATTAAATATTACTTTTATTCTACTAAAGAAGTAATACTGACTTACCAATTTAATACATATTTGTAAATATGCTTTCTTCTTTAGTTCAGTCATTCCCCGTGTTTAAGATCTAATGTTCATTAATTAATTATGTAAGCCTCTGACAACTATAATTAATTAATATCTAAAACCTTGAGTAGTACCACACAAGCTTTATCATGTACGGAATAAATTCCACCTGCAGGGTTTCATATGAACCTGTATTTCCTCAAGAGAACATCATCAACCTGGGTCACTAGGACACATTGCTTATATATATTGCATGACACATCATTTATGCAAATGTTATTACCTAAGATATCGAGTTTATTAATTCTATGAGAGAATCTCACCCATAGATAAATCAACGCAATAAACAAAGCATACATATGTTCGCCAATAAATATAAGTTAAGAACCCAAACTATGTAGATCTTTGTTCTCTAACTTATAGTGTCAGAGTAGAGAACAGTATCCTATCGTGATCATCCTCAATACACTAACATGTGTATTAGAACAATCAATTAGTCAAGATAAACTAATTATCAGATCATTCTACGGTGTACCGATGGTGTATTTAGGACCATCTAAACCGTGAGCCTTTTAATACACTACAAGTATCTGATGATATGATCTTACTGTGTGTTTACCTACACCATATCATCTACAATGTAAGTATATTGAATATGCATAAACAATTATATAATAATGTAATGCAAATAGTGGCTGTAATATAATTAATCTATATCATCATATCATCAGAAAAGTATACAAAGACATGTCTTTCAGTATACAAAACTAACAGGAAATACCCAGAATTTAAATCAATCTTAGAAAATACAGACGCTCCAGATAGTTCATCTAACATGTCATCTAATCGGGGAATAGAAAATCGATACTTTACCATTATCTTATTTATGGCTCTGCAGTCCATGCACATGCACCACTCATTGGTCTTCTTGGGCACGAGGATGACTAGCACTGTACATGGTGACATGCTCTCTCTGATCTGCTTCTTTTCTAGCAACTCCATGACTTAGCGGTCTATCTTCTTTGTCTCCTCTGGTCTGGTTCAGTAGGCTGGCCGGTTGGGAAGGATTGCTCTAGGCTGAAAGTCGATCTGGTGCTCAATTCTCTGAATTGGCGGCAGACCACTTGAAATCTCCTCTGGAAACACATCCTTAAATTTCTCCATCAACGGCTACAAAACAGAAGGAATAACAGTATTAGGAGTATCATAAGCCTTAAAATTAACTAGAACGATAGGTTTACCAGCTTTGATGGCTTTCTGAACTCTTTTTGCACTGATAAACAGATTTCGGTGCACTGGGTCTGAACTGGTTGCATTGGATGAAGATGGGGTGGCAATATGGGCTGCCTTAGTCAGACCTTTAGGGGCGGACGATGTCCCCTTGAAGGATGTCGAATCGGCCGAAGGGTGGCCATGTGGAGCAGACGACTTGCTTTCGGTCCGTTTCTTATTTTCTTCCTTGAACTTCTCATGTATTCTCTTTTGGTCTTCAATAACGTCCTTAGGTGCTAAAGGCCACAATATGGTGGTTCGTCCCTCTCGAGTCATGGCATAAGTGTTGACGAATCCATCATGTATCACCTTCCTGTCAAACTGCCAAGGACGACCTAACAAAATATGTGCCATCTCCATAGGGATGATGTCACACAACATAGTATCAGTATATCTTCCAATTGAAAAAGTGACATTTACCTGATAACCAACTCTGATTTTGCCTCTGTCAGTCAACCACTTCAATCGGTAGGGTTTGGGATGCTTATGTGGAATCAGGTCCAGTTTTCCTACTGTATACTGGCTGATAGCGTTCACAATGCTTTCACTGTCAATAATGAGCGAGCACATCTTTTCTTGGATAGAACAACGCGAGTAGAAGATGTTTTCTCACTGATCGTTTTGATCCTCTTCACGAATAAGGCTCAAGGATCGGATTGAAACAAGACTCACGTGAGCTTGCTTTGGCTGCTCATCTTCAATTATGGATTTAGGGGAGCTATCAAGGGGTTGATCTTCATCTCTTACATCAATAGGATCATCGAGCTCCTCTTCACTAGCTGATTCTAACTCATCATGTTCAGTGATGAAAAAAACTCGGTGATTCGGACACTGCGCTTGAAAGTGTCCCCATCCTCTGTACTTGTGACACTGTATGTCACGTCCTCTTCTTGGAGTACGATTCTGAGGCTGATTAGGCTATACAGTTTGATTCTGGATGTTTCTATTTGGTGTAGTCAAACTGAAATCGGGTCTGCGACTGGGCTGGGGTGCATTTTGCTCAAAACGGTGAACAGGCTGTGTGGACTGACCTTGAGGACATGTAGGGACTTTCCTAGGTGTAGAGGAGTCACCTCAAACCCATGGTGTCCTTGCAGGTGTCGGCGTCCATCTCTAAGCTGTCGTTCTACAATTGAGGCATAATGGATCATTGCCTTAATAGTGTCGAAGTCTCTTAGCTCGATTTCACACATAATATTGGGATTCATCCCTTCTATGTATCGGTTGATAGTAGTAATTAAAGTCTCTTCTTTACCAACCCAGTTCAGTGCTGTCTCCAGATTTTTATAGTATTCCTCAATAGATCGAGTTCCCTGGTGAATCTGACTGAGCTTGCATTCTAATTCCCGTTCATAGTGTATAGGAATAAAACGGCCTCTCATTACATCCTTCATTTCCTGCTAAGTGTCGATTGGAGGATATCTGTCTCAGTGAAGTCTATGCTGCTGGAATTCCCACCAAGTAGCAGCATAACCAGTGAACTCCAGTGAAGCTAGTTGAACCTTCTTAACTTCTAGGAAATCATAGCACTTAAATATTTTGTTGACCTTTCTCTCCCAATCAAGGTACAGGTCAGGATCACACAATCCCTCAAATGCCGGTATGCTTATCTTAATGTTGTTTAACAAGCCATCTGTATCGTCATGTCGAGGCGGATTGCGGAAAGCATGCCTGTAAGGTTAACGTGGGCGGTCACGTCTTTGTGGAGGCTCATACTCAACCTTTGATTTCTCTCTATAGTCGCAATATTCTTCTTCACGATCATTGGGATCGTTCTCTTATACTGGAGGTGGGCGGCGTTGAGCTCAGTGTGCCCTAGCATTTTCTCTGGCTAGCTCGGCTGCTGGAGCTTCGGGCTGGCGAGCTCCTTCCTCTTGCAGGATAGGTTGGCCTTGAACTGGTGGAGGTAATGGATTTTGAGTGTTGAGACGCTCGAATTATGCCATTAATTTGGCCAACATATCATCGATCTTGTTCTCCAACATCTGATTGTGTCTCTCAAAGTGTTAGGATAAAGCAATAAAGTGATACTGCGCAGCCTAAGGTTGCTGTGTCGATGAGGTCGCATTTGTGGGAGTAGTAGGTGACGCTGGTGCTTTATCATTCATCTTGGAACCGTCTCCGGGTTTCATGGTACTTGCAAAACAAATAAACGAAAAGAAATAAATGATTTTTTTTGCGTTAATACAGCTCAACTCAACGAAAACAGCAACTATATCACACTAGAAGATTAATCACAAAATGAACTCAAGAAAAACAAAGCTGATTTTTTTTTACGAACACTCTTTTTTTAACTCAACTCTATTCTAACTAAATAAGAACTATAACACAACTAAACAATGAAACACGGCTGGAATGAAAGGAACAAACATCTCTCACTTTTTTTTGCTTGTCTATGTCACTCAATTTGTAGTACAATCAATAGCAATCAATGGCTCAAAGTTCCCAATAGAATCTGTCATCAACTCGATCAACTTGAGTCAAGAGCTCGGACTTGACTTCTGAAGAATCACGGGGTATTTATTATACCACGAAAGAGGCTGCAATGATGGAAAGCTCATGGAAAAAGGAATAACAAGGCTAGAAATTTCGGTGGAGCTTGTGTGTGTAGGCTACGGTAGTTCAAAAAATAGGTAAGTGGAAGAGATATTTTTGGTGGCTAGATATATGGGTATGGTCGAAAATTTAGGAAGGAAAGTGTGATGAATTTTGGAAACAAATTGTACCACAATGTGAACACAAATCCAACAAGGAAATGAAATTGATCTCAACTAGGAAATTGACTTACCAAAACCAAATTGAACTAGGAATGTAACAAAACTAATCCTATTAGAATTAGAACAAAGATTTTGATCCCCCTATTATAAACCCAAAGGACCGAACTACTCTACCCTCTATTCGAGAATTATGACTCCAAATAATATGAAAACTTGCTGCAATATGACGCCCCAATCGCTATTTGATGAAGGCCGACATTTGCAACACAACGGAAAAGACGACAACAACTAACTACCCGATGCAAAAGACACAACCTCGATCAAGAATCAACTAAGAACTTCAAGATAAATCACGAAAAACTCACGGCCTAGCTGTATCTTCAAGAAACAATAAAGAAACAATTCAAGAACCACGGCGATCACAATAGGGCTCGATTTTCTCTTTTTTTAACTATTCATTTATATATATATATAAAATGATTGAATACTTTTTCCCCTATTGTGTCACACCACGATTTGGATTGAACCACGACCGGCAAAAGTTGACGTGGCTCTAATACCAAATTTATGATACGGCCAATCAATATGCGGAAGCTAGAAATGAACTCAAATCAACTAAATGGAAGATTCAATCCAAAATACCAACTGAACTAAAGAGTATTAATATGTGAACCTACTGTCCTTAAACAACAAATAAATTCGAACTAAACAATCAACCCAAAACAACCCAAAACTAACACTAGAAACCTAATCAAGACTCGAACATAAACTGATTCTAGACAACTCTGATTAAGCTCCAATTTTAACACAAGGTGCAATTTGAAGTCATGAAAAACATATCCAAAATTCAGCAAAAACGCACAAGTGGTTTGGAATTTGGTATGGTGGATACTTTTCGGACTCCTAGGGTTTGTATATGGATTGATCGGCTTGTGTGGATGAAATCTGGACTTGGAAGGCCATATGGACGATAAGGATGATACTATGGATGATATGAAACGTGTGTGAAGGCTAGATATGTAGGGGATGGGCGTGAAGGTATCGATGAAAACAAGAACAAGTTGTGAAGCTTACCCGAAATGAACCTCGAATTAACAAGAACTCAAAATGCATCTATGGAGCAATCTTCAATGGCTTGATTAACCTGGATAATATTGGATATCACAAATGAATCAAATGATTTTAAGTTTGAAGTTGCCAACAACAAACTCTACCAAGAACAGATTGTATTTTGTGTGAGACAAGTGAAATAGTGTGAAAGCTTTTGATTCAAACGAGTCTAAGGAATAAAGTGTTCGAACAAAGCTTAAGTATCAGTCTAGGGTTCAAAATTTACAAGTCTTTAGGCTTGTTTATTTCGAACTGGGCTTGAATTAAAATATTGGATCCAATATCACCTACACAAGTTGTGATAATTGGGCTACTAATTAATTAAATCCACAAACTAAATTAATAGTCCAATTAAAATAAAAAAAAAACTGATAAATAAGGACACACGGTCTATACATGGCCGCGGTTCTAGTTGCCTTGCCAACATCATCCCTTGATGCTCGTCAAATTCACCAACTTGTATTGCCTGAATTCAACTCCATCGTCTTCCAACTTCTTTTGAACATAGCACTGGAAATAGCCTTGCAGCTTCGTGGCTCTTAATCTCGTCACTGGACCTCTCAGCTGCAACTCCGGGTTTAAATCCTCAGTGTTAACCTCGGTCTCATAAAAAATAGAACCCATAATCATACATCTCTGATATCTAGGAGTAACAGTTCATCAACATGGAAAATCTTACACATTAACCAAAAAACACGCCACAATCAAATCGTTCCATTTCTTTCTCTTCACAAAGCAAAAAAAAAATCGTAGCTTTCAGTAAATATTTTAGAGTGAACTACCAAGGCGGACGAACCGCCTACACAACCCGCCACCACTTATCTCACCGATGGCGTCATCTGTTTGTCTTTACCAGAGTTTCACTCCGGCATGTATCATTTTTGGGAGTTTCTCGATTCGAGTTCAATACCTGTTCCAATGGCCGGAGGTAGTAAAAGAAATCGTGTGACAAGTATGTGGGTTGATACTTGGCTATATGTTTTATGATTTTAACTTATTGCAACCTTCCATTTGATTTCAAGGTGATGTATTGTTGAATAACGAAACTAGGGTTCCATAAATTTTGGGAATTGAGGTTTGCAAAAAATTAAACTATAAGAACGCATGTAATCCTATTTATAAAATTTGCCGCCTATGAATTAGGTTTGTAATTTTTAAAAAAATCGCTCAATTTAGCAATAACTTGTGTGTATTTAGCAAATTATTGTATGCGTGTTGGCAAATTTTCCAGAAACATATATGTGTGATTGTTAAGCAAATATGTATATAATTTTTAGCAAATATATGTTTAATAATTAGTAAATAGTTTGGGTATTGAGTTTTTGAAAAAATTAAACTGTTAGAACACATCTAATTTTATTCATAAAATTTGCCGCCTATTGATGAGGACATCCATAGCAACGAGGATCTAAATCCGGAGTTACAATTCAAAGGCTCCGTCACTCGACTAAGAGCTAAGAAGTTATAAGATTATTTACAAGCAACAGTTAGGAAGAAGCTCGGAGAAGAAGACAACGTGCAAGGTAGCTCAAAGTTGATGACCTTGTTGATGTTGGAAGATGGAGATCAAGACATGGAGTGCAAGGCATGAAGAAGTGCACGTGTGCATGTGTGCGTGTGTTGAAACTCACGGCCAAGTGTCAAGAAGCCAAAGAAATGGGCCCTTGATGTTTAATTAAGGGGATTGATTTATTAGACTATAGTATTTATTTTATTTAATTAGACTATAGTCAAAATCAGATTTATTTAATTATTTTAGTATAATTTTCGGTCATTAAATTCCAAGAGTCATAGGTTTGACTAGAATTTTAATTAAGGGAAGAAACTACCTTAAATAGAATTCTAGTTTAGGGAATTTCCTAGTTCTAGTTTATCTATTTGGAGTCTATAATTTTCGGCCTTATGCTTATTATTTTCGGCCATTCTCTATTATAAATAGAGCCTCATTGTGACATTGATACTTTAGACTATATTTGATTAATTAAGCTTTACTTTCAATATCGTCTCACACCGTTAAATCTTTGTGAGTTTTGATTTAAAATTCATACTCTTAGAACTAGCAATTCTAGGTTTTATTCAAAGGGAATTCGCCAATTCACATTGAGGGATTGTCGGAGACTCGCTACTTGAAGATCAACTTAAAGAATTTGGCCTTGTGTACGTTCGAGATTCAAGGTAACTTTCGGGTTGTGATTTGCATCTACCTCATCACCGCCGATCAGCCACCCTCGGCGTGAACCATCACCGCCGTCGTCCATATCATCTTCAATCCACAAGTCCATAGTTCGAGTATCAAGACATTCCAAGCCATTCCGGATCAGATTTACCTATATGTGTTCTTCACGACGTTTGGAGCACATATAACGTAAGTTTATCCAAACCCTATCATATCCTATCTACCCTAACCATTCTTCACCTATACCTCACACACGATATCCCATCTGTCAACCTAACCAAATTGTGCCTTAAAATAGCCCCTCGTTTAGATTTTGTGTTATTAATTTGCGTGTCGTAGTCTAGGTATTTTAGTTGGTTTAGTCGTCTAGTTTCGTTCCATATTTTAGTTTTGTTATTTCTGCATATTGTCAATTAGTCATTCGACTTGTTAGAAGTCATGGAACCGTTACGTGTCGACGTGCATTCGATCCTTATCTCGGGTCACATCACCTATGCATTTAGATTTGTAATTTTTAAAAAAATCGCTCAATGTAGCAAATATTTGTGTATATTTATCAAATTATTGTATGCGGGTTGAAAAATTTTCCAGCAACATATATGTTTGATTGTTTATCAAATATGTATATAATTATTAGCAAATTTATGTTTAATAATTAGTAAATAGTTTGTGTATTGAGGTTTGGAATATATTAAACTATGAGAACACATATAATTTTATTCATAAAATTTGCCCCCTATGAATTCAGATTTATAATTTTTAAAAGAATGGCCAAATTAGCAAATATTTGTGTGTATTTAGCAAATTATTGTATGTGTGTTGGCAAATTTTTATAGCAACACATATGTGTGATTATTTAGTAAATATTTATATAATTGTTAGCAAATATATGTTTAATAATTAGCAAATATTGAATGAAGAAATATTATATTAGCTAATATTTATTTATGTATATTAGTAAAATAAATTTATATGCATGTTAGAAATTATTTGTATGAATATTACCAAATATGTGTAATATTGTTAACTAAAACGTAACTTTCTAAACTGAATCATGATATAATATAACTGTGTTTCTCATTTTAATAGAAAAGGGTGAAATACGATAACAATTATATTAAGTTATGTTTGAAAATTCTGGGAGGTGATGCTAATAAGAAGCGAATCTTGTATAATAAGCAAATACAATGGGAAAATCCTATTGGTTAGTAATTTACCTATTTTGTAGCATAGTAATGATATTTTATTTTTAAATTTGAAGATTATGTATCTTCACATCATTTTCAGATTTAGGGCATGAGAGTCGAACAAAGGCACGATATAATGTGAATGTTGCTACAAATGACAACACACATGGAGCACGTGGTGCAAAACGTTCAAAGAAAGAGTATCCAAACCTTAAACATTGAACAAGCCCGTTCGCGTTGCATAATTCAATAAGTGAACTTACCAATGCACAAAAGCAAGCTGTGAGAGATTTGGGATTTGGATCCATACTGAACTTGGACATTAAGGATGTGCCGCCTAAGCTATCTTATTAGGTTCTATCTAATTTCGATCTAAAACGGAGTGAGATTATTCTAGGTAGTGAAAGGGTAGTACATGTGTCTGAGGATGATGTGAGATTGATGTTTAGCTTTCTACAAGGACAACGTAAAATTAAGAGGCCTAGTATGATCGAGACTTCCGATGTAGTAAAATAATGGAGGTTACGGTTTGAGAGACCAGCTAATCACATTCGTGCAATTGACGTATGCACTGACATGTTGTCAGATCTTGAGGACGGTCTTTGGTTCAAAAAGCAATTCCTGGTAGTTTCTTGGTTACGGTTTAGAAAGGCTTGGGTAGATAGGGTATGATAATGATAAGGTCAATGGCGTGGATAATTAAGTGGTTTGAATTGCAACCTGATAAATCCCCGTAGTAGCTTGTACTATGAAAATGTACCTCAAAGTTACTTTTCGGCTAGCGAGTTCAGCCTAATCCCTCTTGTGAATTAGAACGTTCCCTTGAATTAAGACTTAAAAATGCTATCCTCTAAGAATGGTGATTTATGACTAAATCAATAAAAGTGTTTGGTTGATCAACAAAAGATCATGTGACAATTGAGAAAATAACTCTTTATTTCATACAACGTCTAAAATATCAATATGACATGGTTCCCCTATTTATAATGCTAAGGGGGAATGAAATTAATAGCCTAAAAGAATTAAAATTGAACTAGGAAACTACCTAAACTAGAATTCTATTCAAGGTAGGAAATTACCTTAATTAAAACTCTAGTCAACCTAATTAAATAATGAACGAAAATTACATAATAAAATAACTAAAATCTGATCTAATAATGTCTCTAATTAAATAAAAATCATAGGTTAAAAATCGTGCCCCATAATTAAATTAAGGGAATCAATTTTTTAAATCAAGTGTCTCGGACAACTACTTAGGCGCGATCACGCCTAACGTGTAATTAGCTTTTGTACCAACATCCAAGACTTGATCTTCAATTGCTTCAATATGGACGATTGGCACACCATCTTCAACTTCTCTTTATGTATTATTCTTCAAACCTTAATCTCCAATCTTTGATTGTTAACAAAGTAACAATCTTGGGATCCTTTAACGGTAGCTTTGGAAGAGCCGATTTGATGCTTGTCATGGATTCATCATTCCCCTCCTCTTGAAAAGAATTTATCCTCGAATTCGAATGGTCTAGATCGAAAATGAACACGAACTAATCATCGATCTCTTTTGG
The DNA here is from genome assembly GCA_026008535.1 of Perilla frutescens. NCBI lineage: Eukaryota > Viridiplantae > Streptophyta > Magnoliopsida > Lamiales > Lamiaceae > Perilla > Perilla frutescens. The sequence goes on along the minus strand of BRKX01000003.1, from coordinate 28,741,807 downwards.
TGGCTCATCATGTGTCACATCTTTGGCAACCTATAGAATAATGACATTAAAAGTACATAGTTGACAAAAAATGTTAGAAATCAGTTGCTCCACCATGTTTGCTTGTACGAGCTCCTTTGTATCTTCAACCACTTCCAAGTAGATCTCGCTCTCCGCCTCTTTTTCTTCTTCTCCAACGCTTTCACAAGTGGCAACATCTACCAATTCTTCAATAGATGCATCAACTGCAATGGGTACCTCTGAAATAGCGTTTATCTTAGTTGATATCTCGACATTGGTCGCCACTTTTTTTTCTTGACTTCCGCGATCTTTTTCTTGGATTTAATGTCAGTCGGGGGCTGCTCTAACTCTTCTTCATGGGCTGGACATATAGGATATCGTATGTCGCAAGCTTGACTCGACGTATCAATCGCCGGCTGAAAAGGTGGTTGTATAGGTGGGGTCGGTGTAGCAACGGGCGGTCAAACTATTGGTGTAGGCCGCGCATATATGGGTGTTGTAGGCTCGGGCCTACAGCTGAACTGTGGTGCAGAACGTCCCAAATGTATCTCAACTTGTTTAGTATATTGCACCATGTCTTCCAACTCTTCGAAGTGGTACAATGCTACTCTTTCACGGATTGTCCTTCGTAGACCAGCTAGAAATCTATCCATTGTATCTTCTAGATAGTCTTTCACATTAGCTCGTCTCATGGCTTCAATCATGCTGTAGTAGTACTCTTCTACGCTGAATTTTCCTTGCCGTAGCTTTAGTAGTTCTTCCTCTAGCTCCAACTGGTAGTGGACTGGAATTAAACGTCTTCGCATCTCATCTTTCATCTCTTGCCACGAGTCAATAGGTAGGTGGCATTCACGGCGTCGCCGGTTTTGCTAGAATCCCCACCATGTTATGGTGTAGCCTTTAAACTTCAATGAAGCTAGTTGTACTTTCTTTGGCTCGGGAAAATCGTAGCACTCAAAGATCTTCTCTACTTTACATTCCCAATCAAGGTATGCATTGGGATCGTGTAGACCTTTGAACTCGAGGATGATTGTCTTGCTGGACGACTTAGGGGTATGGCCGTGCCTCATAGTACCGACATAAGTAACAAACGTGAAGAAATAAAGGACCTTACAAACTCACATCACTCATTTGTTTTCACTCTTATTTTTCTCACCCGTGTTTTCTCTCAAGTATAAGTAGTGCACGGTGTGTGAAACATGTATATAATGGTGGCTCGAATAGGTAAAAAGAAATCGGTGGTCTTGATGTCTTCACGATCTTGAACTAATTGATCAAGGTGTAGGATGAATGCTATCTTGAAGTAGATGTAAAGTGGCTGCAATGTATGGCAGTGTATGTAGGTATGTGTGTCGTGTGTGTGTGTGACACAAGAGATAAGAATTGAGTATGATGGTAAGATGGTGGTGGTCGAGTATTACGGAAGAAAAGGAAAGAATTGGATGTATTTTTGATGTCCTAAATAGATTAGAAGATCCAAAAATAAATCCAAAGGATGAAAGGAAAGAATTAGAAAAGAAAAGGAAATAAAAGATAGGAAGGAAAGAAGGTGATTTGGATGTGTATCACAAGTGTGACAGAATCTGAATTACCTAGAAGGAAAGACTCCAAAAAATAAATTACAACTCAAAAGGTAACTACCAAAAATAAAATACTACTAGATGGTAAGAACCAAAAATAAAATAGAACCTAAAAGGAAACAAATTTTTTTTATTTTTTTTTCGAAACTGTTCTTTTTTTTTAATATTTTTTTTTGCTATTCGACTACTCTCTAACTAAACAAGGACAATAGCAACTTAAACAAAAGAACATGAACTGAACAATATGAATGAAATCAGATAAGATTTTTTTTAACAATCTGTTTTTTTTCACGCATTTTTTCAACTCGAACATTCTTCTTTTTTTTAAACATTTTTTCTTTTTTTAATTCGGATTCCCCTTTTTTTTATCCGAAACTTTTATTTTGTACTATTTTTTTCAATGAATGGTACGATTACAACTCGATAGACACGACACTAAATGAACGACACAAGGATGGATTGAACCACGACCAGCTATGCTGACGTGGCTCTGATGCCAAATTTATAATGTAACCCGGACAGATAAATAGTACTGGATAAAAAAATGCGTGGAAGACTTTAGATCGAACACGTCAGCTTTAGAAGGATTCAATCCTATTCTAATGACTCGATTAAATTAAATAAACTGAATTAAACGAAATAAGACTCGAAACAAATATACGAACAATTATAGACCTAATTACGACACCTAGAATATGACACGCAAATAATACACAAAACCAAACACGGATAGAGCTGTAATTATGTGAAGGTTTATGGGACGTGAATAGGACGTGAGGAATGATATGAAAGGGTTTAGAAATGCTTGGGTAGATAGGGTATGATAATGATAAGATGAACTTACGGATGATGTCGTAGAACACGGCTGGAACTGGTGATAATCTTGTGAAGATGAATGTATATGGTTGATGGACGTTGGTGTCGGCGATGGCGTGGATGATTAAGTGGTTTGAATTGCAACCCGATAAATCCTCGTAGTATCTTGTACTACGAAAACGTACGTCAAAGTTACTCTTTGGCTAGCGAGTTCACTCTAATCCCTCTTGTGAATTAGAACATTCTTTTGAATTAAGACTTAAAGATGCTATCCTCTAAGAATGGTGATTTATGACTAAATCAACAAAAGTGTTTGGTTGATCAACAAAAGATCGTGAGACAATTGAGAAAATAACTCTTTATTCCATGCAATGTCTAAAATGTTAATGTGACATGGTTCCCCTATTTATAATGTTAAGGGGGAACAAAATTAATAGCCTAAAATAATTAAAATTGAACTAGCAAACTACCTAAACTAGAATTCTATTCAATGTAGGAAATTACCTTAATTACAATTCTAGTCAACCTAATTAAATAATGAATGAAAATTACATAATAAAATAACTAAAATCTAATCTAATAATGTCTCTAATTAAATAAAAACCATAGGTTAAAAATCGTTCCCTATAATTAAATTAAGGGAACCGATTTTTTAAATCAAGTGTCTCGGACAACTACTTAGGCGTGATCACGCCTAACATGTAATTAGCTTCTGTACCAACATCCAAGACTTGATCTTCAATTGCTTCAATATGGACGATTGGCACACCATCTTCAACTTCTCTTCATGTATTATTCTTCAAACCTTGATCTCCAATCTTTGATTGTTAACAAAGTAACAATCTTGGATCCTTTAACGGTAGCTTTGGAAGAGCCGATTTGATGCTTGTCGTGGATTCATCATGTTCCTTCACATATTCTTGATTGCTTCAATGATGTGGATAGAGTATCAGATTTCAATTGGTGTGTGCACGTTGTTAAATGCTTAATAGAGCACAAGACATCATGGAAGGAGAATACGGACAAGTATTTTATCGGGCCTACGCTTTTCATCACAGTAAGTATATCTTTATCAAACTTTATTATTTTTATTGGATGTGTGCAAACAATATTTAAAATATATATAGAAACACATGTATATGTATGTTATCAAATGTTTGCATGTTCTTAGCAAATCAATATGTGCACGTTAGCTATTTTTTCCAACTAAATGTGTGTATGTTTGTTAGCAAATATTAGTATACTTGTGAGCAAATAAATGTTTGATTATTAGAGAATATTTGAATACTCTATTGAATGCTTAATCAAATATTTAAATATTATATTTAAAAAAATAAAATTTTAGCAAATATTTATATGCTTAATAGCAATATATTATATACAGTTTAACATTTTTTTCCATGCTTAAAAATATATGCATGATAGTTGTGTATGTAGAAAATTGTAATTTAAGTAAATAAAATTTAAAAAATTATTAATTTGTTATTTCTTTATGAAAAAACAGTTGGTTTATGTAGATCGAGTTGTCTTGGGATATAGGAGGGTTGCACGGAGCATTCCAACCATTTTGGAATGGAAAGATATGATGTTGTTAAGGAGACAAAACATGGAGATTGTCGAAGGAGGCTTTGGACATGGGTGTTGTGATGGGCCTTGCAAAGAAGAGGATGTTGTGGGTATTGTGCATGAAGGAATGCATCAGGAGAATGAAGGCAATGACAATGTTAATGAAGGTGTGTTGCTAGTAGTTGAACCTGATGAAGGTGGAGCTAGAAATGTAAATGATGATGAGCAAGTTAACCTTATTAATGCAAATGTCATAGATGACCTATCTGACATGCACACAGTTGCTATAGGCCCTCTGAAGCAAGGTAAAGTGATAAGTGATGCTTTATCAACTATAATGGCAACTGTTCGGAAGCTTCCGCCTGGAATGCTTGATAATGTTGCGTTCTGTAAGACTGTGGAGGCAAGCATGATGGTAAACTGAAAAGACTCAGTGGCGAATCCTTATCGCAACCAACACTTACTATAACACTCCAGATTTTTGATTAAGGTTTATAGGATTCTTAATGATAATTAAAAAGTTAAGGAAGAAATTTAATTAAGGTCAGATGTCAGTCACGACTTTAGGGGTCAGTTTTCGTGAAAATCGTCTTTTCGGAAAATTTCATCTTAATTCTTTTATGGCCATTCGTGGTCTCGTTAGAAAGGTTTTAACTTAAGGAGTATGCCGGTGTTTTCGGATTTTAATTCTGAAGTTATTTGAGTTCCCAGTGATGAAAAACGTATTTAAAAGGTGAATGAATAGTAACTTTTGCGTGCATTCGTATTTTGAGAAATTTATAAAATCCTCCTCGTAGATCCAAGTCTAGTTCTGACAGGCCCCTCTTATGGGAAATGACTCAAGGATTCCGTTGGCGTTCACAGATTTCCATTTTGAGGTAAATCGAACGCTCGGGGGCAAAATCAGTCAGTTTGAGAAAATAGTAAAAAGTAATTCCAAAAAGGAAATCTTTACTCGTCTTTCTTCAGATGAGTCCCGTCTTCTTCACGAATCAATTTGGTTCACTAGTATTCGAGCCAACGAGTTTTTCAGTATTTTTAGATTTCGTGTTTGAGGTCATTTGGACCTCGACATCGAATAAAACAGCTTTTAACCGAACCCGGGGTAACTTTTGCAGTATTCTTGCACTGAAGTGGCTTCCCTTGGAAGCCAAAGCTTTTCCTATAAATACAAGGCCACCATTAACCTCTCATTTACTCATTTACCATCCAAACTCACTTCCAAGAGAGTGGGAAAGCTTTGAGAGCCGAGAAACTTCTGTCGAAGTAAAAAGCGTTCTTCGTGAGTGTTCTCCAAGACGACGAGCGGAGTGGCGTGAAAGGGATGCGGTGAGGGAATGTGCTAGGGGCGCCATTGGGTCGTAGCAGGCGGCTCTGCCGCCGTTGTGACTCGATGAGACGCCGAGCTAGCCACCTTTCTTCGACGCACCTAACCCCATCCATTCTTGTTTGTTGGTCTCGATTTCCATTTTTTTTCTGTCTTTCAAATTCCGCATTTACTTTCCGTTCCTCGCATTTTTCAGGCTCTTTGTTATTATTCTTTTATTTCCGTCTAGAGTTAGTATTTCGATTTTTATTGAAGTTCCAAGTTAATAACGTTTACGTTATATTGTTCGCTTCATTCCCGTCGTTATGACTCCCGTTATTAATTCTTGTAATTAGTCTCGTTATTCCGTTTAAATTCTGTTCAAGTTATATTTAAAGATTTCGTCGTTATTCTAAATGTTTAAAGAGGATTATCGTGTTTATGCCGTTATAATGCCGATTTCTTTTGAAGTTAAAACATGTCGTGTCATGTTAATTTAAATTATTAAAGCGTGTTTTTTTTTAAATTATTATAAGTGTTCTTCGTGTTCGTCGAAGGAATCGACGAACACTGAAGAAACCCAGAAGAAGAGGAGATTGCCCAGAATTGGGCGGAAGAGAGAGAAAAAGAGAGGCTGCTGAGGTGGGGGGTGCGCCGCCGCGCAACACTCCCCATGGCCAAAGGGATGCCCGCCGGCGCTAGGGGGATCCACGGCGGGGGAGTGCCCGTCGGCGCACCCCTGCGCCGCGGCACGGTCCCCCCCTCTCGTGTTTTTCCATGCCGATTTTTCTGCTATTTTCATACCCTCTTTTCGAGCCTTTCGAGTTTTTTTTTTCAATCTAATCCCGAGTTATTTCCAAGTTTAAATTTAAAAAGATTTTCAAGCTATCTCCGAGTTATTTTTAGTACACATCTTAAGTTATTTTCGTCTAAAATTCAAGTATCAAAGTATGATTTCTCCAAATAAATTCTTCTCGAATTTTATAAAGTCATTAAGTCGTGCAATCTGTATTTAAGTCTTAGATTAAGGTCTCTGGGTTAGTTATTGCTATTTCTCGTTCTAGATGTTCGATTTCTTCGAAGAAGGCCGCTAAGTCGATGATTCGACTTTTTTAGGAGGAAGTCAGTCTCGTAGGGATTCGAAGAAGGATCATCAACTCGTTGCTTCATCTTCTGTCAAATAATCAAGGTGGGTAAATCTATACTCATCTAAAGTTTGAGCTAATAAGCTCTAGAAGCATATAGGGCAAATGAGATATTCAATAAATTATTTTGCTCTGTCTGATTGATCTCTGTACAAGGAAGGAATGAAATGAAGATATTATGTTTTATTTGAGCTCTTGAGCATGTTTAGAAATGTTAGAAATGTTAAAGTATTAATTATTTATGCTTATCATGAGATATTTAGAATTGTCTTTAGTTACAATTCGTATTTATTTACGTTCATCTCCTTGTATTTGAATGATTATGCTTGTTAAAGCTTGTATAGTTAAGAATTAAGGATTGCCTTGTTAGGGTGGCGATAAACCCCTTATAGGCCGAAGTCATGCTTAAATAAAGGATTAGCCTTAGACATTGTTCTAAGCTCGATAATTTTAGTAAGGTTAAGAAAGCTAAGGAATTAAGGATTAAAGTTGAGAAAGGAAGGCTAATGTTGGTCCCGGGCGAGTCGATATCAATTTAGAGGAGGGGTGAATAAACTGATTAAAACTTTTTACTTTAAGTGCGGAATAACAGGGCCCTTTGACTCGCTTAATGAAACTTATCTATGCACATACTTAATGAACAATTAAGACAGTTTAAGTGCATCTTGTGTGAGATTGTGTGCAGTTCAAAGATATGCAATAACCAAGATAGTACAACACACAAGCAATTTATAGAGGTTCGAAGTCTCAAAACTTCTACGTCCTCTCTTCCTTCCGCAGAAGGGCAACTTCACTCTATAACTTGAGTTTCTTTACAAATTATACAATGAAGGACAGTTGGCTGAACCTGGTAACTGCTCGCAACCTCAGTGGGTCGACGGCTCACACTTGAAGTTTCTAACTGCTCGCTAGGAAGGTAGGTGCTATTGTCGTCTTTACAAGGTTTTAGATCTCTTTCGATCTTCAAGAGGTTAGTCTTGAACAGGGGTTATCAACTGATGTGCTCCTTCAATTGAGCTAAGTAGTTGATCGTTGTGTAGCTGAAACTGAGAAGACTGCCCTGGCTGGATTGTCAACAGCTGGCTGATTATCTTAACTCTGTGAATTTCTTCTTCTCAGTAGAACTCTCGCAGTTTCTATTAAATGCTGAACTTGAGCTTGAGTGGGAGAGAAAAAGAAAAACTCTTGCTTGTATATGCGAAAGTTGTGCAGGCGAAGGATTCTTCTTGATTCTGCGTGAGAGAGTTGAGAGTTCTTAGTGTTCAGCATATTTAAACTCTGATTCACTCACCTTTTATAGAGGAGTGATTTTATGACCATTGAGTTCCATTGTCCATTAATCGGTGGCCCTGTTGGCTCATCAATGGAGAATGATCGCTTGGAGCTTTTGGTTTGAAGTAGCCGTTACTCTGCCAATCGATCTTCATTGGATATTTAATTCCGGGATCTTTGTTGAAGCATTTATTCCAAGATTCGGCAGTTTGAGCAATGACCTCCAAGGTTCTCTGGCTTCAGTTTTCTTGCCAACTTTGAGTTTCAGTTGACAGTTCTGGACTTGTCAGCTGAGTTTAGCTGTTGCTCCAGTAGGCATTTTTGAGCTCGTCAGCTGAGTTTGGCTATTGCTCCAGTTGGCAGTTTTGAGCTCATCAACTGAGTTTGGTTGTTGCTCCAGTTGGCAGTTCTAAGCTCATCAACTCAGTTTGGCTATTGCTCCAGTTGGCAGTTTTAAGCTCATCAGCTGAGTTTGGCTATTGCTCCAGTTGGCAGTTTTAAGCTCATCAGCTGAGTTTGCCTATTGCTCCAGTTGGTCATCAGTTGGATACTTTCTGTCTTCAGTCTAAACTGATCTCTTATCAGTTCCCTTAGTTGACTCTTTTCTTCCTCAGCTTAGCTGACTTAGTTGTCAGCTTGTTTCAACTGTTCAACTTCTTGACTTCTCAGTTCAGTTGACTTGTGACTTATCCTTAAGCTTGCTGACCATACTCTTTAGTAGTTGACTTTGACTTTGCTAGATATCCTTTTTGATGATGCCCTGGATTAATCAGCTCCGATCTGCAGCTTGAATTTCAGTCAGTTTTTCACAAATAGTTTTTACATTTCATCAAAACCTAATCCAGGGGTTCCTTGATAGTTTTTCTTAACAATTTTCCCCTTTTTGATGATGTCAAAACTTTGTTAAAGATGATGGAAAAAGCTGCAAATGTAGCAAGTTTGCTTAAGTAGTTTCAGAGCAAATTCGGAGCAATTTTGAGAAAAAAGTTGATTTATGATTTTCATTCAAGTATCATAGCATTTGTCATTAGCTTTTGTCGTTCATGCTGTTATTCAGGTATTAACGTATTTAAGATATGCATGAAATTCAAGTATTAGAGCAATTTCGACTTCAAATTTCAGCGCATGTTCTCATTCTTTTATTTTGGACATGCTTTCATTCCAGTATTAGAGTATTTTTCATTTAAGCATCAGAGTCTTCAACCATGTTTCATTCAAGTAATAGAGCATTACCAGAGCATTTAAGTTAATCATACTTGAAGTAACAGAGCATGAGTATTATAAGCATGGTCAAAATGTATATTATATATATATTCACTTTAAAGCATGTTGTATTTTCAAGAGTAGTTAAAACTACTAATCTACTCCCTGAAAGTTGCTTCCTTACTCCTTTTCTTTCTGCTCGACTCTCCTTTTTCTTGAGCTCCTTGCATCCTCCATGCTTCCCCCTGAAGCTGTTCTTCCCCCTCATGATGAATTTCTCTTTGAATTTGATCCCAAAGAGTTAAGCATCCATCATCCAAAAGGTGGAATTGATCGTATGATGGTAGTGGCAAGCTTGGTAGAAAGGTGAACGCAGTTGCCATATTGTCATCACGATTTAAGGGAACTGAAGGAATTTGCATGGGTGAGGAGAGTCATGCATATGCTTCTTCAGTTGTCATGAACTGACCTGGAGCAGAGGTGAGAGAGACTGCTTGCTCTCTGAAGTTCATCGAGGCCAAGTTGTTGAAGATCTCATCGGTTGAAGGGATGGATGGATCATCAACGAAGGGTGAGCATGAGGAGTTGGCCGGTTCATTGTCAGGGAGAGGAGCATTGGCTGGTATGCTCAGCTGGATTTGCTTGATCATCGAATCCATTATTTCTGAAAGCGTGGGTGGCGAGGAAAGTGGATGATTCATCCAATTTCGACTCCATGTTCCTTTGTTGATCTAGAAGGTGGAGCCACGGGTGTGGGTGAGGTGGAACATTGTTGACTCATCCAATTGATATCGCCATATGTGGTACTGCAGGTATCATCACAGTTGGTCGAACAGAGAGGAGTTTGTGCTTTCAACAAGACCGAAATAACTTCTCAGCTGATGGTCTAGAATTGCTTCAAACTCAACCTCAATGGGGTCACGTTGCACTGACGATAGAGGTTGGGAGCTGGCTAATATTATAGGACGATCACTCAGCCATAAAACAGGTTCGCTCTCAATCATCAGCTCTCTTTTGTCAGAGGAGCTGACTGGTGCCTCTAAGGGTGCCTTTCTACGATCTGAGTTGGAAGGCCCTTGTCGACGTGAACTCTTCGAGATCGGATGACCGTAGATAGTGGGGAGCATGTTCCTTCTTTTGATTTGTTCGCCATTTGGGATGACCTCATCAAACTGGCTTTGAATGATATGGCTTATGTGACTCATAAACCCGATCTTTTCGCAAAATGAGCCGGTAGATGGGTTATAGGCCGTTCGCTCTACATTAGCTCACAGTTGAGTAAGGATGAAAGAGGCCCAGTCGGCTTTACATCTGTAGTATAGAGCGGCTGTGAGATGGGATTTGATGTCCGAGAAGTGGACTGTCTCAAAGTTGCCATGGAGGATATGGCCGGCTATATCCAAGAGTTGGAGGATATCATTTGGCATACTCTCCTTCAGCCAATGTGAACAATCATAGTGGTTGACATGAGGAAGCTTCCAAGCATCCCATAGTGCATATTTGCAGGGCAATTACAGGGTCATCACATCTGGACCGTCACCTAGAAGGTGAAGAGTAGACATCATCGTCTCTTTCATCATTGTGATCGTCTTGCTCCGGACGGTAGAAATGATGTTGTCGCCAGAGATCGTTGCATTGTAGTAGAATTCCGCAACATGAGAAGGTAAGTTCTTGAGTGGAACGATCGTCAAAAATGGTAACAGCCCAGTTGCCTCCAGTGGCCTATAAATCTTTTGAAATTTTTCTGAGCCGAGGCGGGCGTTAAGATACTCTAGACTTAGAGTTTTATCTTTCTTCAGCTATTTAAGAAGTAGATTGGCGTCGACCGTCTGAAATGGAGGCTTCATATCTGTAAAAAGATACTATTTTAGTTTAGAGAGCAAGTGTTTAGGAGAGAGAAGACTTAGCAGATGATTAGAGCAAGAAGGAGAAAGGATTTGCATATGATCGGAGCCTTCATCTCTGTGCACCTATTTATTTAGCTTTGCATGCAGGAATCGAGGATACTCGATTGCTTTTCTTAGCTGATTAGCTATCCGATTTGATGGAGGATTAGCTGAATTAATGAGGATTACATCTCAGCCGTTTGATGAAGAAGTAACTTTATGATCTTGTGGCTGAGAAGTAGCTTCTTTGAGAATGGGGTAGCTGCCATAAATAGCAAAATATTTTCTGCAGATCTTGCTATTTATATCTCAGTAAGAAAGTATTTTCTTTTTCAAGTTTGAAGAGTTGATTTAATATCAACGCAGAGATATTAATTGCAGCATTGTGAGATAGAACCCTATTTTCAAATTGTAACCGTTTGAGTATAATATAAGAAATTTTATAATCGCAACGGTAAGTAATGGAATTATGATAAGCGTTGAAAAATAAAAACTTATCCTGATTCAGTTCAGATACAATCCAACTGATTTGACGGCTTTGACGGTTGGATGATCAGTTGAGGCTTGCTTCTCAGTTGTCGCTGAAGAACTAGCTGAAGTGGAAGCTGTATTTGAATTGAATTGATCAGTTGGATTGATCAGTTGCTTGGCTCTCAGTAGACAATTTCCGCTTCTTGAAAGGCCTAGCTGGACTGGCTGCACTGTTTCCTTGGGATGCAGTTGTGGTCTTTGACAATTCAGGCCTTGCAGTTCTCCGGGCTTGGTAAAGATGAAGCTGGATGGAAACTGATGACTTTTTCATCCGTTGACTAAGGGATTGGGAAGTTCCCTTTGACGATGATCGAAACTGATAATTTTTCATAGGCAATTGCATGCCTTTTGAGCTAGATGTGAGCAGTGGAGTGACATAGCTTTTGGATAGGAGGCTTGGTGATATGGCAGTGTCTTCATCATCACTATTGCTCTCGTCAGCACGCCTTGGATTCTTCTGGGTAGCCACAGCTTCAGTTTGTGATAGATGTGGTTCTATCTTTTCAATGACCGGTGGATTTTGTCGTGAGGGCTCAGCCGACTGACTTGATAAATTATCAAAGTTTAGTTTTCGACTAAGCGAGCCAGTTAGGCAGTTGACTGGTTGATCTGCAGTTCCAACTGCTTGAGGCACGATGCTGGTCTTGATTTCTGCTAATAAGACGGTGGCTGGAATCTTGTTGTCAATCCGGTGACGCATGATGTGCTGGACTTGCACAATGGTTGGAGAAAATGGATTTGATGAACCTATCTATTTGATGCTCCAAGTTTCTTCTCGCTGTCAATAGCTCATGCCGTGAAAGGCAGTTAGCAGAAAATGAGACTGGATGGACATAGAATGTCTACAGTTATACCAATAGAAATATCGGTGGAGTTGTTTGAACAACTCTTGATCACGTTGTGCAACAAAGGCAAAGTGATTGAGAAGGAGATTGGTCACTTCCTTTTGCGTACCTTTGACTGCATATTCACCACTATAAAAAGTGCAAATATTCTCTTCAGTCAATTGGAGAGGAGGGCATGTACTTCTGAAGTAGTCCGCTCCGTAGTTTGGATGAGGGATTCCAATGAATGGAATAAGCTCATCTGGATCAGAGCAAACCTAGAAATCAACTGGCAATCCGTTCTTTGATTCTGGAGACTGAACGGCGTTAGCAGTTGAGTTGCTCGATGAGTGGTTGCCTGTCTTGGCTTTGGCTTTTCTCTTTTTCTTTAGCGACTGAAGATGATCAGTTCTTTTCTTGGGAATCCAGTCAGAGATAAGAACTGGTAGTGATTCATCATTTGGAAGCTTCAGCAGGTCTTCAAACATTTTACTCATTCTTAGAACAAGTCCAACCTTGGACTCAAATTTACCAGAGTTCTTTGAGTTAGAGGCCTTGATGACTTGATGCTTAAATTGTTGGAAAACAAATTCTGCCCAGTTCGTTTGTCACCCTTCAGCAAGGTGAATCATAACCTTATATCTCTCTTGGGTGAGTTGACTCAGGCTTCCAATGGCCCCGAACATCATTTTGTTCGTTATGTCAAGTAGAACTCCATACTCAGGCTTCAGGTCAGTTTTAGCGGTTGTAAAACTGAATTGCTTGTCGCAGGTTGAAGCTTTCCATTTTCACCAGTACAATTCTGCAGATTCCTTTAGATCTTGAACGGATGAACCTTCATGTGGTAGTTGAAACACTTCTGCAATTATCCTTTCAGTGATTTGAAGCGGTCGTCCTTGAATCACTGATGACACTGTCTTTCCATCTGCAGATAATTTTGCTTGAAGCAAAAATTCACTCACCAAGTATTGTCTAAAGAACTTTGGTGGTGTTTCCAGGTAGTAAAGAATTTCTGTCTTGTGAAGATTGGACAGAAGGAGTGGGTTATTTGATTCATTTAGAATCAATTGAAATTTCTTCATATCAAGAAATTTATCTCTCATAAGTTGTTCTTTGAAGGAATTTGAAGATCTGGATAATTTGGCCATCTTTGAGGTTGGCTGAGAATTTTGGGAGTTTAAGATCTTTTAGGAGAGAGTTTTAGAGATTGTAGAAGAAGGGGGCTTTTTGAGAGGTATGAAAGAGAGGGGCTGCTTATGAGTGTTGGGACAGGCTTATGGATCTGTTGGTTGGAATGGTACTAGCCTCTGGTCTCTTTGGGTCGTTGGCAATTAATGACTTTCATACGTGTCATTGTTTTTGCAACAGTTAAAATTTCAAAATAAATGTGGGGCTTAACATTTATTTGAAATAAAAAGAATTTTTATAAATATATCAAAAGATATAATTACAAACTGATTAACAAGAAGTACACTTAGGGCTTTTCTAATCAGGTTTTAACTTGATCAGCCACTTAGTCCTTCTTGTGATCAGTTTTCCTTTTCTTAGCCATTCTGGATCTGTCTGGCATGTCCTCATTGGAGGAGACTTCATCTGAGCTTTCTGTTCCAGTGTGTGCTTCCAGTTGTAGGATTGATTCAGAGAGCAGCTTTACCTGGGCTTTCATGTTTTCAATCACTTTCTTGAATTGTTTTGACGCCTTGCTTGATTTCTGCTTCATTGTTTGTTTGATACTTCGTTGAATCTTTTCTGCCTTTAGCTGATGCTCTCCAATCTCTTGATCTGCATCCAGCTGATGCTCTCCAATCTCTTGATCTGCATCCAGCTAATGCTCTCCAATCTCTTGATAATTAGCAGCTGGTTTATCAACTGTTTCAGATTGAGTTGGTGAAGCTGCTTTCTACTCAGTTTGACCCTTTCTAGAGTCCTTTTTATTATCTCCTTCGATTGATAACTTGTATCCCTGAATCATGCGAAAGATATCATCTGAGTCGGAGTTTGATTGAACTTCTGACTCCACCATTGTAGCTTTTCCTTTACCACTTGTTATTGGAGTAGATGGGATTAGCTTCTGCCTCAATTTTGGTTGTGATTCCCTGATCGTTAGTGGAGGTAGAGCAGTTGTATTTATTCTAGAGATAAAGTCGTCAGGATCAATCTGTTGAGGATGGGTCTCTTTAATCATCTCATCAGGAAGAAGATGCTCCAGGATGGAGCTTACTCTGTTGAGAAAGTTCATCTTTTGTGGAAAGCGCCCTGAGCCTTCGGTTCCAGTTTCCACAGTGTCTACAAGCTCCTTTAACTGTTGAAAGAAGTATAGAGACCAGTTGACTCTCTTTTCTTCCCAGATTGCATTGCTGATTCTGTACTTTATTTATGACATGCTGGATTGATCTTCACATGATGCTATCATCATCATCGCAGCCACTGCTGCTAGTACTTGAAATTATTTTCCAAAGTTAAACACAGAATGGTTGATGTGATATCTTTCCTCAAACTGAATTGTTGCTCATCTGTCGTAGCAGTCTTTCACATCAACTTCTATTTCTTCAACATTATCTCCTTCATCTGGGAGATCAAATACCCTTTTTAACACTGATGGGGTGATTGTGATTTCTCGCCCTTGAACCTCTGTTTTAAATTCCAGAGAGTTCTCTGTGCTCGTTGAGTTGAGAAAAAACTCGGCAACTGCCTCCGGGTATGTCTGAGCGGGTATACCCTCAGTAAATGTCTTCAGCCCAGAGTTTTCAATTGACTGAATGATTTCTTCACAATAGCTGGGAATGTTGGAGAATTTTCTGAAGTTGTCTCTGCTGAGTATCTTTTCATGATATAGATCTTTGCAGAAGATTGTTGAATCTTCTCTGGTGATTTTGAAATTGAACTTCCTTCGATGAGGATTGTTTGAGAGAAAAGTCATGATTTATGAAGATGTTATTTTGGGGTGGGAAGATAATCTGGAAGGCTTTAAGCTCTGGAAGGAGATGATATATGGATAGAAAATTATAGATCTTCAGTAAAAATCGGAAAGCTTATCTTGAGAATTCAGCCGCCTTCTTTATATAGAGACATTGGGATTCATCCAACGATTATGACGTTTGGTTTGCCCAATATTCAACGGTTGGATTAACTCAATTAACCCGTCGATTGGTCTTTTGATTCTGTCCGTTCGGGATAAATGAAGGAGAGAGAAAAAGTTCAACGGTAATATTTGAGTGACACGTGTTTTTACCATTTCTAATATTGAAATTTGAACTTATCTTTTCTCTCTAGCAGCTTCTCCTTGGCTTGAGACTGATTACGTCATCAGTTGGCTTCCACTGTAACTGATGATTCTTTTGTTGATCAGTTTCAGCTGAGATGTCTTTTCACCAGTTCTGAATTGGTCTTGACCGTTTAGACCTTTGTTCAGCTGCTTCCCAGTTCAGCTATTCTCCTTCAGTTGGTCTTTGAACTGACATCTCCTTTTGATTTGACTCCAGTTTCTAGTACTCCTTCATCAGTTTGATCAATTTGCAGCTTGTGTGTTCTGCATAACTGACTGGATCATCAGTTTGAATGACTGAACTGATGATTTAGTTGAATTGATGGAGTAAACTGATCATCTCCGGTTTACTTTTCTCTTAGCATCTTCTTGCCTTTACTTCAAATTGATGGCTTTTGTGGCCAACTGATCAGTTTCTCGCCTTTTTGATTCAGTTTCCCTCTTTAGTTGGAGTGGTCCCTTGGCCTTTTTTCTCTAGTTTATCATCTTCATCATGTGATGCTAGCTCCAGCAGTCCCAACTGTATGCATAGCTCCATAAACCTTGCTTCAGGTAATGGTTTGGTAAAGATGTCAGCTATCTACTTCTCAGTGTTGACATATTTGATGCATATGTCTTTCTTCTCGATGTGATCTCTGATGAAGTGATGTCTTATGTCAATGTGCTTGGTTCTTGAATGCAGAACTGGATTCTGAGATATCGCAATTGCACTATTGTTGTCACAGTAGATACGCACTTCTTCAGTTTCAACTTTGTAGTCCTTCAACTGTTGCTTCATCCAGAGTATCTGTACATAGCAACTTCCAGCAGCTACATATTCTGCTTCAGTTGTTGATGTTGCAACTGAGTGCTGCTTCTTGCTAAACCAGGATATCAGTTTGCTTCCCAGAAACTGACATGTTCCACTGGTACTTTTCTGTCGATTTTGCATCCACCAAAGTCTGAGTCTGAATAACTAATTAGACTCAAACTGTCATCTCTGGGGTACCATAGTCCAAGATTTATGGTTCCTTTGAGATATTTGATGATCCTCTTAGCTGCTTTGAGGTGGCTTTTCTTTAGATTAGCTTGAAACCGTGCACATAGTCTGACTGAATAAGAGATGTCTGGTCGGCTAGCTATTAAGTAGAGTAGCGACCCAATGATTCCTCTGTAATATGTTTGGCTAACTGATTCTCCTTCTTTATCGAGAGTTAGCTGAACTGATGTGTTCATAGGAATCTTGAGAGTTTTTCCTTTGCTTACTCCAAACTTTTTTACTAGCTCCTTGGTGTACTTCGCCTGGCTGATAAAGATTCCATCTTTCAGCTGCTTCACTTGGAGTCCTAGGAAGAATGTCATTTCTCCCATCATGCTCATCTCAAATTCGCTTTGCATCAATTGAGCGAATTGTGTGCATAGATCTTTGCTTTTTTATCCAAAAATTATGTCATCCATATAAATTTAAACCATTAAGATCTCAGTTGATCGTTCTATTCAGAATAGAGTTCGATCAATGACTCCCTTTTAAAACCCATTTTTCAGCAAAAATGTTGTTAGAGTTTCATACCACACTTTAGGAGCTTGCTTCAGTCCATATAGGGCTTTCTTCAGTTTGAAGACTTGATCACCAATTTCAAATCTTGGTGGTTGCTCGACATATACGTCCACCTTGAGCATTCCTTGAAGAAAAGCACTCTTGACATCCATCTGGTAGACTGTGAAGTTGAAGTGTGCTGCATAGGCTAGGAACAGACTGATGGCTTCCAATCTTGCAACTGGCGCGAATGTCTCATCAAAGTCGATCCCTTCACTTTGTGAGTATCCTTTGGCTACTAGTCTAGCCTTGTTCCTTGTGATCACTCCTTGTTCATCCAGTTTGTTGCGAAAGAACCATTTTGTACCAATGACCTTTTGGGTTTTTGGCCTATCAACAAGAAACCATACATCATTTCTTGTGAACTGGTTCAGTTCTTCTTGTATAGCTATGATCCAGTCAGAGTCTTCTAAGGCTTCTTTGACATTTACTGGTTCAGTTTGAGATATGAAGCATATGAATAGTGCATGCTCAGTTGAACTTCTGGTCTGGACTCTACTTCTTGGATCACCAACTATCTTGTCAGTTGGATGGCTTCAGAGCCATTTGGGCAAGGTAGCTTCAGTTGGGTCCTCAGCTGGCTCTTCTGTGGTGATGTCATCAGTCACTCTTTCATCAGCTGGTTCAGCATTTTCATCAGTTCTTCCCCCTGTTTCAGTTGTGGGGTTTGTGGTCTCAGCACGATTTATGTCTTCATTGACCAAGTTGTTCTCAACTGGTATTGTGCCAGTTTCATTGCCTTCTTCTAGTAAAACTTCAAACCGCTCTGGAACTATGTGATCTACATAGTCCTGCGAGTTCTCAGTTTGACTAGGTAGTACTTGAACTGATGTGTCTATTCTTTCTTTGATCCTGTACTCATTAGCAAATTCATCAAATACCACATGACATGTTATTTCCACAACAAGAGTTCGTTTATTGAACACTCTGTAAGCTTGTGCGTGAGGTGAGTTATACTCAAGAAATATACCCTCATCAGCTTTAGCACTAAAAACTTTTAATTGAGTCTTACCATTGTTGTGAATATAACATTTACAGCCAAATATTTTAAAGTATGAGATAGAAAGCTTATGACCCTTGTACAGTTCATAAGGTGTCTTGTCATGGGCCGCTACAATGGCACTTCGATTTTAAGTGTGGCAAGCTGTGTTGACTGCTTCAGCCCAGTACCCTTCAGCTATGTTGGCATCAGCTATCATTGCTCGAGCTACTTCTTTGAGTGTTCGGTTACGCCGTTCAGCTACACCATTTTGTTGTGGAGTTCTTGTAGCTGAGTGTTCATGAATGATTCCAAGCTGGTTGAGAAAACTGATCATGTGTTGATTCACATATTCAGTTCCATTGTCGAAGCGAATCCTTTGAACTGATCTTTCCTTCTCAGTTTGTAATCTTCTGATCAGCGCCGTTAGCTTGTCATAAGTTTCATCTTTGCTCCTCAAGAATTCCACCCATGTATATCTTGAGAAATCATCGACTACTATGAGAGTGAATCTTTTGTCCTTTGGAGTTTGTGGTCTAACTGGACCAAACAAATCCATATGTAGCAGTTGAAGACAATCAGTTGTTCCTGGTCGGTGACTCTTATTCTTGAAGGATGACTTCACTTGCTTCCCTTTTTGACATGGTCCACATACACCTGTCTTCTTGTATATTTCCTTGGGAAGCCCCTCAACTAACTCTTTCTTGGCTAGATAGTTAATTGTTTTGAAGTTGAGGTGATTCAGTCGTCGATGCCATAGCCAGCTTGCTTCAGTTGATCCTTTTGAAAGGAAGCAAGCTTCTGAGTAGCCGGTTGACCAGTCAACAATGTACATGTTGCCTCTCCTGATGCCAGTTAGCAGAATTACTCCAGTTGACTTGTCTCTTATGTTGCAGGAGTTTTTGGTGAAGTCAACTGAGTAGCCATTAACACACAGCTGGCTGATGCTTAGTAGTTTGTGTTTCAGTCCATCCACGTGGGAGACTCCATTCACTACTACTTTTCCCTTGACTACGAACCCTTCTCCAATGGTTCGACTTTTGGAGTTGTCTCCAAATATGACAAGTGGGCCTTTAATTTCTTCATAACCGTTGAGATCTTCTCTGTCTCCGGTCATGTGTTTGGAGCACCCGCTATCTAGATACCAGATGTCTTTGGCTTTCTTCGTAGATAGGATGCTCTTGTACTGCAAGGAAATGATTAGCATTTAGGGACCCGTTTTATATCGGGTCCTTGTTGATTCATCAAGCTTTTTGGAATCCAGACTTGCCAAACTTTTGGCTTCTTCTCATTCAGAGATCCAACTGACTTGGATCGCCTGATCTGTTTATATTTTTTCTCAACTCTTCTATTCTGATTTGAATCAGTTGAGTGATACCTGCGTTGATAGTTAGTTGGATAAAACAATTCAACTAAAACGCTTTGGTCTTGAGACCTTTGGGTTCTGTGATTAGACCAGTGTTTTGTATGTTTCCAGTTTATTGGAATGAACCTTTTTGGCTCATTTCTGGAATCTAGATAGTCATTATAATGATGATAAGGTTCAAACTGGTTTATTTGATCTCTCCTATAGGTGTTCTGATTGAACTTCTTGGTAGGATAGGCTTGAGATCCAAATTGATCTTTCTTTCTAAAGGGGACTGATCTATTAGTTTGTCTTCGCGACATTCTTTGTTGGTTTGATGATCTTTGTTGAACTGGAGGTTTTGAATGAGTAGATTGGCTTGAGTGAACTAATGCTCTTGGCTGAAAATTGGACTTCAGTTGGCCTCGTGTTTTTGTTTGATAAAACTGACCAAATTGTCTAGGCTGAGTTTGAGGACTTTTCAATATGCCCTTTTCTTTAGTTGACTCAGCTAGCTGATCATGAGATCTAGTGAACCCTTTTAGGATTCCCTTATCACAGGTTTGGGCAACTGCTTTTCCCTTTTCTAAAGCAGTAAACTTGTTGTATCCTAGCCCTGAGCTGCCAGTTCCAGTTCTTTGATGGCTTAATATTTCATCTAGAGTTTGAGATCCCTTTTTGAACTTCAGATTTACCTTTTCTTTTTCAAGGATCTCTTGTTTGAGTTTTTGGTTTTCAGCATCTAGATCAGCATTTCTCAGTTTCAATTTCTCAAATTCTATAAGCTGAGATTCAAGATAATTTAATCTTTCATGATCAATGCTCAGTTTCCTGACCTTATTTCTCAGTTCATCATTTCCATCTTTCAGTTCAACATGTAAACATGAAATTGAAGCTAATTGGTCTTCTAGCATCATAAGTTTCATATCAAGTTTATTACTAGAGACAGTTGCTTCATTTATATGATAAAAAGAGGTTTGGGAATCAGCTGTACTAACCTCTTCATCATTGTCAGCCATGAGACAGAATAGCACTTCATCATTTGAGCTGTAGCCGTTAGAATCAATTCCAGAAGGATAGTCTAAATCATCCAGCACGGCATTCTCAAGGTTTGCAACCATTGCTTTTCTTTTGAAGAAGCTTCTCCTCACCTTGGCTTTCTTATCTTCAGGAAGTTCTGGACATTCAAACCTGTAATGTCCTTTTTTATGGCAATGAAAACATTCTCCAAGATTTCAGTTGCCGCTTCTGAATGGTTCAGCTGCTCGTTCAGCTGGTTGGTAAGTTTTCTCAATTTTTGGGATTTCATCAGTTTGAGGTGTGACTGATTGTTTATCCCGAACTCTCTTCAATTTTTCTAGCAACCTGGTAACTGATTGGATTTGCTCATTGATGTCATCAGTTAGATTCTCCTTCTTTTCTGTTGCTTCTCTTTTTCGTTCAGTTGAAGATCCGCCTTGGTTTTCTTTGGCTGGTGAGCTCCTAGGTCGGAAGTTGTTTCTTCCTCGAGTGTCTCTAAACCTGGTCCTCTCACCGTTGAAAGCTGCGTCTTGAGCTGATGATGTCGATGCTTCCTTTTTCCAGTTTAGACTGTACTCATGAGCTTTAAGAGAACCAAATAGTTCCCTAGGAGTGATGCTATTTAGATTTCTTGATTCCTTTGTAGCTATCATTTTCATATCCCATTCTTCTGCAAGATTATCCAATATCTTGGAATTTATCTCAGAATTGGGATAAATCCTTCCGAGGTTGTTCATCTCACTGATGATGCCTAGAAATCTAGTTTCAAGACTTGAGATGGACTCTTCTGCCTGCATTTTGAAAGATTTATACCTGTCAACTGCCAGTTGGAGTTTGTTTCCTTTTATAGCTTCAGACTCTCTGCAAAGATCTGCGAGTAGGTCCCATATTTCCTTGGCAGTTGTGTAGTTCTTTGTATCCTTCATACGATCTTTATCTAAAGTTTGAAATAGTGCGGCTTGAGCAACGAACTCTAGATTTTTTAACTTCTTCTCTTCACTGATGAGAAGATTAGTTGGCTTCGGAATCCTTACCGGTTGATTGATATCAACTATGTGAGCGTCATTGTCCATCATGATGATGATTGGACCGTCTTCGATGACTTTCCACATATTTTCATGAATTGAGCATAGATGCGCCTTCATTCTCCTGCTCCAGTTATCATAATTTTCAACTGAAAACAAAGGTAGCTTATGGTTTCCCATAGCTGAAATGTTAGCACAGATAAGTAGATCTGATTCAGTTGATCTGCAGAAACGGCTGATCCTTAGAATCAACCGCTTTGATACCACTTGTTGGTCCCGGTGTTAGTTTTGTATACTGGAAGACTCGTCTTTGTATACTTTTTCTGATGATATGATGATATGAAATGAAAGTTATTGCAGTCACTGTTTGCATTTAGATTATGTTCTATAATTGTTTTATGCAATGTTCCATATACTTACATTGTAGATGATATGGTGTGGGGAGTCACACGGTAAGATCATATCATTAGAACCTTGTAATGTATTAAAGAGCTCACGGCTTAGATGGTCCTGAACACACCATCGGTACACCGTAGAATAATCTAATAAGGTAGTTTATCTTGACTAACTGATTATTCTAGTACACTAGTTAGTGTATTGAGGAGAATCACGATAGGATACTACTCTCTGTCTCTGACCCAGTTATTAAGAGAATAAAGATCCACAGAGTTCGGGTTCTGAACTCATGTGATATTGGCGAGCATATGTGTGTGTTGTTTATTACTTTGATTTATCAATGGGTGAGATCTTTTCGTAGATCGAATTCGATATCTTGGGTAATAACAATGTATACATGATGTCTCAAGCAGTATGCATGAGCACTGTGTCCTGGTGCGCCAGGTTGATGATGTTCTCTTAAGGAAGCACAAGTTCATGTTGAAACCCTGCAGGTGCAATTTATTCCGTACTTGAATAAAGCTTGTGTGGTACTACTCAAGGTTTTAGATGTTGATTAATTATAGATGTCAGAGGCTTACATAATTAATTAATGAACATTATATCTTAAACACGGAGAATGGTTGGACTAAAGGAGAAAGCATATTCGTAAATATGTATTAAATTGGTAGGTCAGTTTTACTTCTTTAGTGGAATAAAAGTAAAACTTAATTTATTTAATTATATCCTAAGTTTATTGGATATTGGATATTAAATAAATTAGTGGGCCAATTTAATATTCTTCTAGATCCCTATTGTAGCCCAATTGACTGATAGTGGACTGGATATTGAACTTGAGATAGAGGTCCAGCCCAATAGGGCTGGAACATGAAATTTCGCCCCTCCCTATATATAAGGGGAGGGGAGGCACGAAATTTGATGATGAAAATCATAGAAAATCAGCCCCTCTTAGTCTCTCAAAGTTATCCATAGATTTCACAATTCTATCTAGTAGATTTCAGCCCACTCTGAATCTAGATACAATCCGGGAATACAACAGAAGATCTTGGAGTAGAATCTGTGGTGCTCGAAATTTTGAGTGCTAGGTGGCGCCAACTACAGTTTATTCAACAGCAAGATCAGATCTTTAATCTTGTCCACAGACCGTCTATCGATTTGTAAGTAGATTCGTTTCTATGTCTTCCGCTTTATTAGATTCGAATCTGCTTTGCATGCTTTTTGATTAGACTGTGATAAACATGCATGTTACATAAAATTATGATTTGCATGAACACGGATTAATGAACAACCAAATGGTCCTGCGGTGGTTTTAATTCGAAAAAACCCCAACAACTGGTATCAGAGCGGGTTTTGGCACTGTTCTAGGATTAATTCGAGCATAATTTCGAATTGCATGATTAAATTTGATGATAAATTTATGGTGTTTAAATTTTCAGATTTAATTGGCTATGTATTTCGATTTTATGGCATTCAAAACTTGGAAGAATTTGAGATGTAAAAATCGAGAATTCTAGTTTTGAGGGTACTTGAATTTTCGGTCACTATGAGATTAAATTTGGGATGATATTTGATGTTCTTCAAATTTCCAGATTTAATTGTCATAGGGTTCGAAAATTTAGATGTCAAATTTTCGAATTTGATGTGTTAAAAATTCCTTAATTTTGTGCATTAATTTTCGACACTATGGTATTAAATTTGGATGGATTTTTAACCAACATTAAAATTTCCAGATTTAAATGTAGTGTGGTTCGAAAATTAAGTTGATTAGAATAAGGATAGGTGATTTTTGATGTATATCAAAAGTTATCTAATTCTAATCTAATTAGGTTTGAAATTAGAATTTTAAATTTGGTAATTTTTGAAGTGGATCAAAATTTCCAGATTTATTATTCTTGAAAATTTCGAAACCTCTAATATATTATTTGGAATTATTTTTTTGATTAATGTCAAAATTTCCAAATGTGAAATATAATGTAATTTTCGATTTTGTTAAAATAATTTGGAGAAGATTTTGATGAAAATCAAATTTCCAGATTTATTTAATGATGGCTTTCAAAAATTACGGATGTTGGTGAAGATTTGATGTTATTTGATGTGTATCTCAATTTACCTAATTTTAATCTAGATAGATTTGAAAATAGAATTTTAAATTTGGAAGAATTTGAAGTGGATCAAATTTCCAGATTTATTATTAGTATTATTTTCGAAAATCTTGATTAAATATTGGATAAGGTGATTTTGGATATATACAAATAATTATCAAAATCCAATTGTGATAAGATTTTAAATTTGGATAAGTTTTGGAAGATTTTGGATTGGAATCAAATCTCCAAACTTTATCCTTAAAGATTTAGATTCTTATGGATAATATTTGGATTAGATTTTTGATTTATATCAATATATCCAATTATTATTTAATTAGGGTGGTTAGAAAATATTAAATAAATTTGGTGGATAATTATAAATAATTTCCAGATTTATTTTAAGATATATTTTTGAAATTTAACAAGATTTAAATTGGTGGATAATTATTTTAATTTCCAATTTTTATCTTGTGGATAATATCGAATTAATTAATTTAATTAATTGTAAAATTCGAGTATTATTTAATATTCATGCATAGATATCATATGTTATTTTATGTGGATCATATAATACATGATTGTTGGTTTTGTAAACTGTGTTTGTTTGTAGGTTTACCAACTATCATGGCTCCTTTATTTTATGTGATGTATGTTTATATTGAATGGATGTTGGCCGTATGCCGGTTTGGCTACGTGATTTTAATCCATGAGAAAATCCATGGATTAGGTCTAGGTTTTATTTTACGTTGGTTTAATGTAATAGATATAAAGCTGTTAGACCGAGTTTTTGAGTTGTAATTTTTATTCTAGCAATATTAGATTTTTCCTTTCGGAATAGATAGTCTGTATTGAATAAAGATCAGAGATCAACTCAAAGAAGGAAAGTGGTTCAGCACCAAAAAGGAAGGTTCACCGGTTCACGTCCCGAAACCCTAAATGGAGCTAGGATTTTCGGCGAGGCGTGGTGAAGGGGGCGGCGGTTCCTAGCCTGTTCCGGAGCTGACTTTCTAGTTTTATCTCATCAATCAACATGAGATATAAGCCATGATAGTTGGAATATTACTGTTGCTTATTGTGTTGAAGCATGCAATGGATGTTTATCATTTTATGTGATGTTTGCATGTTCGATAATGGGATAAAATGAAACCTCAAAAATAAATAACTAAGTGGGAGAGATTCATACCAAAGTATGTAGAAAATCTCATACGGTCTCCATTAAAATCTGGTTTAATTGAGAAGTGATGGGCATGCGCGTTGACATCGGTCTTCCTCCATATCGGATGTGTCATATCATAGATTTCTCTAGAAATTAAATTTCCTAAAAGGATAGCTGTAGAACACTATTAGGACTAACTGACTCCTCCATCTGGAGCGGTTAAATTCGAGTAGTGATCTTGGTGCGAAGATAATGGTGTGCACACTTAGATGTAATTTATTGATAAACATCCATACAATCGTGGCTTATCAGTTAGACGATTACATGACCGTGTTTAATCCGATTATTGATTTGCTTGTTGTAAGGAAACTCAACTGGAGGCAAATTAAAGGTTTAACCTATTTAAGAATGGATTTTATAAACGTCCACACTATCGTGGCTTATAAAAGACGTTTTTAAAGTGTCGGTGGAAAAGTATATAATTTTTATGAGGCTTTCGATTATATACTGTTTATCCTAAACGTGTTATGTGACTGTACTGCATGTTTAATTTCAGTTATTTCATATCATCAATGGCACTCTCCAATCTGTCCTCAATCCTCAAAGAAAACAAACTTATCGGTGAAAACTACAATGACTGGATTCGTAACCTTAACTTAGTTCTTGTTGCTGAGGGACACAAGTTTGTACTTGAAGAGGTTTGTCCTCAGACGCCAGATGAGGATTCTGACGAAGCCCAAAAGGTTACATATGATAAGTGGGTTAGGTCTAATGAGATAGCGCGCTGTTACATCTTGGCATCTATGTCAAGTGTGTTGCAAAATCAGCATGAGCCTATGAAAACCGCTTATGATATCATGTACAATCTTAGGCAGCTATTCGGTCATCAGAACCACTCGGCACGCCATTTGGCAATGAAGAAACTAATGGATGCGAGAATGTCTGACTCCACACCTGTTAGGGATCACGTTCTCATGATGATGGGGTATTTATCTGAGATTGAGACCTTGGGTGGAGAGCTAGATGGCGATTCTCAAATCAACATTGTTCTTCATAGCTTGTCCTCGAAGTTTGAGCAGTTCAGGCTGAATTTTAACATGATTAAAAGGGATGTCAGCCTGACTGAACTGCTCATAGATCTTCAGGCGGCTGAATTGCTCCAAAAGAGCAATCCTGAGGCCCACATAGCTGAAAAGGGAACGTCTTCTTCTGGTGGAAAAAGGAAGAAAAGAAACGCACCTAAAAAGGCTGCAGATGAGGCGCCTAAGGTGAAGAAGCCAAAGGCAAAGATTCCTCCTGAGGAGTTCAAGTCGAAGACTAAGTGCTTCAAGTGCGGCCAACCAGGTCACTGGAAGGCGGCGTGTCCTAACAAGAAGAAGAAGAAAGGTACATCTCACACTCTGGTTGTGGAAACATGTTTAGCAACTTGTTCTACCCAGTCATGGGTAGTAGATACTGGAGCTACTGATCATGTTTGCATGTCTTTACAGGGGTTCCTGGTAAAAAGATAGCTGAGTGAGGACGAGATCACCGTCTACATGGGCAATGCTACGAGAGTGGCGGCTGTTGCAGTGGGAGACGTTGTTTTACCTTTCAGTAGTGATAGAACTTTGGTTTTGAAAGATTGTCTTTATGTGCCTGGTTTTAGGCGAAACTTGATTTCAGTTTCTAAATTGATTATGGATGGATATTCTGTTTCTTTTGATAACAAAGTAGTTATCTTTAGTGGTAAACATTTTATCTATTCTGGCACATTGGACGGACACTTATACTTTCTTAAACCAACTGAAAACACTACGCGTAGACAACTGTTGAATACATCGATCATAAACCCTAACAAGAGAAAAGAACCTTCGGGATTGAATCAAACCTATCTTTGGCATCTAAGGCTAGGTCATATTAACCTTAAGAGGATAGAAAGGCTTGTAAACGATGGACCATTGTCTTCTTTGGTACTGGAATCGTTTCCTTTATGTGAATCCTGTTTGGAAGGTAAAATGACCAAACGTCCTTTCCAGTCAAAAGAAAATAGATCTGAAGGGCTATTAGATTTGATTCACTCTGACCTATACGGCCCTATATCAGTTCAAGCTCGAGGAGGGTTCGAGTATTTCATCACTCTCATTGATGATTACTCTAGATACGGTTATATCTACCTGTTACGTCGCAAGTCTGAATGCTTTGAGAAATTCAAAGAGTTTAAGGCGGAAGCGGAGAAACGAACAGGTAGAAGTATCAAGTCACTACATTCTGATCGTGGTGGCGAGTACCTCTCAAGCGAATTTAGGGATTACATGGCAGAGAGTGGGATTACATCCCAGTTGACTGCGCTTGGAACGCCACAGCAGAATAGCGTGGCGGAAAGACGGAATTGTACATTGTTAGAGATGGTTAAATCGATGATGAGTTATTCTGAGTTGCCTATTTCATTCTAGGGATATGCCCTGGAAACAGCAGCCTATATTCTTAACTTGGTTCCATCGAAATCAGTTCCTGCTACACCTACAGAACTATGGACTGGACGAAAGCCCAGTTTGAACCATATTCGAATTTGGGGTAGCCCAGCACACATGTTGGACAAGGAAGCTGATAAGCTGGCTCCTCATACTAATGTAAGGCTGTTCGTTGGATATCCTAGAGGAACGAAAAGTGGTTTGTTTTATAGTCCTAAGGATCAGAAGATCATTGTTAGCACCAATGCTCGATTCTTAGAGGAAGATTATGTCATAAACCACAAACCAAGGAGTCACATCATCCTTGAGGAGTTAAGGGGTGGATCAAATCCTACACCAGTTGTACAAGAAGAGGAACCACCAAACACTGCACAACGTGTCACAGAAGTACAGAAACTGCCTCGTCGCAGTGGGAGGGTTGTACGCCAACCTGATAGATTCATTGGTCTGGGAGAGGCTTCAGATTTCCCAGAGGGTCTCAATGAATTGGATCCCAGGACCTATGACGAGGCAATTCGAGATAAAGATGCAGATTCTTAGAAAACTGTAATGGAGTCTGAGATTGGATCTATAGATCACAATCAAGTCTGGGAACTCGTAGAACCACTAAATGGGGTAAAACCCATTGGCTGTAAGTGGGTCTACAAGCGCAAGAGAGGATCTGATGGGAAGGTTGAAACCTTCATAGCTAGATTGGTGGCAAAAGGGTATACTCAGAAAGAAGGGATCGATTATGAGGAAACCTTTTCACTGGTAGCCATGCTTAAGTCAATCCGGATTCTCTTGTCTATTTCCGCTCATTTGGATTATGAGATCTGGTAGATGGATGTCAAGACGGCTTTCCTAAACGGAAGTCTTGAGGAAAACATTCACATGAAACAACCAGAGAGATTCATTGCTAAGGGCCAAGAGCACTTGGTGTGTAAGCTTAAGAGATCCATTTATGGACTTAAGCAGGCATCGAGGTCTTGGAACATCCGATTTGACGAGGTTATCCAGTCATATGGATTCGTGCAAAGTCCGGATAAGAGCTGTGTGTACAAGAAATGTGATGGAAACGTGGTGGCATTCCTCGTACTTATGTTGATGACATCTTGCTTATTGGAAACAGTAAGAAGGCGTTGTCAAACATTAGAGTGTGGTTGTCCGAGCAGTTCGATATGAAGGATCTGGGTGAAGCCGGACATGTCCTTAGCATCAAGATCATTCGTGATCGCCAGAAAAGGATGGTATGTCTGTCCCAGGCGACTTATATCTATACAGTGCTAGCTAGATTTGGCATGCAAGATTCCAAGAAAAGTTTTATACCTTACAGGCATGGAATTCATCTATCCAAGGAAATGTGTCCCCAAACACAGTCTGAGATAGAGGAAATGAAGAAAGTACCATATGCTTCGGCTGTGGGAAGTTTGATGTATGCTATGCTATGTACTAGGCCTGATATATGCTATGCCGTTGGCATGGTAAGCAGATATCAGTCTAACCCTGGACAAGGTCACTGGACTGCGGTCAAAAACATTCTCAAGTACCTTAAATGGACTCTAGACTACATGTTGGTTTTCCGCTCTGATAGTCTAGTACCTTTGGGTTACACGGACTCAGATTTTCAATCTGACAAAGATCAGAGTAAGTCTACATTGGGCTATGTGTTTACACTAGGAGGTGGAGCCATCGCATGGAGGAGCATTAAGCAGAAATGCATTGCGGATTCCACCATGGAAGCTGAGTATATAGCTGCCTCTGAGGCTGCAAAAGAGGTTGTCTGGCTCCGCGGATTCCTAGTGGGCTTGGGCGTGGTTTCTGATTTGCCTAAGACTATCACGATATACTGTGATAACTCTGGTGCAGTGGCAAATTCGAAGGAACCCAAAGCCCACAAGGTAAGTAAACACATAGAGAGAAAGTACCATCTTATACGAGAAATCGTTAAGAGAGGAGACGTGGCGGTGGTCAAGATTACATCTGAGGACAACCTGGCTGATCCATTCACGAAGAGCCTGGCAGCTAAGACCTTTGATGGTCACGTGGAGAAAATGGGAGTGAGATGCAGACCCGGTAGCGCAGTTTGAGTTGATAGTTTTAGATTGGAGAGTTTGCCAGTTAGTTATTATGCTTGAAAGACATGCTTCAAGTATAAGTGGGAGATTGTTAGTTTTGTATACTAGAAGACTCGTCCTTGTATACTTTTTCTGATGATATGATGATATGAAATGAAAGTTATTGCAGTCACTGTTTGCATTTAGATTATGTTCTATAATTATTTTATGCAATGTTCCATATACTTACATTGTAGATGATATGGTGTGGGGAGTCACACGGTAAGATCATATCATTAGAACCTTGTAATGTATTAAAGAGCTCACGGCTTAGATGGTCCTGAACACACCATCGGTACACCGTAGAATAATCTAATAAGGTAGTTTATCTTGACTAACTGATTATTCTAGTACACTAGTTAGTGTATTGAGGAGAATCACGATAGGATACTACTCTCTGTCTCTGACCCAGTTATTAAGAAAATAAAGATCCACAGAGTTCGGGTTCTGAACTCATGTGATATTGGCGAGCATATGTGTGTGTTGTTTATTACTTTGATTTATCAATGGGTGAGATCTTTTCGTAGATCGAATTCGATATCTTGGGTAATAACAATGTATACATGATGTCTCAAGCAGTATGCATGAGCACTGTGTCCTGGTGCGCCAGGTTGATGATGTTCTCTTAAGGAAGCACAAGTTCATGTTGAAACCCTGCAGGTGGAATTTATTCCGTACTTGAATAAAGCTTGTGTGGTACTACTCAAGGTTTTAGATGTTGATTAATTATAGCTGTCAGAGGCTTACATAATTAATTAATGAACATTATATCTTAAACACGGAGAATGGCTGGACTAAAGGAGAAAGCATATTCGTAAATATGTATTAAATTGGTAGGTCAGTTTTACTTCTTTAGTGGAATAAAAGTAAAACTTAATTTATTTAATTATATCCTAAGTTTATTGGATATTGGATATTAAATAAATTAGTGGGCCAATTTAATATTCTTCTAGATCCCTATTGTAGCCCAATTGACTGATAGTGGACTGGATATTGAACTTGAGATAGAGGTCCAGCCCAATAGGGCTAGAACATGAAATTTCGCCCCTCCCTATATATAAGGGGAGGGGAGGCACGAAATTTGATGATGAAAATCATAGGAAATCAGCCCCTCTTAGTCTCTCAAAGTTATCCATAGATTTCACAATTCTATCTAGTAGATTTCAGCCCACTCTGAATCTAGATACAATCCGGGAATACAACAGAAGATCTTGGAGTAGAATCTGTGGTGCTCGAAATTTTGAGTGCTAGGTGGCGCCAACTACAGTTCATTCAACAGCAAGATCAGATCTTTAATCTTGTCCACATACCGTCTATCGATTTGTAAGTAGATTCGTTTCTACGTCTTCCGCTTTATTAGATTCGAATCTACTTTGCATGCTTTTTTATTAGACTGTGATAAACATGCATGTTACATAAAATTATGATTTGCATGAACACGGATTAATGAACAACCAAATGGTCCTGCGGTGGTTTAATTCGAAAAAACCCCAACACCCGGGCGAGTCGATATCAGTTTAGAGGGGTGGTGAATAAACTGATTAAAACTTTTTACTTTAAGTGCGGAATAACAGGGCCCTTTGACTCACTTAATGAAACTTATCTATGCACAGACTTAATGAACAATTAAGACAGTTTAAGTGCAGCTTGTGTGAGATTTTGTGCAGTTCAAAGATATGCAATAACCAAGATAGTACAGCACACAAGCAATTTATAAAGGTTCGAAGTCTCAAAACTTCTACGTCCCCTCTTCCTTCTTCAGAAGGGCAACTTCACTCTATAACTTGAGTTTCTTTACAAATTATACAATGAAGGACAGTTGGCTGAACCTGGTAACTGCTCGCTACCTCAGTGGGTCGACGGCTCACACTTGAAGTTCCAAACTGCTCGCTAGGAAGGTAGGTGTTATTATCATCTTTACAAGGTTTTAGATCTCTTTCGATTTTCAAGAGGTTAGTCTTGAACAGGGGTTATCAACTGATGTGCTCCTTCAATTGAGCTGAGTAGTTGATCGTTGTGTAGCTGAAACTGAGAAGACTGCCCTGGCTGGATTGTCAACAGCTGGCTGATTATCTTGACTCTGTGAATTTCTTCTTCTCAGTAGAACTCTCGCAGTTTCTATTAAATGCTGAACTTGAGCTTGAGTGGGAGAGAGAAAGAAAAGCTCTTGCTTGTATATGCGAAAGTTGTGCAGGTGAAGGATTCTTCTTGATTCTGCTTGAGAGAGTTGAGAGTTCTTAGTGTTCAGCATATTTAAACTCTGATTCACTCGGCTTTTATAGATGAGTGATTTTATAACCGTTGAGTTCCATTGTCCATTAATCGGTGGCCCTGTTGGCTCATCAATGGAGAATGATCACTTAGAGATTTTGGTTTGAAGTAGTCGTTACTCTGTCAATCGATCTTCATTAGATATTTAATTCTAGAATCTTTGTTGAAGCATTTATTCCAAGATTCGGCAGTTTGAGCAATGACCTCCAAGGTTCTCTGGCTTCAGTTTTCTTGCTAGCTTTGAGTTTCAGTTGACAGTTCTGGACTTGTCAGCTGAGTTTGGCTGTTGCTCCAGTTGGCAGTTTTGAGCTCGTCAGCTGAGTTTGGTTGTTGCTCCAGTTGGTAGTTTTGAGCTCGTCAGCTGAGTTTGGTTGTTGCTCCAGTTGGCAGTTTTAAGCTCATCAGCTGAGTTTGGCTATTGCTCCAGTTGGCAGTTTTAAGCTCATCAGCTGAGTTTGGCTATTGCTCCAGTTGGCAGTTTTAAGCTCATCAGCTGAGTTTGCCTATTGCTCCAGTTGGTCATCAGTTGGATACGTTTTGTCTTCAGTCTAAACTGATCTCTTCTCAGTTCCCTTAGTTGACTCTTTTCTTCCTCAGCTTAGCTGACTTAGTTGTCAGCTTGTTTCAACTGTTCAACTTCTTGACTTCTCAGTTCAGTTGACTTGTGACTTATCCTTCAGCTTGCTAACCATACTCTTGAGTAGTTGACTTTGAATTTGCTAGATATCCTTTTTGATGATGCCCTGGATTAATCAGCTTCGATCTGTAGCTTGAATTTCAGTCAGTTTTTCACAAATAGTTTTGACATCTCATCAAAACCTAATCTAGGGGTTCCTTGATAGTTTTTCCTAACAGCTAAGTTAAGAAAGGAAGAGTATATCTTTTATAAGCAGGATTGAGCTCAGAATTCATGATCTTTGATCATTTAAGGGAGTCACTGCTGGGTTAATTCCATCGCAAACTCGTTTGGATATTTGAGGTAACCCCTCTTCTATCCTATGGCATGCCTAAGGGTACAGTTGACATCAGATTTGAGCCAAGGTTGGGCCCAAAAGTAAAGAAAAGGTTTTGCGGATATGGAGAGGGCTTTTGCATTTTGCTCTCCATATACCGCCAGTTTATTATTGGATATTTCTCGAGTTATTAAAGAAGCTTTTATTAAAACCCACTGAACACATTAGTGCTCACGCCCTCTTTTTCAAATATTTTCAGGTTGAGATGCTGAGGATGATGGTTGTGGATGTGGGTTGGCTGCCAAGATTGTTTTGCTATATTATAAGTTCTTTTGAAATCTCATGATGTTTCTGCTACTCTGATACACTCTTATAATTCCTAAGTTCTATTATGTTTATCGAGATTCTAAGAATATTCCCTAGACATGATTATCTTTATATATATAAGTGATGCATTATAAGTTTTATTCCTACTTCTCGAGTATATTTTCCCTTCGCCTATGAAGAGGCTTGTTCATGTTGGTATCTGTTTATCCGCTTTGACCTGTGAATGGGTCTATGCTTGTTGGTATCTGATTAATTAGCCATTTTATTCCGTTAAAGCATGTTTCCTTCTTAATCAAGTAATCCCGAGTATCGTCACCTATTTTTTTGAAAGCATATCTTTATTCTTAAACTTCTTCGTTGTTCTTCGTTGTATATCTTTATTCATAAACCCTCTGGGTTAATCTCTCATCTTTATTTGTTAACCCCTTAACAACACCCCATCCCCATTCGTTAATCCCCATCTCGGGACCGGACTGTTACACCCACACAGGATGACATTGAATTTTGAGATAATCCAGAGCATATAGCAGCAATATTTGAGATTGAGGAAGCAGCCATGCAGAGAGATCAACTCTAGGAGTTGTGTCATGCCCAGTTTCAGTCTCGATTTAACCCAAGAATGGGATGGTATAATGAACTTGGCACGTGATGCTGTAAAGTTGGCTGAGAAAGAGACTGATATGAACATTGATCTTCATAACAACACACATCATCATGAGGTAAACATCCAATAAATGAAATTATCAATATTATTGTATTCATCACTAAATTTAGAAATTTAAAAATGTGCAGAGTTTAATTAGGGAAGACATCTCTGATGTAGGGCGCCAGAATGAGGTACCATTCAAATTTGTTATTTATAATATGCATAATTATTACATGGTTCATAAACTATTTCAATCATTATTTAATTTTTGGTAAAAACCAACTAAAGAATACAATGGGAATGAAAGAACAAGATGTTGAAAATGCTGGAAATGTTACTGATATCCCTGAAGAGGTATGATATTTAACGTTTGAACAAAACATGATATAGTTTATAAAAATATAATATTGATCTTTTTATTTTTGAAGAATGTTGGCCATGGAGGAGAAATAAATACAATAGCAGCTACTGAGGTAACTGAACATTACTTATTGTTGTATCATATTTGACCATATGTATTAGATAATTTTATGCTAATATCTGAGCAAATTTTACCACGAGTATTAACAAACTTATGTTACTATTTTAGCACTCTTTTGAAATTGTTGCATCCTATATTTGCCTACGTTAGTTCATTATATTGTTATGTTTGTATTAGCAAATTTCTATTAATTGTTTAGCAAATTTTACCATACGTATTAGCAAACTTCTGTTAATATTTTAGCAAAATTTTCCACGAGTATTAGCAAACTTATGAACGGGTATTTAGCAAATTATTGTATGCATGTTGGCTAATTTTCAGCAACTTATATGTGTAATTGTTTAGCAAATATTTTATTTAATTGTTAGCTAATTTTACCATATATGTAAGTAAATTCCTGTAAATATTTTAGCAACGTTTATAAAGTTTAATAGCAAACTTTTATTACTATTTCAACAGTCTTTTTGAATTTGTTGCAACCAATGTTTGAATAAGTTAACTCATTGTATTGTTATGTTTGCATATTTGGCACAATTCGTATTTTAATTTTAGCAAGTGTATGTATGGATGTTGTTAAACAAACAACTGCATTTTAAGAAAGTATATTTTTTGTATATAATTTAATAAACTCACTAATACAAATATTTGAATTGTAGGGGAAGGGAGTACCTGCTGTGGTCATGAAAACATACAAGGTATTAACCTCATTTTCATACTTTGCACTTCATATAATAAACCACAACATGTAATGTTCAATTAATCTTCATTTTTCGTACTATTCAGTTAAAGTTTTATCCTTAATGCTAACAGGCAAGGGGCAAGGGGAAGGGTGTGAAAAGGAAAGGGAAAAGAGGAAGTAAGGTGTGGCCACGTTAGTAATGGTCATTGTATTTGTTTTATGTATATTTTTGTGCTTTTTAATTCTAGAATATGTATTTGATGGAATATGATGTCTTTTGTGTATTAATTTAAACAATTTGATGAATGCAATATGTATAAACTCACTAATACATTCGTGGTTACCTTTTTGTATGCTGTAATCATATTTAATATACAAAGCTTCAAACTCTTTACCACAACAATAAGCTAATCCAAGAGCCCCAATTGGATCGAGTAAAGAACAATGATCATATATTATCGATTAGATTGAACTATTGCTTAAAGAGATTAGATATCAAAAGCACAAAAACAAATCTCTTAAAAAATTTCTTCATAAGAAATAAAGGAAAAAAGGCAAGTCTCTATGACTATAACATCAAGGACACAAGACTCAGAGGCAAAAACATTGTCAAACATCTTAATTTTAACAATAAAAATAATTGGAGAAATAAAATGTATCTCCAGCACACCATCCCAAATCATACATTTCCATGATTTTTCCTCAGATCAAGAAACTCAAAGATATGAGCATGCCATGCCATGGCTTCAAATACACAGTGAAATCACCTATTTTCATCGTACAAACATTTTCTCTTGCCACCTCCTTGAAAGGAAAAATGGTCTGGAAATGTTGTCTCTTTCTTCTTCTTCTTCTTAATTCTTCTTCTTCTTCTTCTTCTTCTTCTTCTTCTTCTTCTTCTTCTTTTTCTTCTTCTTCAACTATCTCATCTGCTTTGCGAAAAGGAGTTGACATGAAAAGGCCCAAATACTTTGAGTCATTAAGCATAAATAGTGTGTAAATTTACAGTTTTTGACGAAATGCAGAATTTTATTTGAAGGAAGTTTATACCTTCATCGTTGGATATGGCAAATAGAAAGAGAAATCATATGTTGCGCTAGAGGTCATTTAAAAGAGAGGAAATTTGGAAAAGTTGTCTTCAACAAATGCATCCAAATTCTTCAACAGGAGGATATTGATTTGCGTCCCAAACTCAATAGACACGTCCCAATTCTTCAGCAGATAGGTGTCCAAATTCAATAGATACAACCCAATTCTTCAGCAAACTGGTACGCAAATTTTTTTTTTAAAAATGCAATAATATGTAAATTGTAAATTGTCTAAATTACCCTCACTATTCTATTTTTATATAGTATATAGATATGAAATTTTACAATGTGATTATTTGTAAGATTGAATTTAAAATTATAAACACACACACACACACACACATATATATATATATATATATACATATCTAGCAATTATCAATTTCATTTTTATTAGAGAAGAATGAGCAATAGGGTAATATATAT
The DNA here is from genome assembly GCA_026008535.1 of Perilla frutescens. Lineage (NCBI taxonomy): Eukaryota > Viridiplantae > Streptophyta > Magnoliopsida > Lamiales > Lamiaceae > Perilla > Perilla frutescens. The sequence goes on along the minus strand of BRKX01000003.1, from coordinate 28,705,412 downwards.
ATTTTTTGACGTGTAATTGAGTAAAATCCACGTGTTTGCCACCTCATATGATATTGCAAATGAAATCATTTATCCTACTTGGTTTCTCATTCTGATTTTTATTACATTTTCATCCATTTCTTTCTTCAATTTCAATTTATTTTGGTTTAGTTTAGTTTTATAATTATTACTTAGGGTTCATCCCACCCAATTAGGGGTTATATTTTTTTTTAATATTTATTTTTTAATTAATATAATTGATTAATTGGTTGATTATCCCAAAATGAGGGCATATAATTTTTTAAAATTTAAATTTTTAGTAATAAATGTTAATTATATTTGGTTATACTATAATAAATTTTATTTTATAATAATTTTTTTTAAAAAAATAAATTTAATAGTGGGACATGGAATGTGGACTAGAGAATTTTATCCCATGATATTGACTTAAATAATAATTTACTATAATTTTACTCAATTAATGTGTATGTCTAAATCCATAAATTTCAATGAATTAGTTAATATCCAACAAACTATAATATAAAAGAAACTCATTCTGCATATTTGAGCCATAACTTGCGCCATTTTGTCATTTTTTTTTCATTTTTCATTGTTTTTTAATCACTAAAATCTATACATATATTAAAGCAAAATCGCAGGTGTAGAATAGTAAATAAAAAATATTAGCAAAACAACGGTTAAAATTAAATATCTCGCCAAAAGTTTCAAACTTGAATTTAGTTTAGTGGTTGTGGTTTGCATATAAGACATGCAAGTTCCAATTGACCCAGGTTCGAACACTGAAAAACCTCACAGTCTTTTCTTTTTTTTTCTTTTTTCTTTTACTCAATGTTTTTCTTTTATTTTTCTTTTAATGTTTAAGTTATTAATTTTTATTAAAGAAGTAATCATTGTACTTATTTTTAGTATCAAAGATATGACAGTATATTTGTTCTTTTGTTTTTTCTTTTTGTTTTTTTCTTCATTTTGTTCATTTTTTTTTCCTCCATTTAATTGTTAACTTTTTTTTTCTTCTATTTCAATATTTCAATTAACGTTGAGGTTATTAATTTTTATTTAAGCAATAATCATTGTATTCATTTTTTGTATTAAATATTTGACAATATAATGTCTTTTTTCTTTTTTTTTTTCATTTTGTTCAAAATGTTTCCTTTCATTTAATTTTTTATTCACTTTTTTTCTTTTAGTTCATTTTAATATTTAGTTCATTAATTTTTATTTAATAATAATCATTGTATTAATCTTTGTATTAAAGATATAACAAAAACATGTGCTTAAAAAAGAAACCGACGCTTTGCAATAATTTCAAATATGAAATATTTAATTTGATCGTCTTTCAACTCGATATTTAAATCTTTATCGATAATTGAATAAGACTAACCATGAGTTCCATAAAATTAAATAGGTAAATGTTCAAATCTAACAGTGATTATATAAATTGTCATATCGTAGATGAATATTCGTAGTTAGAGTTGTAGGGATAGAAACAAATAATAGTATGATTTATCACATTAGCCATATATCATTAGATCGGATAGAGTTTTTTTTTACTCTATTTCTCTAAGAAAATTTATTTGCTCATGCGTTTCTTTTAACAATCATTGGAATATATGACTCCAATTTTTCGTATGGTCGAATAAATTGAGGATTGAAACTCTATTTGGTTTCTACCCGTGTTTTAGGAACAAAGACATAATCTAGATGAGGCATTACTGTTCCATAGTCTGGTCAAATTTTATTTGCTAATAAACTTAATTGGGTTGTAGAGTTAATTTAACCTAATTTATTACATTGTCATGCAATTAAATATTTATATTGTAGATCATTGATATTTCAAGATCACATATTTTATTTAAATTTATTTTCATATAATTAATATATCCTATTCAGGAAATCATTAATTGTGACAAGTGTTTGCTCACAATACTTACAATATTGATATTGTTAGAACTTGAATAATTTTTGTAACAAAATTATATTGAATAATTTGAAATTATTGGTACTACAGAATTTTGAATTTACGATTTAAAAGTAATGAAATTTGTAATGTCTATAAAAAAATAATATAAGTTCTTTATAATTATTGTGAAATTATGAGTTTGCAAAACTTTGGAGTTTTATAAAAATTATAATAAATGCATGGTGAATATATTTATCGATCCTAAAAATGTAATAACATAAATTGAGTTCAAAATTTATCGCCACATCATTATTTATTATTACAAATAAAATACATTAATCATCTTATTATAATTTTATATATGTTTTTCTATGGTTTTTTTTTACGAAAATAAAAATTGCCATAAAGACTCCAATAGTTATACATACGTGTATATCTCTAATGTTGTTCATTTACAAAATTGATGAAATGTGTTACAATGTTGTTATTTTTATATAGAAGATTTCAAATTTTAGTCATGTTAACATTTGTGTTTTTTTTTATGAGGCACAAATCACTGTATATAAAAATAATACTACCTCCGTTTCGAAATGTTTGTTGTTTTAGATTTTTTTTTTTTCAAAATGTTTGTTGTTTTATATAATTTGACATCCTCTCTCCCAATTTTAACTCTCTCAAATCCTACAAGATTTCTTGATTCTAACTTATCTATAATATATGAAGAGAGAAAAATATATGGAGAGAGAAAATATTATTATTTTTTAGGAAAATATAGATGAATTAGATTTTATGGCATATATGAGGGATGAGTATATTTATCCACAAATTAATTCTTAATTTTCAGATAAAAAAAAATAAAACAACATTTCAAAACGGAGGTAGTATTAAGTAATGGTGACGAGGTTGATAACACTTCTACTAAAAAATATCATATGAAGAAGCATTACAAAATTTATAACGAAAATTACTTTCATATATAATTTGACTATTTTTATATGACATTCATAAAATTTAAAAGTATAGTTGTTTATATAGGAATAAAACGGCCTCTCATTACATCCTTCATTTCCTGCTAAGTGTCGATTGGAGGATATCTGTCTCAGTGAAGTCTATGCTGCTGGAATTCCCACCAAGTAGCAGCATAACCAGTGAACTCCAGTGAAGCTAGTTGAACCTTCTTAACTTCTAGGAAATCATAGCACTTAAATATTTTGTTGACCTTTCTCTCCCAATCAAGGTACAGGTCAGGATCACACAATCCCTCAAATGCCGGTATGCTTATCTTAATGTTGTTTAACAAGCCATCTGTATCGTCATGTCGAGGCGGATTGCGGAAAGCATGCCTGTAAGGTTAACGTGGGCGGTCACGTCTTTGTGGAGGCTCATACTCAACCTTTGATTTCTCTCTATAGTCGCAATATTCTTCTTCACGATCATTGGGATCGTTCTCTTATACTGGAGGTGGGCGGCGTTGAGCTCAGTGTGCCCTAGCATTTTCTCTGGCTAGCTCGGCTGCTGGAGCTTCGGGCTGGCGAGCTCCTTCCTCTTGCAGGATAGGTTGGCCTTGAACTGGTGGAGGTAATGGATTTTGAGTGTTGAGACGCTCGAATTATGCCATTAATTTGGCCAACATATCATCGATCTTGTTCTCCAACATCTGATTGTGTCTCTCAAAGTGTTAGGATAAAGCAATAAAGTGATACTGCGCAGCCTAAGGTTGCTGTGTCGATGAGGTCGCATTTGTGGGAGTAGTAGGTGACGCTGGTGCTTTATCATTCATCTTGGAACCGTCTCCGGGTTTCATGGTACTTGCAAAACAAATAAACGAAAAGAAATAAATGATTTTTTTTGCGTTAATACAGCTCAACTCAACGAAAACAGCAACTATATCACACTAGAAGATTAATCACAAAATGAACTCAAGAAAAACAAAGCTGATTTTTTTTTACGAACACTCTTTTTTTAACTCAACTCTATTCTAACTAAATAAGAACTATAACACAACTAAACAATGAAACACGGCTGGAATGAAAGGAACAAACATCTCTCACTTTTTTTTGCTTGTCTATGTCACTCAATTTGTAGTACAATCAATAGCAATCAATGGCTCAAAGTTCCCAATAGAATCTGTCATCAACTCGATCAACTTGAGTCAAGAGCTCGGACTTGACTTCTGAAGAATCACGGGGTATTTATTATACCACGAAAGAGGCTGCAATGATGGAAAGCTCATGGAAAAAGGAATAACAAGGCTAGAAATTTCGGTGGAGCTTGTGTGTGTAGGCTACGGTAGTTCAAAAAATAGGTAAGTGGAAGAGATATTTTTGGTGGCTAGATATATGGGTATGGTCGAAAATTTAGGAAGGAAAGTGTGATGAATTTTGGAAACAAATTGTACCACAATGTGAACACAAATCCAACAAGGAAATGAAATTGATCTCAACTAGGAAATTGACTTACCAAAACCAAATTGAACTAGGAATGTAACAAAACTAATCCTATTAGAATTAGAACAAAGATTTTGATCCCCCTATTATAAACCCAAAGGACCGAACTACTCTACCCTCTATTCGAGAATTATGACTCCAAATAATATGAAAACTTGCTGCAATATGACGCCCCAATCGCTATTTGATGAAGGCCGACATTTGCAACACAACGGAAAAGACGACAACAACTAACTACCCGATGCAAAAGACACAACCTCGATCAAGAATCAACTAAGAACTTCAAGATAAATCACGAAAAACTCACGGCCTAGCTGTATCTTCAAGAAACAATAAAGAAACAATTCAAGAACCACGGCGATCACAATAGGGCTCGATTTTCTCTTTTTTTAACTATTCATTTATATATATATATAAAATGATTGAATACTTTTTCCCCTATTGTGTCACACCACGATTTGGATTGAACCACGACCGGCAAAAGTTGACGTGGCTCTAATACCAAATTTATGATACGGCCAATCAATATGCGGAAGCTAGAAATGAACTCAAATCAACTAAATGGAAGATTCAATCCAAAATACCAACTGAACTAAAGAGTATTAATATGTGAACCTACTGTCCTTAAACAACAAATAAATTCGAACTAAACAATCAACCCAAAACAACCCAAAACTAACACTAGAAACCTAATCAAGACTCGAACATAAACTGATTCTAGACAACTCTGATTAAGCTCCAATTTTAACACAAGGTGCAATTTGAAGTCATGAAAAACATATCCAAAATTCAGCAAAAACGCACAAGTGGTTTGGAATTTGGTATGGTGGATACTTTTCGGACTCCTAGGGTTTGTATATGGATTGATCGGCTTGTGTGGATGAAATCTGGACTTGGAAGGCCATATGGACGATAAGGATGATACTATGGATGATATGAAACGTGTGTGAAGGCTAGATATGTAGGGGATGGGCGTGAAGGTATCGATGAAAACAAGAACAAGTTGTGAAGCTTACCCGAAATGAACCTCGAATTAACAAGAACTCAAAATGCATCTATGGAGCAATCTTCAATGGCTTGATTAACCTGGATAATATTGGATATCACAAATGAATCAAATGATTTTAAGTTTGAAGTTGCCAACAACAAACTCTACCAAGAACAGATTGTATTTTGTGTGAGACAAGTGAAATAGTGTGAAAGCTTTTGATTCAAACGAGTCTAAGGAATAAAGTGTTCGAACAAAGCTTAAGTATCAGTCTAGGGTTCAAAATTTACAAGTCTTTAGGCTTGTTTATTTCGAACTGGGCTTGAATTAAAATATTGGATCCAATATCACCTACACAAGTTGTGATAATTGGGCTACTAATTAATTAAATCCACAAACTAAATTAATAGTCCAATTAAAATAAAAAAAAAACTGATAAATAAGGACACACGGTCTATACATGGCCGCGGTTCTAGTTGCCTTGCCAACATCATCCCTTGATGCTCGTCAAATTCACCAACTTGTATTGCCTGAATTCAACTCCATCGTCTTCCAACTTCTTTTGAACATAGCACTGGAAATAGCCTTGCAGCTTCGTGGCTCTTAATCTCGTCACTGGACCTCTCAGCTGCAACTCCGGGTTTAAATCCTCAGTGTTAACCTCGGTCTCATAAAAAATAGAACCCATAATCATACATCTCTGATATCTAGGAGTAACAGTTCATCAACATGGAAAATCTTACACATTAACCAAAAAACACGCCACAATCAAATCGTTCCATTTCTTTCTCTTCACAAAGCAAAAAAAAAATCGTAGCTTTCAGTAAATATTTTAGAGTGAACTACCAAGGCGGACGAACCGCCTACACAACCCGCCACCACTTATCTCACCGATGGCGTCATCTGTTTGTCTTTACCAGAGTTTCACTCCGGCATGTATCATTTTTGGGAGTTTCTCGATTCGAGTTCAATACCTGTTCCAATGGCCGGAGGTAGTAAAAGAAATCGTGTGACAAGTATGTGGGTTGATACTTGGCTATATGTTTTATGATTTTAACTTATTGCAACCTTCCATTTGATTTCAAGGTGATGTATTGTTGAATAACGAAACTAGGGTTCCATAAATTTTGGGAATTGAGGTTTGCAAAAAATTAAACTATAAGAACGCATGTAATCCTATTTATAAAATTTGCCGCCTATGAATTAGGTTTGTAATTTTTAAAAAAATCGCTCAATTTAGCAATAACTTGTGTGTATTTAGCAAATTATTGTATGCGTGTTGGCAAATTTTCCAGAAACATATATGTGTGATTGTTAAGCAAATATGTATATAATTTTTAGCAAATATATGTTTAATAATTAGTAAATAGTTTGGGTATTGAGTTTTTGAAAAAATTAAACTGTTAGAACACATCTAATTTTATTCATAAAATTTGCCGCCTATTGATGAGGACATCCATAGCAACGAGGATCTAAATCCGGAGTTACAATTCAAAGGCTCCGTCACTCGACTAAGAGCTAAGAAGTTATAAGATTATTTACAAGCAACAGTTAGGAAGAAGCTCGGAGAAGAAGACAACGTGCAAGGTAGCTCAAAGTTGATGACCTTGTTGATGTTGGAAGATGGAGATCAAGACATGGAGTGCAAGGCATGAAGAAGTGCACGTGTGCATGTGTGCGTGTGTTGAAACTCACGGCCAAGTGTCAAGAAGCCAAAGAAATGGGCCCTTGATGTTTAATTAAGGGGATTGATTTATTAGACTATAGTATTTATTTTATTTAATTAGACTATAGTCAAAATCAGATTTATTTAATTATTTTAGTATAATTTTCGGTCATTAAATTCCAAGAGTCATAGGTTTGACTAGAATTTTAATTAAGGGAAGAAACTACCTTAAATAGAATTCTAGTTTAGGGAATTTCCTAGTTCTAGTTTATCTATTTGGAGTCTATAATTTTCGGCCTTATGCTTATTATTTTCGGCCATTCTCTATTATAAATAGAGCCTCATTGTGACATTGATACTTTAGACTATATTTGATTAATTAAGCTTTACTTTCAATATCGTCTCACACCGTTAAATCTTTGTGAGTTTTGATTTAAAATTCATACTCTTAGAACTAGCAATTCTAGGTTTTATTCAAAGGGAATTCGCCAATTCACATTGAGGGATTGTCGGAGACTCGCTACTTGAAGATCAACTTAAAGAATTTGGCCTTGTGTACGTTCGAGATTCAAGGTAACTTTCGGGTTGTGATTTGCATCTACCTCATCACCGCCGATCAGCCACCCTCGGCGTGAACCATCACCGCCGTCGTCCATATCATCTTCAATCCACAAGTCCATAGTTCGAGTATCAAGACATTCCAAGCCATTCCGGATCAGATTTACCTATATGTGTTCTTCACGACGTTTGGAGCACATATAACGTAAGTTTATCCAAACCCTATCATATCCTATCTACCCTAACCATTCTTCACCTATACCTCACACACGATATCCCATCTGTCAACCTAACCAAATTGTGCCTTAAAATAGCCCCTCGTTTAGATTTTGTGTTATTAATTTGCGTGTCGTAGTCTAGGTATTTTAGTTGGTTTAGTCGTCTAGTTTCGTTCCATATTTTAGTTTTGTTATTTCTGCATATTGTCAATTAGTCATTCGACTTGTTAGAAGTCATGGAACCGTTACGTGTCGACGTGCATTCGATCCTTATCTCGGGTCACATCACCTATGCATTTAGATTTGTAATTTTTAAAAAAATCGCTCAATGTAGCAAATATTTGTGTATATTTATCAAATTATTGTATGCGGGTTGAAAAATTTTCCAGCAACATATATGTTTGATTGTTTATCAAATATGTATATAATTATTAGCAAATTTATGTTTAATAATTAGTAAATAGTTTGTGTATTGAGGTTTGGAATATATTAAACTATGAGAACACATATAATTTTATTCATAAAATTTGCCCCCTATGAATTCAGATTTATAATTTTTAAAAGAATGGCCAAATTAGCAAATATTTGTGTGTATTTAGCAAATTATTGTATGTGTGTTGGCAAATTTTTATAGCAACACATATGTGTGATTATTTAGTAAATATTTATATAATTGTTAGCAAATATATGTTTAATAATTAGCAAATATTGAATGAAGAAATATTATATTAGCTAATATTTATTTATGTATATTAGTAAAATAAATTTATATGCATGTTAGAAATTATTTGTATGAATATTACCAAATATGTGTAATATTGTTAACTAAAACGTAACTTTCTAAACTGAATCATGATATAATATAACTGTGTTTCTCATTTTAATAGAAAAGGGTGAAATACGATAACAATTATATTAAGTTATGTTTGAAAATTCTGGGAGGTGATGCTAATAAGAAGCGAATCTTGTATAATAAGCAAATACAATGGGAAAATCCTATTGGTTAGTAATTTACCTATTTTGTAGCATAGTAATGATATTTTATTTTTAAATTTGAAGATTATGTATCTTCACATCATTTTCAGATTTAGGGCATGAGAGTCGAACAAAGGCACGATATAATGTGAATGTTGCTACAAATGACAACACACATGGAGCACGTGGTGCAAAACGTTCAAAGAAAGAGTATCCAAACCTTAAACATTGAACAAGCCCGTTCGCGTTGCATAATTCAATAAGTGAACTTACCAATGCACAAAAGCAAGCTGTGAGAGATTTGGGATTTGGATCCATACTGAACTTGGACATTAAGGATGTGCCGCCTAAGCTATCTTATTAGGTTCTATCTAATTTCGATCTAAAACGGAGTGAGATTATTCTAGGTAGTGAAAGGGTAGTACATGTGTCTGAGGATGATGTGAGATTGATGTTTAGCTTTCTACAAGGACAACGTAAAATTAAGAGGCCTAGTATGATCGAGACTTCCGATGTAGTAAAATAATGGAGGTTACGGTTTGAGAGACCAGCTAATCACATTCGTGCAATTGACGTATGCACTGACATGTTGTCAGATCTTGAGGACGGTCTTTGGTTCAAAAAGCAATTCCTGGTAGTTTCTTGGTTACGGTTTAGAAAGGCTTGGGTAGATAGGGTATGATAATGATAAGGTCAATGGCGTGGATAATTAAGTGGTTTGAATTGCAACCTGATAAATCCCCGTAGTAGCTTGTACTATGAAAATGTACCTCAAAGTTACTTTTCGGCTAGCGAGTTCAGCCTAATCCCTCTTGTGAATTAGAACGTTCCCTTGAATTAAGACTTAAAAATGCTATCCTCTAAGAATGGTGATTTATGACTAAATCAATAAAAGTGTTTGGTTGATCAACAAAAGATCATGTGACAATTGAGAAAATAACTCTTTATTTCATACAACGTCTAAAATATCAATATGACATGGTTCCCCTATTTATAATGCTAAGGGGGAATGAAATTAATAGCCTAAAAGAATTAAAATTGAACTAGGAAACTACCTAAACTAGAATTCTATTCAAGGTAGGAAATTACCTTAATTAAAACTCTAGTCAACCTAATTAAATAATGAACGAAAATTACATAATAAAATAACTAAAATCTGATCTAATAATGTCTCTAATTAAATAAAAATCATAGGTTAAAAATCGTGCCCCATAATTAAATTAAGGGAATCAATTTTTTAAATCAAGTGTCTCGGACAACTACTTAGGCGCGATCACGCCTAACGTGTAATTAGCTTTTGTACCAACATCCAAGACTTGATCTTCAATTGCTTCAATATGGACGATTGGCACACCATCTTCAACTTCTCTTTATGTATTATTCTTCAAACCTTAATCTCCAATCTTTGATTGTTAACAAAGTAACAATCTTGGGATCCTTTAACGGTAGCTTTGGAAGAGCCGATTTGATGCTTGTCATGGATTCATCATTCCCCTCCTCTTGAAAAGAATTTATCCTCGAATTCGAATGGTCTAGATCGAAAATGAACACGAACTAATCATCGATCTCTTTTGGTGGCTCATCATGTGTCACATCTTTGGCAACCTATAGAATAATGACATTAAAAGTACATAGTTGACAAAAAATGTTAGAAATCAGTTGCTCCACCATGTTTGCTTGTACGAGCTCCTTTGTATCTTCAACCACTTCCAAGTAGATCTCGCTCTCCGCCTCTTTTTCTTCTTCTCCAACGCTTTCACAAGTGGCAACATCTACCAATTCTTCAATAGATGCATCAACTGCAATGGGTACCTCTGAAATAGCGTTTATCTTAGTTGATATCTCGACATTGGTCGCCACTTTTTTTTCTTGACTTCCGCGATCTTTTTCTTGGATTTAATGTCAGTCGGGGGCTGCTCTAACTCTTCTTCATGGGCTGGACATATAGGATATCGTATGTCGCAAGCTTGACTCGACGTATCAATCGCCGGCTGAAAAGGTGGTTGTATAGGTGGGGTCGGTGTAGCAACGGGCGGTCAAACTATTGGTGTAGGCCGCGCATATATGGGTGTTGTAGGCTCGGGCCTACAGCTGAACTGTGGTGCAGAACGTCCCAAATGTATCTCAACTTGTTTAGTATATTGCACCATGTCTTCCAACTCTTCGAAGTGGTACAATGCTACTCTTTCACGGATTGTCCTTCGTAGACCAGCTAGAAATCTATCCATTGTATCTTCTAGATAGTCTTTCACATTAGCTCGTCTCATGGCTTCAATCATGCTGTAGTAGTACTCTTCTACGCTGAATTTTCCTTGCCGTAGCTTTAGTAGTTCTTCCTCTAGCTCCAACTGGTAGTGGACTGGAATTAAACGTCTTCGCATCTCATCTTTCATCTCTTGCCACGAGTCAATAGGTAGGTGGCATTCACGGCGTCGCCGGTTTTGCTAGAATCCCCACCATGTTATGGTGTAGCCTTTAAACTTCAATGAAGCTAGTTGTACTTTCTTTGGCTCGGGAAAATCGTAGCACTCAAAGATCTTCTCTACTTTACATTCCCAATCAAGGTATGCATTGGGATCGTGTAGACCTTTGAACTCGAGGATGATTGTCTTGCTGGACGACTTAGGGGTATGGCCGTGCCTCATAGTACCGACATAAGTAACAAACGTGAAGAAATAAAGGACCTTACAAACTCACATCACTCATTTGTTTTCACTCTTATTTTTCTCACCCGTGTTTTCTCTCAAGTATAAGTAGTGCACGGTGTGTGAAACATGTATATAATGGTGGCTCGAATAGGTAAAAAGAAATCGGTGGTCTTGATGTCTTCACGATCTTGAACTAATTGATCAAGGTGTAGGATGAATGCTATCTTGAAGTAGATGTAAAGTGGCTGCAATGTATGGCAGTGTATGTAGGTATGTGTGTCGTGTGTGTGTGTGACACAAGAGATAAGAATTGAGTATGATGGTAAGATGGTGGTGGTCGAGTATTACGGAAGAAAAGGAAAGAATTGGATGTATTTTTGATGTCCTAAATAGATTAGAAGATCCAAAAATAAATCCAAAGGATGAAAGGAAAGAATTAGAAAAGAAAAGGAAATAAAAGATAGGAAGGAAAGAAGGTGATTTGGATGTGTATCACAAGTGTGACAGAATCTGAATTACCTAGAAGGAAAGACTCCAAAAAATAAATTACAACTCAAAAGGTAACTACCAAAAATAAAATACTACTAGATGGTAAGAACCAAAAATAAAATAGAACCTAAAAGGAAACAAATTTTTTTTATTTTTTTTTCGAAACTGTTCTTTTTTTTTAATATTTTTTTTTGCTATTCGACTACTCTCTAACTAAACAAGGACAATAGCAACTTAAACAAAAGAACATGAACTGAACAATATGAATGAAATCAGATAAGATTTTTTTTAACAATCTGTTTTTTTTCACGCATTTTTTCAACTCGAACATTCTTCTTTTTTTTAAACATTTTTTCTTTTTTTAATTCGGATTCCCCTTTTTTTTATCCGAAACTTTTATTTTGTACTATTTTTTTCAATGAATGGTACGATTACAACTCGATAGACACGACACTAAATGAACGACACAAGGATGGATTGAACCACGACCAGCTATGCTGACGTGGCTCTGATGCCAAATTTATAATGTAACCCGGACAGATAAATAGTACTGGATAAAAAAATGCGTGGAAGACTTTAGATCGAACACGTCAGCTTTAGAAGGATTCAATCCTATTCTAATGACTCGATTAAATTAAATAAACTGAATTAAACGAAATAAGACTCGAAACAAATATACGAACAATTATAGACCTAATTACGACACCTAGAATATGACACGCAAATAATACACAAAACCAAACACGGATAGAGCTGTAATTATGTGAAGGTTTATGGGACGTGAATAGGACGTGAGGAATGATATGAAAGGGTTTAGAAATGCTTGGGTAGATAGGGTATGATAATGATAAGATGAACTTACGGATGATGTCGTAGAACACGGCTGGAACTGGTGATAATCTTGTGAAGATGAATGTATATGGTTGATGGACGTTGGTGTCGGCGATGGCGTGGATGATTAAGTGGTTTGAATTGCAACCCGATAAATCCTCGTAGTATCTTGTACTACGAAAACGTACGTCAAAGTTACTCTTTGGCTAGCGAGTTCACTCTAATCCCTCTTGTGAATTAGAACATTCTTTTGAATTAAGACTTAAAGATGCTATCCTCTAAGAATGGTGATTTATGACTAAATCAACAAAAGTGTTTGGTTGATCAACAAAAGATCGTGAGACAATTGAGAAAATAACTCTTTATTCCATGCAATGTCTAAAATGTTAATGTGACATGGTTCCCCTATTTATAATGTTAAGGGGGAACAAAATTAATAGCCTAAAATAATTAAAATTGAACTAGCAAACTACCTAAACTAGAATTCTATTCAATGTAGGAAATTACCTTAATTACAATTCTAGTCAACCTAATTAAATAATGAATGAAAATTACATAATAAAATAACTAAAATCTAATCTAATAATGTCTCTAATTAAATAAAAACCATAGGTTAAAAATCGTTCCCTATAATTAAATTAAGGGAACCGATTTTTTAAATCAAGTGTCTCGGACAACTACTTAGGCGTGATCACGCCTAACATGTAATTAGCTTCTGTACCAACATCCAAGACTTGATCTTCAATTGCTTCAATATGGACGATTGGCACACCATCTTCAACTTCTCTTCATGTATTATTCTTCAAACCTTGATCTCCAATCTTTGATTGTTAACAAAGTAACAATCTTGGATCCTTTAACGGTAGCTTTGGAAGAGCCGATTTGATGCTTGTCGTGGATTCATCATGTTCCTTCACATATTCTTGATTGCTTCAATGATGTGGATAGAGTATCAGATTTCAATTGGTGTGTGCACGTTGTTAAATGCTTAATAGAGCACAAGACATCATGGAAGGAGAATACGGACAAGTATTTTATCGGGCCTACGCTTTTCATCACAGTAAGTATATCTTTATCAAACTTTATTATTTTTATTGGATGTGTGCAAACAATATTTAAAATATATATAGAAACACATGTATATGTATGTTATCAAATGTTTGCATGTTCTTAGCAAATCAATATGTGCACGTTAGCTATTTTTTCCAACTAAATGTGTGTATGTTTGTTAGCAAATATTAGTATACTTGTGAGCAAATAAATGTTTGATTATTAGAGAATATTTGAATACTCTATTGAATGCTTAATCAAATATTTAAATATTATATTTAAAAAAATAAAATTTTAGCAAATATTTATATGCTTAATAGCAATATATTATATACAGTTTAACATTTTTTTCCATGCTTAAAAATATATGCATGATAGTTGTGTATGTAGAAAATTGTAATTTAAGTAAATAAAATTTAAAAAATTATTAATTTGTTATTTCTTTATGAAAAAACAGTTGGTTTATGTAGATCGAGTTGTCTTGGGATATAGGAGGGTTGCACGGAGCATTCCAACCATTTTGGAATGGAAAGATATGATGTTGTTAAGGAGACAAAACATGGAGATTGTCGAAGGAGGCTTTGGACATGGGTGTTGTGATGGGCCTTGCAAAGAAGAGGATGTTGTGGGTATTGTGCATGAAGGAATGCATCAGGAGAATGAAGGCAATGACAATGTTAATGAAGGTGTGTTGCTAGTAGTTGAACCTGATGAAGGTGGAGCTAGAAATGTAAATGATGATGAGCAAGTTAACCTTATTAATGCAAATGTCATAGATGACCTATCTGACATGCACACAGTTGCTATAGGCCCTCTGAAGCAAGGTAAAGTGATAAGTGATGCTTTATCAACTATAATGGCAACTGTTCGGAAGCTTCCGCCTGGAATGCTTGATAATGTTGCGTTCTGTAAGACTGTGGAGGCAAGCATGATGGTAAACTGAAAAGACTCAGTGGCGAATCCTTATCGCAACCAACACTTACTATAACACTCCAGATTTTTGATTAAGGTTTATAGGATTCTTAATGATAATTAAAAAGTTAAGGAAGAAATTTAATTAAGGTCAGATGTCAGTCACGACTTTAGGGGTCAGTTTTCGTGAAAATCGTCTTTTCGGAAAATTTCATCTTAATTCTTTTATGGCCATTCGTGGTCTCGTTAGAAAGGTTTTAACTTAAGGAGTATGCCGGTGTTTTCGGATTTTAATTCTGAAGTTATTTGAGTTCCCAGTGATGAAAAACGTATTTAAAAGGTGAATGAATAGTAACTTTTGCGTGCATTCGTATTTTGAGAAATTTATAAAATCCTCCTCGTAGATCCAAGTCTAGTTCTGACAGGCCCCTCTTATGGGAAATGACTCAAGGATTCCGTTGGCGTTCACAGATTTCCATTTTGAGGTAAATCGAACGCTCGGGGGCAAAATCAGTCAGTTTGAGAAAATAGTAAAAAGTAATTCCAAAAAGGAAATCTTTACTCGTCTTTCTTCAGATGAGTCCCGTCTTCTTCACGAATCAATTTGGTTCACTAGTATTCGAGCCAACGAGTTTTTCAGTATTTTTAGATTTCGTGTTTGAGGTCATTTGGACCTCGACATCGAATAAAACAGCTTTTAACCGAACCCGGGGTAACTTTTGCAGTATTCTTGCACTGAAGTGGCTTCCCTTGGAAGCCAAAGCTTTTCCTATAAATACAAGGCCACCATTAACCTCTCATTTACTCATTTACCATCCAAACTCACTTCCAAGAGAGTGGGAAAGCTTTGAGAGCCGAGAAACTTCTGTCGAAGTAAAAAGCGTTCTTCGTGAGTGTTCTCCAAGACGACGAGCGGAGTGGCGTGAAAGGGATGCGGTGAGGGAATGTGCTAGGGGCGCCATTGGGTCGTAGCAGGCGGCTCTGCCGCCGTTGTGACTCGATGAGACGCCGAGCTAGCCACCTTTCTTCGACGCACCTAACCCCATCCATTCTTGTTTGTTGGTCTCGATTTCCATTTTTTTTCTGTCTTTCAAATTCCGCATTTACTTTCCGTTCCTCGCATTTTTCAGGCTCTTTGTTATTATTCTTTTATTTCCGTCTAGAGTTAGTATTTCGATTTTTATTGAAGTTCCAAGTTAATAACGTTTACGTTATATTGTTCGCTTCATTCCCGTCGTTATGACTCCCGTTATTAATTCTTGTAATTAGTCTCGTTATTCCGTTTAAATTCTGTTCAAGTTATATTTAAAGATTTCGTCGTTATTCTAAATGTTTAAAGAGGATTATCGTGTTTATGCCGTTATAATGCCGATTTCTTTTGAAGTTAAAACATGTCGTGTCATGTTAATTTAAATTATTAAAGCGTGTTTTTTTTTAAATTATTATAAGTGTTCTTCGTGTTCGTCGAAGGAATCGACGAACACTGAAGAAACCCAGAAGAAGAGGAGATTGCCCAGAATTGGGCGGAAGAGAGAGAAAAAGAGAGGCTGCTGAGGTGGGGGGTGCGCCGCCGCGCAACACTCCCCATGGCCAAAGGGATGCCCGCCGGCGCTAGGGGGATCCACGGCGGGGGAGTGCCCGTCGGCGCACCCCTGCGCCGCGGCACGGTCCCCCCCTCTCGTGTTTTTCCATGCCGATTTTTCTGCTATTTTCATACCCTCTTTTCGAGCCTTTCGAGTTTTTTTTTTCAATCTAATCCCGAGTTATTTCCAAGTTTAAATTTAAAAAGATTTTCAAGCTATCTCCGAGTTATTTTTAGTACACATCTTAAGTTATTTTCGTCTAAAATTCAAGTATCAAAGTATGATTTCTCCAAATAAATTCTTCTCGAATTTTATAAAGTCATTAAGTCGTGCAATCTGTATTTAAGTCTTAGATTAAGGTCTCTGGGTTAGTTATTGCTATTTCTCGTTCTAGATGTTCGATTTCTTCGAAGAAGGCCGCTAAGTCGATGATTCGACTTTTTTAGGAGGAAGTCAGTCTCGTAGGGATTCGAAGAAGGATCATCAACTCGTTGCTTCATCTTCTGTCAAATAATCAAGGTGGGTAAATCTATACTCATCTAAAGTTTGAGCTAATAAGCTCTAGAAGCATATAGGGCAAATGAGATATTCAATAAATTATTTTGCTCTGTCTGATTGATCTCTGTACAAGGAAGGAATGAAATGAAGATATTATGTTTTATTTGAGCTCTTGAGCATGTTTAGAAATGTTAGAAATGTTAAAGTATTAATTATTTATGCTTATCATGAGATATTTAGAATTGTCTTTAGTTACAATTCGTATTTATTTACGTTCATCTCCTTGTATTTGAATGATTATGCTTGTTAAAGCTTGTATAGTTAAGAATTAAGGATTGCCTTGTTAGGGTGGCGATAAACCCCTTATAGGCCGAAGTCATGCTTAAATAAAGGATTAGCCTTAGACATTGTTCTAAGCTCGATAATTTTAGTAAGGTTAAGAAAGCTAAGGAATTAAGGATTAAAGTTGAGAAAGGAAGGCTAATGTTGGTCCCGGGCGAGTCGATATCAATTTAGAGGAGGGGTGAATAAACTGATTAAAACTTTTTACTTTAAGTGCGGAATAACAGGGCCCTTTGACTCGCTTAATGAAACTTATCTATGCACATACTTAATGAACAATTAAGACAGTTTAAGTGCATCTTGTGTGAGATTGTGTGCAGTTCAAAGATATGCAATAACCAAGATAGTACAACACACAAGCAATTTATAGAGGTTCGAAGTCTCAAAACTTCTACGTCCTCTCTTCCTTCCGCAGAAGGGCAACTTCACTCTATAACTTGAGTTTCTTTACAAATTATACAATGAAGGACAGTTGGCTGAACCTGGTAACTGCTCGCAACCTCAGTGGGTCGACGGCTCACACTTGAAGTTTCTAACTGCTCGCTAGGAAGGTAGGTGCTATTGTCGTCTTTACAAGGTTTTAGATCTCTTTCGATCTTCAAGAGGTTAGTCTTGAACAGGGGTTATCAACTGATGTGCTCCTTCAATTGAGCTAAGTAGTTGATCGTTGTGTAGCTGAAACTGAGAAGACTGCCCTGGCTGGATTGTCAACAGCTGGCTGATTATCTTAACTCTGTGAATTTCTTCTTCTCAGTAGAACTCTCGCAGTTTCTATTAAATGCTGAACTTGAGCTTGAGTGGGAGAGAAAAAGAAAAACTCTTGCTTGTATATGCGAAAGTTGTGCAGGCGAAGGATTCTTCTTGATTCTGCGTGAGAGAGTTGAGAGTTCTTAGTGTTCAGCATATTTAAACTCTGATTCACTCACCTTTTATAGAGGAGTGATTTTATGACCATTGAGTTCCATTGTCCATTAATCGGTGGCCCTGTTGGCTCATCAATGGAGAATGATCGCTTGGAGCTTTTGGTTTGAAGTAGCCGTTACTCTGCCAATCGATCTTCATTGGATATTTAATTCCGGGATCTTTGTTGAAGCATTTATTCCAAGATTCGGCAGTTTGAGCAATGACCTCCAAGGTTCTCTGGCTTCAGTTTTCTTGCCAACTTTGAGTTTCAGTTGACAGTTCTGGACTTGTCAGCTGAGTTTAGCTGTTGCTCCAGTAGGCATTTTTGAGCTCGTCAGCTGAGTTTGGCTATTGCTCCAGTTGGCAGTTTTGAGCTCATCAACTGAGTTTGGTTGTTGCTCCAGTTGGCAGTTCTAAGCTCATCAACTCAGTTTGGCTATTGCTCCAGTTGGCAGTTTTAAGCTCATCAGCTGAGTTTGGCTATTGCTCCAGTTGGCAGTTTTAAGCTCATCAGCTGAGTTTGCCTATTGCTCCAGTTGGTCATCAGTTGGATACTTTCTGTCTTCAGTCTAAACTGATCTCTTATCAGTTCCCTTAGTTGACTCTTTTCTTCCTCAGCTTAGCTGACTTAGTTGTCAGCTTGTTTCAACTGTTCAACTTCTTGACTTCTCAGTTCAGTTGACTTGTGACTTATCCTTAAGCTTGCTGACCATACTCTTTAGTAGTTGACTTTGACTTTGCTAGATATCCTTTTTGATGATGCCCTGGATTAATCAGCTCCGATCTGCAGCTTGAATTTCAGTCAGTTTTTCACAAATAGTTTTTACATTTCATCAAAACCTAATCCAGGGGTTCCTTGATAGTTTTTCTTAACAATTTTCCCCTTTTTGATGATGTCAAAACTTTGTTAAAGATGATGGAAAAAGCTGCAAATGTAGCAAGTTTGCTTAAGTAGTTTCAGAGCAAATTCGGAGCAATTTTGAGAAAAAAGTTGATTTATGATTTTCATTCAAGTATCATAGCATTTGTCATTAGCTTTTGTCGTTCATGCTGTTATTCAGGTATTAACGTATTTAAGATATGCATGAAATTCAAGTATTAGAGCAATTTCGACTTCAAATTTCAGCGCATGTTCTCATTCTTTTATTTTGGACATGCTTTCATTCCAGTATTAGAGTATTTTTCATTTAAGCATCAGAGTCTTCAACCATGTTTCATTCAAGTAATAGAGCATTACCAGAGCATTTAAGTTAATCATACTTGAAGTAACAGAGCATGAGTATTATAAGCATGGTCAAAATGTATATTATATATATATTCACTTTAAAGCATGTTGTATTTTCAAGAGTAGTTAAAACTACTAATCTACTCCCTGAAAGTTGCTTCCTTACTCCTTTTCTTTCTGCTCGACTCTCCTTTTTCTTGAGCTCCTTGCATCCTCCATGCTTCCCCCTGAAGCTGTTCTTCCCCCTCATGATGAATTTCTCTTTGAATTTGATCCCAAAGAGTTAAGCATCCATCATCCAAAAGGTGGAATTGATCGTATGATGGTAGTGGCAAGCTTGGTAGAAAGGTGAACGCAGTTGCCATATTGTCATCACGATTTAAGGGAACTGAAGGAATTTGCATGGGTGAGGAGAGTCATGCATATGCTTCTTCAGTTGTCATGAACTGACCTGGAGCAGAGGTGAGAGAGACTGCTTGCTCTCTGAAGTTCATCGAGGCCAAGTTGTTGAAGATCTCATCGGTTGAAGGGATGGATGGATCATCAACGAAGGGTGAGCATGAGGAGTTGGCCGGTTCATTGTCAGGGAGAGGAGCATTGGCTGGTATGCTCAGCTGGATTTGCTTGATCATCGAATCCATTATTTCTGAAAGCGTGGGTGGCGAGGAAAGTGGATGATTCATCCAATTTCGACTCCATGTTCCTTTGTTGATCTAGAAGGTGGAGCCACGGGTGTGGGTGAGGTGGAACATTGTTGACTCATCCAATTGATATCGCCATATGTGGTACTGCAGGTATCATCACAGTTGGTCGAACAGAGAGGAGTTTGTGCTTTCAACAAGACCGAAATAACTTCTCAGCTGATGGTCTAGAATTGCTTCAAACTCAACCTCAATGGGGTCACGTTGCACTGACGATAGAGGTTGGGAGCTGGCTAATATTATAGGACGATCACTCAGCCATAAAACAGGTTCGCTCTCAATCATCAGCTCTCTTTTGTCAGAGGAGCTGACTGGTGCCTCTAAGGGTGCCTTTCTACGATCTGAGTTGGAAGGCCCTTGTCGACGTGAACTCTTCGAGATCGGATGACCGTAGATAGTGGGGAGCATGTTCCTTCTTTTGATTTGTTCGCCATTTGGGATGACCTCATCAAACTGGCTTTGAATGATATGGCTTATGTGACTCATAAACCCGATCTTTTCGCAAAATGAGCCGGTAGATGGGTTATAGGCCGTTCGCTCTACATTAGCTCACAGTTGAGTAAGGATGAAAGAGGCCCAGTCGGCTTTACATCTGTAGTATAGAGCGGCTGTGAGATGGGATTTGATGTCCGAGAAGTGGACTGTCTCAAAGTTGCCATGGAGGATATGGCCGGCTATATCCAAGAGTTGGAGGATATCATTTGGCATACTCTCCTTCAGCCAATGTGAACAATCATAGTGGTTGACATGAGGAAGCTTCCAAGCATCCCATAGTGCATATTTGCAGGGCAATTACAGGGTCATCACATCTGGACCGTCACCTAGAAGGTGAAGAGTAGACATCATCGTCTCTTTCATCATTGTGATCGTCTTGCTCCGGACGGTAGAAATGATGTTGTCGCCAGAGATCGTTGCATTGTAGTAGAATTCCGCAACATGAGAAGGTAAGTTCTTGAGTGGAACGATCGTCAAAAATGGTAACAGCCCAGTTGCCTCCAGTGGCCTATAAATCTTTTGAAATTTTTCTGAGCCGAGGCGGGCGTTAAGATACTCTAGACTTAGAGTTTTATCTTTCTTCAGCTATTTAAGAAGTAGATTGGCGTCGACCGTCTGAAATGGAGGCTTCATATCTGTAAAAAGATACTATTTTAGTTTAGAGAGCAAGTGTTTAGGAGAGAGAAGACTTAGCAGATGATTAGAGCAAGAAGGAGAAAGGATTTGCATATGATCGGAGCCTTCATCTCTGTGCACCTATTTATTTAGCTTTGCATGCAGGAATCGAGGATACTCGATTGCTTTTCTTAGCTGATTAGCTATCCGATTTGATGGAGGATTAGCTGAATTAATGAGGATTACATCTCAGCCGTTTGATGAAGAAGTAACTTTATGATCTTGTGGCTGAGAAGTAGCTTCTTTGAGAATGGGGTAGCTGCCATAAATAGCAAAATATTTTCTGCAGATCTTGCTATTTATATCTCAGTAAGAAAGTATTTTCTTTTTCAAGTTTGAAGAGTTGATTTAATATCAACGCAGAGATATTAATTGCAGCATTGTGAGATAGAACCCTATTTTCAAATTGTAACCGTTTGAGTATAATATAAGAAATTTTATAATCGCAACGGTAAGTAATGGAATTATGATAAGCGTTGAAAAATAAAAACTTATCCTGATTCAGTTCAGATACAATCCAACTGATTTGACGGCTTTGACGGTTGGATGATCAGTTGAGGCTTGCTTCTCAGTTGTCGCTGAAGAACTAGCTGAAGTGGAAGCTGTATTTGAATTGAATTGATCAGTTGGATTGATCAGTTGCTTGGCTCTCAGTAGACAATTTCCGCTTCTTGAAAGGCCTAGCTGGACTGGCTGCACTGTTTCCTTGGGATGCAGTTGTGGTCTTTGACAATTCAGGCCTTGCAGTTCTCCGGGCTTGGTAAAGATGAAGCTGGATGGAAACTGATGACTTTTTCATCCGTTGACTAAGGGATTGGGAAGTTCCCTTTGACGATGATCGAAACTGATAATTTTTCATAGGCAATTGCATGCCTTTTGAGCTAGATGTGAGCAGTGGAGTGACATAGCTTTTGGATAGGAGGCTTGGTGATATGGCAGTGTCTTCATCATCACTATTGCTCTCGTCAGCACGCCTTGGATTCTTCTGGGTAGCCACAGCTTCAGTTTGTGATAGATGTGGTTCTATCTTTTCAATGACCGGTGGATTTTGTCGTGAGGGCTCAGCCGACTGACTTGATAAATTATCAAAGTTTAGTTTTCGACTAAGCGAGCCAGTTAGGCAGTTGACTGGTTGATCTGCAGTTCCAACTGCTTGAGGCACGATGCTGGTCTTGATTTCTGCTAATAAGACGGTGGCTGGAATCTTGTTGTCAATCCGGTGACGCATGATGTGCTGGACTTGCACAATGGTTGGAGAAAATGGATTTGATGAACCTATCTATTTGATGCTCCAAGTTTCTTCTCGCTGTCAATAGCTCATGCCGTGAAAGGCAGTTAGCAGAAAATGAGACTGGATGGACATAGAATGTCTACAGTTATACCAATAGAAATATCGGTGGAGTTGTTTGAACAACTCTTGATCACGTTGTGCAACAAAGGCAAAGTGATTGAGAAGGAGATTGGTCACTTCCTTTTGCGTACCTTTGACTGCATATTCACCACTATAAAAAGTGCAAATATTCTCTTCAGTCAATTGGAGAGGAGGGCATGTACTTCTGAAGTAGTCCGCTCCGTAGTTTGGATGAGGGATTCCAATGAATGGAATAAGCTCATCTGGATCAGAGCAAACCTAGAAATCAACTGGCAATCCGTTCTTTGATTCTGGAGACTGAACGGCGTTAGCAGTTGAGTTGCTCGATGAGTGGTTGCCTGTCTTGGCTTTGGCTTTTCTCTTTTTCTTTAGCGACTGAAGATGATCAGTTCTTTTCTTGGGAATCCAGTCAGAGATAAGAACTGGTAGTGATTCATCATTTGGAAGCTTCAGCAGGTCTTCAAACATTTTACTCATTCTTAGAACAAGTCCAACCTTGGACTCAAATTTACCAGAGTTCTTTGAGTTAGAGGCCTTGATGACTTGATGCTTAAATTGTTGGAAAACAAATTCTGCCCAGTTCGTTTGTCACCCTTCAGCAAGGTGAATCATAACCTTATATCTCTCTTGGGTGAGTTGACTCAGGCTTCCAATGGCCCCGAACATCATTTTGTTCGTTATGTCAAGTAGAACTCCATACTCAGGCTTCAGGTCAGTTTTAGCGGTTGTAAAACTGAATTGCTTGTCGCAGGTTGAAGCTTTCCATTTTCACCAGTACAATTCTGCAGATTCCTTTAGATCTTGAACGGATGAACCTTCATGTGGTAGTTGAAACACTTCTGCAATTATCCTTTCAGTGATTTGAAGCGGTCGTCCTTGAATCACTGATGACACTGTCTTTCCATCTGCAGATAATTTTGCTTGAAGCAAAAATTCACTCACCAAGTATTGTCTAAAGAACTTTGGTGGTGTTTCCAGGTAGTAAAGAATTTCTGTCTTGTGAAGATTGGACAGAAGGAGTGGGTTATTTGATTCATTTAGAATCAATTGAAATTTCTTCATATCAAGAAATTTATCTCTCATAAGTTGTTCTTTGAAGGAATTTGAAGATCTGGATAATTTGGCCATCTTTGAGGTTGGCTGAGAATTTTGGGAGTTTAAGATCTTTTAGGAGAGAGTTTTAGAGATTGTAGAAGAAGGGGGCTTTTTGAGAGGTATGAAAGAGAGGGGCTGCTTATGAGTGTTGGGACAGGCTTATGGATCTGTTGGTTGGAATGGTACTAGCCTCTGGTCTCTTTGGGTCGTTGGCAATTAATGACTTTCATACGTGTCATTGTTTTTGCAACAGTTAAAATTTCAAAATAAATGTGGGGCTTAACATTTATTTGAAATAAAAAGAATTTTTATAAATATATCAAAAGATATAATTACAAACTGATTAACAAGAAGTACACTTAGGGCTTTTCTAATCAGGTTTTAACTTGATCAGCCACTTAGTCCTTCTTGTGATCAGTTTTCCTTTTCTTAGCCATTCTGGATCTGTCTGGCATGTCCTCATTGGAGGAGACTTCATCTGAGCTTTCTGTTCCAGTGTGTGCTTCCAGTTGTAGGATTGATTCAGAGAGCAGCTTTACCTGGGCTTTCATGTTTTCAATCACTTTCTTGAATTGTTTTGACGCCTTGCTTGATTTCTGCTTCATTGTTTGTTTGATACTTCGTTGAATCTTTTCTGCCTTTAGCTGATGCTCTCCAATCTCTTGATCTGCATCCAGCTGATGCTCTCCAATCTCTTGATCTGCATCCAGCTAATGCTCTCCAATCTCTTGATAATTAGCAGCTGGTTTATCAACTGTTTCAGATTGAGTTGGTGAAGCTGCTTTCTACTCAGTTTGACCCTTTCTAGAGTCCTTTTTATTATCTCCTTCGATTGATAACTTGTATCCCTGAATCATGCGAAAGATATCATCTGAGTCGGAGTTTGATTGAACTTCTGACTCCACCATTGTAGCTTTTCCTTTACCACTTGTTATTGGAGTAGATGGGATTAGCTTCTGCCTCAATTTTGGTTGTGATTCCCTGATCGTTAGTGGAGGTAGAGCAGTTGTATTTATTCTAGAGATAAAGTCGTCAGGATCAATCTGTTGAGGATGGGTCTCTTTAATCATCTCATCAGGAAGAAGATGCTCCAGGATGGAGCTTACTCTGTTGAGAAAGTTCATCTTTTGTGGAAAGCGCCCTGAGCCTTCGGTTCCAGTTTCCACAGTGTCTACAAGCTCCTTTAACTGTTGAAAGAAGTATAGAGACCAGTTGACTCTCTTTTCTTCCCAGATTGCATTGCTGATTCTGTACTTTATTTATGACATGCTGGATTGATCTTCACATGATGCTATCATCATCATCGCAGCCACTGCTGCTAGTACTTGAAATTATTTTCCAAAGTTAAACACAGAATGGTTGATGTGATATCTTTCCTCAAACTGAATTGTTGCTCATCTGTCGTAGCAGTCTTTCACATCAACTTCTATTTCTTCAACATTATCTCCTTCATCTGGGAGATCAAATACCCTTTTTAACACTGATGGGGTGATTGTGATTTCTCGCCCTTGAACCTCTGTTTTAAATTCCAGAGAGTTCTCTGTGCTCGTTGAGTTGAGAAAAAACTCGGCAACTGCCTCCGGGTATGTCTGAGCGGGTATACCCTCAGTAAATGTCTTCAGCCCAGAGTTTTCAATTGACTGAATGATTTCTTCACAATAGCTGGGAATGTTGGAGAATTTTCTGAAGTTGTCTCTGCTGAGTATCTTTTCATGATATAGATCTTTGCAGAAGATTGTTGAATCTTCTCTGGTGATTTTGAAATTGAACTTCCTTCGATGAGGATTGTTTGAGAGAAAAGTCATGATTTATGAAGATGTTATTTTGGGGTGGGAAGATAATCTGGAAGGCTTTAAGCTCTGGAAGGAGATGATATATGGATAGAAAATTATAGATCTTCAGTAAAAATCGGAAAGCTTATCTTGAGAATTCAGCCGCCTTCTTTATATAGAGACATTGGGATTCATCCAACGATTATGACGTTTGGTTTGCCCAATATTCAACGGTTGGATTAACTCAATTAACCCGTCGATTGGTCTTTTGATTCTGTCCGTTCGGGATAAATGAAGGAGAGAGAAAAAGTTCAACGGTAATATTTGAGTGACACGTGTTTTTACCATTTCTAATATTGAAATTTGAACTTATCTTTTCTCTCTAGCAGCTTCTCCTTGGCTTGAGACTGATTACGTCATCAGTTGGCTTCCACTGTAACTGATGATTCTTTTGTTGATCAGTTTCAGCTGAGATGTCTTTTCACCAGTTCTGAATTGGTCTTGACCGTTTAGACCTTTGTTCAGCTGCTTCCCAGTTCAGCTATTCTCCTTCAGTTGGTCTTTGAACTGACATCTCCTTTTGATTTGACTCCAGTTTCTAGTACTCCTTCATCAGTTTGATCAATTTGCAGCTTGTGTGTTCTGCATAACTGACTGGATCATCAGTTTGAATGACTGAACTGATGATTTAGTTGAATTGATGGAGTAAACTGATCATCTCCGGTTTACTTTTCTCTTAGCATCTTCTTGCCTTTACTTCAAATTGATGGCTTTTGTGGCCAACTGATCAGTTTCTCGCCTTTTTGATTCAGTTTCCCTCTTTAGTTGGAGTGGTCCCTTGGCCTTTTTTCTCTAGTTTATCATCTTCATCATGTGATGCTAGCTCCAGCAGTCCCAACTGTATGCATAGCTCCATAAACCTTGCTTCAGGTAATGGTTTGGTAAAGATGTCAGCTATCTACTTCTCAGTGTTGACATATTTGATGCATATGTCTTTCTTCTCGATGTGATCTCTGATGAAGTGATGTCTTATGTCAATGTGCTTGGTTCTTGAATGCAGAACTGGATTCTGAGATATCGCAATTGCACTATTGTTGTCACAGTAGATACGCACTTCTTCAGTTTCAACTTTGTAGTCCTTCAACTGTTGCTTCATCCAGAGTATCTGTACATAGCAACTTCCAGCAGCTACATATTCTGCTTCAGTTGTTGATGTTGCAACTGAGTGCTGCTTCTTGCTAAACCAGGATATCAGTTTGCTTCCCAGAAACTGACATGTTCCACTGGTACTTTTCTGTCGATTTTGCATCCACCAAAGTCTGAGTCTGAATAACTAATTAGACTCAAACTGTCATCTCTGGGGTACCATAGTCCAAGATTTATGGTTCCTTTGAGATATTTGATGATCCTCTTAGCTGCTTTGAGGTGGCTTTTCTTTAGATTAGCTTGAAACCGTGCACATAGTCTGACTGAATAAGAGATGTCTGGTCGGCTAGCTATTAAGTAGAGTAGCGACCCAATGATTCCTCTGTAATATGTTTGGCTAACTGATTCTCCTTCTTTATCGAGAGTTAGCTGAACTGATGTGTTCATAGGAATCTTGAGAGTTTTTCCTTTGCTTACTCCAAACTTTTTTACTAGCTCCTTGGTGTACTTCGCCTGGCTGATAAAGATTCCATCTTTCAGCTGCTTCACTTGGAGTCCTAGGAAGAATGTCATTTCTCCCATCATGCTCATCTCAAATTCGCTTTGCATCAATTGAGCGAATTGTGTGCATAGATCTTTGCTTTTTTATCCAAAAATTATGTCATCCATATAAATTTAAACCATTAAGATCTCAGTTGATCGTTCTATTCAGAATAGAGTTCGATCAATGACTCCCTTTTAAAACCCATTTTTCAGCAAAAATGTTGTTAGAGTTTCATACCACACTTTAGGAGCTTGCTTCAGTCCATATAGGGCTTTCTTCAGTTTGAAGACTTGATCACCAATTTCAAATCTTGGTGGTTGCTCGACATATACGTCCACCTTGAGCATTCCTTGAAGAAAAGCACTCTTGACATCCATCTGGTAGACTGTGAAGTTGAAGTGTGCTGCATAGGCTAGGAACAGACTGATGGCTTCCAATCTTGCAACTGGCGCGAATGTCTCATCAAAGTCGATCCCTTCACTTTGTGAGTATCCTTTGGCTACTAGTCTAGCCTTGTTCCTTGTGATCACTCCTTGTTCATCCAGTTTGTTGCGAAAGAACCATTTTGTACCAATGACCTTTTGGGTTTTTGGCCTATCAACAAGAAACCATACATCATTTCTTGTGAACTGGTTCAGTTCTTCTTGTATAGCTATGATCCAGTCAGAGTCTTCTAAGGCTTCTTTGACATTTACTGGTTCAGTTTGAGATATGAAGCATATGAATAGTGCATGCTCAGTTGAACTTCTGGTCTGGACTCTACTTCTTGGATCACCAACTATCTTGTCAGTTGGATGGCTTCAGAGCCATTTGGGCAAGGTAGCTTCAGTTGGGTCCTCAGCTGGCTCTTCTGTGGTGATGTCATCAGTCACTCTTTCATCAGCTGGTTCAGCATTTTCATCAGTTCTTCCCCCTGTTTCAGTTGTGGGGTTTGTGGTCTCAGCACGATTTATGTCTTCATTGACCAAGTTGTTCTCAACTGGTATTGTGCCAGTTTCATTGCCTTCTTCTAGTAAAACTTCAAACCGCTCTGGAACTATGTGATCTACATAGTCCTGCGAGTTCTCAGTTTGACTAGGTAGTACTTGAACTGATGTGTCTATTCTTTCTTTGATCCTGTACTCATTAGCAAATTCATCAAATACCACATGACATGTTATTTCCACAACAAGAGTTCGTTTATTGAACACTCTGTAAGCTTGTGCGTGAGGTGAGTTATACTCAAGAAATATACCCTCATCAGCTTTAGCACTAAAAACTTTTAATTGAGTCTTACCATTGTTGTGAATATAACATTTACAGCCAAATATTTTAAAGTATGAGATAGAAAGCTTATGACCCTTGTACAGTTCATAAGGTGTCTTGTCATGGGCCGCTACAATGGCACTTCGATTTTAAGTGTGGCAAGCTGTGTTGACTGCTTCAGCCCAGTACCCTTCAGCTATGTTGGCATCAGCTATCATTGCTCGAGCTACTTCTTTGAGTGTTCGGTTACGCCGTTCAGCTACACCATTTTGTTGTGGAGTTCTTGTAGCTGAGTGTTCATGAATGATTCCAAGCTGGTTGAGAAAACTGATCATGTGTTGATTCACATATTCAGTTCCATTGTCGAAGCGAATCCTTTGAACTGATCTTTCCTTCTCAGTTTGTAATCTTCTGATCAGCGCCGTTAGCTTGTCATAAGTTTCATCTTTGCTCCTCAAGAATTCCACCCATGTATATCTTGAGAAATCATCGACTACTATGAGAGTGAATCTTTTGTCCTTTGGAGTTTGTGGTCTAACTGGACCAAACAAATCCATATGTAGCAGTTGAAGACAATCAGTTGTTCCTGGTCGGTGACTCTTATTCTTGAAGGATGACTTCACTTGCTTCCCTTTTTGACATGGTCCACATACACCTGTCTTCTTGTATATTTCCTTGGGAAGCCCCTCAACTAACTCTTTCTTGGCTAGATAGTTAATTGTTTTGAAGTTGAGGTGATTCAGTCGTCGATGCCATAGCCAGCTTGCTTCAGTTGATCCTTTTGAAAGGAAGCAAGCTTCTGAGTAGCCGGTTGACCAGTCAACAATGTACATGTTGCCTCTCCTGATGCCAGTTAGCAGAATTACTCCAGTTGACTTGTCTCTTATGTTGCAGGAGTTTTTGGTGAAGTCAACTGAGTAGCCATTAACACACAGCTGGCTGATGCTTAGTAGTTTGTGTTTCAGTCCATCCACGTGGGAGACTCCATTCACTACTACTTTTCCCTTGACTACGAACCCTTCTCCAATGGTTCGACTTTTGGAGTTGTCTCCAAATATGACAAGTGGGCCTTTAATTTCTTCATAACCGTTGAGATCTTCTCTGTCTCCGGTCATGTGTTTGGAGCACCCGCTATCTAGATACCAGATGTCTTTGGCTTTCTTCGTAGATAGGATGCTCTTGTACTGCAAGGAAATGATTAGCATTTAGGGACCCGTTTTATATCGGGTCCTTGTTGATTCATCAAGCTTTTTGGAATCCAGACTTGCCAAACTTTTGGCTTCTTCTCATTCAGAGATCCAACTGACTTGGATCGCCTGATCTGTTTATATTTTTTCTCAACTCTTCTATTCTGATTTGAATCAGTTGAGTGATACCTGCGTTGATAGTTAGTTGGATAAAACAATTCAACTAAAACGCTTTGGTCTTGAGACCTTTGGGTTCTGTGATTAGACCAGTGTTTTGTATGTTTCCAGTTTATTGGAATGAACCTTTTTGGCTCATTTCTGGAATCTAGATAGTCATTATAATGATGATAAGGTTCAAACTGGTTTATTTGATCTCTCCTATAGGTGTTCTGATTGAACTTCTTGGTAGGATAGGCTTGAGATCCAAATTGATCTTTCTTTCTAAAGGGGACTGATCTATTAGTTTGTCTTCGCGACATTCTTTGTTGGTTTGATGATCTTTGTTGAACTGGAGGTTTTGAATGAGTAGATTGGCTTGAGTGAACTAATGCTCTTGGCTGAAAATTGGACTTCAGTTGGCCTCGTGTTTTTGTTTGATAAAACTGACCAAATTGTCTAGGCTGAGTTTGAGGACTTTTCAATATGCCCTTTTCTTTAGTTGACTCAGCTAGCTGATCATGAGATCTAGTGAACCCTTTTAGGATTCCCTTATCACAGGTTTGGGCAACTGCTTTTCCCTTTTCTAAAGCAGTAAACTTGTTGTATCCTAGCCCTGAGCTGCCAGTTCCAGTTCTTTGATGGCTTAATATTTCATCTAGAGTTTGAGATCCCTTTTTGAACTTCAGATTTACCTTTTCTTTTTCAAGGATCTCTTGTTTGAGTTTTTGGTTTTCAGCATCTAGATCAGCATTTCTCAGTTTCAATTTCTCAAATTCTATAAGCTGAGATTCAAGATAATTTAATCTTTCATGATCAATGCTCAGTTTCCTGACCTTATTTCTCAGTTCATCATTTCCATCTTTCAGTTCAACATGTAAACATGAAATTGAAGCTAATTGGTCTTCTAGCATCATAAGTTTCATATCAAGTTTATTACTAGAGACAGTTGCTTCATTTATATGATAAAAAGAGGTTTGGGAATCAGCTGTACTAACCTCTTCATCATTGTCAGCCATGAGACAGAATAGCACTTCATCATTTGAGCTGTAGCCGTTAGAATCAATTCCAGAAGGATAGTCTAAATCATCCAGCACGGCATTCTCAAGGTTTGCAACCATTGCTTTTCTTTTGAAGAAGCTTCTCCTCACCTTGGCTTTCTTATCTTCAGGAAGTTCTGGACATTCAAACCTGTAATGTCCTTTTTTATGGCAATGAAAACATTCTCCAAGATTTCAGTTGCCGCTTCTGAATGGTTCAGCTGCTCGTTCAGCTGGTTGGTAAGTTTTCTCAATTTTTGGGATTTCATCAGTTTGAGGTGTGACTGATTGTTTATCCCGAACTCTCTTCAATTTTTCTAGCAACCTGGTAACTGATTGGATTTGCTCATTGATGTCATCAGTTAGATTCTCCTTCTTTTCTGTTGCTTCTCTTTTTCGTTCAGTTGAAGATCCGCCTTGGTTTTCTTTGGCTGGTGAGCTCCTAGGTCGGAAGTTGTTTCTTCCTCGAGTGTCTCTAAACCTGGTCCTCTCACCGTTGAAAGCTGCGTCTTGAGCTGATGATGTCGATGCTTCCTTTTTCCAGTTTAGACTGTACTCATGAGCTTTAAGAGAACCAAATAGTTCCCTAGGAGTGATGCTATTTAGATTTCTTGATTCCTTTGTAGCTATCATTTTCATATCCCATTCTTCTGCAAGATTATCCAATATCTTGGAATTTATCTCAGAATTGGGATAAATCCTTCCGAGGTTGTTCATCTCACTGATGATGCCTAGAAATCTAGTTTCAAGACTTGAGATGGACTCTTCTGCCTGCATTTTGAAAGATTTATACCTGTCAACTGCCAGTTGGAGTTTGTTTCCTTTTATAGCTTCAGACTCTCTGCAAAGATCTGCGAGTAGGTCCCATATTTCCTTGGCAGTTGTGTAGTTCTTTGTATCCTTCATACGATCTTTATCTAAAGTTTGAAATAGTGCGGCTTGAGCAACGAACTCTAGATTTTTTAACTTCTTCTCTTCACTGATGAGAAGATTAGTTGGCTTCGGAATCCTTACCGGTTGATTGATATCAACTATGTGAGCGTCATTGTCCATCATGATGATGATTGGACCGTCTTCGATGACTTTCCACATATTTTCATGAATTGAGCATAGATGCGCCTTCATTCTCCTGCTCCAGTTATCATAATTTTCAACTGAAAACAAAGGTAGCTTATGGTTTCCCATAGCTGAAATGTTAGCACAGATAAGTAGATCTGATTCAGTTGATCTGCAGAAACGGCTGATCCTTAGAATCAACCGCTTTGATACCACTTGTTGGTCCCGGTGTTAGTTTTGTATACTGGAAGACTCGTCTTTGTATACTTTTTCTGATGATATGATGATATGAAATGAAAGTTATTGCAGTCACTGTTTGCATTTAGATTATGTTCTATAATTGTTTTATGCAATGTTCCATATACTTACATTGTAGATGATATGGTGTGGGGAGTCACACGGTAAGATCATATCATTAGAACCTTGTAATGTATTAAAGAGCTCACGGCTTAGATGGTCCTGAACACACCATCGGTACACCGTAGAATAATCTAATAAGGTAGTTTATCTTGACTAACTGATTATTCTAGTACACTAGTTAGTGTATTGAGGAGAATCACGATAGGATACTACTCTCTGTCTCTGACCCAGTTATTAAGAGAATAAAGATCCACAGAGTTCGGGTTCTGAACTCATGTGATATTGGCGAGCATATGTGTGTGTTGTTTATTACTTTGATTTATCAATGGGTGAGATCTTTTCGTAGATCGAATTCGATATCTTGGGTAATAACAATGTATACATGATGTCTCAAGCAGTATGCATGAGCACTGTGTCCTGGTGCGCCAGGTTGATGATGTTCTCTTAAGGAAGCACAAGTTCATGTTGAAACCCTGCAGGTGCAATTTATTCCGTACTTGAATAAAGCTTGTGTGGTACTACTCAAGGTTTTAGATGTTGATTAATTATAGATGTCAGAGGCTTACATAATTAATTAATGAACATTATATCTTAAACACGGAGAATGGTTGGACTAAAGGAGAAAGCATATTCGTAAATATGTATTAAATTGGTAGGTCAGTTTTACTTCTTTAGTGGAATAAAAGTAAAACTTAATTTATTTAATTATATCCTAAGTTTATTGGATATTGGATATTAAATAAATTAGTGGGCCAATTTAATATTCTTCTAGATCCCTATTGTAGCCCAATTGACTGATAGTGGACTGGATATTGAACTTGAGATAGAGGTCCAGCCCAATAGGGCTGGAACATGAAATTTCGCCCCTCCCTATATATAAGGGGAGGGGAGGCACGAAATTTGATGATGAAAATCATAGAAAATCAGCCCCTCTTAGTCTCTCAAAGTTATCCATAGATTTCACAATTCTATCTAGTAGATTTCAGCCCACTCTGAATCTAGATACAATCCGGGAATACAACAGAAGATCTTGGAGTAGAATCTGTGGTGCTCGAAATTTTGAGTGCTAGGTGGCGCCAACTACAGTTTATTCAACAGCAAGATCAGATCTTTAATCTTGTCCACAGACCGTCTATCGATTTGTAAGTAGATTCGTTTCTATGTCTTCCGCTTTATTAGATTCGAATCTGCTTTGCATGCTTTTTGATTAGACTGTGATAAACATGCATGTTACATAAAATTATGATTTGCATGAACACGGATTAATGAACAACCAAATGGTCCTGCGGTGGTTTTAATTCGAAAAAACCCCAACAACTGGTATCAGAGCGGGTTTTGGCACTGTTCTAGGATTAATTCGAGCATAATTTCGAATTGCATGATTAAATTTGATGATAAATTTATGGTGTTTAAATTTTCAGATTTAATTGGCTATGTATTTCGATTTTATGGCATTCAAAACTTGGAAGAATTTGAGATGTAAAAATCGAGAATTCTAGTTTTGAGGGTACTTGAATTTTCGGTCACTATGAGATTAAATTTGGGATGATATTTGATGTTCTTCAAATTTCCAGATTTAATTGTCATAGGGTTCGAAAATTTAGATGTCAAATTTTCGAATTTGATGTGTTAAAAATTCCTTAATTTTGTGCATTAATTTTCGACACTATGGTATTAAATTTGGATGGATTTTTAACCAACATTAAAATTTCCAGATTTAAATGTAGTGTGGTTCGAAAATTAAGTTGATTAGAATAAGGATAGGTGATTTTTGATGTATATCAAAAGTTATCTAATTCTAATCTAATTAGGTTTGAAATTAGAATTTTAAATTTGGTAATTTTTGAAGTGGATCAAAATTTCCAGATTTATTATTCTTGAAAATTTCGAAACCTCTAATATATTATTTGGAATTATTTTTTTGATTAATGTCAAAATTTCCAAATGTGAAATATAATGTAATTTTCGATTTTGTTAAAATAATTTGGAGAAGATTTTGATGAAAATCAAATTTCCAGATTTATTTAATGATGGCTTTCAAAAATTACGGATGTTGGTGAAGATTTGATGTTATTTGATGTGTATCTCAATTTACCTAATTTTAATCTAGATAGATTTGAAAATAGAATTTTAAATTTGGAAGAATTTGAAGTGGATCAAATTTCCAGATTTATTATTAGTATTATTTTCGAAAATCTTGATTAAATATTGGATAAGGTGATTTTGGATATATACAAATAATTATCAAAATCCAATTGTGATAAGATTTTAAATTTGGATAAGTTTTGGAAGATTTTGGATTGGAATCAAATCTCCAAACTTTATCCTTAAAGATTTAGATTCTTATGGATAATATTTGGATTAGATTTTTGATTTATATCAATATATCCAATTATTATTTAATTAGGGTGGTTAGAAAATATTAAATAAATTTGGTGGATAATTATAAATAATTTCCAGATTTATTTTAAGATATATTTTTGAAATTTAACAAGATTTAAATTGGTGGATAATTATTTTAATTTCCAATTTTTATCTTGTGGATAATATCGAATTAATTAATTTAATTAATTGTAAAATTCGAGTATTATTTAATATTCATGCATAGATATCATATGTTATTTTATGTGGATCATATAATACATGATTGTTGGTTTTGTAAACTGTGTTTGTTTGTAGGTTTACCAACTATCATGGCTCCTTTATTTTATGTGATGTATGTTTATATTGAATGGATGTTGGCCGTATGCCGGTTTGGCTACGTGATTTTAATCCATGAGAAAATCCATGGATTAGGTCTAGGTTTTATTTTACGTTGGTTTAATGTAATAGATATAAAGCTGTTAGACCGAGTTTTTGAGTTGTAATTTTTATTCTAGCAATATTAGATTTTTCCTTTCGGAATAGATAGTCTGTATTGAATAAAGATCAGAGATCAACTCAAAGAAGGAAAGTGGTTCAGCACCAAAAAGGAAGGTTCACCGGTTCACGTCCCGAAACCCTAAATGGAGCTAGGATTTTCGGCGAGGCGTGGTGAAGGGGGCGGCGGTTCCTAGCCTGTTCCGGAGCTGACTTTCTAGTTTTATCTCATCAATCAACATGAGATATAAGCCATGATAGTTGGAATATTACTGTTGCTTATTGTGTTGAAGCATGCAATGGATGTTTATCATTTTATGTGATGTTTGCATGTTCGATAATGGGATAAAATGAAACCTCAAAAATAAATAACTAAGTGGGAGAGATTCATACCAAAGTATGTAGAAAATCTCATACGGTCTCCATTAAAATCTGGTTTAATTGAGAAGTGATGGGCATGCGCGTTGACATCGGTCTTCCTCCATATCGGATGTGTCATATCATAGATTTCTCTAGAAATTAAATTTCCTAAAAGGATAGCTGTAGAACACTATTAGGACTAACTGACTCCTCCATCTGGAGCGGTTAAATTCGAGTAGTGATCTTGGTGCGAAGATAATGGTGTGCACACTTAGATGTAATTTATTGATAAACATCCATACAATCGTGGCTTATCAGTTAGACGATTACATGACCGTGTTTAATCCGATTATTGATTTGCTTGTTGTAAGGAAACTCAACTGGAGGCAAATTAAAGGTTTAACCTATTTAAGAATGGATTTTATAAACGTCCA
The DNA here is from genome assembly GCA_026008535.1 of Perilla frutescens. NCBI lineage: Eukaryota > Viridiplantae > Streptophyta > Magnoliopsida > Lamiales > Lamiaceae > Perilla > Perilla frutescens. Next base: position 28,669,682 of record BRKX01000003.1, on the reverse strand, counting down.
CACTATCGTGGCTTATAAAAGACGTTTTTAAAGTGTCGGTGGAAAAGTATATAATTTTTATGAGGCTTTCGATTATATACTGTTTATCCTAAACGTGTTATGTGACTGTACTGCATGTTTAATTTCAGTTATTTCATATCATCAATGGCACTCTCCAATCTGTCCTCAATCCTCAAAGAAAACAAACTTATCGGTGAAAACTACAATGACTGGATTCGTAACCTTAACTTAGTTCTTGTTGCTGAGGGACACAAGTTTGTACTTGAAGAGGTTTGTCCTCAGACGCCAGATGAGGATTCTGACGAAGCCCAAAAGGTTACATATGATAAGTGGGTTAGGTCTAATGAGATAGCGCGCTGTTACATCTTGGCATCTATGTCAAGTGTGTTGCAAAATCAGCATGAGCCTATGAAAACCGCTTATGATATCATGTACAATCTTAGGCAGCTATTCGGTCATCAGAACCACTCGGCACGCCATTTGGCAATGAAGAAACTAATGGATGCGAGAATGTCTGACTCCACACCTGTTAGGGATCACGTTCTCATGATGATGGGGTATTTATCTGAGATTGAGACCTTGGGTGGAGAGCTAGATGGCGATTCTCAAATCAACATTGTTCTTCATAGCTTGTCCTCGAAGTTTGAGCAGTTCAGGCTGAATTTTAACATGATTAAAAGGGATGTCAGCCTGACTGAACTGCTCATAGATCTTCAGGCGGCTGAATTGCTCCAAAAGAGCAATCCTGAGGCCCACATAGCTGAAAAGGGAACGTCTTCTTCTGGTGGAAAAAGGAAGAAAAGAAACGCACCTAAAAAGGCTGCAGATGAGGCGCCTAAGGTGAAGAAGCCAAAGGCAAAGATTCCTCCTGAGGAGTTCAAGTCGAAGACTAAGTGCTTCAAGTGCGGCCAACCAGGTCACTGGAAGGCGGCGTGTCCTAACAAGAAGAAGAAGAAAGGTACATCTCACACTCTGGTTGTGGAAACATGTTTAGCAACTTGTTCTACCCAGTCATGGGTAGTAGATACTGGAGCTACTGATCATGTTTGCATGTCTTTACAGGGGTTCCTGGTAAAAAGATAGCTGAGTGAGGACGAGATCACCGTCTACATGGGCAATGCTACGAGAGTGGCGGCTGTTGCAGTGGGAGACGTTGTTTTACCTTTCAGTAGTGATAGAACTTTGGTTTTGAAAGATTGTCTTTATGTGCCTGGTTTTAGGCGAAACTTGATTTCAGTTTCTAAATTGATTATGGATGGATATTCTGTTTCTTTTGATAACAAAGTAGTTATCTTTAGTGGTAAACATTTTATCTATTCTGGCACATTGGACGGACACTTATACTTTCTTAAACCAACTGAAAACACTACGCGTAGACAACTGTTGAATACATCGATCATAAACCCTAACAAGAGAAAAGAACCTTCGGGATTGAATCAAACCTATCTTTGGCATCTAAGGCTAGGTCATATTAACCTTAAGAGGATAGAAAGGCTTGTAAACGATGGACCATTGTCTTCTTTGGTACTGGAATCGTTTCCTTTATGTGAATCCTGTTTGGAAGGTAAAATGACCAAACGTCCTTTCCAGTCAAAAGAAAATAGATCTGAAGGGCTATTAGATTTGATTCACTCTGACCTATACGGCCCTATATCAGTTCAAGCTCGAGGAGGGTTCGAGTATTTCATCACTCTCATTGATGATTACTCTAGATACGGTTATATCTACCTGTTACGTCGCAAGTCTGAATGCTTTGAGAAATTCAAAGAGTTTAAGGCGGAAGCGGAGAAACGAACAGGTAGAAGTATCAAGTCACTACATTCTGATCGTGGTGGCGAGTACCTCTCAAGCGAATTTAGGGATTACATGGCAGAGAGTGGGATTACATCCCAGTTGACTGCGCTTGGAACGCCACAGCAGAATAGCGTGGCGGAAAGACGGAATTGTACATTGTTAGAGATGGTTAAATCGATGATGAGTTATTCTGAGTTGCCTATTTCATTCTAGGGATATGCCCTGGAAACAGCAGCCTATATTCTTAACTTGGTTCCATCGAAATCAGTTCCTGCTACACCTACAGAACTATGGACTGGACGAAAGCCCAGTTTGAACCATATTCGAATTTGGGGTAGCCCAGCACACATGTTGGACAAGGAAGCTGATAAGCTGGCTCCTCATACTAATGTAAGGCTGTTCGTTGGATATCCTAGAGGAACGAAAAGTGGTTTGTTTTATAGTCCTAAGGATCAGAAGATCATTGTTAGCACCAATGCTCGATTCTTAGAGGAAGATTATGTCATAAACCACAAACCAAGGAGTCACATCATCCTTGAGGAGTTAAGGGGTGGATCAAATCCTACACCAGTTGTACAAGAAGAGGAACCACCAAACACTGCACAACGTGTCACAGAAGTACAGAAACTGCCTCGTCGCAGTGGGAGGGTTGTACGCCAACCTGATAGATTCATTGGTCTGGGAGAGGCTTCAGATTTCCCAGAGGGTCTCAATGAATTGGATCCCAGGACCTATGACGAGGCAATTCGAGATAAAGATGCAGATTCTTAGAAAACTGTAATGGAGTCTGAGATTGGATCTATAGATCACAATCAAGTCTGGGAACTCGTAGAACCACTAAATGGGGTAAAACCCATTGGCTGTAAGTGGGTCTACAAGCGCAAGAGAGGATCTGATGGGAAGGTTGAAACCTTCATAGCTAGATTGGTGGCAAAAGGGTATACTCAGAAAGAAGGGATCGATTATGAGGAAACCTTTTCACTGGTAGCCATGCTTAAGTCAATCCGGATTCTCTTGTCTATTTCCGCTCATTTGGATTATGAGATCTGGTAGATGGATGTCAAGACGGCTTTCCTAAACGGAAGTCTTGAGGAAAACATTCACATGAAACAACCAGAGAGATTCATTGCTAAGGGCCAAGAGCACTTGGTGTGTAAGCTTAAGAGATCCATTTATGGACTTAAGCAGGCATCGAGGTCTTGGAACATCCGATTTGACGAGGTTATCCAGTCATATGGATTCGTGCAAAGTCCGGATAAGAGCTGTGTGTACAAGAAATGTGATGGAAACGTGGTGGCATTCCTCGTACTTATGTTGATGACATCTTGCTTATTGGAAACAGTAAGAAGGCGTTGTCAAACATTAGAGTGTGGTTGTCCGAGCAGTTCGATATGAAGGATCTGGGTGAAGCCGGACATGTCCTTAGCATCAAGATCATTCGTGATCGCCAGAAAAGGATGGTATGTCTGTCCCAGGCGACTTATATCTATACAGTGCTAGCTAGATTTGGCATGCAAGATTCCAAGAAAAGTTTTATACCTTACAGGCATGGAATTCATCTATCCAAGGAAATGTGTCCCCAAACACAGTCTGAGATAGAGGAAATGAAGAAAGTACCATATGCTTCGGCTGTGGGAAGTTTGATGTATGCTATGCTATGTACTAGGCCTGATATATGCTATGCCGTTGGCATGGTAAGCAGATATCAGTCTAACCCTGGACAAGGTCACTGGACTGCGGTCAAAAACATTCTCAAGTACCTTAAATGGACTCTAGACTACATGTTGGTTTTCCGCTCTGATAGTCTAGTACCTTTGGGTTACACGGACTCAGATTTTCAATCTGACAAAGATCAGAGTAAGTCTACATTGGGCTATGTGTTTACACTAGGAGGTGGAGCCATCGCATGGAGGAGCATTAAGCAGAAATGCATTGCGGATTCCACCATGGAAGCTGAGTATATAGCTGCCTCTGAGGCTGCAAAAGAGGTTGTCTGGCTCCGCGGATTCCTAGTGGGCTTGGGCGTGGTTTCTGATTTGCCTAAGACTATCACGATATACTGTGATAACTCTGGTGCAGTGGCAAATTCGAAGGAACCCAAAGCCCACAAGGTAAGTAAACACATAGAGAGAAAGTACCATCTTATACGAGAAATCGTTAAGAGAGGAGACGTGGCGGTGGTCAAGATTACATCTGAGGACAACCTGGCTGATCCATTCACGAAGAGCCTGGCAGCTAAGACCTTTGATGGTCACGTGGAGAAAATGGGAGTGAGATGCAGACCCGGTAGCGCAGTTTGAGTTGATAGTTTTAGATTGGAGAGTTTGCCAGTTAGTTATTATGCTTGAAAGACATGCTTCAAGTATAAGTGGGAGATTGTTAGTTTTGTATACTAGAAGACTCGTCCTTGTATACTTTTTCTGATGATATGATGATATGAAATGAAAGTTATTGCAGTCACTGTTTGCATTTAGATTATGTTCTATAATTATTTTATGCAATGTTCCATATACTTACATTGTAGATGATATGGTGTGGGGAGTCACACGGTAAGATCATATCATTAGAACCTTGTAATGTATTAAAGAGCTCACGGCTTAGATGGTCCTGAACACACCATCGGTACACCGTAGAATAATCTAATAAGGTAGTTTATCTTGACTAACTGATTATTCTAGTACACTAGTTAGTGTATTGAGGAGAATCACGATAGGATACTACTCTCTGTCTCTGACCCAGTTATTAAGAAAATAAAGATCCACAGAGTTCGGGTTCTGAACTCATGTGATATTGGCGAGCATATGTGTGTGTTGTTTATTACTTTGATTTATCAATGGGTGAGATCTTTTCGTAGATCGAATTCGATATCTTGGGTAATAACAATGTATACATGATGTCTCAAGCAGTATGCATGAGCACTGTGTCCTGGTGCGCCAGGTTGATGATGTTCTCTTAAGGAAGCACAAGTTCATGTTGAAACCCTGCAGGTGGAATTTATTCCGTACTTGAATAAAGCTTGTGTGGTACTACTCAAGGTTTTAGATGTTGATTAATTATAGCTGTCAGAGGCTTACATAATTAATTAATGAACATTATATCTTAAACACGGAGAATGGCTGGACTAAAGGAGAAAGCATATTCGTAAATATGTATTAAATTGGTAGGTCAGTTTTACTTCTTTAGTGGAATAAAAGTAAAACTTAATTTATTTAATTATATCCTAAGTTTATTGGATATTGGATATTAAATAAATTAGTGGGCCAATTTAATATTCTTCTAGATCCCTATTGTAGCCCAATTGACTGATAGTGGACTGGATATTGAACTTGAGATAGAGGTCCAGCCCAATAGGGCTAGAACATGAAATTTCGCCCCTCCCTATATATAAGGGGAGGGGAGGCACGAAATTTGATGATGAAAATCATAGGAAATCAGCCCCTCTTAGTCTCTCAAAGTTATCCATAGATTTCACAATTCTATCTAGTAGATTTCAGCCCACTCTGAATCTAGATACAATCCGGGAATACAACAGAAGATCTTGGAGTAGAATCTGTGGTGCTCGAAATTTTGAGTGCTAGGTGGCGCCAACTACAGTTCATTCAACAGCAAGATCAGATCTTTAATCTTGTCCACATACCGTCTATCGATTTGTAAGTAGATTCGTTTCTACGTCTTCCGCTTTATTAGATTCGAATCTACTTTGCATGCTTTTTTATTAGACTGTGATAAACATGCATGTTACATAAAATTATGATTTGCATGAACACGGATTAATGAACAACCAAATGGTCCTGCGGTGGTTTAATTCGAAAAAACCCCAACACCCGGGCGAGTCGATATCAGTTTAGAGGGGTGGTGAATAAACTGATTAAAACTTTTTACTTTAAGTGCGGAATAACAGGGCCCTTTGACTCACTTAATGAAACTTATCTATGCACAGACTTAATGAACAATTAAGACAGTTTAAGTGCAGCTTGTGTGAGATTTTGTGCAGTTCAAAGATATGCAATAACCAAGATAGTACAGCACACAAGCAATTTATAAAGGTTCGAAGTCTCAAAACTTCTACGTCCCCTCTTCCTTCTTCAGAAGGGCAACTTCACTCTATAACTTGAGTTTCTTTACAAATTATACAATGAAGGACAGTTGGCTGAACCTGGTAACTGCTCGCTACCTCAGTGGGTCGACGGCTCACACTTGAAGTTCCAAACTGCTCGCTAGGAAGGTAGGTGTTATTATCATCTTTACAAGGTTTTAGATCTCTTTCGATTTTCAAGAGGTTAGTCTTGAACAGGGGTTATCAACTGATGTGCTCCTTCAATTGAGCTGAGTAGTTGATCGTTGTGTAGCTGAAACTGAGAAGACTGCCCTGGCTGGATTGTCAACAGCTGGCTGATTATCTTGACTCTGTGAATTTCTTCTTCTCAGTAGAACTCTCGCAGTTTCTATTAAATGCTGAACTTGAGCTTGAGTGGGAGAGAGAAAGAAAAGCTCTTGCTTGTATATGCGAAAGTTGTGCAGGTGAAGGATTCTTCTTGATTCTGCTTGAGAGAGTTGAGAGTTCTTAGTGTTCAGCATATTTAAACTCTGATTCACTCGGCTTTTATAGATGAGTGATTTTATAACCGTTGAGTTCCATTGTCCATTAATCGGTGGCCCTGTTGGCTCATCAATGGAGAATGATCACTTAGAGATTTTGGTTTGAAGTAGTCGTTACTCTGTCAATCGATCTTCATTAGATATTTAATTCTAGAATCTTTGTTGAAGCATTTATTCCAAGATTCGGCAGTTTGAGCAATGACCTCCAAGGTTCTCTGGCTTCAGTTTTCTTGCTAGCTTTGAGTTTCAGTTGACAGTTCTGGACTTGTCAGCTGAGTTTGGCTGTTGCTCCAGTTGGCAGTTTTGAGCTCGTCAGCTGAGTTTGGTTGTTGCTCCAGTTGGTAGTTTTGAGCTCGTCAGCTGAGTTTGGTTGTTGCTCCAGTTGGCAGTTTTAAGCTCATCAGCTGAGTTTGGCTATTGCTCCAGTTGGCAGTTTTAAGCTCATCAGCTGAGTTTGGCTATTGCTCCAGTTGGCAGTTTTAAGCTCATCAGCTGAGTTTGCCTATTGCTCCAGTTGGTCATCAGTTGGATACGTTTTGTCTTCAGTCTAAACTGATCTCTTCTCAGTTCCCTTAGTTGACTCTTTTCTTCCTCAGCTTAGCTGACTTAGTTGTCAGCTTGTTTCAACTGTTCAACTTCTTGACTTCTCAGTTCAGTTGACTTGTGACTTATCCTTCAGCTTGCTAACCATACTCTTGAGTAGTTGACTTTGAATTTGCTAGATATCCTTTTTGATGATGCCCTGGATTAATCAGCTTCGATCTGTAGCTTGAATTTCAGTCAGTTTTTCACAAATAGTTTTGACATCTCATCAAAACCTAATCTAGGGGTTCCTTGATAGTTTTTCCTAACAGCTAAGTTAAGAAAGGAAGAGTATATCTTTTATAAGCAGGATTGAGCTCAGAATTCATGATCTTTGATCATTTAAGGGAGTCACTGCTGGGTTAATTCCATCGCAAACTCGTTTGGATATTTGAGGTAACCCCTCTTCTATCCTATGGCATGCCTAAGGGTACAGTTGACATCAGATTTGAGCCAAGGTTGGGCCCAAAAGTAAAGAAAAGGTTTTGCGGATATGGAGAGGGCTTTTGCATTTTGCTCTCCATATACCGCCAGTTTATTATTGGATATTTCTCGAGTTATTAAAGAAGCTTTTATTAAAACCCACTGAACACATTAGTGCTCACGCCCTCTTTTTCAAATATTTTCAGGTTGAGATGCTGAGGATGATGGTTGTGGATGTGGGTTGGCTGCCAAGATTGTTTTGCTATATTATAAGTTCTTTTGAAATCTCATGATGTTTCTGCTACTCTGATACACTCTTATAATTCCTAAGTTCTATTATGTTTATCGAGATTCTAAGAATATTCCCTAGACATGATTATCTTTATATATATAAGTGATGCATTATAAGTTTTATTCCTACTTCTCGAGTATATTTTCCCTTCGCCTATGAAGAGGCTTGTTCATGTTGGTATCTGTTTATCCGCTTTGACCTGTGAATGGGTCTATGCTTGTTGGTATCTGATTAATTAGCCATTTTATTCCGTTAAAGCATGTTTCCTTCTTAATCAAGTAATCCCGAGTATCGTCACCTATTTTTTTGAAAGCATATCTTTATTCTTAAACTTCTTCGTTGTTCTTCGTTGTATATCTTTATTCATAAACCCTCTGGGTTAATCTCTCATCTTTATTTGTTAACCCCTTAACAACACCCCATCCCCATTCGTTAATCCCCATCTCGGGACCGGACTGTTACACCCACACAGGATGACATTGAATTTTGAGATAATCCAGAGCATATAGCAGCAATATTTGAGATTGAGGAAGCAGCCATGCAGAGAGATCAACTCTAGGAGTTGTGTCATGCCCAGTTTCAGTCTCGATTTAACCCAAGAATGGGATGGTATAATGAACTTGGCACGTGATGCTGTAAAGTTGGCTGAGAAAGAGACTGATATGAACATTGATCTTCATAACAACACACATCATCATGAGGTAAACATCCAATAAATGAAATTATCAATATTATTGTATTCATCACTAAATTTAGAAATTTAAAAATGTGCAGAGTTTAATTAGGGAAGACATCTCTGATGTAGGGCGCCAGAATGAGGTACCATTCAAATTTGTTATTTATAATATGCATAATTATTACATGGTTCATAAACTATTTCAATCATTATTTAATTTTTGGTAAAAACCAACTAAAGAATACAATGGGAATGAAAGAACAAGATGTTGAAAATGCTGGAAATGTTACTGATATCCCTGAAGAGGTATGATATTTAACGTTTGAACAAAACATGATATAGTTTATAAAAATATAATATTGATCTTTTTATTTTTGAAGAATGTTGGCCATGGAGGAGAAATAAATACAATAGCAGCTACTGAGGTAACTGAACATTACTTATTGTTGTATCATATTTGACCATATGTATTAGATAATTTTATGCTAATATCTGAGCAAATTTTACCACGAGTATTAACAAACTTATGTTACTATTTTAGCACTCTTTTGAAATTGTTGCATCCTATATTTGCCTACGTTAGTTCATTATATTGTTATGTTTGTATTAGCAAATTTCTATTAATTGTTTAGCAAATTTTACCATACGTATTAGCAAACTTCTGTTAATATTTTAGCAAAATTTTCCACGAGTATTAGCAAACTTATGAACGGGTATTTAGCAAATTATTGTATGCATGTTGGCTAATTTTCAGCAACTTATATGTGTAATTGTTTAGCAAATATTTTATTTAATTGTTAGCTAATTTTACCATATATGTAAGTAAATTCCTGTAAATATTTTAGCAACGTTTATAAAGTTTAATAGCAAACTTTTATTACTATTTCAACAGTCTTTTTGAATTTGTTGCAACCAATGTTTGAATAAGTTAACTCATTGTATTGTTATGTTTGCATATTTGGCACAATTCGTATTTTAATTTTAGCAAGTGTATGTATGGATGTTGTTAAACAAACAACTGCATTTTAAGAAAGTATATTTTTTGTATATAATTTAATAAACTCACTAATACAAATATTTGAATTGTAGGGGAAGGGAGTACCTGCTGTGGTCATGAAAACATACAAGGTATTAACCTCATTTTCATACTTTGCACTTCATATAATAAACCACAACATGTAATGTTCAATTAATCTTCATTTTTCGTACTATTCAGTTAAAGTTTTATCCTTAATGCTAACAGGCAAGGGGCAAGGGGAAGGGTGTGAAAAGGAAAGGGAAAAGAGGAAGTAAGGTGTGGCCACGTTAGTAATGGTCATTGTATTTGTTTTATGTATATTTTTGTGCTTTTTAATTCTAGAATATGTATTTGATGGAATATGATGTCTTTTGTGTATTAATTTAAACAATTTGATGAATGCAATATGTATAAACTCACTAATACATTCGTGGTTACCTTTTTGTATGCTGTAATCATATTTAATATACAAAGCTTCAAACTCTTTACCACAACAATAAGCTAATCCAAGAGCCCCAATTGGATCGAGTAAAGAACAATGATCATATATTATCGATTAGATTGAACTATTGCTTAAAGAGATTAGATATCAAAAGCACAAAAACAAATCTCTTAAAAAATTTCTTCATAAGAAATAAAGGAAAAAAGGCAAGTCTCTATGACTATAACATCAAGGACACAAGACTCAGAGGCAAAAACATTGTCAAACATCTTAATTTTAACAATAAAAATAATTGGAGAAATAAAATGTATCTCCAGCACACCATCCCAAATCATACATTTCCATGATTTTTCCTCAGATCAAGAAACTCAAAGATATGAGCATGCCATGCCATGGCTTCAAATACACAGTGAAATCACCTATTTTCATCGTACAAACATTTTCTCTTGCCACCTCCTTGAAAGGAAAAATGGTCTGGAAATGTTGTCTCTTTCTTCTTCTTCTTCTTAATTCTTCTTCTTCTTCTTCTTCTTCTTCTTCTTCTTCTTCTTCTTCTTTTTCTTCTTCTTCAACTATCTCATCTGCTTTGCGAAAAGGAGTTGACATGAAAAGGCCCAAATACTTTGAGTCATTAAGCATAAATAGTGTGTAAATTTACAGTTTTTGACGAAATGCAGAATTTTATTTGAAGGAAGTTTATACCTTCATCGTTGGATATGGCAAATAGAAAGAGAAATCATATGTTGCGCTAGAGGTCATTTAAAAGAGAGGAAATTTGGAAAAGTTGTCTTCAACAAATGCATCCAAATTCTTCAACAGGAGGATATTGATTTGCGTCCCAAACTCAATAGACACGTCCCAATTCTTCAGCAGATAGGTGTCCAAATTCAATAGATACAACCCAATTCTTCAGCAAACTGGTACGCAAATTTTTTTTTTAAAAATGCAATAATATGTAAATTGTAAATTGTCTAAATTACCCTCACTATTCTATTTTTATATAGTATATAGATATGAAATTTTACAATGTGATTATTTGTAAGATTGAATTTAAAATTATAAACACACACACACACACACACATATATATATATATATATATACATATCTAGCAATTATCAATTTCATTTTTATTAGAGAAGAATGAGCAATAGGGTAATATATATATTTTTTGACGTGTAATTGAGTAAAATCCACGTGTTTGCCACCTCATATGATATTGCAAATGAAATCATTTATCCTACTTGGTTTCTCATTCTGATTTTTATTACATTTTCATCCATTTCTTTCTTCAATTTCAATTTATTTTGGTTTAGTTTAGTTTTATAATTATTACTTAGGGTTCATCCCACCCAATTAGGGGTTATATTTTTTTTTAATATTTATTTTTTAATTAATATAATTGATTAATTGGTTGATTATCCCAAAATGAGGGCATATAATTTTTTAAAATTTAAATTTTTAGTAATAAATGTTAATTATATTTGGTTATACTATAATAAATTTTATTTTATAATAATTTTTTTTAAAAAAATAAATTTAATAGTGGGACATGGAATGTGGACTAGAGAATTTTATCCCATGATATTGACTTAAATAATAATTTACTATAATTTTACTCAATTAATGTGTATGTCTAAATCCATAAATTTCAATGAATTAGTTAATATCCAACAAACTATAATATAAAAGAAACTCATTCTGCATATTTGAGCCATAACTTGCGCCATTTTGTCATTTTTTTTTCATTTTTCATTGTTTTTTAATCACTAAAATCTATACATATATTAAAGCAAAATCGCAGGTGTAGAATAGTAAATAAAAAATATTAGCAAAACAACGGTTAAAATTAAATATCTCGCCAAAAGTTTCAAACTTGAATTTAGTTTAGTGGTTGTGGTTTGCATATAAGACATGCAAGTTCCAATTGACCCAGGTTCGAACACTGAAAAACCTCACAGTCTTTTCTTTTTTTTTCTTTTTTCTTTTACTCAATGTTTTTCTTTTATTTTTCTTTTAATGTTTAAGTTATTAATTTTTATTAAAGAAGTAATCATTGTACTTATTTTTAGTATCAAAGATATGACAGTATATTTGTTCTTTTGTTTTTTCTTTTTGTTTTTTTCTTCATTTTGTTCATTTTTTTTTCCTCCATTTAATTGTTAACTTTTTTTTTCTTCTATTTCAATATTTCAATTAACGTTGAGGTTATTAATTTTTATTTAAGCAATAATCATTGTATTCATTTTTTGTATTAAATATTTGACAATATAATGTCTTTTTTCTTTTTTTTTTTCATTTTGTTCAAAATGTTTCCTTTCATTTAATTTTTTATTCACTTTTTTTCTTTTAGTTCATTTTAATATTTAGTTCATTAATTTTTATTTAATAATAATCATTGTATTAATCTTTGTATTAAAGATATAACAAAAACATGTGCTTAAAAAAGAAACCGACGCTTTGCAATAATTTCAAATATGAAATATTTAATTTGATCGTCTTTCAACTCGATATTTAAATCTTTATCGATAATTGAATAAGACTAACCATGAGTTCCATAAAATTAAATAGGTAAATGTTCAAATCTAACAGTGATTATATAAATTGTCATATCGTAGATGAATATTCGTAGTTAGAGTTGTAGGGATAGAAACAAATAATAGTATGATTTATCACATTAGCCATATATCATTAGATCGGATAGAGTTTTTTTTTACTCTATTTCTCTAAGAAAATTTATTTGCTCATGCGTTTCTTTTAACAATCATTGGAATATATGACTCCAATTTTTCGTATGGTCGAATAAATTGAGGATTGAAACTCTATTTGGTTTCTACCCGTGTTTTAGGAACAAAGACATAATCTAGATGAGGCATTACTGTTCCATAGTCTGGTCAAATTTTATTTGCTAATAAACTTAATTGGGTTGTAGAGTTAATTTAACCTAATTTATTACATTGTCATGCAATTAAATATTTATATTGTAGATCATTGATATTTCAAGATCACATATTTTATTTAAATTTATTTTCATATAATTAATATATCCTATTCAGGAAATCATTAATTGTGACAAGTGTTTGCTCACAATACTTACAATATTGATATTGTTAGAACTTGAATAATTTTTGTAACAAAATTATATTGAATAATTTGAAATTATTGGTACTACAGAATTTTGAATTTACGATTTAAAAGTAATGAAATTTGTAATGTCTATAAAAAAATAATATAAGTTCTTTATAATTATTGTGAAATTATGAGTTTGCAAAACTTTGGAGTTTTATAAAAATTATAATAAATGCATGGTGAATATATTTATCGATCCTAAAAATGTAATAACATAAATTGAGTTCAAAATTTATCGCCACATCATTATTTATTATTACAAATAAAATACATTAATCATCTTATTATAATTTTATATATGTTTTTCTATGGTTTTTTTTTACGAAAATAAAAATTGCCATAAAGACTCCAATAGTTATACATACGTGTATATCTCTAATGTTGTTCATTTACAAAATTGATGAAATGTGTTACAATGTTGTTATTTTTATATAGAAGATTTCAAATTTTAGTCATGTTAACATTTGTGTTTTTTTTTATGAGGCACAAATCACTGTATATAAAAATAATACTACCTCCGTTTCGAAATGTTTGTTGTTTTAGATTTTTTTTTTTTCAAAATGTTTGTTGTTTTATATAATTTGACATCCTCTCTCCCAATTTTAACTCTCTCAAATCCTACAAGATTTCTTGATTCTAACTTATCTATAATATATGAAGAGAGAAAAATATATGGAGAGAGAAAATATTATTATTTTTTAGGAAAATATAGATGAATTAGATTTTATGGCATATATGAGGGATGAGTATATTTATCCACAAATTAATTCTTAATTTTCAGATAAAAAAAAATAAAACAACATTTCAAAACGGAGGTAGTATTAAGTAATGGTGACGAGGTTGATAACACTTCTACTAAAAAATATCATATGAAGAAGCATTACAAAATTTATAACGAAAATTACTTTCATATATAATTTGACTATTTTTATATGACATTCATAAAATTTAAAAGTATAGTTGTTTAGTTAGTATTATATACACATACAATAAAGTATATCCGTACATCGTACGGGAGATATACTAGTATACTATAAATTCAATAACTAAGATAGAAACTCTATTTAGAAATTTAAATTAATTATAATCCTAAATAAAATGATTAGCAAAAAAAATGGAAACCATAATTATAAAAAAAACAACTCTAATAAAAATGATTAACTAAAAACTATTATTAAATATATAAAAAATTATTAAATATAAACGAGAAACAAAAATAAAATAAAAAATTGAAATTAAAAATAGGAGAAAAAAGGAAAATTAAACAAAACGTTGGCATTTGAGTGTATAATTTTATTTGTTATACTAAAGTGCGTAAGCGAGGATCCAGTTTCATCATTTAGTTGTCAAATACTATTACGCTCATACAATTCTTCATTTTCACTTATTTTAATTTACTAGAAAAATTACTACTGTAAGTGTCATATTTTATAGTTTACAATTTCTATATTGTCTCATTTATTATCACTATTCTCATATTGAATTATTCAATTTTACAAAATTATAAAATATGACACCCCTTGCATCACACATGCATAATGCTAGTGTATTTTATAATGCTAACGAAGCAGTAATTTAGTGGATTGAATCCATATAATACAACTAACAACCTTCAATTAAACAATCATAACTCTGTGCACAGTCAAATTTTTTTTTAAAATACATTATTTTTATTAAAAAGTAGGTTTGACTAGGTTTTCGACTTGTAACGCCCCAGTCTCACTAGGACCAAAACGTCACCAAAAACATACGTACATGCTTACGTGATAAATACTTTTCAAAAGAAAATATTTAACTTTATAAATAATTTGTAAATGGGCAGCACCTCAGCTTAAAAATGTTCAAACCACGCACTTAGACGTTCTTAAAGTCAACTTTCAACAAGATTTTTAAAATCACTAACACATACATAACCAAATTATGACCTAACAATATACATAGTCAATTAGATCACACGTTTAAAAGTTCAAAGGTCAACCCTTCTATACATTCAAATATTTGTATATACAATCAAAAACTGACCACTGAGGTCAATAACTTTCAAACTTAAAAGTTTTGCAGAGTATTGGCAGAAGCATTTAATATTTAAATACAGACAAGAATTTAAAGATCGTTTTAGCAAAAACCACACAAGGATCAACCATCAAACCCATTCCAGCACCTAGTCATCAACCAACTCGATCTCCAGGACCTGAAAATATTTGAAAATATTTGGGTTGAGTGCCAGAAAATACTCAGTGGGCATTAATATTCGTCCAAGTCATACTTTCATGCTTTAAAACTGTTATACTGCATAAATCATAGAAATCAACCATGAACATACTTTATAACAAAGTTTACTCCTCTTCATTGGATGAGAGACCTGATGTGATCACATAAATACTTTACGATTACTTATCTAAATATTTAGTCACAAAGTAAACCGTCTATGCTTGTAAGTCAGAATTCCTCTGTGCATGAAATCTCATAACATCCAATCATTGCGTAAACAATACTATTAAAACATTTAACATGCTTTTCATGGATGAATTTAAAATATAGTTGTGAGTTATAGAAAAACCCACCTTGATGATCTCAACATGCAGTGCAATTCATGTGTGAAATGCTACTATGCTTTCATCCCGTCTCGACCTACAGAATTGGAATTCTGACTTAGAATTCTAATATAGGCCAATATAATAATAGCTTAGGTCATAATTAACTTAAGTAGGCATTTCTTATGTCTTGGGATCGTTTGGAATTAAAATTGAGTCAAATGGCGAATAATGCGCATTTGATGGAATAGATCAACTTGGTAACCCTGATTGAGAAATTATCAGACTTTCTAGACTAAAATGAATGGATAAATATGTATTGAATTCAATTCAATAAATAAGAAGCTCGATTTAACATAACGAAGTGAATTTTAATTTTTAGAATTTATTTTGAGCAATATACAACATTTTACTTATAGGATTAAAACACATTTTATATTCAAGTACCTAGTTTTTTAATCTCGTTACACACTCACGAACCCACCACAACAAATTGATATAATATACACAATATTACACAATGCTCTTTATTGTTTTTCATAAATAGTTACAGCAAAAGAGAACACCTACATCACATATAGCATCTATTAGCATACAACTAATACTAACGGCAAGAAGGCTACAAGTACACTTAATCAAAACTTGCATACAAAGACTTTACTCAATTTAGATTAATGTATCAGGCTAAAGAACCGAAAACAAATATGAATTTAAAAATTAGATTCATTTAATATTTTATGACCAAATTCGAAATTAGATAGATCAAATAACATTGAATTAAAAATTAAAGAAACATCGGAGGGTAAAATCTCACCTTTATTTTTCCTCCAATTTTCTTTCTTCCGTTTTTCTTTTCTTCTTCTTTTTTTTTACTCTTTTTCCTATTTTTTCTTTGGATCAAAGATTCCCAACTTACATATATATATAGCCGACCCCCTTATATTATATATATATAGTATAGAGATCAAATGAGAACCAAATTCATATGTAGGAACTAGGAATTGATCTGGAGCGTTGATTCATTTATTTTGTAAGGCTGGGATTGATCTGGAAAAATGGGGTCAAAAATGCAATTTTTAAACAATTATTTTTAAGTAAGGTTATAGATGTAATTTGATTTATATTCCATATCAGTTACCATAAATCGTGGGATTAGATATATGTTAAGTTATGCAGTTATTTTTGGACATTTATTTTCACAATATTTCTTCCATTTTTTTCGATCGACGATTGGGAAAAGTCGAAGTATATGTCGTTTCTTCACTTTGTTCGTATAAATCCAGTTTTTTCATTCGTATAATTATTTAAGTTGGTTGTTTGATAATTGGAGCATCGGTGTAATTTCAAATCAACAAGAATTATGCACAAAGTGATTCAATCAATTACTGCCGCCGATTATGGAGAATACAGATATTTTTTCACAGGGTTGTATATATCATTGTTTCATATTTTAATTCATCACCCACATGTTCATCGTCTTCGAAGTTTTTCTCATCGCTGACTTCATCGAATTTCATCGTCCGTCTGTTCATCTGCAGGAGTCATTTTTCATGAGTTCTGAAATCGATCATATATTCTCATCACGACAGTTATCATATATCTTATGGAAGATACAGGTATTGTGTTCTCCATTAATGTGGTTTTTTAGATATAGAGAAGAACTGGTCAAAATCTGTTATGGCCTCGTATGTATTAATATTAGCAAATTATGTAGCTGTGATTAGCAAATTATGTATGTGTTAATAGAAAATGAGTCATATGTTTATTATATTAGTTTCTTTTATTTTTGACGAGAAATTGGACATTGATTGCGGACAATGGTCTTATCGTGTTTCTTATGGAAGACACATTTATTATTAACTTGATTATTGTAGTTTGTCAATTGTTAAGGAAAAACGGGGTGAAATCGTATAGATTAATGTTTAGCAAACTATGGATTTGTGTTTAGTAGTTTATGTATCATTTTGTAGCGAAATGATACATCTGTTTATTACGTGAGCTTTTTTTTAGAAATTGTTCGAATGTGCCTTACATTATACCGAGATGTTGGACATTGATTGTAGATAATTGTCCTATCATGTTTATTATGGAAGATAGATGCTTTTCGTACTTGATTGCCAAAGTTTTCAAGTTGTTAAGAAAAATCTAGTTAAAATCGCATGAATGAATGTCAACAAAATAAGAATGTAGTTGTAGCAAAATATGCATAGGTTTATAGCAAAGTGTGTAGTTATTTTTAGCAAATTAGTCATCTATTTTATTGGTTGGACATTGGTTGTACACAATAGCATTTTGAGTACAAATTAAAATAGCGTATGAATGACTATTAGCAAAGTATGGAACTATTAATAGCATATTATCTATATTTTTATAGCATACAATATATGTGCTTATAGAAATATTTTTAAATGGCAGGAATTAATGTTGATTCAGTTGTGGGGTCGTGTGGAAGTCACATACCAGAATGTAATCCATCTTTAAAGCCATTTATTGGCCAACGGTTTAAAAATCTTGAAGAAGCAATTATTTTTTATCGGGTTTATGCTGAAGCAAGTGGTTTCGATATTGAACTTGGATCGGAAAAAAAAGGCTGATGATGATGTTATTATTTGGAAGTATTTGGTCTGTAATCGTGAAAGGAATAAAAATTCACTTCCAGATAAAGTCAACAATGATGATGAGAAGAAAAAGAAGAAGAAGAAGAAGAAGAAGAAGAAGAAGAAGAAGAGTGGATTGTTCATTTCATTGTTATGGCTATTGATTTATTATATAGTTTGATATTAGTTTTTATTTTAAATGATTATTTTTACAGCATGAATTTATGCAACGTGAGTACAAACCAGTTAAGTAATTTATGTTTTCTTCTTATTAGCAAATACTTAACTAGGTATTAGCGAATATTTGTATATAATTTAGTTACTTTTGTGAGCTTAGATTATATTTATCTAATATGATAATTTGTGCTTACACATAAATCGTTATTTGCATTATCAACATTAATTTGTTATCACGTGTGAAAAACAACAATCCGTGCAATGGTGTTTTATGATAACTGCTTGACAAGTGTTCTACGATATGTGTGGAACAGATGTAAGAACAGTGAATAGAAAGCAGTAAATAACGCACGAGATTGGTAACCTAGTTCGGTTAATCAACCTACTCTGGGGGGACTTCACCCAAATATTCATTTGCTACTACTTCATGAAGTGTATTGTGGAACTTACACATACAGGACTCCCTCCTTATGTCGCCCGTTCTTCTTCAAGAGCTTCTTCACCAAACGAAAGCTGTGAGATCCCCTCACAACCGTGACACTAGACTCTCTCTAGCTACCCACGACTTCAACTTACAATCTCTCCCGAGATTGCGTACAATATGGATTAAAACAACCCCTCACGTGTTTCACTCAAAACACTCAAAAAACTAGTCTACCACGTTGAACTGTTTAAGGTACAACTACTAGTTAATACATGGAACACAAGCAATAATGACTCTCAAATAATATGCTAAGAGAATCTAATCAAATTCGTCCACCGATTGCAGCAAGAATCGGTCTTCTTATAATCTTCACTTCAATGATACCATTGGTCTCTTTCTGCCGGTATAGGTAAGTGAATATTGGCTTGTGATCTTCCCAAACGTGTGTAGATATTTTTCATGTGTAGTAGGATTAATTTCAGCACGGTATCTACACCACAAGATAGTTAAACGAATATATCTCGAACTTCCAAACCTGATCGATGAACACAAGCATGAATTATTCACCTCTATAACCATCTAGACTCTCACTTTGCTAATCTTATATTCAAAAATTGCTATTAACTAAAAATAAATATGATATAAACAACCACAATTTGCTATTAATATACAAATAATTTACTAGTTATGCCTTTTTTAGAATTACATTTAATTTCGTTAAACTTTGCCAAAATTTCGTTAAACTTTTAGCCAACTTTCGTTATTAGCAAAAACTCATTTTAGCAAACTTTCATTATTATTAAACTTTCATTAAACTTTAGCAAAATTTCGTTATATTCAAAACATTGCTATTAACTAAAAATAAATATGCTATAAACAACCACAATTTGACATAAATAACAAACATATTTGCACTAATAATAAATAAATAATTTGCTAAATGCATCAACTCAAATTACATCAAAAAAATAAGATAATTTAAGCCTATTTTACTAAGTTTCTATAAACCAATACCACTCTACTACAAATAAAATAAAATTTTGATAAAAAATACAATTTCCTATTAATAGCCAATACGCATAGAAGCAATCATGTCTTAATAATCTGCTAATCATGTCTTAATAATTTGCTAATCTTTAATCACTAATATGCTACAAACAAAAGATCAAGTTGATAAAACACGAATCCCATTAGCAAATTTTCACAATTGCAACATTTGCTAATAATGTCGTACAAATTTGCTAGAACACAAAGCCTGAATTCTTCATCTCTATAACCATCCAGACTCTCACTTTGCTAATCATAGATTCAAAATTTGCACTAAGTTTTTCAATAAGAGAGAGTCAAGCCATTTAACAGAAATCATGATCAGATTCCAATCAGCACTAACTTGCAAGGCCAAGCTTACTGAAGTCACAATACAAAGATGATGTGTAGCTTAATAACAAACTTTTGAATCTGAAACTAACAAGGTTGGGGAAACAGAATGGGAGCCAATCATTTTAAAATTCATATGCAAGGGAGAAATAGGAGCAACACGTTAGTAACTCAACAAAAACAAGATGAACCATTGTATATATCTTGGATCAACTGGAGATAAAAAGGAACCAACAATTCAAAACCTTAATCTCTATATCTATATAATATATTAAAACATAGTGATCAAGCAGTTTTCTTGGCGCTAGACTATTTGTAAATTATCAGCACCAGATTTCTTTAGAATAATTTGCTAATAATATAAAAAAAATTTACTCATATACCAAAACCTTAAAAATTGCTAATAATATACAAATAATTTGCTAATAATATAAAAAAAAAATTACTCATATACCAAAACCTTAAAAATTACTAATAATATACAAATAATTTGCTAAATGCATCATATCAAATTACATTAAAAAAATTTGAAAAAATAGCGAGATAATTACATGTTTGTACGGCCTTAGCGCTCTTCGTCATTTTCCGGCAAGTGTCAAGAGTCCGGTCGGTGTTCTAGCGGTGGAGGGGCAGTTGTCGTCGTATGTCGCGCGGGAGGTATGTAACACAAATTCCGAGTATTTAAATTAATAAACACCGAAAAATCGTACAAAGAAAATATTTCGGATTGAAATTACAATTTGTGGTTCGATTCTCTATCTAAATCTTCTGATTCTTCTCTTCAGGATTTGTTCATCGTCGTTCTTCAAGATCTTCAAGTTGTTCTTGCTTTTCGATCTTCAGGAACCTGATGCTTTGAGGTTTATAACGTCAATTCGAAGGATTTTCATCTTGATTCCGAATCAAACGTCGTTTTTGGGACGATTTGTTGAAGGACGCTTTGAATCTTCAAGTTGTTCTTGAGGATTTGAGGTTGATAACGCCGATTGAAGGGCCGAGCACCTTGGATCCAGATCGAACGTTGAGTTTGGGATGATTTCTGGGGAAGAACGCGAAGAACGCCTTGAATCTCCAACTTGAATGCCTTGAAGATTGAAGAGAGCTTTCTCTGATGAATCCTTCTCCAAACTTGAGCCCTTGAACTTGTTGTCATTTCCCTTAGCCAAGCCTTCTATTTATAGGCAAATGAGGATGTATTTAGGGTTTAGGTGGCGACGTCTCATTGGTCCATTTGTTAGGGCTTATGTGGCATAATTTTATTGGTGCCTTGTACCCTTTGTAATTCTCTACAACAACATGGCCATTTCTTGTGTGAGCTCGTTTATGTGTCGTATTTCTATTGGTCGAGATTTTTCCACATATTGAATACTAATTTATTTATTTAATTTAGGAATTAAAATTCCTAAAATATAAATAAATGATACAATTTGGATATTTCAATTATTTAATTTCCACGTGTCACCATTTGATTGGTGATAGAAATTTAATTACTTACAAATGCCCCCATGAGACGAGTTCATGAGCAAGTTGTCTTGAAGGTGGACGAGTCTCATATTTTGAATTTTTTTTCTTAGATAGTTTTAACTCATATCGAGGAGTTCTTCAATTTATTTTAAAATTTGTCAGATAGTTTACACTCGTATCTAGGAGTTCTTGAGCTCAATCTAAAAAAATGCTAGATAGTTTATACTCGTATCTAGGAGTTCTTAAGTTCCTGCTGCAATTACCATGCATGCGTTTCCTTTTCTTGCTTGTGTGTTTCTCAAGCCCATCCCCTGCATTTGATGCTCACCTGCATTTGATGCTTGATTGAGACGAGGCTTGTCTCCGCAAGGTAGCTGTTAAGAAGCGACCGGCGGTTATCGATGGAAAAGGCAATGGAGAGTACGTCCTTAGGAGAGGACGACGTCCTGCACGAAGTGGATGCGGCCGGTGAATCGGCGGTGGCACCTTTAAACGCTGCTTCACGATCATCTTCTCCTGCCGAATCCTCACGACTTGCGGTCATCAAACTGGTGGAGGTCCTTCTTTTCCCTCTCCATTCTCGGCTCGATTCCTTGTTTTTCTGTTGAATTATGGGATTGAAAGTAGCTCCTGCTTCACTAGACTGGTCTCAACCTTCAGTTCCGCAATCGCCGCCATCTTGCTCTCAGACATTGTCCTCCGCTATCTCCTCGCCGTCGTCGCGGCGGCGAAGTTTCGTCAGCGGCGATGGAGCTCTCTTCTACCGATTTGTGGAGAAGTCGGGATTATTTCTCCGCGCAAATCAGCCCTCCAATCTCTACAGGTCTCGATCTTACGGTAATAAGAGATCTCGTGTTTGGATTATCCGAAAAGCTCTGTCTGCGAGCTTAGATTCGTTCTTCGACGAAGAAATCAGATTGGATAATGCCGGTGCCTGGATGGGCTTGAGAAAAACCGGTCTTCAGGACGAGGAAATTGGCGGTGCCGATTTCTCCGCCAGTGACGTAGACGTCGACGACCTGGGATGGATCGTACTTCAGCGGTATTGTCGGCGGCGGACGGTTTGTGTTTGTGAGAATGGAAGAGAGAGAGGCGAGCCGATTTGGGCATGAGAAAGAAGCCCTTATTTGATTTAGGGCTAAAGATGTGGGCCTCTAAAAAAAAATTAGGCCGCGGGCTTGGGCTTTTAAAAAAAAATGAAAATTTTGGGCCCAAATTCTTTCCTTCCCCCCCTTTTTAATATTGGGCCTCATCCTTTTCTTCTCTTTTCTTATTTGGGCCTTTTGGGCTTTTCCTTCCCCCTTTTTATTTGGGCTTTTCCTTTTTGCAAATAGCTTGGGCTTTAATCTTTCTCTCTCCTTTTTGCAGGATTTTGTGTTTGATTGAACTTGCCCGTGAATTTGATCGAGACGTTCCAAACTTATGCTAAAGGATTTTGAGAATTTTTTTAATTCGGAGGTAAGGCCTTCATTTTTCTTCTTTAGTGTATTTCAGCGCCTCCTTTTTTTGGCATATTTCATACGTTATTCATTTTTCCCTTTTTTATCTTGTGTTTCTAAGTATGGTTCATTTCCAGGATACGATCATCTCCGGAAAACATTACTTAGTGATCACAGATGACGATCAGCAGCCCGTGAAGAGAGGTACTCGTCTTCAAGCTCGTGATCCGCTTATCGGAAAGTATGCTTATAAGTGGCCTAAGCTTATAGATCCATTTCACAAGCCTCATTGGTATTATGAGGTTTCCTTGACAAAAGTGACGAAGGCGTGAACTCTACAATCAGCTCATCATCAACAGGGTGACGGGGCTGATTTTCTCCCGTTTCTAGGGCGCCAAATAGTAGAAGGCAAGGCAAGGTGGCACGATAAAGTTGAGTTTCTTGGCGAATCTCATCATTTCGACGGATATTGGGAGTGGACCGAGGACGTACTCAGTCATTGCAGTGATAAGCTTCATGGTGCGGGTATCTACGACCCTGTCTACGCTTCTCTATTTACGTACGATCGAAACACGGAGGTGGTCAAAGCCTTTTGCGAAGCGTGGTGCCCCTCGACGAATATCTTGCTGACCTCCTCCGACGAATTGTCTATATCATTATGGGACTTGCACGTAATGGCCAGTCTTCTTTTAACCGGGCTTCTTTGTGACGAGATGGTGCCTCGGACGGAGGAGCTTACTGGCGTCAACAAAAGAGGAAAGCTATTCGTCCCTGCGAGTTGTAAGTACTTATTCCATGCCTACCACCTCCTTGGAAGGGAAGATGACAAAGCTTCACATCGCTCCGTGTCGATTGAGAAGTGGACTAAATTCTGGTCGAGGAGGAAATCAAGATACCGACCACTTCCACTTCGTAAGGAAAAGAAAGGTCAGCGTCCTAAATTAACGCACAACCCTTCCGGAGAAGTTGAGGATCACAAAGAGTGGACTTCTTCTGAAAGGGCTCCACTTACCAAGCTCGGAGTTAAGGAGAATCCTCAAAATGAGACGTACTTAGCCGCCCATCTTGATTGTTGGCTTTGCAGTTTTGTGCTCCCCTAGGGTGATGGTAGTTTGATCCGGCCCAGTGTCTTCAAGATAGCCAGTATCATGGCAAGTGGTGAGAGGTTGTCTCTTGCCGTCCTGGTATTGGCAAGCATTTACCAAGGTTTGAACAAGATCTCAAGCCTTGCCAAGCCGCCTCAGGGTCATTCAGCCTTTCCTATCCATTTTGTTTATGGGCGGATGTCGTGCTATCTTCGGAATCATTTCGATCTTGAAGGAAAGAGGGAAGCCCCTAGGATGGTTCGTTATTCGGGCGAAGGCGGTGCCAGATTCTATGGTCCTACTGAGGCTCGCAAGAGGGTGTATAGAGCCGAATTAGTTTCTTGGCATTGCATCATGCCTTCTAGAACTGAAGATTTCGTGTTTATTGATGATGAAAATGCAAGCGACCTAGATCGTTGACTCTTCATGGCTATCCGATCCAACTTCCTGGCTAAGAGGATAGATGACCATTTCATTATCAAGCCTTATAGCCCACACCGCTTCAGCCGGCAATTTGGCTACCAACAGATGGTTCTAGCGGTTCTTGCTAAAGACATCCGCGAGGCTTCTTTGGCTGATGGCCTTAGATACTGGCGTATTTGCTTGATACGCAGATCTATGGCAAAAGCATATTTTCCACTCCTGAATCTGAAGAAGTTCCCTAATGCCGAATACAAGAAGTGGTGGGATCGAGTCTTTGACAACTTCTTGGAGAGGAATGTTGAGCTTTTAGTTCAACCTAAACCAAGTGGCCTACTACCAAGTCGAGAAGAAGTGAGAGAGGCTAACCCTTTCAGCAAAGGAAAGAGAAAGGTCGATCCGGAGGCCTCTGTAAGCAGTAACGCGGATCGTCACTGGAAGAGGGAAAGGACCAATTGCAAATCCTCCCTTCCTCTTGAGAGACATGGTGGGAACGACCCTAGTCATGCGGGTGCTTCTACGGAAGAGGTTTCTCGTATCTTCGTCCCTTTTTATTTCCCTTTTCTTGTTTTGTTTTATTTTGTCTCCTATTAACCAATATACTTTTTTGCATTTCAGTTGGTGAAGGAGTTGTTTGGCTCTGATGATCAAGAGGACTCCGATGCACCGGCCGAAGCTTGCCACTCTGACGGAGATGCGGATAGTGAGCATATCCTACCAGCTAGAGCTGTTACTGAGTTCGATGGCAAGGCGGTGTTCGATGATCGTTGCAAATCGTTCCTCAAGATGTATTAGGGTGACCTCCGCGACAAATTGATGAGGACGCATGTCGATTCCCTCTCGTCACTTCGAGAGACGGCATTTGAGGGGCTTTTACTTATGAAGAGCACTCCTCATAGTTTTGACCTTTCTCATCTAACGAAGAGTTTGGAGATACTTTTCGCGAGTGCTACAGCTTATGATGAGGCAAGGTCGGCGTCCTCCGAGCTCGATGAAGTTTCTGCGCAGCGTTGTAAGGAAGTCAACGATCGCATTTGTGCTGCTAAAGCCAAGGAGGAGAGATCTCAACTGTAAGTGCATCTTCATCTGGGAGGTCGTCAGTGAGTTCCCATTCAGCGGGGATTGGATGATCAGCCAGAAAATCTGCCAGAACTTGTCCCTTCACAGCCTTTTGGGGGACGTATATGATCTCAAACTATTGTAGTTGGAGATACCACCGTGCAAGCCTGTCTGACAGAACGAGTCTTGACATTACATACTTCAAGGGATTTGCCTTAGAGATGAGACGGACTGTGTGAGCTTGGAAGTAATGCTTTAACTTCTGAATGGAGAATATCAAAGTTAAACATAACTTCTCAATTGGAGAGTACTTCAACTCGTTCGGTGTTATCATTCTACTGAGGTAGTATAGAGCACTCTCTTTACCGTTCTCATTTTCTTGGGCAAATAATGCCCCCATGGATCTTTCTTGAGCAGCGATATATAAAATCAACGGGCGACCTGCCACTGGTGCCACTAACACAGGAGATTTCATAAGATAGCCTTTAATGCTTTTGAAAGCATTACTACATGACTCGTCCCATTCAAAAGGCACACCCTTTTTCATGATCCGGTTGAATGGTTGACACCGACCAGCTAGATTTGAGATAAACCTTCGAAGATATGCTAACTTTCCTTGTAGGCTTTTTAACTCGTGAAGGTTACGAGGCTCAGACATCTTCATTATCGCATCAATCTTGGCTTTTTCGATTTCTATTCCTTGGTGGTGGACAATAAATCCAAGGAATTTTCCAGACTTCACTTCAAATGCACACTTCAGAGGATTCATCTTAAGCTGATATTTTCTAAGTCGCTCGAAGATCATCCTCAAGTCTTCCACATGATTCATTTCGTCGTCTTGACTTTACCACCACATCATCCACATAACATTCAATGTTTTTGTGGAGTATATCATCGAATATTTTCTGCATAGCCCGTTGATATGTAGCACCAGCATTCTTCAACCCAAATGGCATGACTGTGTAGCAATATATCCCTTTAGGGGTACGGAATGTCGTTAGCTCTTCATCTTCTGGAGACATACGAATCTGGTTATAACCAGAAGATCCATCCATGAAAGACAGTGCTTCATATCCTGTAGTAGCATCGATCATCAATTCGGCGATCGGCAGTGGGAAGTCATCTTTTGGGCATGCTTCATTTAAATCTCTGAAGTCAACACAAACTCGAATTTGCCCATTTTTCTTTCTCACAGGGACGATGCTGGATATCCAAGTTGGATATTTGACTTCTCTAATGAACCCTACTTCAATAATTTTGTTTACTTCAGCTTCGATGAGTGGGATCAAGTCTGGATGAAATCGTCTTTGAGCTTGCTTGACAGGCTGTATCCCCTTTTTCACTGCCAAATGATGAACAGCTATCGTTGGATTTAATCCAGGCATCTCTTTGTATGACCAAGCGAATACATCTTTGAACTCTTTTAGCAGTTCAATGTACAAGTTTTCCTCATCGGCAGTCAAAAGTGCACTTATGTAGGTGGGTCTTGGGTCATTTTCATCGCCTAAATTGATTTCTTTCAACTCATCGACAGTAGACTTGACACCTTCTTCAAACTGAGGAGGGGCTATCTCTGCATCTTCCTCTTCGACAGTCACTTCTTCACTTAAGGTAATGTGATGTGATGAGACAACTTCTTCATTCATTCCTTCGGGACTTTTGAAATCTATGCATTTTCTCATTGATCCATCACTTCATCTTACCCGAACTATGTCTGCCACATTATTTGTTTTGATCACACCCTTTCTAACCAGAAGGGAAATGTCTCGCTGAAACCGATCTTGAACATTATGAGAGATCGCATTTTGAACACCAACGGCAGCATAGTAAGATGAAGCTACGCTTTCTCTGTCATCTTCATCTTCAATGTGTTGTGTAAAGATGACAGTCTTCATCTTGGCTTTCAGTTCTCTTCCACACGACACAGTTAATGTAGTGCATCTCTTCATATGGAAGAGATTAAACTCTTCAACTTTTGAGTTGCCTGAGATTTATTGAATCCATTTGAACTTTCAACTTGGGTGATCTTGCCACTACATTTTCTACCAAGCCTCTTAAAGACAGACACCCTCGGAGTTTTACCAAGTCTCTTGAAGACAGATGTTCTTGGAGTTTCTCTTTTGTATTTGTTAACTGCATCTTATGTTGGCGAGAATTCTCCTTCAAAGACATGGTTTGTTGTAGCCCTTTTGATGGTGATACGGACTGGACTTTGTGGGACAAATCCCAAACCGGCCTTAGTGCTTGGGACAGCATGGCCGTTCTTTTTCAACATTTTTTGTGTGGCATTAAGTCCGTAGTTCTGTTGATCTGCAACTTTTGAATGGGACTCCATCACAGGACTTTCTTGTGGACTATATCCAGCTTTAACGAGAAGTTTAAATACTTTTGGACCAAAATGCTGAGCGGCATCACCATTCATACTTTCTCCATGTTCAGTAGCACTGCCTTGTGTTGGTTGAACGAACCCTTTGAGTGGTGGTGGGATTGGCTTATTTCCATCAATTTTGGTTAGAGGCAAAGTGAGTCTTTCCAGTGATTCTGTTCCAGATGCTTCTTTCTTGATCTTTTGGCTATTTTTAGGTTCTTTTTTATGGATGACTGCCCCCTTTCCTGCCTTTGTGTTAGGTAGATAGTATTTTGAATCGGTAAAGTATGATTCAGCTTTTGTGAATGGCTTACGGTCACCAACTACCATTTTTACAACTCCATCCCGACAATACTTGAAGCATTGATGCCATGTTGAGGGGACAACTCCATTCTCATGTAGCCATGGTCGTCTAAGAAGCATGTTATACGAAGTCTTGGCGTCAATCACATGAAACATTGCGGTTGATTTCATATCATCCATTAGTAAATCCAACCTTACGGCACCAAGAGCTCTTTACCTTTCATGATTGAATCCTTGAATCATCAACCGACTACCTGAAAGATCTTCCGTAGAAATTTCCAATTCTTTCAATGTTCTTAAAAGCAAGATATTCACCGCAGATCCTCCATCAACAAGTATTCTATTAACTCTTTTTCACATGCATAACCACTCATGAATAAATGCCTATTGTGAGGATCAGATCCAAGCTGCAAATCTTCATCGGTGAATGTTATTGTAGATATGCAATCATTATCAGCCACATAAGTCTCTTTTTCGACTCGCTCGTCATCTTCTTCATCATTCACAACATTACTAGACTCAGTGATGACAATATTCGTAGTGGCATCATCTTCTTCAAGTGATATTTTCCCTTGGCGAGCCAGTTGCATGATTTTGTCTTTTAATATGAAGCAGTCATGAATGGCATGCCCAACCAATCGATAGTATTTGCAGTATTTAGGGTCATCAGTTCTTCCTACTTCATTAGGACGCTTCATTTTTGGCAGCTCAATAAGTCCTTCCTTTAGTAGGTCATCAAAAATCCCTGAGACATCTGAATCCAGGAAAGGATATTGTTTTTGTTGCATCTCTTTCAGGGTCATCCTCTTTTCTGGCTGAACATTTTGTTTTGTATCTTTGTCAGCATCCTTTCTGATGAACTTGATGGGTGTTGCCTTCATTGCCATAGACTCTTTCTTTGGTACTTTGTCGATGAGCTTGGTATTCCTCTTGAAATCTTATCTTTCTTTGAATTTGCGAGGTTCTTGCATTGGTGGTCCATCAATTCCGCTTGCTGCCATACTCAGCTCCATATCATGAGCTCTGGTGGCTAATTCTTCAAAAGTTCTTGGTTGAATTCCTCACAAGATGTATTAAAGACCCCAATGCATTCCTTGGATGCACATTTCTATGGCAGACGCTTCAGACAGACGGTCTTTGCAGTTGAGACAAAGGTTTCTCCACCGATTGATATAATCAATCAAAAGCTCTTCTTTCCATTGGCGAGAACTTGTGAGTTCCACCATACTGACGGTTCTTCTGGTACCATAAAAGCGATTGAGAAACTCATGCTCGAGCTGCTCCCAACTGTCGATTGAGATAGGCTCCAAGTTTGTGTACCAGTCGAATGCATTTCCCTTCAGAGAGCGAACAAACTACTTGACCAAATGATCTCCATAGGTTCCAGCATTATTGCACGTTTCAACAAAATGGGCTACATGCTGTCTTGGATTACCCTTTCCATTGAACTGTTGAAACTTCAGAGGTTGATAACCTACAGACATCTTCAAGTTATCGATCCTTTGAGTGTAAGGCTTAGAATAAACTGCCATTGACTTGGAACTTTCACCAAATTTATCTTTTATGGTTTCTTCAATGAACTCCTTAAGTTGGTTGATTGGAATAGAGCCATCAACTGAAACATTCAACTCTTTAGCAAATGATTTTGCATCATCATTCATTTCTGGCCTCTCAGGTGTTTGGTCGTCATTATTTTCACTATTTTCTTCATGATTCTCATCATTTGCACGACTCGCTTCACCCCCTTTCTCTCTTGAGCTTTGAGATCTCATCGTCTTGGTGCTGCATGCATTTGTGAAGTCCCTCGATGAGTTTAGTTATATTTGCGAGCTGATCCTCTATAGTAGAGTCGTTTGCCATCATGACGGCTGCTTCAAGTGAGCCACTTGCTTGTGGCGGGAGATTACTTTCCATTCCTTCATTGATTTCCACCAAATGAGGCTCTTTTTCCTCAACAGTAGTCATCTTCAATGCTTGCTGGGCCATGTTTCTCGTAGTCACTCCGACACCTTTCGTAGCAGACTCTGAAGTATTTGAGATGTTAGACATCTTCAAATTTTGGATATAAGAAAGAGAAGAGATGAGAAGTAGAGATGTCCCACCGGGCGTGCCAGAATTTGTAACACAAATTCCGAGTATTTAAATTAATAAACACCGGAAAATCGTACAAAGAAAATATTTCGGATTGAAATTACAATTTGTGGTTCGATTCTCTATCTAAATCTTCTGATTCTTCTCTTCAGGATTTGTTCATCGTCGTTCTTCAAGATCTTCAAGTTGTTCTTGTTAGTTTGGTATACTGGAAAACTTGTCTTTGTATACTTTTCTGATGATATGATGATATGAAATGAAAGTTATTGCAGTCACTATTTGCATTTAGATTATGTTCTATAATTGTTCTATGCAATGTTCCATATACTTACATTGTAGATGATATGGTGTGGGGAGTCACACGGTAAAGATCATATCATTAGAACCTTGTAATGTATTAAAGAGCTCGCGGCATAGATGGTCCTGAACATACCATCGGTACACCGTAGAATAATCTGATAAGTTAGTTTATCTTGGCTAACTGATTATTCTAGTACACTGGTTAGTGTATTGAGGATGATCACAATAGGATACTATTCTCTGTCTCTGACCCAGTTACTGAGAGAATAAAGATCCACAGAGTTCGGGTTCTGAACTCATGTGATATTGGCGAGCATATGTGTGTGTTGTTTATTACTTTGATTTATCAATGAATGAGATCTTTTCGTAGATCGAATTCGATATCTTGGGTAATAACAATGTATACATGATGTCTCGAGCAGTATGCATGAGCACCGTGTCCTGGTGCGCCAGCTTGATGATGTTCTCTTGAGGAAGCACAAGTTCATGTTGAAATCCTGCAGGTGGAATTTATTCCGTACATGAATAAAGCTTGTGTGGTACTACTCAAGGTTTTAGATGTTAATTAATTATAGCTGTCAGAGGCTTACATAATTAATTAATGAACATTATATCTTAAACACGGGGAATGGCTGGACTAAAGGAGAAAGCATATTCGTAAATATGTATTAAATTGGTAGGTCAGTTTTGCTTCTTTAGTGGAATAAAAGTAAAACTTAATTTATTTAATTATATCCTAGGTTTAATGGATATTGGATATTAAATAAATTAGTGGGCCAATTTAATATTCTTCTAGATCCCTGTTGTAGCCCAATTGACTGAAAGTGGACTGGATATTGAACTTGAGATAGAGGCCCAGCCCAATAGGGCTGGAACATGAAATTTCGCCCCTCCCTATATATAAGGGGAGGGGGGCACGAAATTTTGATGATATTATTCATAAGAAATCAGCCCCTCTTAGTCTCTCAAAGTTATCCATAGATTTCACAAGTCTATCTAGTAGATTTCAGCCCACTCTGAATCTAGATACAGTCCGGGAATACAACAGAAGATCTTGGAGTGGAACACTGTGGTGCACGATTTTGAGGTCATAGGTGGCACCATTACTGTGCTCATTCAACAGCAATATTAGATCTTTAATCTTGTCCACAGACCGTCTATCGATTTGTAAGTAGATTCATTTTCTATGTCTTCCGCTTTATTAGAATCGAATCTGCTTTGCATGCTTTTTGATTAGACTGTGATAAACATGTATGTTACATAAAATTATGATTTGCATGAACACGGATTAATGAACAACCAAATGATCCTGCGGTGGTTTAATTCGAAAAAACCCCAACAACTGGTATCAGAGCAGGTTTTGGCACTGTTCTAGAATTAAATCTCACATAAATTTCGAACTACATATTAAATTTGATGATAAATTTATGGTGTTTAAATTTTCAGATTTAATTGGCATGTGTTTCGATTTTATGGTATTCAAAACTTGGAAGAATTTGAGATGTAAAAATCGAAAATTCTAGTTTTGAGGTATATGAATTTTCGGCCACTGTGGAATAAAGATTTGGGATGATATTTGATGATCTTCAAATTTCCAGATTTTATTTCACATGGTTCGACAATTTGGATGTCAAAAATTTCGATTTTTGATGTGTATAAAATTCCCTAATTTGGTGTAGTAATTTTCGGCACTTTTGGAATTAAGTTTGGATGATGTTTTGATCAAGATCAAATTTCCAGATTTATTTCCTAGTGTGGTTCGAAAATTATGATGATTAGATTTGGATTTGGTGATTTTTGATGTATATCAAAGATTGCCTAATTCTAATCTAGATAGGTTTGAAATTAGAATTTTAAATTTGGTAATTTTTGAAGTGGATCAAAATTTTCAGATTTTTATTCTTGAAAATTTCGAAACCTATAGCTATATTATTTGGAATAGTTATTTGATTAATGTCAAAATTTCCAAATGTGAAATATAGTGTAATTTTCGATTTTTAATAAATTAATTTGGAGAAGATTTTGATGAAAATCAAATTTCCAGATTTATTTATTAATGATGATCGAAAATTTGGGTGCCGGATTAAGATTTGATATTATTTGATGTATATCTTGATTTATCTAATTTTAATCTAGATAGATTTGAAAATAGAATTTTAAATTTGGAAGAATTTGAAGTGGATCAAATTTCCAGATTTATTATTGGTATTATTTTCGAAATCTATGGATTTAAATTGGATAAAGGTGATTTTGGATATATACAAATAATTATCAAAATCCAATTGTGATAAGATTTTAAATTTGGATAAGTTTTGGATGATTTTGGATTGGAATCAAATCTCCAAACTTTATCCTTAAAGATTTAGATTCTTATGGATAATATTTGGATTAGATTTTTGATTTATATCAATATATCCAATTATTATTTAATTAGGGTGGTTAGAAGATATTAAATAAATTTGGTGGATAATTATTAATAATTTCCAGATTTATTTTGATGATATTTTCGAAATATGCAAGATTTAAATTGGTGGATAATTATTTTAATTTTTAATTTTTATCTTGTGGATAATATCGAATTAATTAATTTAATTAATTGCAAAATACGATTATTATTTAATATTCATGCATAGATATCATATGTTATTTTATGTGGATCATATAATACATGATTGTTGGTTTTGTAGACTGTGTTTGTTTGCAGGTTTACCAACTATCATGGCTCTTTTATTTTATGTGATGTATGTTTATGTTGA
Organism: Perilla frutescens; assembly: GCA_026008535.1. NCBI lineage: Eukaryota > Viridiplantae > Streptophyta > Magnoliopsida > Lamiales > Lamiaceae > Perilla > Perilla frutescens. Next base: position 28,636,333 of record BRKX01000003.1, on the reverse strand, counting down.
ATGAATGTTTGGCCGTATGCCGGTTTGGCTACGTGATTTTAATCCATGAGAAAATCCATGGATTAGGTCTAGGTTTTATTTTACGTTGGTTTAATGTAATAGATATAAAGCTGTTAGACCGAGTTTTTGAGTTGTAATTTTTATTCTAGCAATATTAGATTTTTCCTTTTGGAATAGATAGTCTGTATTGAATAAAGATCGGAGATCAACTCAAAAGAAGGAAAGTGGTTCAGCACTAAAAAGAAAGGTTCACCGGTTCACGTCCCGAAACCCTAAATGGAGCTAGGATTTTCGGCGAGGCGCGGTGAAGGGGCGACGGTTTCAAAGCCTGTTTCCGGAGCTGACTTTCCAGTTTTATCTCATCAATAAACATGAGATATAAGCCATGATAGTTGGAATATTACTGTTGCTTATTATGTTGAAGCATGCAATGGATGTTTATCATTTTATGTGATGTTTGCATGTTCAATAATGGGATAAAATGAAACCTCAAACATAAATAACTAAGTGGGAGAGATTCATACCAAAGTATGTAGAAATCTCATACGGTCTCCATTAAAATCTGGTTTAATTGAGAAGTGATGGGCATGCGCGTTGACATCGGTCTTCCTCCATATCGGATGTGTCATATCACAGATTTCTCTAGAAATTAAATCTCCTAAATGGATAGCTGTAGAACACTATTAGGACTAACTGACTCCTCCATCTGGAGCGGTTAAATTCGAGTAGTGATCTTGGTGCGAAGATAATGGTGTGCACACTTAGATGTAATTTATTGATAAACATCCACACGATTGTGGCTTATCAGTTAGACGATTACATGACCGTGTTTATTATCCGGCTATTAATTTGCTTGTTGTAAGGAAACTCAACTGGAGGCAAATTAAAGGTTTAACCTATTTAAAGAAGTTTTTTATAAACGTCCACACTATCGTGGCTTATAAAAGATGTTTTTAAAGTGTCGGTGGAAAAGTATATGATTTTTATGAGGCTTTCGATTATATACTGTTTATCCTAAACGTGTTTTGTGACTGTACTGCATGTTTAATTTCAGTTATTTCATATCATCAATGACACTCTCCAATCTGTCCTCAATCCTCAAAGAAAATAAACTTGTCGGTGAAAACTACAATGACTGGATTCGTAACCTTAACTTAGTTCTTGTTGCTGAGGGACACAAGTTTGTGCTTGAAGAGGTTTGTCCTCAGACGCCAGACGAGGGTTCTGACGAAGCCCAAAAGGTTGCATATGATAAGTGGCTTAGGTCTAATGAGATAGCGCGCTGTTACATCTTGGCATCTATGTCAAGTGTGTTGCAACATCAGCATGAGCCTATGAAAACCGCTTATGATATCATGTACAACCTTAGGCAGCTATTCGGTCATCAGAACCGCTCGGCACGCCATTTGGCAATGAAGAAGCTAATGGATGCGAGAATGTCTGACTCCACACCTGTTAGGGATCACGTTCTTATGATGATGGGGTATTTATCTGAGATCGAGACCTTGGGTGGAGAGCTAGATGGCGACTCTCAAATCTACATTGTTCTTCATAGCTTGTCTTCGAAGTTTGAGCAGTTCAGGCTGAATTTTAACATGATTAAAAGGGATGTCAGCCTGACTGAACTGCTCATAGATCTTCAGGCGGCTGAATTGCTCCAAAAGAGCAATCCTGAGGCCCACATAGCTGAAAAAGGAGCGTCTTCTTCTGGTGGAAAAAGGAAGAAGAGAAACGCACCTAAGAAGACTGCAGATGAGGTGCCTAAGGTGAAGAAGCCAAAGGCAAAGATTCATCCCGAGGAATTCAAGTCGAAGACTAAGTGCTTCAAGTGCGGCCAACCAGGTCACTGGAAGGCGGCGTGTCCTAACAAGAAGAAGAAGAGAGGTACATCTCACACTCTGGTTGTGGAAACATGTTTAGCAACTTGTTCTACCCAGTCATGGGTAGTAGATACTGGAGCTACTGATCATGTTTGCATGTCTTTACAAGGGTTCCTGGTAAAAAGACAGTTGGGTGAGAATGAGATCACCGACTACATGGGCAATGCCACGAGAGTGGCGGCTGTTGCAGTGGGAGACGTTGTTTTACCTTTCAGTAGTGATAGAACTTTGGTTTTGAAAGATTGTCTTTATGTGTCTGGTTTTAGGCGAAACTTGTTTTCAGTTTCTAAATTGATTATGGATGGATATTCTGTTTCTTTTGATAACAAAGTAGTTATCTTTAGTGGTAAACATTTTATCTGTTCTGGCACATTGGATGGACACTTATACTTTCTTAAACCAACTGAAAACACTACGCATAGACAACTGTTGAATACATCGATCATAAACCCTAACAAGAGAAAAGAACCTTCGGAATTGAATCAAACCTATCTTTGGCATCTAAGGCTAGGTCACATTAACCTTAAGAGGATACAAAGGCTTGTAAACGATGGACCATTGTCTTCTTTGGTACTGGAATCGTTTCCTTTGTGTGAATCCTATTTGGAAGGTAAAATGACCAAGCGTCCTTTCCAGTCAAAAGGAAATAGATCCAAAGGGCTATTAAATTTGATTCACTCTGACCTATGTGGCCCTATGTCAGTTCAAGCTTGAGGAGGGTTCGAGTATTTCATCACTCTCATTGATGATTACTCTAGATACGGTTATATCTACATGTTACGTCGCAAGTCTGAATGCTTTGAGAAATTCAAAGAGTTTAAGGCGGAAGCGGAGAAACGAACAGGCAGAAGTATCAAGTCACTACGTTCTGATCCTGGTGGCGAGTACCTCTCAAGCGAATTTAGGGATTACATGGCAGAGAGTGGGATTACATCCCAGTTGACTGCGCCTGGAACGCCACAGCAGAATGGCGTGGCGGAAAGAAGGAATCGTACATTGTTAGAGATGGTTAGATCGATGATGAGTTATTCTGAGTTGCCTATTTCGTTCTGGGGATATGCCCTGGAAACAGCAGCTTATATTCTTAACTTGGTTCCATCGAAATCAGTTCCTGCTACACCCACAGAACTATGGACTGGACGAAAGCCCAGTTTGAACCATATTCGGATTTGGGGTAGCCCAGCACACGTGTTGGACAAGGAAGCTGATAAGCTGGCTCCTCGTACTGATGTAAGGCTGTTCGTTGGATATCCTAGAAGAATGAAAGGTGGATTGTTTTATAGTCCTAAGGATCAGAAGATCATTGTTAGCACCAATGCTCGATTCTTAGAGGAAGACTATGTCATAAACCACAAACCAAGGAGTCACATCATCCTTGAGGAGTTAAGGGGTGGATCGAATCCTACACCGGTTGTACAAGAAGATGAACCACCAAACACTGGACAACGTGTCACAGAAGTACAGGAACTGCCTCGTCGTAGTGGGAGGGTTGTACGCCAACCTGATAGATTCATTGGTCTGGGAGAGGCTTCAGATTTCCCAGAGGGTCTCAATGAATTGGATCCCAGGACCTATGATGAGGCAATTCGAGATAAAGATGCAGATTCTTGGAAAACTGCAATGGAGTTTGAGATTGGATCTGTGGATCACAATCAAGTCTGGGAACTTGTAGAACCACTAGATGGGGTAAAACCCATTGGTTGTAAGTGGGTCTACAAGCGCAAGAGAGGATCTGATGGGGAGGTTGAAACCTTCAAAGCTAGATTGGTGGCAAAAGGGTATACTCAGAAAGAAGGGATCGATTATGAGGAAACCTTTTCGCCGGTAGCCATGCTTAAGTCAATCCGGATTCTCTTGTCTATTGCCGCTCATTTGGATTATGAGATCTGGCAGATGGATGTCAAGACAGCTTTCCTAAACGGAAGTCATGAGGAAAACATTCACATGAAACAACCAGAGGGATTCATTGCTAAGGGCCAAGAGCACTTGGTGTGTAAGCTTAAGAGATCCATTTATGGACTTAAGCAGGCATCAAGGTCTTGGAACATCCGATTTGACGAGGTTATCCAGTCATATGGATTCGTGCAAAGTCCGGATAAGAGCTGTGTGTACAAGAAATGTGACGGAAACGTGGTGGCATTCCTCGTACTTTATGTTGATGACATCTTGCTTATTGGAAACAATAAGAAGGCGTTATCGAACATAAAGGATCTGGGAGAAGCCGGACATGTCCTTAGCATCAAGATCATTCGTGATCGCCAGAAAAGGATGTTATGTCTGTCCCAGGCGACTTATATCGATACAGTGCTAGCGAGATTTGGCATGCAAGATTCCAAGAAAGGTTTTATACCTTATAAGCATGGAATTCATCTATCCAAGGAAATGTGTCCCCAAACACAGTCTGAGATAGAGGAAATGAAGAAAGTACCATATGCTTCGGCTGTGGGAAGTTTGATGTATGCTATACTATGCACTAGGCCTGATATATGCTATGTCGTTGGCATGGTAAGCAGATATCAGTCTAACCCTGGACAAGGTCACTGGACTGCGGTCAAAAACATTCTCAAGTACCTTAAATGGACTCTAGACTACATGTTGGTTTTCCGCTCTGATAGTCTAGTACCTTTGGGTTACACGGACTCAGATTTTCAATCCGACAAAGATCAGAGTAAGTCTACATCAGGCTATGTGTTTACACTAGGAGGTGGAGCCATCGCACGGAGGAGCATTAAGCAGAAATGCATTGCGGATTCCACCATGGAAGCTGAGTATGTAGCTGCCTCTGAGGCTGCAAAAGAGGTTGTCTGGCTCCGCGGATTCCTAGTGGGCTTGGGCGTGGTTTCTGATTTGCCTAAGACTATCACGATATACTGTGATAACTCTGGTGCAGTGGCAAATTCGAAGGAACCCAAAGCCCACAAGGTAAGTAAACACATAGAGAGAAAGTACCATCTTATACGAGAAATCGTTAAGAGAGGAGACGTGGCGGTGGTCAAGATTACATCTGAGGACAACCTGGCCGATCCATTCACGAAGAGCCTGGCGGCTAAGACCTTTGATGGTCACGTGGAGAAAATGGGAGTGAGATGCAGACCCGGTAGCGCAGTTTGAGTTGATAGTTTTAGATTGGAGAGTTTGCCAGTTAGTTATTATGCTTGAAAGACATGCTTCAAGTATAAGTGGGAGATTGTTAGTTTTGTATAGTGGAAGACTTGTCTTTGTATACTTTTCTGATGATATGATGATATGAAATGAAAGTTATTGCAGTCACTGTTTGCATTTAGATTATGTTCTATAATTGTTCTATGCAATGTTCCATATACTTACATTGTAGATGATATGGTGTGGGGAGTCACACGGTAAAGATCATATCATTAGAACCTTGTAATGTATTACAAAGGGTACAAGGCAGCAATAAAATTATGCCATATAAGCCCTAACAAATGGACCAATGAGACGTCGCCACCTAAGCCCTTAATGCACCCTCATTTGCCTATAAATAGAGGGCTTGGCTAAGAAAAATGACAACAAGTTCAATGGCTGAAGTTTGGAGAAGGATTCATCAGAGAAAGCTCTCTTCAATCTTCAAGGCATTCAAGTTGGAGATTCAAGACGTTCTTCGCGTTCTTCCCCAGAAATCATCCCAAACTCGACGTTCGATCCGGATCCAAGGTGCTCGGCCCTTCAATCGGCGTTATCAACCTCAAATCCTCAAGAACAACTTGAAGATTCAAAGCGTTCTTCAACAAATTGTCCCAAAAATGACGTTTGATTCGGAATCAAGATGAAAATCCTTCGAATTGACGTTATAAACCCCAAAGCATCGGGTTCCTGAAGATTGAAAAGTAAGAACTGTTGGGGTTTTTTTGAATTAAACCACCGCAGGATCATTTGGTTGTTCATTAATCCGTGTTCATGCAAATCATAATTTTATGTAACATGCATGTTTATCACAGTCTAATCAACAAGCATGCAAAGCAGATTCGATTCTAATAAAGCAGAAGACATAGAAAATGAATCTACTTACAAATCGATAGACGGTCTATGGACAAGATTAAAGATCTAATATTGCTGTTGAATGAGCACAGTAATGGCGCCACCTATGACCTCAAAATCGTGCACCACAGTATTCCACTCCAAGATCTTCTGTTGTATTCCCGGACTGTATCTAGATTCAGAGTGGGCTGAAATCTACTAGATAGAATTGTGAAATCTATGGATAACTTTGAGAGACTAAGAGGGGCTGATTTCTTATGAATAATATCATCAAAATTTCATGCCCCCCCTCCCCTTATATATAGGGAGGGGCGAAATTTCCAGTTTTATCTCATCAATCAACATGAGATATAAGTTATGATAGTTGGAATATTATTGTTGTTTATTATGTTGAAGCATCCAATGGATGTTTATCATTTTATATGATGTTTCCATGTTCGATAATGGGATAAAATGAAACCTCAAACATAAATAACTAAGTGGGAGAGATTCATACCAAAGTATGTAGAAATCTCAGACGGTCTCCATTAAAATCTGGTTTAATTGAGAAGTAATGGGCATGCGCGTTGGCATCGGTCTTCCTCCATATTGGATGTGTCATATCACAGATTTCTCTAGAAATTAAATCTCCTAAATAGATAGATGTAGAACACTATTAGGACTAACTGACTCCTCCATCTGGAGCGGTTAAATTCGAGTAGTGATCTTGGTGCAAAGATAATGGTGTGCACACTTAGATATAATTTATTGATAAACGTCCACACGATCGTAGCTTATCAGTTAGACGATTACATGACCATGTTTATTATCCGGCTATTAATTTGCTTGTTGTAAGGAAACTCAACTGGAGGCAAATTAAAGGTTTAACCTATTTAAAAATGAATTTTATAAACGTCCACACTATCGTGGCTTATAAAAAATGTTTTTAAAGTGTCGGTGGAAAAGTATATAATTTTTTGTGAGGTTTTCGATTATATACTGTTTATCCTAAACGTGTTTTGTGACTGTACTGCATGTTTTAATTTCAGTTATTTCATATCATCAATGGCACTCTCCAATCTGTCCTCAATCCTCAAAGAAAATAAACTTATCGGTGAAAACTACAATGATTGGCTTCGTAACCTTAACTTAGTTCTTGTTGCTGAGGGACACAAGTTTGTACTTGATGAGGTTTGTCCTCCACAGCCAGATGAGGGTTCTAACGAAGCCCAAAAGGTTGCATATGATAAGTGGGTTAGGTCTAATGAGATAGCGAGCTGTTACATCTTGGCATCTATGTCAAGTGTGTTGCAACATCAGCATGAGCCTATGAAAACCGCTTATGATATTATGTACAACCTTAGGCAGCTATTCAGTCATCAGAACCGCTCAGTATACCATTTGGAAATGAAGAAGCTAATGGATGCGAGAATGTCTGACTCCACACCTGTTAGGGATCACGTTCTCACGATGATGGGGTATTTATCTGAGATCGAGACCTTAGGTAGAGAGCTAGATTGCGATTCTCAAATCGACATTGTTCTTTATAGCTTGTCCTCGAAGTTTGAGCAGTTCAAGCTGAATTTTAACATGATTAAAAGGGATGTCAGCCTGACTGAACTGCTTATAGACCTTCAGGCAGCTGAATTGCTCCAAAAGAGCAATCTTGAGGCCCACATAGCTGAAAAAGGAGCGTCTTCTTCTGGTGGGAAAAGGAAGAAGAGAAACGCACCTAAGAAGGCTGCAGATAAGGTGCCTAAGGTGAAGAAGCCAAAGGCAAAGATTCCTCCCGAGGAGTTCAAGTCGAAGACTAAGTGCTTCAAGTGCGGCCAACCAGGTCACTGGAAGGCGACGTGCTCTAACAAGAAGAAAAAGAGAGGTACATCTCACACTCAGATTGTAGAAACATGTTTAACAACTTGTTCTACCCAGTCATGGGTAGTAGATACTGGAGCTACTGATCATGTTTGCATGTCTTTACAGGGGTTCCTGGTAAAAAGACAGCTGAGTGAGGATGAGATCACCATCTACATGGGCAATGCTACGAGAGTGGCGGCTATTGCAGTAGGAGACGTTGTTTTACCTTTCAGTAGTGATAGAACTTTGGTTTTGAAAGATTGTCTTTATGTGCCTGGTTTTAGGCGAAACTTGGTTTCAGTTTCTAAATTGATTATGGATGGATATTTTGTTTCTTTTGATAACAAAGTAGTTATCTTTAGTGATAAACTTTTTATCTGTTCTGGTACATTAGATGGACATTTATACTTTCTTAAACCAACTGAAAACACTACGCAAAGACAATTGTTGAATACATCGATCATAAACCCTAACAAGAGAAAAGTACCTTCGGAATTGAATCAAACCTATCTTTGGCATCTAAGGCTAGGTCATATTAACCTTAAGAGGATACAAAGGCTTATAGACGATGGACCATTGTCTTCTTTGGTACTGGAATCGTTTCCTTTGTGTGAATCCTATTTGGAAGGTAAAATGACCAAGCGTCATTTCCAGTCAAAAGGAAATAGATCCAAAGGGCTATTAGATTTGATTCACTCTAACCTGTGCGGCCCTATGTCAGTTCAAGCTCGAGGAGGGTTTGAGTATTTCATCACGCTCATTGATGATTACTCTAGATACGGTTACATCTACCTATTACATCGCAAGTCTGAATGCTTTGAGAAATTCAAAGAGTTTAAGGCGGAAGCGAAGAAACAAATAGGCAGAAGTATCAAGTCACTACATTCTGATCGTGGTGACGAGTACTTCTCAAGTGAATTTAGGGATTACATGGCAGAGAATGGGATTACATCCCAGTTGACTACGTCTGGAACGCCACAGCAGAATGGCATGGCGGAAAGAAGGAATCGTACACTGTTAGAGATGGTTAGATCGATGATGAGTTATTCTGAGTTGCCCATTTCGTTCTGGGGATATGCCCTGGAAACAGCATCCTATATCCTTAACTTGGTTCCATCAAAATTAGTTCCTGCTACACCCACAGAACTATGGACTAGACGAAAGACCAATTTGAACCATATTCGGATTTGGGATAGCCCGGCACACGTGTTGGATAAGGAAGCTGATAAGCTAGCTCCTCGTATTGATGTAAGGCTGTTTGTTGGATATCCTAGAGGAACAAAAGGTGGTTTGTTTTATGGTCCTAAGGATCAGAAGATCATTATTAGCACCAATGCTCGATTCTTAGAGGAATACTATGTCATAAATCACAAACCAAGGAGTCAAATCATCCTTGGGGAGTTAAGGGGAGGATCGAATCCTACACTGGTTGTACAAGAAAAAGAACCACCAAACACTGCACAACGTGTCACAGAAGTATAGGAACTGCCTCGTCGCAGTAGGAGGGTTGTACGCCAACCTGATAGATTCATTGGTCTGGGAGAGGCTTCAGATTTCCCAGACCTATGATGAGGCAATTCAAGATAAAGATGCGGATTCTTGGAAAACTGCAATGGAGTCTGAGATTGGATCTATGGATCGCAGTCAAGTCTAGGAACTTGTAGAACCACAAGATGGGGTAAAACCCATTGGCTGTAAGTGGGTCTACAAGCGCAAGAGAGGATCTGACGAGAAGGTTGAAACCTTGAAGGCAAGATTGGTGGTAAAAGGGTATACTCAGAAAGAAGGGATCGATTATGAGGAAACCTTTTCACTGGTAGCCATGCTTAAGTCAATCTGGATTCTCTTGTCGATTGCCACTCATTTGGATTATGAGATCTGGCAAATGGATATCAAGACAGCTTTCTTAAACGGAAGTCTGGAAGAAAACATCCACATGAAGCAACCAGAAGGATTCATTACTAAAGGCCAAGAGCACTTGGTGTGTAAGCTTAAGAGATCCATTTATGGACTTAAGCAGACATCAAAATCTTGAAATATCTAATTTGACGAGGTTATCCAGTCATATGAATTCGTACAAAGTCCGGATGAGAGTTGTGTGTACAAGAAATGTGACGGAAATGTGGTGGCATTCCTCGTACTTTATGTTGATGACATCTTGCTTATTGTAAATAGTAAGAAGCCGTTGTCGAACATTAGAGTGTGGTTGTACGAGCAGTTCGATATGAAGGATCTGGGTGAAGCCGAACATGTCCTTGGCATCAAGATCATTCGAGATCGCCAGAAAAGGATGTTATGTCTGTCTCAGGTGACTTATATCGGTACAGTGCTAGCTAGGTTTGGCATGCAAGATTCCAAGAAAAGTTTTATACCTTACAGGCATGGAATTCATCTATCCAAGGAAATGTGTCCCCAAACACAGTCTGAGATAGAGAAAATGAAGAAAGTACCATATGCTTCGGCTGTGGGAAGTTTAATGTATGCTATACTATGCTATGCACTAGGCCTGATATATGATATGTCGTTGGCATGGTAAGCAGATATCAGTCTAACCCTGGACAAGGTCACTGGACTGCGGTCAAAAACATTCTCAAGTACCTTAAAGGACTCGATATTACATGTTGGTTTTCTGCTCTGATAGTCTAGTGCCTTTGGGTTACATGGACTCAGATTTTCAATCCGACAAAGATCAGAGTAAGTCTACATCGGGCTATGTATTTACATTAGGAGGTGGAGCCATCGTATGGAGGAGCATTAAGCAGAAATGCATTGCGGATTCCACCATAGAAGACGAGTGTGTAGCTGCCTCTGAGGCTGCAAAAGAGGTTGTCTGGCTCTGCGGGTTCCTTAGTGGGCTTGGGCGTGGTTTCTAATTTTCCTAAGACTATCACGATATATTGTGATAACTCTGGTGCAGTGGCAAATTCGAAGGAACCCAGACCCCACAAGGTAAGTAAACACATAGAGAGAAAGTATCATCTTATAAGAGAAATTGTTAAGAGAGGAGACGTGACGGTGGTCAAGATTGCATTAGAGGACAACCTGGCTGATCCATTCACGAAGAGTCTGCTGGCTAAGACCTTTAATGGTCACGTGGAGAAAATGGGAGTGAGATGCAAATCTGGTGGCGCAGTTTGAGTTGATAGTTTTGATTGGAGAGTTAGCCAGTTAGTTATTATACTTGAAAGACATGCTTCAAGTATAAGTGGGAGATTGTTAGTTTTGTATACTGGAAGACTTGTTTTTGTATACTTTTCTAGTGATATGATGATATGAAATGAAAGTTATTGCAGTCACTGTTTGCATTTAGATTATGTTCTATAATTGTTTTATGCAATATTCCATATACTTACATTGTAGATGATATGGTGTGGGGAGTCACAGGGTAAGATTATATCATTAGAACATTGTAATGTATTAAAGAGCTCACGGCTTAGATGGTCTTGAACACACCATCGGTACACCGTAGAATAGTCTGATAAGTTAGTTTATATTGACTAACTGATTATTCTAGTACACTCGTTAGTGTATTAAGAAGAATCACGATAGGATACTATTCTCTGTCTTTGACCCAGTTACTGAGAGAATAAAGATCCACAGAGTTCGAGTTCTGAACTCATGTGATATTGGCGAGCATATGTGTGCATTGTTTGTTGCTTTGATTTATCAATGAGTGAGATCTTTTCATAGATCAAACTCGATATCTTGGGTAATAACAATGTATACATGATGTCTCGAGCAGTATGAATGAGCACCGTGTCCTGGTGCGCCAGGTTGATGATGTTCTCTTGAGGAAACACAAGTTCATGTTGAAACCCTGCAGGTGGAATTTATTCCGTACATGAGTAAAGCTTGTGTGATACTACTCAAGGTTTTAGATGTTAATTAATTATAGCTGTCAGAAGCTGACATAATTAATTAATGAACATTATATCTTAAACACGGAGAATGGCTGGACTAAAGAAGAAAGCATATTCGTAAATATGTATTAAATTGGTTGGTCAGTTTTACTTCTTTAGTGGAATAAAAGTAAAACTTAATTTATTTAATTATATCATAAGTTTATTGGATATTGGATATTAAATAAATTAGTGGGCCAATTTAATATTCTTCTAGATCCCTGTTGTAGCCAAATTGATTGATAGTGGACTGGATATAGAACTTGAGATCGAGGCCGAGACCCAGTAGGGTTTGGAGAAGTAAATTTCTCCACTTCCCTATATAAATAGGGGAGGGGGGGCGAAATTTTATGTCAAAAAAAAATGATTCAGCCCCTCTTTGTCTCTCAAAGTTATCCACAGATTTCACAACCCTATCTAGTAGATTTCAGCCCACTCTGAATCTAGATACAATTCGGAAATACAACAGAAGATCTTGGAGTAGAATTGTGAAGTGGCTGATTTTTCTGTAGAAAAAGGGGCGCCTAATGTGTTCATTCAACAGCAAGATTAGATCTTTAATCTTGTCCTCAGACCGTCTGACAATTGTAAGTAATTCGGATCTATGTCTTCCGCTTTATTAGATTCGTTTTACATTGTTTTGTGAGTGACGTGATAAACATGCATGTGACATAAAAAATATGATTTGCATGAACATGGATTAATGAACAACCAAATGATCCTAGGGTGGTTTAATTTGAAAAAACCCCCAACAGGTGCTCCATGAAGTCTTACAATTTCTCTTGTATAAATTTTTGCTAGTTTATCCAGTCCTAGAGTCATCTTGACTGGTAAGAAGTGTGTTGACTTGGTCACACGGTCAACGATAACCCATTTGGCATGATTTCCATTTAATGACTTTGGTAGACCAATCATGAAATCCATGGTTGTAACACCCTAAATTCTGTAATTTAAAATGTTACTCTTTCTATTCTTTAAAGCGGAAAAATGATTATCAATAATAATTTGTCAGGTAATTTTTTTTTCCTAAAATAATCTTGCCAAAAATTCTAAGAAGAAAATAGTTACATATATATTTTTCAGAAATATATGTACTCAGAACAAAGTACCTGTATTTCATAAACTCCAAGTTCATTTCAAAAAGTAACTCATAAGTTCTAAAATATAAAATTCAAACACCTAATATTAATAAAACCATAACATTCAACCACTACATTAAGTTAGACCAAACACTACTAACAATCATAAAAAATACTATATTCAAAATAGTTTACTTTCAGAAACAAGTGCAAAAGTTAAGGTCAAGCATTGGAAACATTTTGAGAAAGTTCACCCCCATTTCCATCGTGCCGCTCTCATTTCACTGTCCTGAAAACATTTAAAAATGTGGGGTGAGCACTCTTAAAACGTACTCAGTGGTGGGGGATCATGAGCATTTCTTATTATTTATCCAACTGAAATAAATCGCAGGAATAATGGATTTAAGGTACTCTTCTTCTGATTCTAGAATACATCTTGAACTGTGCACAGGACATATTCTGGTGCGTACAAAACGCTTCTATGCGTATGAAACGTTATTCTGTCCGTATAAAACGCTATCCATATTCCATCCACGATAATTCAAGTTGGATTAAAAATATTTCTGTCTCAAAGAACATATATCATATACTTTTATTTTGAATATAATAATTTCACCCACCTGATAATAGAGACCACGTAAATTCAAATAGAGAATCACAAAGTGGACGAAGATCTTAATTGCGCCGCACCTAGTATTAAATAATATCAATTAAATCATTTGTATTGAATTATATTCTATAAAATTAAAATTAAACTAGATTTGAAAACTAACCTTCTTTGTATTTTAACTCCAACTCACTACCGTGTATGCTTTTTATTTCCTAGCTATTTTATAAAATTTGTAGAAAGTGGATTTGTTGATTGATTTTTTTTATGCGTAAAATGAATTAATAGTTGTGTGTTTATATATAAAGCCACCACACCGCCTCATTCCTTGATCATAATCTTATCAATTTCCGCCGCCTCATTTCTTCATATTAATCATCTCAACTATATTATATTTGGAGTAAAAAGTGAGGCAGTTAGCTTGTTAAATTTATTAGAAATATCTAGACAAATAAATAAATAAATGTATAAGTCTTCTTTGAAGACCGGCCCACTAGATATTATATATCCCAAAGTTGATTAAGAAAAATCTAATGGACACTTATACCTATAGTGATAATAAATTTATTACACCTCATCACTTTTCTTTCTATCATAAATATTACCTAAAGCCAAGTGTCCTATATGAAGGCATGACAAGTTGTTTGCATTATGATTAATAATATTTTCAAATTTATTAACTTGTACCTTCATCTCAATTAATAGGTGTGTGTATGTATATGATACATTACTTACGTACAATTCATCTAAAAAAAACTAGGACACATGTATTCATAATCATTTATTTTTCTTCTTTATATTAATGTCTTTGATATTATTATTATTATTATTATTATTATTATTATTATTATTATTATTATTATTATTATTATTATTATATACAATGAATTTATCTAATGTGTAGATATATATATATATATATATAATTAATCATAAGTGATTTATGTAGTCAAAATAAAATTATACTCTTAACTTATATAACTTTTATCTAAACAAGACTAGAAAAAGAAAATATATATTATATGGCTCAAACTAAACTTTTAAAACCCAAATAATAATAATTACAAATATTCTTGATATACACTAGGGGCGCAACTTCGGACTCCCTCAAGTCCAACTAATTTTATTGAGCGTTATTATATAAATAAAAAGTCAATTTTTTTTTAAAACAATCAATTAATTTTCACAGTTTTAAATCACGTAGAAGTGGGATGTTACAATCCTACCCACTTAAAAAAAAATTCGTCCTCGAAATTTATCTTACCAGGTTGTTCTAAGGATGGGTATTTAGCTAGAATTTCCTCCTTGCGTTCCCAAGTTGCTTCTTCTTTCCCGTGCCTACTCCACTGTACTCTAATTAGCGAGACTTGTCGATTCCTCAACTTATGCGTTTTCCTATCGAGAATAGCGACAGGTTCCTCTTCATAGGTCATGTCTTTGTTGAGTTGTATCTCCTCATAGTTAAGGGTGTGACTTGGCTCATGCAAATACTTCCTTAGCATAGAAACATGAAAGACGTCATGCATCAACGACAATCCGGGTGGTAGAGCTAGACGATAAGCTACATCACCAATTCGTTCTAAAATTTCAAAAGGTCCGATAAAACGAGGTCTCAACTTTCCTTTCTTCCCAAATCTTAACACTCCCTTCATAGGAGCGACTTTCAAAAACACTTTGTCACCTACCTCAAAATGCAAATCTTTTCTCCTTTTGTTGGCGTATGATTTCTGTCGATCTTGAGCAACTTTAATGTTACCTCGAATCTTCTCCACTGCTTCCACCGTTCTTTCAACTATTTCGGGACCTAAAATTTTTCTCTCTCCAACTTCATCCCAATATGCCGGTGATCTACATTTTCGTCCGTATAGCGCTTCATATGGAGCCATGCCAATGCTAGATTGGAAGCTATTGTTATAAGCAAATTTCACTAACGGTAAATGCATCTCCCAGCTACCTCCTAAATCCATGACGCAAGTTCGCAACATATCTTCCAACGTTTGTATAGTCCTTTCTGATTGGCCATCTGTCTGAGGATGATATGTTGTTGGAAACTTTAGCATTGTGCCTAACGATGCATGTAAACTCTTCCAGAATCTTGATGTGAAACGGGGATCTCGATCTGATATTATAGACACTGGGACTCCGTGTAATCGGACTACTTCTTGAATGTATAGCTGAGCGAGTTGATCCATGGTGAACGTCATTCGTACAGGTAAAAAGTGAGCTGATTTTATCAGTCGATCAACTATAACCCAAATCGGATCATGATTCTTCATGGTCTTGGAAAGTCTGACCACAAAATCCATGGTAATATGCTCCCATTTCCATTCTGGTATTTCTAGAGGATTCAACAATCCTGATAGTCTTTGGTGCTCTGCTTTTACTTGCTGACAGGCCAAACATCGTGCAACGTAGTCAGCAATCGATTTCTTCATGCCATACCACCAAAAATTTCTTTTTAAATCTTGATACATCTTAGTACTTCCAGGATGTGCTTTGTAAGGCGTTCGATGTGCCTCATCCAAAATTTCTCTCATTATCTCGTTGTTCGGCACACAAATTCTGCCCTTGAAGAGTAGAGCCCCATCTAATGATATCGTGAATCCCTTAGAATCGTCTGACACTTCTCTTGCTCGCATCTTTTCTAGAAAACCATTTTCTTTTTGTGCCACTCTAATTCTATCTCGTAGCGTCGGTTGCACTACTAATGCTGCAATTATAGCATTAGCTTCTTCTGGTGTGGACACAACCTCGAGACTTAACTTCTCAAAATCCTTAATCAACTTTTCTTGCTGCGTGATTCCCTTAGTAGGATTCACTTTCTTTCGACTAAGTGCATCAGCCACAATGTTGGCTTTTCCGGAGTGATACATGATCTTACAGTCATAGTCTTTAACTAATTCTAGCTACCTTCTTTGCCTCATATTCAATTCCTTCTGAGTGAAGAAATATTTAAGACTTTTATGATCTGTATAAATCTCATACTTATCTCCATAGAGATAATGTCTCCAAATCTTCAATGCATGCACAACAGCGGCCAACTCTAGATCATGAGTGGGATAATTCAACTCATGAGGCTTCAATTGTCTAGAAGCGTAAGCAACTACCTTTCCCTGTTGCATCAAGACGCATCTTAGTCCTTGTTTTGATGCATCACTGTAAATCACAAATCCCTTAGATCCATCAGGGATGGTTAATACTGGGGCTGTTATTAGTGTTCGTTTCAGCTCCTGAAAACTCTTCTCACATTTTTCTGTCCATTCAAATGGTACCCCTTTTCGTGTTAGCTGTGTGAGTGGTCCGGCTATCTTGGAGAATCCTTCAATAAACCTCCGGTAATATCCAGCCATTTCCAGAAAACTTCTCACTTCTCCCACATTTGTTGGTGGACTCCAATTGTTGACAGCTTCTACTTTCGTTGGATCAACCTCAATACCTTCAGCAGTCACTACGTGTCCAAGGAATGTTATACGATCTAACCAAAACTCACACTTTTTGAACTTAGCATACAATTTCTCTTTTCTTAGAGTTTCCAGCACAACTCTCAGGTGTACTGCATGTTGCTCCTTATCTTTTGAATAAATCAGGATGTCATCAATGAACACAATGACGAATTGATCTAAATATGGATGAAATACCCGATTCATTAGATCCATGAACACTCCTGGTGCATTAGACAATCCAAAAGGCATCACCACAAACTCAAAATGACCATATCTTGTCCTGAAGGCCGTCTTAGGAATATCGTCTTCCTTCACCTTCAACTGATGGTATCCTGATCTCAGATCTATCTTTGAGAACACGCTAGCCCCTCGAAGTTGATCAAATAAATCATCAATTCTCGGTAAAGGGTATTTATTCTTTATTGTGAGACGGTTTAGATCTCGATAATCTATGCACATTCTCATACTACCATCTTTCTTCTTCACAAATAGAACTGGCGCTCCCCATGGTGAAATACTTGGCCGAATATACCCTTTGTCAAGTAGGTCTTGAAGTTGGACCTTCAACTCTTGTAACTTCGATGGTGACATTCGATATGGTGCTTTAGACATTGGTGCTGCGCCTGGCATTAACTCAATCGTGAACTCTACTTGTCGATTCGGCGGTAATCCGGGTATCTCTTCGGGAAATACATCCACAAAATCTCTAACTATTGACACATCATCCAGTGTCGGTTCAGTTGGCGTAGTCTCAATAATACTTACCAAGAATCCTCGGCACCCATATTTCTTCAACATCTTCATAGCTTTCATTGCTGATATAATTCTTGGTCTTCCACCTAGCTTAGCTCCGTGGAAGATAAACTTTTCCTCGTCTGGTTTTTGAAATACTACTTCTCGTTCATGATAACATATAGTCGCAAAACTTCTGCTTAACCAGTCCATTCCCAAGATTAAATCAAATTCTTGCATCTTGAGAGAATGTAAATCAGCCACAAACTCTTTCCCTCCAATATCCAATCTAACATCTTTAGAAATCCTATCAGTTCTTAATGTCTCTCCAGCAGGAATTCTTACGTTGAGGGCTAAGTTTTCTACTTCTAAACTTAGTCCTAGCTTAGCACAAAGCTCAGTTGAAATAAAAGAGTGTGAAGCACCAGAATCAAACATAGCTAAAGCAGGCATTCCAAGAATTGATATCATACCTGACATCGTGCCACTATTCTCCCTAGCTTCTTGTTGTGTGAAGGCAAAAAGTCGCGCGTTACCACCTTTCTTCGGCTCTTCACGTCGCTTCTTGGGACAATTTGTTGAGATGTGCCCTGGCTCATGGCAATAATAGCAAACTCCTTTACCCCCAATAACAAGGTCCTGAATGTGGCTTCTTGTATTCTGGACATAGAGGAACTCCTGTAAGTGCTCTATTTGTAGGACGTGCTTCAGTTCTCTCCTTCTTTATGGGAAAATTCTCATTCCCCCTATTGCGATTGTCCCACTTTCTTTTACCATGGGAATCTGTATTTCTTGGAAGAGCTTTATCTACTTCTAGTCCAGTAGCTACTTCATGAGCTTGTTTAACAGCTTGCCCATAGTCAACGATCCTTTGTGCCGCAAGAATTTCATGTATCTCTGGTCGAAGGCCTCTCATGAACCAGTCTGCTTTTTGATCTTCAGCATCCAGTAGACGCGCTGCGTAATGTGAGAGCTAATTGAACCTTCGCTCGTACTCTGTCACAGACAGATTCCCTTGCTTCAGCTCTAAAAATTCAGTTTGCTTCTGCATATGAAAAGCCCGAGAAAAATACTTATCCATAACAATCTCTTTAAACCTTTCCCAGGTTAAACCTTGTTGCTCTTCTGCAGTCATGCCGGTTCTGTACGACTTCCACCAATGGCCAGCATCCTCAGCGAATTGAAAGACTGCACATGAGACCTTGTGTGCATCATCGCACTCTATGTGTTCAAAGATCCGCTCGAGCTCTATTATCCATTCTTCAAGAACGAGTGGTCCACTCCTACCATTGAATCTAGGTGGAGTGTAGCGACGGAATTGCTCGATCATCTGATTAGCGGTTGGCGGAACAGGTGCATTAGGTGCTGCATTTTGGTTTACTGTAGCATGTGTTTGTTGTTGCACGAATCCCTGTAGTGCTCTAATCAATTCTGGCACAAAGTTGCCACCGCCTGCATTTGATGGTTGATTGGCCTTGGGATTCCGTGGTGGATTACGATTAAGAGGCAGTCGTCCACGTCTCATTCTTCTGTAATACGCATAAGTAAATGAAGAAACACATACTACTAAGTTCAAGCCAAATGATAAGTATTTGAATGTTTTGGATCTAAATAAGGTAACCATCTATGAAAAATATTTCTATGTTCACTCTAAATTTCGAGGACTAAAATAATTTCTTTCTCATTCATCAAATGCATTTAAACATAATAAAACTTTTCTGCATAAATCATTTCTAAACATTTCTCATCATTCACATATTATCCGAAATTTTCTTAATGCTCACCACATTAAACAACTTTGCAAAATAAATAAATCAAGCAAAGTACCTTGGAGCAAGAGCACGTGGCAGAAATGGGTGGCGTACCATAAAATCAAACAATTTAATTCTTTCAAACACATTGAGTCTACAGGAAAGTAGACCTGCTCTGATACCACAAAATGTAACACCCTAAATTCTATAATTTAAAATGTTACTCTTTCTATTCTTTAAAGCGGAAAAATGATTCTCAATAATAATTTGTCAAGTAATTTTTTTTCCTAAAATAATCTTGCCAAAAATTCTAAGAAGAAAATAGTTACATATATATTTTTCAGAAATATATGTACTCAGAACAAAGTACCTGTATTTCATAAACTCCAAGTTCATTTCAAAAAGTAACTCATAAGTTCTAAAATATAAAATTCAAACACCTAATATTAATAAAACCATAACATTCAACCACTACATTAAGTTAGGCCAAACACTACTAACAATCATAAAAAATACTATATTCAAAATAGTGCACTTTCAGAAACAAGTGCAAAATAGTTTACTAACAATCATAAAAAATACTATATTCAATATCTCTCTTCATGTTTTTCCACCAGAAGGTTATTCTAAAATCTCTATACATTTCAGTACTCCCTGGATGAGCAATGTAAGGTGTGCAATGGGCTTCATCAAAAATTTCTCTTATCAATTCTTCATTTCGTGGCACACAAATTCTATTCCCGTGGATCAATGCTTTATCATCTGCGACTATGAATTCTCTTGGGGCTCCTTGACCTATTCTTTCTTTTATCTTTCATAGATCGACATCCTTTTATTGAGCTTCAATGATTCGGCCTTGCAAGTTAGGCTTTATTATCATCGTTGTTATATGTGCACTTATGCTATCTGGTGGAGTTACAATTCCAATGCTAAGTTTGGCGAAGTCCCTGATGATATGTTCTTGTTGAGTTATCAGGTAACTCAATTCTACTCGATTTTTCCTGCTTAGGGCGTCAGCAACAACGTTTACCTTTCCTAAATGGAATTGGATGAAACAATCATAATATTTGACCAACTCTAACCATGTTCTTTGCCTCATGTTAAGCTCTTTCTGCTCAAATAAATGTTTTATGCTTTTGTGATCTGAGTAAATCACACTCTTTCCACCATATAAATAGTGTCTCCAAATTTTCAATTCATACACCACGGCGGCCAATTCCAAATCATATGTCGGGTAGTTATTCTTATGTGATTTCAACTGTTATGATGCATACGCAATCACCTTTCCATTTTGCATCAGTACACAACCTAATCCTTGTTTTGACACATCAGTGAAACCACAAACCCTTTAGATTCTTCTGGTATAGCTAGTACTGGAGCAGTGACTATCCTCTTTTTCAATTCTTGAAAACTCTTTTCACATTCATTAGTCCATTTGAATTTGTTTTCCTTCTTCAATAGTTAGGTCATAGGCCTTGCTATCTTGAAAAATCCTTCAATAAATCTTCTATAGTACCTAACTAGACCCAAGAAACTACATATCTCATGTACGCTTGGCGGGGTTTTCCATTCACTAACTGCATTCACCTTGGCAAGGTCCACTTCAATGCCTTGATCTGAGACAATGTGTCCCAAAAATACCACTTCCTTTAATCAAAATTCACATTTACTGAATTTAGCATAAAGTCTTTCTCTTCGTAGTGTGTCTAGCACATTTTTTGAATGCTCAATGTGTTGTTTTTCATTTTTGGAATATATCAGTATATCATTGATGAAGACGATTACAAATCTATCCAGATATAGGTGGAAAACTTGATTCATTAAACCCATAAAAACTGTAGGTGCATTGCTAAGACCAAAAGACATCACTATAAACTCATAGTGACCATAACGTGTATAAAATGAAGTGTTGGGTATATCTTCCTTCTGAATTTTAAGTTGATGATATCCCGACCTTAAATCAATCTTGGAAAATACATCTGCTTCTTTTAATTGGTCAAATAAGTCATCAATTTTAGGTAGAGGATATTTGTTCTTGATAGTTAACTTATTCAACTCTCTTTAGTCTATGCACATTCGAAGTGTTCTATCTTTCTTCTTAACGAACAACACGGGTGCTACCCATGGTGAGACGCTAGGCTGAATATAACATTTATCTAAGAGTTCCTGTAGTTGAACATTTAGCTCATCTAACTCCTTTGGTGCCATGAGATACGGCACTCTTGATACTGGAGCAACTACCGAAAGCAAGTCTATTGTGAATTTAACTTGTCTGTTTGGAGGCAAACCTGACAAATCTTCTGGAAACATGTCTTCATAATCTGGTACCACAAGTACGTCATCAATCATCACCTTCTCTGACTTGTTCATTGTTAAACTTACTAAGAATGGTTCACATACTTCTCTTCTAAGCATCTTCATTGCTTTCATTGCGGAAATAACTCTTACTTTAGTTCTCAACTTTGATCCATGAAAAGTAAATTCTGGTTCTTCCGATCTTTAGAAGATTAGCTCTTTTTCAAGGCACTTATGTAATACCCCAGATTTTTGAATAAGGTTTAGAGGATTGTTAATATTAGTTAATTAATTAAAGAGGAAATTTAATTAAGGTTAGTTAAGGTTGGATGTCAGTCACGACTTTTGGAGTCAGTTTTTGTGAAGATCGTCTTTTCGAGAAATGTGATTTTAACTATTTTATGACCATCCGTGGTCTCGTTAGAAAGGTTTTAACTCAAGGAGTCTGCCGGTGTTTTCGGATTTTAATTCTGAAGTCATTCGAGTTCCCGGTGATGAAAAACGCATTTAAAAGAAGAATGAATAGTAACTTTTGTGTGCGTTCGTGTTTTGAGAAATTTACGAAATCCACCTCGTTGATCCGAGTCTAGTTCTGTCAGGCCTCTCTTATGGGAAATGACTCAAGGATTCTATTGGCATTCACGGATTGTCATTCTGAGGTTAATCGAACGCTCGAGAACCGAATCTGTCAGTCTGAGTGAATAGTAAAAAGTAATTCCAAAAAGGGAATCTTTGCTCGTCTCTCTTCAGATGACCCTGTCTTCTTCACGAATCAAGTTGGTTCACTAGTATTCGAGCCAACAAGTCTCCCAGTATTTTTAGATTTCGTGTCTGAAGTCATTTGGACCTCGACATCGAATAAAGCAGCTTTTAACCGAACCCAGGGCAACTTTTGCAGTATTCCCGCACAGCAATGGCTTCTAAGGGAAGCCAAAGCTTTTTCTATATATAGGGGACCACCCCTTTAGCATTTATTGCTCATTTACTCTTTCCCATTCACTTCTAAAATCGAGAGGTGAAAAGCTTTGAAAGCCGAGAAGGTTCTGTCGAAGTAAAAAGCGTTCTTCGTGAGTGTTCTTCAAGACGACGAGCGGAGTGGCGTGGAAGGAATACGGTGAGGGAATGTGCTAGGGGCGCCGTTGAAATCGTAGCAGGCGGCTCTGCCGCCGTTGTGACTCAACGAGACGCCGAGCAAACCACATTCCTTCGACGCACCTGACCCCGTCCATTTTTGTTCGTCGGTCTCAATTCCATTTCTATTTCATCTTTAAATTCCGCATTTACTTTCTGTTCTTTAAGTTCTTCGCGTTCTTCATTATTGCTCGTCTAAAGTTACATTTTGATTTTTGTTGAAATTCCAAGATAATAACGTGAATGTTATATTTCTCATTCTAATTCCGTTATTGTTATTCTAAGAAGATTAACCTCGTTATTTCGTAAATTCCGTTCAAGCCACATTTAACAATTTTGTCGTTAATCTAATTTAAAGGAGGATTATCGTGTTTATGTTGTTATAATGCCAAAATTCTTTTTAAGTTAAAGCATGTTGTTGCATGATAAATTCAAGCACGTTGTTTTTAAGAAATTTCGGGTTAAGTGTTCTTCGTGTTCGTCGAAAGGATCAACGAACACGAAGAACCCAGTTGAAGATCACCCAGGAAGAGAGAGAAAGCAGGTCCCGCGACTGCGGGGGGGTGCGCGGCCGCGCGACATCCCCCTCAGCCCAGAACCCCGCGGGCGCGGAGGGTGCGCGGGCGCGTGGGGTGCCGCCGGCGCGCGATGTTCCCCCGTGTCGTCTGACGCTGGTTCTTCCAACTTTTCGAGTTTTTCCTTCGAGTCATGTTTTTCCGAGTAATTCTTAAAGTTTAAATTAAGAAGATTTTCAAGTTTTCTCCGATTTCTTTCGAGAAATCATTCAAGTTCTTTTCCGTCTAAAAATTTAAAAATCAAGACGAGAAGTTCCTTAAAATAAAATAAATCCTTTTCGGACCCTTGTTAAGTCAAAGTCGTGATATCCATGCTAAGTCCTAGCTAAGGGAATATTAGTTGGGTGTTACTTAATGTTATGTTATTAGAAATCTTCTAAGGGGGCTTCTAAGTCGACAATTCGACTTTTGTAGGAGGAATCAAGCCTCGGAGAAATACTAAGGAAGATCACCAGCTCCTTGCCTCATCTTCCGTTCTGTAACCAAGGTGGGTAAATCTATACTCATCTAAAGTTTGAGCTAATAAGCTCTAGAAGCATGTTAGGGCAAATGAGATATTCAATAAAGTATTTTTGCTCAGCCTGTTTGATCTCTGTACAAAAAAGGAAGATATTATGCTTTACTTGAACTCTCAAGCATGTTTAGAAATGGTAGAACTACTAAAGTCTGGTTTATACTTAGCATGAGATGTTTGGAATTACCTTTAGCTCCGATTCATGCTTGTTTACGTGCTTCTCCTGTAATTTAATATTTATGCTTGTTAAGCTCGCAGAATTAAGAGTTAAGGTTTGCCTTGTTAGGGTAGCATTAGCCCTTTGTAGGAAGAGATCATGTAGTGTTAAAGGATTAGCATTAGACATTGTTCTAAGCTTGGTATTGCTAGCAAGGATAGGAAAGGAAAGAACTTAGCTTCCACTTAAGCAGGATATGAGCTCAGAATTATTAAGGAAGTCACTGCTGGGTTTTTCCCTCGCAAACTCGTTCGGATATTTGAGGTAACCCCTCTTCTATCCTATGGCATGCCTAAGGGTACAGTTGACGACAGGTTTGAGCCAAGTTGGGCCCAAAAAGAAAAGAAAAGGTTTTTACGGATACAGAGAGGGCTTTTGCGTTTTGCTCTCCGTATACCGTCTATTAATCATTGGATATCTCGAAGTTATTAAAGCATTTTCGCTAAAACCCACTGAGTACATTAGTGCTCATGCCCTCTCTTTTCAAATCTTTTCAGGTTGAGATGCTGAGGATGCTGGTAGCTGTGAATGTGGGTTGGCTGCCAAGACTATTTTGCTATTATCTAATGTTCCGTGAAATCCCACTTTGTGATCCGCTACTCTGATACACTCCTTTCAATTCTGTTTAAGTCCTATTATGTTTAGCAAGACTCTATGATTAATCTCCCCAGAAACGATTTAATACCTATAAGATGCATATTATGTTTATCTCTGTTTTTGAGTATGACTTCCGTCCACCTGCAAAGAGGCCTAACAAATTGGTATCTGAATAGTTAGCCGTTTTATTCCATTTAAGCATGTTTTCTTTTAACCCAAGTAATCCCGAGCATCACCATATAACTTCTAAAGGCATGTCTTGATCCTTAAACTTCTTGGTAAATCTTCCAACCTTATTCACTAATCCCTTAATAACACCCCGTCCCCACTCGTAAATCCCTATCTCGGGACCGGGCTGTTACAGTTGGTATCAGAGCAGGTTTGCAACTCTACAGACCTGTCTCTTTGTTAAAATATATTAATAAGTCTATGTGAGTATAAGTTGTTCTCTGATAAGTTAAAGCAGCAACCCACAGCTCACCATCACCCTCGTATTCTCAACCAAAAATCAAGATATGATAGTATAGAAATTTTGGATGTTGGATTCATGATTTTGGAATACAGGAAGGGAAAAGATTTGAGCAAGCATACCTATTTTATGGACAAGAGAAAAACCGTGAGAATGAAATTCCAAGTAAAAGGTGTTCGGGTAAGATGATTTCCCAGATGGAAAGTTTGTGAAACGATTTCTCGATCCCAAAATGGCTTAAAATCATTTCTCGAAATTTTGACTCAAAAGAAAAGGTAATCAATGTATGTTTAAAGAACTTTGGGCACTAAAATTTTTATAAAAGTTGTCAACTGCTCCATAAAAAGAAGCTATGCATACAAGAGTAATCCAGACATTATGAGGACCTTAGGTCTCCCTTTTATAATCTAGACTGATTAAGTTATTCTCTTCTAGATGGTTAAGCGTCGTTCGACAGCTAGGAAAAGCGTGCCTCTTTTTCGCCCTGTGCAAGAAAGAGTTGAGAGATTCAGAAGGGAAACCTAGAATGGCAACGAACAGTTGTTGTCCTACATGGCAAGATACCTTGAAAGGTGGGCTTGGGCAAATGGCTACGGAGAGGAGCCCGGAAGTGTATCCGACTTGGAAACGTGCATCCGCATGTGTGAGCATGCGCCACCCGCTTGGAGGCCTATGATGTACCATATCCTGCAAAACACGATCACCCATGATCCCAAGACGTACGCTGAAATCGGAAATCTGACGGAATTCTCGTCAGCCTTAATGGCTCGTTGGGTATCGGAATATGGCCACGTGCATGCCTTAGCCGAGCAGCAAGCAGATGAGCAAAACCCCTCTCTCGTGGTAGAGCTAGAACTGCAAAGGGCGACCCTCAACAGTCTCCCTAGATTTCAAGTGCCACGTCCTCACGATGAAGGAACCGCAGGAGCAGGAATTTCAAATGTCCGAATCGTGAACCACACCGAGTCCCTATTCTCCTCCACTCCTCAAGTGAACCAGTGGACCCCTGTGTCCGCTTCTCAGGGTCTGGGACAGTGTATGCCCCATCAGTATCCCGAAGGGAGTGTCCGCATGAGGACATTCAAGTTCACCGTCCCGGAAACAGTTGATGTTGGAGACGAAGAAGAAGAAGACGAGGACCCGGAAGAAGGCGAAGAGGAAGTACGATCGCCATGCAAGGAGAAGGAAAAAGGCCCGGCTCATGATTAAACTTGGGAAGGAGGTGTAAGAGGTGTTGTTGTTAGAACACCTAGATATCTAATCTATCTGTTTGTCTATCTGTAATCTAATATCCGCTCTGACCAAGACTCTAATATGTAATAAATGCTTTAAGATTTCTAAACCCAATAGTAGCAGTGAATTTTCCAAGAGACTGCTCTATTCCGGTTGTAACCCATAATTTATTATATCGATGCCAAAGTCCTCTAAATGAGGCAATTTTCCCATCATGCTTGAATGACGTCTAAATTTTCGTCTTGTTTGATCTATCTTGCGCAAATTAAAAGACCTTATCAAAAGGAATTCTTGCTCTGTGTAAATTTAATCAAGCCTCGCTAATATTTAGTTCTTTAGAATGCCGCCCCGAAGATGTCAAGCCGAGAATGAGGATGAAAACGAACCTGAGCAAGCCCCAAACCCCGGTCTAAGAGCCGAAAGTGTGTTTCTCAAACACAACCCTCCATCGTTTAATGGTTTAGGAGATCCAATGGATGCCGAAAAATGGGTTCGCTCCTTAGAACGAATCTTCGATTTCATAGCTTGCTCTGAAGGAGAGAAGCTAAGTTGCGCTCTTTTCATGTTAACGGAGGATGCGGACTACTGGTGGGAGTCCGTTCGAAGGACCATAACCCTGGATCAATTGGAAGACTATAGTTGGGAGGATTTCAAGCACGATCTATATCAGAAGTATATCCCGGATTGTTACCGAGAGGCAAAAGAGATGGAGTTCTAGAATCTAAAGCAAGGGAATAAGACAGTGTCGGAATACGATAGAGAATTCAACCAATTGTCAAGGGACGCTCCATATCTAGTGGACACAGATGGGAAGAAAGCACGCAAGTTCAAGAAAGGACTTAGGTCTGAGATTGGCATAGCCCTCACTGGGCAAGAAGACATGTCTTATGCCCGAACCTTAGCCAAAGCATTGAGCATAGAGGCCATCCTTCTTCAGAAGATTCAACCCTCTCAGTCATCTAATGATCCAAAGGGAAAAAGGAAGTGGGAAGGAGGAAGAAGAGATGACAGAGGGAAGAAACCCCACTGGCGAAGCTGAGAGTCAGGGGTGCCTCGAAGTCAGCCTGGCAACGCCCCTAGCTTTAGGCCGTGTCAAAAGTGCGGAAGAATGCATCCTGGAGTCTGTCGAGCAAATCTAACTGGGTGCTACAACTGTGGTGAGGAGGGGCACTTCAAGAGAGAGTGTCCTAAAGGAAACAACCAACGATCTCAAACACCACAGCAACCCATGTACCCGCAACCACTTCAGCAACTTCCTGAAAACCAGCCAGGACTACAGCAAGGAGGACCTCAGGGTCAAAGGCCGGGAATGAACCCGAGACCAAGCCAAGGAAGAGATCAAAGGTCCAATCAAGGACAAAGGCCACCTCAGCCAGCTCGTACTTATGCTCTCGATCAGCAGCAAGCTGCTAAGGCCCCAGGAAATCTAGCAGGTATGATTACCCTCCTCGAGACGCCAGTTTTAGCTCTCTTTGACACAGGAGCATCGCATTCATTTATAGCTGAGTCTGTTTGTAAGAAACTGAAGATTAAACCCGAGAATGCCGAGAATGCTCTTGAAATAAGTATTCCCTCTGGAAAGAAAATGATGTCTAGGAAGGTCTGCTCTAACCTAGAATTGAACATAGAAGGGGAAAGCTTTAAGTCAAATCTTTATATAATAAAGATTCAGGACTTCGATATAATCCTAGGAATGGATTGCTTAGCCTCAGCTAATGCTTCCATAAGCTGCCCGGAGAGGGAGGTAACGTTTCGACCACCCGGGAAACCCGAGGTGAAAATCTACGGATCAAGGCTGAGAACCAAAATCCCAGTAATATCCGCCCTAAAGGCCACCAAGATGATAAGGAAAAACAACTGCCAGGCATTTTTAGTTAACCTAATAAAGAAGGAGGAAGGAGAGCTCTCTATCGAAGACGTTCCAGTCGTAAGGGAATACCCAGACGTATTTCCAAAGGAGCTACCCGGACTGCCTCCGGATAGGCAGGTAGAGTTCACCATCAAGTTGGAACCAGGAGCCGCCCCAGTTTCAAAAGCCCCCTACAGAATGGCGCCTAAGGAGTTGCAAGAACTCAAAGTTCAACTGCAAGAGTTATTAGACCTAGGTTTTATCCAACCTAGTGTGTTACCTTGGGGAGCTCCAATCTTGTTCGTAAAGAAAAAGGATGGTACATTGAGAATGTGCATCGACTATAGAGAGCTAAATAAGCTAACCATCAAGAATCGATACCCTCTCCCAAGAATAGACGATCTCTTCGATCAGCTCAAGGGAGCAAGTGTCTTCTCCAAGATAGACTTAAGATCTGGGTACCATCAGTTGAAGATCCGAAAGGAGGATATCCCTAAGACCGCTTTTAGAACTCGCTATGGGCATTACGAGTTTGTGGTAATGCCATTCGGATTGACTAACGTCCCCGCAGTATTCATGGATTTAATGAACCGAGTTTTTCACCCGTATCTAGACAAGTTCGTTCTAGTTTTCATCGATGATATTCTCATCTATTCCAAGGACGAGGAAGAACATCAGGAACACCTAAGAGTGGTGCTGGAGACATTAAGAAGAGAAAGACTTTATGCTAAGTTCAGCAAGTGTGAGTTTTGGCTCAAGGAAGTCATGTTTCTAGGTCATATAGTTTCGATAGAAGGAATCAAGGTGGATCCGGTGAAGATCGAGGCTGTAAGCAACTGGAGGTCTCCAAGAAGCGTGAACGAGATAAGAAGTTTTCTAGGACTCGCTGGATACTATCGCAGATTCATTGAAGGGTTTTCGACTATATCCAAGCCTATGACGCGATTGTTAAAGAAGGACTCCAAGTTCAAATGGACGTCTGAGTGTGAGGAAAGTTTTCAAACTTGAAGAAGATGCTAACCATAGCCCCCGTTTTAGCCATTCCGGAAGGGAATGAAGATTTCGTGGTTTACGCAGATGCATCGAGTAAAGGATTAGGATGCGTACTAATGCAGAGAGGAAAGGTGATTGCTTATGCTTCTAGACAGCTTAAGAATCACGAACAGAACTACCCGGCATATGACCTGGAACTAGCAGCGGTCGTTCATGCGCTGAAGATCTAGAGGCACTACCTCTACAGAGCCAAGTGTGAGATCTTCTCAGACCACAAGAGCTTGAAGTATTTCTTCGAGCAAAAGGATCTTAACATGAGACAAAGAAAGTGGCTAGAGCTCGTAAAAGATTATGACTGTACGATTCACTACCACCTAGGTAAGGCAAATATGGTAGCAGATGCTCTAAGTAGGCAAGAAAAGGCGGAGTTAGAACTCATTTTAGTCCAGGAAGATCTTCGCAAGGAGTTCGAGAAGTTAAGAATCGAGGTGCTAACACCACCCGAGACCATTCAAGCTCAAATTGCCACGATAGTCGCTCAGCCCGACCTAAGGCAAAGGATAATTGAAGCCCAGAGAGGAGATGAGTTTCTCGAAAAGAAAAGGCTGGAAGCACGATTTGATAGCTCACAAGATTTCACGGAAGCAGCCGATAACACGCTCCTATTCAAAGGAAGACTATGCGTACCATGCAAGGAAGAACTAAAAGAGGAGATCATGTGGGAAGCACATGACACGCCTTATACAGCACATCCCGGAAGTACCAAAATGTACCAAGACCTCAAGAGAAATTTCTGGTGGAACAACATGAAAAGGGAAATAGCCGCCTTCGTGGAAAGGTGTCTGAACTGTCAACAAGTGAAAGCTTTGCATCAAAAACCTTCTGGTTTGCTTCAACCTCTAGAAATTCCTGAATGCAAGTGGGATCATATCAACATGGACTTTGTCGTAGGATTGCCAAGATCCAAGAGGGGAAATACCGCTATTTGGGTAATCATTGATCGATTAACTAAATCAGCACATTTTGTGGCTGTTAAGATGACGGACAGACTAGAACAACTAGCCCAGTTGTATGTTAAGGAAGTTGTGCGGAGTGCCGGTCTCGATTACATCGGACCGTGATTCCAGATTTACATCAAGATTCTAGAGGAGCCTACAAGATGCAATGGGATCAAAGCTCAACTTTAGCACAGCATTCCATCCTCAAACAGATGGCTAATCTGAAAGGACTATCCAGATTCTTGAAGACATGCTTAGAGGAGTCGTCATCGATCAAGGAAGCAATTGGGAGGAGTTACTGCCTTTGGTAGAATTTGCCTATAACAACAACTACCAGACATCGATCGGCATGGCCCCTTATGAAGCCCTTTATGGAAAGAAGTGTAGATTACCCCTGTATTGGGATGAGGTTGGAGAGAAAAGGATACTTGGACCCGAGATGGTCCAGGAAGCCGTCCAGAAAATCGAGCTCATTCGTCAACGCATCAAGGAAGCTCAGGATAGATAGAAGGCTTATGCAGATGAGAGGAGGACGAATCTCAGCTTCGACATTGGAGATAAAGTGTTTTTGAAGGTGTCTCCATCAAAAGGAATAATTCGTTTTGGCAAACGGAGCAAATTAAGGCCCAGATTTATCGGACCTTTTGAGATCTTAGAAAAGGTTAATGAAGTAGCCTACAGGTTGGCCTTACCACCCAACCTGAGTACCGTGTATGACGTCTTTCATGTCTCAATATTACGAAAGTACGTGTTTGATCCAAAGCACGTAATTAGCAAGGAAGAGATAGTCATGAATGAGGACTTAGCCTATGAAGAAAGGCCCCAAGCCATCGTGGATCGAAAAATTCAGAAGCTGAGAAATAAGGAGATCGATCTGGTAAAAGTAATTTGGAACCACCATGGTTCAGAGGAAGCAACTTGGGAGCTTGAATCCGAACTGCTCAAGAAGTACCCTGATATCGCTTATCATGGTTAGTAAATTTCGGGACGAAATTTTCTTTAAGGAGGGTAGGATGTAATACCCCAGATTTTTGAATAAGGTTTAGAGGATTGTTAATATTAGTTAATTAATTAAAGAGAAAATTTAATTAAGGTTAGTTAAGGTTGGATGTCAGTCACGACTTTTGGAGTCAGTTTTCGTGAAGATCGTCTTTTCGAGAAATGTGATTTTAACTATTTTATCACCATTTGTGGTCTCATTAGAAAGATTTTAACTCAAGGAGTATGCCGGTGTTTTAGGATTTTAATTCTGAAGTCATTCGAGTTCCCGGTGATGAAAAACGCATTTAAAAGAAGAATGAATAGTAACTTTTGCGTGCGTTCGTGTTTTGAGAAATTTACGAAATCCTCCTCGTTGATCCGAGTCTAGTTCTGTCAGGCCCCTCTTATGGGAAATGACTCAAGGATTCCGTTGGCGTTCACGGATTGTCATTCTAAGGTCAATCGAACGCTCGGGAGCTGAATCTGTCAGTCTGAGTGAATAGTAAAAAGTAATTCCAAAAAGGGAATCTTTGCTCGTCTCTCTTCAGACGACCCCGTCTTCTTCACGAATTAAGTTGGTTCACTATTATTCGAGCCAACAAGTCTCCCGGTATTTTTAGATTTCGTGTCTGAAGTCATTTGGACCTCGACATCGAATAAAGCAGCTTTTAACTGAACCCGGGGCAACTTTTACAGTATTCCCGCACAGCAATGGCTTCCAAGGGAAGCCAAAGCTTTTCCTATATATAGGGGACCACCCCTTTAGCATTTTTTGCTCATTTACTCTTTCACTTTCACTTCTAAAATCGAGAGGTGAAAAGCTTTGAAAGCCGAGAAGGTTCTGTCGAAGTAAAAAAGCGTTCTTTGTGAGTGTTCTTCAAGACGACAAGCCGAGTGGCGTGGAAGGAATGCGGTGAGGGAATGTGCTAGGGGCACCGTTGAAATCGTAGCAGGCGGCTCTGCCACCGTTGTGACTCGACGAGACGCCGAGCTAACCACATTCCTTCGACGCACCTGACCCCGTCCATTTTTGTTCGTCGGTCTCAATTCCATTTCTTTTTCGTCTTTAAATTCCGCATTTACTTTCCGTTCTTTACGTTCTTCACATTCTTCATTATTGCTAGTCTAAAGTTACATTTCGATTTTTGTTGAAATTCCAAGATAATAACGTGAATGTTATATTTATCATTCTAATTCCGTTATTGTTATTCTAAGAAGATAAACCTCGTTATTCCGTAAATTCCATTCAAGCCACATTTAACAATTTTGTCGTTAATCTAATTTAGAGGAGGATTATCGTGTTTATGCTGTTATAATGCCAAAATTCTTTTTAAGTTAAAGCATGTTGTTGCATGATAAATTCAAGCACGTTGTTTTTAAGAAATTTCGGGTTAAGTGTTCTTCGTGTTCTTCGTGTTTGTCGAAAGGATCAACGAACACGAAGAACCCAGTTGAAGATCGCCCAGGAAGAGAGAGAAAGCAGGTCCCGCGACCGCGGGGGGGTGCGCGGCCGCGCGACATCCCCCTCAGCCCAGAACCCCGCGGGCACAGAGGGTGCGCGGGCGCGCGGGGTGCCGCCGGCGCGCGATGTTCCCCCGTGTCGTCTGACGCTGGTTCTTCTAACTTTTCGAGTTTTTCCTTCGAGTCATGTTTTTCTGAGTAATTCTCAAAGTTTAAATTAAGAAGATTTTCAAGTTTTCTCCGATTTCTTTCGAGAAATCATTCAAGTTCTTTTCTGTCTAAAAATTTAGAAATCAAGACGAGAAGTTCCTTAAAATAAAATAAATCCTTTTCGGACCCTTGTTAAGTCAAAGTCGTGCTATCCATGCTAAGTCCTAGCTAAGGGAATATTAGTTGGGTGTTACTTAATGTTATGTTATTAGAAATCTTCTAAGGAGGCTTCTAAGTCGACGATTCGACTTTTGTAGGAGGAATCGAGCCTCGGAGGAATACTAAGGAAGATCACCAGCTCGTTGCCTCATCTTCCGTTCTGTAACCAAGGTGGGTAAATCTATACTCATCTAAAGTTTGAGCTAATAAGCTCTAGAAGCATGTTAGGACAAATGAGATATCCAATAAAGTATTTTTGCTCAGCCTGTTTGATCTCTGTACAAAAAAGGAAGATAATATGTTTTACTTGAGCTCTCAAGCATGTTTAGA
The DNA here is from genome assembly GCA_026008535.1 of Perilla frutescens. Taxonomy (NCBI): domain Eukaryota; kingdom Viridiplantae; phylum Streptophyta; class Magnoliopsida; order Lamiales; family Lamiaceae; genus Perilla; species Perilla frutescens. Next base: position 28,603,098 of record BRKX01000003.1, on the reverse strand, counting down.
AATGATAGAACTACTAAAGTCTGGTTTATACTTAGCATGAGATGTTTGGAATTACCTTTAGCTCCGATTCGTGCTTGTTTACGTGCCTCTCCTATAATTTAATATTTATGATTGTTAAACTCGCAGAATTAAGAGTTAAGGTTTGCCTTGTTAGGGTAGCATTAGCCCTTTGTAGGCAGAGATCATGTAGTGTTAAAGGATTAGCATTAGACATGGTTCTAAGCTTGGTATTGCTAGCAAGGATAGGAAAGGAAAGAACTTAGCTTCCACTTAAGCAGGATATGAGCTCAGAATTATTAAGGAAGTCACTGCTGGGTTTTTCCCTCGCAAACTCGTTCGGATATTTGAGGTAACCCCTCTTCTATCCTATGGCATGCCTAAGGGTACAGTTGACGACAGGTTTGAGCCAAGTTGGGCCCAAAAAGAAAAGAAAAGGTTTTTACGGATACGGAGAGGGCTTTTGCGTTTTGCTCTCCGTATACCGTCTATTAATCATTGGATATCTCGAAGTTATTAAAGCATTTTCACTAAAACCCACTGAGTACATTAGTGTTCATGCCCCCTCTTTTCAAATGTTTTCAAGTTGAGATGCTGAGGATGTTGGTGGCTGTGAATGTGGGTTGGCTGCCAAGACTATTTTGCTATTATCTAATGTTCCGTGAAATCCCACTTTGTGATCCGCTACTCTGATACACTCCTTTCAATTCTGTTTAAGTCCTATTATGTTTAGCAAGACTCTATGATTAATCTCCCCAGAAACGATTTAATACCTATAAGATGCATATTATGTTTATCTCTGTTTTTGAGTATGACTTCCGTCCACCTGCAAAGAGGCCTAACAAATTGGTATCTGAATAGTTAGCCGTTTCATTCCGCTTAAGCATGTTTTCTTTTAACCCAAGTAATCCCGAGCATCACCATATAACTTCTAAAGGCATGTCTTGATCCTTAAACTTCTTGGTAAATCTTCCAACCTTATTCACTAATCCCTTAATAACACCCCATCCCCACTCGTAAATCCCTATCTCGGGACCAGGCTGTTACAACTTAATTATGGCATGGTTAGCCTCTAACCAATCCATCCCGAGAATAATATCAAAGTCTCTCAAGTCTGAAACATGTAAATTCGCACTTAATAATCTATACCCAAGGTTCAAATCTATGTTTTTGCATGCTTGATCCGTAATTAAGATCTTCCTAACTCATATTTGCGAATTGTTCTAGCATCATCGACCTTCTATGTGTTTTCCACCAACGATTAGCATCACCAACGAGTTGGTAAATTCTACATGCAATGCATTGAGAGTTAGTGCATACCATGTAGACGAGGTGTGTTCCATCATTCAGAATCTTTTTTTAGCCTCAATCGGTTCACCATGGCCATTAAAGGTCGGAGGGTGGTACATTCAGAACTGAGCAATGATATGTGCCGTATATTCTTACGGAGGATTCTGTACTTGATTATTTTGACGTCATGGCAGCATCTTATATGCATACTTCATATGTCAAATTCTATGATCGTCAAATACACTTAAAGAAGTCTAAGGCAATGATACAGTGTACTTAGATTCATATGGATCATAGAATTTCAGTGAGCTAAATAAGCTCTAAAGTCATACTGTGTACTTATGTTCAGTGCATCTATGTTCAAATCCAGCTAAGTTCTGATCTAAAACTAGCTCAAATGATGTTTATGCATCAAATGGATTTGACATGAAAACACTTTTAACCATGCTTTATAAAATATAACTTTCACAATGCTATAAATCATACTTTTCACCATGCTTTAAATCACACATTGAGATCACTTGCATTTCCATATCATGCATACAATTATATACATATACTTTTCATAAGAGCACTAAAGAAATTCAAAACATGAGCTTTAGTACCTTCCCGGAGTAAGCTCGGCTTAGACGATAGCTGCTGGGTTGTGGGTAACCATTTCAATAACACAGTACTCAAAATATTTCAATTTTGAAAACATCACAGGCCTACAATCACGTAGACATGCTCTGATACCACATGTAACGTCCCGATCCCATTAGGACCAAAACGTCACCAAAAACATATGTACATGCTTACGTGATAAATACTTATCAAAAGAAAAGATTTAACTTTATAAATAATTTGTAAATGGGCAGCACCTCAACTTAAAAATGTTCAAACCACGCACTTAGACGTTCTCAAAGTCAACTTTCAACAAGATTTTTAAAATCACTAATACACACATAACCAAATTATGACCTAACAATATACATAGCCAATCAGGTCACACGTTCAAAAGTTCAACGGTCAACCCTTATATAAATTCAAATATTTGTATATACAATCAAAAATTGACCACTGAGGTCAATAACTTTCAAACTTAAAAGTTTTGCAGAGTATTGGCAGAAGCATTTAATATTTAAATAGACAAGAGTTTAAAGATCGTTTTAGGAAAAACCACACGAGGATCAACCATCAAACCCACTCCAGCACCTCGTCATCAACCAGCTCGATCTCCAAGACCTGAAAATATTTGAAAATATTTGGGTTGAGTGCCAGAAAACACTCAGTGGGCATTAATATTCATCCAAGTCATACTTTCATACTTTAAAACTGTTATACTACATAAATCATGGAAATCAACCATGAACATATTTTATAACAAAGTCTACTCTTCTTCATTGGATGAGAGATCCGATGTGATCACATGAATACTTTACGGTTACTTATCTAAATATTTAGTCACAAAGTAAACCGTCTATGCTTGTAAGTCGGAATTCCTCTGTGCATGAAGTCTCATAACATCCAATCATTGCGTAAACAATGATATTAAAACATTTAACATGCTTTTCATGGACGAATTTAAAACATAGTTGTGAGTTATAGAAAAACCCACCTTGATGATCTCAACGTGCAGTGCAATTCATGCGTGAAATCTTACTATGCTTTCATCTCGTCTCGACCTACAGAACTGGAATTCTGACTTAGAATTCTAATATAGGCCAATATAATAATAGCTTAGGTCATAATTAACTTAAGTAGGCATTTCTTATGTCTTGGGATCGTTTGGAATTAAAATGGAGTCAAATGGCGAATAATGCGCATTTGATGGAATAGATCAACTTGGTGACCCTGATTGAGAAATTATCGGACTTTCTAGACCAAAATGAATGGATAAATATGTATTGAACTCAATTCAATAACTAATAAAGAAGTGAATTTTAATTTTTAGAATTTATTTTGAGCAATATACAATATTTTACTTATATGATTAAAACACATTTTATATTCAAGTACTTAGTTTTTTAATCTCGTTACACACTCGCGAACCCACCACAACAAATTGATATAATATACACAATATTACAAAATGTTCTTTATTATTTTTCATAAATAGTTACAGCAGAAGAGAACACCTACATCACATGTAACATCTATTAGCATACAACTAATACTAACGGCAAGAAGGCTACAAGTACACTTAATCAAAACTTGCATGTAAAGACTTTACTCAATTTAGGTTATTGTATCAGGCTAAAGAACCAAAAATAAATATGAATTTAAAAATTAGATTCATTTAATATTTTATGACCAAATTCGAAATTAGATAGATCAAATAACATTGAATTAAAAATTAAACAAACATCGGAGGGAAAAATCTCACCTTTATTTTTCTTTATTTTTCCTCCAATTTTATTTCTTCCATTTTTCTTTTTTTCTTTGTTTATTTTTTTTTTTTACTCTTTTTCCTATTTTTGCTTTGGATCAAAGATTCCTAACTTACATATATATAGCCGACCCCCTTATATTATATATATATATATATATATACATACGACATATATATGCAGTACACTAATCCCTTTTAAATGGATTGCAAATGGTCGATTTCAATTGGTTTACAATTTTATTTTACTTCACTCGTTTCTTCTCTCTTTTTTTTTATTACCCTTCAATTAATTTTCCTTTATATATTATATAGGTATATACTTATACATATATATAATATAGATAGGTAGTCACATATATCTACACACATAAATACATTACACGTGTACCTAATATATGTACACTAATCTCAACCAAGCCATTGTCAAATGGTAATGATGGATTGGAGGTGGTTTGTAATTATACTATTAAATACTATATTATTATTATTATTATTATTATTTTACTACATAGTTTCCAACCATGAGATCCATCTATAATTTCAAGTGTATTAATTAAAGAATGTTGGAAGTGGGCTCAAGCAAATGGGCTGAAAATAAGATAGAATTGGGCCAAAAGTAAATTAATTAATTGGGTTTCAATTTATAGAATTGGGCTTTGATGGAATAAGTTGATTTCATAGTGTCTAACGAAATAAATTTCGTTAAGAAAGTCAAATGAAGTTCGAATTGGATGGTTTTCATATCAAAACGATCCCATTAATTTCCACATTGATATAATAAATTCTAATTTTAACTTAGATGCTCAACTAAGGTCGAGAACTTTCTTCTATATAGTAGATTTAAATATTATATTTTTCGGGGTGTTACACGACTATATAAAACTCACCATTTAATTATTTTCTATCAAAATCAATTTTGCGTTTAAAGTCAGGTGTTGTGCATTAAGTAATTATGCTTCGTTAGCATATGATTATATGTTTATCAGCATATGATTGTGTCTCCGCTAGCCCACGTCCTGTAAGTCTTTTTTTTCTCTTTTTTTTTTAAATTTTGACCTTGGCGTGAAAATTATCAAAATGCCACTGTATTTTTTGAATTTTTTTTATTTACAGTAATGTCACCACCCCTTTGACTAGATCTGGACCATTGAATTTTAAAATACGTGTGGTGGGAGATTTTTACAGTTTACACACTATGGGTGGTTTATACTAGAACCATCTCATATATACAACAGTATCAATAATAATGAATAAATACTTATTTACAATTTTTATTCCTTTTTATGTTATTAATATAATGAATAAATAATATAAATCATTATTATTGCTATAATGCTATTGTTATTATATGCTTATATATAAATGAATTTACAATTTATTAGTATGTATATATAATTTGAACTTAAAATTTGTAAAATTATAATGCTAGTATACATACATATATACATATATGTATGTATGTATGTATGTATGTATGTATGTAAACAAATATAGATATAATCCTTCATTTCTCTTTTTAGGGAGAATGAACATATTCCCTATTTCTTACTCCCTCTGTCTTATAATTGTAGTCCATTCTTTCTTTTGGGATATCTCAAAATTATAATCATATTCTATATTAGGACGGTATTAAAACATTATTTTACAAATATAACCCTATTTAATATAGTATGAACATAATTAATAGAGTATAAAAAGGGCAATAAAGGATAATTGTTGTAAATTATGTATTTCAAATACATATTAAATGTGATTTCGTAATCTGTGTGAAAATTATGGGATGGAGGGGGTATTATTTTTCAACTTTATTAGTCGAAAATGAATTATATTAATCGTTACAGGTAATTTTTGCAAATCAAATAATAATAATAATAATAATAATAATAATAATAATAATAATAATAATAATAATAATAATAATAAATGTTGTGTATTTTGTATAAGGCCATCTCCAATAGTTTTCATCAGAATACAGTTAACTCTACAAAACTGTACAGTTAAAGTTACAGATTTTCAATTTTCATCTCCAACAGCATCACTCTACATTTCACCCTACAATGGAATATTCTCTTTTTATACTCTTTACTATTGATTTAATTTTTTTATCGAATTATTTAATTGAATATGATTATATATATAAATATAAAAATATATATTAATATTCTTGCTCATTATTTTTTATTTTTAATTAATATATAATTAAATTTTATTTTTATTTTACAAAAATTAAAAGGTTCATGTACAAACAATCAATTTATTCAAAATAAAATTCAACATTTCATAATTGATCATTTAATAAAAACATAAATTACATGTCATAACAATTACATCTCTGAATTTGAAAACTCCTCCCACAGATGATCAATCAAAGGTGATAATGCAACTTTCTTAAATAGGGTACATTCTATACTAAATCTTCTACACCTAATCTTCTGCACCTAATCTTCTACACCTAATTATTCTGCACCTAATCTTCCATACCTAATCCTCTACACCTAACTATTCTGCACCTAACCTTCTACACTTAATTATTCTGCATCTAATCTTCTGCACCTAAGCTTCTACACCTAACTATTTTGTATCTAACCTTTTACACCTAACTTTCTACACCTAACTATTCTGCACCTAACCTTCTACACCTAACTTTCTACACCTAACCTTCTATACCTAACCATTCTCTCTCAATTCTATAAATATATCCATCAATCTACACAATCTCCCACACCTAAATTCTTCCACATTATACACTATCTTCTACACCTCAATTCTATGGCTGTCAATAGAGCTAACAATTACACTATTGATGAAGATATACATATTTGTCAAGTGTATATGAATGTATCTCAAGATTCAATACACGGTAAAAATCAGAAACTTTGGAATCGTATTACGCAAGTCTATAACAGCTCCCACCCATCTCCATCCATGCCGAATAGACCTTAAAGATCCATCTGGTGAAATTTGATTGCCAGAAATCACGAGTAGAAAGACATCCATCTCAACCAGGTACGCCAGTGTCTGATTCTCCAATATCACCTGATGGATTATCTACATTTAATCTCAATATAAGTAGTGATGGCAGTGGTAGTGGACCTTCATCAAAACGTCCAATAGGTGTTAAAAAATCTAAAATGAAAAAAAAAGAGTGAAGACTTGTCTATTGTTGTTGAAGAAATTAGAGAAAATAGTAAAAAACTTCAACAATTATTTGAGACTTCATCTGCAAAAAAAGACCGCGATATGGAGATACAATTGAGAAGGATTGAAGCTCAACGGCAAGCTACTGAAATAAGAAAATGGGAAGCAGAAAACCAAATTTTAATGCTTGATACAAATACGATTTCTAAGGAGGGCCCAAGCATTAAAATTTGGTTTTCTACTTCCCATTTTCTTACTTCAGTAGCTTACCGTTGAGCTTCTATCCTTCTCAATTGTATCTCCATATCGCGGTCTTTTTTTGCAGATGAAGTCTCAAATAATTGTTGAAGTTTTTTACTATTTTCTCTAATTTCTTCAACAACAACAGACAAGTCTTCACTCTTTTTTTTTCATTTTAGATTTTTTAACACACATTGGACGTTTTGGTGAAAGTCCACTACCACTGCCATCACTACTTAAATTGAGATTAAATGTAGATAATCCATAAAGTGATATTGGAGAATTAGACACCGGCGTACCTGGTTGAGATGGATGTCTTTCTACGCATGATTTCTGGCAATCAAATTTCACCATATCTTTCATCATGTTCCACACGTGATCGAACTTGAAACCCTTTGGATATTTTGGGTCTAGTTTCAGCATATCTTTTGCACGCATCATCTGCATAATGAATCAAACATTTTAGAAACTAATAAGATAAATAATACAAATATAATAATGACAACTTACAATATCATATTCCGATGCATCACTCAGGTTTAAAAAGTTCGACTTGTTGTATGCATCCTTGCAATTTGGATATAGCAGCGAGGATGATATGCATACGCGTATCAATGGATCTTTGAGGTCTATTCGGAATGGATGGAGATGGGTGGGAGCTGTTATAGACCAGCGTAACACGACTCCAAAGTTTTTGATTTTTACCGTGTATTGGATCTTGAGATACATCTATATACACCTGACAAAGATGTATATCTTCATCAGCAATGTAATTGTTAGCTCTATTAGCAGCCATAGAATTGAGGTGTAGAAGATAGTGTATAATGTAGAAGAATTTAGGTGTGGAAGATTGTGTAGATTGATGGATATATTTATAGAATTGAGAGAGAATGGTTAGGTGTAGAAAGTTAGGCGTAGAAGGTTAGGTGCAGAATAGTTAGGTGTAGAAAGTTAGGTGTAAAAGGTTAGGTACAAAATAGTTAGATGTAGAAGATTAGGTGTGGAAGATTAGGTACAAAATAGTTAGGTGTAGAAGATTATGTGCAGAAGATTAGGTGCAGAATAATTACGTGTAGAAAATTAGGTGCAGAAGATTAGGTGTAGAAGATTAAGTGTAGAATGCATCATATTTAAGAAAGGTGCATTATCACCTTTGATTGATTATTTGTGAGAGGAGTTTTCAAATTCAGAGATATAATTGTTATGACATGTAATTTATGTTTTTATTAAATGATCTATTATGAAATGTTGTATTTTATTTTGAATAAATTGATTGTTTTTATATGAACCTTTTAATTTTTGTAAAATAAAAATAAAATTTAATTATATATTAATTAAAAATAAAAAAATAATGAGCAAAAATATTAATATATATTTATATATATATATATATATAATCATATTCAATTAAATAATTCGATAAAAAAATTAAATCAATAGTAAATAGTACAAAAAGGGAATATTTTATTGTAAGGTGAAATGTAGAGTGATATTGTTGGAGATGAAAATTAAAAATCTGTAATTTTAACTATACAGTAGTGTAGAGTTAATTGTATCAGTAGTGTAGAGTTAATTGTATTCTCTCGTAAAAACTGTTGGGGATAGCGTAAATGAAATATCCGGAAAACTCCCGCTAATATTCCAAAAATAATATTTTCTCAGCTCCATTTTGATTAGCTTGGGAGAATGGCGGTGGAAATGGGACGCCTCGGCGGAGCCGCCGCAGCGCCGCTCTCGTTCCGACGGTCGCCCAATCCGAGCCCCTGCCGCATATATTCTCTCTCTACTTCAAGCATTTCTCGTCGGTTCGTTACGCTCGCAGTTGTTAAGAGGAGCCCTAAACGCCTAAAATACTCTACTCCTCGCTTCACTAAGGTTTCGATTCTGCCACTCTTTAAAATTAGTGAAAAAAATTGCCTATTTTCTAGTGCCTTACTCTTTCTCCGTTTCAGGAGGATGGATTACTGTACGTTGAAGTTGATCCTTTCGGGTCGGACTCCTGGAAATTGGATCCGATCGTTGAGCTCTTGAAAGAAGGAGCTGTTGGAGTTATTCCTACTGATACTGTGTATGTCAATTTCTCCTCTTTGGCTTTTTTTTTACCCTCCCATTAATATTTGGGAGTTTAATTCTTTTGTGTAGTTAATACAATTGTGGCGTGTTAATGATATTTGTGGAATGCTGAAATTAAATCATGCAGGATCACAAGCATATCAAATTAGCAATCATGAATTACACATGTAATTTTTTAAGTTAAAATTATGCAAATAATTAGCACTTTTGGTTATAATTTGTTGATTTCTGTGGTGCATTATGGGTAATGTTGCGAAGTAAGAAGCACATGCTTCTGCTTGACAACTTCTTATTTCTGATTGGAGAAATGATGCGAACTTGGTTTGAATTTGGTTCGTTATTTATTGGTTAAGTTTACAGTATTTGGCCTACTCATATAATGTCATTTCTTAAGGTTCTATACCATATGTATGTTTTAGAGGATCATACCCGACTAAAGAAAACTCGAATTCCATCTGATTCCATTTTTGTTAATTGATAGGTATGCAATAGTTTGTGATTTGAGAAACAGCTCAGCCATTGAACGTCTGCGTAGGTAGGTAACGTTGCTTTTCTTATACAAGTTGTCAAGTAAATGATTACAGTTATATTCCTTTGATTTCATATTTTCGGTGACAGAAAGGTTTTTTTTTTCAGAATAAAAGATATAGAACCTTCAAAGGCAAGTAGCAGTTCAGGCTGAATCCCATAATCGATTACCCTCACAAGTCACCTGATTAGCCCTTTGGCATCGCCATCGAAATTGGGGTCACAGTTCATTAATTTGAGTGTATTTAGCTTTTGGTTCTGTACATGTGTTATCTATGCGTGCTGATTTCATGTCAGTTTTGCAGCCTCTTAGTATATTATGTTGCTCCTTCAAAGACATTGACACGTATACTACTGGATTTCCTCGTGGCAATGGCCAAGGTCTTGCAAACACCTTTCGAGCTGTTAAACATTGCCTGCCTGGTCCAGTAAGTCTCACTGGTTATACTGTCTTCTTGCTATTACAAACTATCTGTAGTACTGAAATGTTTCCAAATCGAGAACAGTGTGCGCTAATATGCATTGTATCTAGGTTTGATGAGTTCTCCTTTTCCAATTGAAGATTTGAAAAAGTAATTGTACTTCTTCCTGTAACAGTATACTTTCATTTTGACTGCTAGTAAAGCACTGCCAAAAGAGTGTATACGATATGGGACTACATCTTCCAAGTATACATCAAGAAAGAATGTAGGAGTTCGCATTCCAGATGATGCTGTGTGCAAGGCTATACTGGAGAAAATGGATGCGCCTTTAATATCTACTAGGTAGGCTGTATCACTAGATTTAATCGAAGTCCTTAATCTTGTTGTTGTCTCCTATGTCCTCACATTTTTTGGGGGATCTCTCTCTCTCTCTCTCTCTCTCTCTCTCTCTCTCTCTCACACACACACACACACACACACACATTGTTAGGCATATAAGATAGGGAACCCCAACTTAACCCAAAACCATGTCAGAGGTAAAGGGTTGACCCCCGCTTATATGCGCTTCCACACTTTCATGTGGAATCGATGTGGGATATCATAACAATTCACCCCCTTTCAAACCGGACGGCACACGCTGGGTGGCAACCCACACCAAGGCCCACTTCCAGGTGGCAAACCCCCTTGGGCCCACAACCGGGTGGAAACCCATGGGCCCACGATCGGGTAGCCCCTCTCTGCAGCTCGCCCGAATCCGGCAGTCAAGTCGGACCAAATTGTTAGGCATATAAGATAGGGAGCCCTAACTTAACCCAAAACCATGGTCAAAGGTAAAGGGTTGACCCTACTTATATGCCCTTCCACACTTTCATGTGGAGTCGATGTGGGACATCGTAACACACACACACACTAGTACACGCACATTATTTATATACATTCGCACATACATTAAGGTTTATTTGTGTGATAAATGGAGGATTCAAAGCGGTTTCTTTCCTGGAATGGATAAATATTTGTTACAAATCACGTATATTATTACCATTTGTTGAGTATGCTTATGCTGGAGGATTTTTTTTTTTCTGTTGTACCTACAGCGTCAGGTCACCAAAGGAGGATGAATGGATATTAGATCCAGTCATAATAGCTGATGTATATGGACCAGAGGTACTACATCTTCTTCCAGCACTTTATTATTTAGTTCTATTTTGTATTGTATGTTTTTCTATATCCATCTTTGTTTAAAGACACTTCAGACTATATTTTGTAGAAATGCTTTTGTGTTGCTTGTTTTCTGGATATAATATAATACATATAACAGGTATATTGATGTTGAGTGCTGTCTTACTGCTGGCAATTTTGGCTTATCTGCTCCAGCTTTGTTCCAGTCTATTGAGCTTTCAGAATTCTAATCATGTTTCTACATGTTTTCTCCATGTGATAACTTCTTATTTGTTTTTCCCTAACATTGATCTAGGGACTTGACTTTGTTGTTGCTGCTGGTACTAGACTTGCTGAGCCGTCTACTGTAGTGGACATGACTGGGAATTCACCTCGAATTATACGGCAAGGAAAGGTAAAATATATGTTATGCTCATGTAGGTTTGAGGTTTCTGATCAAAATTATAGTTTATGCAAATGGTAATATCAGTGCTTGTATGGAAATTTTGTCCTGTATTTGAATTCATGAGTATTAGAGCCCAAGGAAAAGAAAATGATCGCAAGAGCCACGGAGTTTAACATTATGCTTGGGTACGGTACTCCAATGTATGAATTATGATTATTATCTCTGCATCATTAGGGGGTTTAGATAAGGTTTGAGGGACTGAGAACCTTTCCTCTCCTCTTCTAATGGTTAGAAACCTCGAGATTTGAAACTGGCTTCTGATATAGCAAGGCATTGCATCCTAATTAAGTTGCTGCTTGGCTGAAGAGTGGTGGCTATCAATGTTTATATAAAACTAACTTGAATGTGAAACTAATGCATAAAATCTAGAATTAAAGGTGCAGCTAAATTAGATTTAATATATGGAATGGAATATCTTAGTTCAGTGGTGGTGCCCTCGAAGAGTTTGTTTACCATTAACAATTTTGTTATGGTAGAAAGCTGCTTTACTTATAATCACGGAGCAAGATGTTCCATCTTTTGTCCATCTATTGGAACCATTAGCTGCTTTTATTAGTTAACTGACCATGAATTGTTCCTTCCTTTTTTCAATTTGTCAGGGTCCTAAACAACCATGGATGGTTGCAGAAGATGAAGATTCTCCAGTAAACGAAGATAACCCAACCCCCGTGAAACGTAAATGGTAATGACTCAATCACTGTGAAATTTTGTACAGTTCTATGGAATTGACAATTGCGGGAACTCGATTAGCCTGGGACATATACGTCTCCAGAAGACTAGACCTCTGAATTTTGCTGGCAGTGTTCGTGTAGACAGGTTGAAAACTTCTTTTGGGATGGCAGGTCTGGCTTAATTTTCTCTGTAAATGGTTTTTGTGGTGTAGGCAATCATTCGCTCCCCTTCTTTTGTTGATGCAGTTTCAGGCTATCAGTTTAGTTTTCACAATTGAAAGACATTTGTGCACTTCACTTATCGTGTAGTTCTTTCCCGATAAAAGCAGTTTTTTGTTCAAAGTTTAACCACGTGCATGAACATTTTTTCTGAGACTTCATCACATAAGGTTTAGCTTAGCTATAAAGGAATTGTGTATGTGCGGATGAAATTGGTGCGACCCGCCAAAGTTGGGTACGGTTAAAGACATATTTGGTCTACACTTATAAGACGGTTGGTACAAGTTAAATGTAAGGAGTAAGATCCATTACTTGTAATGGGTCGAGCATATTTCTCTTTTGAGTTGGGGGAAGGGAATAGTCGAGTCTCGAACTCAAGACGTCTCTATTTTACTCACCATTTGGTCATCCTCAACGATCTAATAAGTTGAGTAGCTAAAAGATCTTACTTATGTTGGAATTTGGATCTGTTACAAAAGGTTAAGGTAATTGACATTTAATAGACTAGTGTATTTGCAGTCTATTCAAAGTGGTTAGTTTTGTAATGCATACCTGCGACTTAATCATTTCATGCCAGATTTGTAAATTACTATGAAATTAAATATCAAATATAATACTAAAATCCTATATAATTGGACGCCTCAAAATAGAATACTAGATTAAATATTTGGGATGGAAAGGAAAGGAAAGGAGTGTTATTTATTTCTTGTCCCATTTTATTCGGGGAATATATCATGTTTTGGATTATTAAATTACTTTTACTTTTATGATAAAAAAATATTTACAGAAAATTTAGCTTTTCACGAAAAGAGCATGAAAATATTAGCTGTAGGATACAAAAGAAACGCAAATAACGATTCCAATTCTACTTTAAGAATCTTTTCAATCGGTAATTAGTTTTCTATTCTTTAAATCGACTTTCACTTCAAACTCCTCCCATTAAATATATATATGATAAAATAAAATTGTGGGAAAGTTTGATACCTGATCAATCAATTATTAAAGCAAAAGAATATCCAAAATTTTCTTAACGTACAAGTTACTCAATTTAATTAGTAACGCTAATATAATTCTACTTTAATGATCCATTTTATTCGAAGAAGATAGATTCTACACCAACTATCATCCATTTTGAGTAGGGTTTCCTAAAGCAGTGAATCCAAAAACCTAAGGAGATTAAATTAGAACCCATGAAAAAATATGAACCATTGATAGTGTGAGTTAGGCTGGTGTAGCATATTTAAGGCCACGGACTACATTCCTCCAACTATTCACAATACAATTAATTAAAAGCATAAGAAGCGGATATGGATTTTGTTTCTCATGAATTTAGTTGAGGATATATATATCTTCATTAACAATTTCCAACCTCAAACGTTATATATGTGCAAATATATACTCCATCATTCATTAGGTTCTTTCTTTCTTATGAGATACTTGTGCCACGATACGTATCTCAAATAGATATGAAAAGTAAATAACAATTACATTCTTCATAGTTAGGCTTTCATTTATTTTTCATTTTTATATTTTTGTCAACTAATCCCAAGCACGCACTAAATGATTCAATTTAGAAAGTATTTACAACATCATTAATTTATGTGTGGCATATAACTAGTTCTACCACCTTTTAAATTTGGTACGTTGGTTATAAGATACGTGTATCATTACCACAACAAATTATTGGAAGTTATGTTTTAATCATTTTTAATAAAATGACGATTAAGCACCAGACAATTGCACGATTTTTTTCTACTATTTATCCCGTTTCATCAATCCAAAGTTTCCAAACTACGTATGTTTTATAAGGTTAATTGTCATCATATCAATAATATAGTGAGAGAATAAAACATAAAATTAAAGTAAAACAAAGACAGAGAAAATAGATATTCCACTGAATTTTCTCCGTGAGAAACATGTAATTTACAAATAATAATAATAAATTATGTTTGTAAATGATACATCCAAATGAACACACACACACACACACATATCAATTTAATACAAAAGAAAAACATGGTCCCATGTGTAACAAAATCATGGAACAACATTGAAAGACCTCGTAACAGTTTCAATTTTGACTTAGGAATTGTCAGAATCATTCATCCAAAATCTAAAAATCTTTTACACTGTACAAAAATTGAAGTACACAGCCAACATATCTCAACTCATCTTTTACTTGTCCAGTCTTTCAATGCTAAAGGAAAGTTCTTCTTGTTGTTTTTTGTCTTTTTTTTCCTTTTATTTGGACGGCGGAGCACATCAATGTGTGCATATTAAAAGCTGTAACACTATAGTGTTAGAAATTACAATAAAAAATAAATTATATCTTCATTCGAATCATATTAATCATTTAATTCATCTGAAATAAAATGAAACCACTAAAAAAATCATGTTATCCTCCCTCAATTTTATGCATGTGGCATGGCAATTATTTGTAACCTTTTTCTTCTTGGAAAAACATGGATACAATTAATTTATCTAAATCTATATATTATCTAAAAGTAAGATAGTCGCTTAAAATAGAAATCATAAATTTTCCCGCTCAAAATATATTTCTAAATATATAAATATTTAATATGAAATCAAAATAAGTTATTAGTAAACAATTTTTCAAAAATATATCTAATAATTTCCATAAATAACATGCAATCAATTGAGAATAATTGTTTTCCTAAATCCATAAAAAATCAATTAATCATAGAAACAATAACAAAATATGTTGTTGATTCCATAAAATATATAATAACACATATAATACGCATCATTTTAATTTAACATCTATACAAACATATATAGTATTAGGTAGAATGTAGTTAATTAATAATGAATTAAAACATAATCTTAATTTGAAACTAAATCTATTCTATATAATTGTGTACCATAATCTTTATCTTTATAATATATATTAAGTAATGCAATGTTTCATACATCAAACACAAAAGTACGTCTCTTCCCATCTATTTGATTTTTTTGTTTTAAAAATTAATTATATAGTATTAAAAGATCTCATTATTTAATTTAATAATAAATTATTCATTTAATTTAGTAGTTGTTATAATTTACATAAAATCAATACTATAAAACCCGACTAAAATTTTCTTTAGACTATTTTATGATTATCTAATTATGTGTATATATAATTATTTTTAATTACGGATAAATATTTCTTAAATACTCGATAATTGATTTCATTATATACTGTATAAGGTAAGTTGCAATTTTCCTTAGAATATTTTATAATACCCTAATTATGTGTATGTAAAATTATTCTTAATTCTAGATAAATATTTCTTAAAGATTCTATAATTGATTTCAATATATTTATAAGCTCAGTTGCAAAAAACAAAAAAAAAAAAAAAAAAAATCCCTTAAATAATGACACTAAAATTTATGGTTAAACACACATGGAGAGATTACATTGATATATTATACTATAAATTTATCATAATTGTAATATTAAGTCGTACATTTAAAATGGATTACCCCAACAAATAAATTTGTATAATATATAGATTCACCATATAGATGTATTAAGACTAATTGGGTGGATTATAAGCTAAAACAATACAGATTACAATGTTCCATTATTATAATATATCTAATAGTAAAATTAATTTTTCTCGATCATGTCTTACAGATGCATGCAACATGTACCAATATTTTAAAAAAATTATATTTAATATTTGTAAAACCAAACAAACTCGATCATAAGAATACATTTATTTTCTATATAATTATCTTAACCCCAACATAAATTTCATTTTATTTTTTTGCTTAAAATTATATATTTTTCATTGAAATTATGGGGAAAAATTATTTTTAAGAAGGTGATTGCTTTTGTTGCAAGTTATGATAACCAATTAAAAAACTACATTATATTAATTTATTTTTCAAGCTAAATAATTTTATTTTGGATTTCATTTCTTTATTTTTTAAAATTATATATAAATTGAATTATGTTAATCTTATTATAACATTTTCTCTCATGTTAATTTTAACTACCCCTACAAGTTCAATATTACAAATTGGTCAGTCCAATTACTACATATACTCTCAATCCAAGATTTACTTATATTGCGAGTTAAATTTGGATAATATATAGTCATGTTAGGTGAATTCTGAAAATTTTACATAAGAGTTTCAAATGTTTGAATGTCCTTAATAGATTAGGGAAAGTGTGTGTGGGTATTTGATTAGTTAATTATCAACAAATTGTTTAGCAAAAAAAAAAGACTAATTAATTAATTGTTGGGGAAGCTATTTGCAAATGCTAGACTTTTCTCAGTTTCATTATTTATATTTTGGTGGGACTTCATGTTATTTGGATTAATAATTTTTAGCTCTCTGTGAATTTTTATTAATATTTGGTAAAATTGTGAAATATTATTTATGCTATGAAATGTGAATTTTCTCATCAATAATATATATGATTGGATCTTATTATTGGTTAAAATATGAATAAGATATAGAAATGAAATAAGAATGAAAAACATTGTTGCACCGTGGACAAGTCACGACCTTAAAAATTAATCCATTCTAATGGTGTAATATACATCGGTCGATCACTAACTTTCCAAGGTTAAATATTTTTTAATCGGTATGTGCACCAGCGACGAGCGTACTGAATCACTAAGAATAATGGCTCATATGAAGAATTCTAGGTGAAAGGAAATAAATATTTAATGTAAATTGATTCGGTTCGTGTTTAATTTGCAATTAATTCAATTCGTTTATTATGGTTATTGGAGGGAATGTGGCTATTTATTTTATTTTATTTATTTATTTATTGTAAAAAATTGTTTCTTACTAAGACAAGTGATTGAGATTCTTATTTGTTGGTTAAAATTTGCAACACGAACACTTTTTTTTTTTTACTTTTAAATAAGTTGTGGATGTTTTGAAATTTATTCTTTGTCTATTACTTGATATTTATATAGAATTTCCAATATTGTCTGTCATATTTTTACAAATGCAAGGGTAAACGCCCCTCCATGATTGTAGCTTTCTCGTGCACTATGATGCGAGATTACTACCGAATGATCCACATAATTGGAAATGTATGGAAGATGTTCGGATTTTTTACTCATTAATTTTAGATTTTTTTTTCTTATAGATGATTTATTAATGTACATCTTTAATTTTCTTTGTATATATTTTTTCTAAATTGTTGGAATATCAGCTATCCAATATGTCTATTTATTAATTAGTACCACGTCTCACATGGGACTTTTAATGAAGAAATCTATTTTCAATCAGAGTTAACTTTATGTTGTTATTTCCAGGTCAAAAGATGTAGTCGTTTAAAAATTTGAATGTGTGATGAATATAATAATAATTCATATACCACTACGTGTATAAGAAACTATTTTCATTTATTTTATTAGTAGCAAATATATTTATTTATCTATATACAATTTGGAATCAAAATATAACTTCTATAATTTTAAATTTTTAATTGATATAATTATTTTTGTATTTATGATAAATATCTTATATTATATATATACATTATGATAATAGAATATAATATTTAATAACCGTGCATCGCACGGGTGATATGCTAGTTAGAATAAAAGGAAAAAAATTGAAATTGTACTTACTTTAGCAGGACCACTAGTTTGTGGTCAATATTCGGACAGTTTCTGAATTAGAGTATATTCTTGAAAATAAGAAGTATGAAAAAAAAAAAAAATAAATTGTCCCGATGACCTAGGGGTTAAGTGGTGTAAGTTTGAGGTTAAATGTCTCAAATTTAAATCCCACTAACATTGCTAGGTGTGTCGCATAAGCGAATCTCACAAACACCGCTAGGTGTAAGCCTGTCACACCTCATGTCTACTTCATGTGTGGTTTGTAGTGTAGTTTATCTTTTCTGATGCTCACACCTAATTTCCGCTATTGCATATGTGTGGTTTGCACTTCTGTTGTATATGGTTTGAAGTGGTTAGTTTGCAATGTGATTTGTCTCTTCTGTTTAATTTGCCCAATTACACCATTTTTCACATTATCTCCCCACTTGATTTTTCACACAATTTTTTTTAAATGTATCTCCAATTATAACATTTTTCACATTATCACCCAATTGAAATTAAGTTTTTTTCCTGCATGATTGAAATCAATTGGAACTATATTATTTTTGAGCAAATAAAATGATGCAAGTATAGCATGTACTTGCATGATTTCCGTTGATTTCAATTGATTCTTGTTATCAGTTAATTACTGTTTAGGCATAAGCCCATCAAAATGCTATGCTCCAAAGACAAAGGTTGTTCTACGAATAAATTAGCTTATCTTGTTACTTTTGTTAAATGGGATTTTTCAATGTCATTTTCGATTAAGAATACTTTCAAAATTTAATCTTGTTCACTCAATGTGAGTATTAATAAATTATTATTCAATTTGAATATATTCCCTAGAAGAGTGATATCCAAACTCATATGCTTATAATATTTTAATGGTATAGCTACCTTGATACACTCCACAAATTAATCCACACTAGTATACTTTATTTTTAAACTCATGATCGGAATCATCGGCAATTAATTGTATGATTCATTCAACCTATGAACCGTTGGAAGAGCTACATTTAAATTTGATGAGATAGATGAGTAATTTGCTCTTCATATTTATACAAAAAGTGTTCTTTTAGAGTGGCTTGTAGAAATTTTCATTTTTATTTTTTATGTTTTGAGTTGGCAAAATAGAAATTGGGTATCGAATTTCCGTCTCTCACCCTTAAATCAGCAGGGAAGATCAATATACTCCATGTCAGTGGTCTTTAGACTGTCTTGATCACTTGATGGATAACACAAGGAACAAAAGCCAACTAAAAAACTCTAATTAAAACATCATTTACTTTTCAAAAAAAAAAAACTTCTAAAACGGCACACTTAATTAATTTTAATAAAAAAAGCATTCCAAAATCTTTTGAGCATTTCACGAGCAAATGAGATCGTATGACAATTATTCTCCATCTTTCTACCATGTTTATGATTGTAATGTCACATGTGTAAAATTAAAAATATTAAGGAAAGAGAGAGAATCAGTAAAATTCTCAGACTTATAAAAATGTTCGTAATTAAGAAAAAGAAAATTGCTTAAATAAAGAGGAGGAAATGAAGGAATTAAGAGTGCGTTATTTTAATCTCGGTGGTTTATGGATATTTTAATCATGACTATATAATTGAGTTTCAAACCCCAACTTGTTAAAATTATAATTAGTTGAAAATTAATTTATTAAGTCTATAAAATAAAATAAAAATTTGAATTCAAGTTCTAGTTCGCAAAAATTCAAAAGTATATAGAATCTCTTTAAATTAATATCCGATAAATTAAAAATCTCTTTAAGATAATATATTTCTCCAATCGATCCAGTTGAAAATATGGTCCCTCTAATATTATAAATTAATAACTTTTTAAAATCTATATTAACAAATTTATTAAAAATAAAGAAATGAAAAATAAAACAATAAAAAACAGAGGTTACTAAGATCATTAATATTATGTTAAATGAAATTATTTTTATATCGATTCAATAAATATGATATATAAATTAATAAGATACAATGAGTTTTGAATAATTATTATTTTTATAAAATAATAAAATTTTATGTGTAAATATTAATTTCACCGAGGTTTTACCTATGTTCAACCAATGTAAAAACAAACAAATTTGCGCACAGATACCATGCGACTTGGCGTAATTTTCATTTTTTATGGTTCTCTATTTTTTCTTTTTATTTTTTACACAAAAATTTATATTCTAAAATAAAATTAGTGAATTCTAAAACTAAAGTGAATTGATTTAATTTATTTAAAATAATATGAATTTATATCCAAAAATGGAATTAATAAATCCAAAAAAATACAAAATAAACCCCTAAAATCCCTCCCCGAAAAAAAAAACACACACACACAAAGTAAACCCCTAAAGCCCCGCACCCCCTCCCCAAATAAACCCAAAAAAACACAAAATAAACTTCTAACACCCCCACCTCTCAAAATAAACCCCTAAAAAACACAAAATAAACCCCCACCCCACCCCCAAACCTAAAAAACACTAAACCCTAAAAAACCCCAAAACCCTAAACTCTAAACATTAATTGAGATGAAATAAATAATAATTTGAATTAAAGAAACTTGTATACAACAAGTAGCATGCTCAATACCTTTTTATGGTTACGGATGATAAGTTTTGTACTTAAGACTGATACTTTTTAGGGAAAAGGGTCTAGCAGGCCCCTGAACTTTTTGGCGGGGACCTCGCAGGCCCTGTACTTTTTTTGACTCAATTGAGCCCCTGAACTTTTTTTTTTGGGTCTATTGGGCCCCTCCGTCAAGCCCCTCTTGACGGGGCCGTTAGTTCGACCTAAAACGACATCGTTTTAAGGTTTATTCGAATTAAAAAAATTCTAAATTCAATTAAAAATGCACCCAATCCCATTTTAATAGAAACCCGATCCGACTCAGAGATAAACCCGCCCCATTTAGCTTTAAACCCGCCCATTTTATTTTTATTAATTTGAAATAAATCCATCTCTCATCTATCCTCTCCTCCTCCTCCTTCTTCCAAGAATCTTGCCGGAAAAAAAAAAGATCCACTCATCCACCACCACCCTTAATCGCCGCCACCATCGGTCGAATGTATCTGCAGCGCCGCCGCCGAGACACGTCTGTTGCCCCATTTCTCACAGTAGATCAAATGTTGCAGTAGATGTCCACTAGGCACGTTGACCTGATCTGGAGCTTTGCCGGAAAAAAGGTCACGACCTCGATTATTTTCGGTGACTACTATGTGAAGGTCAGCGACTATTGTGCGAAAGGAGGGGAGGAGGTAAGGCTGGCGGCTGCGGTGTGAAGAAGTTAAGGTTGACGGTGGACGATGATGACGACGGAAGAGGCCTTAAGGTGGCGACAGCCGCAAATGGGATAATGGCAGCGGTGGTTGCGAGATCGACAAATTTTGGGAAGAATGGAAAATGGGAGAGAAAGTGAATGTCAATTGGAACTGAGAACCCTAAACCCGCCCTAAATTCCCCAATTTTAAAGCTAAATGGGGCGGGTTTATCTCTGAGTCGGGTCGGGTTTCTATTAAAATGGGTCGGGTGCATTTTTAATTGAATTTATAATTTTTTTAATTCGAATAAACCCTAAAACGACGTTGTTTTAGGTCGAACTAATGGCCCCGTCAAGAGGGGCTTGACGGAGGGGCCCAAAAGACCAAAAAAAAAAAGTTCAGGGGCTCAATTGAGCAAAAAAAAAAGTACAGGGCCTGCGAGGTCCCCGCCAAAACGTTCAGGGGCCTGCGAGACCCTTTTCCCTACTTTTTAAGGTGGTGATTGGTATGACAGAATGAAATTAGGTATGAATGGAATGAGGTTATGAATGAAATAAGAGTTTGAATGGAATGACGATTCTTATGATTAGTATATCTACGGAATGAAGAATGGAATGAAATATCATTTTTTATTTTATTTTATATAATGAATATTTTATGTAATTTCAAATTTTCTTATAATTGAATAAAGTATACGTGGTAGCTAATAAATATCAAAATATGTCTTAATTTATTTTTTATATTTCTAAACTCCATTTTTCTTTTTTAGTATATGATTTTTTCTAATTTTTTAGCAAATTATAACTTATTTATTTTATTGAAAATTTTTATTCTAAAATATTTAATTAATCAATATATAATAATTTGTATAAGTTAATAAAAATATTTTTACTTCATCGAAAAATACTTTAACATTTTAACTTTTCATTTGTATATATTAAATTGTATCAAACACGTAGATATTTTATATTGTATCATAACATATTTTTATGTTATATTTATTTCGGCCCACTTTCATTTTTCTTCAACAAAATTATAAAATCTATCAAAATTTGATTTTAACACATATTTTTAAATTATATTTTGAAAACAAATAAATAATATTAAATAATAATAATAATAAATCATTTAATTAGATTTTTTATTTATTTTTCTAAATACGATAAAATAATATTATAAGACATGATTATGTATAAATATATCATATATTAATTTTTTGGTTATTGGGAATAGGAATTACATCGGGAATGGTATTCCCAATTTTGAATCATATCAATCGCCAAAATGGAAATGGACATAGGAATAATCATTCCATTCCGTCGTACCAATCACCTCCTTAGTGTTAAAAAAATGATACTATTTCAGTAATTATGGTTAACTTTTTTTTTTGGGGCGGGGCGGGTCAGGTTTGACCGGTGTGACCCGCCCGCTTGACAGTTCGATTTGATGTATTTGAGTTTCTAAAGTCTGACAAAAATTTTTGTGATAAGTTATATGTTTTCAAACTCGAAATAATTTCATTTATTAAATATAATAGAATTTCGAACAATTTTTTTTCTCCCTGCAAATACGTCACGAATAACTCAACTTATCCACCTCAAGTACAAATTGCACAAATTCTTTAGAATTTTGTTAGAAGTCGAAATCTCTCTCTCTCTCGTTACACTTTTTAAGATGGTGCAGCGGAAGAGTCCAGTATAAAGACGTCTGTTGATTGAACGTCTCTCACAGTCGCAAGCAAATATTCTTCCAAAACTAATTCTGTCAAAATGTAAGCAGCGGCCTACTACTCCCCATCCCAAAATCTCATCTTTAATCTAATCCAATTTGTTTTTCTCATTGGTATTTTCGTAGATTCAATCTAAATACTTAAAAATTTGTTCTTGGATCTGGGCTACTCTCTTTCTCTTCACATGCACATTCACGCAATCCCAATTCTGCAACTGCAATAGTATTTGACATCTCTATTCGTTTTTAACTAATTGCATGTATCGTATTTTTTTACACGCATTTTTTTATTAGACGATTTCATTTGTAGTTTCGTGAATATTTACACTTGCCTCTGTTTCTTGAAACAGAGTTCGGAGAAAATGGCGGCGCCGCCTCCTCAACAGCCGCAGTTTATGACCACTAACGACCGGAGAACTCATCCCGATGAGCCCCTCATTGATAATATTGAATATGATCAGATTGTTGTACCTGATGTGAGCATTCATTTTTTTTCCCTTTTTTTCATCATTTATTTGGTTTAATTTGGATTTTTATGTCCCTTCTAGAGCTTGTATTTTATTTTTCGCCTAATTTATTCAATAAATGTGTTCCACAATTTACTGCATCTTTTTTGCATTGGTTTTCAAGCTGGCTGATTATGTAAAAATTGTCGTCTTCCTTTTTGCTATTATTTTGTGGTCCGGCAATGACGTAGGATTAGTTTGTTTCAGTGATGTAACATTGAAGGTGGTATAATCTTTCATTTCATAGTATGATTAGGTATAATATGACTTCTGTACTTTCAGCTGCAAGCTGTTTGTGATTAGTTCAAGCCCAATTCTCTGATGGAGTCAAAACGTGTAATAGTTTACCTTAAACAGCTTCTATTTTGGGATGATTCTGAAGAGCCACAAAGCGAGTAGTAGATGATTCAAATGAACTAAGATAGAGTACAGCTTGATCTTGTGATATTTCTTCTATGTCGGCTCATGTTTCTTGATTGATCAATATCAATTTATTTCAATCTTTTGCAGAATAAAAGCTGGAAGAACTTGTTCTCGTATATTGGCCCAGGCTTTCTTGTTTGCATTGCCTATATTGATCCAGGAAATTGTAAGGCCTAGTAAATCTTGTTTAGAGCCAACTAACTAAATATATAGATAATGACTTTGTCTACTTGCTTCACCAACAGTTCAGACTGATCTGCAGGCTGGAGCTCAGTACAAGTATGGGGTGAGTCCAATGAATCATGTCTAATGTCCTAATTTCTATCACTTCGAGGATGGTAGACTTTTGTATGTTAAAATATAAGATAACCGAGTAGGCGAGTAGCAAAGGATGTCCTCAAGAAGGTGAAAAATGGAATTAAAAAACCACATAAATTGTCAGGGAAAAATTTCAATAGCTTGGATGTGATGTTGTTTAACCTTTTCTATTGACATTCTCTTAGACAAAGGTTTGAAATCTTTGCTTTTGACCAAAGTGGACTTTTGGTTGAAAAATAAGTTGATGGTTGAATGAAATGATTTATGTATATACTTTTATTAAATGTTTGACACAGTCATGTATGCAAATCCAAGTGTTTTTTCCATACAAAATCGTTTAAATATCCATGTACCTAACTTTGTGATGTATGTTGCCTTGATGACAGTTACTTTGGATCATATTGCTAGCTTCATGCGCAGCTCTTGTTATCCAATCTCTTGCAGCAAACCTAGGAGTTGTTACAGGTTCATAATTTCTTCAACCATTCATCTGTATGTTGGCATGAAAGAAAAAGATGTTCTTTATAATGTTTAGCTTTGCTTTGGCTTGTAATGTACTACTTGTTCTACAGGAAAGCATTTAGCTGAGCATTGTCGAAAGGAATACTCAAAGGTTCCAAATTTTATTTTATGGATTCTTGCTGAAATAGCCATAGTCGCATGCGATATTCCTGAAGGTTGGGTTCTCAAGATCAAAACAAAACATTGTTTGTTCTTGCTGAAATAGCCATAGTCAGCCTGTAAAGAATGCCTTGTTTACATGATAATCGAGTTATTGTTACCATCATATATTATCATACTTAAAATATGTACTTTTTTTCTTCGTGATCCCCTTTCTAAATTTATTTTCTAATTTTTCTACTTTCCTTTTTATCATGTCAGTCATCGGAACAGCTTTTGCTCTGAACATGCTCTTCAATATTCCACTTTGGTTTGGTGTGCTTATCACCGGACTTAGTACATTGGTTCTTCTGGTGCTGCAGCAATATGGGGTATCTCGCTGTCCTTTGACGGTCACATAATTAATATTTTCTAACTGTGCTTGTAAACTGATAAAATTGGATATTTACAACAAAGTGCAGAAAAGCAACATATTATATAGATTCATATGTAATGTCTGAATTTTGGCATGTTCTACTGTGTTTCTAAAACTAGCTTGGCGTGAACTTGACAGGTGAGAAAGCTTGAGATTTTTATTGCTTTCCTTGTCTTAACAATTGCCGGCTGCTTCTTTGCTGAGCTTGGTTATGCAAAGCCCATCGCGTCTGAAGTTTTGCATGGCCTTTTTGTTCCCCAACTTGAGGGAAGTGGAGCTACAAAGCTGGCTATTTCACTCCTTGGTGCCATGGTTATGCCGTAAGTTTCATTACATGTTTTCTCAATCGACAATTAGTTCACTATATTAAAGTTTCTGGTTGATATTGTTATGATCTAATGACTGCAGGCACAATCTTTTTCTCCATTCAGCACTGGTGCTTTCTAGGAAAATCCCACGATCTGTCAGTGGTATCAAAGTAATATTTTATTTCAATGGGTTTGGGGCAAATCTTCTAGTTTCTTTTCATAAATCTACTAATAGCATATGAGATCCGCTTAAACATTTTTCTTATCTAAAATATTTGATGACATATCTACCTTACAGGAGGCATGCAGATTTTATATGATAGAAAGTGGCTTGGCTTTATTGGTTGCCTTCTTCATCAATGTATCAGTCATCTCAGTTAGTGGAGCAGTTTGCAATTCACCGAATCTCAACCCAGATGACCTTGAGAGCTGCAAGAACTTGGACCTGAACGAAGCTTCATTTTTATTGAAAGTATGTTATTGAAGTTTTATTCATTTTAAAATATATATCTCAACCATGCTCTCATTTTTCCGGATATTATTTGGACTTCGTTTTGTGCTGATGTTTTATGGGAACGTATGGGATGTGTTGTTCACAGAATGTTCTAGGCAACTGGAGTTCCAAGCTTTTTGCAGTTGCTTTGCTGGCTTCAGGTCAGAGTTCGACCATAACTGGAACGTATGCAGGGCAATATGTTATGCAGGTTTAAAATTATAACTAGATGAAATCTCCTTTATTTCTATTTGAGTAATATATCTTCCAACCCAAAATCATTTCATGCTACTTTACTAGTTTTGGCATATTACTTGACTGAACAATCAAAGTATCACGTAACCTTCCAAACAAAGCCATTTAGTCGACTTTCTGATACGTCTCGTGTTTAAACTTTGATCATATGCTTGTGTGTAAAAAGAATCACAGTACATTGGTGCAACTAGTTGGTATTTGGTATTCTTGACTCACATTTGTGATTTTAGCTGCCTTACTAACCCTTGTCTCCGGCACCATGTCTGTTTTAAATAGGGATTCCTTGACTTACGGCTGAAGCCATGGATTAGGAACTTTTTAACTCGATGTTTAGCAATCGTTCCTAGTCTAATTGTAGCAATCATCGGTG
Organism: Perilla frutescens; assembly: GCA_026008535.1. Taxonomy (NCBI): domain Eukaryota; kingdom Viridiplantae; phylum Streptophyta; class Magnoliopsida; order Lamiales; family Lamiaceae; genus Perilla; species Perilla frutescens. Next base: position 28,576,249 of record BRKX01000003.1, on the reverse strand, counting down.
GAGCGTCTGGGGCTGGAAACTTGATCATCATTGCATCGGTAAGATGCTCCCATCATCTTTTGTAGATATAAACGCTAATAATCACTACTAGAAATAATATATTTCAATTCTATCATTTGTGCAAAATAATAAATATTAATATAAAAATGAAATAAAATGAAATACGCTCGTAATGTTTTATTAGATTGTACACTATGTATGAATGCCGTTATTACACTAGAAAGATGCACGAGCTTCGCACGTGTTTAACATAGTTCTACTAAAAAATATTTAAGAATTTTATTAAATAGAAATGTTGTAATATCATAATTATTAAATATTTCAAATATATCATTTGCGTAAAAATAATAGATATTAATATAAAAATGAAATGAAATGTAAAGTACACTTGTTGAAACTTATTTTATTAGAGCGTGTATTATATTAATACATTTTTATTAAGCTAGAAAAACGCATGTACTTTGTACTGGTTTAAAATAGTTCTACTAAAAAAAATATTTAGCAATTTTATTAAATAGAAATATTGTAATGTCATTATTAGTATATAGTTCAACTACATCATTTGTGTTAAAATATCATATTAGATTGATTTACTATTTATGTTCATAACATCTAGTTTTCCTGGAGTATTGATCACATAGTTCTGTTGCAGATGATCCTATCATTCGAACTACCTTTCGCACTAATCCCACTTCTTAAGTTCACAAGTTGCAAGACCAAGATGGGGTTATATGCTAACTCATTCTCTGTAAGAACTCGTTGGCTTGTCCCTCTTTATCTTCATTCTATCGAGCTTTTATGTACGCGTGCATATTCTGCAAGAGCATAACATCAACAATCTAGGTTACGGACTAATGTATGAAATATAATGCTCGGTGATAAATCCTTCATATTAAATACAATAGCCGCATCAATCAAGTCCACAGCGATAAATGTACAGAACTGTGATCACATTGTACTTGCTGGAATGGCTCATTCTAAGAAATTTGGCCAAAAACAATGTCATCAAATGGATATCTTGATGCTGATTATTTCTTGGTGGTTTCCTGTTTTAGAATGTGTAACGCTTCCACATTTGTAATATATACGAGATTCTGCAGCCTAACACGGTCTCTTTTGGGTGACAGATTGCAGCCACAACATGGATCATCGGCTCCTTGATCATGGGCATCAACATCTACTATCTTGCTGAAAAGTTGGTGACTTCTCTCCGTCATAGCAAGATGAGCGTCGTGGGCATCGTGTTTTGTGGGTTCTTGGGGTTCTCGGCTATGCTCGTTTATCTAGCCAGCATCGCGTATCTGGTGATCCGAAAGAACAAGGAGGGCTCTCACCTTATAGCGTTGTCCGAAAGGCCAGAGGAGAATGCTGGCCTACCTAGAGAAGACATAGTGAACATGCAATTACCTCAAAGAAGAACTACTGATGATCTCTGATTGAAATCACCATCTCTTTTTCTTTTTTTCTTACAAGAGCAATGAGTGGTAATAATATTGAAGGGGTAGCATGGATGTTATCGAGTGTGAAAGATAAATCCATTGTTCCATATATCATCTTCTATTCCAACCGACTAGACATTCCATTTTGTTTTTCAACACACCTTAAAAACAAATATTGAATACACACACACACACACGAAGGGACTTATAAATACGAGAGAGAGAGACTCTAACTCGATATTGTGTAATTGTAGTAAATAAACACGATTGATGAAATATATCAAAGAATTTTCATTAAGCATATATAATAAGCATTTCCAAATTCGCTTTAACTTGACATCATTTTTTCCAAAAAATTAAGAAAAAGTGACATTACATAGTGCTAAAAAAAAATGACAACATAGGCCATACAAATATGAAATATACGATAATGTAATGGGCTGGACTTTGTCCTAGTAGGCCCAATGAGCTTTAGATTGAATACGAACGGGTTCCTCATTCTGGGCTGGGATGGAAGATGACCTTTTTCTTGAACACTTTTCACTGTTTCTTATAAATTGGTGTCATTCAATTCAAGCCACAATCATTCAGATTTCGCAAAAATTTGTGTGCAACAAGATGTAAATAACATTATGTGAGACGGGTCGGATCCGGGTTTTATCCAACCCGTCATATATATAAAAAAAAAAACCGCTTCCTTCATTCTAACCCTAGCCTTTGCGTATTCCGATCTCGACGCAGCCGTTCTCAATTTTCTCCTCTTTCCATTCTCGCTCGCAAAACCCTACCGTTCCCATTCTCGATCGCAAAACCATACCATTCCCATTCTCAACTTTCCTCGAGTTTTCCGGCATCTGTAATTGCAAGCGAAGAGCTCCGTCATTCTTTCGATCGATTTTTCCGACAATCGCGAGGCCTGCTTTGAGTCGAAGTCGCGACGTTTTCAGTTGATCGAGTGCTCTGTTGAGTTTATTGAAGACGATTTCGTGCCAGGTTATTTTCAATTTACAATTTTTTTGTTCATTTCAGTTTATAAATTTTCGTGCTAGGTTAGTTTACAATTTTTCAGTTTAAAATTCACTTCATCGAGTTCTCCGTCATTCTCTGTTGAGTTTATGAAGACGATTTCAGTTTACAATTTTTTTGTGCACTTTTTTAAGCATCTGATGTATATCATGTGAAAGATGTGTTGCTTTTGTTTGTTTCATTGTCGATGGAGTGTGTTTTCCCCTCTTATGTATATTTGGCTGCTGTTTGTTTGATATACATTTTTGTTTGTCAATTTTCTCAGATTTGTTATTCAGATATCATACTTAAGTTATTCAGCTTTGTTTCAAACTCGATTTGTGGAGTCATTGCTAGATAATTGATATGCATGTTTGTTATTTGCTGTATGGTTTTCTTTGTATGTATTATTCCATAATTCTAAGTGAGTTCATTATAGTCTAACCATATCATATATTTTGTATCAGTTTTTAAACTGTTAAGTATCATTTTGTTCACCTATATGTATCAATTTAGTGTGTATCTGTCTTATAGATTGATATACAATCAGTGGACTGAGTTTTATAATTTGAAAAATGATGTGTGGATTATTTTGTTGTCTGCTCTTTATGATTGTGTTTTCACTTTTATTTTTTCTTTTGTGTTGTAGGTTTCCAAAATGAGGAGGAAATCTAAGAAGGAAATGAAATCTAAGGAGGCAGATAATCGCACTGATACTGACGCTGAGAATGAGTTCAAGAAAGCTGTGAAAGGGAAATCACCAGTCAGATATATGTTATGAAAGTTATTTTAAATTTGAATTTATTTTGTTTTGTTTGGTATTGATTTTTATTTTATGATGTGATTCTAATTTTTTTTTACTTTTTCTGGTCTGTGGAGGTGATGAAGACTAAAAAGCGGAAAAAGTATGACGATGCGCCATCAGATTGTGGAGGAAGCAGTCGTTCAAAGAAGAAGTCGGTAAGGAAAGTTTCTGACACATCTTGTGTCGATAAGAAAGAAAAAATAATGAGGTAATTTATACATGCTTAAGTAGTACCTTTATGTGATTTCAGTGGTACTTTTTATGCATGTAGTTAGTACCTTTATGTTTATTTTTCCTTTGCGTTGTATGGGTATCATTTTATACATGCATGATTAGTACCTTTATATGATTTCAGTGGTACTCTTTATGCATCTAGTTAGTACCTTTATGTTTATTTTTCCTTTCAGTTTTATGGGTATCATTTTATACATGCTTAAGTAGTACCTTTATGTGATTTCAGTGGTACTTTTTATGCATGTAGTTAGTACCTTTATGTTTATTTTTCCTTTGCGTTGTATGGGTATCATTTTATACATGCTTAAGTAGTACCTTTATGCGATTTCAGTTGTACTTTTTATGCATGTAGTTAGTACATTTATGTTTATTTTTCCTTTGCGTTGTATGGGTATCATTTTATACATGCTTAAGTAGTACCTTTATGTGATTTCAGTGGTACTTTTTATGCATGTAGTTAGTACCTTTATGTTTATTTTTCCTTTGAGTTTTATGGGTATCATTTTATACATGCTTAAGTATCTCTGTTTTGTGAAAAAACATCCCCACCTTCTTGTGAACCTTGGCATTCAATGCCCGTGAGCCAAGTGCTCGAACTGTCCCCTGCTTACGGTCCAGTTCGTCTGGATTCCCCTGTGGGTCTCCTCGTGCGAGTAGCCTGGATAGCAGGGGCAGTGGAGGGTTCACCAGAAGTCTCGGGTCTTGCCTGTATATTTTTTTGTTGGCTTCATGCATAAGTAGTACCTTTATGTGACTTCAGTGGTACTTTTTATGCATGTGGTTAGTACCTTTATGTTGCAGATTGTGAATTATATTTCTTTTTTATTTGAATTTTTTATTGCAGTGGAAATGATTATGTATTTAAATCCCGGCCCTCTTCAATCTATTCTCTTATGAGTTCACTGAATGAGGAGCAGCAAAAGGCTGTAAAAGATATTGGTTTTGGGGGTTTGCTTTTGTTTCAAGATTTTGCATTTGTTTCTTGGTCAAATGTGCATTGGTTTGTTGAGCATTTTAATCCAGAGACTCGGTTGATGTGTTTTGATAATAGGGATAAGTTTGTAGTCACTCCAGATGATATATGTGATGCGTTTTTACTGCCTAGAAATTAGGGTAGTCATGTAGAGAAGGGTAGGAATGATCCATTCATCAAGTCTTTTCTTACTGACTGGAATAAGAAATATTCTGAAAAGAGGCTTATGACAGTGTCTGGTGTCCGTAGTTTATTGGGGGATCCGTGTTTGGCTGATGGCGGTGATGATTTCAAACATTTGTTTGTGATATATGTTATGTCTGTTTTCTTTGCTCCTACTATGAATCAGACGACTCATCTTAATCTGATAAAATCAGTAATTGAGGTTCATAGGATTTCAAGCTTTGATTGGTGCTCTTATGTGTTGGACAAGTTGTGTAGAGCAATTGTTTACTTCAGGAAAAATCTGGATACAAAGCATGTGATTGGTTGTGTTCTTGTGCTTCCTATTTTGTACTTATATCGTTTAAAGTTGAGGGGTTTCATAGAACCTAGTACACTGCCCTTGATAAGGCATTGGAATGCCTCAAAATTTAACAAGAGATTGCTTGAGGAGACAAAAGCAGGAGGTTATGGTCAGGGGGAGTTTGTAAATGGTGTCTATCCTGTGAGTTGTAATGAAGGTAGAGCTGCTGGATCTTCTGATGGTGTACATATGGATGGTAAGGGTAGTGGTCCATCTGTGAGGTACGGGACTGATGCAGCGGGGAGGTATATTCGTTATTTGCTTCCTCCAAATGAAAAAACTGATGAAGAGATTCATCGTGTTTCTCAAGATGTTAGTATTATCTTTTTTTTTTGTTCTTTGCTTTTTTTTTTAATTTATATTATTTTGTATGAAGTGTGAACTAATATTTTCTTGTTCCACTTATTTTTAGGGGTTTGCAGAGTCTTTTTTCTTATTGAAGAGGGACCTGAATGTGATTACGCATGCTCACATGGAACGCTTACAAGATTTTGTGAAGTGTTATAAGCAACATGATCCATATCAGTCTTTATCTTCTTGTGTAGGTGGGCCCCTATCTGATAGCGATGATTATTTTTCATCGGACAAGTTTTGCTGTCTTGTAGATGAAGTTGTAGCGTCCTTCAAGGCTATGCAGGAGCACTGCAAGTCTTCTTATCCAACATTTGGCGTACACGCACCTCATTCACCTGTTGGTGATGTGAATGATGCTGTATTGGAAGCTTTGATTGATGATGTGTGTGAGAATTTAAGTGAGAATGCAACTGCAGTTGAAAATGAAGAAGTTGCAAATAAAGTTGAAGCTGCCACTGTTGGATTTGAAGGAGCTCGTACTGATGATGCTGCCGGATGTGGTAATACATTCACCATAATTATATTTATATATTTTTTTTATTGAAATGTTTTAAAGAAATATATATATATATATATATATTTGTTAATCATGCATGTTTTGTGAAGTAATGGGTTTGAAATGCTGTAGTTTCAGATGATGGGAAGAAAGAATTTTTGCAAGATAATGGTGATGGTAATTTTTAGAGTTTTTATTTTTATTGTGGCATTTATTTCTATGTATGTATTTATTATTCTATTTTGATGATGTAGATGTTACTTTTGTTGATGAAGTTTTCAAGTCTGTTGGTCCAAATGGGACGCAGAATCTTGATATCGATCCTATTGACCCGTGGTTTGTTGCAAATGATGAATGGGAAGTCGATGAGAAAGTTGGGTTCAGGTCTGCGTTTTTGAAAAAGAATGAAAGGTATTTGAAGGAACTCAGCGCAAAAGAGAAGCATGTTGTTGATTATGTTTTTCATAATCACCGTGGAGGAATCGAGTAAGTTATGTTTATTGTTCATTTTGTGTATTTTGTTCATTACATATTGATATTCTAATATTTATAACTTGTTTTTGCAGTTCAATTGTCTTCTCATGTAGGGGCAGCTTCTTTTTGTCCTTCTCGGTCATACAATCCCTGCAAGACAGCTCATATATCCATATAAATGTCATTGATGTATGGGCATTGCTGCTGGATCAAATGGAGAAACACAATGCCGTTATTGCTGACAGGGATCAGTTGAAGGTCTACTTCACTGGCCAATGTTCAGTAAGTTTATGAAGCAATTTTTTTTTCATTATTTGCTTGTTCTTTGCGTGCACATGTATGCGTTTGTTTTTATTTTTTTCTCTTTTTGCATATCAGTTGTTTCTGGGTGATTTGTTGAGGCTTTGTCATGAGTTGGAATGTGGGAAGTCAGATAAGGAGGAGATGGTGAATCTTGTTGAAGCCAAGAGGAAAGGTTTGAGGGGGAGTTGGAGTTTCAGTTTGCAGCTGATGGGGTCTTTCAATGGAGCAAAGACTGCTGAACTGATGTACTTCCTCGTGCATTCTTCTGATCATTTTTTCGTGGTGGTGATTGATTTTCGGTAAAGATTGGTTCGTTTTCTGGACAATTTGAAGCGTTCTTCTGGTTCAGATTCTTTATTTTGGAAGCTGGCAAGTTTGTTGGTAAGCATTATATGTTGCTATTTTTTGTTTATTTTTGTTGTCCTGTTAATTTTATTGGTGTTGACATAATATTAATTTTGATTTTCTTGGTGTAGCATGCAGAGCTTGCTGATTTTCTGGAAGAGATTGATCATCCTCAAGGATCAGAATTGAGGTCTTTTGCTCTAGTAAACGTTGATCTGGAGTGGCAAAAGACTTCAAGTAATTTCGATTGTGGGGTTTTTGTGATGAATCTGATGCAAAATTTCGAAGGCAAACTGTATGAGTGCAACGATTTGATGAAGGTCCGACTCATTCGATTAATTTTTTTTCTTTTCTGCTTCATGTTTTTTTTTTGCTTATTGAAATGTTTGAACTTTCTTTTTGCAGTCATGTGGTAGAAGAAAGTTACGGGCATTGTATTGTGCTCGGATTTTACTTTCAGAGACGAACGACATGCGGTTTCAAGTTCACCAATCTGTGCTGGATTTCATGAATAAGAAGAAGAAATGATTACATTTGTGATTGAATGATGTTTTTTTTGGTGGGATGTTGTGGGATGACAGATACTTTGATGTTATCGTTAAGTTTGATCTGTGTTTGATATCAAAATACTCTAGTTTATGTAACTGCTTGAGAATACAATTGCTTGGATATATTGGTCAGGGTTTTAGATATGATAAATAGATTGGATGTCTGGAATGTTTTTAAGAATTATGTTATTATATAGTTTGTGTATGTTTTTTGATCATTAGAAAATGAGCTTTCTTTATGCCACAATTTATTGTATTTTTTTTTCTCATATTATGTTAAGCATATAAAAAGTATCACCTAATGTGAAATGAGGTACCAATGAACATGTAACTTTGTCCACACTATATGCTCAACAAAAAATTATCGCGTGTTTCAGAAATATTTTTGCTTTAACTTTATTTGTAAATTAGTTATTTAATGATCATTCATAACCTGATTTTAAAGAAACCTGATTCTTGTTTATATATAATAATAGTATAACGTACAGAGCATAAACGTACCACGCGATAAATGAAAGAGTACCATGTTATGTTTTTTGTAGTCTTTTTATGTTGTATGTGTTTTTTTAAAGAATTAAACGAAACTTTCATAAATTAATGATCAACAAATCCTTGTATGTGGGAAAAAAAATCCCAACAGTAAAAAATCTAATTAAAGCAAAAAAATGAATATGATACAATAAAAAGTACTATGTGGTAAGAAAAAAAGTATCAACTACGATAAAAAATCTAAATAAAGCAAAACATGAGTTGATACAAGAAAAAGTACCATGTGGTAAGAAAAAAAGTATCAAGTTCGATAAAGACAGGTATCAAGTTCACATTAATCTAAAACAATCATCGTTCCAAGAATGTCAAAGTAAAACAAAACATGAGTCTGATGCAAAAAAAAGTACCATGTGGGAAGAAAAAAAGTACGAATTATGATAAAGACAGGTATCAACCTAAGATTAATCTAAAACAATCGAGGGTTTGGAGTTTTGGATCCAAACTCATCCAACTGAAGTGATTTTGCTGTGTCAATTGTCTTCTTCTTTCTACCCTTCTCAAGTTGTCCTTTAATTCTCTTTTTTCTCCCCTTTGTTGTTGTTTTGGAAGGATCAAGGACTGTCATGCATGATGAGGAGACATCGGTGTCCTGTATCAAAGTTTCCGTTATATTCAATTCTTCAACAGCCTGAAATATCTTCTTAGATCCCTCTTCTATAATCATTCTGGCATCTTCACTTTCTTGAGCCTTGATAAGTACACTGTAGTACTGCCTTGCCATCTTATGCCTCCAACTGTTAGAAGTGATCATCTCTTCTATCCGATCACCTGAATTTGCAACTTTATCCCACAAGTCCTTTTTCGCATATTTGGTCCATCTTTTGACAATATAACGAATGGGTATTTGATGCACTGAATTTATGTCCAATATTCTCAAGCTATGAGAACACAATAACCCATTCTCTTCAAATCTTCTACATGTGCAACTTATGAAATTTTGCCCATGGAAAAAACTCACCCTATGAGCAGAGCCATCATCATGATTTTGAACATCATACAGTCTAACTTCAAATTGTTCACCCAACACACTGACAGTTGAAGATATAGATTTCAATAGCTCATCCTCAAAATCAGTGAACACAGATAGTGTGTATACCTCAGAAGCATGCTTGAGTATTCCTATCAGGGGTATACGTGAGGTTGGTATCACTCTTGAGCATTCAAATTCATCTGCTTGTTCTCGGCTTCTCCATCGTTGGACTGTTCTGTTAAAAATTGTGTAGAACTCGTGCAGATTTGTAGCCTTGCTTGCCTTGAATCCGATTGCACTGTTCATACTCTCACTCCGTTGGGAAGAAAGAATTCCGGCTGAGAAGTAGTCCTTATTGTACGCGGTGCACCATTTTTCTCTCAAGTCATATAGTCGTGCAAACCAACTATTGCCTTCCAAACCATGAACTGACACCATTGATGCCCAACATCGCTCAAATTCTTCTTTTTCAACACATCCAGTTAAACATCTCTGAAAAGCATCATTGAAGGCCTTGTTGCCTTTCAGTCTCCCAAAACGGCTTACGGCATTCTGGTACAAATGCCATATGCACAATCGGTGTCTTGCATCTGGAAAGACCTGAGAATCATTCTAAAAATTTAATACTTTTCCCAAAAGGTATCATGTACTAATAAGAAAAGTATCATAGAAAGAGTAACAGGTATACCTTTGATAGTGCATTTGTAATTGCAAGATCTTGATCGGTGAATATTGTCACCGGACATTTCTGCTTCATGGATTTCTTGAAAACCTCAAACAACCATTGAAATGTATCAATCTTCTCGTCCGTTAAGAATGCACACCCAAACATGACATTCTTCTTATGATTATTGAGTCCAACAAAGGGCGCGCAAATCATGTTATATCTGTTGGTTCTATAGGTTGTGTCAAAGACAACCACATCACCATACAAGTCATAATCTTCAGACATCATCGAGTCTCTCCAGAAAACATTGGACAGTCTTCCATCACTATCCAACTTAAATCTATAAAAAAAGTGTTCATCTTCAGTGGCATCCTGAGCTAACATGTCAATGAAACTCTGTGCATCCCCCACTTCAATCGTACCCATCTTCATCCTGTTTACAAAATTTAAGTAATCCTTCATCGTATGACCAACCAAATGCTCCCCCTGCTTCTTTTGCCATATATCGATATGAGTCACTTGCTCTCATGCCTGAAGATATCATGTCTTCAATACGAACAACTTTGTCATCTTTAATTGATCTTTGAGATCTATGTCTGTGACTCCATTCCTTCCTAGAAAGCTCGTGGTTATGTTCTTGAACATGTTCAATGACTTCAAGCAATCCATCTTGGTCTCTCTTTACCCTCAATGATGCTTTACAATTTGTGCGTGTAATATTTCTTCTTCGTGTCCACTTTTTTTCTTGATTGCTCAGAGGATCAATTTCTGCAATATTTTTAACCCCCTCACTTGAACAAACATAATATTTCTCTGTCACAGCACCAGTACTATTGCGCCTTTGAGTATTTTTCCTGTCACTAAATCCAACTTCCTGAACATGTAGACAGTATAATTGATACACCTCTTCAAAACTCTCTCTTCGGAAACCAATTAGAGAACCACTGACATCAAACGTATTCACTGTATAATAAAAAAGTAACAATGACTATAAAATAAAGTACCACAACATTTAAAATTCTTGAAATACATAAGATTAGATATATGACCTGCTTCAATCAATGTACTATTTTGTTCGTTTTCGTCAGTATATTCATGATCCTCATCTCCAGATTTGTCAAGAATAACTATATCTAATTCATTATCTGCCAAAATAGCTTGTTCATCCATTTTTTTTTATCTTAACAGTAAATTCAAAAATAAAAATAAGAAATCAGAATTTCAACTCAAATTATATAAAACTACATCCAATGATGTTATCATAGTTGATTTTACCTCAATTTGGATGAATGCAGATCGAATTCAGATTTACAGGTGAAATTTTGATCGACTTTAGCTTCGAGATTCCTTGATGGTGGCGTCGATTCACTCTTTGCGGTGGTCGCAAACCCTAATCGATGGAAACGACCGTGATATTTGAACTTGGTATGAAGCTTGACGGCGGCGATAATGCCAACATTCACGGTGGCGACGACGGTGTCTGCGATCGGGAGAGATGAGGCGTGAAGGATGCTAGCCGATGTTGAGCTTTGCTTATGATTTTTTCTTTGGGCTTGAGTTGTAATTTTTTTTTTAGACTATTGGGCTGGATCCAATTTGTATTGGGCCGGCCCGTCTGAAATACCATATATGAGACCTGCTGCATGCAAGTCCACCCCTTCAGATTTTGGTTTGAGTATTTTTGGAATTTTTTTTTATGATGTTTTATTCAACAGAATTATCGTTGTACATGACTTGTCAAATGAAATAAAAAAAATAAAAACTATTTGACGATATATAGAGGGGAACTTCTAAATACAACCCTAGTGTATATAAAAATATAAATATAAATTTGAAAAGATTATTTTGTATATTAATTCTTAACACTTAAAATTTTTTATTATAACCCCCAAATATTATGACCCCAACTATTTACTATTAATTGAAAAAAAAAAGAAACAATAAAACATAAAATCATAGTCTTCTTCAATCCCATTCAATTTTTTACGAGGGACTCTCCTGTAAAACGATCTTATGGATCTTATGAGCACTGTTGCTCATCCTCCTATTTTATATGTTAAGCAGTTTGCTACCAAGAAAGTTGTGAAGAAGAAAGCCGCCAAAGCCATTGCTGAAAGGAATCTTCAGACTGCAAGTATGATGTACAAGAGAGTATTCATGACACTGATAAAGAACACACTTTTTCTTATCCGGATTTTCCGTTGGCAACTTTGTCTGGATCTCCTGTCAACGTGTTGTTTTGATCACATCAACATGGCCGTTATCTGGGATAAGGTTGTGAAGAGAAGTTCCACTCAACTATATCTTAGAAAACACACAGCTACCATGCAACTCATTTAGCGTGTCATCTAGATAGGGTATGGGGGTTTCAATACTTTACCGTAATGTTGTTGATGTTGGAATTGTATACTAAAAACATGTCTTTTAAGTATATAATTATTTCCCTCAAATTATGAATGAGAATAACTTTCACAAATTTTGCATTTATTTTATATAATAAATAATGCAAATCGTCATATACTTAATATTGTAGATAATATGGTGTGTGGAATGTACACAGAAGATCATATTATCGGTTCCTTATAAAGTATGAGAAGTGTTCACAACCTAGATGGAGTTAGACGAACCATTGGTATAGTTGTAGTATGATTTGGGATTAGTTTATCTTGGCTATGGAATCATACTAGTGCACTTTTGTAGTGTATTGAACTGGATCGCAGCGAGATAATTCTTATAGACTGACAGTACGTAAGAATATAAATCTCAAATACTCATAATTCTTAATCCTTATATAATAGTAGACATGTATATTTTAATGTACATTAATTTGACCTGTCAATGGGTGAGATTCTAATTGAAGAATCAATAAGCCCGATAGATTGGGTAGTGGCATTTCTATATATGATGGGTTACTATTTATATAAGAAAATCGTGTCTCGGTGCGCCGAGTTGATGATGTCCCCTGAGAAGCTAAAAAAGGATTATCATGTTAAATCTTACAAGTGGATTAATTTTTAATCCAACATGATAATAAAGGTTGAGTGGTACGACTTAGTGATAAGCAATTAATTAAACTGAGTTGTCAGTATACTCAATTTAATTAATGGACATTCGATATCTTAAACATGGGGAACTAATTGAGTTGAAGATGCCATATCCATAAATATGGAATTGGGGTGGTAGTGCAATATTAATTCTTTATTGGATTGAATTAATATTAATGGGCTTTAAGCTATGTCTGGGCTAGATATGGGAACTTAAGGCCCGTTGGAGGCCCAACCCTAATTTTCTTCTAGATCCCTGTTGTAGCCCTATATATACCTTATGAAGGGAGAAGAAAAACCCTAGCCACCATAGATGTAAATTTCGAAATCCCTCTCCCCAAGAGAAAGAAATTATCGAAAATTCTATTGTGAGGGTTCTTTGTCTCCAAGCTTCTACAAAGTCTGGAAGATCGTCGCCCACACGACGTCTGGATTGAGGTTGGGTCATACAAAAGAAGATCATGGAGTGGATAACATGAATAATGGTGGAGTTGTAGATTTAATATCTATATCTTCTCAACGGCGTCTCTCCGATTGCAAGGTAATCGATAATCTCAATTTTCCACTGCGCATGAGATTTAGATTCGGTTTTAGCATGCAATGGGATGTCGGATCGTTTGATTAAAAATATTTTATTCAATCAACACACATCTAAAAGATCCTCAGTTCCATCAATTGGTATCAGAGCTGGATTTTGGCTCTGTGTGGTGATCGAATTCTCATGCGTATTTTTTAAAAATTTACATGCTTTGTGGTTGGGGATATAGAATTGCATAACTTGATTTTGTAGGGTAATTATTCCAACTATCATGGTGTGCATGTATGTTTAATTTTTTGAATTTTATGGTGCATGATTGGTTTTTGATCGGTTTGATCAGGTTTTTTCTCCATGAGAAAATCCATGGATAGATTAGATTTAATTTTGTATCAGAATTGTATCTAGTCTATTGTTTTGAGTTGTATCCATAGTTTAGATCTAGTTGTAGATTTGTTTATGTTGTAATCTTGTTATGGAGGAGGATTTTCGTCCATATGGAAGAGGTACAAAGCAGATGGCAACTAAGAGTCCTAAACAAGGAAGGAAATCATTCAAACGATGGAATTTTGGGAAATTCCTAAGAGCAGTTTTTTGCCAAAAACTGTTTCTGGCGCTTTCCTTGCAGATGCCATACCTTTTGACTCGGGATGAATCACAGGGCCCACGACCATTCAAATCGAAGGTCTTTGAAAGATCTACGTGAATGAAGAGGCCAAACAGTAAAAACTAGTGTCATGATAGTTGGAATTTTGTATTCTTTTTCGTGATTATGTTTTTTTGTTTGTCTAGCATGTTGTGGATGATTTAATTTTATTTTGAGCATGTCGTGGATGCTTTAATAACCTCGAATTAAATGAATAAGTGGGTAATAAGATTTAATTTAAACATTTTATCTCATTTATTCATAGCATTAGTTTATATGTGAAGTAATCAACATGCGCGTTGGTTTTAGTGCATTCCTCCATAACATATATGTTGAATTACAAGTTCACTAGATTAAATTAAATGAAGAATGAGATTTAATTTTAAAATTATAGATATCTTGGTGGTCTTCATAACTAGTTTGTATGTGAAGTAGTTGACATGCGCGTTGGTAATGGGCCAACCTTCATAACGGATGTGTCAATTATAAGTTCACTAGATCAAACTTCTAAATGATGAAAATTAATAATGTGAAGTAATCAACATGCACGTTGGTAATGAGCCAACCTCCATAACGGATGTATTGTATTACAAGTTCACTAAGTATTAATTTAATGAGTTATGGTATACACTTAGATGCAATTAATAAACAAGTTTCCCAATGAAGTAAGTTGTTTTATTAATTGTAGGACCGGTTTAAAGGATGCCAACTATTGATTTCACTTGTCATAAGGTTAAGTTGACTAGATGGTGAAATTAAAGGTTTAGAACCTACTTGAAAAATGTAAGTGTAAACGTCCGCACTAACGTGGCTTACATTTATGTGATTCAAGATGTTGGAGGATGCATTTATATATTGTTTGAGGTTACAATATATTTATGTCATCAAGAATGTGATTGAATGTATATTTACATAGTTTATTCTCTGTTTTCATAATGTTCTTTCAACCCACTTATTTTATTACTTAATATTTACTTTTATGTCCTAATTATAATAATTGAAAATAGTTTGGATGATTGTTCGGATTGCTAATGAGTATTTAAATACTCAGTGATTAAATGTCATCATCTTCAAATGATAACTTTAGTGAAGATGAGATACATAATCATGAAAACGGTTAAGGCAAATGAGATGATGTAGTGTTACATTGTAAAATGTTCTGTATCATCAGCATTAGGCCACGACCACTATTTTGACAGGAATATGAATCTCTAGAACTCTTCAGATACTAAAGTAGAATAGCTAAACGAATTGCCATTAAATACTTGGTAAAAATTACTACTACTGTGGAGACTCTTGTAAAAGATCATATACTCAAAGAGATTAATATCTAAGTGAGTGAGAGATCTTTGGAGTTGAAATCAAATGGGGAAACCCTAGTTGATTTTATTTCTCAAAGCAGTTAAATGTATTAATTGACCTAGTATGATTACTTATGTTGTTGAAAATATTTTATCTTCTACACCAATGGAAGGTAAGAAGACAGATGAGATTTTCAACAGAAACATAAAAGTTTGGCAAAGAATGACGTGGAATATCAAGTAGCTGTGAAAAAGCCTAAACGACTAAAGCTTTTAAAAGTGCAATCAGTAAAGAACAATTGGAAGACATATTGTCTCTTCTCAAAAGGAAGAACATTAGTTGTGTATCCTATTCATTAGTAGTCAAGACATGTTTAGTGGAGTATACTACCAGTTCCTGATGGGTAGATTTTGAGACCACTAATCATGGATGCATTAACATGCAGTGGTTTCGGGAAAACCAATTGACTAAGTGATGGATTACAAGTCTTCATGGGCAATGCTATGAAAATAGTGTCTATTGCAGTGGGAGTTTTAATGGAAGAAATATGATTTGATTTTGGAAAAATTGTCTATATGTGTCGGGATTTAGAAAATTTAGTTTCTAAATCATGCATTTTAGATATTCAGTTTCTTTTGATAACAGGTTCGTTATCTAGAAAAGATGAATTGTTTTATCTATGGTGGCTCATTAGTTGACAATATATGAACCTTAGAATCTTATTTATCCATCCACAGTGCAATAAATAATTCATTGTCTAATTTTAAAAGATAAACTTCACAATTGAACCAAACATATCTTTAGCATATAAAGATTGGTCGGATATTTTACTTTAGTATAATTCAAAATTGGTAAAAGATGGACCTCCGGAGTTATTACAAGTTAAGTCTTTTCCAGTCAATGAATTTTACTTGGAGAGTAAATGACCAATGCGGCCCTTTCAAGGCCACAATGAATGTATGCTAAAAAGATAAGTTAGAGATGGTTCAAATCTGATTTATAAGAATCCATTACAAGAGGATTGGTTCGAATCTTGTCTTATTTATAAGACATTTATTCAAATTTTTTATACATTTTGATGTATCGTTAAAACTAAGTACTTTGAGTTTCAAAGAGTACAAAGTTTGAACGAAGAAACATCATGACACGTGTATCTAAACACTTTAGTTTAAAAAGAGTGTTGCATGTCTCTTGAGATAATAATGGATTATTTATCAGATGTTGGGATTAAATCTCAAGTGATTACACCTAGAAAAAAAAATTCCTTAAACGAAATGGCGTAATGGTGTGGAATAGTGAAGCCCTTTTAAAGATAATTAGATCGATAATGAATTACTTAATTCGTTTATGGATATACCTTGGAAACTGCTACGTATATTCGGGTTAGAAATACGTTTATTTGTAGGATATTCTGGATAAACGAAAGATTAATTATATAGTCCTAAGAGATTAGAAAGTCATTATTTACACAAATTATTGTATCTCATAGGAAGACTATATGATAAATTAAGAGCTCATGATCAGTCTTTGTTCCAAAGGAGATGGGAGGAGAAATATTGTTTTCGGTACCAAGTGTACAAAAGATAGAAGTACCAATAACTGCACAAACGTGTCACAAAGATTATACAAGTATCTGAATGGCTTTATTCTAGTGGGAGTTTATTGTTCGTGGGAGAATCTTTGGATTTAAGTCCCAGAGAAACTGTAATTTAATTCCTAGTACTAAAATAAATATAATTCGGATAGTATTTTGGCAAATTTAAATGTTTGGGAGCTTGCAGATCCACCCAATGGAGTAAAATCAGTGGATGCATGTGGATCAGTAGACAAAATGAAGGATTAAACTGGAATGTGAGAACTTTCAAGCTGTTTTATCCAGATTCTTTTGTCTAAATCATATCTTATGTTTTATAAGATTGGAAGATAGATGTCAAGACAACTTTTTTTAAATGGAAGTCTTGAGAAAAACATCTACACAAATAAATGGAATTTATTGAAAGATACCAAAAATATACGATTTATAGAGCTTAAGAGTTGCAATTGTAAACGTTCACCTACGTGGCTTACGTTTATGTGACTCAAGTAAGCTTATAAATTGATCAAGTATTTTCATCTTTTGATCAAGAAATTCATCTTGTGAATTTGATCAATGTTCGAATGAGAAAAATGTGTATAAAAAGTGACGGAAGCGTGGTGGAAATCTAAAAGTACTATACGTAGATACTATTTATATCATTGGGAACAATGAGAAAATACTATCAGACGTAGGGATATTATTATCCAAACAGTTAGATACAAAGGATTTGAGAAAAGCCAGATATATCTTTGGGATCTAATGATCGCAAGAAAATGATATTATGTTTAACTCTGATATTCTATGTACATTAAATGTGTTTTTCATTTGAAATGTTATCCAAGAAATGAAAAATCGACATTTAATTTGTCATTTGGCAAAGTAAAAGAATTTTAGTCTAACTGTGTATGGAATACTTGTCTATGTTAAAGCATATTTTATAGTACCTGAAAAGGGGCTAAAGATTATATGTGGATTTACCAGATAGACAGTTAGAATCTTGTAGGTTATATTAAATTTCCAACCGCGGCCCCCGCTTCTTCAGGCGGAACTCCAGGTTGAGGAGTTACTCGAAATGCTGCCAAGATATCAGTATCTTTAGTTTCAGATGAATGGACACATGAAGTACTTCAAGGAATGAATATTATTGAGATTTTGAGATAAAGAACCCTTTATTCTATCAAAATATAGAATATTTCAAAAAAAATTCCAACGATGAAAGAGTATACAATAATGACGTGTTTGGTAAATCAAATACCATGGTCTAATAATCAAACATTTTGATTAGTTGATAATATTAGTGTTTAGTTGGGAAGTTTACGAGTTCATAAGCCAAGTAAAAATATGGAAAGTACCGCATTATACGAGTAGTCGTATATATAGGGGTTTTTGTAATTACCAAAATTGTATTTGTAGACTTCCTAGTTAAATTCTCATAAAATGAATAGATTGCATATCCATTTCATTTGGATTGTGGAAGTAGTGGGAGTTTAATGCATGGTAAAACAAGGCAAGGCTTCAAGTATGATTATCCAGTCAATTTTCTCATAGAATAAATGAATTGTGGGCTACATATTCATATTATTCGAGCATATGAGGAAATGAGAGTCGGATACTTGGAAAACAACGCAAAGCTATAAGTATAAGTATGAGGAAATGAAATGACGATTTGCATTATTTACTATATAAAATAAATGCAAAATTTGTGAAAGTTATTCTCATTTATAATTTGAGGAATATAATTATATACTTAAAAGCAATGCTTTGAGTATAAGTGGGAGATTGTTGGGATTGTATACTAAAAACCTGTCTTTTAAGTATATAATTATTTCCCTCAAATTATGAATGAGAATAACTTTCACAAATTTTGCATTTATTTTATATAATAAATAATGCAAATCGTCATATACTTAATATTGTAGATAATATGGTGTGTGGAATGCACACAGAAGATCATATTATCGGTTCCTTATAAAGTATGAGAAGTGTTCACAACCTAGATGGAGTTAGACGAACCATTGATACAGTTGTAGTATGATTTGGGATAAGTCTATCTTGGCTATGGAATTATACTAGTGCACTTTTGTAGTGTATTGAATTGGATCGCAGAGAGATAATTCTTATGGACTGACAGCACGTAAGAATATAAATCTCAAATACTCATAATTCTTAATTCTTATATAATAGTAGACATGTATATTTTAATATACATTACTTTGACCTATCAATAGGTGAGATTCTAATTAAAGAATCAATAAGCCCGATATATTGGGTAGTGGCATTTCTATATACGATGGGTTACTATTTATATAAGGAAATCGTGTCTCGGTGCGCTGAGTTGATGATGTCCCCTGAGAAGCTGAAAAAGGATTATCATGTTAAATCTTACAAGTGGATTAATTTTTAATCCAACATGATAATAAAGGTTGAGTGGTACGACTCAAGGATAAGAAATTAATTAAATTGAGTTGTCAGTATACTCAATTTAATTAATGGACATTCGATATCTTAAACATGGGGAATTAATTGAGTTGAAGAAGTCATATCCATAAATATGGAATTAGGGTGGTAGTGCAATATTAATTCTTTAGTGGATTGAATTAATATTAATGAGCTTAAGTTATGTCTGAGCTAGACATGAGAACTTAAGGCCCGTTGGAGGCCCAACCCTAATTTTCTTCTAGATCCCTGTTGTAGCCCTATATATACCTTATGAAGGGAGAAGAAAAACCCTAGCCACTATAGATGTAAATTTCGAAATCCCTCTCCCCAAGAGAAAGAAATTATTGAAAATTCTATTGTGAGGGTTCTTTATCTTCAAGCTTCTACAAGGTCTGGAGGATCGTCGCCCACACGACGTCTGGATTGAGGTTGGGCCATACAACAGAAGATCATGGAGTGGATAACATGAAGAATGGTGGAGTTGTAGATTTTATATCTATATCTTCTCAACGACGTCTCTCCGATTGCAAGGTAATCGCTAATCTCAATTTTCCGTTGCGCATGAGATTTAGATTCGATTTTAGCATGCAATGGGATGTCAGATCATTTGATCAAAAATATTTCATTCAATCAACACACATCCAAAAGATCCTCAGTTCCATCAGTTGATGGATCGATAGTCGACACACATCTGTAGGTATGTATCCTTCTTTGGCATGAGTAAAACTGGACTCACACATGTACTCAAACTCTCCCTCACTTGTTCTTTCTCTAACAGCTCATGAATTTGTTGTTCTAGCTCTTTAGTCTCCTCAGGATTGCACCGATATGCCGGATAATTGGGCAATGTAGTTGTTGGAGAAATGACAAATGAGGGAGAGCTTGAGTTCGTGTGTGAGTTCAGTCTCCAGCACAGGCGGTTCAAGTTGCTTCCTAGAAGCGATGGTTCATTTCGAGTGTTGGAGCACATCAACGACAATGTTTACAAATTGAACTTACCAGGTGAGTATAACGTTAGTACTTCATTTAATGTTGCTGACTTGAGTCCGTTTGATGTAGGTGATGACCCAGATTTGAGGACAAATCCTTTTTAAGGGGGGGGAGGAGGAGAATGATGCGGATCGTGTCAAGACATATGATTCCACGAGAGTGCCGGAAGGTCCCGTGACTCAATCGATGGCCAAGAAGTTTAAGGAAGTCCTTAATGGACTTAACCAAGACGTCTGGAATCGAGAAATATCAAGGAGGTCGGTTGAAGGAGCTGAGCCCGAGCATAATTGGAAGGTGATGATTTCAACAGGAAATATGCGAGCTTCAGCTGTGAGTGGATGTGATCGCGGGTCAGGTTGTGAATCAGGGCTTGAAGAGTTTTTGGAAGCCCGCTACTACAAGGGGATTCATTAGAGTAAAATTTGCGGGCATGGTTGCAGGTTTGAAAGTGGTCACGGTATGAGAGCCGCATCAGCGCCACGTGGAGCCGTGAGTGAACTCACGAATGACTTATGTTTTCAGTTTTTTATTTATTTTCAGATTTTGAACTTGTTTTCGTTTCCTATTAGGTTTAAAACTTTCTTAGAGTTTTACTTATTTTTGTCCAACCTATATAAGAGTTGTAAACAATTATTTGGAAGAAATTACCTTTGAATTAATCAGAAATAAACGTGAGTTTATATTATTTCTCTAGAGAATTTATTCGAATTTCACAAGAACATTGTGAATTTCAAACCGACTTATCAAACAAATTCACATCCCCGTTTGTGGCATCTCCACCATAAAATCCAAGTTCGTATTTTCAATCGTCATTGGGTTACGAATCAATATCCTTGGTTCTTCGTCGGTGTGAAGCTAGGGGATTAGATTCTTCATCGTTCTTTCTGTTGTAACCTGATACTCTTAGGAAGGATCTTCATCGTCACAAATTTGCTAACGAGGATCGTATCGAGTATGTGGTATTATCTAGTTGATAATATATACCTAAAATGGCCGACTCTTGTACAAACTATCCATGCACCAAGTGGTCGCACGAAATCATATTTTAACAAAAAAAAGAAGCATGTACAAAGGATGTGGAGCGTGCATTTAGAGTTCTTCAAATTCGATTTGCTATTATGGCAAATCCAGCACGTTTTTTTTTGGAGAAAAATGATTTGCACAATATTATGTCTACATGCATAATAACGCATAATATGATAATCGAGGTTGAACAAGATCTTGATGCTTCAATTGAAGAAGCAAGGGAAGTGCCACCTCTGAATTGTGAATTTATTGGCAACGAAGATACTTAATTTCAAGATTTTCTTACTCGTTTTAGACAAATCAAAGATGCTGATGCTCATGTGGCACTTCAAAATGCATTAATCGAGCATTTATGAGAATAATATTCTAATTCATAGAATTAGAAAAACTTAGTATGTAATTTGTGTTTTTTTCTTTGCAATATTATTATGTTTTGTTTTATATGTTGCAATATTAGTTTGTAATTTTTGTTCTTTGCAATATTAGTATATAATTTTTGTTCTTTGCAATATTATTATGAAATGTTTCTATGTTGTATTATTATTTAATTTCAGAATTTTAATAATTATTTTTTTTTGGAAAACTTTAGATTACAATAAATATATAAAAAATGAATATTATGAAATATTCTTTTTTAGTGCATGATTTAGAGTAAACTGTTGGAGATGAAGTGAAGATTTTGTTGTATAATAGAGCTGGAGCTGCTATAAAGTGAAACAAACTGTTGGAGATAGCCTAAGATTATATTTATCCATGACCTTATTGGGGAGGGGTCATAATCGGGTTGTTTCAACAACCTCAAATAAAAAAAATTCATCCAATCATATTCTACAACTTGGTAGTTTTTTTATTTGATGACAATGTTTTTTTTTTAGATAAAATTCACATGGATAATATTGTAGATAATTATTCATTAAGAAAAATAAAATAATACCAAACTTCATGTTTTTCAATTCTCTATAAATAGAAACCAATATTGATAGGGTAAGTCTCCTGTACATAAGATGTACATCAGACGGTCAACGCGTGTTGATCCGATCAATGCTTTGACCAAAAAATCCATCAAAATTAGTATCATTCATAATACTGAAAAGTATAATTTTAAAGACCCAAAAGTATCATTTGTATCAATAAAAAGTATTGACCAGAAAAAAAAAATAAAGAAAAAAACTGTTAAGATCAGTATCAATCGATACATTAAAAAGTATTATTTAAAATTAAAAAAAGTATCAGTTGTATCCCTAAAAAGTATCATCCGTTTTCACGATTTTTTTGGTCAACACTTTGACCGAGTCAACACGCGTTGACCCGGTCAACACGTTGACCGTCTGATGTACATCTTATGTACATGAGTATTTGCGATATTGATAATATTTGAAATACAATTAAATTCTCTCTTTCTACACTTATTTATCCCTTTTCAACTATTTCATATCATTTGGGGAAATTATGAATCCAAATAATTCAATTTTTTTTCATGTTATAATTGCAAATTTAAAATATCAAGTACTTTTTATATATTTCTTACACCTTTTAAATATATAAATTAATAAAATTTGACTATAGATAGTATGCAATTAATAAATAATGAGAAAAGAAAATATATTTTAGGTTGAGTTGGTGTATTAATAAAGTATGAAAGTTGTGGAATTGAGTTGTAGTGTAAGTTGTGTATCGGATGAGATCCTCCATTTCAATTTGATATTTCATCTTGTATTTCAATAATTGGATTTATGACATTTGCATTTAATTTTTTTTGCTAGATAATTATTTAATTTTTTAAATACACATATCGTCAATCTAATTATTGGAATATATTACGAACACAAAATTGTCCCCTCCGGTTGTGCATGTGGAAGGGAGAGATTTTTTTTTTTGTAATTAAAAGGTTGGGTTGTAAAAAATAATGGATAAAGATAGGCTAACGATGATTATAATTTTCACACAGCCAAAGTTACTATAAAATTATTTTGTTATTTTTTTTTATCCACTTAAGCATTTCCTTTTTTTTAGATGTCGAGGGTAATCCACAGCCGCTACCGTGGTGCGCACTGAGTAAACCCCGCATATGTGTAATAGCTTGCAAATCTGCACAAAGGAGATAAACCACACTTGGCAAACCAGGTGTGACAGACTCACACCTAGTGATATTGATGGTGGATCGAACTTGAGGACCGCTAGACTATCCCCAAAGGAACAACATTTTCCCTTTTTATATTAGTTGATAGACGTGAAACAGCATTCAATAAATATAAAAAATCATAATAACCAAAAATGAAATGTAGACAATAGGGTTCTTCCACAATGCTATATATATTTTCCTTTCGAAGCTCAGATGCATTCTCTGCATCTGAATTCCCAATTCAAAATTATAATAACAGATTAATGCACCTTGTTTTAAAATGAATTTGTTGCCAGTTTTTCAACATGTAAATAAATAAATTGCTAACTCAAAAAAAGAAAAGAAAAGAAAAACGTAAATATTGGATTGATAATTGATTATTGATACTGTTTGAATTTAAACAAAAAAGCGTTGCGCGCCATACCCAAAATATCCTAAACACGTGCTGTTTACTTATCCACACAGCTTCCCTCACAAGTTTTATTCAAACAATTCAAAATTTTGTCCACTATTCAACCACTTTTCACCTAATTCTATTTTAGGGAATTTACTATTTCCTAAAACACAATATATTTCATGTCATTCAATCATAATATTTCCTAAAGTTAACATGTACCATTAAATTAATTCTCCATTTTTTTCCCTTCACAAACCATTTGGGAAGATAGAATTTAATATTCCATACTATTGTCAAAATTATAATGATAACATAATATTCAAAAATGACATTTTAATAAAAACTACTCAAACACAATCACCGGAGCTATTTTCCGGCACCTGAAAATTAAATTACGTAGCATAAACTATTGAGTAGTTTTTCAATAATTCAGAAATTAAAATATCATGTAATTTTTTAGGTACCATATTTCATTAACAAAAATAGCTTTGAGTAGTTTTTCAATAATTCAAGTATTAAAATATTAATGTGGAAGAGTAGTATAAGATATTAAAAGCTAGTTATCCCACATATTATACTCATAAATAAATATTATTTGTTTATTTATTATTTTGCCGTGAAAAACCCACAACACGTACCTCAAAATGAAATGAAACCCTAATCGCAATCGCAATAAATTTTTTTTTTAAAAAATGGCGCCTGAAAATGAATCGCCCGCCAATCCAAAACCAAAACAAGGCGTCCCTCGCAAGCTTCTTCTCCAAAAACATTTCAAATTCCCGCCCCCCCAAATGTTTCCCAAACCCTTATTTAAACTCCTCCATTCCCCACTCCACATCTCATCAAACCAAACTCCATTCTTCAATTCCTCCCAAAATGCCTTCAATTCCAGAAGAGCCCCTCTTGGCCCCCAACCCCGACCGTTTCTGCATGTTTCCGATTCAATACCCTCAGATTTGGGAGATGTACAAGAAGGCAGAGGCCTCTTTTTGGACGGCTGAGGAAGTCGATCTCTCACAAGACCAGCGTCACTGGGAATCCCTCACCTCCGACGAGAAGCATTTCGTCAAACATGTGCTCGCCTTCTTCGCCGCCTCCGACGGCATCGTTCTCGAGAATCTCGCCGGCCGCTTCATGAAGGAGGTGCAGGTCTCCGAGGCGCGCGCCTTCTACGGCTTCCAGATCGCCATCGAGAACATCCACTCTGAGATGTACAGCCTCCTCCTCGAAACCTACATCAAGGACTCCGACGAGAAGAGCCGCCTCTTCCGCGCGATCGAGACTATCCCTTGCGTCGAGAGGAAGGCCAGTTGGGCGCTCAGCTGGATCGATGGTTCAGAGTCGTTCGCGGAGAGGATTGTTGCCTTTGCGTGTGTGGAGGGGATTTTCTTCTCCGGTAGCTTCTGCGCGATTTTCTGGCTGAAGAAGCGCGGGCTCATGCCGGGCCTGACGTTTTCGAACGAGCTGATCTCAAGGGATGAAGGTTTGCATTGTGATTTTGCTTGTTTGCTTTACAAATTGTTGAAGATGAAGCTGAGTGAGGAGAAGGTGAAGGGGATTGTGGCGGATGCGGTTGCTATTGAGAGGGAGTTTGTTTGTGATGCTCTGCCTTGCGCGTTGGTGGGGATGAATGGGGATTTGATGAGTCAATACATTGAGTTTGTAGCGGATAGATTGCTGAATTCTTTGGGGTATGGGAAATTGTACAATGTGCAGAATCCTTTTGATTGGATGGAGTTGATCAGTCTGCAGGGTAAGACTAATTTCTTCGAGAAAAGGGTTGGTGAGTATCAGAAGGCGTCGGTGATGTCGAGCTTGAACGGCCATGGTGGTGACAACCATGTGTTCAAGTTGGATGAGGATTTCTGAATTGTTGATGATATTGACTAATGTTTGGGTTTAATGTTAACTTGGTTTGTTATATTTTGATTTGGATGTAATATAGGGGTTTAGGATTTGTAATGTGGCTTTCTGTCTCTTCATCTTAAATGAAGGGACATAATTTCATGAAAAAGATGATATATGATATGCTTTTTCTTCTCTGTATATACATATTGAGTTATGAGTTTGTTTAATCATATGACTATGAATGCTTAAAGATGGCATTTTTAGAATTGCAAGAATTCAAATTTGTTTTTTGTAAACAAAAACATTCAATATTTAATATATTATTGTACATGATAAAGCAATACGCATACTTATTGATATTGTTATTAAATGGGAAAAAATGGCCAGAAAATGTCAAAATTAGAAGTAAATATTATAATCTGTTGAAACAGAAGTAAGAATGTCAAGATTTTGGAGACCCCGTCCATGAAATAATGGTAATTACTAGGACTACCCATCCACAGATGTCATATTTGAGATCACTACTGCTGCTCTTCTTTATACCATGTTGCTGTACAAGAGCAAAAACATTAAGGCGAAGATCTCCATGTGGAACTCAGGATAATACGAAAGACCTTAGTCAGGCATCAAGATTCATGGAGCACTAAAGAATGAATACCTAGGAAACCACTTGTACAAATTTCTGATTTACTTCATTTTGGGGTTCCTGCAGCAACAAGAATGAAAACACAAATCAATTTACCAAACACAACTAAGAGAGTAAATGGATTCATTTGAACTGAATCTACCGGTTGATATGCTTGCTCCAAGTACTGGGCCGCCTCCCTCAGCCTCATCGACATTGGGAATGAGAAATGCATTGGACATGTACGCATTTCCAAGACACCAGAGTGATTTATGACCTTAGTTAGATCAATAACCAGTGCCTCCTCCAGCTTCACTATAGGCTATGGCATCTATCCACGAAAGAAGGGGGGAAAAAGCATACTGCACATTGGAAATTAAACATCCAATATTCCATACCAGGTTAAGAGGGCAAGCACTAATACCTAAAACCAGCATAATGGAATGTAAAACTGAGAAACTATTCCTTCATCATAGATTTTAGTCATTTCATCACTCTCATGTATCTCTGTCTAGGATCTTGAATTCCAAAAACAATATACTAAATTTAAAAAGTCCCATCTATATTTCAGATTTTGAAACCTATATATACACATGCATATTCATTTGGAAGAAAAGAACTGATGAAAAAAATATCACAACAATCGGCTAAAATCGATCATATGTTGTGATCACTTCTTTTTCTATATATTTTGTCACTTCAACATTTTAATTTGTTTCTCTATTCTAGTTCTATAACAATATCTAACACACTAGTAATCAAGATTAGCACTAAAACTCACTAAAAATAAGAAAAAAATAAACCAAAAGCAAAGCAGCAGTTGCAGCTAACTCGAACCATTTGTTTCCAATCCGAATTCGCAGCGCTCTGAACCTGCGACGATTCGAGCAACGCCCTTCCCCATCTAGTCAAGTTCTGCATCAATGAATTAAACATGAAAAAAAAAAAACTCATTTAAACACAATATATAGCTAGTGTGTGTGTACGGACGTCGGCGTAAGAAGCTTCGGCGGTTCTTTAATTCCTTGCAACGTTACTCACCTACCGTGGCATGAGGCATGAGCTCGTGCCACAATTCATAACGGTCTAGGGTACGTTAACCTGATCACACGTGCTATAATCCGGTCGGGTCGAGTCGAGCTGAGTGAATCTAGTTATTGTCAAATTTAAGTTTGATACGTTTATAATATATTGATTTAAATTAAATTGCTTTATTTATAAACATTGTCAAGGCTCACTTGTTTTAATGAAACTGCTTTTTTTTTTAAATATATATTTATAAATTTATGATTTTCTTTGAAAATATATTATTTCATTCTAAAAATAATTTATTTACTGAAATAATATATAAACAATAGACTAATTAATATATTTATCACTAATAATAATAATAATAATAATAATAATAATAATAATAATAATAATAATAATAATAATAATAAGGAAATTGACATTTGCACTATAAATTTCACTTTTTGTACTTCACTTATTCAAAGCACTACATATTTTACTCAATGAAACACACACATTTACATTGATATCCTTCACTTCAAAAATTAATGTTTTACTTAATAAAAATAAAATATAAAAATTAAATTAAAAAAGAAAAAAGAAAAATAAGAATCCCTACATTTCTTCTCCAGCAGAGAGTTGCCGCATGCGTCTTCTTCTCCGGTTATGCCCACTGCTCGTCGTCAACGACCACCATCCTTCCCGACTCGAAGTGACTACAACCACCCGTAGCCCCCTTCTTTCTTCCCCACCTCACTTTCTCTCTTATCTCCATCCTCATTTCTGCAAATTGGAGAATGCGTTGCAGGTTGTCTTCCTCCCTCATTTCCCTCACTGCAACCTGCAAATTGGAGAGCAAGTCATCGACGACCACCATCACAGCAGGTTCGAAAAAATTATCATCTGAATTTTTATCTCTAGTTCGATAAGTCAGGCAAGGTTCAGACGAGATGATTACTGATTCTAATCCTTCGGGAGATTTGGAGGAGAGAACATAATCGACTTCGAGTTGTTCGAAGAATATGAGAAGTTTTTGAGACCATCGTCTGTAGTTGGTTCTGTCTAAAACCTCCAATTTCGATAAGTCAGGCAAGGATCGAGGAGTAAGGGAGGCCATTGAAAGTCGCTTTTTAAATTGTTAGAGAAGATGACAAAAATCAAGGAATGAATAACTCAAAAATTGTTGTGCCGTGGTTGGAACCACTATCTTAAAAAGCGATTTCGGCAGACCCTCTTGATGCAAGTCTATGAACCGATGCTTCCCAATATTTACACAACATTCAGCTGACGTGTGCATTCATGGCGGACGAACTGGAGATGCCGAGAACAGTCGCTCAAAAAGAAAGGGAAAATGAGGAAGAATGGCAGAGGTAAATTTCGATGATCCAGATTAAATAAGAACAACTTAAATAGAGGAAAAATGTACTCTAGAGCACGTTCCAACAAACTGATCGTGTTCCTCAAAATTTGATTTCCTTATCTGCACAAAACTGCTGGAAGACTGATTCAACTAAAGAAAATAGGGTTGGCTCAGTCAAAGGAAGATTATTCAAAATAAATAAATTGGATACAAAAGAAGCCCACGAAAATAGGTAGCCCAATATAGAAACAAAGCCCAAAAAACTGGTTGCCAATTCCAACAATCCTCCACAAGTGGCAATCCAGCTAGAAAGACGAAGAATGAGCAACTGAGGAATCAAATATCAAGTGTTAATAGTCTTTCAACCTTAAATTAACACCTTTTGAATGAGGCCACACAAAATGATCCAGTAAGTGTATTACACTTGAACTTAATGGAATCATGAAGTATGCCCCCACATCACACATCAATTCCATAAAATTCAAAGCATCTCCGCGAAATAACACAAAAGAAATTGGCTTATACACAATCTCGGGAACTGACGAGTGCTCTAGAAAGACTAAGTCTTTCATAGAAGAGAGCCACCTCTTCACACTCACGTAGGTGATTTATAACACATGCGTCTCAATAGCACAAAAGAATAGCAACAAATCATTAAGATCCATAAGCTTAACCTCTCGATTCAATTGATACAATCTCATGTATCACACAACAACCATCAGATCCATCACCCAGGACCACCCAAACTCGGGCTATGGCTTAAAAAATCATATAACCATCAAATCCTTCTCAATAGGATCACCTAACAAGGGCTATGGTATATTAATCTGATCTTTAAAAAATATCTCAAAAGAGTTAAAACCAAGTTTAAGAACAAATACAGCTTCATTTGACCTGTTGAAGGTATCCACTGCATGTACTCTTAGACAACAGGTCTCAAACCTATTCCTTTCGAGGAATCTAACACAAGTTTCTTTGGAAGACCCTTCATGAGTGGATCGGCAAGATTTCTTTCAGACTTCACATAGTCTAATGATACAACTCCATATTTCAGCAATTATTTCATTATAACATGTCTTAGACGGATATGTCTCATCTTTCTGGTGTAGACACTATTTTTTGCAACACTAATTGCAGCTTGTGAATCACAGTGCAGCGAAACAGGAGCTGATGAAGCCCCCCACACTGGAATTTCAGCTAGGATATTATCAGTATGCTTTAATTTATCAAGTCTTAATGTATATGTCGGCTATGTTATCTGAGTCTGCGATGCTTTATAATTTATTAAAAGATGGTGCAGTTTTTTGAATTATATAAGTTGTTGCTTTATTGGCAACTTCTTTTTCGAATTATGTTTTAATAGTTATTCTATTAAAATAAAGATTGAATTGAGGAGGCATGTTAATGCCGTATAATTAAGCTAAAATTAAATATATTTTAATTGTTATGTCTTACTTAATTGGTCTAGTAATATTCAATATTGTTAATCAAAACATAATGTTGCCATAGTAACCTCTGTGTGGAGATCAACTTTATTGGAATTACATAGATGGTGTGTGGTATTATTTATGCGTTCCGTGCTCGGCCCCTAGGAAGACACAATTTGGCCAAATAATAACACACATGTGATGATAAGTATGTGATAATTATACGGGTTTTCATGTGAATACTAGTCCGTCCATAGATAGACTTTTGTTTGACAGAACTTATTATCAGTACTTGATCGTTACACCAAGATTACCACTGCAATTAATTATTTGTCCATAGACGAAGATTAATGTTGTACTATGTATCTTGAGATGGGTCCCTAATTTGTTTTACTCATTCATGTCTGATTTATTTTATGACATGTCTCTTATGTGAGTATGTTTGTAATTGTTCTCTGTTTTAGTTTCTGTTGCTACAGTTACAAATGTCTCTGCTCAAGTTAATAACATCCCAATGCTAAGTGGGGCGAATTTTAAGGTTTGGAAAGAAACCGTAGAAATTATTCTCGGTTGTATGGATTTGGATATGGCTCTCCCACTACGGATGACCCGAAAGAGGTTAAAATTGAAAAGTGGGATCGATCAAACCGAATGTGCTTGATGATCATGAAGCGCTCCATTCCAGAAGTGTTTCGGGGCTCCCTTGCTAAGAGTGAGAATGCCAAAGCGTTCCTTGAGGCTGTTGAATAGTACTTTGCCAAGAATGAAAAATTAGAGGTAAGCAGTCTTTTGGCTAAACTTGTCTCCATACGGTACACTGGCAAAGGGAACATTATGGAGTACATTATGGAGATGTCTAATCTTGCATTAAAACTAAAGACACTAAAGTTAGAGTTGTCTGATGACTTGCTCATGCACTTAGTTTTGATCTCTCTTCTTGCACATTTTGGGCAATTCAAAGTGAGTTATAATACTCAAAAGGACAAATGGTCTCTTAATGAGCTTATATCTCACTGTGTGCAAGAAGAAGATAGACATCATAGAGATAAGATTGAAAGTGCTCACTTGGCATTTACCTCTCATAACAAGAAAAGAAAGGGAACTAAGGGTATTGCGGTAACTGTTCCCGAGCAGAAGAAGTAAAAGATAGATCCTGATAATGATAAATGTCACTTCTGCAAAAAGGCGGGACACTTTAAGAAAGACTGCCTCAAGTACGCCGCCTAGCGTGCAAAGAAGGGTACACTTCTAACTTTAGTTTATTCTAAGGTTAATTTGACCTTTGTACCTGAAGATACTTGGTGGGTAGATTCTGGTGCTACTACTCACATAAGTGTGTCCTTGCAGGGTTGCCTGTGGAGCCGACCGCCAAGTGATGCTGAAAGATTCATCTTTGTGGGCAATAGCAATAAAGTTGCAGTAGAAGCTATAAGAACATTTAGATTACATTTAAAGAGTGGTTTTCATTTGGATTTGTTTGACACATTCGTTGTACCATCTTTCAGACGGAATTTGATTTCTATTTCCGTTTTGGATAAACTGGGATTTTCCTGGTCTTTTGGAAATAATAAAGTTAGTCTCTTTCAAAATTCAAATCTTATTGGTGATGGCTCTTTGCATGATAATCTTTATATGCTTGATGTTGTGAGTTCCCATAACATTATACTGCAAACTTGTTCAAAAGGTATAAAGAGAAAATTTAATGGGGATTCTGCTATTTTGTGGCACAAGCGCTTATGGCACATTTCTAAACAAAGAATACACAGGCTTGTGTCTGATGGAATCCTTGATCCTTTAGATCTAGCAGATTTTCAAGTCTGTGTTGAGTGCATCAAAGGGAAACGAACAAACATGAGGAAATTAGAAGCCGAAAGAGCTAAGGATGTCTTAGAACTGATTCACACTAATATCTGTGGTCCATTCCCTACGACATCTTGGAATGGGCAGAGATTTTTTATTACGTTCATAGACGATTACTCTAGATTC
The DNA here is from genome assembly GCA_026008535.1 of Perilla frutescens. Lineage (NCBI taxonomy): Eukaryota > Viridiplantae > Streptophyta > Magnoliopsida > Lamiales > Lamiaceae > Perilla > Perilla frutescens. Next base: position 28,544,227 of record BRKX01000003.1, on the reverse strand, counting down.
GGTTATCTATATTTAATTCATGAGAAGTCTCAATCCTTGGACGTTTTCAAATCTTTCAAAGCTGAAGTTGAACTTCAACTTGGAAAGAAAATTAAGGCTGTCAAATCGGATCGTGGAGGTGAATACTATGGATGATATGATAGATCAGGAGAACAACGTCCAGGACCCTTTGCACTTTCCTCAAAGAATGTGGAATTGTTCCGCAATACACAATGCCAGGAAAATTTAGCATGAATGGTGTTGCAGAACGATGAAATCGAACTCTTAAGAATATAATAAGGAGTATGATTTGTCATTCATCCTTACCTGAGTCACTTTGGGGAGAAGCCTTAAAGACCGCAGTATATATTCTTAATCGAGTACTGATGGGACGTATTCTACCTGTTATTATCATGAGCTTTTGGTGTCTTTTCTCCTCTTTATTTACCCTATATTTGTGTATTTTGGGTGCTTTGATATGTTGTTGAGTTGTGTAGAGATGTGGTGTAAAAGTGGAGAAAAGAGGAAGGTTTTGGTGCAAGAAAAGATTCAAGTAAAGAAAAGGAAGAAGTTTGAGCAGACCGAGCTGCAAGGGCATGCAGCAGGATAATTGAAGCAGAAATCTGGAAGCCCAGTCCAGAACGCGTTTTGGGGCTTGCTGAACTAATTCTCGGCCCACGAATTAACCTGGACGCGGAAAAGCTCTTCTCCACCGCCTTTTGAAGTATCTTGCATGGAAATTTCCAAGTTTATCTAGATTAGGTTTTTACTTCCTTCTAGAACTCTATCTCTTAAAGGTAGAAGATATATATTAGGATTCTAGTTTTAATTCATTCATTAATTCACGCTAGAAACGCAAGAACGCAGCGGCGATCAGTTTTAATTCAGTTTTATTTCTCTTCTTTTCTCTCGATATCATATCGCAATTATACAACTTCTTGCTGTTCGATTATAGCATGCAACGTAGCTAAACTACTCGTATTCCGGTGACGACGATGAAGCTCCACTTATATAACTGTGAGATCTAATTGTTTGTTCATAATTAATTGATGCATGTATCTGTTATTCTTGGATTTCGGGTCGTAATTGTTCTAAGTCTACCGAGTAGTTGCAAATATTTGGTAGGTTGTGATTAATTACTAGCCAATTTAAATCGGCCATACGTAATCGTGGTTTAGGTTTAATAAGTGGTAAAACGGTTGCTCAAATAACTAGGGGAATAACAGAGTTAATTTTACAGTCCTGCGTCAGAGTCTGTAATTTAAGAATCGGGTCTTTCTCGTGCTCATTGCTGTTGGCTCATTAAACTTATAGAGCGTCTCTTACAGTTGTCAGTCGATTAGGGAAGTAATTAATGAAGCGTCTTCTTAATTATCGAAACAATATGGAGAGATGAGGTCATGTCAGAAGCGTCTTCGGTGACTATAACCGATTTGCATGTCTTGATTAATTAATTCTTGCATCTGTGATCGGTGTTATAAGTGGAGTGGAGTCCGTTGGATCCGGAATACCCTTTTAATCATTGATTTAATTCAGTTCGTTTGCATAAGTATTTTCTTTAGTTTGTTATTTCATTCTTCAATTTATTTTGTTATAAAATTCACGCGATTCTGGAGGTTTGGGCACGCAGACTGAAAGTCAAAAGTAATCCTCGCCGGTCCTTTGGGAGACGATCCTGCTCGCCACTGTACTCTGCAGTGTGGGCTTGCCGACGAAAGTCGGAACATTTATTTTTGGTGAAAAACGACGCACCAAATTTTGGCGCCGTTGCCGGGGATCGGTTTAAGGCAGTGCTTACTCGAAATTTTCAGTTTGTTATTTACTTTGCTTTATTTTTAATTTTTCTGGTCTATGACCCGTTCCTCTGCAGATAAAGAGTTAGTGTTCGATCCAGAGCCAGAGAGAACGTTGCACCGGTTGAGGAAGAATACTAAGGAGTCTACAAAGACTCTCGAAACTGAACAACACCTCAACATGGCTAACAATGAAAATCCACCGAACCCGCAAGACCTTGCCGTAGGAAGAGCTCTCATCCATGCCAATGTAGCTGATCATGGACCCGATCATGAGCCTCTCATCAGGGAAATCGGCCGTCTTCGGAGTAATAGACCCATCTGCATCGTGCTGCCCCCGATTGCCAACAATGTGGAGATCCGACCTGCATTCATCCAAGTGTTACCGAAGTTTGGTGATCTACCGGGAGAGAGTGCACACAAGCATTTGTCTGAATTTGATCTCGTGTGCTCAACTTTAAGACCTACTGGTTTTACTCCGAATAACCTAAGGTTACTCACTTTTTCTCACACTTTGCAGGGAAAGGCACGAGATTGGTTGTTTGATTTACCACCGGAGTCTATCACCACATGGGCGGAATTAGAAGGACAATTTTTGCGAAAATTCTTCCCTGAATCCCGAGCTGCAAACCTAAGGATGGCAATTAGCAGCATCAAACAAAAACCAAATGAGAGTTTGGCCGAGTATTGGGAGAGATTCCAACAGCTTTGTCGCAAATGCCCGGACCATGGATTCACTGATTATCAGCTTCTGACTAATTACTTTTACCGTGGCATGTCTTCTTTTGATAGAAAAATCATCGATGCTGCCAGCGGGGGATCTCTTACCAATAAGACCTTCGGCGAGGCCAAACAGCTCATAATCGACATGGCTTCTGGAGGACAGCAATACGAAGAAGAAGATGACAGCAGACACCGACCTGTAAGGGCACTCGGCCGAGCTGAAGAGTCGGGAGTGAATGAAAAGATAGATGCTCTTACTTCCCTGGTCCGAAGCCTTGCTGTGGCGCAGACAAGGCCAAACCGCTGCGGAGTCTATTCCGAGAACGGACACTTCACTGACGAGTGTCCCAATTTGCAAGGGCCCTCAACTGAACAAGCTTGTTATGGATCGGGCGATGCACAACAAGATGCTCTCAGAGGCATCAACTATGATGCCCCGCGAGGAGACAATTTTAGGAGGAAGTGGAATAATGATCCTTACTCCTATACCTACAATCCAGGTTGGAGAGATCACCCGAATTTCCGTTGGAGCCAGCCTGGAGACCAACCACCAGTAAGAGATCTGCCACCAAGGCCCCCAAGGGATGAGCTGTATGTCCACACGGACCGATCTGAGTCATCTATGAGTGAGATCATGAAGAGTCTCGAGCAGAGCACAAGCCTAGTGAACAGTCTAGCGCAGAGCCAAAAGGCCTTTCAGCAGGACACACAAGCCGCCCTGGGCAGTATGGGCACACAGATCACTCAGCTCGCCACGCAAATGAACAAGATGCAGGCGAATCAAGGCAAACTCCCATCCCAAACTGAAATGAATCCAAGAGCGCATGTTTGCGCTATCACTTTGAGAAGTACAGAGGAGTTAACCGAGTTGGAGGCCAAAAAGGACGAAAAGAAGCCGGAAGGGCATACTGAAGGGCCGAAAAAAGAATCTGGTGAAAGGAATGAACAACCTGCTATGTCTCTTCTCTTTCAAACTGAGCTGAATCCATGAGGGAATGTCATTGCTGTGACCCTTCGAAGCAGCAAAGAATTGGTTGAGGTGGAAACAAAGAAGAAGAAAGACAACACGCGGTGTGGGCAAACTGCAGAAGCTGAAGACAGACCAAGCACAGAGGGCAAACAATCTGCTGCCCCGTTTGCCCTTACTGAGGTACAAATCCCATCTAAAATTTCTAATCCTATTAATGCAGCTCCTTTTCCTTCTAGGTTAACCAGACATAAGAAAGAGGAAGATGAGAAAGAGATATTCGAGCTTTTCAAAAAAGTCGAGATCAACCTACCTCTGATCGATGCTATCAAGCAAGTCCCGAGATACGCAAAGTTCTTGAAAGAACTATGCTCCAAGAAGATAAGATATGGGAAAGATGCAAAGATCAAGGTTGGTGAGACTGTTTCAGCCGTTATTCAACAGAAATTACCTCACGCATGCCAAGATCCAGATTCGGAGGAAGAAATGGCAATCCACGAGATAGTCCAGCAGCTGCACACAACCGAGGAGTTTCCAGCCAGAAATCGGACAGGCCGTATGCCCTTGCCGACCAACTCGAAACTGATTTTACCATCTCATGTGAAGACCCCTGTGTTAGGGATGAAAGGGCAATAAGCAAGGTTGGTCGAGTTTTTGAAGAAACATAAAAGTGCGGGGATGGAAACGATTCCTTTCGACAGGGGTAGATCTGCTACCCCTGAAATTGTCTCTTGATCGTGTCTCCTCACGTCGAGCCTCCGACGTTAACTAAGGGCGCTTCTCGGGAGGCAACCCGATTTCTTGTTCTTTTATTTTTATTTTTATTTTACTTTTCTGTCTTTTTAATTCAAAAAAAAAAATGAAATGAGAGGAACCACAATATTCCAGGCCGTAAGGGCATACCGCATACACGTCGCTCTGTTTCTACAGGTCCTACTGCTGCCTCGCTCCTCCCGGCGCTTGAGGAGTTGATCACCGCTACCACTGCTCGAATTGAGGACAACCTCGGCCGCCGGCTGGATGAGATTGATTGTCACCTTGATGTGATGAAGCAAGTGATTCGCCATTTGGCGGATCAGAGTTAGTTCTCTCTTATCCCTTCCCTTTTATTCGTTGCTTTTTCTTGTCTTGTTTGCTATTTGTTTTTGTTGCTGTGTGTTTTAAGGTTTTTTTTTTTTTCGTACCCCTTCTCACAGCGAGGACACTATGTCTTTCAAAGTGTGGGGGGAGTCTTAATGATTTGTGATTTGTGTCGAAAAAAAAAAAGAAAAATGGTTTTTATGTGAGTCGTTTTCTTTGGTTTTTGCTTGGGATTTTTGATTAAGTGTTAATGGTTTGAATTGATGAAAATGAGGATGTATGAGCTGTGATGGTTTGACTGGTAGAGAGGTTGGATTTGTGATAGAATATGCCATGCTTTGGATGAAATTTTGAATGATGAATTGTGCTTGCAATCAAAATTTTTAAGCCTACAAATTGTGAGTTCTTGAGCCTATGAGCATGCATGAATTGAGAGCTCAATTTTTCTTGTTGATGAGTGTTATCTGACTAGTATTCGATGATTGAATTGCTTTGCTGCCACTTTGTTGTCATTTTTAATTTCATTTGCAAATATGATCAAGGCATTAGGGATACTCGAGCCAATATTCCAAAAGAAAATGCCCTGTCCTTTCATTGTCACTTAGTGAGCCCCGTTGAGCTTAATAGATCCATTTTCCTTGCTTACAGCCACTATAAAATAACTTGTGCTTTTCTTTTGACCTTCTTTGTCCCTGAATTCAGGAATGATTAGTATGAATTGTTATTTGAGACTGCAGTGTTGAAGGAATTAAGGCATGGAATTGACAAAAGCATTATAGCTCTTTGTACCCTGCTCTAAAAGAAAAATCAAGAAGGAAAGAAAAGAAAAGAATGAAAGAAGCAAAGCTTCAGAAAAAAAAAAGAGAGAAAGAGAAGATTAAGGAGCAGGGTATAGAGAAGAGCAGAAATTAATAAGCTCTAAAGAAGCCTGGTTCTGTGCTAAAAAGGAAAGAATTTTTGTTGCAGCTGCATTCCTTAAACTCATAAAGACATTCATACTTGTATCTACCTGATTTCATATCTGCTGAGCCACATTAGCCAAAAATGTCCAACCTCTTGCACCTAAGCCCCACTACAACCAAAGAGAAAGACCTTGTGATTTGTAAAGAACTTGAAGAGTGATAACTTGATGACAAATGAGCAATTCTATGCTGAAAATAGCTAGTCATGATATTCGAGTGAATGAGCCTCTTGACCTGAACTTGCTTTCTTTTGAGTGATGAAGAGTGAATCTTGGTGAGGCTGGATTGTGAAGCATAATTCTAACTTGATTGACAAGGTGTTGGCATATTTTCTTGAAACAAATTGGTTGGAGGTTTGAAGGTTGATATATCACAGCTTATGCTTTGAATTCTCATCGATTTGGGGTTATTAATGCTTAGTTAGTCATCTTTGTCAAATCTGTTCTTTTGTTCTTGTTTGGTTCTTGTTTTTCGTTTGTGTTGCACGAGGATGAGCAAGGGTTAAGTGTGGGGGGATTTGATGGGACGTATTCTACCTGTTATTATCATGAGCTTTTGGTGTCTTTTCTCCTCTTTATTTACCCTATATTTGTGTATTTTGGGTGCTTTGATATGTTGTTGAGTTGTGTAGAGATGTGGTGTAAAAGTGGAGAAAAGAGGAAGGTTTTGGTGCAAGAAAAGATTCAAGTAAAGAAAAGGAAGAAGTTCGAGCAGACCGAGCTGCAAGGGCATGCAGCAGGATAATTGAAGCAGAAATCTGGAAGCCCAGTCCAGAACGCGTTTTGGGGCTTGCTGAACTAATTCTCGGCCCACGAATTAACCTGGACGCGGAAAAGCTCTTCTCCACCGCCTTTTGAAGTATCTTGCATGGAAATTTCCAAGTTTATCTAGATTAGGTTTTTACTTCCTTCTAGAACTCTATCTCTTAAAGGTAGAAGATATATATTAGGATTCTAGTTTTAATTCATTCATTAATTCACGCTAGAAACACAAGAACGCAGCGGCGATCAGTTTTAATTCAGTTTTATTTCTCTTCTTTTCTCTCGATATCATATCGCAATTATACAACTTCTTGCTGTTCGATTATAGCATGCAACGTAGCTAAACTACTCGTATTCCGGTGACGACGACGAAGCTCCACTTATATAACTGTGAGATCTAATTGTTTGTTCATAATTAATTGATGCATGTATCTGTTATTCTTGGATTTCGGGTCGTAATTGTTCTAAGTCTACCGAGTAGTTGCAAATATTTGGTAGGTTGTGATTAATTACTAGCCAATTTAAATCGGCCATACGTAATCGTGGTTTAGGTTTAATAAGTGGTAAAATGATTGCTCAAATAACTAGGGGAATAACAGAGTTAATTTTACAGTCCTGCGTCAGAGTCTGTAATTTAAGAATCGGGTCTTTCTCGTGCTCATTGCTGTCGGCTCATTAAACTTATAGAGCGTCTCTTACAGTTGTCAGTCGATTAGGGAAGTAATTAATGAAGCGTCTTCTTAATTATCGAAACAATATGGAGAGATGAGGTCATGTCAAAAGCGTCTTCGGTGACTATAACCGATTTGCATGTCTTGATTAATTAATTCTTGCATCTGTGATCGGTGTTATAAGTGGAGTGGAGTCCGTTGGATCCGGAATACCCTTTTAATCATTGATTTAATTCAGTTCGTTTGCATAAGTATTTTCTTTAGTTTGTTATTTCATTCTTCAATTTATTTTGTTATAAAATTCACGCGATTCTGGAGGTTTGGGCACGCAGACTGAAAGTCAAAAGTAATCCTCGCCGGACCTTTAGGAGACGATCCTGCTCGCCACTGTACTCTGCAGTGTGGGCTTGCCGATGAAAGTCGGAACATTTATTTTTGGTGAAAAACGACGCACCAAGTACCAAATAAAATAGTTTCCAAAACCCCCTATGAACTGTGGATGGGTAAGAAACCTAGCATTAGGCACTTGCACGTTTGGTGTTGTCCTGCTGAGGTGCGGCCTTATAGGCCGCATGAAGGAAAATTGGACTCAAGAATGGTTAGCTGTTATTTTGTTGGTTACTCTGAATACTCTCGGGGGTATAAGTTTTACAATCCCACATCAAGAACCTTTTTTGAGACTAGAAATGCCAAATTTCTTGAGGATATTGAGTTTGGGAGGGAAGATGTCATAAAGAATGTTGTCTTTGATGAAGTTTCTGACAATGATTTAGTTCATATACCTATTATTGTTCAAGAAACAACTCCAGTATTAGAGAATAATGTTGAGAGTTGTGTCGAAAATATTATTCCAAATCAAGACAACATTGAGATTCTTCAACAACCTCAATAGCTGCCATTAAGGAGATCCACCAGAGAAAGGAGAAATGCTATTTCTGATGAATATGAAGTATATTTCCAAGAACATGAGGATGGTGTCGGTTTGACCGAGGATGACCCAGTCACCTTTGGACAAGCCTTACGCAGTTCTAATTCTCAAAAGTGGATTGATGCCATGAAGAATGAGTGACAATGACGTTTGGGATCTTGTCGAATTGCCTAAAAATGCGAAAACTATTGGTTGTAAATGAATATTTAAAACCAAAAGGGACTCGAAAGGCAATATCGAAAGATATAAGACTCATCTAGTTGCTAAAGGCTTCACTCAAAGAGAAGGCATTGACTGCAAAGAGACTTTCTCTCCAGTTTCTTCGAAAAACTCTTTTAGAACTATTATGGCACTTGTGGATCATTTTGATTTAGAGTTACATCAGATGGATGTTAAGACTACATTTCTCAATTGAGACATTGATGAAATGATTTACATGGTGCAACCAGAAAACTTTGTGTCTGGAGACCCAAAGTCTATGGTTTGTAAATTAAAAAAAATCCATCTACGGTCTCAAGCAGGCATCTCGTCAATGATATCACAAATTTCATCAAGTTATCACCTCTTATGGCTTTGAGGTCAATTTTTTTGATGACCGTGTATACTACAAGTTCAGTGGGAGTAAATACATCTTCTTGGTATTATATGTCGATGATATTCTTCTTACTTGTAACGATATAGGCTTATTGCATGAAACCAAGAGATTTCTAACGGAGAAATTCCAGATGAAAGATCTAGGTGATGCCTCTTTTGTATTAGGGATTCAAATACTAAGAGATCGTTCTCAAGGTATTCTGGGATTATCACAAAAGAGCTATATCGATATGGTTTTGGAAAGATTCAGCATGGAAGATTGTAAACCACTAGATACCCCTGTTGCTAAAGGAGATAAGTTTAGTCTCAAACAATGCCCTAATAATGATTTTGAGATGAAAGAAATGCAAAAGATTCCTTATGCGTCGGTAGTGGGAAGTCTGATGTATGCTCAAGTTTGTACTTGCCCTGATATAGTATTTATAGTGGGAGTATTGGATAGATATTTGAGCAATCCTGGATAGCAACATTGGAGAGAAGCCAAATGTGTGATGCGTTATTTGAAGAGAACAATAGATTACATGCTCACTTATCGGAGATCAGAGAATTTAGAGATCATTGGGCACTCTGACTCAGATTTTACGGGATGTCAAGATAGCAAGTGCTCCACATCGGGATATGTGTTCACATTGGCTGGAGGAGCTATTTCATGGAAGTCTGTAAAACAGACTCTTGTAGCTTCTTCCACCATGGTTGCGGAGTTTATTTCTTATTTTGAGATGTCCAATCATGCGATACGGTTACAAAATTTTGTCACTGGGCTACGTGTGGTGGACAACATAGAAAGGCCATTGAGGATTTATCGTGACAATAATTCAGCCGTGCTTTACTCCAACAATAATAGAAGTGCCACAAAGTCGAAATTCATCAACATTAAGTTTCTTGTTGTTAAGGAGAGAGTTCAGAATGGACAGATTTCTATAATACACATAGGAACAGATAGTATGCTAGCAGATCCACTAACTAAGGCATTACCACCTAAAGTCTTTTATGAGCATACTGCTAATATGGGTGTTACTTCTGATGATGCCTTAGTTTAGTGGGAGTTTATGTTCTATGTGATACTTCAATTTCTGGATTATTTTCTGCAGAATACAGTTGATGGTTTTGATTTTATTCTGAATTCACTTAATTCTTCCATTTATGATGTTTTTCATTACATTGAGAAATTGATCTCATTAAGGACTAAAGTTGGATTAGTTGGAAATTGACATGATTTAGATCATTACATGTAATTTCCATGCTACCCACCATATTTGATCTATGTCATTGAGTATATCAGTATGGTGATTATCAGGGTTTAATCACGAGTTATAATGTGGTCAATGCCGCGGTAGTTCCATTGCTAGTATATAAGATGAACCAGATTGTTAAGGCGTAGTCTGTAAATAAATAGCATGTTGCGCAACTATAGAACTATTTGATATAATTGCTTTTGGTATAATATGTAACCTAAGTGGGAGATTGTTAGGAAATTTTTGATTTCCTAAATAATCTAAATATGGGTAACATATTTTTATGCAATTATATTTGCTATTTAAATATTTGTGGACTTAATTAAATGGTCTTAATAAGGTAATAGTCCATGGGCTGCGTAATTGATATGGAATTAATGAGTAGATACCAAATACTGTTCTAATTAGGGTTTTATAGGTTCCCTAATTAAATAATATATATAGCCCCCTTGGTTATGGTCCCCAATACACTAAATCGAACGTAGTTTTTACTTCTCCCCATCTGGAAGAAAAATGAAAGTCCCATAGAATGAATAAGGAGATTTAGTTGAGGAAGGCCATAATACAAATCCCCTGTTCATGTTCGGGTCTAGAGATTGTTCATAGCGATATTCCGCATCAAGGTTTTCAATCTCAATGGATCCATGTATTCCTATAATCTTTGGCAATCTAGTACGATGTTATTATCCTAGAATATTGCATGATCTAGGATGATTGAATTTATATTATGTGATTTATAAATTCCTACAGATTCCTCAACCACTCAGCTTCACGACCTGCCAACTCTAAAGTAATGAATTCAGATTCCATGGTGGAGTTAGCAATACAACTTTGTTTAGACGATTTCCACGATATAGCACCACCACCCAATGTAAACACATAACCACTAGTCGAGCTAACTTCATCATTATCAGACACCCAATTTGCATCACAATAACCTTCTAAAACAGCAGAGAATTTCTTAAAATGCAAACAATAGTCAGATGTGCCTTTCAAATATTCTAGTAAATGGTATAAACCAATCTAATGCTCACTGTTGGGGTTATGTGTGTATCTACTCAAATGACTCGCAACTTATGAAATGTCCGGTCTAGTGCAATTCATAAGATATATGACACTCCTAATAATTTTAGCATATTCATCTTGAGACACACTATTTCCATAGTTCTTTTTAAGATGCATGTTAGAGTCATAAGGAGTTCTAATCAGAGTCAAATCATAACAATCAAATTGCTTTAATGTTTTTTCCACATAATGTGATTGACTAATCATGAAACCATCTTCAGTTCTTTGCAATTTAACACCAAGTATTACATCTGTTTCCCCCAAGTCTTTCATATCAAAAATAGAAGAAAGATATTTTTTAGTTTCCAACACCACATTCAGATTTGTCCCAACCACCAACATATCATCCACATAGATGCATATGATCACATAATCTGATTCACAAGATTTAGAATAAAGACATGAATATAAAGTATTAACAATGAAGCCATTAGAAGTAATCATGCTGTGAAACTTTTCATACCATTGAATAAGTGCCTGTTTGAGACTGTGAAGGGATTTTCTAAGCTTACAAACTTTGTTCTCTAAACCGGGCACTACACAACCTTCAGGTTGTTCAATATAAATTTCTTCATTTAGATCACCATTTAAGAAGGCTATTTTCACATCCATTTGATATATAACCAGATCATGTATAACAACTAAAGCAACTAAAGCCCTTATGGTGGAAATTTTGGTAAATGGTGAATAAGTGTCAAAATAATCAACATCTTTTTTCTGTGAATATCCTACCACTATTAGTCTAGCTTTAAATCTATCTACAGCACCATCAGGTTTCATTTTCCTTCGAAAAATCCATTTGGTTTTAATAGGCTTGCATTTATTAGGTAAATCAACCAAATTCCAAGTCTGATTATCATTTATCGAATCCAATTCACTTTGTATTGCTTCTTTCCAAAAGATGGCATCGACACACGTAATAACTTCATTATAAGACTTAGGGTCTTCATTTACAAGGAAATCATGCACAAAGGGGTCATTCATACAGTCAGGATTCTCAACAATGAAAGTGGTGAGAAAATCAGGACCAAAACTAGTAACAGTTCTTTGGCGTTTGCTCTTCCTAGGCTCAATAACATGATCATATAGATTCAGAGAAGACTCCAACACATTCACATTTGTACCAACGGAAAAAACATAGTTATCACCAACAACAGGTAACTTTAGAGGAAATACATGCTCAAAAAATTCAAATTCACGCGATTCAGATATAGTTTTATCACTCAGAGACATAAATCTATATGCAACAGAATTTTGAGCATAAACAATAAACACAGAATCAAATATTTTTGCTCCAATATTATTTCTTTTATGTGTAGGTAGAATGACCTTTACTAGACATCCCATACTTTCAAGAAATTCAAGTTAGGTGCGAAACCTTTCCAAAATTTATAAGGGGTTTTTTCTAGTTTCTTGTGAGGTACTCTATTCAGAATATAGCAAGCAGAGAGTACTGCCTCACCCCATATATTATCAGGTAAACTAGAACTGATTAACATAGCATTCATCATGTCCTTTAAAGTTCTATTTTTTCTCTCAGCTATGCCATTTTGTTGGGGAGTGTAAGGAGCACTATATTCATGAATTATGCCATTTTGTTCAAAAATTTCCTTAAGAAAGGTAGTACAATATTCTTCTCCCCTATCACTTCTTAACCGTTTAATTGATTCTCCACTTCTAACTTATATTTTAGAAACATGTCAACAGTTTCATCTTTAGATCTAAGGAGGTAGATTCTAGTATACCTAGAATAGTCATCCACAAATGTCACATAGTACATCTTCCCTCCTTTGCTAGACGAGTTCTTGAAGTCTGCTAAGTCAGAGTGAATAAGTTCTAGGAGATCAGTTTGTCTATGTTGAACAGATTTAAATGGTTTTTTTTAGCAAATTTAGCCTCAGTGCAAACCTCGCACTTAGAAAAATTATTCAAGTCCACATTAGGAATTAAAGATATTTTTTGGAGTCATTTAATAGATACCAAGTTTACATGCCCAAGTCTGCCATGCCAAATATCAAAAGATTCAACTATATAAGCAGAAGTAGACGAATTTCCATTAATGATTTCAGAGGCTACATTGAGTACAAAAAGACCATCATTCAGATATCCCTTTCCCACTAATTCTCCATTTCTAGTTAACACAACTCCATCAGATTCAAACATAATTTTTAGACTTGCTTTGTTCAACAAGGCACTAGAGACCAGATTTCTACGTATAGAATGCACATACAGCACATTGCTCAAACTTAATAATTTTCCAGGGGTAAGTTTAAGTAGAATTTTACCTTTACTGAGAACCCCAGCTATGCTGGAGTTACCCATGTAGACGCAGTCACCCTCTCCAACATCCTCAAAGTCACGAAATAATTCCCTATTGCTGCAGAAGTGCCTGAAAGCACCGGTATCCAGAATTTAGAGCTGTCAAAAAGCATAGCCTGGCCCAGCCCAACCCAGGCCCATCAGGCCACCTGCCATAACTGGGTTGGGTAGGCCTGGCCTAAAAATTTGATGGGCTGTAATATTCAGACCATGGGCAGGTCATTAGGGCTATTGGGCCAAAGAGAGGCCCAGTCCAATTTTTTTCTTTTTTTAAATTTCCCATATTTTCCTTGTTTGTTTTCCTAGTATGTGAAGTCATGGCTGCTGCATGATTTTGAAAATAAATGCTATATTTCAATTAATTTTCACTTTGCCATTTTAACATTAATTCAGATTGCTAAATCAAAATTTATTTATGTGACCAATAAACAAAAAATAAAATTATATATATATCAATAATAACTCTAAAAAAGACTAAATATACATAACTAGAGTCTCAAATACATAACATCATAATTATAGTCTTAAATATATAACAATAAAAGTCTCAACTACATAAATAGTGAATTAAAAATTAAAATGCAAGTAAACACAAGTGAAAAATAATGTCAATATGCCATCACTTGTCAATTATCATCAAGCATGCTGGAACAGTCCTCAAACACATGTATCTCCTCATCTTGCACATTTCAATTTAAAAATTTGGTAAATCGAACAGAAGTTAGTAGGCCTATAATTCAATAAAATAATTATAAATGAAAAAAATATAATAGATTAATAAAATAATACATGTAGTAGCTTCAGTTTCAGAAAAAACCATGTAACCAATTACGAGTACAAATGAGAGCTTGCATGGTTTCAGGAAGCAAACAACTTCGATACGTATTTAATATACGAGTGAAGTTACATAAATTGTGCGGTCATGTTCATCATCATGTACGTGTACATTGTTGTGAACATTCAAAGTCAGAATATATAAATTGAAAGCAAGTAAAGGACACGAGGTTGGTAACCTTGTTCGATCAACTGATCTAAGTTAGGGGGACTTCACAAGTCCTGAGAAAGAATTCACTACTCCGTTGAATGGTTACAAAGGCAATTACATGAAGACTCCCGTCACTCGACCCCTATCCTACCCTAGACAACCTTTTTCATTGAACTGAATTGCGAGCTCCCCTCACAACCTAGAATCCCTCTAGTTCCCACAGAAAATCTCTCCCGAGACTTCTCTAAGTGTGTATGAATTTAAGTTTCAAACACAGACTAGAAACACAAACCTAGTCTACCCGAATACTATATGCTTCGAATATGAAGTCTTTTGGACTCTCTACCCTTTGTGTATTCGTAAAACCTCATCCACTAATCTAGTCTGATTCCCAAACTATTTATAAATAACAGATATAGCCTTAATAAGGTAATCAGAAGTCCTATTTTGACTAGAATTCAACAAGGAAACTTTTTCCTTAAATAAATCGGACTTTCCTAGTTTAGATGTCTTCCTTGAATAGAAATCCTTCTTTCATTCTTGATCTTCATCACGAACAAGACAGCTTCTATTCTGAAACGTCCATCTTGAATCTGCAGCTTCAGCTCTTTGATTCTAGCATTATATGTCTCTTGTTAACTCTCTGGACAACCATGTACATAATCATGTTCACAAACATGATTAAGTAAATGTCTTGATCTTCAATCAGATTGGCAACGGAATGTTTACAGTAATATCCAGAATATGTTATTCGAACATGAATAACCAAAACCTTTTGTGTTCTTTTGATATTTCTATATTGCCATACAGATTATGACAATCTCGAACACTTAAGTACTGATGGCACTGACAATCTCCCTCTTTGTCTTTATCTGGTGGCAAATCAGCTCCATGTTTTAATAGAACACAACCCTTGAACTGTAGGATTATGTACTTTAAAACTTACTTGAATGTTCCTAAGAACATCATATGATTCAGAAGTTTTTCACTTTCTTATCAGCTTGTATTTGCTCTGCTATATTAAATTTTTTATTATCTTTTTATTTTTTTATAGCAGTTTCAATTTTTTAGCAGATATGAATCATATAGGAAAGATAGAAAATCTGTTCAATAACAAAATAGTTATTACAAGCTATTTAAAGAAAAAATATTTTGTAAAACATGGATACAAGATAAGAACAGAACAAAAACAGTAAAAATTATGCTTGCATTACTCCCTCTATTTGCCACCAAGAAAGGCAAGAGAGTAATTTCAGAAACTACTCGAATTTGTCAGGGTCTTGCTCATCTCCTTCTTCATCATCACGTCCTTCTTCAGAGTCTCCTTCTGTATCATCATACTTTGTCTCATCACCCTCATCAGCCTCTTCTTCTGCTTCAACTTCTTCTTCTTCATCACCCTCATGCTCCTCTTCATTATCCTCCCCTGCAGACTTTTCTTTGTCATCTTCTGCTTCATTTTCCTATTCTGCAAACTGTGCTTTCCCTTGCTTTTGAGCTGGAGTCAATTTCTTCTGAGTAGCAGCTTCAGCAGTGCTTGCAAGCTTGTGCAAGTTATTAATATTTTCAGGTACATCTGCTGTTGAGGAGATAATTCCTTCTCCTGATGACAGATCATCAATCAATGCTTGGATCTTCATCTTTTCAGAAGTGTGCTCAGAAATTAATCGAGCATGAAACTCCAAGATTTTCTCTAGAAATTTCAGCACAACATTTGTTGGTGAGGATTCTGCAACATTAGCATCACTTCCTTTCTTGGATGCTATGAATTGCTTGATCTGGAGGCGCATGTGATGATTGCCTATTTCAGGAGCAACCTTGATCACAAGAGGTTTCTTGAGATGAATGACCTTGTCTTTCTATGAAAAAACATTCTTCTTTTGCTGTTTGATGATGCTGTATATCAATAAAGGATAACACAGAGGTCCCTTGATCACTGTAGACTCTGCACTGCTGATGATCTTACCAAACAGAAATTCACCATAATTGAATTGCTTTCCAGTTCCGAGGTGATATAAGAACCTTCCTTGAGCTTGAGTCACGGCAGCTCGATGCTTTGTTGGCAACCAATTGTGAATCAGAATTCTGAACATAGCTCCATATTTGTGAGTCAGCTTTGAAGTTGGGATAGTATGTGGATGAGATGGCCATTTGTTGTAGATGCGCTAGGTCAGTTCTTCAGTAACCATCCCCAGTCATCTATTTCCTTGTACCCCCTCAGTTGAACAACCCAAAAACTCTCTAATGAGATCAGGAGAAAACTTCAGTATCTCTCCTCTTACTAAAACTTTCTGAAAATCTCCAGACTCTGGATCATCAATCTCCTTAGTCACATTGCAGTAAAACTCAGAAACAACCATTGGAACAAACTCGTGCACCCTCTGCACTGTTCCAAGTAACCCGGCTTCTTCCAACAGTGAATACACTCCAGTAAATAGCAATGTATCCTTGTCCACCTTTTTCTCAGAGATCATGGACCTCTACTTCACTCTTGATGAGATCTAGCATAGCAAAGAAGATGATGACCTGGATCTGTAATTTAAAGGTCTAATGACGCGTTTGCGAGCAAGAAGTTGCAAGCTTATTTACAAGCTTCAATTCGGTGTAAATTCGAACTTGAAGAATAAGAGATGAAGAGCAGCCCGAGATTGGTCAACATGCTATCTATTGATGAAGAAGAAGGAAGCATGAAGACGTAAGAAGAAGAATGATGCCATTTGGACGTGTGCATGAAGAGTTCTACGCATTTGCATGAGAATTCGAGAGATGACTGTTTTTCATGCAAAGGTGGTGAGAATTAATCACAACATGGGCCACGAATTTTCAGCCCAAGTCGTGTGTTTAATTGTCCAATATAGGCGAGATTTTGAAGGCCCAAATCTATTTGGGATTTATCTTTACCTAGTTTAGATTTTATTATCTTATTTTTGGTAATTTTGGATTTTATCCTTAAAAACAGTTTTTAATTAAGGAAACAATCCTAGTTTGACTAGGACTAGTTATTTTCGGCCTTATCATGTTTTTAGGCCTTATATTTTTCGTCCCCTATGTTAGTATAAATAGGATTACTTTGTGACATTATTAATTTAGACAATTGCAAGAGTTTAAGAGTTTTCCTCCTTTTGTCTCAAGATCCTTAGGTTGATCACAAATACAAACATTCTATTGTTCTAGCAAATTAATAGTCTTATTCAAGTTGTTCAGGGTATTTTCGAGTACTTGGGAGAATTGCTATCCGGAGAAGTTAGACGTGCGCATTCGGGTTTACAACACGGGTTTACCGATCCTAGCCAATCCTTCTACAAACGTCACCGCCACCAATACCACCATCTCCGATGCCATCTGCTACCATCACCGCCGCCCTCAAGCCTACCACGAGTTGATCTTCAAGCCTTCATCGTGGTTTAGTTCATTGTTCGTATTCCTAGTAAGTTCTAAATCAATTCGAGTCCAATTTCAATCCTACCTTGTTCGTCCGTTTTCGTTGGAGTTTTACTATTGTGTTTTGCTTGGTTTGGGTCATAGTCTAGTGTTCCTATAGTGTCGAGTCTATTGTTCGTATTAGTTGAGTTGTATTTTCATTTATTTGAGTCGGATTGTATCCTTCTTTATAGCTGACGTTGTTCGAGTCTTTGAGTCTTCCGCTTGCATTTTTCTCGTGTCTTGGATTATTAGTCCGGGTCACATCATAAATTTGGCATCAAAGCCACGTCAGCTATGCTGGTCGTGGTTCAATTCGACGTGTCATACGCGTGTCAGTCTACGTGTCTTTAATTTTCTGTCTAAGTGTCGTCGAGTTGTAATCTGATTATTCATTGAAAAAAGAAGAAGAAAAGCCATCGGCTAATATAAAAAAAAGGCATCGATTAAAAAAAATCAGATTTTTAATTCTTGTTGATTTCGATTTTTGTGGCTTTCCTAGTCTAGATAGATTTGTTTCCATACTAGATAGATACTTGGGGATTTTAGATTGTGTCCACACTTGGTAAAACACTTCCAAAAGACTCCTACCTTATGTACTAGATTTCTTTCCTTGTTTAGATTTCTTCCATCCTAATCCATATCCAAATCAAGATCTTCCATATATACACCCCTAAATCTCGATTCCTATACCATCTAGGGTTCGAAATTTTTCAGCTCATACACATCTACACCCGGTGCACCTTATACACCACATATTCCGTACACCCGTACACCTGTACATCCATACACCTGTATACCCATACACCCATGGTCTACATACACTAATTAGCAGGTTTACCTACACCACACACTTATTTCTACTCTTAGCAACCTTCCGGCTTGATTCTATCCGTTGGAGCTTGAAGAAGACCCAGAGGAGCTAGTCAAGAGGAATTGTTTTGATCAACCCACCCCATATATTCACCACCACATGTGCACTACACATACTTGAGAGTTAAACATGAGTGGAAAAAAAAATCAAGAGTACCATACACGAGCGTTTTTGAGGAATTGTGAGGTCCCTTTCTTGTTTTCCTTTACGTTTGTTCATTTTGTAGGTACCATGGACAAAGGCAAGAATGAAGCCACCGCTTCGACACCTTCCTTAGATGACCCAAAGTCACCTACCACCCCCGATGATCTATCCTACACGTCCAAACCCGATTGGGACCGGAAGTACTAGTTTGATGCAATGGCTCAGTACTTCAGGCGTGAGAATCAACAGATAAGAGATGAGTTCGGTAATCAAATGGCTGAACTAACGGAGCAAATCAAGAAGTTTATAGCTCAGTTGACTACCTCACAAGTAGTCTAATGAACCCTAGCAGTCCCCATAAAGAGGCGCACCAAGACAACCCATTTTTCAAGAAAATCATGGAGATAACGCATTCGAACCCGAGTTCGATGCAGCAGGTGGATATGACGCCAACTTCAATCTACCCAGGGATGAAGATCACCGTGATTGACCCAGACAACCTTACTGACAAGCAGTCCGATATGAAAGGCCCAGATACGGAGATGGAGATGGTTTGCTCAACAATATTAAAATGAGCATTCCGGAATTTGAAGGGATACACGACCCTGATCTTTACTTAGATTGGGAGCATAAAGTAGACAAGATCTTCGCATGCTATGACTTTCTAGAGATCAAGAAAGTCCAGTTAGCAGCTTTGGAGTTTAGAGGCTATGCAGCCTTATGGTGGGAAATGCAACAAGAGAGGCGACACAGAGAGAGATATCCGTCTGTTGATTCATGGGAAGAAATGAAAGGCTTCCTACGAGGAAGATTCATCCCAGTACATTATGAGAGAGAGCTTGAAAAGAAGCTCAACAAGATCAAGCAAGGCACCCATTCCATTGAAGAATACCACAAAGAGTTGGAGACTGCCTTGAACCGAGTCGGAAAAGAGGAGTCCTTAAATGTTACCATCATCAGGTACATTGAAGGCATGAATCCCGACATTGCATGTGAAGTAGAGCTCAGTATAGCGCCCCAAACTACTCCATTTGACCACGTCACTTAACATACAATTTACTTACATATAATTGTGTTTCTTATATTTAATCGAGCGGAAGCTAAGGTAAATTAGCATGATAAGGCATAATATCATAATTCTCCATGTAAATTTTTCACAATTATAACATACAACCTATCGGATCTACATTGTCACACAACATATTATTAAATGGAAGCATTACATAAGCCCATCCACATCAACCATGCAATCGTCTAATCTGTAGGGCTCATAGGTTTACACAACCCTTAACGTAAATTTGAACTTGCAGAAGAAGAGATGAAGAGCAGCCCGAGATTGGTCAACATGCTATCTATTGATGAAGAAGAAGGAAGCATAAAGACGTGAGAAGAAGAATGACGCCATTTGGACGTGTGCATGAAGAGTTCTACGCATTTGCATGAGAATTCGAGAGATGACTATTTTTCATGCAAAGGTGGCGAGAATTAATCACAACATGGGCCACGAATTTGTTGGTTTTGTATACTAGAAGACCTGTCTTTTGTATACATTATTGATAATAGTTTTATGATGATATAGAATGAATACAATTGCAGTCACTGTTTGCATTTAAATTGTTATATTTATATGCATGTTCACTATACTTACATTGTAGATGATATGGTGTGGGTAAACACATGGTTAGATCATATCATCGGTTCCTTGTAATGCATTAAAAGGCTCACGGTTTAGATGGCACTGAACCTGCTATCGGTACGCCGTAGAATAATCTGATAGTTAGTTTGTCTTGACTAACTGATTATTCTAATACACGGTCAAGTGTATTGAGGAGGATCTACTTAGGATTCTATTCTCTTTTCTGACCTTAAATGAGAGAATAAGAATCCACAGAGTTCGGGTTCTTAACCCCTATGTGTTGGCAGACATATACGTGCAGTGTTTGCAGCTTTGATTTATCAAAGGGTGAGATTCTTTCATAAGGATCAATAATCTCGATATCTTGGGTTGTGACATTTACACTTATGATGGGTTGTGCAATATGTAGGGGCACCGTGTCCTGGTGCGCCAGTTTGATGGTGTCCTCTTGAGGAAATGCAAGTTCATGCTGAAACCCTGCAGGTGGAATTTATTCCGTGCATGAGTAAAGCTTGTGTGGTACTACTTAAGGATAAGATATTAATTAATTATAGCTGTCAGAAGCTTACATAATTAATTAATGGGCATTATATCTTAAACGCGGGGAATGGCTGGACTAAAGGAGAAAGCATATTCAGAAATATGTATTAAATTGGTAGGTCAGTATTATTTCTTTAGTGGAATAAAAATAATACTTAATTCATTTAATAATATCCTAAGTTTATTGGATATTGGAAATTAAATAAATTAGCAGACCAATTTAATATTCTTCTAGATCCCTGTTGTAGCCCAATATGACTTTAATGGACTGGAGATAGAAAAAGAGATAGAGGCCCAAACCCAGTAGGGTTTGGACACTGAAATTTCGACCACCTCCCCTATAAATAGGGAGGTGGGGGACGAAATTTTAAGGTGAAGAATCAGCTCCTCTTGTGTTCTCTTTATCTCTACAGATTCCATACCGATCTCGTAGATTTCAGCCCTCCCTGAAACTAGATTCAGTCCGGGAATACAACAGAAGATCAAGGAGTGGAATATCACAGTGGGCGCCGATCATCATCATACACAATAACAAGATTAGACCTTTAATCTTGTCCTCCACCCGTCGTTTGATTTGTAAGTCGTTTTTCGATTCTATGTTTCCGCTTTAGTAAGAATCGTTTAAACCGGATTTGCATGTTAATTAAACTCGGTTAATTAAAACATATGAGATGCATGAATTTATGATCTACATGACATTAGGATTAATAAACACCCAATTAGATCCTGCGGTGGTTCAATTCGAAAAAACCCCAACAACTGGTATCAAAGCGGGTTTTGGCACTGTTCTAGATTTAATCCTAGGATTAATTCGAAATATATGTATAAATTTGATGAAATTTGGATAAGTTTTGGAAGATTTTGGATTGGAATCAAATCTCCAAACCTTATCCTTGAAGATTTAGATTCTTATGGATAATATTTGGATTAGATTTTTGATTTATATCAATATATCCAATTATTATTTAATTAGGGTGGTTAGAAAATATTAAATAAATTTGGTGGATAATTATAAATAATTTCCAGATTTATTTAAGAGATATTTTCGAAATTTAACAAGATTTAAATTGGTGGATAATTATTTTAATTTCCAATTTTTATCTTGTGGATAATATCGAATTAATTAATTTAATTAATTGTAAAATTCGAATATTATTTAATATGTCATGTTTGGATATCATATGTTATTTTATGCTAATCATGTAATTGTGATTGTTGGATTTGTAGACTGACTTGTTTGCAGGGTTACCGACTATCATGGCTCCTTAATTATGTGATGTATATTTTAATTTATGTTGGATGTATGATGGGCCGTATGCCGGTTTGGCTACGTGATTTTAATCCATGAGAAAATCCATGGATTAGGTCTAGGTTTTATTTTATGTTGTTTTAATGTAATAGAAATAAAACTGTTAGACCAAGTTATTGAGTTGTAATTTTATTCTAGATATATTAGTTTTTTCCTCTAAGGAATAGATATTCTATATTGAATAAAGTTTGAAGATCAACTCAAAGAAGGAGAGTGGCACAGCTCAAGAAAGGAAGTATCACTGATTCACGTCCCGAAATCCTAATTGGAGCTAGGTTTTCGGCGAGGCGCAGTGATAAGGGCGGCGGCCATGCCCGAGTTTCCGGAGCTGACTTTCCAGTTTTATCTCATTCAGCAACATGAGATATAAGCCATGATAGTTGGTTTTTATTATTATTGCTTATTATGTTGTTTGAAGCATGCAATGGTATTTTATCATTTTATGTGATGTTTGCATGTTTTACAATGGGATAAAATGAAACCTCAATCTTAAATAACTAAGTGGGAGAGATTCATACCAAAGTATGTAGAAATCTCAAACGGTCTCCATTAATCTGGTTTAATTGAGATGTGATTGACATGCGAGTTGACAATAGGTCTTCCTCCATAACGGATGTGTCATATCACTGTTATCTCTAGAAATTAAACTTCTTTATCAAGATAGCTGTAGAACACTACTAGAACAAACTGACTCCTCCAACTGGAGCAGGGAGTTCGAAATAGTGGACTTGGTGCTAAGATGATGGTGTTCACACTTAGGTGTAATTTATTAATAAACGTCCACACTAACGTGGCTTATTAATTGGAAGGTTACACGACCGTGGTTATTTCTGACTATTAATTTACTTGTCATAAGGAAATTTGACTGGAGGTAAATTAAAGGTGGTTTTACTTGTTTAAGGATGAATTTTATAAACGTCCACACTAACGTGGCTTATAAGAAACATTTTTAAAATGTCGGTGGATTACATATAATTTTTTTGAGGTATACGATTATATGTGAGTATCCTAAAGTTTGTGACTGTACTGCATGTTTACTTTTCAGTTATTCTATATCATCATGGCACTCTCCAACCTGTCCACTATTCTCAAAGAAAACAAGTTAATCGGTGAAAATTACAATGACTGGATTCGAAACCTTAATCTTGTTCTCACTGCGGAAGGACACAAATTCGTACTTGAAGAAGTATGTCCTCAGAAGCCAGATGAGGGTTCTGACGAAGCCCAAAAGGTTGCATATGATAAGTGGGTTAGGTCCAATGAGATAGCGCGCTGTTACATTCTGGCATCTATGTCGAATGTGTTGCAACATCAGCATGAACCTATGAAAACCGCTTATGATATCATGTACAACCTTAGGCAGCTTTTCGGTCATCATGTAATACCCCGAAATATTTTAGAGGGTTTTACTCAACTTATGTTACCTGAGGGTAATTTAGGTAAGAAGTTGGGTCCTTAAAGGACTCAAATAAAGGAAAATCGCAGCCAGGGAAATCTATTAAAATTTATTATGGTCAAAAATTGCTTTAAAAATATGTTCTGATATTTTTCTTGGGTTGATAGAAAAATTTTCAAGCATCGTGCCAAACTTTGAATTTTCCAATTTCGAGTTCAAATGAACACTTGGCACAATTTTAGGGTGAAAGGTAATAGATTTGGATAACTAAGGCACATCTGTCATTATCCAATTTCTTTTTCGAAATATTATCCTATTTATTTTTCTCCTATAAATAGGAGGTTAAGGTTTCATTTTTCATTCATTTTCAAAATCGAAACGCCGAGCAGCTTCTAGAGAAGGTACGTCTCTAGTTTCCTATTTCAATTCTGAAATAGTCATTTTGAAGGTGTCAACGCATAGATCACGAATACGTGATTGAAATGATGACACGACGGACGATCACGATGGAAAATCATCGTGACCGCCGCCAAAGTCGTAATCACCCTTCAAATCGGTGACTCTTTTGGGTCATCGGATCAAAAAGTGTCTTTAGGGTTTCATGTTCTATGTATATTTATATACATTTTCCATGTTGTCACTTTTTAATTTCGGGTATATTTTGGGTATCCGATTATTAAATTATAGTCTTTTTCAGATCTATCATTCATGGATAGCCGTATCGTGTTTTTAAGCTCAAAAGTTGTTCCATGTCAAAATATAGTATTTTTATTTAAAGTTTCATATTTTTCCAATGGGCAGATCTTGCGGTATGAATTTATTTGTACCGAATTAATTTTAGGATACGGGTTTGACCACCCCGTATGCCAAAACTTCCTAAACAGTTTTTCTTTATAAAAATGCCCTGAGTAAAGTTCCCTTAAGAGTCAAAATATTTTGATGATCCGAGTGCTGCGTATTAAGATAGTAGATATTATAATATTTACTTCATAACTAAGAAAGGTTAGATTTTGACCTAATGGTAGTCATTCATCGAAACTAAGTTACCGGATAATCTTGTAGGCACAGAAGAAGAAGACTTCTAGTTGAGATCAGAATCAGAATCTAGATCTAGCTCAGATTACCAGGTGGGTTTTTATTATATAAAAATATATATTTCGGGTTATTAAGCCCTGATATTTATAAAATGAACGTGATTGAATATCCAACTCATGAATGTATTTGATGTGCTCTCCTGACTCATGTAAGTCTTACTACTGTTTTTGGTGATGAAACTACAATGGTTCACGATATCGAGCCCCAAGCAAACAGGGCAGTGTCCAACCTTAAGCAGCCGGGTTGTGTACACGAACCGACTCACCGTAAGCGTTCTAGGGGAGAGTGGCGCGCAATGATGGAACGAAAATGATTTTGTATACATGGAATTCGCAAATTTTCTACTTTAAAAGCTTTCCATGATATGCTCTCAATATGATTGGATATTCTATTTTATAAAATGATTCTGAAGGTTTTTCTCAAAAGTACCCACTGAGTGCATTAGTACTCACGCCCAAATCTTTTCAAATATTTTCAGGATGAGCTGCGGGATGGTGGACGGCTGTGCTAAGGCTGAAGGGCTATCTTTTGATGTATATGTTTCTTTTATGTGTGGAGTCCAACTGAGAACATGGTTACCTTTTGTGTCTGAATAAATGCACTGCGTTTTTATCCGCTTACTCTGATTATTGTTATGGAGTGTTCGGTTCTCCGAATCCCATTTTATTTACTGTTATGGAGTGTTCGGTTCTCCGAATCCCATTTTATTTACTGTTATGGAGTGTTCGGTTCTCCGAATCCCATTTTATTTACTGTTATGGAGTGTTCAGTTCTCCGAATCCCATTTTATTTACTGTTATGGAGTGTTCGGTTCTCCGAATCCCATTTTATTTACTGTTATGGAGTGTTCGGTTCTCCGAATCCCATTTTCTTTATTGTTACGGAGTGTTCGGTTCTCCGAATCTCGTTTACTTTCTGTTCCTGACAGGCGAAAGCCTGGCATTTATTTACTTTCCTTACTCAGACAGGCGCAAGACTGGCTTTACATTGTTTTTCATGTCAAGGCAAAAGCCTGGCTTTATATTGCTTTCACGACAGGCGGGAGCCTGGCATCTCTTTACTTTAAGTATTTGGACAGACATCAGTCTGGCCTTTTTTATGCCTAACCTATTAACAGTTAACCTTTGAACTGTTATTATTTACATTGAAGTTTGCCTTTGTTATTCTTTCTTGGGTTCATCCTAAGAGTCATGGTATCTGGTTTGAGTCATTTCATACGCTTTAAAAGCGTGGATTGATCCATTTATAGAGGTTATGCTGCCCATATTTTTAGGGCACTAACCCTATTTCTTTGATTGCTTCTGTTCAACAACCCCTTCCCCCTTTCCCCAAGTAGCGCACCGGTCCCCTGCCCTTCTCCCGGGATCGGGGCGTTACAGAGTGGTATCAGAGCAGGCTGCAACTCTGAAGGCCTGTCATATTATTGATTAAGTCTAGTTCTCAGTGTATTCTCTTAATTAATTGTCTGATAGCCCTAGCACGTCGCCTACACTGCTCTCATCTTGCTTAAAAAAGGTACGTGAGTTAAAATGTTTTTTTTAGATTCAATTATGTTTACTGATTTTAAAAAAAAAATGTGGATACGGACCATTCTCCACATTGATGATATTTATGAAAAGTCGCGCCAATGATGGTTTCGAAAGGATAATGGTATCATTTTGGACTATGTGTCCATATGATGATGGTTATGAATAAAAGGGACTTATTGTCCATGATGGTAAAAAAATTGTGGGACATTGTGCCCAGATGGTATTGAATTATTATTTTTTTTTTAATGGGACTATATGTCCATGATATGATTTGAAGGAATGTGTGGCGATAGTAATTAATGCCCTATGATTAGAAATGTGATAATGTGTAAGTGATTGGAAATGTGAGAATGTTAAAGTAATTGGAAATGTGATGATGTTAAATTGATGGAAAACCGAGAATGCTTATGAAGATTAAATGTGAACATAGAATGGTTTGATTGAGAATGTAGATGAACATAGCCAATTGTGACTTATACACATAGATTGGATTTTAAGTGCCTCTCTTAAGATTTATTTGGAACGTAGACTGACTAAGTGCTTTCCTTTACAAATAAGTAGACTGATTAGAATTGCATGAGAAATGTTGTTGAGCATTTAGTTTAGGAGATATCTAACATTCGTATTAATTTAGCACGAAGTAGATTTTGTGATAGTTATTTCTGAAGCCTAAAATTTTTCAGAATGCCGCCTAAGAAAAGAACACAGAACCAAGAAAACCATGGACAACCTGCCCCAATTCCAATTCCCATACCGACATCAAGAGCAGAAGAAGCTTTTCGTAAACATCACCCACCTACTTTCAACGGGCTAGGTGACCCAATAGATGCAGAAAAATGGATTCGATGTCTGGACCGAATATTTGATTACATGTCTTGCACGAATGAGGAAAAGCTTACATGTGCTCAGTTTCAATTGATTGACGATGCAGACTATTGGTGGGAGTCTGTAAAAAGAACTATGACTTATGAGCAATGGCACGAATTTACTTGGGAAGACTTCAAGGAAGAAGTTTATCAGAAATACATTCCTGATTGCTATCGAGAAAAGAAAGAGTCGGAATTCTGGAACCTCCGACAGGGAAGCTCTACTGTTACTGAGTATGACCGCACCTTTAATCAACTCTCTCGTTATGCTCCACATCTCGTGGACTCGGACTGCAAGAAGGCTAAGAAGTTTAGGAAGGGCCTTAAACCAGAAATCAGCATGACTCTTATGGGGCATGATGAGATGTCGTATGCGCAAACACTGCGTCGGGCTTTGAACATAGAATCTGTTATGCCAGCTGAGAAAATCCAGCCACAACAATCTTCCCAAGATCTGAAGGGAAAGCGGAAATGGGAAGATAGAAATGCAGTGGGAAATAAGCAACAGTGGGCCAAGGGAAATACCAATTATGGGCAACAGAATCAACAAAGAAATAGGACTCCCTGCCCTATCTGCCGGAAGTTTTATTCAGGAAAGTGTATGAGGAATACAGATGGATGTTTCTTCTGTCATCAACCGGGACATTTTGCTCGAGATTGTCCTAGGAGTAAAGGAAATACAGGTTTTCCTCCTAGACCAGCACAAGGTGGGAATATAATTCAGAGGCCTAATCAAGGGAACAATTCTAGGCCTAATCAGGGTGGAAACTTAAGGCAGAATCAGAGAGGAAATTTTAAGCCAGACCAAGGACAACGTGCCCCACAGCCAGCCAGGACTTATGCACTTCAGCAACAGCAAGCAGAGCAAGCTCCAGAAAATTTGGCAGGTATGATTAACATGGTTAATATACCTGTGCTCGCTTTATTTGATACTGGAGCTACACACTCTTTCATTTCAGAAAAGGCTAGTGAAAGATTAAAACTTAGACAAGTAGATGCTACTAATGCCTTAGAAGTTAGCATCCCTTCTGGAAAAACTGTGATAGCCAATAGAATATGCCTGAATTTGGAACTCGAGATTAACAAAAAGATTTTCATAACGGATTTATATGTAATCGACATGAAGGATTTTGATATAATCTTGGGAATGAATTGGCTAACTGCAACGTATGCAACTATACGTTGTCATGAGAGAGAAGTCATATTCCAGAAGCCAGGAGAACCAAAGGTAATTTTCTTTGGAGCAAGAATGGGTTTGAAGATACCAGTTGTTTCAGCCCTGAAAGCTATAAAGCTAATGAGAAAAGAAGGTTGCCATGCTTATCTGGTTAACCTAGTAGGAAAAGAAAAAGAGGGATTAACGATAGATCAAGTCCCTATCGTTCGGGAATACAAGGATATTTTTCCACAGGACCTACCAGGGCTACCGCCTGATAGGCAAACTGAATTTACCATTGACTTGGAACCAGGAGCAGCTCCGATATCTAAGGCACCATATAGAATGGCCCCTAATGAGTTACAAGAACTGAAGGTACAACTACAAGAGCTGTTGGACTTAGGTTTCATACAACCCAGTGTCTCACCTTGGGGAGCGCCTATTCTCTTTGTTAAAAAGAAGGATGGTACATTGCGAATGTGCATAGACTATAGGGAGTTGAATAAGGTGACAGTTAAGAATAAGTATCCCTTGCCAAGGATAGATGACTTGTTTGACCAACTAAGAGGAGCTAACGTATTTTCAAAGATTGATTTACGTTCAGGTTATCACCAATTGAAGATAAGAAAAGAAGATGTACCTAAGACAGCATTTCGAACACGTTACGGCCACTATGAATTCTTAGTGATGCCATTTGGGTTGACTAATGCACCTGCTGTGTTCATGGATATGATGAACAAAGTCTTTCATCAATATCTGGATAACTTTGTTCTTGTGTTTATAGATGATATTCTTATCTATTCTAAAAGTGAGGAACAACACCAAGAACATCTACATATAATTTTGGAAACATTGAGGAGGGAGAAATTATATGCCAAATTTAGCAAGTGTGAATTTTGGCTCAGTGAGGTAATGTTCCTTGGTCATATTGTGTCATCAGAAGGAATCAAAGTAGATCCTGCTAAGGTTGAAGCAGTAAGTAACTGGAAATCACCTTCCAGTGCACATGAGATAAGAAGTTTCCTAGGGTTGGCAGGCTACTATAGAAGATTTATTGAAGGATTTTCTAAATTGGCAAGGCCAATGACACAATTGTTGAAAAAGAAGACTAAGTTTATTTGGACTGAGGAATGTGAAAAGAATTTCCAAGAACTTAAGAAAAGACTGACCACAGCTCCAGTATTGGTTATACCAGAAGGAAATGAAGGATTTGTTATCTTTACATATGCGTCTAAGCTAGGGCTAGGGTGTGTGCTAATGCAAGACAAGAGAGTCGTTGCTTATGCATCTCGCCAGCTCAGGCCACATGAGTTAAATTATCCCACCCATGACCTAGAGCTTGCAGCTGTGGTACATGCCTTGAAAATTTGGAGGCATTATTTATACGGTGTCAGATGTGAAATCTACACTGATCATAAGAGTCTTAAGTACTTCTTTGAACAGAAGGATTTAAACATGAGGCAGAGAAGGTGGTTGGAATTAGTTAAGGATTATGATTGTACCATTCTCTACCACCCCGGTAAAGCAAATGTTGTAGCAGACGCCCTTAGCCGAAAAACCAAAGCAGAGTTAGGTTGTTTCCTAACACAAGAAGAAAGGTTAATTGAAGAATTTCAAAGACTAGAGTTACAGTTGGTTCAACCACCAGACTCTACTAAAGGACTTATAGCTACTTTAATAGCTAAACCCGATTTAAGGAAACGAATTGTGGAGGCACAAAGAGGGGATCAATTTTTGGAGAAGATGCGATTGAAAGTAAGATCTGAGGATTCAAAAGGATTTGCTGAAGCAAATGACAATGCTCTCATGTACGAAAGAAGAATATGTGTGCCCCACAATGAAGAGTTAAAGAATGAAATCATGATGGAAGCTCATGATACTCCATATACCGCTCACCCTGGAAGTACAAAAATGTATAGAGATTTGAAGAGAAACTTCTGGTGGCGAAATATGAAGAGAGAAGTGGCCTCATTTGTTGAACGATGCTTAACTTGTCAGCAAGTAAAGGCGGTACATCAACGACCATCAGGATTATTACAACCACTTGAAATCCCAGAATGGAAATGGGAACATATCAACATGGATTTTATAGTAGGATTACCAAAGTCAGTGCGAGGAAACACTGCGATATGGATCGTTGTTGATCGATTGACCAAATCCGCGCACTTTTTACCAATCAAGATGACACTTGGACTGGATAAGTTGGCTCAACTCTATGTGAGGGAGATTGTGCGATTACATGGCGTACCTGTCTCGATCACCTCTGACCGAGATACCAGATTTACTTCTAGATTCTGGATAAGTCTACAAGATGCCATGGGAACGCAACTAAATTTCAGTACAGCTTTCCATCCTCAAACTGATGGACAATCAGAAAGGACAATACAAATACTAGAGGATATGCTCAGAGGAGTTTTAACTGATAGAGGTGGAAGCTGGGAAAATGTTTTACCCTTAGTAGAGTTCGCCTATAACAACAGTTATCAGGCAACCATTGGAATGGCACCATATGAAGCATTGTATGGCCGAAGATGTAGATCACCACTTTATTGGGATGAAGTGGGTGAAAGAAAGATATTAGGCCCTGAGATTGTTCAGACAACAATCGAAATAATTGATAAGATAAGAATGAGAATGAAGGAGGCCCAAGATAGACAAAAAGCCTATGCAGATAAACGTCGAAAGGATCTGTATTTTAATGTTGGAGATAAGGTCTTTCTCAAAATATCTCCTACTAAAGGAATTATACGTTTTGGCAAAAGAGGAAAATTGAAACCACGGTATATTGGACCATTTGAAATTCTTGAACGAGTTGGAGAGGTAGCTTATAGACTAGCCTTACCGCCAAGTCTAGCTGAGGTTCATAATGTTTTTCATGTCTCAATGTTGAGAAAGTACGTGTTTGATACTACACACGTTATAAAGAATGAAGAGATAGTCCTGAATCAGGATTTATCATATGAAGAAAAACCAGAGGCTATTCTTGACCAAAAGGTCCAAAAATTACGGAACAAACAGATATCACTGGTGAAAGTCCTATGGAATAACCATGGAAGAGAGGAAGCTACCTGGGAGCTTGAAAGCAGAATCAAGGAGTTGTACCCTGATTTACCCTATAGAGGTACGCAAATTTCGGGACGAAATTTTTATTAAGGAGGGTAGAATGTAATACCCCGAAATATTTTAGAGGGTTTTACTCAACTTATGTTACCTGAGGGTAATTTAGGTAAGAAGTTGGGTCCTTAAAGGACTCAAATAAAGGAAAATCGCAGCCAGGGAAATCTATTAAAATTTATTATGGTCAAAAATTGCTTTAAAAATATGTTCTGATATTTTTCTTGGGTTGATAGAAAAATTTTCAAGCATCGTGCCAAACTTTGAATTTTCCAATTTCGAGTTCAAATGAACACTTGGCACAATTTTAGGGTGAAAGGTAATAGATTTGGATAACTAAGGCACATCTGTCATTATCCAATTTCTTTTTCGAAATATTATCCTATTTATTTTTCTCCTATAAATAGGAGGTTAAGGTTTCATTTTTCATTCATTTTCAAAATCGAAACGCCGAGCAGCTTCTAGAGAAGGTACGTCTCTAGTTTCCTATTTCAATTCTGAAATAGTCATTTTGAAGGTGTCAACGCATAGATCACGAATACGTGATTGAAATGATGACACGACGGACGATCACGATGGAAAATCATCGTGACCGCCGCCAAAGTCGTAATCACCCTTCAAATCGGTGACTCTTTTGGGTCATCGGATCAAAAAGTGTCTTTAGGGTTTCATGTTCTATGTATATTTATATACATTTTCCATGTTGTCACTTTTTAATTTCGGGTATATTTTGGGTATCCGATTATTAAATTATAGTCTTTTTCAGATCTATCATTCATGGATAGCCGTATCGTGTTTTTAAGCGCAAAAGTTGTTCCGTGTCAAAATATAGTATTTTTATTTAAAGTTTCATATTTTTCCAATGGGCAGATCTTGCGGTATGAATTTATTTGTACCGAATTAATTTTAGGATACGGGTTTGACCACCCCGTATGCCAAAACTTCCTAAACAGTTTTTCTTTATAAAAATGCCCTGAGTAAAGTTCCCTTAAGAGTCAAAATATTTTGATGATCCGAGTGCTGCGTATTAAGATAGTAGATATTATAATATTTACTTCATAACTAAGAAAGGTTAGATTTTGACCTAATGGTAGTCATTCATCGAAACTAAGTTACCGGATAATCTTGTAGGCACAGAAGAAGAAGACTTCTAGTTGAGATCAGAATCAGAATCTAGATCTAGCTCAGATTACCAGGTGGGTTTTTATTATATAAAAATATATATTTCGGGTTATTAAGCCCTGATATTTATAAAATGAACGTGATTGAATATCCAACTCATGAATGTATTTGATGTGCTCTCCTGACTCATGTAAGTCTTACTACTGTTTTTGGTGATGAAACTACAATGGTTCACGATATCGAGCCCCAAGCAAACAGGGCAGTGTCCAACCTTAAGCAGCCGGGTTGTGTACACGAACCGACTCACCGTAAGCGTTCTAGGGGAGAGTGGCGCGCAATGATGGAACGAAAATGATTTTGTATACATGGAATTCGCAAATTTTCTACTTTAAAAGCTTTCCATGATATGCTCTCAATATGATTGGATATTCTATTTTATAAAATGATTCTGAAGGTTTTTCTCAAAAGTACCCACTGAGTGCATTAGTGCTCACGCCCAAATCTTTTCAAATATTTTCAGGATGAGCTGCGGGATGGTGGACGGCTGTGCTAAGGCTGAAGGGCTATCTTTTGATGTATATGTTTCTTTTATGTGTGGAGTCCAACTGAGAACATGGTTACCTTTTGTGTCTGAATAAATGCACTGCGTTTTTATCCGCTTACTCTGATTATTGTTATGGAGTGTTCGGTTCTCCGAATCCCATTTTATTTACTGTTATGGAGTGTTCGGTTCTCCGAATCCCATTTTATTTACTGTTATGGAGTGTTCGGTTCTCCGAATCCCATTTTATTTACTGTTATGGAGTGTTCGGTTCTCCGAATCCCATTTTATTTACTGTTATGGAGTGTTCGGTTCTCCGAATCCCATTTTATTTACTGTTATGGAGTGTTCGGTTCTCCGAATCCCATTTTCTTTATTGTTACGGAGTGTTCGGTTCTCCGAATCCCGTTTACTTTCTGTTCCTGACAGGCGAAAGCCTGGCATTTATTTACTTTCCTTACTCAGACAGGCGCAAGACTGGCTTTACATTGTTTTTCATGTCAAGGCAAAAGCCTGGCTTTATATTGCTTTCACGACAGGCGGGAGCCTGGCATCTCTTTACTTTAAGTATTTGGACAGACATCAGTCTGGCCTTTTTTATGCCTAACCTATTAACAGTTAACCTTTGAACTGTTATTATTTACATTGAAGTTTGCCTTTGTTATTCTTTCTTGGGTTCATCCTAAGAGTCATGGTATCTGGTTTGAGTCATTTCATACGCTTTAAAAGCGTGGATTGATCCATTTATAGAGGTTATGCTGCCCATATTTTTAGGGCACTAACCCTATTTCTTTGATTGCTTCTGTTCAACAACCCCTTCCCCCTTTCCCCAAGTAGCGCACCGGTCCCCTGCCCTTCTCCCGGGATCGGGGCGTTACACATCAGAACCGCTCGGCTCGCCATTTGGCAATGAAGAAGCTAATGGATGCGAGAATGTCTGACTCCACACCTGTTAGGGATCACGTTCTCACGATGATGGGGTATCTGGCTGAGATCGAGACCTTGGGTGGAGAGCTGGATGGCGATTCTCAAATCGACATTGTTCTTCATAGCCTGTCCTCGAGGTTTGAGCAGTTCAGGCTGAACTTTAACATGATTAAAAGGGATGTCAGCCTGACTGAACTGCTCATGGATCTTCAGGCGGCTGAGTTACTTCAAAAAGGAAATCCGGAGGCACACCTAGCTGAAAATAGGGCGTCTTCTTCCGGTACTAAAAGGAAGAAGAAGAACGCACCCAAGAAAGCTGCAGAGGGGGCGCCTAAGGTGAAGAAGTCTAAGACTAAGATTCCTCCTGAGGAATTTAAGTCAAAGACAAAGTGTTTCAAGTGCGGCCAGCCAGGTCACTGGAAGGCGGATTGTCCTAACAAGAAGAAGAAAAAGGGTACGTCTCAATCTCTCATCGTTGAAACATGTTTAGCTACTTGTTCTACTCAGTCATGGGTAGTAGATACTGGAGCTACTGATCATGTTTGCATGTTTTTACAGGGGTTCCTGGCAAAAAGACAGCTGAGTGATGGAGAGATTTCAGTCTACATGGGCAATGCTACGAAAGTGGCGGCAGTTGCAGTGGGAGACGTAACCTTATCTTTTAGTAGTGATAGGATATTAGTTTTAAAGGATTGTCTTTATGTGCCTGGTTTTAGGCGAAACTTGATTTCAGTTTCTAAACTTTTTATGGATGGATATTCTGTTTCTTTTGATAACAAGGTTGTTATCTTTAGTGATAAACGTTTTATCTGTTCTGGCACATTGGATGGACATCTTTATTTACTTAATCCTATGCAAAACACTACGCAAATGCATTTACTGAATACATCGGTCATAAACCCTAACAAACGAAAAGAACCTTCGGAAATGAATCAAACTTATCTTTGGCATCTTAGGCTCGGCCATATTAACCTTAAACGGATACAAAGACTAGTAAACGATGGGCCCTTGTCTTCATTGGTCCTAGAATCGTTCCCTTTGTGTGAATCCTGTTTGGAAGGTAAAATGACCAAGCGACCCTTTAAGGATAAAGGGAATAGATCTGAAGAGGTACTAGATTTGATTCACTCTGACTTATGTGGCCCTATGTCAGTTCAGGCTCGAGGAGGGTACGAGTATTTCATCACGTTCATTGATGATTACTCAAGGTATGGATACATATACCTGTTACGCCGCAAGTCAGAATCCTTTGAGACTTTCAAAGAATTCAGAGCGGAAGTGGAAAAACGTACAGGTAAAAGTATCAAATCACTACGGTCTGATCGTGGTGGTGAGTACCTCTCGAATGAATTTAGGGACTACTTAGCAGAGAATGGGATTACATCCCAGTTGACTGTGCCAGGAACGCCACAGCAGAACGGCGTGGCGGAGAGAAGGAACAGAACATTGTTAGAGATGGTTAGATCGATGATGAGCTATTCAGATCTGCCTATTTCGTTCTGGGGATATGCCCTGGAAACGGCAGCCTATATTCTAAATGTGGTTCCATCAAAATCAGTCCCATCTACGCCCACAGAACTTTGGACTGGACGAAAGCCCAGTCTTGGACATTTTCGGATTTGGGGTAGTCCAGCACATGTGCTGGATAAGGAAGCTGATAAGCTGGCACCACGTACGGATGTTAGACTGTTTGTTGGATATCCCAAAGGAACGAAATGTGGTTTATTTTATAGTCCTAAGGATCAGAAGATCATTGTAAGTACCAATGCTCGATTCTTAGAAGAAGACTATGTAATAAATCACAAGCCAAGAAGTGAGATAGTACTCGAGGAACTTCGAGGGGAAAATTCGAATCTGACACCAACAGTACAAGAAGAGGAACCACAATTTACTGCACAACGTGTCACAAAAGTACAGGAACTGCCTCGTCGCAGTGGGAGGGTTGTACGCCAACCTGACAGATTCATTGGTTTGGGTGAATCTTCGGATTTCCCTGAAGGACTAAATGAATTGGATCCCAGGTCCTACGACGAAGCAATCCAAGACAAAGATGCAGACTCTTGGAAAATTGCAATGGAGTCTGAGATTGGATCTATGGATCACAATCAAGTCTGGGAGCTTGTAGAACCACAAGATGGGGTAAAACCCATTGGGTGTAAGTGGGTTTACAAACGCAAGAGAGGAGCTGACGGGAAGGTTGAAACCTTCAAGGCAAGATTGGTGGCAAAAGGGTACACTCAGAAAGAAGGGATCGATTATGAGGAAACCTTTTCGCCGGTAGCCATGCTTAAGTCAATCCGGATTCTCTTGTCTATTGCCGCTCATTTGGATTATGAGATTTGGCAGATGGATGTCAAGACGGCTTTCCTGAATAGAAGTCTTGAGGAAAACATCCACATGAAGCAACCAGAGGGTTTCATTGCTAAAGGCCAAGAGCACTTAGTGTGCAAGCTTAAGAGATCCATTTATGGACTTAAGCAGGCGTCAAGGTCTTGGAACATCCGGTTTGATGAGGTTATCCAGTCATATGGATTCGTGCAATGTCCGGATGAGAGCTGTGTGTACAAGAAGTGTGACGGAAACGTGGTGGTTTTCCTCGTGCTATATGTTGATGATATCTTACTTATTGGAAACAGTAAGAAAGTATTATCTAACATAAGGGTGTGGTTGTCCAAGCAGTTCGATATGAAAGATCTGGGAGAAGCTGGACACGTCCTTGGCATCAAGATAATTCGAGATCGCCAGAAAAGGATGTTGTGCTTATCCCAGGCGACATATATCGACACAGTGCTAGCTAGGTTTAACATGCAGGATTCCAAGAAAGGTTTTATACCTTTCAGGCATGGAATTCATCTATCCAGGGATATGTGTCCCCACACACAGGCTGAGATAGATGAGATGAAGGGCATTCCATATGCTTCGGCTGTGGGAAGCCTTATGTATGCTATGTTATGCACTAGACCTGATATATGCTATGCAGTCGGCATGGTAAGCAGATATCAGTCTAACCCTGGACAAGGTCACTGGACTGCGGTTAAGAATATACTCAAGTACCTAAAAAGGACTCGAGATTATATGCTGGTGTACCGCTCTGATAGTCTAGTGCCTTTGGGTTACACGGACTCAGATTTTCAATCCGATAAAGATCAGAGTAAATCTACCTCAGGCTATGTGTTTACCTTAGGAGGCGGAGCCATTGCATGGAGGAGCATAAAGAAGAAATGCATTGCGGATTCCACCATGGAGGCCGAATATGTAGCTGCCTCTGAGGCTGCAAAAGAGGCCGTCTGGCTCAAGAGCTTCTTGTTGGACTTAAGCGTGGTTCCTGATTTGCCTAGGAGTATCACGGTATATTGTGATAACTCGGGTGCAGTGGCAAATTCGAAGGAACCCAGAGCCCATAAGGCAAGTAAACACATAGAGAGAAAGTACCATCTTATACGAGAAATCGTTAAGAGAGGAGATGTGGCAGTGGTCAAGATTGCATCGGTGGACAATTTAGCTGATCCATTCACGAAGAGCTTTCCGGCTAAGACCTTCTACGGTCACGTGGAGAAAATGGGAGTGAGATGCAGACCCGGGGTTGCCGTTTGAGATTTTAGTTAGAGTTGGAGAGTTAGCCAGTTTGTTTTATATTTGAAAGACATGCTTCAAGTATAAGTGGGAGATTGTTGGTTTTGTATACTAGAAGACCTGTCTTTTGTATACATTATTGATAATAGTTTTATGATGATATAGAATGAATACAATTGCAGTCACTGTTTGCATTTAAATTGTTATATTTATATGCATGTTCACTATACTTACATTGTAGATGATATGGTGTGGGTAAACACATGGTTAGATCATATCATCGGTTCCTTGTAATGCATTAAAAGGCTCACGGTTTAGATGGCACTGAACCTGCTATCGGTACGCCGTAGAATAATCTGATAGTTAGTTTGTCTTGACTAACTGATTATTCTAATACACGGTCAAGTGTATTGAGGAGGATCTACTTAGGATTCTATTCTCTTTTCTGACCTTAAATGAGAGAATAAGAATCCACAGAGTTCGGGTTCTTAACCCCTATGTGTTGGCAGACATATACGTGTAGTGTTTGCAGCTTTGATTTATCAAAGGGTGAGATTCTTTCATAAGGATCAATAATCTCGATATCTTGGGTTGTGACATTTACACTTATGATGGGTTGTGCAATATGTAGGGGCACCGTGTCCTGGTGCGCCAGTTTGATGGTGTCCTCTTGAGGAAATGCAAGTTCATGCTGAAACCCTGCAGGTGGAATTTATTCCGTGCATGAGTAAAGCTTGTGTGGTACTACTCAAGGATAAGATATTAATTAATTATAGCTGTCAGAAGCTTACATAATTAATTAATGGGCATTATATCTTAAACGCGGGGAATGGCTGGACTAAAGGAGAAAGCATATTCAGAAATATGTATTAAATTGGTAGGTCAGTATTATTTCTTTAGTGGAATAAAAATAATACTTAATTCATTTAATAATATCCTAAGTTTATTGGATATTGGAAATTAAATAAATTAGCAGGCCAATTTAATATTCTTCTAGATCCCTGTTGTAGCCCAATATGACTTTAATGGACTGGAGATAGAAAAAGAGATAGAGGCCCAAACCCAGTAGGGTTTGGACACTGAAATTTCGACCACCTCCCCTATAAATAGGGAGGTGGGGGACGAAATTTTAAGGTGAAGAATCAACTCCTCTTGTGTTCTCTTTATCTCCACAGATTCCATACCGATCTAGTAGATTTCAGCCCACCCTGAAACTAGATTCAGTCCGGGAATACAACAGAAGATCAAGGAGTGGAATATCACAGTGGGCGCCGATCATCATCATACACAACAACAAGATTAGACCTTTAATCTTGTCCTCCACCCGTCGTTTGATTTGTAAGTCATTTTTCGATTCTATGTTTCCGCTTTAGTAAGAATCGTTTAAACCGGATTTGCATGTTAATTAAACTCGGTTAATTAAAACATATGAGATGCATGAATTTATGATCTACATGACATTAGGATTAATGAACACCCAATTAGATCCTGCGGTGGTTCAATTCGAAAAAACCCCAACAGAATTTTCAGCCCAAGTCATGTGTTTAATTGTCCAATATAGGCGAGATTTTGAAGGCCCAAATCTATTTGGGATTTATCTTTATTGAGTTTAGATTTTATTATCTTATTTTTGGTAATTTTGGATTTTATCCTTAAAAACAGTTTTTAATTAAGGAAACAATCCTAGTTTGACTAGGACTAGTTATTTTTGGCATTGCCATGTTTTTAGGCCTTAGATTTTTCGTCCCCTATGTTAGTATAAATAGGAGTATTTTGTGACATTATTAATTTAGACAATTGCAAGAGTTTAAGAGTTTTCCTCATTTTGTCTCAAGATCCTTAGGTTTATCACAAATACAAACATTCTATTGTTCTAACAAATCAATAGTCTTATTCAAGTTCTTCAGGGTATTTTCAAGTACTTGGGAGAATTGCTATCCGGAGAAGTTAGACGTGCGCGT
The DNA here is from genome assembly GCA_026008535.1 of Perilla frutescens. NCBI lineage: Eukaryota > Viridiplantae > Streptophyta > Magnoliopsida > Lamiales > Lamiaceae > Perilla > Perilla frutescens. The sequence continues at coordinate 28,504,962 of BRKX01000003.1, read as the reverse complement.
TCGGGTTTACAACACGGGTTCGCCGATCCTAGCCAATCCTTCTACAAACGTCACCACCGCCAATACCACCATCCCCGATGCTATCCGCCACCATCATCGCCGCCCTCAAGCCTGCCATGAGTTGATATTCAAGCCTTCATCGTGGTTTAGTTCGTTGTTCGTATTCCTAGTAAGTTCTAAATCAATTCGAGTCCAATTTCATTCCTATCTTGTTCGTCCGTTTTCGTTGGAGTTTTACTATTGTGTTTTGCTTAGTTTGGGTCATAGTCTAGTGTTCCTATAGTGTCGAGTCTATTGTTCATATTAGTTGATTTGTAATTTGCTTATTTTTGTGTCGGATTGTATCCTTCTTTATAGCTGACGTTGTTCGAGTCTTTGAGTCTTCCGCTTGCGTATTTCTCGTGTCTTGGATTATTAGTCAGGGTCACATAAACTCCTTCCCATAATTCAGCATGCTTTGAAGATCGAAATATAACATGTTTAGAAGTACCTGGTGCATGAATGATATGTTTGTCGATGTCAGACTCATGTTCACTAGAATGTGAGTGAACATCTTCAGGAACATCTTTCAGCTGATCAGCTTTCTTGGCCTTCTTGGAAGGGCCAGTGGGTTCAACAACTTTTCTTTTCTTTATAGACACAGCAGTGGATGGTGGAGTGGCAGATGCTCGACTTCGAGTTACAGGAGTTCTTGGAACCAACTGCACCACAACAGTAGATGCTTTCTTTCTTGGTGTTTTCTTTTTGATCGGTGATCTGGCAAAAGGATCATATTGAGCAGACACAATCAAGTTCTCGTGTTGTGGAACAAGAGTCTTCTCAGTAGATTCAGAGGATGAACTCTGAATATCTTCTTTCTCTGTTGGTTCTGCAACTAAAGGTATCTTAATGACCTTCTTCTTTCCCTTTGCTATAGTAGCAGCGATGGCTTTCATCTTCAGGCTTAATGGAATGTCATCTTCTCTGTCTTCAGCATCAACTTCAGTAGTAGAAGGTTGAATAGGTGACTTCTGCACGACACTTGCAGAGGTAGAAATCTCTGCAGTGCTTTTTTTTAGCAACATGTTCCTTGGCCTGATCAGGAACATCCTTAGGCATAACTGGATCATCAACAACAGGACCCCTCTCTTTTTGAAGGGCTTGGACAACAGGTGCTATGACGATTTTCTTTACAGAAGAGGCTGTAGTCTTCTGTGATTTCTTGACTGTAGTTCCCTTAGTTCTTATCTTCTTTTTGTTGATGTCGTATGATCGTGCAACTTCCTTTAACAAATCTTGGATAGAAAGACTTTGAGTCTTTGTTTTCTTTGCAGAAGATACAATTTCTTGCTCTTCTGTTTCCAAGTCTTCTTCTTCTTGTTCTCCGTGAAAGGTTTCAATATACTCTTCTGTATCCTTGCTGGATGATTCATCACGGAGCGTCCTTTGAACAGGTTTCTTGTAGGAAGATTCACCTCGAACCTGTCTATCGAACTCATCCTCCTCGTAGAACTGATCTTGAGGCTTGGAATATGTAACTTTTCCATACCTCATCCTAGGTTTCACGACTTTCTTAGGATGTATGAGCTTGCATTTTGGAACCATTGATAATATATGGGTGATTGATAAGGATGATTAGCAAGAAAAACACTGGCAAACGAAAGAATTTTCTCAGAGAACTCAGAAGATTAGAAAAGAGAGAAGGGTTTATGATTTCAAAAATTTAAAAATGATCGATCTCTCTTAATGGCTAAACATATATATAAGGGAGTATTCCATTCATAGCATAGAGTTAGGTTTCCGTTAGACTAAGAAACTGGAGAAAAATCCTGGAAAATCAGAGATGACGATTGCACGTCAAAACTAGCCATTAACAAAGATGTACACTGGATTTTGAAAATTGTTCATGTACATCCTGAAGAACATTTATGGGAATGTTCAGACCCTTTGTACAGGAATGGTTCATCATCATGTACGTGTATATTGTTGTGAACATTCAAAGTCAGAATATATAAATTGAAAGCAAGTAAAGGACACGAGGTTGGTAACCCTATTCGATCAACTGATCTATGTCAGGGGGACTTCACAAGTGCATGAGAAACAGTTCACTACTCCGTTGAATGGTTATAATGGCTATTACATGAAGACTCCTATCACTCGACCCCTTTCCTACCCTAGATAATCTTTTTCTTTGAACTGAATTGTGAGCTCCCCTCACAACCTAGAATCCCTTTAGTTCCCACAGGAAATCTCTCCCAAGACTCCTCTAAGTGTGTATGAATTTAAGTTTCAAATACAGACTAGAAACACAATGATAACGCGGATCAAACCTAGTCTACCCGAATACTATATGCTTCGAATATGAAGTCTTTTGGACTCTCTACCCTTTGTGTATTCATAAAACCTCATCCACTAATCTAGTCTGATTCCCAAGCTATTTATAAAAAACAGTTATAGCCTTAACAAGGTAATCAGAAGTCCTATTTTGACTAGAATTCAACAAGAAAACTTTTTCCTTAAATAAATCGGACTTTCCTAGTTTAGATGTCTTCCTTGAATATAACTCCTTCTTTCCTTCTTGATGTTCATCACGAACAAGACAGCTTCTATTCTGAAATGTCCATCTTGAATCTGCAGCTCCAGCTCTTTGATTCTAGCATGATATGTCTCTTGTAAACTCTCTGGACAATCATGTATATGATCATGTTCACAAACATGATTAAGTACATATTTTGATCTTCAATCAGATTGGCGGCGGAATGTTTACAATAATGTCCAGAACATGTTATTTGAACATGAATAACCAAAACTTTTTGTGTTCTTTTGATATTGCCATATTGCCATACAGATTATGACAATCTCGAACACTTAAGTACTGATGGCACTAACAATGAACACCAATGCTAAATGTAGATTCTGAAGCTACTATTGTGATTGGAATGATTAAAATATCATAAGCCATAATTGCAAGTCGAGGGAATTGATTTCTATTCAATTTCCAAAATTCTAGCACATTTACATTTACTTCAATAATCTTTTCATCCAAGTATATATCAAGTTTAGATTTACCTTCATTTGAAGTCATTTGGCGCAACTCTTCAACACACTCCTATAATTAAATAAATAAAATGTACATATTTATATATTTTGTTATCAACTTATATATTTAGTATCAATAACTTACATTATAGATGAGTGCCTCTGGATCTGAAATATATTGTGGAAATTTTGGCCCAATGATCTCTTAATGGGCTTTGTAATTTAATTGAAGGCCCAATCTCCCTAATCAGCCCAAAACCCCTAATTAAGCCCTAAACCCTTCTTCTTCACAATATAATCCTTTCTGCACCTCTACTGTTCGATTAAGCTTGAGAAAACACTTCAAATGGGCTCTGCTATTCCTATTTTGTTTCTCGTCACCGGACTCCTTACCGTAGGTTTTATAGTTGGCGTCGAGTGAGTGTAAGCTTCGTGAGGAAGAGGGTCATGTAGCCTTGGCCAATTTCTACTCTTCCATTTGTTCATACTTAACTGACTGTTGCTCGTTCTGAACTGCTCATTTGATCATTGATGTTGCCGGAAGTTGACGCCTACATTCTTGGATCTCTGAGCCGCAAACACATATTCTATTCTCCTATTTTTCTTTATTCTATATATTTTTTTTCTGTTCATCTTGATTGTTAATTTACAGTCATATATATATATATATACTACTTGGGATCGATATTATTTATATATTACAGAGATATATCTATATATATATTGATTGAAGAGATACATATATATATATAAAAACTTATATCGATTTATTTTGGGTGTTTGCTTCTATTATTTTCATATTGATCGATTTCGGAAGTTGATTCTTTGTGTTTTGCAGCAGTCCTACATCCATATTCATCTCATAAGAACCTCTCAATGCCTGCAAATGACACTCATATAGCTGCTGCATTTTCAGTCGAAGGAGAAGACACTGCTATGAATCGCTGCTGTTTAGGCTACCATAGACGAAGACCGTTGATGCCGCTGCCTTTTTCTGCCTGCTAGTGACATCGCTGCTGCACCGTTCATCACCAGAGAAGACAACTGAAATTCCCAGCTACTCTCTGCAAGTCTCAACGACGCTGCTGCATCACTGGTCGACGGAGAAGATGACCAGAGAGAGAGACATCTGCTGCTCTGCCGTCGTCATTTATCGGAGAAGACGTCGGTGTATCGGTGCTGTGATTGTGAAGCGGCTTCACTGCTGTGAATCAAAGCCACAGATTTTTTCATCTAAACATCATCTTTATCTCTCTTTTCTATTCTATCTCCGTTTTATCCCTTTTGCTAATAAATTGATATTAATATGATCTAGTTGATTAACTTACAGGTCTCGATCACAAAGACTACAACACTGCTATTGCCGTGAACTTTGAAGAATAGAGATACTGTTCATGCTGTTGGAGTAGGCAAATTAAAGGTGAAGCATCTTAAAGTCGCTGCCACTATTTTTCTGAAGCCCAAACGACCGTGTGGCTGACACGACGAGTCAGGAACCAAGAAGGTAAACCCTGGCAAGGCACAGATACCCCACAGTGGTATCAGAGCCACATAGACCTTGTTGGGGCACTCTCTGACTCGCACTAGCCCACCCCACCGCCATTGGCTGCGCCGTTTCACCCCGACAAGTAAGGAATACGGTAGGTCAGATTTTTCCCCTTTTTGGAAGGATCTGCTCTGGTAAAGTGGTGAAACTCTAAGCTCCCTAGATCTTAGGCTTGGGTTATTTGCTATTTGCGTTAAATATTGGTGAATTGTGGAGATTTGGGAAAATATTGGAGGTTTTGTGGTGATTTTGGAGAATATTGGAGATTCGTGGTGATTTGTGATAATATTGTTAATTTGTGTTGATTTGGGAGAATCTGTGAATTTTTTCTTGATTTTTTGGGTAAAGTTTGAGATATTCTGCTTTGAAAATATATATTTGTTGTATCTCTGCTATTTGTTCGGTATCTTGCGATCCTATGCCTTGTTTCCACGTTCTTTTATTTTTCAGTGATATCTATTGAGTGTCTCACCTTCTTGCGAACCCTAGCATTCCACGCTTGAGAGCTCTGTGCTCTAACTGCCTTGCTTACGGTCCAGTTCATCTAGATTCCCCTGTGGGTCTCCTCGTGCGAGTAGCCTGGATAGCAAGAGTAGTGAAGGGTTCGCCGGAAGTTTTGAGTTGTTGGTTGGACCTGCCTTTTATTCTCTTGTGATTTTTTCATGTTCTGTGAGGTCTGTTGACTGTGTTTGGTGTTGAAACTTCGAGTTTTGTGAGTTTTTCTGAGAAACTGACTTTGGTAATTGAGTCAGTTACTGTTGAAACAAGTTTTGGGGTTGTCCTGAGTGAATCCTTGCTCCACAGATAAATCTGTGCTGAGAACTGGGCTAGCCTCAGCACTTTATCCCTCGGGTGTACTTGTTTCTGTGCTTTGGAGGTGTTCCCTCCCTGTTCTAGGAGCTTTCTGCCGTGTTCTCTATTTTTTGGATGATTATTTATCTTCCTGCTGCTTCTGTGACTACATATAATCATGAACAATCTTCATATGGCACCCTTTAATGGTATAGATGATTTTCAAGATTGGAAAACTAAAATTGAATGCATTTTGGTTAAAGAAAAGATTAATAAAGCCATTTCTACTAAAATTGATGATTTTGTGGAAGATGAGAAACTGCATGATATGAATGATAATGCTAGGGCCACTATTTTGTTAAATTTGTGCAGTACTGTGGTTAGAAAAGTGTCTCATCATAAATGTGCCAAAGATCTGTGGGATAATCTGATATATTTATATACTGCTGCTTCTGAAGAATCTATGTGGTCTTTGCAAAATCAATTTATATCTTTTCAAATGGATGCTTCTAAGGATATTGATGCCAATATGGATGAGTTTTATAAATTGTTGCAAGATCTAAAACTTGCTGGTGATGATTCCCTTGAAAAGTATTCTCCTCAAGTGTTGCTTAGATCTATTCCTGAATCTTTTGCTGAAGTTAAATCTGCTCTTAAATATGGAGGTTCTAAGGTTAATTGTGATATGATTGTCACTGGTTTAAAAGCAAAAGAAAGTGAATTAAGGAAAATGAAATCCCAACCTTTGCATAATGAAATCATGTATGTGAACAGGAATAATAATAGAAACTCTCCTCATGGCTTTAATAAACCTCTGAATCCTGAGAATCCTAGTGTGCTTGCTGCTGAAAGACATAGAAGGGATATGCAATTAGGGGAAAACAAACATCAAAATCAGAATGATGCTCAAAATCATAATCATGCTGATAATCAAGCTCATAATCATGCTCAGAATCATACTTTTAACCAGAAGCCTAGAAAAACATGTTGGAATTGTGGTAAACCTGGTCACTTCTCAAATATATGTAAGCAACCTAAAAGAAATAAGGGTTATGGAAATTATGAGCCTAAACAGCATGCTAATAATGTGTATGAGGATGATGGTATTTATATGGTACATGATGCATATGATTTTCAGTTCATCAATTACACTAATGCTGTGTCAAAATCTGTTTCAAATAATGAATGGCTCATTGATTCTGGTTGCACTTTTCACGTTACTCCATTTAAGCATCTATTTCATAACCTGCATTATATGAATTCTAGACATGTAGCTCTTGCTGATGGTCAAAATTGTGATATTCAAGGAAAATGTGATATTTGCTTGAAATTTGAAAATGGGAGCATGCTTACCTTAAGTGATGTCATATATGTGCCTCAATTGAAATTCAATTTGTTATCTGTGTCCAAAATTGTTGATAAGATGCTTGATGGTTCTGTGAATTTGTTGAGATTCAAATTTGAGAAAGATTCGGTGCTTTATTTTATTGCTCCCCGAAAGGGTCATTTATATGCTGTCCAAGCTGAGTCTGTGCCTCTGTCTGTTGTTAATGTGATTCAAGAAGATAAGACTGCTTTATGGCATGCTAGACTAGGACATATGAGCAATAAGGGTCTTGCAATTTTGCATAAAAATGGTGCTTTTGGCAAAGATAAAGTGCCTGCTATACCTTTCTGTGAACCGTGTGTTATGGGTAAGCATCATAAAATTCCTTTACCTGTCACTATGCCTTATCCTAGGAAGCATGTTAGTTCTGAAATTCTTGAATATTTGCATGCGGATGTCTGGGGCCCAGCCAAAGAGCCTACCCATGGTGGAAATTGTTTTTTCCTGTCTATTATTGATGATTTCTCGAGGAAAACTTGAGTGTTTTTAATGAAGAACAAATCTGATGTGTTTATGAATTTTTCTAAATGGGATGCTGAAATTCAAAATCAAACTAAAAGGAAAATTAAATACATTAGAACTGATAATGGGCTTGAATTCTGTAATAATGCTATGGATAATTGGTGTTTTGATCAAGGTATTAAAAGGCATAAAATTGTGCCCTACACTCCATGGCAAAATGGAGTGGCAGAGAGAATGAATAGAACTCTCCTTGAGAGAGTTATGAGCTTACTTGTTGCCTTTGGTACGTCTAAACATTTTTAGGGTGAAGCTCTCATGAATGTGACTTATTTGATTAATAGATCTCTATCTGTGCCCCTGTTTCATAGAATGCCTGAATCTGTCTTTTTAAATAAGCCTATTTATTTGTCTAATTTGAGAGTCTTTGGGTGTGCTTCATATGTTCATCAAAAAGTGAGCAAACTTGATCCTAGAGCTAGGAAGTGTGTGTTTCTAGGATATCCTGAAGGTGTGAAAGGGTATAGATTATGGGATAGAAGTGTGTCTGAATTTAAAACATGTGTTAGTCGTGATGTAATATTCAATGAGCATGATTTCCCCCGTTTACTTGAATCCTCACCTTATGTTGCTCCAAGTGAGGTAGAGAACTTGAAGCAATTGGATAAGAACTTGTTTGATTTTATGCCTACTCCTCATGTTGCTCCAAGTGAGGTGGAGGATAATGTGGAAAATTTGACTCCTATGTCATCTGAATCTGAAAATGTGCATCCTGATTTACCCGTCATTGAGCATGAGTCTGATAATCATAATATGGATGATTCTGTGTCTGAACATAAGGCTAATGATGAGCCTATTAATAATATGAATGTGTCTGATTCTGAATCTAGTTCTAGCTCTGAGAATGAACCTGAGACTATTCCTGAACCTGAGAATTTGAACAATTATCAACTTTCTAGAGATAGAGTAAGAAGGAATGTGAGATTACCTGCTAAATATGATGATTACAATCTGTCTTTATATGCATTTAATGTATTTAGCAATGTTGACCAATTTGAGCTTATAACTTATAATGAAGCTGTCAAATCTGATGAATTTGATAAATGGCTTGCTGCAATGAATTGTGAGATGAAATATTTACATGATAACAATACTTGGATACTTGTTGAAAAGCCTGATGATTGTTCTATTGTTGAATGCAAATGGTTATTTAAAATCAAGCATGAAATTGATAATATGAGATATAAAGTGAGATTGGTAGCAAAAGGTTTTACACAAAAGGAAGGAATTGATTATAATGAGATATTTGCTCCTGTTGTTAAGTTTACTACTGTGCGAATAATACTTGCTCTTGTTGCTCACTTTAACTGGGAACTTAAGTAAATGGACGTTACTACTACTTTCTTGCATGGTGAACTTGAAAACAACATTTACATGAAACAACCCGAGAGCTTTGTTGATAAAAACAAACCTGAGCATGTGTGTTTGCTAAAGAAGTCTCTATATGGTTTGAAACAATCCCCTAGGCAGTGGAATATTAAGTTTGATCAATGTATGAAAAGCATGAACTTCACTCGTAGCAAATTTGATCATTGCTTATATTTTATGGAAACTAAAACTCCCATGTTTTTGCTTTTATATGTGGATGATATGTTGCTCATTAGTCCTTGCATTAAAACTGTGAAATATGTGCAAAAGTGCCTTTGTGATAACTTTGATATGAAATACCTAGGTGATGCTAGGAAAATTCTTGGCACGAATATTGATAGAAATAGAGAGAAATCCACTCTTGTGTTGCATCAATCTGCTTATGTGGAACAAGTTCTCAAAAAATTTAATATGGAAGATTGTAAGCCTGTTAACGTGCCTTTCGCTTCTCATTTTGTGTTAAGTAAGGATCAGTCCCTAAAGACTTACTCTGAAATGTTTGAAATGCAAAATGTGCCTTATGCCAATGCTATTAGTTCTATGATGTACTTGATGATTAGCACGAGGCCTGATATTGCATATGCCGTGTCTTGTTTGAGTAGATACATGGCCAATCCTGGATTATCTCACTGGGAAGCACTTGAGTGGCTTCTCCGGTATTTAAAATCCACTATGAAGAGTGGTCTGACTTTTGGAAAGTCAGCAAATGGTGTGAAATGTGTGGGTTACGTGGATTCAAACTATGCGAATGATAGAGATAATAGAAAATCCACAATATCTTATGTGTTTACTTTATGTGATTCGTGCATTAGTTGGAAATCTCAGCTTCAATCTATTGTTACTTTATCTACAACTGAATCTAAATATATTGCTGCAACTGAAGCTATGGAAGAGGCTATATGGTTAAATGGTGTGTTGTCTGAGATTAAATTTATTGATGATAAGCATATGGTCTATTCTGATAGTCAATCTGCTAATCAACTGTGCAAAAATCTTGTGTTTCATGATCGAACTAAGCATATTGATGTGAGATTCCATTTTATTCGAGATGTTGTTGAAAAATGGGAAGTTTTGCTTGATAAGATCCCCTCTGAATTTAACCTTGCAGATATGGGCACTAAGTGCCTTCCAGTTACAAATCCGACGTCCTGCAAAATATCACTGAACTTTGATCTCGGTTTGAATTCTTTTATGTGAGCTTTATGTGATGGTATTCTAGTCTTGGGGCTGGATACCTTATTTGTTTTCTATGATTTTTTACTTGTTTTATGTGTTGGTTAGCCTTTCCCATTGGTACTATGCTAGGTTGCATCTCAGTCAAGGATAGTCATCAAGTGACTTGAGATGATTTGCAAAAGGGTTGGTCTCTAGTGTTGAGACTGAGTTCAAATAAGCATAGTATTGTTCTCTCCCTTTCTTGTCTTGTCTTCGTGATAGACGGGAATAAAAATAGGCGATGATGATATCCATATTAAGGTGTACGGTGTCTTCTTCCTTGGCGACTTAATGATCAGTGGGCCAAAGGTGGAAGTGTGGAAATTTTGGCCCAATGATCTCTTAATGGGCTTTGTAATTTAATTGAAGGACCGATCTCCCTAATCAGTCCAAAACCCCTAATTAAGCCCTAAACCCTTCTTCTTCATAATATAATCATCTCTGCGCCTCTACTGTTCGATTAAGCTTGAGAAAACACTTCAAAGGGGCTCTGCTATTCTCATTTTGTTTCTCGTCACTGGACTCCTTACCATAGGTTTCCTATTAGCGTCGAGTGAGTGTAAGCTTTGTGAGGAACATGGTCGTGTAGCCTTGGCCAATTTCTACTCTTCCCTTTGTTCGTACTTGACTAACTGTTACCCGTTCTAAACCGCCCATTTGATTGTTGCTATTGCCGGAAGTCGACGCCTACATTCTTGGATCCCTGAGCCACAAACACATCTTCTATTCCTATTTTTCTTTATTCTATATATATATATATATTTCTATTCATCTTGATTGTTAATTTACAGTCATATATATATATACTACTTAGGATCAATATTATTTATATATTGTAGAGATATATCTATATATATATATTGATTGAAGAGATATATATATATATACTTATATCGATTCATTTTAGGTGTTTGCTTCTATTATTTTCATATTGATCAATTTCCGAAGTTGATTCTTTGTGTTTTGCAGCAGTCCTACATCCATATTCATCTCATGAGAACCTCTCGACGCCTGCACACGACACCCATATAGCTGCTGCATTTTCAGTCGAAGGAGAAGATACTGCTATGAACCGCTGCTGTTCAGGCTGCCATAAATTAAGACCGTTGATGCTGCTGCCTTCTTCTGCCTGCTAGTCACGTTGCTGCTGCACCGTTTATCACCGGAGAAGACAACTGAAATTCCCAGCAACTCTCTGCAAGTCTCAACGACACTGCTGCATCACTGGTCGACGGAGAAGATGACTGGAGAGAGACATCTACTGCTCTGCCATCGTCATTTACCGGAGAAGACGTCGATGTACCAGCGCTGTGATTGTGAAGTGGCTTCGCTGCTGTGAATCAAAGCCACGGATTCTTTCATCCAAACATCATCTTCATCTCTCTTTTCTGTTCTATCTCTGTTTTATCCCTTTTGCTAATTAATTGATATTAATCTGATCTAGTTGATTAATTTACAGGTCTCGATCACAAAGACTTCAACACTGCTGCTGCCATGAACTTTGAAAAACAGAGATATTGTTCTTGCTGCTGGAGTAGGCAAATTAAAGGTGAAGCATCTTAAAGTCGCTGCCACTATTTTTCTAAAGCCAGACGACCGTGTGGCTGACACGACGAGTCGGGAACCAAGAAGGTGAACCCTGGCAAGGCACGGGTACCCCACATAGATGATGAACTTGTTCCACTTATCATTGGATGTACTTGTGAATGAGTGTGAACCTTTTTTGAACTAAGAGGAGTAGAGCATACTCATGCATATTCACCGAAGAGTTTATACAAAGCTTCATTTACCCTATCCACCTTTCCTTGAAAATCTTGTGGGTAAATTTTCTTATAGACAAAGGTCAAGAATTGAAACTTTGTCTTTGGGTGAAGAACACATCCAAGTGCAAGAGTAACACTATATTCATCCTAATACTTATCAAACTTGAGTTTCATGCTTGCAGCCATATCCTTGATCACCTCATCTTGGCAAGTTACAAATTCATTCAACTTTATTTCTATAGTTGCAATTTGCATGAAATACAAATTTAAGGTAGGATATGATGATTCAGATATCAATTTGGTAATTTGATAAAATGGGGCCCCAAAAGCACAAATTTTCTCGACTCTTACCCACTCTTCATTAGTTGGACAAAGCTTGTAGTGTTTATCATTGTAGCTCATACAAGTGAATTCAAGACGATACTTAATAGCACTTTCAAGCATTAAATATGTAGAATTCCATCTAGTGGATACATCTTACCTCAAAAAACCCCCCACTAACATCACCTAGCTGCACCTCTTGAATACATTTTTGAAACTCCCTCAACCTCCCCTCTGAAGCTTTCACATACTTAACACTTCCTATAATTTTTTTCAAAGCATCATCCACCACTTTTAAACCATCTTGCATAGTGATATTCAAAATATGTGCACAATACCTAACATAAAAAAACTCACCTTGACATAACAACCCATTTTGCAAATTCAGTCTCTTTTTTAAAATTCTTGACATGCTATCATTGGAAGTTGCATTATTTAAAGTGAGTGAAAATATTTTAGAATCTATTCCCCAATCTCTAAGCACCCCAAGAACTTTTCCCGATAATTCCAAACCAGAATGAGGAGGATCTAAATCACAAAATGTAAGTAATTTAGTATTTAACTTCCATTCGTCATCAACATAGTGTGCCGTTACAGTCATATAACCTTGTGTAGTAACGACAGTCCAAACATCAGAAGTCAAACAAATTCTTCCATAAATACCACTTAGTAAGCTCTTCAATTTATCCTTTTCAAGTAGATACACATTCATGCAATCAGATTTTACAGTGTTCCTACTTATGGGTTTGAAGTCAGGATTCAATACTTTGTTCAAAGCATTCATAGCATCATACTCACAATAGCTAAATGAAAGATCATGTTGAATAATACTCCTAGCCAATGCATCTCGATAAGATTTACTATCAAATGGTCATGTCTTCGCTAGTGTAGTTTGGCTATCTAACATTACTCCCACATCATGATATTTAAGAGGGGTTTTTAAACATTTCTCAACATGACACTTCGAATGATTGGTGCCAGAATCTGGGTTGCAAGTATACAATTTACCACAATTTTTGCATTCATATTTCTCTGCCCCATTTATTTTACCAATCCTTGTATAATATTTCCATACCTCTGATCTAATTCTTTTGCCATTTCCACCATCCAAATTGTCTATTCTACCACTCCTACTTTTAGAACCACCACCCCTACTCCTACTCTTAGAACCACCACGATCATCAAAAGTGCTAGAAGTATGTGTACCTTTAGGTGCAATACTCTTCTTGTTACTCTCTGGGCTCTTAGTACTATTAGAGTGGAAACACGAGTAGAAACAGATTCCAAAAATTGCAGCTCACAATCCACGTCCTCCAAGGTTTGTATCATATCCATTTTCAGATCCCTGAAATTAAAATTAAAGTCCAAATAAGAATCAAAGTTACTGGCCTTCTTTTATTTGTATATGAACTAATTCAAACAACAAAATGTATACGGCACTATTGACTAAAAAATATTTTTAATTGACTTACATTAACATTAATACAGACAACTACAATTAGGAAATGAAATGACATATTTTCTGTAATTAAAAAGCATTCTCTAATCACAACCACAAGCATATATATATATATATTGACTAATTTTAATAGCTATATATATATATATATATATATATATAGATTATAAGTTTAAACTCAATAGCTAGCGACCTCATTCGCTGTTACCAAAAATATTTAAAAGAAAATTTTTCATCTTACATTAACAAATAATGCCAATCGATCGTTCGAACTCTCAAGAGCGAATTTATAAAGAATTCTGAGGCAAAAATAAAAAAAATACAAAAGTTAAAAAAATAGAAAAAAAAATTAGAAGAAACCCCGTATTCGTCTTCTTCTTGAATCCTAGAACACACCTTAAAAATTAGTGTGGGTGGTGGATAATTGAAGGGCCGACTCGAGTAAGTCGATGGCGATGCATCGATTGACAGATGAAAGGCTAGGGGTTGGTGGCCGTTGGTGTGTTGGCCGGTGGTAGTGGCGGTGGCTGGTGACAGTAGTGGTGGTCGGTGTGCGGTGGCTGATGGACTGGTGAGGCGGGAGGGTGGCGTGTGCAGCGCCTAGTTCTTTGCTGCTGTGAAGTTTGATGAATTTTTGATTTTTTTTTTAGATTAAAATTATTAGGTTTAATTAGTATAAGAACCTGATGGGCTAATTTAGCCTAGATCGATTGCCCGTAGGCCCAATTAGGCCAGACCATGTAGGTCCAGTTTCTTTCAGGCCTCCATTTTAATGGGCAGGCCCAACAAAAATAATGGGTAGGCCAAGCCTGCCCACTGGGCCAGGCTAATTTTTGATGGCTCTACCAGAATCCAATCTTATTTGTTTTCTACTAAATTTGCCACAACGACAACAACAACTATGATATCGTCTGTTTCTATTAGATTCACCTGGTTGGAGGAGAATCCTCCAGGTTTATTATTCGACCTTGGTTGTGGTCTTGAGCGCTTGATGCATTGATAGGCTTTGTGCCCGGGATCCCCACACACATATCAATTGATAATTTTCTTCTCAATCTTTTTGTTACCTTTATTAGAGAAGTTATGTCGTTTTTTATCTTGCCGCTGGTGTCTACCCTTTTGTGAGCATCATAAACTCTGTCTTTTCCTGAAGAGCCACCATATTCAATAAGATTAGCATTAAACGAATTACCAGGGACAGATAACTTATCTTTGATGCAATTTGCCTCTTCGGTGCGCATATGACTGATCAGCTCTTGTAAGGTTGGGTCTTTTTTCTTGTGTTTTAACATATTTCTGTAATCAGTCCATGATGGGGGAAATTTCTCGAGGAGAACATTTTCCTGCAACACTTCACACATCTTCATCCCCTCATTCAAAACTACGGCTGTCAAGTTTTTGTATTCGTGCAATTGTTCCATCACAGGCTTGTCATCCACCATACGAAATTGTAGCCATTTTCTGACAACTTACTTTCTTTTCCCTGCATCATCACCACCGTACTTCTTCTCCAGAGCATTCCAAATCTGAGCAGCAGAGCGAATGTTCACGAATAAATCGAATAGGCTATTGGCCATATGATTCAGCATATGTCCGTGGACAATTTTATTATCCTTTTCGAATTTTTTCTTGAAGCTTTCATCGACATCATTGGAGGCGGCATCATTGCTGGTCTGATCAACCTTGGAAGATATGTCACTAGCCGCAACACTATTGGAAGGTTCAGCCGAGATGATTACTGATTTTAATCCTTCGGGAGATTTGGAGGAGAGAACATAATCGACTTCGAGTTGTTCGAAGAATATGAGAAGTTTTTGAGACCATCGTCTGTAGTTAGTTCCGTCTAAAGCCTCCAATTTCGATAAGTCAGGCAAGGATCGAGGAGTAAGGGAGGCCATTGAAAGTCTCTTTTTAAATTGTTAGAGCAGACGACATAAATCAAGGAATAACAACTCAAAAATTGTTGTGCCGTGGTTGGAACCACTGTCTTAAAAAGCGATTTCGGTAGACCCTCTTGATGCAAGTCTATGAACCGATTGCTTCCCAAGATTTACACAATGTTTAGCCGATGTGTACATTCACGACGGATGAACCGGAGATGCCGAGAACAGTCGCTCAAAAGGAAAGGAAAAAGGAGGAAGAATGGTAGAGGTAAATTTCGATGACCTAGATTAAATCAGAACAACAACTTAAATAGAGGAAAAACGTACTCTAGAGCACGTTCCAACAAACTGATCGTGTTCCTCAAATCTGATTTCCTTATCTGCACAAAAATGCTAGAAGACTGATTCAATTAAAGAAAATAGGGCTGACTCAGTCAAAGGAAGATTATTCAAAATAAATAAATTGGATACAAAGGAACCCCACGAAAACAGATAGCCCAATATAGAAACAAAGCCCAAAAAACTGGTTGTCAATTCTAACAAGTCTGATGGGCCCAGTCCTATATACCACATGTACAGGAAACCACCTTCTAGGTGCAAATATGTCATAACTAATTTTCTAAATGTAGTTTATCTTTTTTTGTGTAATTTGCATATTTTGTACGGGAGGAAACACAATTTATCCATTACCTACGCTCGAGTAGCGAGTAGCGATTGTGGCTACTGTCATTATGAAAAAATAAAAGGGTGATTCTAAATACACCACTGAATTTTCTTTACACACTACCAATAAATTTAATTCAAAAAATAAATAATTATTAATTTACTTAAATATCTTTTTTAATTAAAAAATCTTTATTTAAAATAAACTAAAACAAAACAAAAAAAATGAAAAAGAAAAAAGAACTGTATCTTCTTCTCCAGTCCAGTCTAGCCCCGCTGCCGCCCGCTTTCCCGGATCTGTCCGCCACCTTCTCCTGACTCCAGTCGCCGCCTCGAGCCTTTCTTCTCTATCTCACAATCATTTCTCTCTCTTTTTCCTCTATATTTACAAACCCATAACCATGAACCATTAATCCAACGTAAAAATCAAAGAAAAAAAATGGTAGATTTGAGTTGCATAATTTCAGGCGACCATGACGAGAATCACCTCCTTCAACCCTCGTTCAAAATTTACAGTTGGAACTCCCTTCTATAGGTTCCAAAAACGTTTTTCGAATCTCCTCATTCGGGTTCGGAAAATATTTTCTAAACCTCTTAATGCATGTTCGAACGCAAAAATGGAGATTCGAACTGTATATTTCGAAGTATAATCTGCCATTTTTTTCGTCGATGTTGTCGAAAAAGATAAGATAGAATGTGGTGGTGGTGGTGGTGGTGGGTGTAAGAATTAAGAATTGTGGTGAAGGAGGAAGGAAAAGTGAGAAATAATGAGAAGAATGGTAGCTGGTGGTGGATGAGGAAGGAGGAAGAAGAATGGTGGCTGACGCTAGTGTCAGAGGAGGATGGCCGGGGATGGTAGTTTTCTGCTCTTTCTTCTTCTTTTTTTTCTTTTTTTTTCTTTTTTTTTTAATTATTCATATTAAAAATTATTATTTTTTAGGTTTTTAAAATTGAAGGATAAAATAGCATTTTGATGTGGTGTGTAAAGAAAAAATGAAAAAAAAATTTACAATTTTTATGGTGTGTAAAGAAATTGTGGTGTGAAAAGAAAAATTGGTGGTGTAAATAGAATCACCCAGAATAAAAAAAAAAAAAAAAAAAAAAAAAAAAAAAAAAAAAAAAAAAAAAAAACAGAAAAGTGATGCCTTCTATTACACATCATCATCCTCGTAATTATTGTTATTAAATGAACAATAATTTTTCATTAAAATACATTTTAAATGTTATAGAGTGGATCTTTTTGAACTACCGGATAATAAAGCTTTATTTAAATGATAATAATTGAGAAATATATAATACACACATTTTTTTGGTTGAAAAAACAGAGAGATAGTGAGTCTCGAAACTCGAATCCAAATCGTCTTTTTTTTCACACATGATCTGTCACTACTTAGGTGTCGCCGATTATCAAATATTTCGGAATGCTATCGACTTGGGCCAAAATCATGAGGCCTCATCTCAAAATAAAAAGACTTTAGTCAAACGGAAGGAACAATATAATCAATGCCAACCACATCGTGATGCCCTTTTTTTTTTTTTTTTAATCATGGTATGAAATACACATTTATGCAATGTTCTGTCAAAATTTTTTTTTGGGGATTTATATGACTATATTAAAGTGATGTTAATTATATTGGTCATGATTTTTATACATCTTAAAATACAATAATATCATTATCATAACAGGAGGTAAAAATAAAAATTAGGACCAGCATAATTAACATCATTCTCCAAAAAATATTTTGAAAAAAAAAAATTGCATAAATGTGTATTTTAATTAAATTAAAAAAAATCCAGGCACCGGTTGTGCGGTTTGCATCGAATGTTCCTCAAACGGAAGTTTTTTTTTTAGAAGAAAGATGATATATTATATCACATAAAGAAGTCAATCTATTACATCATTGTGCACAACTTCTTAAACATGACAATGATTAGAGTCGATACTCATAAAAACAGGGTCTCGCGCTATGTAATGTGCAGCTTTGTTGCATTATCTCGAGATGTAATGAAAGCTCAAACAATGCACTTCGTTGGCAAGTATACGAATGTCTTCAAGGATAACGTCCCCATAGATATTAGGCCCAGTTACTCCGTTAAGACTATCGATCAAGTTTTTGCTGTCATTTTCCACAATTATTGAATGCCAACCATACTCTGAGGGTGTACGTAATGCATACAGAACTGCAATTCCTTCCATAATTGTACTGTTGCCCGTCTGACGAACCTCATGTTTACCCGCTTGCATGACAACACCTCTATCATTCCAAACCACAAAGCCCAAACCCACAACTCCACCTTTAAAGATAGCCATATCTGTATTAAGCTTATACATGTCAATCAGTGAAGGAGACCAACGCAAAACAACATGTTCACTCGACTGTATTTAACCCAACTTTTTATTTGCATTCAAAGTATCCACCCATATCCTTTGTGCCTTCTCCAAAACATCATCCAATACTATATGTTTTCTTTTAAAAATGACGTGATTCCGACAGGTCCATATTTCTCAAGCAGAATAATTCCACGAAGTCAGTTGGGTGTGTTTTCAAAAGGCTCCAAAGCACCAACTTTCAAACGTTTGAAAGTTGGTTTCTTGGGCCAAAAACATTTAGCCCATTAGACAATATCCAACTAATAATAGTTGTAATTGACCAAAAAATATAATAAAGAAAAAAAGAAAAGAAATGTTAAAATCTACAGCAGAAACGTGGCGAGAAACGATGTTTTATTTAAGAAAACATTGTCTTCATTCTAGGAAACATCACAACCGCACCATATATATACATACATTAACATATTCCAATCTTAATAAAACAATTTGGAATTTTGAATGGCTTCAATTTTTCTATGTCACCAAACAAGGAACAATGGATGTAGACATGATAGCTTTATTATTATTATTATTATTATTATTATTATTATTATTATTATTATTATTATTATTATTATTATTATTATTATTATTATTATTAACTAATTTCGCAGAAAGAAAGCCATGTGCATATAATTAATTGTATGCAGTCCTCCTTTATTTGTATTAATTATTTTAGTACATGCCCTTCACCAAGCTAGTGGTACTAGTATATTATATATCATAAATGTGGAGAAAAATTGGCAGTTGGAAAATCAATTTTTGTTTTGGTTTGTGAATAAGATGACACCTCCACCAGTCCAATTCGGGAGAGACCTCTCAGCTGTAACAAACCTAAACCACAATTAAGTTGACTTTAATGGAATACACAATTATTTTTGGTTTAATTTTTGCGAAAAATTATGATAGTTTACCGAAATTAATTTTAATTAAATGTTTAATTTGAAAATTTATAATTTCAACGATGTACTTTGATCCTTTTTTTTTTTAATTTGGATTGCCACATAAGTTCGTTGAGGGATATTGATATCAATCCAATATTCATTAATATGTATAATTAATTGAACATTATTTGAAACGGCTCACGAGCCTCCTCGGCATTTGATTTATTCCATTTTTTTATAAGGGTGAAGAAAAGTCATGTCTAAAATCAGATGAAATCCTCTAATTCAAAAATGCATTTCAATATCCGTGTGCCTAAGAGCATATTCAAGGGGGTCGAAGGGGACTTGGTCCCTCGCGCCTCCACCCCACCCCATTAATTTTTTTTTCTATGTGTTATCAGTCGGTTTCGTCCCCCTCACCGACGATTGTGAATTTTGTTTTATACATATAATGTAGTGAGGTTCCCAACTCCAAGATATTTTCGTCTGGTTCGACACTGCGTGTGCCAACAAAAAAAAGCATTGTTTTAATACTATTTTTCATAAAAAAATAAAATTTATTATATTATAACTAATCCAGATTAATATTTATTGTTAAGAATTGAAATGTTAAAAAATTATATACCCTAAGTTTGGAATAATCAACCCTAAAAATCAATTATATTAACTAAAAAAATTAAATACTAAAAAATAATTATAAACCGTAATTTAGTGGAATGAACCTTAAATAAATCATATACAAGTATACCAAATCAAAAGAAATTAAAATTGATGAACAAAATGAAAGAAAAAATAGTAATTTTGATGTTTGGAACACTGTTGATGTTGGAAAATATGGAAAAGTTTCTATAATTTTCTAAATCCTAGATACTAAAGGTGTGTTCTAATGACAACCTTTCATGTTTTGGAGGTTACGTTTAAATTTAAATGGTAGATCAAGTGTAAAGCCTCACCTTAGAGCCTATAAAAGGGGTGCTCACTTCTCATTTTAAAACACGCACACAAAATCATTCTCCTATTCCCTCTTCTCTCAATCTTGCTTTCTAGTTTCGAGTTAAACACGTGTTCTAGTTCATGTTCCAAGTTTCAAGTTCTAGCTCTCTTTGATCAAGTTTTAACATAGTGTTCAGTTTGCCGGAAAAGTTCCGATCTATCCGTTATATCCTGTGAATCAAATGCCCATATGGGGTGAATTTGGTTTAAGGAAACTGGGATCTGCATGGGTCTCGAGTTTCTGCAAACTTGTTACTTTATTTCGATTTTTAATTTATTTCAAGTTATTATTTTAATCTTTAACTGTTGTTATTACGTTGTTACATTATTTTGTTCAGTTAGATTCCACAATTTTAAACCAAATTCTACTTGGAAACCTTAGTTTTCAACATATTTACTGTTGAATTCAAGATTTGATATGAAAGATAAGAGTCTAGCTTATGTGACACTCGAAATAAAAATTCTTCAAACATCACAAGGGATTGTGTTGAGTAAGTCACACTATATGGACACAATTCTTGAAAAATTTAACAAGAATGAATCTAGTATTACTAGAACCTTGATAAACACTAGTTAACATCTATCGAAAAATAAAGGTGAAAGTGTTTCTCAAGTGAAATTTTCAAGAGTCATAAGAAGTCTAATGTACTTAATGAGTTGTACATGTCCAGACATGCAGTGAGCAAACTAAGTAGATATACTAATAATCTAGTTGATGCACACTGGAAGGTAAAGTGAGACTACTTAAGTACTTGAGATACACTCGTGATTATGGACTGAACTACGAAACATATCTAGCTGTTGTTGAAGGCTATTGTGATGCTAAATGGATATCTAATATGAAGAACTCTAAGTCCACAAGTGGATATGTATTCACTTTGGGAGGTAGAGTCATATTATAGAAATCTTCTAAGCAAATTGTTATGACCATATCTACCATAAAATCTGAGTTTATAGAGTGTTTGACAAGAGTGGTGAAGAAGTTGAGTGACTACTTCATTTCTTAGAAGATATTCCAAGTTGATCGAATCCAATGCATGTAATCTATCTACAATGTGACACTCAATCGGCAATGGTAGGACACAGAGCCATATCGTAAGTCTAGACATATACACCGAAAACATAATACCATTAGATCGATAACTATTCTAAACTGATATTATCTCTATTGAGTATGTGAAGTTAAAAGATAACTTGACGGATCCTTTTAACCAAATGGTTAAATAGGGAGTTAGTGGCGAAATTAGCAAGATAAATGAGACTAAAACCTCTAGAGAAGAGTTAATGCAACGAAAACCAACCGAGTTGACCACAGATCACAAGATCTAGGTTCAATAGGACAACCTAATTGTAAAAAGACTCGTAAGTTCACTATGGAGTTGTTATCCCTTGTTAAGTGATACCCGAATGGAGAAGAATAAGCTTTTAACTTTTAATGATTCTTACCTGTCAGTAAGTCGAGTGAGATAGTATGGGCTATTTAAAAGAATTGCCTATATAAGAGAGAAATCGGGCTATTTTGAAGGGAATTGTGTGAAGTTCAATTCTTAAACCCTCTTACAAAACTAAACATATGTTCAGGGTTATGAATGAACATGGAAATGAACATGTTTATGATTCAAACTATGAAGTGCATTTAATCTGTTGATTTCTTATGCCTATGATTTTGTTGTGTTTTACTTATTCTTGTATTTATCTGTATTATTTACCTGATCACTAAATGATACAATTTGATGTGTTGATTCATAAATCGAGAGAGGAGTTTTAACACGTGATCTGGAATAAGTAACTTGTTAATCAATAACACTCCAGAGGGTTGAGGTTAGTTGAGAGAGCAATAGACCCTAGGAGCCATTAGGAGTTGCATGCTAGGTATTGAATGGAGACGTTAATACTAGTTTTGTAATCTACAACTTAGGCACTTCGAGAGAAGGTTTAGAATGCATTAGTGGTTTCTCTAGCAAAATTTAAGTCCCAATATAGGCATAAGAATGAAAAGATTAAATGAATGGATTAGTTGATGATTAGTCAATCCTCGAATATGTCTTTTATTCACTGTTTGATTTATTTGTGTTAATTTCTGCCGTAGTAATTTAGTTTATTTCTTATTCTTAGTTTTTAGATAAGTAATATCCCATTAATTTTCAGTCGTCTAGATAACTGTGAGAGGTTAAATTAGATAACTAATAGATTAAATATTAAATCCCTGTGGATACGATACTCTTGTTCATCGCTATACTATAAACCTCACTGTGCACTTGCAGTTAGGTTAAATAAATACTGAACAAGTTTTTGGCGTCGTTGCCGGAGATTTAATTTCTTGTGTTAATCTAGACATTTATTTTTTTGTTTTTAGTTTATTTTCTTTTTAAATTTTATAATCTTCTTTTTTTTGTGGTTAGGGTATGTATGCGTACACGATCTCAGGGAGGAGCTCTAGAAGAATTCAATCATGAGATTGAAGCTACCGCTCGGCACAACAACGCAAGAAGAAGAAGAGAGATGACAGAACAGTAAGCTCTTGTTACGGCTGAACATATGCGTCTGATGCAGAGATAAGTTTCTGCATAAATTCTCTCATCCCGGTCTGACTCTTAAGCTCAAAGACGAGATTACTCAGTTTCGCCGGTATGAAGATGAGAATTTAATCTAAGTTTGCCTATATATAAATTTGACCCTTAAATATTTAAATATATTTGAAAAATAAAAAATGATTTAAGATATAAAATAAGTTAACCCAAATTATATTACTCACGCCGACATCTCCTCGATTTTGCAGGGCCAAATTAATAGAATTAGGACAAATTTGTAAATAAGGAAAAAGACAAGGGCATTTTTGCGAACTTGTGAATATAAATTTCAGAAAATCGTCCTTGAATTTTCCACTAATATAAAGTTTTTAAGCTTCCTTTTCAACGTCTGCATCCGACATGCCACTACTTTTTCGAGAATATGCTTCCTTGTAAGCAGCCACCCACTTGGTTACATTTGCATTCAACCTCTTCTGATGATTTCTCAGTAACGCGATGCTTCTTTCATCTTCCATAAGTCGTGGGTGAAGCGCTCGAGATTCTTGATACATATTCCAAATGCGACTCCAGAACGTTTGAATAGTTTGGTTCTTGCCAACAATTGTATTTTCACTGGCGGTAACCTAAACATACATTAGTGCCATATCTTCTTGATCAGTCCAACCTTTCGGACCGCTTGAAGTGTTTGTGTTTGTGTTAGTGTTTGTGGGCTGGTCATTTTCATGAGTGGGATTGTCTGGAAAATGGGGGTTTGAACCAGTTCCAAAATCTTGAGTATGAATATCATCAAGATTAGGATAATAATCTTGGGAGACAGAGAAATTTTGAGGATTTGAGAAAAAATTACTTGGATTACTTGGATCCATTGAAAGATTGAGAAAGATAGATTTTAGTAATGAAAATGGATGAAATAAGAAATAAAAAGGAGATGATTTTTCAGTGTGCAAAAATATAGCAAATGAGATCTCTATTTATAGAGGAAAAAAATGGATTATGCTTTTTATGAATGACTGAGATTTATTACTTTATGATGAACGGTGGAGATCAAATTGACATGGATTGTGCTTTTTATGAATGGTTGATATTTATTGCTTTATGATGAATGGTGTATATCAAATTGACATGGATTGTGCTTTTTATGAATGATTGAGATTTATTGCTTTATGATGAACGATGGAAATCAAATTGACATGAATTGTGTTTTTTATGAATGACTGAGATTTATTGTTCGAATAAAATAGTTAATTCCAAAAATATTACAAACTAATTAAACGACATTTCATAAAATTAAAAAAAAAATCGCACTCATTAAACGATATTTCCTAAAATTACTTGAAAAAATTATTATTTGGATATATAGAAAACTAGAGAAAAAAATAGATAATTTTAAAATGTATTGAAATATAGCAAAATTGATGTCTATTTATAAAGAATAAAAAAAATGAATTTTGATATATTTTTTATTTATTTTTATTATATTTTATATAAAAAATATATTAATTTTATATATATTTCAAAATAAAATTAATTGGCCAATAGGATGGAGACACTTGTCTCTGTCCTATTGGCCAAAGCAATAGGTTGGGAAGAGACCCATGTGGTTGAATTTGGGGTGGTGGTCGACCAGATTTTTTATTTTCCATTTTTTTTTGTTTGTCAAACGTGGCGGGCGACCACTATGCAAATGATTAATATATTACTTGAGATGTTGACTGCTCAACACGGAGTACAGATCTTGTGTGCTCCTCCCCATGTCCAGATCCCGAAGGCATAGCAATCGGTGTGAGGAGGCAAGAGGTGAGAGGCAGCGAGAGAGAGTTTTTTTTTCAGTGAGATAAAGAGAATTTTTTTTTCAGGCGACGTATATAAACTTCAGCGAGATAGAGGGGAAGCAGAGTAGTTTTTTTTTTTTTTTTTGTTTTTTTTAAGAATGGAGATAGTCGGCGACTAGTGAGGAAAGAGAGAGGGAGAGTGGTAGTTGTGGGTTTAAATCACTGTTGTAAAAGGCGGCCTAGGCGCTAGGCGGGCCCTTCACCTTGGCGATTTTCGCTAGGCGGGGTGAGATGGTCCTAGGTTGCGTTAGGCGGAGTCGTTAGGCGGTGTTAGGCGGTATTAGGCGGATTTTGTTTTTTCAATTTTAATTATTTTTTTCTTTTTTTAAAATAATTATTAAAGGTCTCCAACCCCAAAATATCGAACAATGAGAGAACTATATGATGATAATTTTGAGTCCGAAGATGAGGAAATTAATGAGAATGAATATGAGCCGGATGAAAATCGTGACTTGGATGATTTCAATGTTTGAACTTTACGTCATTAGTTTTTGAATTTTGGAATAATTGAACTTTGAATGTTGTTTTTTTTTTATCTTTGGATGATTTTGAGTTTGAATGTTCTTTTATATCGACTTTTGGATGATTTTACTTTAAAGACTTTGTTTGAAATGTTATGTTTTATGAACTTATAACTCAAAATTGCAAAATTTATAGGTTAAAAATAAAAAAATTAATTAAAAATTAAAAACCGCCTAGGCGGTCTAGGCGCTAGGCCCCCTGGCCGCCCGCCTTCTGCAGCCATGGTTTAAATTGAAAACCCTAATAATTAATATTCTTGCATGTTGAATTTGTGCACGTACTACAGAAAATGTAAGCTTTTCCAGTTTCTTGTTGATTTTGTCGGCCCCTTAAACGTGTTTGGTTGTATACAAGTACAAATTGTCGGAAAAAGCACCCATGTTTTAAATCTTGCTTTTTTTTTTCCCCAATTTTAATCTAAGTTTACCTATATATAAATTTGACCCTTAAGTATTTAAATATATTTGAAAAATCTAAAATGATTTAAGATATAAAATAAGTAAACCCAAATTATATTACTCACGCCGACAGCTCCTCGATTTTGCAGGGCCAAATTAATAGAACTAGGACAAATTTGTAAATAAGAAAAAAGACAAGGGCATTTTTGCAGAACTTGTGAATATAAATTCCGGAAAATCATCCTTGTTTCGGTCTGAAGCATCTTCCTTCAGGTAATTCATAGCCGAAGAATAAAAGGTGCGCACTTTCTCTCTCTAGCTTTAGTTTCAGCTTTGGATCCACAAATCTAGGGTTTCTTTCTAGCTGGCGAATATATATTTTTCTTTTTTTTTTTCTTTTTTGTTTTGTGCTGGATTATCCGCTGAATCCAATCCATTTACTTTCTTCATTTTGAACATAATTAAGCTCACTGAATACTGCTAATTTAGTTGGAGCGATTTTTCTTGGTGAGTGAGAGATGATGTCGAACTTTCTCAGTTCTAAATTGTGCATTTGCAGTTTCTTTGTTAATCATGTATTAGTACATTTAGTTAGATCGGCATTATATGAATTGTGCAAATATTTGGCTAGGGCTTGATTTTCTGTAATGGAGGTCAACTTTGATTAAGCTACCTGGAAATTTCATTATATTTGACATTTCCTTTCGTTGATTCTTAATCCTGACTGCTGCTCTTGGTTTTGTGAAATTTTCAGACTGAAGAACTAGTTTTTTGAGAAAATGGGTGGGATATAATTGTTTTTTTCGTGGTTAATTTTTCTAATGTAATTGGGCATTTCTGCATCTTTGAAATCTTGGCAGTTTTGTGTTCATCACTGATCATCTGTTGTTGGGTTTATGCTTTTTTGTGTGAAGTACAGCATAAGAGACCTGTTGAAACTTCAATTCCTCTGTCCCAGTATATGTAGTTTGAATGAGTAATTATGTATTTTATGTTGTCTTCTAGTTTTATCAGACCTGCTTTTCATAGTTTCACCATGGAGCCTGTTACTATACCATAGTATATTTAGTTACTAATACAAAATGGTTTTTTTGGACGACTGCTTTCTATTGTTCAATTAAATGTTTTGGTTGGTCCAGTTATTGCAAGTAGACTAGCAGTCCAAGCATAAAATCTTGAAACTATTCAACTAAGTTTCTTAGGTTCTGTGAAACACTTTCGCAAAATTCTTCTTTCTTCTTTGTAGCTGAACTTTAGTAGTTGTAGTCCTAAGTAAGTTTGGAGTTTTATCTTTTTTGGACTTTTAACTTGCTGAATGTATTTCTCGTGATTACTTCCTTGTTTTTTAGGGCATGAATTTAGTTGGTTATCTGGGTTATCTTTTCAGATGAGATATCTGTTAATATTTTGATTGCACATTTGTGTATAGGTTTTTTTGCAGCATGGAGAATATTCACAGCTTTTGGCAACTGGGTGATGAGCTCCGAGGACAATCAAAAGTGTCTGAGGATCACAAATGGTTTGTGGCTGCTTCCAGATTGGCTGAGCAGACTAGGTCAAAGGTTGAGCGAAGGATCAATCTTGATCTCTCAAAGAGTCCTGCAGACATGAGAGCCATGGATAATTTGGGATATCAGGAAGACAATAAGTTTGAAAATTTTAACTTTAACATGCTAAACTTGGAATCCAAGTTGAATGACAATCTAAACAAAAGCTCCCTGAGGAAAGGTATTTACAATATGAATGCAGTTTATCAGAATCCAAATCTCAACTCTGTGGGAAACATCGCTGGAAGCAAGTATAGCAGCAACAACCCCAGCAAGGAGTTCAACAACAACAACAACACTAACAGTAGGGAGGACGGCACAAATTCAAGTAATGCAATTGACAAAAGGTTTAAGACCTTGCCTGCAGCTGAGATGCTCCCAAGGAATGAGGTTCTTGGTGGATATATATTTGTCTGCAATAATGACACTATGCAGGAGGATTTGAAGAGACAACTCTTTGGTACTTATATCCAATTGCCTCTCTTTACCACTACTTTAGCTTATTGATTGAACTTGGAAAATTGATGTAAAACTTTCGAGTCATGTTATCTATAGCAGGAGGCATGTTAGACCTAAATGCTTTTGGTGGAAGTGTATGTTAAGAGGTCGTTATGATGCCTTCAAAGTGGATGATATAGACCTCACATGGAATAATTGATGTGGCTTTAATAATTGAATATTGAACATAGGTCTCCTGGAACAGTAGCAAAAAGGAGTAAGTTCTTACCAAGGAAATGTTGGCCCTAAAAGTGACAAATGTGCTTGTTCTTTACCCCCACCCCACCCCACCCCATCCCACCAGACACAAATTATGGAAAACTATCTGTACGAACTTAGAGAGGGTTAATATATATGCTGTTACTCTTAGACTCCAACTGTCTAAGTGATGTGATACCTTTAGTCTATTTATTTTTTGACATAATTGTTGTGCTTCCACATGTACTTTCTTTTTTCTTATTGAATATGTCAAGTAAACCCATGGTTATTTTCTTTAGTTGCTTCTTATGCCTACTTTTTGTTGTTATCAATGTAAATAACTGTCCATTTCTTTTGTAGGCTTGCCACCAAGATATAGAGATTCTGTGAGGGCCATAACACCTGGTTTACCTCTGTTCCTCTACAATTACACCACTCACCAGCTGCATGGTATTTTTGAGGTAGTTGCAATTTTATGTTAAAGTTGGTATGCAGTTTAGTTTAGACTTTTTTATGAATCACTGCTTTCAGGGAAAAGTTGAGGGAGTTATAATGATCTAACTGTTAATAAGCATCGAAATATTATTCTAGTTATACGAGCAAGCATGGGATTATACAATTTCCATATAACTTGCTTCAGCTTTGACTGGTTTCATCTTTCTTGGTCTCGAGATTTATTTAACTCTTTTGGAACTACTTTCATGCTTAGGCAGCAAGTTTTGGGGGTTCTAACATTGATCCTACTGCTTGGGAAGATAAAAAGTGCAAAGGCGAATCAAGGTTCCCGGCCCAGGTGGAATATTGATTTATTTTATTACAATCACTCTCTTTTGCAGGCTTATGTATTTGTAGTATGTTTTCTGACTTGTTGACCTGCCATCACTTATGGTCAATTAGGTGAGAATTCGTGTAAGGAAACTCTGTAAACCTCTTGAGGAAGACGCTTTTAGGCCAGTCTTGCATCACTATGATGGTCCCAAGTTTCGTCTTGAGCTTTCTATACCTGAGGTAAGTTACTGTGTTGTCACTTTCCTTTCCTTTCCTTTCCTTTTGGGGTTTCTCCTTTTCATCCTTTATCTGTCTGTGGGCGAAGCTGATGGTCTTGACTTTATGCGGTGTTGCAGACCTTGGATCTGATGGATCTCTGTGAGCAGGCCGGTGTGTGAGTTGTTCTTGGTGACGTTACTCCCAGCTCAGCATAAGCAATTGTACGATGGGGTGTGTATGCTGTAGTTTTGGTGGAGCATCTTGTGCGATTTCCAGAGATTTTCCGTGGAGCGCAAGCTTGGGAGGCGAATCTGGTTGTGAGTTATTCTTAGGTATAGGACTGTCTTGTCTGTAGCAAAACGGAAAGTAACCGTATTTTGGTGAAGATGCATGTAGCTTCACCATCATTTAATTTGTAATCTGACAATGGGACATGTATGCATGCTTGTGAAATCGCCTCGTTTGTTGTGGTATGACCAGATGCATGTTGTAATTTGCAGTTTGCACTTTGTGAGTTTTTTCGTATGACGAAGTTGGAAGTAACAGTTTCCACTGCGAATCGTCTATTTTTTGTGTAAAGATTGTCTCCCTTTCTATTTGGAATACTTGCTGCTATTCACATCTTTAATTTCATTGCATTGCCGAACTTACATGTGTGTGACATATAATTTTATGACGAATTTATATATGTTTCTACTCAATTAACGTGCCCGAGCATAAATATTTGGTTGTAGAGCCTAAATTTATATTGTTTTACCGGAATTTGCTTGACGTTTTAAATGTAAAGATCGAAAGACTACTGTAAATGTAAAGAGTTCTAACCTAATCATTGGAAGGTCACTCAAATGAGCGCAAATACATTGCTGAAGATAAACAATAATCATACAACTGCACATAAAATGTAAAGAGTTGCGGGACATAAATATGTTGGACAAAGATGACGTGTGTGGATGTGAAGCATTTCTTTTCCACATAACAAATGATTTGCACATACTTCCTCTTTGCTCCATCAATGAGCAACAGAAACCATAAAGGTTCGGATCTTCTGCAGAAGCTCAGCTTTCACTGAATCTGGTATTGAAGCTGCAATATTCAAGAATGAGTT
Organism: Perilla frutescens; assembly: GCA_026008535.1. NCBI lineage: Eukaryota > Viridiplantae > Streptophyta > Magnoliopsida > Lamiales > Lamiaceae > Perilla > Perilla frutescens. Next base: position 28,475,162 of record BRKX01000003.1, on the reverse strand, counting down.
ACAAATTGAAAATGTAGATTTTGGAAAAAAATAGGTGGGAGATGATGAGACATCTAAAACTTCTTAGAAATGCTGCTGGGGGGCAAACAGAAGAGAGAATGATCTTGTTCGCCATCGTTTTAATATATGTTTACCAGGAAGGATAAGGTAAAGAAGCCACTTAAAGCCAAGGAAACACAATGAATAGATATACAGGGGAATCCAATCAACTTTTGATACAACTTTGTGTCTGATGAAAGTCATTTCATGTCGAGATTCGAGACTAGTATTGAGAGATGATCAAAAAAGGGATGAGTGTGCTTATTACCTCTGCCTTTTGGGGTAATTGCACGAACGAGATCATCCACAGTGACATTATCTCTCCCATTCTTCTTCACAACTGCCCTAAAAATGTATACTGTTGAATCAAAATTTCATGCCTAAAAGAATATGGGTGCAAACAGCATTGACACCCCAGATGTGAGAATGTCTCAAAGGCTTATGTACTAGTGCTTAACACATATAACTTACTTGCAAGGAAAAACTGCAAGGGAAAGGATGTTGGTCTAACAGCGAATAACACAGAACATATTGTGATGAGCATGTATGAACAATACATTGCCAAGAAGGTGAAAAGGTCAAGAACAGCAATCCAAGTAACAATCATCCCGATTATGGTCAGACACAACATTGATACTCCAAGTAAGTTTGACCCAAAGTTTTCAAGTTCACACAATACATAGAAATAGATACCAACTAGGTCATCAGGTGTCACAAGTCAATTTCAAATAAACCAATTCACTTGTGCTGTAGGATACAGACAAAAGTTTTATATTCTCATTTATAAGCAGGTGAATGAACTCGGGGGGGGGGGGGGGGGTGGTGTTCAATATTATATGCAGAGCTCAATGAGAACAATGCCAGTTGATGGTTAGGAATTTCAAGGGCATCTACCATTACAGTCTCATCTCTCTTAGGCATTTGCATTCTAGTGCTTACAAACTTAGGTAACTCTTTCCACATAAACTTGCAAAAAGTCATATTTTTGGCCATCCTAGAATTGAGATTATACATGCAATAAGTATACAGTAATTAAATGTAAACATAGAATTTTGAATCACCAAGAAAGTATTTTTCCTCCAGAAATCAAGAATTTCTAGATAATATAAAAAAACCAAGGGAAAGAAAAGGTTAAAGCAACAAGGTTTAAGTTATCAATTCCATGAATACCAAAATTATTGATTAGATTAAAGCTAGTTCATAATTCAGTGATTCACTTAGATTAAAAAAGACCTATCAGCAGCAGAAAAGGCAACAATTTTGATTAAAGATAGATATACCAGCAAAGAGCTTTCATTTCATCCTTCCATCCACACTCAACCAGCCTCTCCCTCGCCAATTCCATCAACCGCTCCTTCTCTCCACTCTCTATCAACTAAACGCCATAAAATCAAGTTACCAATTCATTATTTTAATAATAAAAGAGAGAGAGAGAGAGAGAGAGAGAGAGAGAGAGAGAGAGAGAGAGAGACCTTGACGTTGGCGATCTCATGAAACGTGGGCTCATTGGATCGAACACCATCGTCATCATCCCGAACATCCGGCGTCGGAGGTCGGTTTACAGAATGCTTTCTACTCCTATTAATCAAAATCCAAAATTTAGAGAATTACAACATGAATAATAATCGAAATAAAAACATGAGAAATTTGAAATCGATTTTTGGGGTATTCCAAAATCATCACATACATAATTGGAGGTGAGCACAACGACAACGGTTGACTGATGTTTGCCGATGAGAGAGAGTAGGGCAGTTTTTATTACTGGTAAATTTTGCAGAAGCGGTCGGTGACCCTTTTCCCACTTTAACCCACCCACCCAGATTAGGTAAATTCCACCACTCATCCTACGGCCGACACATCTCCCCCACTTTTGATTTTTTTTTTTTTAATTTAATTATTTGGTGCATAACTAATGTTTTTTCAGATTGATAAAAATTTGAATGAGGCTGTAATGGGTCTCTTATGTTAAACGAGTTAAATAGAATCTAAATTTATCCAAAAATTCATTCAAATCCACAGAAACAGTCAGACATGTGGCTTCCACGTGCGACCACTCGCGTATCATTAGATATAAAGTAAATATCACTCTGTATGAAGTAACATATCATTAATTATATATCGAAATATCATTTAATATAAATTGAAGTATCATCAATTATGAATTATTTTCACATATTAAGAACAAAATAAATGAATTATTTTCTGCATAAATCATACTGTGTGGTTAATTTAATTGATTAATTTATATTTTTTTTATATGTTTGTTGATTCCCAGACATCACGCATCACTATTTATGAAGTAAAATATTACTAATTATGTGTCGAAGTATCATTTAACATGAACAAATATTACTAATTATGTGTCGAAGTATCATTTAACATGAATTGAAGTATCATCAACTATGAAGTGTTTTCCCATGCTAAAAAAAATGAATTATTTTCTACATAAATCATTATGTGGACTCTTAATTTAGTTTATTCATTTTTTTTTTGAATATGTTTATTGATCCTCTAGACAATAAGTACCATCATATATGAAGTAAAGTATCACTAACAATGAAGCGAAATATGTTGGTTCCGGTGCGAGTATATGCCAGTTTAGAGGGGGGTGAATAAACTGACTCAAAAACTTATGTTTTTTATGCGGAATATATGGGGCCCTAGACTCGCTTTAGAAAACTTATCCATGCACTGATCAGTTGAGATAGAGAGCTTAGCTTGTGAGCTTATCAGTGCAGCTTGTGTGCTATGGTGTGTAGTTTAAGAACATGCAAAATATTTAAGCAGAAAGTACAACACACACAAAACTTATAGAGGTTCGAAACTTCTTGCTTCTACGTCATCTCTTCCTTCCGCAGAAAGGGCAATCCACTATGAAAGTGTAAAGTTTCTTTATTACAGTTACACAGTGAAGAATTCTGTTGAACTTGAAAACGACACCCTTCAAACCGAGCGCGGCCTCCTTTTCAATTGTTACTCTTCCGGAAGAATGGACTTGTCAGTACGCCCCTCCTCAGCCGGTTTCTGGTCGACAGCTCACACTTATGTTGAGGTTTTTTCAAATTGAACCACCGCAGGATCTAATTGGATGTTCATTAATCCTAATATCATGTAGATCATAATTTTATGTAGCACATATGTTTCAATTAACCGAGTTTAATTAACATGCAAATCTGGTTTTTGATTCTACTAAAACGGAAACATAGAATACCGAAAAATGACTTACAAATTAAACGACGGGTTGAGGACAAGATTAAAGGTCTAATCTTGCTGTTGTATAAATGATAATAGGAGCCCCTTGATGCTATTCCACTCCTTGATCTTCTGTTGTATTCCCGGACTGAATCTAGTTTTAGGGTGGGCTGAAATCTACTAGATCGGTATGGAATCTGTGGAGGTCAAGAGAACATGAGAGGGCTGATATTTTATGATGTTAATTTCGTGCCCTCCACCCTCTTATTTATAAGGGGGTGGATGAAATTAGTGTCCCAATTGGACTGAAATTCTATCTTTATCTCTTGTTCTATCTCCAATCCAATTCAGTCTCTTTTTGGGCTACAACAGGGATCTAGAAGAATATTAAATTAGTCCATTAATTTATTTAATATCCAATATCCAATAAACTTAGGATATAATTAAATAAATTAAGTATTATTTTTATTCCACTAAAGAAATAATACTGACATACCAATTTAATACACATTTCGGAATATGCTTTCTCCTTTAGTCCAGCCATTCCCCATGTTTAAGATATAATGCCCATTAATTAATTATGTAAGCTTCTGACAACTATAATTAATTAATATATTTTCCTTGAGTGGTACCACACAAGCTTTACTCATGCACGGAATAAATTCCACCTGCAGGGTTTCAACATGAACTTGCATTTCCTCAAGGGGACACCATCAACCTGGCGCACCAGGACATGGTGCCCCTACATATTGCACGACCCATCATAAGTGTAAATGTCACAACCAAAGATATCAAGATTATTGATCCTATGAAAGAATCTAATCCTTTGATAAATCAAAGCTGCAAACACTACACGTATATGTCCGCCAACATATAGGGGTTAAGAACCCGAACTCTGTGGATTCTTATTCTCTCATTTAAGGTCAGAATAGAGAATAGAATCCTAAGTAGATCCTCCTCAATACACTTGCCCGTGTATTAGAATAATAAGTTAGTCAAGACAAACTAACTATCAGATTATTCTACGGCGTACCGATAGCAGGTGCAGTGCCATCTAGACCGTGAGCCTTTTAATACATTACAAGGAACCGATGATATGATCTAACCATGTGTTTACCCACACCATGTCATCTACAATGTAAGTATAGTGAACATGCATGTAAATATAACAATTTAAATGCAAACAGTGACTGCAATTGTATTCATTCTATATCATCATAAAACCATCATCAATAATGTATACAAAAGACAGGTCTTCTAGTATACAAAACTAACAATCTCCCACTTATACTTGAAGCATGTCTTTCAAATATAAAACAAACTGGCTAACTCTCCAACTCTAACTAATATCTCAAATGGCAATCCCGGGTCTGCATCTCACTCCCATTTTCTCCACGTGATCGTAGAAGGTCTTAGCTGGAAGGCTCTTTGTGAATGGATCAGCTAAATTGTCCTCCGATGCAATCTTGACCACTGCCACATCTCTTCTCTTAACGATTTCTCGTATAAGATGGTACTTTCTCTCTATGTGTTTACTTGCCTTATGGGCTCTGGGTTCCTTCGAATTTGCCACTGTACCCGAGTTATCATAATATACCGTGATACTCTTAGGCAAATTAGGTACCACACTCAAGTCCAACAAGAAGCTCTTGAGCCAGACGGCCTCTTTTGCAGCCTTAGAGGCAGCTACATATTCGGCCTCCATGGTGGAATCCGCAATGCATTTCTACTTTATGCTCCTCCATGCAATGGCTCCGCCTCCCAAGGTAAACACATAGCCTGAGGTAGATTTACTCTGATCTTTATCAGATTGAAAATCTGAGTCCGTGTAACCTAAAGGCACTAGACTATCAGAGCGGTATACCAGCATATAATCTCGAGTCCTTTTCAGGTACTTGAGTATATTCTTAACCGCAGTCCAGTGACCTTGTCCAGGGTTAGACTGATATCTGCTTACCATGCCGACTGCATAGCATATATCAGGTCTAGTGCATAGCATAGCATACATAAGGCTTTCCACAGCCGAAGCATATGGAATTCCCTTCATCTCATCTATATTAGCTTGTGTGTGGGGACACATATCCTTGGATAGATGAATTTCATGTTTGAAAGGTATAAAACCTTTCTTGGAATCATGCATGTTAAACCGAGCTAGCACTGTGTCGATATATGTCACCTGGGATAAGCACAACATCCTTTTCTGGCGATCTCGAATTATCTTGATGGCAAGGACGTGTCCGGATTCTCCTAGATCTTTTATATCGAACTGCTTGGACAACTACACCCTTATGTTAGATAATACTTTCTTACTATTTCCAATAAGTAAGATATCATTAACATATAACACGAGGAAAGCCACCACGTTTCCGTCACTCTTCTTGTGCACACAGCTCTCATCCGGACATTGCACGAATCCATATGACTGGATAACCTCATCAAACCGGATGTTCCAAGACCTTGATGCCTGCTTAAGTCCATAAATGGATCTCTTAAGCTTGCACACTAAGTGCTCTTAGCCTTTAGCAATGAAACCCTCTAGTTGGTTCATGTGGATGTTTTCCTCAAGACTTCCATTCAGGAAAGCCGTCTTGACATCCATCTGCCAAATCTCATAATCCAAATGAGCAGCAATAGACAAGAGAATCCGGATTGACTTAAACATGGCTACCGGCGAGAAGGTTTCCTCATAATCGATCCCTTGTTTTTGAGTGTACCCTTTCCCCACCAATCTTGCCTTGAAGGTTTCAACCTTCCCGTCAGCTCCTCTCTTGCATTTGTAAACCCACTTACACCCAATGGGTTTTACCCCATCTTGTGGTTCTACAAGCTCCCAGACTTGATTGTGATCCATAGATCCAATCTCAGACTCCATTGTAATTTTTCAAGAATCTGCATCTTTGTCTTGGATCGCTTCGTCGTAGATCCTGGGATCCAATTCATTTAGTCCTTCAGGGAAATCTGAAGATTCACCCAAACCAATGAATCTGTCAGGTTGGCGTACAACCCTCCCACTGCGACGAGGCAGTTCCTGTACTTCTGTGACACGTTGTGCAGTAATTTGTGGTTCCTCTTCTTGTACTATTGGTGTCAGATTTGAATTTCCCCTCGAAGTTCCTCGAGTACTATCTCACTTCTTGGCCTGTGATTTATCACATAGTTTTCCTCTAAGAATCGAGCATTGGTACTCACAATGATCTTCTGATCCTTAGGACTATAAAATAAACCACATTTCGTTCCTTTGGGATATCCAACAAACAGTCTAACATCCGTACGTGGTGCCAGCTTATCAGCTTCCTTATCCAGCCATATGTTGGACTACCCCAAATTCGAAAATGTCTAAGGCTGGGCTTTCGTCCAGTCCAAAGTTCTGTGGGCGTAGATGGGACTGATTTTGATGGAACCACGTTAAGAATATAGGCTGCCATTTCCAAGGCATATCTCCAGAACGAAATGGGCAGATCTGAATAGCTCATCATCGATCTAACCATCTCTAACAATGTTCTGTTCCTTCTCTCTGCCACGCCGTTCTGCTGTGGCGTTTCCGGCGCAGTCAATGGGATGTAATCCTATTCTCTGCTAAGTAGTCCCTAAATTCATTCGAGAGGTACCCACTACCATGATCAGACCGTAGTGATTTGATACTTTTACCTGTACTTTTCCACTTCCACTCTGAATTCTTTGAAAGTCTCAAAAGATTCTGACATGCTGTGATACCCCGACCCTTTTTGCTAAATTATAAATTATAATTTTAGTAAAATGATTTCGAATTGATATTGTTTGAATATTGATCATGTGAGCATGTTTGTATGTTACGCCGTTGTTTTATTGCAGGTTGTTCCACTCGAGTCGATACGTCATAACACAGTGATGTTATACTGAGTGTATAACACAGTTTGAATTTTAATACTAAAGTGTCGGGTTATATGATAATGAATGAATGTTATTGCATTGAATTTTATTTGCCAAAACCTTGAACACCCTAACGCTGAGTTGATCGGGGGTCTCGCTGCCCTGTCAGCGAGTCGGGGGTTCAGGGGGCGAAGCGCCCTGACGGGGGGCTAGGGGGCAGCGCCCCCTGCTTTTTCGGTGTGTATTAAAAGTGTTTCGAAAATCTAAGTCGTTTTAAAATGGAGTTAAAATGTCCGGGAGTCAAAATAGAAGCGGGGTTGAAGAGGGCACGCCGCGCGCCCACGGGGTCGTGCGCGGCCGCGGGAGGCTGCGCGCCCGCAGGGCGTGGGCGAGACGCGCGCCTGCGGGGTGTGCGCGCTCGCGGGGAGCGATGGCCGAGAGCCACCTCGCGCGGTCGCGGGAGGCGCGCGGTCGCGCGGGCTTGGCCGATTTTCCTACCTATAAATACCACACTTATTCATTTCATCTTCATTTTCTCCACTTCCATTTGGGCGATTTTCTCCATCTCTCTCTCAAGAAACTCTTCATCTTTTGGAGTAAATCCTTCCATCATCCTCCATCAACTAAGGTAACTTCATACCTCTTCATCTTGGTGATTTAAACACTCATTTCTTGTTGAATCAAACCTAGGGTTTGTTATCCAAAATTAGGGTTTTCACTTTTATTGATTCTCTTGCTTTAACATCTCAAACATATGGTTTATTTACCTCCTTGAAGCTATATGTGAAGTTATATTGAATTCCTATGGTTCGTTGTTGCTAGGGTTTGGATTTTTACCCTTATTTCCCCTTGTTTTGTTGATAATTGTTTGGGGGTGTTGTGATGGTTATATGGGGTTGATTTTCATGTATGTTAGAGCCCTAGGGTGAAGATATTTGTATTTGAAATGTTGGGTCTAAAGGATTTAAATTGAGTCTTGAGCATGTGGTTTAAATGGGTGCACGTAACGTGTTCGATTAAATGTTTCAAAGAGTTTTAATGTGTATTTTGAGTCCAAAAGCACAGTATGAGCTTGTTTATCCATGATTGTGTATGTGGAATATGTTTGAAGACTTTAAAGCAAAGTATATCATGAGTTTGGTCTAAATTATGATTTAATTGTATAACTCAACAACTAAAATGGAAAGAGGATTAAAAGGTGCTAGGTGACGTGTTGTGGCTTGAGGTGGACAACTTGTTGGCGGCAAAGAAGTATTTCAAAGGTTGAGAAAGATTTGAAAGCGTCTCGTGAGGTGGGGTAACTCTAAACTGTGAACACGTGTAAGGTTATAGTTATTGTTGTGCTTTGATTGTATAAGTATGAAGGGTCTTCGGACCAGAGATAAAAGAGACCCTTCGGGGCATAACAGAGATCCTTCGGGGTCGACAAAGAGACCCTTCGGGGCAGAGATCCTTTGGGATCGAACATAGACCTGTTAATGTCCTCCCTAGGGGGTAGTATGTCTGCGGGCATCCCTACAGGGCCAAAGATGTTCATTAACGGGGGCATCATGATGTTTAGACCCTACGGGGTTGAGACTAGTCTCCATAAAGTAAAGAAACGTCCATATGTTATATTTTCACTTGTGCAATTGGCTATAACTGTTTACAGTGTTCCCCACTGAGTATGTTGTTAAATACTCACCCCATTCATTCAATGAATTTCAGGTTGATGAATCAAGGCCGGGGTAGGAGCGTTGTGAACACAAGAGAACCCCACAAGCTTCTGTTTATCTTTTGCATGTTCTTCTTCTGAAAATACTCACATTATTATTATTATTATTATTATTATTATTATTATTATTATTATTATTATTATTATTATTACATTGATCACTCTTTTTGCTCTATGATCAATGATTATCGGGAATGGGAATAGCCCGATCTTTTGTAGGTTATGATGTATATAACTCGATATTATGCAAAACAATTTAAAGGCGGGTCGTTCGACCTTGGAGCCTATTATGCATGAAGTATGTTGTTGATCTATATTATGCATGTTGATTTATGATGCTAGACGGGCGGGTTATGACAACCTATGAGCCCGATAAGTTAGACGATCGCATGTTTTATGTGGATGGGCTTGTTCAATGCTTCCGTTTGATAATATATTGTGTGATAGTATAGATTCAATAGATTGCATGCTAATTCACGAAAATTTTACATTGAGAATTATGACGTCATGCCTAGTCTTGCGTTTTGACCTAAACTTTCGCTCATTTTATTATAAGTGCTTAAAATTAAGTATGTAAATGGTATGTTAAGTGACGTGGCCAAACGGAGTAGTTTGGGGCGTTACACTTGCGGCGTAACAGGTATATGTATCCATACCTTGAGTAATCATCAATGAACGTGATGAAATACTCGTACCCTCCTCGATCCTGAACTGACATAGGGCCACATAAGTCAGAGTGAATCAAATCTAGTACCTCTTCAGATCTATTCCCTTTATCCTTAAAGGGTCGATTGGTCATTTTACCTTCCAAACAAGATTCACACAAACGGAATGATTCTAGGACCAATGAAGACAAGGGCCCATCATTTACTAGTCTTTGTATCCGTTTAAGGTTAATATGGTCGAGCCTAAGATGCTAAAGATAGGTTTGATTCATTTCCGAAGGTTCTTTTCGTTTGTTAGGGTTTATGACCGATGTATTCAGTAAATGCATTTGCGTAGTGTTTTGCATAGGATTAAGTAAATAAAGATGCCCATCCAATGTGCCAGAACAGATAAAACATTTATCACTAAAGATAACAACCTTGTTATCAAAACAAATAGAATATCCATCCATAAAAAGTTTAGAAACTGAAATCAAGTTTCGCCTAAAACCAGGCACATAAAGACAATCCTTTAAAACTAAAATCCTATCACTACTAAAAGATAAGGTTACGTCTCCTATTGCAACTGCCGCCACTTTCGTAGCATTGCCCATATAGACTGAAATCTCTCCATCACTCAGCTGTCTTTTTACCAGGAACCCCTGTAAAGACATGCAAACATGATCAGTAGCTCCAGTATCTACTACCCATGACTGAGTAGAACAAGTAGCTAAACATGTTTCAACGACAAGAGATTGAGACGTACCCTTTTTCTTCTTTTTGTTAGGACAATCCACCTTCCAGTGACCTGGCTGGCCGCACTTGAAACACTTTGTCTTTGACTTAAATTCCTCAGGAGGAATCTTAGTCTTAGACTTCTTCACCTTAGGCACCCCCTCTGCAGCTTTCTTGGGTACATTCCTCTTCTTCCTTTTAGTACCGGAAGAAGACACCCTATTTTCAGCTAGGTGTGCCTCCGGATTTCCCTTTTGAAGTAACTCAGCCGCCTGAAGATCCATGAGCAGTTCATTCAAGCCGACATCCCTTTTAATCATGTTAAAGTTCAACCTGAACTGCTCAAACCTCGAGGACAAGCTATGAAGAACAATGTTGATTTGAGAATCGCCATCCAGCTCTCCACCTAAGGTCTCGATCTCAGATAAATACCCCATCATCATGAGAACGTGATCCCTAACAGGTGTGGAGTCAGACATCCTCGCATTCATTAGCTTCTTCATCGAAGAGCTGTCTAAGGTTGTACATGATATCATAAGCGGTTTTCATAGGTTCGTGCTAATGTTGCAACACATTTGACATGGATGCCAGAATGTAACAGCGTGCTATCTCATTAGACCTAACCCACTTATCATATGCAACCTTTTGGGCTTCGTTAGAACCCTCATCTGGCTTCTGAGGACATACCTCTTCAAGTACGAATTTGTGTCCTTCCGCAGTGAGAACAAGATTAAGGTTTCGAATCCAGTCATTGTAATTTTCACCAATTAACTTGTTATCTTTGAGAATAGAGGACAGGTTGGAGAGTGCCATGATGATATAGAATAATTGAAAAATAAACATGCAGTACAGTCACAAACTTTAGGATACTCACATATAATCGTATACCTCAAAAAAAATTATATGTAATCCACCGACATTTTAAAAATATTTCTTATAAGCCACGTTAGTGTGGACGTTTATAAAATTCATCCTTAAACAGGTAAAACCACCTTTAATTTACCTCCAGTCAAATTTCCTTATGACAAGTAAATTAATAGTCGGAAATAACCACGGTCATGTAACCTTCCAATTAATAAGCCACGTTAGTGTGGACATTTATTAATAAATTACACCTAAGTGTGAAAACCATCATCTTAGCACCAAGTCCACTATTTCGAACTCCCTGCTCCAGTTGGAGGAGTCAGTTTGTTCTAGTAGTGTTCTACAGCTATCTTGATAAAGAAGTTTAATTTCCAGAGATAACAGTGATATGCCACATCTCTTATGGAGGCAGACCTATTGTCAACTCGCATGTCAATCACATCTCAATTAAACCAGATTAATGGAGACCGTTTGAGATTTCTACATACTTTGGTATGAATCTCTCCCACTTAGTTATTTAAGATTGAGGTTTCATTTTATCCCATTGTAAAACATGCAAACATCACATAAAAGGATAAAACACCATTGCATGCTTCAAACAACATAATAAGCAATAATAATAAAAACCAACTATCATGCCTTATATCTCATGTTGCTGAATGAGATATAACTGGAAAGTCAGCTCCGGAAACTCGGGCATGGCCGCCGCCCCCATCACTGCGCCTCGCCGAAAATCCTAGCTCCAATTAGGATTTCAGGACGTGAATCAGTGACACTTCCTTAGAGGAAAAAACTAATATATCTAGAATAAAATTATAACTCAATAACTTGGTCTAACAGTTTTATTTCTATTACATTAAAACAACATAAAATAAAACCTAGACCTAATCCATGGATTTTCTCATGGATTAAAATCACGTAGCCAAACCGGCATACAACCCATCATACATCCAACATAAATTAAAACATACATCACATAATTAAGGAGCAATGATAGTCGGTAACCCTGCAAACAAGTCAGTCCACAAATCCAATAATCACAATTACATGATTAGCATAAAATAACATATGATATCCACACATGACATGATTTTCAAAAATTACAATTAATTAAATTAATTAATTTCGAAAATAGCTTCAAGATTTAATTTGGAAATTAAAATAATTATCCACCAAATTTAATCTTGATAAATCTCGAAAATCCCTTAAGAATAAATCTGGAAATTTGTTATAATTATCCACCAAATTTATTTCTTAATTTTCGGATAACACCCTAATTAATTAATATTTGAAAATCTTGATATAAATAAAAAATCTATCCCAAATATTTGGATAGGCTAGGATGGAAAATTACAAAGATAAAATCTGGAAATTTGATCTACTTCAAATTCCATCCAAATTTAAATCTTATCTTCAATCCTATCTAGATTAGAATTAAGTAATTTATGATATACATCAAAAATTACTTTTCCAATTCTTATCTACAAGAATTTCGAAAATTTCAAGATAATAAATCTGGAAATTTGATCCACTTCAAATTCTTCCAAATTTAAAATCTATTTTCAAATCTTTTAGGATTAGAATTAGATAACTATTGATATATATCAAAAATTACCTTATCCAATTCAAATCTTTGTAGATTTCGAAAATCACAAGAAGATTAAATTTGAAAATTTGATCCACTTCAAATTCTATCCAAATCTAATATTCTATTTTCAAATCTATTTAGATTAGAATTAGATAATTTTAAGATAAACATCAAAAATACCAAATCTAATTTTATACACATAATTTTCGAACCACCACATTAAATAAATCTGGAAATTTGATTTCAAATCAAAAACTTCTCCAAATTAATTCAATGTGATCGAAAAATACATAGAACAAATTAGGAAAATTAAACATCAAATTTTCGAAAAATTTGACATTCACATTTTTGAAACCTACACTTAATAAATCTGAAAATTTTGAGTTATCAAAATTACATTCCAAATCCTACTAGGTGTAGATCGAAAATTACAATTCATCCAAAACTAGAATTTTCGAAACACCATCAAAAATTCATCCAAGTTTTGAACACAACCAATTCGAAAATATGAACACATAAATCTGAAAATTTAAGCAACATAAATATTTCATCAAATTTATACATATTTTTCGAATTAATCCTAGGATTAAATCTAGAACAGTGTCAAAACCCGCTCTGATACCAGTTGTTGGGATTTTTTCGAATTGAACCACCGCAGGATATAATTGGATGTTCATTAATCCTAATATCATGTAGATCATAATTTTATGTAGCACATATGTTTCAATTAACCGAGTTTAATTAACATGCAAATCCGATTTTCGATTCTACTAAAGCGGAAATATAGAATACCGAAAAATGACTTGCAAATTAAACGACGGGTTGAGGACAAGATTAAAGGTCTAATCTTGATGTTGTATGAATGATAATAGGCGCCCCTTGATGCTATTCCACTCCTTGATCTTTTGTTGTATTCCCGGACTGAATCTAGTTTCAGGGTGGGCTGAAATCTACTAGATCGGTATGAAATCTGTGGAGGTCAAGAGAACACGAGAGGGCTGATATTTTATGATGTTAATTTCGTGCCCTCCACCCTCTTATTTATAAGGGGGTGGACGAAATTAGTGTCCCAATTGGACTGGAATTCTATCTCTATCTCTTGTTCTATCTCCAATCCAATTCAGTCTCTTTTTGGGCTACAACAGGGATCTAGAAGAATATTAAATTGGCCCATTAATTTATTTAATATCCAATATCCAATAAACTTAGGATATAATTAAATAAATTAAGTATTATTTTTATTCCACTAAAGAAATAATACTGACCTACCAATTTAATACATATTTTGGAATATGCTTTCTCCTTTACTCCAACCATTCCCCATGTTTAAGATATAACGCCCATTAATTAATTATGTAAGCTTCTGAAAACTATAATTAATTAATTCCACTTGCAGGGTTTCAGCATGAACTTGCATTTCCTCAAGGGGACACCATCAACCTGGCACACCAGGACACGGTGCCCCTACATATTGCACGACCCATCATAAGTGTAAATGTCACAACCCAAGATATCGAGATTATTGATCCTATGAAAGAATCTCACCCTTTGATAAATCAAAGCTGCAAACACTACACGTATATGTCCGCCAACATATAGGGGTTAAGAACCTGAACTGTGTGGATTCTTATTCTCTCATTTAAGGTCAGAATAGAGAATAGAATCCTAAGTAGATCCTTCTTAATACCCTTACCCGTGTATTAGAATAATCAGTTAGTCAAGACAAACTAACTATCAAATTATTCTACGGCGTACCGATAGCAGGTTCAGTGCCATCTAAACTGTGAGCCTTTTAATATATTACAAAGAACCGATGATATGATCTAACCATGTGTTTACCCACACCATGTTATCTACAATGTAAGTATAGTGAACATGCATGTAAATATAATAATTTAAATGCAAACAATGACTGCAATTATATTTATTCTATATCATCATAAAACCATCATCAATAATGTATACAAAAGACAGGTCTTCTAGTATACAAAACTAACAACTTACTGGTCCCAACTGCTCACTGAGACTTTAGGTGCTATTGCCCGTTTCTACAAGATTTTAGATCTTTCTTGATCTTTAAAAAGACAATCTTGAATCAGTTATCAACCTAGAGTGCTCCTTCAACTAAGCTGAGTGGTTGATCTTTGAAGAGCTTGAACTAAGAAGCTTTGCTCTGGCTGGAACTCTTCATCAGCTAGCTGCTTATTTGGAACTTGAAGCACACCTTCTTAGTTGAGGCTTTTCGCACTTAAGAGATTTAAGCTTTGAGCTTTGAGGAGGGAGAAAGAAAGTGATAAGCCTAAATCTTGATATCTATCTCTTGTTGTATTTGATTAGTTTAGATCTCTTTTGTTATCTGTAATCTTATTAATTTTATATAGCTTAGTATTGATGCAAGTTTCTCTATATATAATTCTTATGTAATTCAGTTGATTTACTTAATGAAAATACTTTCATACCAATCTTATAGAAAGCTCATTCTGCAAAAATATAGCAAAAGTTAGTTTGGCGAAAGTCTCTTAGTCAGAATGAGATTTACCCTTTTATATAGATGAGTGATCTCAGTGATCGTTGAGATTGGTGGTTCAGTTGATTCCACCGATGGTAGTTAATGCTTATAGCCATTGAAGCTTTAATTGAACTAGCCGTTGATTTTAATGACTTCTGCTCCAAGGTCGTCAAGATCTTTCCAAGATTTCCTGTGAGGATCTTCAATAACTGTATGTTAGGTGCCAGTTGCTCCGGCTATCAGTTTTGGACTTTAGCTGATAAGTCCTCAGCTATCTCAGCTTTCAATTCTGAGATCGTCCAGTTGGCAGTTTCTTGACTGCGTTAAGCTTCAGTCCTGGAATGCTTCAGATCGGCTGCCTTAGGCTTCAACTCGGGATTCTGGCAGCTAGGCTTTAGAGCTTTCAACTCTTGATTCCAGTTGACTCTTTCTCATGAGCTTTTCTCCCGATTGACTGATCCTTGATCAGTTCAGTTTGGCTTTGAGCCTTCAAGCTGGCTCTTTTTCTCATCAGTTTTCTTTAGCTTTCAGGTAGACTGATGGTTATTCATCTGTTGATGCTTTCTGGCCTTCAGTGCTTTCTTCTCTTTTAGCTTGAGCTCTGGAGGTAAAGCTTTGACAGCTAAGCTTTGTAGGCTAAGCTTTAACTTGTCTGCTTGAAGCATCCTCTTCAACTGGTTGACCATGCTTCATGGCGATTGACTTTCACTTTAGCTGAGCTGAATTTTGAAGTTTTACTTGGTCATCGGTTCGACTTCCAGCTTGACTAACCTGCAGTTTTTCATTGGAACTTTTGCACATGTTTTGACATTTCATCAAAACCATCAGTTGGGCTACTTTGACAATTTTTCTCAACAAAATATCATTACCTATGAAGCATTTGACAACCCCTATTTTTTTTTTTACTTTTTTCATTTTTTTTAAATCTTCATGTTATATCGAGTCCAGTACATGAGCCCACACGGATACAATAATTAAATCAATTCAATTTAATTTTAGGATTCACTAATTTCATTTTAAGGTATATATTTATTTCAAAAAAATTAAATTAGTTCAAAAAAATTAAATATATATTTATAAAAAATGAAAAAAATTAAAAAGTGAAAAAAAAACTAAAAAAAAGGAAAATGGGATGGAAAGGGAAATGAGGGCCACTAACAATCTCCCACTTATACTCGAAGCATGTCTTTCAAGTATAAAAATAAAACTGGCTAACTCTCCAACTCTAACTAAATCTCAAATGCAATCTCGGGTCTGCATCTCACCCCCATTTTCTCCATGTGACCATCGAAGGTCTTCTCCGGCAGGCTCTTCGTGAATGGATCAGCCAAATTATCCTTCGATTCAATCTTGACCACTGCCACATCTCCTCTCTTAACGATCTCTCATATAAGATGGTACTTTCTCTCTATGTGTTTATTTGCCTTATGGGCTCTGGGTTCTTTCGAATTTGCCACCACACCAGAGTTATCATAGTATATATCGTGATGCTCTTAGGCAAATCACGAACCACGCTCAAGTCCAACAAGAAGCTCCGGAGCCAGATAACTTCCTTTGCAGCCTCAGAGGCAGCTACATATTCAGCTTCTATGATGGAGTCAGCTATGCATTTTTGCTTGATGCTCCTCCATGCAATAGCTCCGCCTCCCAAGGTAAACATATAGCCTGAGGTAGATTTACTTTGATCTTTATCGGATTGAAAATATGAGTCTGTATAACCCAGAGGCACCAAACTATTAGCACAGTACACCAACATATAATCTTTAGTCCTTTTTAAGTACTTGAGAATATTCTTTACTACAGTTCAATGTCCTTCTCCAGGGTTAGACTGATAACTGCTCACCATGCTACCTACATAGAAAATATCAAGCCAAGTGCATAGCATAGCATACATAAGGCTTTTCACAGTCGAAGCATATAGAATCCCCTTCATCTCATCTATCTCAAACTGTGTTTGGGGACACATCTCCTTGGATAGATGAATTCCATGTCTGAAAGGTATGAAACCTTTCTTGGAATCTTGCATGTTGAACCTAGCTAGCACTGTGTCGATATAGGTCACCTGGGATAGGCACATCATCCTTTTCTGGCGATCTCGAATGATCTTGATGCCAAGGACGTGTCCGGCTTCTCCTAGATCCTTCATATCGAATTGCTTGGACAGCCATACCCTTATGTTTGATAAGACCTTCTTATTGTTTCTAATATGAAAGATATCATCAACATGAAGTACGATGAAAGCCACCACATTTTCGTCACTCTTTTTGTACACACAGCTCTCATCCGAACTTTGTATGAGTCTATATGACTGGATAATCTCGTCAAAATAGATGTTCCAAGATCGCAACGCCTGCTTAAGTCCGTAAATAGATTTCTTAAGCTTGCATACTGGGTGCTCTTGGCCTTTAGCAATGAATCCCTTTGGTTGCTTCATGTGGATATTTTCTTCAAGACTTCCATTCAGGAAAGCTGACTTGACATCCATATGCCAAATCTCATAATCTAAATGAGCGGTAATAGATAAGAGAATCCAGATCAACTTAAGCATGGAAACTTGTGAGAAGGTCTCCTCATAATCGATCCCTTCTTTCTGAGTATACCCTTTCACCACCAATCTAGCTTTGAAGGTTTCAACTTTCCCATCAGATCCTCTCTTTATTTTACAGACCCATTTACACCCAATGGGTTTCACCCCATCTTGTGGTTCTACAAGCTCCCAGACTTGATTGTGATCCATAGATCCAATCTTAGGCTCCATTGTAGTTTTCCAAGAATCTACATCTTTATCTTGAATTACCTCATCGAAGGTCTTGGGATTTAATTAATTCAGTCCCTCTGGAAATCCAAAGATTCTCCCAGACCATTGAATCTATCAGGTTGGCATACAACACTCCCACTGCGATGAAGCATTACACGTACTTCTATGACATGTTGTGAAATTATTGGTGATACCTCTTCTTGTACAGATAGTGTAGGATTCGAACTCCCTCCTCGAAGCTCCTCAAGAACGATCTCGCTCTTGGGTCTATGATTCATCACATAATCTTCTTCTAAGAATCAGGCATTAGTGCTCACAATGACCTTCTGATCCTTAGGACTTAGAATAAACCATCTTTCATTCATTTGGGATATCCAACAAACAGTCTAACATCAGTACGTGGTGCCAGCTTATCAACTTCCTTATCAAGCACGTGTGCTAGACTATCCTAAATCTGAAAGTGCCCTAGAATGGGCTTTCGACCAGTCCAGAGTTCTGTAGGTGTAGTAGGAACCGATTTTGATGGAACCACATTCAAAATGTAAGCTGCTGTATCTAGGGAATATCCCCAGAACAAAACAGGCAAGTTTGAATAGCTCATCATCGATATAACCATCTCTAATAATGTTCTGTTCTTTCTTTTTGCTACGCTGTTCTGCTGTGATGTGCCAGATGCAGTCAACTGGGATGTAATCCCATTCTCTGCCAAGTAGTTCCTAAATTCACCTGAGAGGTACTTACCACCATGATCAAAATACAGTGATTTGATACTTTTACCTGTTCGTTTCTCCACTTCCGCTCTAAATTATTTGAATGTCTCCAAGCATTCAGACTTGCGGCTTAATAGGTATATGTATCCATACCTTGAGTAATCATCAATGAACGTGATGAAATACTCATAACCTCCTCGATCTTGAACTGACATAGGTCCACACAAGTTAGAGTGAATCAAATCTAATACCTCTTCAAATCCATTCCCTTTTGACTTAAAGGGGCTCTTAGTCATTTTACCTTCTAAACATGATTCACATAAAGGAAATGTTTCTAAGACCAATGAAGACAGAGGTCCATAGTTTATGAGCCTTTGTATCCTCTTAAGGTTAATATGACCGAACCTAAGATATCAAAGATAGGTTTGATTCATTTCTGAAGGTTCTTTTCTTTTATTAGGGTTTGTGATCGATGTATTCAGTAATTGCATTTGTGTAGTGTTTTGCATAGGATTAAGTATGTAAAGATGTCCATCCAATATGCCAGAACAGATAAAATATTTACCACTAGTGATAGTGACTTTGCTATTAAAAGAAACAGAATATCCATTCAAAATTAATTTAGAAACTGAAACAAGGTTTCACCTAAAATTCGGCACATAACGACAATCTTTTAAAACTAAAAACCTATCACTACTGAAAGGTAAAGTAACGTCTCCCATTGAAATAGCTGTTACTTTCGTAGCATTGCCCATGTAGACGGTAATCTCACCTTCACTCAGCTACCTTTTTACCAGAAACCCCTGCAAAGACATGCAAACATGATCAGTAGCTCCAATATCTACTACCCAAGACCAGGTAGAACAAGTAGCTAAACATGTTTCTACAATGAGAGAGTGAGACATACCCTTCTTCTTCTTGTTGGGACATGTAGACTTCTAGTGTCCTTGCTGACCGCACTTGAAGCACTTTATCTTAGACTTGAAGTCCTTTGGAGGAATCTTGGCCTTAGCTTTCTTAGCCTTAGGTGGTGCCACATTTGTTACCTTTTGAGGTACATTTCACTTCTTCTTGGTCCCCGAAGAAGACACCCATTTTTAAATATGTGTGCCTCCGAGTTCTCTTTTTGAATAAGCTCGGCTGCCTGAAAATCTGCGAGCAGTTCTGATAAAGTAATATTTTTCTTTATCATGTTGAAATTCAGCCTGAACTGCTCAAACTTCGATAACAGATTGTGAAGCACGATGTCAATTTGAGATTCAGCATCCAAATCGCCACCTAGGGTTTCAATCTCTGATAGGTAGCCCATCATCTGGAGAATGTGGTCCCTTACTGGAGTAGAATCAGACATCTTCATGTTCATCAGATTTTTCATTGCCAAATACCGTGCTGAGCGATTCTAGTGTCTGAAGAGCTTCTTGAGATTGTATGCTATGTCATAAGCGGTTCTCATAGACTGATGTTGATGTTGGAACACATTTAACATAGAAGCCAAAATATAGCAGCGCGTCATCTCATCAACCTTAACCCACTTATCATACGCCGGTCTCTGCGTTTCACTTGAATTTTCATCTGGCTTTTGAGGGCATTCTTCCTCAAGTACAAACTTTAAACCTTCAGCAGTTAGGACAATGTTCAAGTTCCGAATCCAATCATTATAGTTTTCACTGATTAACTTGTTTGCTTTGGGAATTGAGGACAGGTTGGAGAGTGCCATTGATGATATAGAAATAACTGAAAGATAAACATGCAGTACAATCACAACCTTTATGATAAAGATATATAATAAAAAAAACTCAAAGAATTATATGTATATCCATCGATATTTTAAAAATATTTCTTATAAGCCACGTCAGTGTGGACATTTATAAAATTTATTTTTAAACAGGTTAATTAACCTTTAATTTACCTCCAGTCAAGTTTCCTTATGATAAGTAATTAATAGTCGGAAACCAATCCGGTCATGTAATCTTCTAATTAATAAGCCACGTTAGTGTGGACGTTTATTAATAAATTACACCTAAGTGTGAACGCCATAATCTTCCTCCCCCCCAAGGGCACTATTTCGAATTCATTGCTCCAGTTGGAAGAGTCAATTTCTTCTAGTAGTGTGCTACAATTATCTATTAAGAAGTTTAATTTCTAGAGAATCCAGTGATATGACACATCCGTTATGGAGGAAGACCTGGTAAATTCTAAGGCCTTACTATTCACAGCCCATTTTTTCTATTTTCAATATTTATCGGCCGGCTGATAAAATTATTTCGGTTTCGGACTGTCACAATAGAAAACTAAGTGTCATAATAGGTAGTCAAAGTGTCATAATATGTTAGTTAAAGTGTCACGATAAATTTTTTCGGCCAGCCGAAACTTTCATTTTTGGACAAAAAAAAGAGAGTTGTAAATATCCAAAAAGTTGTGGGGCCAGGACACATGTCAAAAGCTAGAGGTAGGGATGCATTTACTAGGAAGACCTATTGTCAACTCGCACGCCCACCACTTCTCAATTAAACTAGATTAATGGAGACCGTTTGAGATTTCTACATACTTTGGTATGTATCTCTCCCACTTAGTTATTTATGATTGAGGTTTCATTTTTATCCCATTTTAAAGACATGCAAACATCACATAAAATGATAAACATTCATTGCATGCTTAAACAACAGGATAAGCATAATAATAAAAACCAACTATCATGGCTTATATCTCATGTTGCTTGATGAGATAAAATTGGAAGACAACTCTGGAACACTAAGCATGATCGCCGCCGATCACCACCGCACCTTGCCGAAACCCTAGCTCCAATTAAGGTTTCGGGGTGTGAATCGGGATGCCCTTCCTTGATTGGATTGCACCACTTTCCTTATTTGAGTCGATTTCCTATCCGTATTCAATATAGAATATCTATCCTAAAAGAAAAATCTTAATATATCTAGAATAATAAGGAAATAAAAATACAACTCAATACTTAGTGATTTTCAAAAATAACTACTAGGTTTAACAATTTTATTTTTTCTATTACATTAAAATAACATAATAAAATAAAATGCCTAGACATAATCCATGAATTTTCTTATGCATTAAAAATCACGTAGCCAAACCGGCATACGACCAACCATACATTCAACAAAAAATTAAAACATACATCACATAATTTAGGAGTCATGATAGTTGGTATCACCTGAAAACAAATTAGTCTACAAATCCAACCACCATAATTACATGATAAACATAAAATTATATATGATATCCATACATGAATATATTTTCGAAAATTGCATTTAAAAGAATTAAAAAAAATTTCAAAAATAGCATAAGATAAAATTTGAAAATTAATTACAACTATCTACCAAATTAAATCTTAGTATACTCGAAAATACCATAGGAATAAATTTAGAAATTGATTAAAATTATCCACCAAATTTAATCCAAATTTTCGAAACACCCTAAAATAATTAAACTTGGAAATTTTGATATTAATCAAAAATATATTCCAAAATAATTATAGGTGGGATCGAAAATACTAAGAATTAAAATATGAAAGTTTTGTTCCTCTTCAAACACTTTCCAAATTTAAAATTCTATTTTCAAACCATTTGTGATTAGAATTAGGTAACTTTTGATATACACCAAAAATTACCTTCCCAATTCTAATTCCTCCTAATTTTCGAACCCTATGCTATCTTAGTGTTGGTTCCGGTGCGAGTATATGTCAGTTTAGAGGAGGGGTGAATAAACTGACACAAAAACTTTAAACTGATTGCGGAATATATAGGGTCCTGACTCGCTTTAGACAATTTATCTGTGCATCGATCAGTTGAGTAAGAGAGGTTGACGAGAGCTTAGCTTATGAGCTGATCAGTTAACATTGATAGCTTTAAGACTTAGCTTGTCAGTGCAGCTTATGTGCTTATAGTGTGCAGTTTAGAAACATGCAAAGGCTTAGAAGCATAAAGTACAACACACACAAGATTTATAGAGGTTCGAAGCTTCCTGCTTCTATGTCCCCTCTTCCTTCCACAGAAGGGCAATCCACTATGCAAGTGTGAAGTTTCTTTATTACAGTTACACAGTGAAGAATCCTGTTGGACCTGAAAATGACACCTTTCAAACCGAGCACGACCTCCATTCCAACTGTTGAAATGTTAGAGCAAGGGGGTTTTTATGAGTGAGAAGATAGACTAATAAATTTGTTGGTTGAAAGAATTTAATGTCCCTTATCATTTTTGGTTGTTGGTTTTGTAATGAGTACCAACGGTCAAAAATAAATGCTAACAAAGGCATTTATGATAGCCAAAAGATTTTTTATTAAAATATCAAGAAATAAACTGAATTATAAGAAGTGGCCTAAGGCAATCTAGTCAGCTGACTTCTCAAGCCTTCAGTTCTTCTTGCGTTCAGTTTTTCTTTTTCTTTGATTTTCTGGAACTGTCTGGAGTGCTTTCACTTGAAGAGTCTTCCCCTGAGTTTCTATTTCTAGCGTACGCTTCTAATTTCATGATTGAGTCAGAGATCAACTTTACCTGAACCTTCATGCACTTGATCAGTGCTTCGATTCGATTTGAGGACTTTCCTGATTGCTGCCTTGAGTCTCTTTTATAGTCAGCTAATGCTCTCCAGTCTTGTGATAAGTTTTCAGCTGATGCTCTCCAGTCTGATGATCAACAATTAGCTTTTTAACTGTTTCAGACTTAGTTGGAGACACATTTCTTTTTTCAGTTGGACTCTTCCTGAAGTCCTTTCTGCTGTCATCCCCTTCTCCCGAGGACTTGTATCTTTCAACAGCAAGGAGGACATCATCTGAGTCAGAGTTTGATTGAACTACCGACTCTGCCATCTTGGCTTTCCCTTCCCCCTTGTTACTGGAGTGGATGGGATCGGCTTTTGCCTCAGTCCCTTTCTTTCACCTTGGGGATGAAATCATCAAGATCAACTAGCTGATGATTCGTCTCTTTCACCATTAGATCGGGAATCAACTTTTCTAGAATGAAGCTGACCCTGTTGATGTAGTACATCTTTTGAGGGAAGCACAAGGTGCATTTAGTCTCCTCTTCCACAATGTCTACAAATTTCTTCAGTTGTTTGAAGAAAAATAGAGACCAGTTTATCCCTCTCATCTCCTAAATGGCATTGCAGATCTTATATTTGATTTCTGACATTTTATTGTGGCCTTCGTACGATCCTACCATCATCTGTGAGGCCACGGCTATTAACACCTGAAATTTCTTTTGGAATTTGGACATCTGATGATTGATGTGGAAGTTTTCTGCAGCAGGTTAGTTGCCCAACTATTGAAGCAGAATCGGGCGTTTACTTTTGTTTCTTCAATTTGGTCTCCTTCTTCTCGTAGACTAAATATGTTTTTAAGGACCGAAGGGGTGATCAGGATTTCAGTGCCCCTTACTTCACTTGTGATCATCTAGGAATCTTTCTCACTGTAGGAGTTGAGAAAGAACTCTGCCACGGCTTCTGGATACACCTTCGTGGGAGTACTTTCTGTGAATGTCCTTAGTGTTGCCAATTCAATCAGTACCAAAATGAACTCACCCATCTGTGAGTGGTTGGTGAATAGTCTGTAGTTATCTTGACTCAGTATCTTGTCGTGATATAGATCCTTGCAGAAAACTGATGAATCTTCACTGGTGAGTTTGAAGTTAAACTTTCTTCGGTGAATATTGGCGGAGTGATTGGCCATTTAAGAGAAATTTGGGGAGTTTTGGAAGGCTGGAAATTCTAGATGAAGTTTTAAGAGAGAAAGACTGAGCGCTTGAGTTCTTGATTGGCTGTGTGAGTAATTTGTGGGAAAACAACTAATCTATTTATAGATTCAGCAGACGGTGTATCCAACGGTAAAGAGATTTTGAGTCGAACTGAAATCAAACGGTTCTGATTAATCCGTTGATTTAATTTCAGATTTATCCATTGGGGTTAA
The DNA here is from genome assembly GCA_026008535.1 of Perilla frutescens. NCBI lineage: Eukaryota > Viridiplantae > Streptophyta > Magnoliopsida > Lamiales > Lamiaceae > Perilla > Perilla frutescens. The sequence goes on along the minus strand of BRKX01000003.1, from coordinate 28,450,628 downwards.
ATAAGGAGAGAAAGATAGTGGTCTAACGGTAATATTGTGATGACACATAATTTTACCATTTCAGTAATAAATTCAATTTGAACTTATCTGAGTGTATCTCTCCTTCAGTCTCCGCGCGGTGTTGAGCTGCTGACATCATCAGTTGGTCTTGTCTGTTGATGACTGATGATCTCCTTTGCTTGGATTGATCACTTCCAGCTGGAGTCCCTTCAGCTTTGACTCATGTCTTTTCATCAGCTTGAGTTGTCCTCTCAGCTTTGCTCTACATAAACTTTTCAGCTGCTTCCATCAGATGAAGCTTTTTCTCTTCAGTCAGTTTTGGATTCAACTGCTCCCATCAGTTGAACATGAATGGTTGAGAACTGATGCCTTTTGTGATTAGTTTACTCATCTTCTTTCTTCAGCTTCCATTTGGCCTTTGCCATTTCTTCAGAACTGATTTGGGCTTATCAGTTTAAGCTTCATAGCTTAGCAAACTGATGCCACTTTAATTCAGTTCTTGTCTTCAGCTGGAGTGTTCCTCTTCACTCCTTCTCTTGGCTGATCATCATCCTCCCTTGAAGCTAGTTCTAGCAATCCTAGTTGGATGCATAACTCCACAAATCTAGCTTCTGGCAATGGCTTAGTGAAGATGTTAGCTATCTGCTTCTCCGTGTTGATATATTTGATGTATATGTCTTTCTTTTCGATATGGTCTCTGATGAAGTGGTGTATGATATCAATGTGCTTCATCCTTGAATGCAATACTGGATTTTGAGATATTGCAATAGCACTATTGTTATCACAGAAGATTGGCACTTCTTCAGTCTCCACCTTATAATCCTTCAGCTATTGCTTCACTCTCTTATATAGATGAGTGATCTTAGTGATCGTTGGGATTGGTGGATGAGTTGATTCCACCAGGGACGGTTTAATGCTTGTAGCCATTGAAGCTTGAATGGACTTAGCCGTTGAATTTAATGGCTTCTGCTCCAGGATCGTCAGGATCTTCCTGTGATTTCCTGTCAAGATTCTCTAATAACTGCTTGTCGGAGAACAGTTATTACAGCTGTCAATTCTGGACTTCAGCTAATGGGGTCTCAACTGTCTCAGCTTTCAGCTTCTGAGATTGTCCAGTTGGCAGTTCCTCAGCTGCCTTATGCTTCAGTCCTGGAGTGCCTTGGATCAGCTGCTTTAGCTTTTAGCTTGAGACTTTTGACAGCTGGGCTTTAGAGCTTTCAGCTCTAGTTTCCAGTCGGATTTCAATTGAGCTTTCTTCTCCCAACTGACTGATCTTGGTCAGTTCAGTTTGGTCTTGATCTTTCAAGCTGGCTCTTTCCTTATCAGTCTCTCTTGGTTTTCAGCTGGACTGATGGCTTACTCATCTGTTGACGCCTTCCAGTCTCTTCCTATCACAGCTTCTCTTGAGCTTTGAAGAGTGGATCTTGACTGGTCTGGATGCGACATCCTTTTAAGCTGGTTGACCATGCTTCAAGGCGATTGTATTTTCGCTTCAGCTGAGCTGAGATTTGAAGTCTTAATTAGTCATTGCTCCAACTTCCAGTCTGAATAACTTGTAGTTTTCAAATAACTTTTCCATATGTTTTGACATTTCATCAAAACCATCAGTTGAGTCATCTTGATAATTTTTCCCAACACTTAGATTAGGAAATTTTGACATGGATCAAAATTCTATTCCAAATCTAAAGCAACAAAAATCGAAAATTATGGATCAAAGTAGGGAATCTTAAAAAACACCAAATTTTTGAAATTTGATGCTTCATAATTTCCGAAACTTACACTAATAAAATCTGGAAATTTGATAAACATCAAATTATCATACCAAATTTTATTATACATGTATCAAAAATTACAAGATAATTAAAACTGGATTTTTTGAACTATATCAAAAATACATCTGATTTTAAAACTCACAATGTTCGAAAATAACATGCTATTAAAATTGAAAATTCATAACACATAAATTCATCTAAAATTTTAATAACATAATTCGAACAGTTACTAGAATTAATTCTAGAGCAGTGCCAAAACCCGCTCTTGTAACGCCCCCAAACTACTCCGTTTGGCCACGTCACTTAACATACCATTTACTTACTTATATTTGTGTGCTTATATTAAATTGAGCGGAAGCTAAGGTCAAATAGCATGATAAGGTAAGACATCATGATTTTCATTATAAATTTTTCACAATTATAACATGCAACCTATCGGATCTATTTTGTCACACAACATAGTATTAAGTAGAGGCATCGTATAAGCCCATCCACACAATCATACAATCATCTAACCTATCAGGCTCTTAGGTCTTACACAACCTGCCCGTCTAGTACCATAGTTTAGCCATCATAATATATAGGGGTTCAACGACATATAATTTGCACGTAGGAGGTTCTAAGATCGAACGACCCGTCTTTAAAACATTTACACAATATCTCAAGTTAAATACAACATAACTACAAAATAGGGCTAGTCCCATCCCCAATGATCATTGATCATAAAAACAAAAGGAGAATGATCAATGAAATGATATTAATACGAGTATTTCAAAAGAAGAGCATGCAAAAGTAAACACAAGCTTGTGGGGGTTCTCTTGTGTTCACAACACTCCTACTCGAGCCCCAACTCCTCAACCTGAAATTCATTAAATGAATGGGGTGAGTATTTAACAACATACTCAGTGGAGAAACACTGCAAACAGTTATAGCCAAATGCACAAGTGAAAATATAACATACGGAAATTTCTTTACTTCGTAGAGACTAATCTCGACCTCGTAGGGTCCAAACATCATGATGCCCCTGTTAATGAACGTCTTAGCCCTGTAGGGATGCCTGCAGACTTATTATCCCCTAGGGAGGACATTAACAAGTCTATATCGATCCCGTAGGATGTTTTTATCAATCCTGAAGGATCTCTGTATTGCCCTGAAGGGTCTCATTCATATAACCAGTCCGAACACCCTGCATACTTATACAATCAAAGCACAACAATAACTATAACTTTACACGTGTTTACAGTTTAGAGTAACCCCACCTTATGAGACGCTTTCGAAAGCCTCTCTACCTTTGAAATACTTCCTTGCCATGCACAAGTCATCCTCCTCGAACCACAATACGTAACCTTTCATTTTTAAACCCCTTTTTCATTTTAGACATCGAGTTATACAATTATTCTATAATTTTGACCAAACACATTCTAGACATTGCTTTAAGATTTTCATACATTTCCACATACACAACCATGGATATACAAGCTCATACTATGATTTTAGACTCAAAATACACATTAAAACTCTTTGAGGCATTTAACCGAACACGTTACGTGCACCTATTTAAACCACAAGAACAAGACTCAATTTAAATCCTTTAAACCCATAATTCCAAACACAAGCATCTCCACCCTAGGGCTCTAACATACATGGACATCAACTCCATACAACCATCACAACACCTCCAACCAAACACCAACATATTAAGGGAAAATTAGGGCAAAAATCCAAACCCTAGCAATAATAAACCATAGGAATGTCAATTTAACAACACATATAACTTCAATGGAGTAAATAAACCATATGCTCAAGATATCAAAGCAAGAAGATCAATAAAATTGAAAACCCTAATTTTTGGATACAAACCCTAGGTTGAAATCAACATGGAAATGGTGCTTAATCACCAAGAAGAAGAGGGTATGAAGTTACCTTGGTTGATGGATAAGAGAATCCACTCCAAAACTTGAAGAATTTCTTGAGAGGATTTGGAAGAAAATCACCCAAATAGGTGAAGAAGAAATGAAGAGGAATGAGTAAAGTGAAGTATTTAAAGGATGAAAATTCCGAAGCGAGGCGCGACCTAAGGAGGGTCGCGCTTGGAGGTAGCGTTCGAGCCGAAGGAAAATGGCTCCCTGAAGTGGTGATACGCGACTCAAAGTGTCGCGCCCCATGGTCGTGTTGCAGAGGGCTCGACACGCGACTTGGATGGGGGTCGCACCTCTCGGTTGCATTGCAGACCACTCGGCACATGACCTGAATGAGGTCGTGTCTAACAGTCACGCTGCAGACTCGATCTTTTGTTATTTTTCGAAAGACATTTCCAACTCCATTTAACTTTCTAATTTAAACATAACTTAAATTTCAAAACACATTTAATACTTACCAAAAAAGCAGGGGGCGTTGCCCTCTAGCCCCCATCAGGGCGCTTCACCCTCTGAATCCCTGACTCGCTGACCGGGCAGCGAGACCTCCGATCGGTTCAGCGTTAGGGTGTTTAAAGTATGGTACAAATAAAATCGAATATAATCACATTCATTATCATATAAAAATAAAATAGAATGTAATCACATTCATTATCATATAACTCGACATTTTAGTAATAAAAATTCAAACTGTATTATACACTCAGTATAATATCACCGTACTATGACGTATCGGTTCGAGTGGGACAACCTGCATTAAAACAATGGCATAATATACAAACATACCATCATAATTAATATTTAAACAATATTAATTCAAAATCATTTACCAAAATTATAATTTATAATTTAGTAAAAAGGGTCGGGGTATCACTCTCATACTAGTTGTTGGGGTTTTTTTCGAATTGAACCACCACATAACTTATTTGGTTGCTCATTAATCATAGTTCATGTATATCATAATTTTATGCAGCTCGTATGTAATTAATTAACTGAGTTGAATTAACATGCAAGACAATTTTCAATTCTAATTAAAAGCGGAAACATAGAACACGAAAATTGACTTACAAATTGAACGTCGGGTTGAGGACAAGATTAAAGGTCTTATTTTGCTGCTGAGTGATGTATGATCGTTGCCCCTCAAGTGTGCAATTTCACTCCTTGATCTTCTGCTGTATTCTCTGACTGTGTTTAGATACAGGGTGTACTGTATTCTACTAAATGGGTATGAATTCTATGGAGATCAAGAGAGCATAAGAGGGTTGATTTCTGTGTGTCTAATTTTCATCCCCTTCCCCTATATTTATAGGGAGGTGGGCGAAAATTAGCAGTCCCAACCCTACTGGGTTTGGGCCTCTAACTCTTATTCCATCTCCAGTCCACTAAAGTCATATTGGGCTACAACAGAGATCTAGAAGAATATTAAATTGGCCTGCTAATTTATTTAATTTCCAATATCCAATAAACTTAGGATATAATTAAATAAATTAAGTATTATTTTTATTCCACTAAAGAAATAATACTGACCTACCAATTTAATACATATTTACGAATATGCTTTCTCATTTAGTTCAACCATTCCCCATGTTTAAGATATAATGTCCATTAATTAATTATGCAAGCTTCTGACAGCTATAACTAATTAATATCTTATTCCTAGAGTAGTACCATACAAGTTTTATCATGTATGGAATAAATTCCACCTGTAGGGTTTCACATGAACTTTGTGCTTCCTCAAGGGGACATCATCAACCTGGCACACCAGGACACGGTGCCCATATATATTGCATGACCCATCATATATATAGATGTTAATACCCAAGATATCGAGATTATTGATTCTATCAAAGAACCTCACCCATTGATAAATCAAAGTAATAAACATAACATATATATGTCTGCCAATATATATGAGTTAAGAACCTGAATTCTGTGGATCTTTATTCTCTCATTAAGGTCAGAATAGAGAATGGTATCCTATCGTGATCCTCCTCAATATACAAACCAATGTGTCAAGATAAAATAACTATGAGATTATTCTACGGTGTACCAATGGTGGGTTCGTGACCATCTAAATCGTGAGCCTTTTTGTAGCGCCCCGATCCCAAAAGATCATGGAAATGGACGCCACGAGGGTGGGAATTAAGAAGCGGAAAAGAAATGGGGTAATTAAATTAATGATGGGGTGTTAATCCAAAAAGGATTAGTGTTTGGAATAAAATTTGATCACTAAGTATACCAAAGACAGGTTATGCCCTACGAGAAATCGGACAGCATAACCTCTGTAACTAGGGCGAATCCCCGTTTATAACGGCTTATAAGAGAAGAATAGAAACTTTAACAATTCAATAAGCCCTTTCATAGGCCAAACGAAAACAAATAAACAGATACCAATAATCAATAGACCCATTCATAGGCCGACAAGAGAAACAGACACCAATATGCTGAACAAATGAAGCCCTTCCATAGACCAAAATGAATGATCATATAGGCATAACAAAAGACGGGGCTTCCTTCCCTTAGAATAATTATATGGTTAAACATACGAGACATGTTAATTAGGAAGTCAACAGATGTTCAGAATCAAAGAAACAGAATCATATCAACAAAATACCAAGATCAGAGTCCTTAGCATTTAGCAAAAGAATATCACAAGTGCGTAAACTCAATTCTTAATAGAATACTAAATAAAAGGGGACAACGGAAAAATATGTAGATCATGATAGCCCATATCTCAGCCTCGTTACCTCCACGCTCCAGCCTACTTACCTGAAAATGTTTAAAAAGATTTAGGCTGAGTACTAATGCACTCAGTGGGCAAGTTTTACAATTCAAGTTATGCAAATCATTTTATTAAAGTAATCTATCTGTGTTCATGCAGGTAGTGAAACTTAGGAGGTTTCAAAGTTGGAAGCAACCTAAGTTCACCAAAACATTTTATCGTGAAGCGCTTAAGAGTATAACCCGTCACTGCCCGCAACCCAAACTACATCACCAGCGCATAACATTGAGTATGACCATAGTATACCCAAAGAGTATAACCAATAAGTGTTTCATTTTAGTCCCACCGACAAGGAGTAAGGCAGGACAAACAATGCATGCATACTGTAGCTACTCACATTGACACAGCGCTGGTATATGAGACTCCGACAACATACAGTAGCACGTAAATATTTAACACAGATAGTCACATATGCAATTTTAACAAAGTAGAGCTTAATAACTCAAACATAGCATTTTGAGAAAGATAGTATACGCCCACCTTTCTCGGAATTTCTGAAAAGCTAATTGCTGAAGAATCAACCCTGATACTCTTTCTCTAGCTCAGCTAGTACTACAGAAGGTAAACTTCAACTCAGGATAATCGCTTTATTTTTGGGAAATAATCTAATATATTCCGAGCTATTATTTAATTCTATTCTCTTCAAAAATAAATTACGCAACTCTAGAGACCTCGAATAATTTCGACGAAGAAGGAAATAAATTCCAAAACGTCATTCTTGATTTAATGGGACTAACCGATTTGACAGAGGTCTCTTTCCAAAATTTGTCATTTTACACAGCGGACCTCGATTACACTTTTCAGTTGCCCGAAAATTATGAAAATAATACGGGACGCTCCTATACATACGAGGACTAATTACCGAAACTTTGGGAATTTTTTGATAACTCATGCTTCCGGAATAAAAATTACTGTTTAAATTAAATAATCGAGATTATTCAAAACTCGTCCGAAAATTATGAAATTCGACGGGCGCATTGGAAATAATTTTAGGAGCGACTTTCTTGAAGAAACTTTTTCGATTTGACAACCCGAAATGGGTGAAACAGGGCAAAAACATAACTGTTCGGCGCCCCTCTACTATTCACGTTTTCCGGCGTTTTGGTCGGTTTCCGGCCACCGGATTACAACGATATCAAAAGACGAAACGTAGAGCACATAAAGATACACGACATACTAAAATTTCAGCTTAAAAGGACGAGTAACGAACCGAGACGAGGCTGCGCAACGTGTCAGCCACGTTGCCGTTATCCGGCAGCTCCGGCGACTGTAGCGGCGGCTTCGAGGCGGCAGCAGGGCGGTGGTGGAGGTGGCTCCTCCCTCCTCCTCTCTCTCCCCTTCTCTCCCACTCTCTCTCACTCTCTCCCATATCTCTCTCACTCTCTCCCATATATCTCTCTCTCTCTCTCACGTATCATATATATATATATAGATGGAGTTCGGGGATTATGAGCAAATGGGGGGGGGGGGGCCCGGTGATGGAGAGATGAGGATGGGAGGGTTATTTAAATATTTTAGGATATTTTGGGATAAATTATTCGGATATAAAATACTGATAAATTATTTTTCGGATTCGATTTAAGTTATTTTAATCAATGGTGAGGTCCAAATGACCTCCGACATGAAATTCGAAAATACTGAAAGGTTCATTGACTCGAGTACTATTAAACCAACTTGACTCGGAATAAAGAACGAGTCATCTTGATGGAAAACGAGAAAAGATTCTCTTTTCAAAAATAAAGTTACTATTCCACACAAGGGACAAATAAAATTCCCGAGCGTTCAATTGATCTCAGAATAATAATCCGGAAACGCCAACGGATTTCTTGGGAAATTTTCTATAGGATAGGCTTGAAGAAATAAGGCTCGGGTCAACACACAAGATTTCACAAATTTCTAACGAACGCGCTCCTACGGAAAAACAGTATTCATAACTTCTTTAAACGCGTTTTAAATCACTGGGAACTCAAACGATTTCAGATTCAAAATCCGAAAATACCGGCATGCTCCTTGGGTCAATGCCTTTCAAACATGACCAAAATTGGCTATAACTGAGCTAAAATCAAAATTCTCGAAAAAGACGATTTCATGAAAAACGATTCTAAAAACGCGGCTTAGAACCGAAACATCTTAATTATGCTCAAAATTCCTCTTGATATTTCCTAATTAAAATGAGGAATTACTTAATCATATTCTGAAAATCCAGATTGTTACATCCTACCCTCCTTAAAAAAAATTTCATCCCGAAATTTACTTCCTCTCGAACGGAGGTCTGGATACCTCCTTAGAATTTACAGCCTTACTGGAACGACAATGGTTCGGAACCTTTACTATATGACTAAGAATAGCCCGAGATGTTCCTTTATAAATTAGTCCTTACTCAGGACTAATAATTCTATAATTATTCTTCTTTTCCTCCCGAAAACTTGAGCATCTGCCATCTTTTCCTACTTATGAAATCTCTCTAAAAATATCACTTCACACGAGCTCCTTATGATCTTGCATTCGAGCGGACCTCTAGAAACTATTCGATCAACAAAAGAAATAAAAGAAAATAAAAATTCACCAAGCTTGCTCCTCGTGCACGGGCCGTGCGGTCTCAACGAGTCCATCCTTCTTTTGTTTCGCTTGGCTTTTGCTTTTACTTCTAACTTTACTTCTCGCAACTTTGAGAAACTTCAATGAACTCGAACTGGATGATAAACTCGAATTAATTGGGCATCTCCTTCGATGGTTCATTGCACGTTCTAACACGTTCAAAACTCGTTTTATCTTCATCTCCAACTTCTTGAGGTTTGACTTCCTCGTTTTCTTGGGGCGTACTTTGTGATTCACTTCTTATATTCTTTCATTGAAGTCGTCTTCTTTAAAAGCTTCTGCTAGTGATCACCCTCGCTTGCAGACATAAAGATCGCACGTCTTGACTTTAACTGCACGCTTGAAACTTACTTGCCGACATTTCTTAGATTGCCTCCAAATATAACGAGCTGAGAAATCTCCTTAGAAATGCACACCAAAATCTCGAAGAATACTATTTGGCACTTACTTGGATTCTACTTCCTACTAGGAAATACTTATCTCTCGATCTTCCAATAATAACTAATACTGCTATATACTCTCTGATCTATTCAAGGGTCCACACTCGAATTCTATGAGTGAGAGCGAAATAAAATGAATGCCTCTGAGTGGGGGCTTTATCTTGATCAATAATTCTTTGACAAGGTCAAAAGCTAGAAAGAATATAACACTTTATATATGCCAAAAATATTACCTTTTCAGATGACTTATAAACTTGAAGGGTTCTTGCATATAATAAAGATATGGAAGAAATCAACAGTTAGCAACTGGAAACTTGTGCGGAAATATTTTCATAAAGGCGTCAGTATAGCCTAACAAGGAAATGTCATTGCTGATTCTTGATGATCAAAGAAGTATCATCCAAAAGATTTCAAATTATCCAAGAGGATAAAATCAATGAATCCCAAATGGTATAAATGGAGAATTTCAAATGATATTAAGCTGTTGAAGAAAAAATTGATTCAATTAACAAGAGAATAAATCGATTTCAAAAGAGAATGAATATATCGATTCTATTGACACAAGAATGAATAAATAGACTCATCAAAACTTCCTATCATAATGAAACTCTCAATCTATCGAACACTAGGTCTATCTTCTTAACGATCTTCTTCGGGTTCTCCTTCCTTCTTTCTTGAGCTTCACCCATCTTGTTTTTTTTATGAGGTTGCTACGATAAAGCACGAGTCGGCTAGACTTTGCACTGGCTGGAAAAGCGACGTCTCGGGAATCATTTTCTACCCATCGGAAGGATACGAGAGAACGACTTGATCTATGATACCTCCTACACTCAAAATAGTTTGACTTAACTTCTCCTGGAAGCTGAGTAGAACACCGGCAAACATATCTTTAAATTAATTTGGTAGCAATCATGACGACCATCTTTATCCTCATTCTAAAAATTAATCTAAAACAAGCTACAAATCTTGAGAATGAAACACGCCAGGGCCTCGATTAGCCATCCACTGAGGTGAAGAGCTTTCTCTTGGAGGAACGAATCTTTATTCCCTGTAATCGCAACCGGATCGTTAAACATGACTCCTAAGTTGAAAGCTTGCGTAGGGATTTCTTCAACGTGTAATAGATCTACAATCTGATAACTGGCCTATAAATCGATTACTCGTTTCTTTACCTCAAGTTCAAAGTTAAAGCTTTATAACCTCATCTCCATATGGAGGTATAAAAGACAGTGATCGGTCTACCTCAATATTTCGCTCAGGTGGCAATTCTGATGTTGAACCTTGTTTGTAGTAGCCATCATAATCTAACATATCTACCCACAAAAATTCACAGTCTCCACATAGATCGTTGACTTATGTTTTTATTTTCAAAATATTTTATTCCTTAATGTGTCCATCTTCCTAGTAACAACGCAAATTCTTGGTCAACTTTAACATACCTCAATCTGAAAGACTTCTTCTAACTCGATGTTGACCTCCATAGAGTAGGTTATTTCCCCAACGAACTCAAATACCGAATCGATCTCTTTCTTGGTATACATACAAAATCTCATAATCCGTTCATCGTGATATACATGTGGCAGTTATTCTGAGCCGTAAGTTTATGTTCAATCATCAAAATGAAACGTTTCCTCAGTCAAACTATGTTCTCAATAATCTCATTAGTGTTTACAAATTCAGCCTAAGTTCAACAACTATAAGCTAAGTTAATCTTACATTCTCCCACTTTCAAGTTCTTGTACTCATCCAAGAGTATGAACAATAAACACATTCCGGCTATCAAGGTTTACAGTATGCATTCCGCACGTTCCCAACATAACAAGTATGCACAAGGCATATATAAACAAGTTTATACGTATATGTAACCAACATAGTTTTTCAACAGAAACCAGTATGCTCACAGACATATTTCAAAACCAGTACGCTATCACCATAACAACAGAGTACGCAATCAGCGCAGTTAATCAGAGTATGCTATCCGCATAATAATCAAACTTTCGAGGAATTCCCGTCAACACGGCGAATCCTAATCTTTCATCAATCTTTCGAGGAATTCCCGTTAACACGGTGAATCCTAATTTTTCATTTTTAGACATACTTAACATTTCAACATATAATGCAAACTTTTAAAAACTAAAATTTGCATAAAAATATGCGTACCTTTTAAGCTGTTGCGTGAGTGACGAGCTGAAAAGAGAAGAATAGAAACTTTAACAATTCAATAAGCCCTTGCATAGGCCAAACGAAAACAAATAAACAGATACCAACAATCAATAGACCCATTCATAGGCCGACAAGAGAAACAGACACCAATATGCTGAACAAATGAAGCCCTTCCATAGACCAAAATGAATGATCATATAGGCATAACAAAAGACGGGGCTTCCTTCCCTTAGAATAATTATATGGTTAAACATACGAGACATGTTAATTAGGAAGTCAACAGATGTTCAGAATCAAAGAAACAGAATCATATCAACAAAATACCAAGATCAGAGTCCTTAGCATTTAGCAAAAGAATATCACAAGTGCGTAAACTCAATTCTTAATAGAATACTAAATAAAAGGGGACAACGGAAAAATATGTAGATCATAATAGCCCATATCTCAGCCTCGTCACCTCCACGCTCCAGCCTACTTACCTGAAAATGTTTGAAAAGATTTAAGCTGAGTACTAATGCACTCAGTGGGCAAGTTTTACAATTCAAGTTATGCAAATCATTTTATTAAAGTAATCTATCTGTGTTCATGCAGGTAGTGAAACTTAGGAGGTTTCAAAGTTGGAAGCAACCTAAGTTCACCAAAACATTTTATCGTGAAGCGCTTAAGAGTATAACCCGTCACTGCCCACAACCCAAACTACATCACCAGCGCATAACGTTGAGTATGGCCATAGTATACCCAAAGAGTATAACCAATAAGTGTTTCATTTTAGTCTCACCGACAAGGAGTAGGGCAGGACAAACAATGCATGCATACTGTAGCTACTCACATTGACACAGCGCTGGTATATGAGACTCCGACAACATACAGTAGCATGTAAATATTTAACACAGATAGTCACATATGCAATTTTAATAAAGTAGAGCTTAATAACTCAAACATAGCATTTTGAGAAAGATAGTATACGCCCACCTTTCTCGGAATTTCTGAAAAGCTAACTCCTGAAGAATCAACCCTGATACTCTTTCTCTAGCTCAGCTGGTACTACAGAAGGTAAACTTCAACTCAGGATAATCGCTTTATTTTCGGGAAATAATCTAATATATTCTGAGCTATTATTTAATTCTATTCTCTTCAAAAATAGATTACGCGACTCTAGAGACCTCGAATAATTTCGACGAAGAAGGAAATAAATTCCAAAACGTCATTCTTGATTTAATGGGACTAACCGATTTGACAGAGGTCTCTTTCCAAAATTTGTCATTTTACACAGCGGACCTCGATTACACTTTTCAGTTGCCCGAAAATTATGAAAATAATACGGGACGCTCCTATACATACGAGGACTAATTACCGAAACTTTGGAAATTTTTTGATAACTCATGCTTCCGGAATAAAAATTACTATTTAAATTAAATAATCGAGATTATTCAAAACTCGTCCGAAAATTATGAAATTCGACGGGCGCATTGGAAATAATTTTTGGTACGACTTTCTTGAAGAAACTTTTTCGATTTGACAACCCGAAATTGGTGAAACAGGGCAAAAACATAACTGTTCGGCGCCCCTCTACTATTCATGTTTTCCGGCGTTTTGGTCGGTTTCCGGCCACCGGATTACAACGATATCAAAAGACGAAACTTAGAGCACATAAAGATACACGACATACTAAAATTTCAGCTTAAAAGGACGAGTAACGAACCGAGACGAGGCTGCGCAACGTGGCAGCCACGTTGGCGTTATCCGGCAGCTCCGGCGGCGCTCTGGCGACTGTAGCAGCGGCTTCGGGGCGGCAGCAGGGCGGTGGTGGAGGTGGCTCCTCCCTCCTCCTCTCTCTCCCCCTCTCTCCCACTTTCTCTCACTCTCTCCCATATCTCTCTCTCTCTCTCTCTCTCACGTATCATATATATATATAGATGGGGTTTGGGGATTAGGATCAAATGGGGGGGGGGTCGGTGATGGAGAGATAAGGATGGGAGGGTTATTTAAATATTTTAGGATATTTTGGGATAAAATATTCGGATATAAAATACTGATAAATTATTTTTCGGATTCGATTTAAGTTACTTTAATCAATGGTGAGGTCCAAATGACCTCCGGCATGAAATTCAAAAATACTGAAAGGTTCATTGACTCGAGTACTATTAAACCAACTTGACTCGGGATAAAGAACGAGTCATCTTAATGGAAAACGAGAAAATATTCTCTTTTCAAAAATAAAGTTACTATTCCACACAAGGGACAAATAAAATTCCCGAGCGTTCAATTGATCTCAGAATAAAAATCCGGGAACGCCAACGGATTCCTTGGGAAATTTTCTATAGGATAAGCTTGAAGAAATAAGGCTCGGGTCAACACACAAGATTTCACAAATTTCTAACGAACGTGCTCCTACGGAGAAACACTATTCATAACTTCTTTAAACGCGTTTTAAATCACCGGGAACTCAAACGACTTCAGATTCAAAATCCAAAAATACCGGCATGCTCCTTGGGTCAACGCCTTTCAAACATGACCAAAATCGGCTATAACTGAGCTAAAATCAAAATTCTCGAAAAGACGATTTCACGAAAAACGATCCTAAAAACGCGGCTTAGAACCGAAACATCTTAATTATGCTCAAAATTCCTCTTAATATTTCCTAATTAAAATGAGGAATTACTTAATCATATTCTGAAAATCCGGGTTGTTACACTTTTAATACATTGCAAGGAATCCAATGATATGATCTTTACTATGTGTTTACCCACACCATATCATCTACAGCGCAAGTATATAGTACTGACAGATAAATATAACCTTAAATATATGCACACAGTGACTGCAATTTCAATCTATATCATCAAAATAAAACATTGTAGCATGCATACAAAAGATAGATCTTCTGTATACAAGACTAGCATAGCTAAATGACCCGAGCTCGAGTTGGACTCACAAGTTGTCTCACGAGTACTTAAACGAATTGAGCTCGAGCCAAACTTCTGAGCTATCCGATCTAGACCTCAAAATGCATACTATTTTTATAATTTTTAAAATATTATTTCTTTATATTGATATTTTTGTCAAATAAATACTTCTCATATTAAAAATAAAATGAAATTAATGGCATCTACTATTAAACTAATATTGTTATTGGTTTTGGTCTAAGAAAACTATTAAATTAACATTATTAAAGTTAAGAAATCAATGATTAAGATTCAAGAATAACGGTTATATACACAAACAAACAAATTAATGAACTATGTATATACATATTATATATAATATATATCTTATTATAATTTTACATATTAGCATAATAAATAATAATAATATGAAATATGAAATGATTTTAAATTAATATTATCGAAATTAAGAACTAGAATAGTCAATAATAAATACTAAGTAACAAAGGGAATTAAGAGTAATATTTATAAAATAATATATACTTCCCAATTCATTAAATAATAAATATGAAATGAAATTAATAATATTAATCTAATATTATCAAAATTCAGAAATCATATACTTAACACAAGAGTAGACGATTAATAAAGAAAATTAACAATATACAGAATATAATCTATAACTTACAAATTATAAATTTATAATACGTGTAAAACAATAAAGGAAAAAAAGAAAATAAAAAATTTAAGATTAATGTTGACAATTTGACAAAACAATACTCATCATTAAAATGTTAATGCATGAAATGAAATAAATTATATTAAACTAATATTATCGAAAGTAATAAAGGAAAAAAAGAAGATTAACAAAAATTAAAACTAATCAAATATTGAAAAGTAACAATATTCTTAGCACTAATGTTAAATAGATATTCTTAAACTCTTTTTTTCTTTTTTTGATGTCGAGGGTAACCCACAGTCACTACCGAGGCGCGCACTAGGAAAACTCCGTCCTTATGTAATAATCTGCAAACTATGCATGAGAGGTAAACCACACTTGACTGACTATGTGTGACAGACTCACACCTAATGGTGTTGGTAGTGTAATAACCTGCAAACCACACAGGGGAGGTAAACCATACTTGACAGGCCATGTGTGATAGTCTCACACCTAATGGTGTTGGTAGTGGGATTTGAACTTGAGACCTTTGGCCTCAAGATAACACCACTCCACCATTAGGTCATCCCCAAGGGACTTACTCATACATACTATCGTCTATGTATTTGTCTTCTAGTATATAGTCGATATTAGTTAAAATGTACATAGCAATAAAATGAAAAAGAAAATTAAAAAAAATTAAGACTAATATTGACAAAATAATCATTCTCAATTCATTAAATAAGAAATATGAAATGAAATGAAATAAATAATATAGAAAATATAATCATTTCTCCAAAATTTCTTATCAAAATCAAGAAATCAAATGTTTAAGAGTAATAATATTGTTATTTCTTAGTAGTTAATTAGCATCAATATCATATAGTTAATATTAAACTCTTAGGTATATATACTATTTGTATTACATTATATAGTCTATATAATTGTAGTTTATATTAGTTAATATGTATATACCAATAAAAAATTTTAAAAAAATAAGAATTAATAAATATAAATAAGCTAAACTTAGTAATAATTAACAAAACTAGGAATTAATAATCTCTTAAGTAATATAGAATCATTAATTTATAAATTATCTTAATATCTTGGAATATATGACTTATGATTTATAAATCTTATGACACACACTCGATAACGAATACAAACACACACGTGTTATATGTGTGTATAATAATAACTAATAAACATATAATATAAATTTATAAATATAAAAAAATAATTTTTTAATAATCGAGCAAAGCCCGAGCCAAGCTCGAGTTTGGACTCGATTTTTAAATAAGCGAGTTGAGCCCAAGCCGAGCTCAAGCTCAATTTTTTCCTGTCAAGCCGAGCTCGAGCCAATGAATACTTAAATGAGCCGAGACCCTAGGTAAGATGATTGAGAGTGTTTTACTGTGCACATTCAAAATTAGTATTTTCGGCTAATATTTTAAGAAACAAATATTATTCATTTTGTTAAATAAGTTACGTAATTAGAATAATTTTGTTAATGCATTTACACACACAATTAACATTTCTTAAATTTTTTATACTATTAACACGTCCCGAAACTATTATATTCACAAAGAAATAGTATGTAAATTTGAAAGTGGGGGGAAATTAAAATTATTTCGATCAAGTAATTATATTTGTAGGGTTAAACTTGGAAAAAAGAGTATGAAAATATGTAAAACAACAAACATTATTTTGAGACAAAATAAAACTCCTAAAACAACAAACATTATGAAACGGAGGAGCATTTATTTTATTCAATTAAAAAAGTAATCCGCTCGTGAATTTATCTAATAAGCAGGGATGTCAATCAGGTCAACTCGTCCAATTTCAGACCAACCTTATTCGGTTTTAGACCTATTCTGTTAAAATTTTCTTCAGGCTGGAAATTCTAGGCCATAATCCTAACCCTTAGATTTTCGGGCTGGCATCGGAGTCAACATGTTTATGTAAATTTTTTTTAACATGGATAGATAATTAAATACACATAAACATTGATAAAAGATACAAAAAAAGGACAAACACAAGTTCTAATTAAGACCAAGAATATATGAGTAAAGAAAAAGAAATCAACATAATAGGGAAAAGAGTATGAAAATCTGCAAAATAGAAAGTAAAGTTGCACAACTACATCAAATTCTAACAAATTCAAACTACATGAGTTTAAATAGAAGTGCACTCTTCCTCTACATCAACATTTGAAGCTTTTTCAACTTGAAGACCTGTTTTATCTTCATAGTCCTCATCATTTAAAAAAAAAGAGCTAACATTATAAAAACATATTGAAATGATTTAAAACTTGATAGTAATATAATATTACCTTCTGACGGAAATCCATGCAACCAGTTACATGTGCAAATAAGAGCTTTCACTTTTGCAAGAAGAAGTCTATTTCTATATTTGTTCAAAACATGAGCTCTAACACTGAAGTTGGATTCTGATGCTACTATTGTAATAGGAATGCTAAGCACATCACATGCCAATCAAGATCCCCAAAATGAGAGGTTCTTGAACTTTCCAGTCTTCAAGCACATCTATAGTGGTTGATTCATCTTCATGATTTTCTTCCAAATATTTATCCAAAAAAGGTTTTGTATTACTAGTAGTACCTCTTCGATAATTCTTGTAATCCTACACCATATGTTAACAAAAAAGAAAAATAAATAAAAATATAAACACGTACAAAAAATCTGAAATTTAAAATATAACTTTTATTCTACTCTAAGAAAACAACCAACATTGAGTTAATAGGATATTCAGATGCAGGATATAAACCGGTTCCGCACAAAGCTCAATCACAAACTGGCTATTTGTTCTGCTATAATGGTACAATTATATCCCGATGATCAGCTAAATAGACATTAGTGGCTACATCTTCAATCATTCAGAGATAATTGATCTCTATGAAGTTGACAGAGAATGTATTTGAGTTAGATCTGTAATAGTACACATACAAAATGCATGTAACTTGAAACTAGTTATAAATACCCTTACAATTATCTATGAGGAAAATGAAACTCTTGTATATCACAGGTCAGATAAGGATACGTAAAAGACGATAAGACCAAACATATTTCACCGAAGTTTTTCCATACACACGAGCTTCAAGAAAAGGGAGAAATAGATGTTCAACAAATTCACTTATTCCACAATCTTACTGATTTATTTACAAAATATTTACTAACATCAACTTTTGAAGAATTAGTATTCAACATTGGCATGAGGTGTGTCAATCAATCATCAGAGGAGTAAGAACGATGATATTATATTTAAGTTTGAGTATTATAATACATGTACATAATATCTAGAACCTAAATAGTTATATGTGGAAGTATTATGAAATATCATGAGCTGCCAAGTACTTTGCTTACAAAGCTTACTCCTAGTCATTATATGACACTTGTACTTTATATTGTTAAATCATTGTGTGCACATATATAGGCCATAATATATGATGAGGCCATGCATAGCAATGAAGATCTAAACCCAAATCTGCAATTCAAAGGCCCAATTACAAGACTTCGAGCTAAGAAGTTGCAAGATTATTTTCAAGTAACAATTCGCAAGAAGATGGAAGAGGATGTGCAAGGCAGCTCGAGGTTGGTGACGTTGTTAATGCTTGAAGATGGAGATCAAGGCATGGAGAACAATGGATGAGGAAGAAGAAGAGAATGTGTTCGTGTGCATGTGTATAAGTGTTAATCACGTCAAGATAAGCACGCATGCATGGAGCTGTTTTGATCGGCCTTTAAATAATTCAATTAAGGGTTGATTTTATCTAGACTATAGTATTTATTTCATTTAATTTAGACTATAGTCCAAGTCAGATTTTATTATTTAATTGGTTGCAATTTTCGGTCATTATAGAGTCAAAGTTGACTAGGTTTTGTTTAAGGTAATTTCCTACCTTGAATAGAACTCTAGTTTAGGAAGTTTCCTAGTTTAGTTTTATTTGTTTTGGGCTTATTATTTTCAGCCCCTAGATTTAGGATTTTTGGTCACCTCTATGATAAATAGAGGCTTCATGATACATTGTTACTTTAGACTATATTTGATAAATAAAGCTTTTGTGCAATTCGATATCGTCTCAACCCAAGAACACTTTGTTGGTTTTGTGCGAAAATCATCATTCTTAGAATTAGCATCTCTAAGTCTTATTTTAAGGGAACCTCTTAATTCACTTTGGGATTATTAGGAACTCACTAACGAAGATCAACTTAAAGGTTTTGGCCTCGTGGTACATTTGAGATTGCAAGGCAACTATCGAGTTGTGATTCACTTCAATTCAGCCATCAACCGTACTTCATCAATGACAACATCCATTCTAAACCTTTCACACGCCTCATACAACATCCATACACATTCAATTCGAGTTCTACACAAGTTCAAGGTCTTTCTGGTCAGATTCGTCCAAACGTGCTATTTAAATCGCGAATAGCACATATCCCGTAAGTCAATCCATTCTCTATCATAACCTATCTACCCTAGCCTTTCTTCACCCTAATCACGTCCCATACGTCATATCTATCTCACCTAAACCATTCGAGCCTTAAATCAGCCCTTTTGGTTTGGATTCGTGTGTTATTTCGTGTATCATTTTCTAGGTATTTTATTTAGGTCTAGTTCTAATTATTTTGTTATTTTCGTGTCTTTTAGTTGTTATTTTAATTCCCCAATTTCCAGCAAGTTATTCAAGTCTTTTAGAGTTCGTTGAACCCTTACGTGTCAACGTGCGTTCGATCTTGGTTATCCACAAACCAAGTGTTGTTGTGTCCTAGACCGGGTCACATCATAGAAGTGGTATCAAAGCCACGTCGGCTTTGGTTTGTGGTTCATATCCGTGTCTTGTGTCGTTTATTTTGGTTATCTTGTTTATCAAGTTGTAATAGCATAGCTATTCATTAATAAAAGTACAAAAAAAAGTATTCGGTTAAAAAAAACAAAAGAAGCTGATTATAAAAAAAAAAGAATTCGGATAAAAAAAATTGATTGTTTATTCATTGTTCCTTTTGAGTCTTATTTTATTTTTGGTACTTTACTTCCAGTGCTAGTCTATAGTTGGTAGTTATCTATTAAGTTGTATTTTATTTTTTATTCTTTCTTTTTAGAGTCTAGTCTAATTAAGGTATTTAGATTGTGTCGCATTAATTGATACACATCCAAATCACCCTAATTCCTTCCTTTTCTTTTATTTCCTTTACTTTTTCGATTTTGCCTTCCTTTTCCTAGATTTATTTTTGGATTGAAGTTACATAAACTGTGCGATCATGTTCATCATCATGTACTTGAACATTGTTGTGAACATGTAAGGTCAGAATATAAAAACTGAAAGCAAGTAAAGAACACGAGGTTGGTAACCCTGTTCGATCAACTGATCTACGTCAGGGGGACTTCACAAGTCCATGAGAAATAGTTTACTACTCCGTTGAATGGTTACAAAGGCTATTACACGAAGACTCCCATCACTCGACCCCTTTCCTACCCAATTCAACCTCTTTCACTAAGCTAAATTGCGAGCTCCCCTCACAACCTAGAATCCCTTTAGTTCCCATAAGAAATCTCTCTCGAGACTCTTCTAAGTGTGTATGAAAGTGAGTTTCAAACACAGACTAGAAACACAATGATCTAACCGATCAAACCTAGTCTACCCGAATACTATATGCTTCAAATATGAAGTCTTTTGACTCTCACCCCTTTTGTGTATTCGTAAAAATCATGTCACCTTAACGAGTCTGATTCCCAGGCTATTTATAAACAACAGATATAGCATAAACAAGGTAATCAGAAGTCCTATTTTGACTAGAATTTAACAAGGAAACAATTTCCTTATTTAAATTAGACTTTCCTAGTTTAGATGTCTTCCTTGAATAGAACTCCTTCATTCCTTCTTGATCTTCATCACGAACAAGGCAGCTTCTATTCTGAAACGTCCATCTTGAATCTGTAGCTTCAACTCCTTGAATCTAGCATGGCACGTCTCTTGTAAACTCTCTGGACAACCATGTACATGATCATGTCTCTGAACATGATTAAGTACATGTCTTGATCTTTAATCAGATTGGCAGCGGAATGTTCACAGTAATGTCAGAACATGGTATTCGAACATGAATAACCAAAACCTTTTGTGTTCTTTTGATATTGCCATATTGCCATACATATTATGACAATCTCGAACACTTAAGTGCAGATGACACTAACAATCTCGCCCTTTGTCTTTATCTGGTGGCAAATCAGCTCCATGGTTTAAAAGAACACAACCCTTGAACTGTAGGATCATGTACTTTAAAACGTACTTGAATGTCCCCGTGAACATCATATAATCCAACTGTTTTTCACTTTCTTATCAGCCTGTATCTGCTCTGCTATATTAATTTTTTTCTTTATATTTTTCATCTTTTGATAGCAGTTTTAATTTTTTAGCAGATATGAATCATATAGGGAAGAAAGTCAATCTGTTCCATAGCAAAATAGCTATTACAAGCTATTCAGAGAAAAAACAAAGAAATACCTTGCAAAACATGATGCAAGATAAGCAGAACATAAAAAAACTTATATTGCATTACTCCATCTATTTGCCACTGAGAAAGGAAAGTGAGTAATAACCAGAAACTACTCGGATTTGTCAGGATCTTGCTCATCATCTTCTTCTTCAGATCCTCCTTCTTTAGAACCTACTTCAGCATCATCATACTTAGTCTCTTCTTCTTCATCAGCTTCCTCCTCAGCCTCCTCTTCATCATCAGCCTCTTCTTCATGAGCCTCCTCTGCAGTCTTCTAACAGCTTCTGCTTCATTTCCTTATGCTGCAACCTGTTCTTCACCTTGCTTTTGAGCCGAAGAGGAATCCTTCTGAGTTGCAGCTTCAGCTGTACTTGCAAGCTTATGCAAGTTATATACATTTTCAGGAACATTTGCTACTGGAGAGGTAAATTCATCTCCTGATGAAAGATCAGCAATCATTGCTTGAATCTTCATCTTCTCAGAGGTATGCTCAGAAATCAAACGAGCATAAAACTCTAAGCTTCTCTTAAGAAACTTCAACACAACACCCTTTTGGTGAAGACTCTTCAACAGTAGCATTCACTCCTTTCTTAGATGTCATGAACTACTTGAACTGGAGGTGAAGATGAGGATCTCCTATTTCAGGAGCAACCTTGATCACCAGAGGCTTGTTGAGTGGAATAACCTTGTCTTTCTTTGAAGAGACATTCTTCTTCTGTTGCTTGACGATGCTGTAGATTAATGAAGGATAACATAGTGGTCCCTTAACCACTGTAGACTCTGCACTACTAACAATCTTGTCAAACATGAACTCACCATCATTGAACTGCTTTCTAGTTCCGAGGTGATACAAGAACTCCCCTGAGCTTGAGTCACTGCAACTCTGTGCGTAGTAGGTAGCCAATTGTGGATCAGAATCCTAAACAGAGCTCTATATTTGTGAGTCAGCTTGGAGGTTGGAATAGTCTGTGGATGAGATGACCATTTGGTGTAGATGCCTTGGGTCAGCTCCTTAGCAACCATCCCCAAGTCATCCAATTCTTAATACTCCCCCTCAGATGAACATCCCAGAAACTCATTAATGCGTTCAGGGGAAAACTTCAGCATCTCACCTCTTACATAGACTTTTTGGAAGTCTTCAGACTCTGGATCATCAATCTCTTTGGTCAGGTTATAGTAGAACTCAATAACAACCTTGGGAACAAACTCTTGTACCTTCTGCACTGTCCTTAGTAAGCCGACCTCCTCCAATAAGGTATACACTTCAGTAGCCAACAGTGTATCCTTATCTACCTTCTTCTCAGAGATCATAGACCTCTGCTTCACTTTTTCCTATAATTCGGCATGTTTGGAAGAGCGAAAGATTGTTTAACTTGAGATACCTGGTACACGGACAATCTATTTTTGAGCTTCAGACTCAGGTTCACTTGAATGTGAGTGAACATCTTCGGGCACTTCCACAGTCTTTGCAGCTGTCTTAGCCTTTTTGAAGGGGCCAGTTGGTTCAACAGCTTTCCTCTTCTTTGTTGATGTAGCAGTGGATGGTGGAGTTGTAGACGCTCGTCTTTGAGTTACATGAGTTCTTGGGACTAACTGCACCATAGCAGTTGAGACTTTCTTTCTGGGTGTTTTCTTCTTGACCGGTGACCTAGAAAATGGATCATATTGAGTAGACGCAAGCAACTTCTCCTGTTGTGGAACAAGAGTCTTCTCAACAGATTCAGAAGATGAACTCTGAACGGCTTCATTCTCTGTTGGATCAGTAATTAAAGGTATTTTGATGACCTTCTTCTTTCCTTTTACAATAGCAGCAGCAATGGCTTTCATCTTCAAACTTAGGGGAATATCATCTTCGTTATCTTCACCATCACCTTCAGTATTAGAAGGTTGTGTAGGCGACTTCTGCACGACATTGGCTGGAGTAGATGTTTCTGTAGTACTCTTCTTTGCAATATGTTCCTTGACATGTTCAGGCACATCCTTAGGGACAATTGGATCATCAACAGCAGATCCTTTCTTTTTCTGAAGGGCTTGTGCAATAGATGCTGTGATGGTTTTCTTTGATGAAGGGGCTGTAGTCTTCTTCGATTTCTTGACTGCAGTTCCTTTTGTCCTTACCTTCTTCTTGTTGACATCGTATAACCGAGCAACTTCCTTTAACAAATCTTAGATTGAAAGACTTTGGGTCTTTGTTTTCTTTGCAGAAGAAACAATTTCTTGTTCTTCTGTTTCTACATCTTCTTCGTGAAACATTTCAATCATCTCCTCTGTATCTTTCCTCGAAGATTCATCACGGAGTGTTCTCTGAATATGATTTTTATACGATGATTCACCGCGAACCTGCCTGTCAAACTCATCCTCCTCATAGAATTGATCCCGAGGTTTGGAGTATGTAACTTTCCCATACCTCATTCTGGGTTTCACGACTTTCTTTAGACGGACGAGTT
Source organism: Perilla frutescens (assembly GCA_026008535.1). Taxonomy (NCBI): domain Eukaryota; kingdom Viridiplantae; phylum Streptophyta; class Magnoliopsida; order Lamiales; family Lamiaceae; genus Perilla; species Perilla frutescens. The sequence continues at coordinate 28,426,455 of BRKX01000003.1, read as the reverse complement.
TACGTTTAGCAGCCATTGAAGATATATGGGTGTTTGAAAGAGATGATCAGCAAGAAAATGGAAAATAAGAGAAAAAATTTCAGAGAACTCAGAGGCTTTAACGAGAGAGAAAAAGGTTTGGAATTTTAGAAATTTAAAACTTAAGAATGATCTCTCTTAATGGCTAAACAAATATATAAGAGGGTATTCCATTCATAGAATAGGCTCAGGTTTCCGTTAGACTAAGAAACTGGAGAAAAATCCTGGAAAATCAGAGATGACGATTGCACGTCAGAACTAGCCGTTGATAAAGATGTTCTCAGGGTTTGAAACATGATCATGTACATCTGTAGGAACATTTATGGGAATGTTCAGACCCTTTGTGCAGGAATGGTTCTTTCCTGCTGAGTGTGAAATAGACACACTCATACCCCTATTTTTTTATTTTACTGAACCAAGAACACCTCAAGGGATGCTCCGAGTTTCTCAAATCCAACTGCATCCAATCCCTTGGTGAACAAATCAGCTAGATGATCTTCTGTCTTCATGTGTTCAATCCTTTCACTTCTTCTTCAACCAGCTCTCTGATGAAGTGATGTCTGATGTCTATATGTTTGGTCCTCGAATACTGCACTGGATTCTTTGAGATGTTGATATCGCTAATATTATCACAGTACATAATAGGAGTATCATGACTGACTTCATAGTCCTTCATCATCTGGATATCATCTACATCATCCAGATGATCTGAATAGAGCTGCTCCCTACTGCAATGTATTCAGCTTCTGTTGTAGCTAGAGATATGTAGTTCTGCTTCTTACTGAACCAGAAAACAACATTGTTTCCTAAAAAGAAACAAGCACCTGAAGTGCTTTTTCTGTCATCTGGAGATCCAGCCCAATCAGCATCACAATATGCAGTAATACTTGCATTTGTATATGAAGTATACCATAATCCGTAGTCAGCAGTTCAATTGATGTACTTGATGATGTTCTTAACAGCTTTCATGTGACTCTCCTTAGGACAAGACTGATACCTAGCACACACTCCCACACTATATGCTATATCAGGTCTGCTTGCAGTGAGGTAAAGGAGACTTCCAATCATGCTTCTGTAGAGAGTTTGATCAACTTCAGCTCCTGCATCATCTTTTCCCATCTTAACTGTGGTGCTGATAGGAATTCTTTTGTGCTTAGAATTCTCAAGCTCAAACTTTTTAACCAAGTTTCTGGCATACTTGGATTTAGAGATAAATATCCCTTCTTTTGACTGCTTTATCTGAAGCCCTAGGAAGTATTTTAGATCTCCAACTAGGCTTATCTCAAATTCAGTTTCCATGTCTCTGATGAAGTCCTTGACCATCTTGTCAGACACTGAGCCAAACACTCTATCATCCACATATACTTGAACCACAATTACTTGTGATTTTTCTTTTCTGATAAACAGTGTTCTGTCTTCTCCTCCTCTGTTGTATCATTTGCTTACTAGGTATGTAGCCAGTCTTTTATACCATGCCTGAGGAGCTTGCTTCAAGCCATATAATGCCTTCTTTAGTTTGAACATGAACTCTGGATGTTGTGGATCTTCAAATCCTTTAGGCTGTGCAACAAACACACCCTTCTTCAGAAATCCATTCAGAAAAGCACTTTTAACATCCATCTGGTACAATTTGAACTTCATGATGCATGCCATAGCTAGAAGAAGTCTGACTGATTCAATCCTTGTAACTGGAGCAAATGTTTTATCAAAATCAATGCCTTTAATCTGAGAATAACCTTGAGCAACCAGTCTGGCTTTATTTTTTGTAATGTTTCTAGCTTCATCAGTCTTGTTCTTGAATATCTACTTGGTTCCAACAGTGTTGACTCTTTCAGGTTTCTGTACCAGATCCCAGACATTATTCTTTTTGAACTAAAGAAGTGCTTCCTACATAGCTTCTATCCAGTAGTCATCTTTAAGAGCTTCTTGGATGTTCTTTGGTTCAACCTTGGAGGTGAAACAGACATAGGATATCTCATCATACATAATCTTTCCTAGTCTGCTCCTGGTCATCTTACCTTCATGAATATCTCCTATTACTTCTAAAGTAGGATGATTCTTGATGATTTGCTTCGAAGGCTTTCTGTGCCTTACTGTCTGTTCTTCAACTTCTCTATCTGTATCATCATGAACCTTAGAATATTCAAAGAAATCTACGTGAACATCATCTTCAAAGGTATTGACAGTATAGTCCTGATCATCAAATCTGACATTGACTGTCTCAATTACAGCCTTTGTATCTTTGTTGTAAATTCTGTATGATTTACTATTTCTGGAATATCCAACAAACATCCCTTCAACACCTCTGTTGTTCATCTTGCTGAGATACTCTTTATCATTAAGAATATAACATGTGGCTCCAAGCACATGAAAGTACTTCACTGTTGGTTTCTTCTCATTCCAAATCTCATATGGAGTAGTGAAAGTACCTGGTCTGAGATGAACTCTGTTGCTGATGTGACATGCAGTGTTAATAGCTTTTGCCCAGAACATAGCAGCAACTCCTTTAGCAGCAACATCGTTCTTGCCATCTCCTGAAGAGTTCTGTTCTTCTTTTCAACAACTCCATTATACTGAGGAGTTTTAGGGGCTGAGTACTCATGACTAATACCATTCTCACTACAGAATGTATCAAAGTACTAGTTCTCAAACTCCTTACCATGATGACTTCTGATTCTTATAATCTGATCATCCTTTTCAACTGTGATTTACAGGCTAATCTCTTTAATGCTGTAAAGGCTTCACTCTTGTCTCTAAGAAAGTCAACCCAAGTAAACCTTGAGTAATCATCAATGTAGACAAGGACATACTTATTTCCTCCGTAGCTTTCCACAGCCATAGGCCCCATTAGATCCGTATGAATAAGATGTAAAATTTTCTTAGAAGTTCTGTCATGCACTTCTTTATGCTGAGATCTGGACTGTTTTCCAATCTGACATGGACCACAAACTTTGTCTCTATCAATTCTGATCTGAGGTAGCCCTCTGACAATCTCTTTGCTGATGATCTTCTGGAGATTTTTGAAGTTGATGTGTCCAAGTTTCTGATGCCAGATCTTTGACTCTTCTATAGATGTTCTTTGATATATTGAAGAACATTGTGTAGGAATATGTAGCTGATAACAGTTGTCAGCTGATCTCTTTCCTTTCATGAATAAGTCATTATTCTTATTCATAACTCTATAGCTCTCCTTGGTGAAGACAATCGTCATGTCATCATCACATAATTGACTGATGCTTATCAGATTAGCTTTGAGTCCATCAATTAGCATAGCCTTCTTTAGTTTGGGCATTCTTTCAACAATCAGCTCTCATTTTCCCATTACTTTGCCTCCTTTTCCATCTCCAAAGGTAACAAATTCTGACGAGCAAGCTTTCAGATTCTGCACCACAGAGTAATCTCCAGTCATGTGTCTTGAGCAGCCACTGTCAAAGTACCAGCTTCCTTTGTCTTTAACTCTTAGTGAAGTATGAGCAATCAGACTGGTCTACTTGACAACTCATTGCTTTTTCTGTGCAGGCTTCTTCCTTTTCTGAGTAGCTGATTTCTTCTTGGTGTTGATGGAATGCAGAGCCACAAATCTTCTTCTCATTCTTTTCAGATCAAAGAGATACTTTTCATAGTGTGGTCGAATGTGGCCTTTTTCTTCACAATAATGGCAGATAATTCCTTTTCTGTTGCCATTATTAGTAGTCATCTTTTTGTTAATGTTCTTCTGAATGTTCTGAACATTATTTTGTATAAGCACTGGCTGGTTTGCACTTGCTTTGACAAACACTGTCTTGGATTGTCCACCATTGTATCCAAGACCTGGATGACTCTTCCCAGAATGTCCTGGGGTAGTGAGAATCTTATCAAGATTCTCAGATCCATTGTTCAGCATGTTGACATTCCTTTTGATGGACTTCAGTTCTACAGACAGCTCTTCAATCTCCTTCTTTTGCTGTTGGATTATGGCCTTCTGTTCTCCATTAGATCTGATTAACTCCTCCTTTTATTTGAGAAGATCCTTGTTATGAGATTGTAGAGTTTTGTTGATCTCAGCTACTTCAAGCCATTTTTCATACATCTCTTTCTAGGTCTGAACAAACTCCTCATGGCTGAAATCTTCATTGTCTGAGTTTTCATCTGCTGCAAGTTTGAAAGGATCCTGGAACTTTAAGACTTTTGCTGTAAAGGCATAGGTCTCTTCTTCTAATTCACTGCTACTTTCTTCAGAATCATTATCAATAAGAGAGGCATTATAGTTCTTTTTATTCTTCTTCAGAGTTTTGGCACATTCTGCTTGAATGTGTCGAAAACCATCACACTCTCTGCACTGAATTTCTGCCTTTGTATTTGATGGTTGAAACTCTTTCTGCTCACTGTTGGAGTTTCTATCTTACTAAGAATTTCCAGATGGTTGTCTTCTATTGTTTGACCTTCTGGAAGACTGTTTGTTTACTCTCTTAAGCATTCGGCTGAAGTTCTTGGTGATAAGAACCATATTGTTTATTGTGTCTGAATCAAGTACATGTTTTTGTTTCTGTACATGTTCAGGGACAACCTCAGAAACTTCAGCTTTAAGAGCAATACCTTTCTTCCTTGAGCTGCTGTCTTCATCTTCCAGATTCATCTCAAACGTACTCAAAGATCTCATCAGTTCATCAAGTCTCATACTCTTGATGTCCTTGGCTTCCTCTATTGCAGCAACTTTATAAGCAAACTTCTTTGGAAGAGATCTGAGAACTTTCCTCACAAGCTTTTCATTACTGATAGGCTCTCCGAGAGCAAAACTTTCATTTGATATGCTCCTCAATCTGGCATTAAACTCACCAATGGTTTCAGATTCTTCCATTCTGAAGCTTTCAAATTTTGAAGTCAGATTTTGAAGTCTTGACAGCCTCACAGAACTAGTTCCTTCAAAGGTAGTTTCTAGAATATCCCATGCAGCTTTTGCAGTCTCACAGGTTGAGATTAGACTGAATGTCTCAAGATCCACCGCAGAGAATATTGCATTGAGAGTCTTAGAGTTGACATTGTACCAGTTCTTCTGCGGTATAGTCCATTCTCCTTCTTCAATCTCAACATGCCTTCCTTCTTTGGCAACAGTTGGCTTTTCCCATCCTTCAGTGACACTCTTCCATGCGAGCTCTTCAAGTGATCTCAGAAACACCCTCATCCTTACTTTCCAGTAGGGATAGTTGTTGCCTTCTAGCATTGGTGGTCTGACCGTAGATCCTCCTTCTTTGATTGCACTCATGGCTGGACTGCAACCAAAACCTTCACGCAGATATGTAGCTTTCAGGACTCTTTTAGCACTAAAAACCAAAGGCGACCTGCTCTGATACCAATTGAAGTTACATAAACTGTGCGATCATGTTCATCATCATGTACTTGAACATTGTTGTGAACATGTAAGGTCAGAATGTAAAAACTTAAAGCAAGTAAAGAACACGAGGTTGGTAACCCTGTTTGATCAACTAATCACGTTAATGGAACTTCTCAAGTCCATGAGAAACATTTTACTACTCTGTTGAATGGTTACAAAAGGCTATTACATGAAGACTCCAGTCACTCAACCCCTTTCATACCCAATTCAACCTCTTTCACTAAACTGAATTATGAGCTCCCCTCACAACCTAGAATCCCTCTAGTTCCCACAGGAAATCTCTCCCAAGACTCCTCTAAGTGTGTATGAAAGTGAGTTTTAAACACAGACTAGAAACACAATGATCTAACCGATCAAACCTAGTCTACCCGAATACTATATATATGCTTCAAATATGAAGTCTTTTGACTCTCAGCCCTTTTTTGTATTTATAAAATTCATGTCACCTTAACTAGTCTGATTTCCAGGCTATTTATAAACAACAGATATAGCCTAAACAAGGTAATCAGAAGTCCTATTTTAACTAGGATTTAACAAGGAAACAATTTCCTTATTTAAATCAGACTTTCCTAGTTTAGATGTCTTCTTTAAATAGAACTTGTAATGCCCCAAACTACTCCGTTTGGCCACGTCACTTAACATACAATTTACTCACTTAATTTTATGCACTTATTTTAAAATGAGCGGAAGCTTAGGTCAAAAAGTATACTATGGTATGACGTCATAAATCCCATATAAATTTTTTCATAATTATAACATTCAACCTATCGAAATCTACCCTGTCACGCAACATAGTATTACGGAAGCATAGAATAAACCCATCTACATCATTCATACAATCATCTAACCTATCGGGCTCATAGGTCTTAGACAAGCCGCCCGTCTAGCACCTTAAATTAACAAACATAGCATAGGAATTCGACGACATATATTTGAACATCATAGGCTCCTATGTCAAATGACCTGCCTTTAATATGAATACAAAATATATCAAGTTAACATAGCATACCTACAAAAGATCGGGCTATTCACATCCTCAATAATCACTGATCATAAAGCAAAAAGAATGATCAATGTAATAATAATATCATGAGTATTTCAAAAGCACATAAGGAAAACACAAGCTTGTGGGGGTTCTCTTGTGTTCATTCTTATAACTGGTCTGAAGACCCTTCATACTTATACAATCAAAGCACAACAATAACTATAACTTTACACGTGTTCACAATTTAGAGTTACCCCACCTTATGAGACGCTTTCAAAATCCTTAACCTTTGAGATACTTCTTAGCCGTGCACAAGTCATCCACCTCGAGCCCCAATACGTCACCAAGCACCTTTAAATTTCCTTTCTCAATTTAGATGTCGAGTTATGCAATTATGTCATGATTTTAACCAAACACATGCTATACATTGCTTTAATGTTCTCATACACATCCACATACTCAACCATGGATATACAAGTTCATAATATGATTTTGGACTCAAAATACTCATTAAAACTCTTTGAGACATTTAATCGAACACATTACGTACACTCATTTAAACCACATGATCATGATTCAATTCAAATCGTTTGAACTCAATATTTCAAATACATGAACCACTGTCCTAGGGCTCTAACATACATAAAAATCAACTTCATACAACCATCAAAACACCTCCAATCAACTATGAACATATTAAGGGGAAATTAGGGCAAAAATCTAATCTTTAGCAACAATGAACCCTAGGGATTTCAATTTAACAACACATATTGCTTCAATGGAGTAAATAAACCATATGTTTGAGATACCAAAGCATGAGGATTAATAGAATCAAAAAGCCCTAAATTTTGGATATAAACCCTAAGTTCAAAACAACAAGAAATGGAGTTTAATCATCAAGAGGGAAGTGGTATGAGATTACCTTAGATGATGGATGATGATGATAGAATCCACTCCCAAAGTTGAAGAATTTCTTGAGAGAGCTTTGGAAGAAAATCTCCCAAGTGTGAAGAAAATGGAGGAAAATAGGTGAAGTGTTGTATTTAAAGGATGAAAATTCCGAAGCAGGCGCGACTTGAAGGGGTCGCGCTTGAAAAACACTGTGAGGCGCGACCCATGGTGGTTGCATTTTAGCTGAAGAAAAATGGCTCTCTGAAGCTGTTAACACGCGACCGGAGGTGTCGCGTTTCAACGTCGCGCTGCAGACCTCTCAGAACGCGACTAGAAAGTGGTCACATTTTCCCGTCGTGTCTCGGCTTCACTGCGATGCGTGACTCTGTGCACTCGCGCTTATGGGTCGCGCTTCAGACTCGATTTGGTTTTCAAATTCAGTCCGACTCCCGGACATTTCCAACTCCATCTAACCTCCTATTTAAACATAACTTAAACTTAAATTTTAAAAACACATTTAATACACAACTTAAATTTTCAAAACATAATCAATACACATTTAATAAATACACCGAAAAAGTAGGGGGCGTTGCCTCCTAGCCCCCATCAGCTCAGCGAGACCCCCGTCCGGCTCAGCGTTAGGGTGTTCAAGGTATGGCAAACATAAAATTAAATATAATCACACTCATTCATTAACATATAACTCGACAATTTTAATATTAAAATGTTAACATGTATTATACACTCAGTATAATATCACTGTGTTTAAGACGTATCGGCTCGAGTAGAATAACCTGCATTGAAACAATGGCATACAATAAGAACATACCATCATAATTAATATTCAAACAATATTAATTCAACATCATTTTTCCAAAATTATAATTTATAATTTATCAAAAAGGGTCGGGGTATCACAACATCAAGAACAAGACAGCTTCTATTCTGAAATGTTCATCTTGAATCTGCAGTTTTAACTCCTTGAATCTAGCATGGCACGTCTCTTGTAAACTCTCTGGACAACCATGTACATGATCATGTCTCTGAACATGATTAAGTACATGTCTTGATCTTTAATCAGATTGGCAGCAGAATGTTCACAGTAATGTCCAGAACATGGTATTCGAACATGAATAACCAAAATCTTTTGTGTTCTTTTGATATTACCATATTGTCATACAAATTATGACAATCTCGAAAACTTAAGTGCATATGGCACTAACATGGATCTCCTCATCTATTTGGGACTTCATTAATACATCTATTTCTTTCCTTTTCTTCCATAGTACTCGACCACCACCCTTATACTATCCCTAATTGACCGATACACGCTACTCCACCGCCCGTACCATACTATATATCACAACCACCTTTCATACATACTCTGAGTTAGCACACCCATTCCATTCATTGTGCAATTAAGCTGTTTCCGCGAAGAAGAGTACTGAGTGCCGTTCTTCACCAGTGTTCGAGCAGATTCACCTACACGAATTTCACCCACTGTGCACCTGTATATTTGAGTGATACACGAGTGGAAAATTTAAGAGTGAAAACAAATGAGTGAACGTGAGATTATGAGGTTTATTTCCTTATTTTCTTTTACGTTTGTTCTATGTTTGCAGATACCATGGATAAATGCAAGAATGAAGTCAATGCATTACCTAATACACCTCCTGATGACCCGAAGTCATCCAGTATGCCAACTAAAGACTTGAAGTCGTCCAGTGTACCTCTACAGTGGGATCCTAAATACCACTAAGAGACACTTTCTAGCCACTTCCAGAAGCAACAATAGGCATTATCTGACAAGTTGGACAGCTTGGTGCATCAATTTGAGTGTATCAACACATGTCCAACCATTACACAAGCTTATCGAGGTCCAGTTCGACATGTTGAATGTGAAGAAGAGCCTAAAGATGAGTCCTATACAGAAGAGAGCTCAGAAGCCGAGTATGAGCCTCCACAATGAGGTCATAGCCGACCACGAGCACCTCATAAACGTGCAGCCTGTGCCGATCCATCCCGATACGGTGATGGAGTTAGCATGATCAATAACATCAAAATGAGCATTCTTGAGTTCGAAGGTCTACACGATCCTGATCTATACTTGGATTGGAAACACAAGGTAGACAAACTTTTTGACTGCTACGACTTTCCAAAGCTCAAGAAAGTCCAGCTAGCATCATTAGAGTTCAGAGGCTATGCAGCCTTATGGTGGGAGTTCCAACAAGTCCGTAGACGCCGCGAGAGACATCCTCCCATTGGCACATGGCGCAAGATGAAGGATGTGATATGGGGATGATTCATTCCCATCCACTATGAGAGAGAACTCGAGAAAAAGCTTAACAAGATTAAGCAAGGCACGCGCTCTATAGAAGAATATCACAGAGAGCTCGAGACTATGCTAAACTGAATTGGAAAAGAGGAAACCCTAGATGCTACCATCCTTTGGTATATCAAAGGTATGATTCTAGATATTGCATGTGAAGTCGAGCTCAAGGACTTCACCAGTGTAGAAGAGATGGTGCACTACGCATCAATTGTGGAGAGATAGCTCAAAGAAGGCCGCCGTCGATCTCACCACACGATCACACTTGTTCGAACTTCATGGTATAAAGGTACGTCTCCCACATCATCTTCTACACTTTTTACTAAGTCCACATGACCCCGAAGTCAGCCTGGACCACCCGAATGGCATTTCGACCATTCTACACTGCAGTCTAGCCATAGACCCGAGTCTACAACTACGCCACCTGCAAGACCACCATTCCAACAGCCTAATCAGCCCAGTATGATGCCCAATGTAGCACCCAGTTAAGCCCGTAACATCCAGTGTCATAAATGCCAAGGTTGGGGTCATTTTCAAGCCCAGTATCCGAACCAGCGTGTTCTGTTCATCAGTGATCAGAATGGGATTGAATCAGCCAGTGAAGATGAGGAGTAGCCCTAATGCGACGTCCCAGCTGCAGTAGACATCCCAAAAGCCGAGCTAGACATTGAGGAACCTGAGATTCTACACGTCAGTCTAGTTTCCATCTGCAGTCTGCGTATAAATCGTGAAGATGAACATCAATCCTAGCGTGAGAACATATTTTACACAAGGGTTACTATTCAAGATAAGACACACGCAATGATCATAGATAGTGGTAGTTTGATCAATGTAATCAGTCAGTATGCCATCGAATAGTTAGCTTTCACTACAATGAAGCATCTAAAGCCCTACAAATTGCAGTGGCTTACAGACAGAGGCACAATTCACGTTACTGGTCAGGTACACATCTCCTTTTCTATTAGTCGTTATTCTGACATTGTATTGTGTGATGTTATTCCTATGGATGTAGCAAATGTACTTCTAAGGAGAACGTGGTAGTTTGACAGACAAGTTGTTTATGATGGGTTCGCGAATAACTACACGATCACTCAAGATGTTCGATCAATAGTGCTAAAACCACTGTCTCCGAAAGCTATTGTAGTGGACCAAGAGAGGATGTAAGAGAAGTTCAAAGAGTAGCGGGCAAAAGTAGGCGCAACAGTCGCCCGGTCCGTCGTCGTGAACGGCCAAGTTTCGGCTGAGAGTTCTCCACCGACCACCGCCATTCCTGCGGTCACTTCAGCCCCTAAAATTCCTTCTAACGACTCCTTAGTTCGTGGGAAAGCATCTGGATCAGCCCCTAACAAAGAGAAAATCGTTCACTGTTTAGCTCTGTTAAAGGCGTAGAAAAAGCACTGAAAGCAGGTTTGCCTTTTGTTCTTTTATCTTACAAGAGCAGTGCTACTAATGATGTTTGTTTGCCTAGTGTTATGCAGCCACTTATGGAGGAGTTCGCAGACATGTTCCCGGAAGAGATTCCAAGTGGATTACCTCCAGTTTGTGGGATCGAGCACCAGATCGACTTCATGCCTGGAGCCATTCTCCCAAACCGACCTGTATACTACACATCACCTAAAGAAATAAAAGAGATAGATCACCAAGTGAAGGAGCTATTGGAGAAGAAGTAGATCCGAGAGTCGATGAGCCCCTATGCAGTTCCAGTCATTCTAGTGCCAAAAAAGAACAATGGTGGAGAATGTGCATGGACTGCCGCACCATTAACAAAATAACGGTTAAGTATAGATTTCCTATCCCTAGACTTTATGATATGCTTGATAAACTGCCTGGATCAAAATTGTTCTCTAAAATCAATTTAAGGTCTGGCTATTTTCAAGTTGGAATTTATGAAGGGGATGAATGGAAAACTGCGTTTAAAACAAAGCATGAATTATATGAGTGGTTAGTAATACCGTTTGGTCTCACTAATGCACCGAGCACTTTCATGAGATTGATGAACCATGTTTTGCATGATGTGATTAGTAAATTTGTAGTTGTCTATTTTGATGATATATTGATTTACAGTCACAATGCACATGCGTATTTAGAACATCTTAGGCATGTTTTCTTGCTCTTGTGTGATGCCAAATTATATGGTAATTTTTCTAAGTGTTAATTCTATCTAGATGAAGTCATTTTCTTAGGCTTTGTCGTGAGTTCTCGAAGTATTGAGGTTGACCGTTCCAAAATCAAATTGATTGAGAAATGTCCAATGCCCAAAACCGTATCTGAAGTCCATTCCTTTCATGGCTTAGCTGGGTTTTATCGCCGTTTTGTGCATGACTTCTCCAGCGTAGCCGCCCCTCTTACTGAGGTAAGTAAAAAGGATCGAAAATTTGAGTGGGGTAAACCACAAGAGCATGCTTTAATCTGTTGAAGTCATTATTATGTCGTGCTCCTGTTCTTTGTTTACTGGATTTTTCTAAGACTTTTAAGATCGAGTATGATGCCTCGGGCATAGGTATTGGTGTTGTTTTGATGCAGGAACGCCAACCTGTGGCATACTTCAGTGAGAAGCTGAATGGCGCCACCCTTAGGTACTCCACATACGACAAAGAGCTCTACGCTTTGAAGTGCTCTTTGGACACATGACAACACTACCTCTGTCCTAAGGAGTTCGTCATTCACATGGATCATGAAAGCTTGAAGTACCTAAATGGCAAAATAACCTGAACAAAAGAGATGCGAGATGGGTCGAGTTCATCGAGTCTTTTCCGTATGTCATCAAGTACAAGAAAGGTGAAGACAATATGGTCATCAATGCCCTATCAAGAAGATACACTCTTTTGAACTTAATGCATGCCAAGATGCTAGGTTTCGAGTCCATAAAAGCATTATGCACATGTGATGAGTATTTTAGCCCTATTTATGCGTCGTGTAATGCTAAGCCTAGGTTTATTGATGGTTTTTATGAGCATGATGGTTTTCTGTTGAAAGAGTCGAAGTTGTGCATCCCGGACTGTTCTGTACGTGAGCTTTTGGTATTGGAATCACATGCGGCGAGTTTGATGGGTCACTTTGGTGTGCATAAAACATTAAACTTACTGCATGAACATTTCTTTTGGCCGCATATGCGTAGGGATGTCAAGAATGTGTGTAGTCATTGCATTACTTGTCATAAATCTAAGTCTACGTCACATCCATTCGGTTTGTAAACGCCTCTACCCGCCCTTACAACCTCTTGGATTGATATTTCCATGGATTTCATATTTAGTTTACCTAGGTCTAGGTCGGGTAAGGATTCTGTCTTTGTTGTAGTTGATTGTGTAATACCCCAGATTTTTGAATAAGGTTTAGAGGATTGTTAATATTAGTTAACTAATTAAAGAGGAAATTTAATTAAGGTTAGATAAGGTTGGATGTCAGTCACGACTTTTGGAGTCAGTTTTCGTGAAGATCGTCTTTTCGAGAAATGTGATTTTAACTATTTTATGACCATCCGTGGTCTCGTTAGAAAGGTTTTAACTCAAGGAGTATGCCGGTGTTTTCGGATTTTAATTATGAAGTCATTCGAGTTCCCGGTAATGAAAAACGCATTTAAAAGAAGAATGAATAGTAACTTTTGCGTGCGTTCGTGTTTTGAGAAATTTACGAAATCCTCCTCGTTGATCTGAGTCTAGTTCTATCTAGCCCCTCTTATGGGAAATGACTCAAGGATTCTGTTGGCGTTCACGGATTGTCATTCTGAGGTCAATCGAACGCTCGGGAGCCGAATCTGTCAGTCTAAGTGAATAGTAAAAAGTAATTCCAAAAAGGGAATCTTTGCTCGTCTCTCTTCAGACGACCCTGTCTTCTTCACGAATCAAGTTGGTTCACTAGTATTCGAGCCAACGAGTCTCCCGGTATTTTTAGATTTCATGTCTGAAGTCATTTGGACCTCGACATCGAATAAAGTAGCTTTTAACCGAACCCGGGGCAACTTTTGCAGTATTCCCGCACAGCAATGGCTTCCAAGGGAAGCCAAAGCTTTTCCTATATATAGGGGACCACCCCCTTTAGCATTTCTTGCTCATTTACTCTTTCCCTTTCACTTCTAAAATTGAGAGGTGAAAAGCTATGAAAGCCGAGAAGGTTCTGTCGAAGTAAAAAGCGTTCTTCGTGAGTGTTCTTCAAGACGACGAGCGGAGTGGCGTGGAAGGGATGCGGTGAGGGAATGTGCTAGGGGCACCGTTGAAATCGTAGCAGGCGGCTCTGCCGCCGTTGCGACTCGACGAGACGCCAAGCTAACCACATTCCTTCGACGCACCTGACCCCGTCCATTTTTGTTCATCGGTCTCAATTCCATTTCTTTTTCGTCTTTAAATTCAGCATTTACTTTCCGTTCTTTACGTTCTTCGCGTTCTTCATTATTGCTCATCTAAAGTTACATTTCGATTTTTTTTGAAATTCCAAGATAATAACGTGAATGTTATATTTCTCATTCTAATTCTGTTATTGTTATTCTAAGAAGATTAACCTCGTTATTCCGTAAATTCCGTTCAAGCCACATTTAACAATTTTGTCGATAATTTAATTTAAAGGAGGATTATCGTGTTTATGCCGTTATAATGTCAAAATTCTTTTTAAGTTAAAGCATGTTGTTGCATGATAAATTCAAGCACGTTATTTTTAAGAAATTTCGGGTTAAGTGTTCTTCGTGTTCGTCGAAAGGATCAACGAACATGAAGAACCCAGTTGAAGATCGCCCAGGAAGAGAGAGAAAGTAGGTCCCGCGACCGCAGGGGGTGCACGGCCGCGCGACATCCCCCTCGGCCCAGAACCCCGCGGGTGCGCGGGGTGCCGCCGGCGCGCGATGCTCCCCCGTGTCGTCTGACGCTGGTTCTTCCAACTTTTCGAGTTTTTCCTTCGAGTCATGTTTTTCCGAGTAATTCTCAAAGTTTAAATTAAGAAGATTTTTAAGCTTTCTCCGATTTCTTTCGAGAAATCATTCAAGTTCTTTTCCGTCTAAAAATTTAGAAATCAAGACGAGAAGTTCCTTAAAATAAAATAAATCCTTTTCGGACCCTTGTTAAGTTAGAGTCGTGCTATCCATGCTAAGTCCTAGCTAAGGGAATATTAGTTGGGTGTTACTTAATGTTATGTTATTAGAAATCTTCTAAGGAGGCTTCTAAGTCGACGATCCGACTTTTGTAGGAGGAATGGAGCCTCGGAGGAATACTAAGGAAGATCACCAGCTCGTTGCCTCATCTTCCGTCCCGTAACCAAGGTGGGTAAATCTATACTCATCTAAAGTTTGAGCTAATAAGCTCTAGAAACATGTTAGGGCAAATGAGATATCTAATAAAGTATTTTTGCTCAGCCTGTTTGATCTCTGTACAAGGAAGGAAGAAAGGAAGATATTATGCTTTACTTGAGCTCTCAAGCATGTTTAGAAATGATAGAACTACTAAAGTTTTGTTTATGCTTAGCATGAGATGTTTGGAATTATCTTTAGCTCCGATTCGTGCTTGTTTACGTGCTTCTCCTGTAATTTAATATTTATGCTTGTTAAGCTCGCAAAATTAAGAGTTAAGGTTTGCCTTGTTAAGGTAGCATTAACCCTTTGTAGGCCGAGATCATGTAGTATTAAAGGATTAGTATTAGACATTGTTCTAAGCTTGGTATTACTAGCAAGGATAGGAAAGGAAGGAACTTAGCCTTTACTTAAGCAGGATATGAGCTCAAAATTATTAAGGAAGTCACTGCTGGATTTTTCCCTCGAAAACTCATTCGGATATTTGAGGTAACCCCTCTTCTATCCTATGGCATGCCTAAGGGTATAGTTGACGACAGGTTTGAGCCAAGTTGGGCCCAAAAAGAAAAGAAAAGGTTTTTACAGATACGGAGAGGGCTTTTGCGTTTTGCTCTCCGTATACCGTCTATTAATCATTGGATATCTTGAAGTTATTAAAGCATTTTCTCTTAAACCCACTGAGTACATTAGTGCTCATGCCCCCTCTTTTCAAATGTTTTCAGGTTGAGATGCTGAGGATGCTGGTGGTTGTGAATGTGGGTTGGCTGCCAAGACTGTTTTGCTATTATCTAATGTTTCCATGAAATCCCACTTTGTGATCCACTACTCTGATACACTCCTTTCAATTTTGTTTAAGTCCTATTATGTTTAGCAAGACTCTATGAATAATCTCCCTAGAAATGATTTAATACTTATAAGATGCATATTATGTTTATCTCTGTTTTTGAGTATGACTTTCGTCCACCTGCAAAGAGGCCTAACAAGTTGGTATCTGATTAGTTAGCCGTTTCATTCCGCTTAAGCATGTTTTCTTTTAACCCAAGAAAACCCAAGCATCACCATATAACTTCTAAGGCATGTCTTGATTCTTAAACTTCTTGGTAAATCCTCCAACTTTATTTGTTAACCCCTTAATAGCACCCCGTCCCCACTCGTAAATCCCTATTTCGGGACCGGGCTGTTACAGATTGGTTCTAAAAAATGGCTCATTTCATTGCATGTAGGAAAACCGATGACGCAGTCTACATTGCTAATATTTTTTTCATCCATAGAGTTAGATTACATGGAATTCCTCGTACTATTATTAGTGATAGAGATTCTAAGTTTTTGGGACATGTTTGGCGTGTTTTGTGGGGAAAATTAGGGACTAAGTTATTGTTTTCTACTGCATGTCATCCACAAACCGATGGTCAAATTGAGGTTGTGAATCGCACATTAGGGACTTTACTTAGGTCTTTAATTAAAAATAATTTGAATTCATGGGAAGAATGTTTACCATATGCTGAGTTTGCTTACAATCGCATTATTCATTATTCTACTAAACATGTCTCCATTTGAGGTAGTTTATGGATTTAATCCCTTAACGCATACTGATCTTATTCATTTTTCTGTTAAGCATCTAACAAGTGTTAAAGGATTGAAGAGAGCTGATTTTATCAAGGAGATGTATGAGAAAGTGCGTGCCCGGATCGAGCACAAAGGTTCACAGATTGTCGCCGCACGTAACACATGGCGCAAGCGTGTTGTCTTCCAGCTCGGTGATCGCATTTGGATTCATCTGAGTCCTGGCTGATTTCCCAATCTAAGGAAGTCAAAGTTGTCGCCTAGAGGAGATGGTCCTTTCACCGTCCTAAGCCGTGTCAATGATAATGCATACCGCATTGATCTCCCCGGTGAGTACAAATGTCCATCTACTTTCAATGGTACTGATTTGTCTCCCTTTATTGCAGATGAATTCGACCATGATGAAGATCCAAATTCGAGGACACATTCTCTTCAGCATGGGGGAAATGATGAGGCTATGCATAGCAATGAAGATCTAAACCCGGAGTTGCAATTCAAAGGCCCAATTACAAGACTTCGAGCTAAGAAGTTGCAAGATTATTTTCAAGCAACAATTCACAAGAAGATAGAAGAGGACTACAAGGAAGCTCGAGGTTGGTGACATTGTTAATGCTTGAAGATGGAGATCAAGGCATGGAGAACAATGAATGAGGAAGAAGAAGAGAATGTGTGTGTGTGCATGTGTATAAGTGTTAATCACGTCGAGATAAGCACGCATGCATGTAGCTGTTTTGATCGGCAATTAATTAATTCAATTAAGGGTTGATTTTATCTAGACTATAGTATTTATTTCATTTAATTTAGAATATAGTCCAAGTCATATTTTATTATTTAATTGGTTTCAATTTTCGGTTATTATAGAGTCAAAGTTAACTAGGTTTTGTTTAAGGTAATTTCCTACCTTGAATATAACTCTAGTTTAGAAAGTTTCCTAGTTCAATTTTATCTGTTTTGGGCTTATTATTTTCGGCCCCTAGCTTTAGGATTTTCGGTAACCTCTATTATAAATAGAGGCTCCATGATACATTATTACTTTAGACTATATTTGATAATTAAAGCTTTTGTGCAATTCGATATCGTCTCACCCCAAGAACACTTTGTTAGTTTTGTGCGAAAATCATCATTCTTAGAATTAACATCTCTAAGTCTTATTTCAAGGAAACCTCTTAATCCACTTGAGGGATTATTGGGGAACTCACTAACAAAGATCAACTTAAAGGTTTTGGCCTCGTGGTACGTTCGAGATCGCAAGGCAACTATCAGTATGTGATTCACTTCAATTCAGCCATCAACCGTACTTCATCAATGACAACATCCATTCAAAGCCTTTTACACGCCTCATACAACATCCATACACGTTCAGTTCGAGTTCTACACAAGTTCGAGGTCGTTCGGGTCAGATTCATCCATACGTGCTATTTAGATCGTGAATAGCACATATCCTGTAAGTCAATCCATTCTCTATCATAACCTATCTACCCTAGCCTTTCTTCACCCTAATCACGTCCCATACGTCATATCTACCTCACCTAAACCATTCAAGCCTTAAATCAGGCCTTTTGGTTTGGATTCGTGTGTTATTTCGTGTGTCATTGTCTAGGTATTTTATTTAGGTCTAGTTCTAATTATTTTGTTATTTTCGTGTCTTTTAGTTGTTATTTTAATTCCCCAATTTCCAGCAAGTTATTCAAGTCTTTTAGAGTTCATTGAACCCTTACGTTTCGGCGTGCGTTCGATCTTGATTATCCGCAAACCAAGTGTTGTTGTGTTCTACACTGGGTCACATCAATATATGAACAAATGTAGATGATTTGACGTGCCATTTTCTTTCTTATAAGCTATTCTCACATACAAGCTATTATAATTATGTTTTATAATAATTACTACAATATAAATACATAATAATATTGTTCTTAAATACATTTCAAATATCCATGATTAATTAGTACTTTTACGAAATATTTAATCACAAACTTTAATAAAATATTATAATTAACTACAATTTACGAGCTTAACTACCTAGGAAAATTAGATACATATTGATATGTAATTTAGTTGGATCGAGCTTAAATTTGCCTAGTTTCCAATTGATATAAAATATCAGATAATTATATTCACAACCCTCGTTTTTCTCTTTGTAACCCCCACTTATATCCCTCACTACTCAGAGCATTTGATAATGAATGATGAATCTAAAATAAAGCTCAAACATAGCCCCCACTCTTCTTGTCGGTGAAAAACATATTTGATAGAAATTTTTCAGAGTCATCAAACAAAAAAATTACATCAAAGTCTTGAGATTTAGCAAGATTCAAAATTTAGACTTTTGAAGACTCAATAAACCATACTGAAAAATCTCAATCCGTGCAAAGTGTGTTTAATAATATTGCATGCAAGTGTTCTTGAATATGGCAGGAACAGATACAAGAACAGTAAATAAAATGCAGTAAAAGTATGCACGAGATTGGTAACCCAGTTCGGTTAATCAACCTACTCTGGGGGACTTCACCCAAACTTGGAGATTCGTTCACTACTTGTAACGCCCCAAACTACTCCGTTTGGCCACGTCACTTAACATACAATTTACTTACTCATTTTGGTGTGCTTATTTTAAATTGAGCGGAAGCTAAGGTCAAGTTTCATTATGAGGAATGAAATCATAATTTGTAATGCAAAATTTTTCACAATTTTAATATACAACCTATCGGATCTAATTTGTCACACAACATGGTATTTAATGGAAGCATTGCATAGGCCCATACATATCAATCATGCAATCGTCTAACCTATCGGGCTCATAGGTTGTCATAACCCGCCCGTCTAGCACCATAAATTAACATACATAATATAGGGTCAACAACATACTTCACACATAGAAGGCTCCAAGGTCGAACAACTCGCCTTTAAAATGTTTTGCATAATGTCAAGTTAAATACATCATAAAGACAAAATAGGGCTAGTCCCATCCCCAATAATCATCGATCATAAACAAAGAGAGAGTGATCAATGAATTAATAATAGTATGACTATTTCCAAAGAAGAGCATGCAAAAAGATAAACACAAGCTTGTGGGGGCTTTCTTGTGTTCACAACGCTCCTACTCGGTCTCCGACTCCTCAACCTGAAATTCATTGAATGAATGGGGTGAGTATTTAACAACATACTCAGTGGGGAACACTGTAAACTGTTATAGCCAATTGCACAAGTGAAAATATAACACATGGATACTTCTTTACTTTTGTGGAGACTAGTCTCAACCCTGTAGGGCCCAAACACCATGATGCCCCCGTTAATGAACGTCTTTATCCCTATAGGGATGCCCACAGGCTTATTATCCACCAGGGAGGACATTAACGAGTCTATTATCGATCCCAAATGACCTCTTTGTTGACCCCGAAGGATCTCTTTGTCGACCCCGAAGGATCTCTTTCATTTCACCGGTCCGAAGACCCTTCATACTTACACAATCAAAGCACAACAATAACTATAACCTTACACATGTTCATAGTTTAGAGTTACCCCACCTTATCAGACGCTTTCACAATTTCTCAACCTTTGAAATACTCCTTAGTCGTGCACAATTCGTCCACCTCGAACCCCAATACGTCACCTAGCACCTTTTTAATTCCCTTTTTCATTTTAGATGTCGAGTTATATAATTAAATCATAATTTTTACCAAACTCATGTTATACATTACTTTAAGGTCTTCAAACATATCCACATACACAATCATGGATATACAAACTTATAACATGATCTTGGACTCAAAATACACATTAAAACTCTTTGAAACATTTAATCAAACACATTACGTGCACCCATTTAAACCACATGATCAAGACTCAATTTAAATCCTTTAAACCCAATATTTCATATACCAACACCATCATCCTAAGGCTCTAAAATACATGAAAATCAACCCCAAACAATCCTCACAACACCTCCAAACAATTATTAGCATATTAAGGGGAATTAGGGCAAATATCCAAACCCTAGCAATAATGAACCATGGAGATTTTAATTTAACCACACATATAGCTTCAATGAAGTAAATAAACCATATGTTTGAGATATCAAAGCAAGAAGATCAACAAAATCGAAAAACCCTAAATTTTGGGATTTAAACCCTAAATCCAAAACAACAAGAATGGAGCTTAATCATCAAGAGGGAAGTGTTATTAGATTACCTTAGATGATGGATGATGATGGTAGAATTCACTCTCAAGAGTTGAAGAATTTTTTTTGGAGAGAAATAAGAGAAAATCGCCCAAATGGAGAGAAGAATGAAGAAAAAATGGATAAGTGTTGTGTTTTAAAGATAAAAATCCGGATAGAAAAGTGTCCCAGCTCGCGCAACCGTGCGCCTCCCGCGGCCACGCACCAGTGCTCTCGGCCAAACGCTCCTCGCGGGCGCACAAGGATGCGCCGACGCGCGTGTCTCGCCCGCCCCGTGGGTGCGCAACATCCCGCGGCCGCGCACGACCCCGCGGACGCGCACCACCCCGCGGGAGCGCGGCGTGCTCAATTCAACCCTTTGAACTAAATCGACTCCCGGACATTTCCAACTCCATTTAACTTTAAATTTTTTTCGAAGTACTTTTAATACACAGCGAGACCCCTGATCAACTCAGCGTTAGGGTGTTCAAGGTATGGCAACCATAAAATTCAATGCAATAACATTCATCCTTTAACACCTAACTTGAAACTTTAGTATTTAAAATTCAAACTGTATTATACACTCAATATAATATCACCATGCTATGACGTATCGGCTCGAGTGGAACAACCTGCATAAAACAACGGCATAATACAAACATACTCACATGATTAATATCCAAACAATATCAACTTAAAATCATTTACCAAAATTATAATTTATAATTTAGCAAAAGGGGTCGGCGTATCATACTACTCCTTCATGAAGTGTATTGAGGAACTTACATATACAGGACTCCTTCCTTATGTCACCCATTCTTCTTCTTAAACTCTTTCACTGAACGAAAGTTGTGAGATCCCCTCACAACCATGACACTAGAATCCCTCTAGCTACCAATGACTTCAACTTACAGTCTCTCCCGAGATAGCGTACAAAAAGGATTAACAAAACCCCTCACGTGTTTCACTCAAAAACACTCAATGCTAGACTATCACGTTAAACAGTTTAGGGAACAACTTCTAGCTATTACAAATATCACAAACCAAATTACTCTCAAATAATATGCTAAGAGAATCTAATTCATCGCACCTTATTACTGCAAAGAATCGATCTTCTTATAGCTTCACTTCTTCTTTGTTGACTTGATCTTCAATCTTGATCAACATGGTAAGTGAATTAGGGTTTGTGATATTTTCATATGGGTGTAGATGCTTTTCTTGTATATAAGGGTTAAATTTAGCACGACATCTACTCCATAAGACAGTCAAACGAACGGATCTTAGCCTTCCAAACATGATCTGCACAAGATCTGTAATAGCCCGTTTTTCCAATCACTGTTTAAATAAAGTATTTATCTTGAATTATGTGAATTATAAGAATTTGTGAATTTTAAATTTATACGATGTTTGAGTTATGATATAGTCTAAATCGCGCCCCTAGATATATATTCAATTTTATGTGGTAACATAAGAGCTATTTATTAAAATCATATAAAATAAAGGTTGCATGAATTTAGTGTGGATATACTTGTAAGTGCACGTATAAATTCATGAATTATTTTTAAAAGAGTTATTTTTTTTTATTATTAATTTAGTCCCAAATATATGTTCCGTATTTGAGATGTGACTAGGTTTAGAAAATTATTTAATTATTTCTTTAATATATATATATATATTTATTTATCTTCCAAATATTTATATATTTTGATTTCAAAATAGTGATCTTCTCTTACTATTGATTAAGGGCTAGGTGGTTTTAAATTAA
Source organism: Perilla frutescens (assembly GCA_026008535.1). Taxonomy (NCBI): domain Eukaryota; kingdom Viridiplantae; phylum Streptophyta; class Magnoliopsida; order Lamiales; family Lamiaceae; genus Perilla; species Perilla frutescens. Next base: position 28,404,105 of record BRKX01000003.1, on the reverse strand, counting down.
TAGAAGATTTAGACTTATCTCAAAATAGGATTTATTATATATATATATAGGATTTGGTTCAAATGAGAACAGTGCTTCATGTAGGAACGTGAGAACGGACTTGTTTAGTGTAATTTTAGTGCTTTTCTTACTGTATTTTGATGCAATTTTTTAATTTTTTTTTAATGCTTTTCTTATTGTATTTTGGTGCTAAATCATCTAGCACTAAAAATAAAAAAAGCACTGAAATTATACTAAACAAGCCCGTTCTCACGTTCTCACACCAAACTTAGTTCCTATTATAACCAACTCCTATATATATATATATATATATATATATTTCAAACCCTAAACTCCTATTATAAATACAAATGATGAGGTTTCAACCTATGTTTTTATAAATTTTTCCACGCCGCTACTCCAAGGTACTGAGATTTAATTCTTCTCTTTGTTTTTCCTCTTTCAATAATTCCTTTCGAAATTTTTTAATCTTAAGATCTTGCTTTAAATCTTTTTATTATGTCTTAGGAATTCATATTTTTGCCTAAGACTTCTATGCGGAAACAACTTTTTTCAAAAGGTGAGAGTTCGTGTAATTTCAGTTGAGGTTTTAAATGATGTCATATTTTTTAAAATTTGAATATCTTATCATATGTTTTTATATATATATATATATAATCCTTAGATATATCTTCAAATTCGAAACCAACCATTTATTCTACACCATTTTGCTTAATTGGATATGCATACATTCATACATTCATATTCGTGTATTTATGAATTATCAACATTTATTTAATATATATATCTGGATCTCTGCGATTTGTACTTAAATATTGAATTTTTTTTATTAATCATAATTTTGTTTTGTGCAAGGAGTTTAATTAGTTTAAAAGGTTAATTAAATTATGAAACGGAGTTATGAGAAAAGAGAGATAAATAGAGTTGGATTGTTTAATGAATCGTTTTAATTGCATAACTTTAATTTTATATTTTATTTAAAGTCTTTAATTTTTTTCATGAGGTTTAAGTTTATTAATGTTACTAATTAAAGTTTCTAAATTAACAGATTTAGTTGTACATTTTCAAATTATGCGAAAATAACAATTTAAAGTTTAGGTGTAAGATTAATCATGTAATATATTTTTATAATGGTAGTTTAATTGAGGTGTGGTTATAATTATTCAAACTCATGTCATTGAGATCTCTGAATTTATTTTTAATGAATGCAGTTTGGCACTAGTAGTAATATTAATCAGTTTATAGTTTTTTTTTCTTATTTTTTACTAATCTGGGTTGCTGATAAGAGAAGAGATAAAGGTTTTCAATATTTATTATTTTTATATAAGCATTTATTTTGTAACTAATATTATAAATTTTTTTATGGAGTTTTAAAGTTTAAAAATACTTTACTAGATTATTAGATGAATCCAAATCTCATTGTAATTATACGGTTTTGTAAGATGCGCAAATTATAAACTTACTTCGCATCATTTACCACATTTTGGTTGAACTCGGTTTCATTAAGGGAAATTAATAATTTTTGATTTGTAAGCATTTTTGAGTTCATTTTCATAGCCATTGGTCAATCATTTAAACTCTTTGACAGACAATGCATTATTTTATTTTAAGTGATGTGTCAAGTTAAGTTTACTTTTAAGATCAAATACGCATTTATAGGATTTATTTATTTTGATTATCTAGGTGCGGCGCGACTAAGGCATTAAGTCACTAATAGTGTTTGATTCAAAGCTGATCGATTTAATTAAGGTGTGGGATTTATTTATTTTATACCGTTGATTTATATTTTTGCCCATTTTAATATCACGTGTTTTCCGTATACCATGTTACTATCAATGGGCCCTTGGACTATATGATCATTCATTTGGCTCTCAGTATTTGTGTAGAAATGTCGCTATGCGATTCAATTAGTACTAATGTACTATCAGTTTCCGGTACTAAGATACTATCAATTTTTCAGTATCAGTTATATGTGTGCTACTGTTTTATTAACTCGGGCAAATCTTTGCATAATTTCTCACACTAAGTATATTTTATATATGTTCACCCCTCATTAATATTTTCAGATAATTGATTTGGTGGCGTGTGGGAGATCGAATGACAAGTCAAGTCAATTTCCATTTATTCCGCTTACATTAGTCAAATTTTATTTTAGACAATTATTAATAATTCAGTGTTTCATGTATCATGTTGGTTCTTAGACATCTACTCATGCTATTGTCTTTTATTTTATTTTATTTTTAGAACTTATGATAAACTTTTCAAATAAAAATATTTCAGTAGCATTGCTATTTTAATTGATCAAGTAGAATTTTATTTTATTAAATTCAAGTGTTTATTTTTCTACTCAAATGCTTTAACTAATTAAGTTAGATTATTATTTTATAATTAAAAAAATGACTCGCATTTTCGCATCAATTAAAATCATTAAAAATCAGTTTAACACTTTAAGAAATTTAGGGTGTTATAAGATCTTCTAAACATGGAAACTGCCATAATAAAACTATTCCGGAGTATGTTTGGAACATCAGAGGAAATAGTTCGTCAACTGTTCTTCGTGTCAACACATCGGAATCAGCATATAACTTCAGGAACATACTCTCGAACACATTGTCGAACATATCATGCCAAACCAAACTTAGTACAATACAATGACACTAACAATCTCCCCCTTTGGCATTTATGGTAGACAATAATTAACGATTTGCAAAACGCATGAATAAACTCGCAGATCAAGAAAATATATCAAAAAACAATATATTGAGAAAAACTATCTGGCACAGTTTTAAGTACTCCCCCTAAATCTATATTGGGAGTTTCTTCACATCAGGATCATTATTTTGCAGTCACAACTGTGCAATTAGGTTGATCAATACAGACCAACAAAAAAAAATTGGGGAAAACATAATTCTCCATGATAAATTGTCCAAAAAATTTTAAAACAGCTGAACATCTGAACATCCAACTCTCCCTTTCATCCTTATTCTCCCTCTTAGTATATGCCATAAGGGGCTAAGCTTTAAGGCAGAGTTAGTATCAGCATTAGCTAGAATAGAGTCAAGCACGACAGCAGTAGCAGCAACAGGGCTAGGAGAGGTAGCAGCACGAGCTCCTGCAAAATCAAAGTGAGCACCAAAAGTGCCTGGTGTGTCAAGTGAAGAAGAAAAGCCAAATGCACGAGCTCGGAGATCCATCATCAAGGATTCCAACTCTTGTTTTTGGGTACGAGCAGTCCGGATCATTTTCTTTAGGAATTGTACCTCGCGCTCCAAAGACTGAATGTGCCGATCAAAGAAGACAACATTCATTGATAATCGGAGAGCAGGTCTAGTAGGAACAAATAGAGGCTCAGCTATCGGTACATTGGTAGGATCTGTTACAAGAATATCACATGCGTTCTGTGCTGAGACAAGCTTGTGACTGATCATAAAAGGAGGCTCTGCAGGCTCATACACACCAACATCAGTTAGCAAATCATGTTGAGAAATGAGGATGCTGAAAATCATCCCTAGATATCCTAGTGGTTGCTGGCTCCTCATTGATTCGGCATGCGCATAAATCTGATAAAAAATTAACTGACCTAGGTTGAACACCGCCTGTGTTCCAACCTTATACAGTAGTACTCTCAATGCCTTTCCCACTGAGGAATGGTGCTTATTGGGAAGCCAATTCTTCACAACGATTTTGTGAAGTATTGAATACCTCACATTAAGATTAGAGGCTAACAAAGATCTACGTTGGGGCCACACAAGCCTACTGCCACCCGTTAACTCAGCAGTGACCTCATGAAGGTCAGGCACAACTTCGGGAGTAATTGAATGCTCTCATCCCAAATATGCATTAATGATATCAAGGGAAAAATCAAATCAATGACCACAAACATAGACAGAGAAAGCATGCTCATCATTCACAGAACGGATAGATTTGGAAAGTTTGCATAAAATTCATGCACCACCACTTTGACAAACACGAGAACATCATAAACAGATCTATCTGGCCTAAGATCATGAAATAGTTCGATAACTCTAGTACCAACCATATCAAACCCAACCAAACTTCATTCAGAAATCAAAGAACGCCCAACAACCAACTTATGAATTTTCTGATGAAAAGCAGACAGAAAGTAGAGACGGACTGAAGGGGTGGCTGGTGGGGGCAGCGGCCCCCCTCAAATTTTGAAAAAAATACTATATATATGTATATATAATTATCATATAAATATAATTGTTTTTCCCCTCCTCCCAAGTATTAATATTTTTAGACAGTGGACATATTAATATCTAAGTATGACCCATATGAAATTTACATAAATTGATGTAGCGAGAGGATCAGAATAAAATAATACTAAATAAATAATTTTATTTAAAAATTAAAAAATATTCTAATTTTGTTTATATTGTTGCTTTACGACTTATATAAGTTCATTTTATTGTTACATTCCCACTCTTTATTCTTATTAATATCTTCAAGAATTTAATTAATGTTATGATTTTATTTATATTTTATGCTTTCACAATTTAGTGTGTCAATATGCTCAAATTGTGCATTTATGTTTTTTTATTAATTTTTGTTGGAGTTTTGCAATAAAGTTTAAGTTACGATTTTACATTCCCCAATGTACATTGAGAAAGAAATTGTCGAGACTTTTTTATGCCAACTGAATCATAGATAAATTAAATATTATGAAGAAACATCGAGCACAACTTACGATGCCATAATTTTAATAAATATAATTTTCTTTTAATTTAGATAAGTAGTTGCATGTTTGTGTGTATGTATGTGTGTGTATGTGGGCGCGCACGTCGCTCCTCCCCCCCAAATTAAAATTTCTGCATCTGTCCCTAATAGAAAGGTATGAGAATCAAAGTCAAATGATTCTGACGCGGCACTATCAAACACATCCTCAGGCACATCTGCGCCCTCTTCAACAGAAGGAGTAGGAGCTCGCACATTCTTCATTAATGGCCGGTGAGAAGATGAGGCCAATCCAGGAGCCTTTCAGACACGCTCCGAGTAACACGCCTTGCGGACTCTGAGGCAGAGGCCTTCTTGGACTTGGAGGCCTTTTTGGATTTAGCCTTCTTCCAAGCAGATTTGGCTTGGGCTCGGGTCTGTAGATGAGATATAGGGAGCTCATCATCATCATAGGGTTGATCAGCAACAGGCACCACACGAGACTCAGAGGTTTAAGGGGATACCTCTGGTTCATCAATCAACTGAAGCTTCTTCACACCTCGAGACCGAGAAAGGTGTTCAATTTGTTCCATCTGGGGTGGAACAGTTCCTGAATCAGGTGAGGAGAGACCATCATTCACTTTCTCGATTACAACGTCTTCAACAAATTTCACCTCTTTAGACTGGACGAATTCAGAAGCAGCAATAGTAGGAGACACTTCCCCTAAAGGAACTTGAATTGTCACCACTCGAGAATCAGTTGGAGGGATGACGACAACAACAGATGCTAGAATAGAGACTATCTTCATCACATCGATTAACACGGAAAAATCATCAATTGAGGTTGAATTTAGGGCTGCAGTAGCGGTAATTGTAGCTTCAACAGACTCAGGCTCCACCAGCGGAGACGAGGTAGGATCGACAAAAACTCTAGAGGAAGAGGGGTTTTCAGAATTGACATAGAGTCTAACCCAGGAAGAGAATCACTAGTTCAGAAAAATCACAGGGAACAGATGCAGGGACCCTTATGGGAGGAGTTACTTCACCGCTCGAGACAACGGCAACAGACACAGACTGTATGAACACTAGGGGCTTCGATAATTCACCCAGAGCACACCATAGGCCTAGAGTATCAATCATCGGCTTCTTGAAGAAAGAGGACTTGGAGGAAGAGGACTTGGAGGAGGATTCAGGTTTGTCCGTCATTGTTGCACAATAGGGAAGGATGAATAGTTCTTAAATTTTCACCACACAACATAATTAAGGAAATAATAAGAGAATTTCCATAATTATCGATCACATCCCATGACAGCACCTTTATGCACGTCCTCGGGAAGTGCAAATGAACATGGTGTGAGAAACTAGGCTATACTAGCCGTTACAATTAAAAAGTAACCACTTGAACAGTGCTTGCTTTTGTCAGACACATATAAAGGCACACATCTTACAAGACCACGAACTACTTGGTCATTTTTCATTCTCTGTACATACATCACTGACCAAGACTGTACAAAGATAAGTCTCTCAAAGGAGAAGTTCAGAAAACACAGAGACCCAAGGAGGATCAAAGTGTTTCAAACCTTCCACTCTCAAGTGCCTTAGTGAAAATATCTGCAAGTTGAGAATTTGTTCCAACATACTCAATGACAAGTGATCCATCTTCAACTAACTCTCCAATAAAGTGATGAAGAATATCTATGTGCTTCGTCCTTGAATCTTATACTGGATTCTTTGAGATATCTATGATGCTCATGTTGTTACAGAAGATGGTAAGCACAGTCTTTGGAACACCATAGTCAAACAACATCTGCTTCATCCATAAAAGTTGAGTGCAGCAACTTCCAGCTACAATATATTCTGCTTCCGCTGTAGATAATGAAATGGAATTCTATTTCTTGCTAAACCAAGAAACCATGTTGTTTCCGAGAAAGAAACATCCTCTGGAAGTACTCTTCCGATCTTCAGTGCATTCAGCTAAATCAGCATAACAAAACCTAACCAAGCTAGGGTTTGTATCATAGGAGAACCATAATCCTAACTTCGCAGTTCCCTTTATGTACTTGATTATGTTCTTCACAACCTTCACATGGATTTCTTTAGGATCGAATTGGTACCGACCACAAACTCCAATACTATAGCAAATATCTGGGTGACTTGCAGTCAGGTAGAGCATGCTACCTATCGACCTCCGATACAAATTTTGCTCAATAAGCACACTCGCTTCATCTTTTGACATCTTCAAATGTGTTCCCATGGGTGTTCTCTTCGAACTACAGCTCTCCATTCGAAACTTGCTGATCAAGTTTCTAGCATACTTTGTTTGATAAATAAATATTCCATCATCCTTTTGCTTCACTTCCAGCCCTAGAAATAGGTTAATTCACCCACCAGGCTCATCTCGAATTCGGATATCATGTGCTTGACAAATTTATCCACCATACTGTTTGAAATAGATCCAAAGACAATACCATCGACATAGATCTGAACAATGATCACATCATATTTTTCTCTTTTGACAAAGAGCGTACGATCGGCTCCACCACGAACATAGCCTTTCTCAAAAAGGAACTTGGTTAGTCATTTATACCAAGCACGTGGGACTTGTTTGAGACCGTAAAGTGCTTTCTTCAATTTGTATACAAATTCAGGGTGATGAGGGTCTTTAAAGCCTTTAGGTTGGCTCACAAAAAATCTCACGACAAGTACCAATTTAAGAAGGCACTTTTTACGTTCATTTGGTATAATTTGAACTTCATCCAAGCTGCCATGGCAAGTAGTAAATGGACTGACTCAAGCCTTGTAATAGGGGTAAAAGTCTCATCAAAATCAAATCCCTTAACTTGGGAATATCCTTGGGCAACCAGCCTAGCCTTGTTCCTGGTTATGTTCTCCTCTTCATCAGTCTTGTTTTTGAAGATTCACTTTGTGCCTATCACATTTGCATCTTTGGGCCTTGGTACAAGATCCCACACTCCATTTCTTTCAAATTGCAAGAGTTCTTCTTGCATGGCATGGATCCAACAATCATCCTTCAAGACTTCTTTAACATTCTTGGGCTCAATAGTGGATGTGTAGCACACATTGGCAATCAGTTCTTGATAGTTCTTACGAACTCCTCTTGTTCGGATCCCTTCACTCATTTCCCCAATGATATCGGTTGCAAAATGATTCTTCTGAACTCCTTTTGATGATTTATAGACATTATTGTTTTCAGGTCTTGATTGATTCTGATCACTCTTTTCTTTACTGTCGGGCACAAATACAGGCACACTCGCTTTCACATCTTCCAAAGTGAAGGTTTCATCATCTATATGAGTAGCAGGTTCTTCTAAATCATCAATAACAATATTTATTGATTCCATGACAGTCTTGGTTCTTTTGTTGAACACACAATAGGCCCGACTATTTCTTGAATAACCAAGAAAAATGCACTAATCTCCTTTAGCATCAAACTTGGTGAGATAGTCTCTATCTCTTAGAACGTAGCATGTACTTCCAAAAATGTGAAAGTACTTCACATTTGGCTTTTTCCCTTTCCACAGCTCATAAGGTGTAATTCTTGTCTTGAGCCTGAAGTAAACGTGGTTGATAACATTGTTGGGGTTTTTTCGAATTGAACCACCGCAGGATCTAACTGGATGTTCATTAATCCTAATGACATGTAGATCATAAATTCATGCATCTCATATGTTTTAATTAACCGAGTTTAATTAACATGCATAACCTGTTTTTGATTCTACTAAAGCGGAAATATAGAAAACTGAAAAACGACTTACAAAATAAATGACGGGTTGAGGACAAAATTAAAGGTCTAATCTTGTTATTGTATGAATGATAATAGGTGCCCCTTGATGCTATTCCACTCCTTGATCTTCTGTTGTATTCCCGGACTGAATCTAGTTTCAGAGTGGGCTGAAATCTACTAGATCGGTATGGAATCTGTGGAGGTCAAGAGAACACGAGAGGGCTGATATTTTATGATGTTAATTTCGTGCCCTCCACCCTCTTATTTATAAAGGGGTGGACGAAATTATTTTCCCAGTTGGACTGGAATTCTATCTCTATCTCTTGTTCTATCTCCAATCCAATCCAGTCTCTTTTTGGGCTACAACAAGGATCTAGAAGAATATTAAATTGGCCCATTAATTTATTTAATATCCAATATCCAATAAACTTAGGATATAATTAAATAAATTAAGTGTTATTTTTATTCCACTAAAGAAATAATACTGACCTACTAATTTAATACATATTTCGGAATATGCTTTCTCCTTTAGTCCAGCCATTCCCCATGTTTAAGATATAATGCCCATTAATTAATTATGTAAGCTTCTGACAACTATAATTAATTAATATCTTTTCCTTGAGTAGTACAACACAAGCTTTACTCATGCATGGAATAAATTCCACCTGCAGGGTTTCAGCATGAACTTGCATTTCCTCAAGAAGACACCATCAACCTGGCGCACCAGGACACGGTGCCCCTACATATTGTACGACCCATCATAAGTGTAAATGTCACAACCCAAGATATCGAGATTATTGATCCTATGAAAGAATCTCACCCTTTGATAAATCGAAGCTGCAAACACTACACGTATATGTCCGCCAACATATAGGGGTTAAGAACCCGAACTCTATGGATTCTTTTTCTCTCATTTAAGGTCAGAATAGAGAATAGAATCCTGAGTAGATCCTCCTCAATACACTTGCCCGTGTATTAGAATAATCAGTTAGTCAAGACAAACTAACTATCAGATTATTCTATGGCGTATCAATAGCAGGTTCAGTGTCATCTAGACCGTGAGCCTTTTAATACATTACAAGGAACCGACGATATGATCTAACCGTGTATTTATCCACACCATGTCATCTACAATGTAAGTATAGTGAACATGGATGTAAATATAACAATTTAAATGCAAACAGTGACTGCAATTGTATTCATTCTATATCATCATAAAACAATCATCAATAATGTATACAAAAGACAGGTCTTCTAGTATACAAAACTAACAATCTCCCACTTATACTTGAAGCATGTCTTTCAAATATAAAAAAATTGGCTAACTCTTCAACTCTAACTAAAATCTCAAACAGCAACCCCGGGTCTGCATCTCACTCCCATTTTCTCTACGTGACCGTAGAAGGTCTTAGCTGGAAGGCTCTTCGTGTATGGATCAGCTAAATTGTCCTCCGATGCAATCTTGACCACTACCACATCTCCTCTTTTAACGATTTCTCGTATAAGATGGTACTTTCTCTCTATGTGTTTACTTGCCTTATGGGCTCTGGGTTCCTTCGAATTTGCCACTGCACCCGAGTTATCACAATATACCATGATACTCTTAGGAAAATCAGGTACCACGCTCAAGTCCAACAAGAAGCTCTTGAGCCAAACGACCTCTTTTACAGCCTCAGAGGCAGCTACATATTTGGCCTTCATGGTGGAATCCACAATGCATTTCTGCTTTATGCTCCTCCATGCAATGGCTCCGCCTCCCAAGGTAAACACATAGCCTGAGGTAGATTTACTCTGATCTTTATTGGATTGAAAATCTGAGTCCGTGTAACCCAAAGGCACTAGACTATCAGAGCGGTATACTAGCATATAATCTCGAGTCCTTTTCAGGTACTTGAGTATATTCTTAACCGCAGTCCAATAATCTTGTCTAGGGTTAGACTGATATCTGCTTACCATGCCGACTGCATAGCATATATCAGGTCTAGTGCATAGCATAGCATACATAAGGCTTCCCACAGCCAAAGCATATGGAATGCCCTTCATCTCATCTATCTCAGCCTATGTGTGGGGACATATATCCTTGGATAGATGAATTCCATGCCTGAAAGGTATAAAACCTTTCTTGGAATCCTGCATGTTAAACCTAGCTAGCACTGTGTCGATATATGTCGCCTGGGATAAGCACAACATCCTTTTCTGGTGATCTTGAATTATCTTGATGCCAAGGACGTGTCCGACTTCTCCTAGATCTTTCATATCGAACTGCTTGGATAACCACACCCTTATGTTAGATAATACTTTCTTACTGTTTCCAATAAGTAAGATATCATCAACATATAGCACGAGGAAAGCCACCACATTTCCATCACTCTTCTTGTACACACAGCTCTCATTCGGACATTGCACGAATCCATATGACTGGATAACCTCATCAAACCGGATGTTCCAAGACCTTGACGCCTACTTAAGTCCATAAATGGATCTCTTAAGCTTGCACGCTAAGTGCTCTTAGCCTTTAGCAATGTAACCCTCTGGTTGCTTCATGTGGATGTTTTCCTCAAGACTTCCATTCAGGAAAGCCGTCTTGACATCCATCTATCAAATCTCATAATCCAAATAAGCGGCAATAGATAAAAGAATCTGGATTGACCTAAGCATGGCTACCGGCGAGAAGGTTTCCTCATAATCGATCCCTTCTTTCTGAGTGTACCCTTTCGCCACCAATCTTGCCTTGAAGGTTTCAACCTTCCCGTCAGCTCCTCTCTTACATTTGTAAACCCACTTACACCCAATATGTTTTACCCCATCTTGTGGTTCTACAAGCTCCCAGACTTGATTGTGATCCATAGATCCAATCTCAGACTCCATTGAAATTTTCTAAGAATCTGCATCTTTGTCTTGGATCGCTTCGTCGTAGGTCCTGGGATCCAATTCATTTAGTCCTTCAGGGAAATCTGAAGATTTACCCAAACTAATGAATCTATAAGGTTGGCGTACAACCCTCCCACTGCGATGAGGCAGTTTCTGTACTTCTGTGACACGTTGTGCAGTAATTTGTGATTCCTCTTCTTGTACTGTTGGTGTCAGATTCGAATTTTCCCCTCGAAGTTCCTCGAGTACTATCTCACTTCTTGGCCTATGATTTATCACATAGTCTTCCTCTAAGAATCGAGCATTAGTACTCACAATGATCTTCTGATCCTTAGGACTATAAAATAAACCACCTTTCATTCCTTTGGGATATCCAACAAACAGTCTAACATCTGTACGTGGTGCCAACTTATCAACTTCCTTATCCAGCACATGTGCTGGACTACCCCAAATCCGAAAATGTCCAAGACTGCGCTTTTGTCCAGTCCAAAGTTCTGTGGGCGTAGATGGGACTGATTTTGATGGAACCACGTTAAGAATATAGGCTGCCGTTTCCAAGGCATATCCCCAGAATAAAATGGGCAGATCTGAATAGCTTATCATCGATCTAACCATCGCTAACAATGTTTTGTTCCTTCTCTCCGCCACGCCGTTCTGCTGTGGCGTTCCCGGCGCAGTCAATTGGGATGTAATCCCATTCTCTGCTAAGTATTCCCTAAATTCATTTGAGAGGTACTCACCACCACGATCAGACCGTAGTGATTTGATACTTTTACCTGTACGTTTTTCCACTTCCGCTCTGAATTCTTTGAAAGTCTCAAAGGATTCTGACTTGCGGCGTAACAGGTATATGTATCCATACCTTGAGTAATCATCAATGAATCTGATGAAATACTCATACCCTCCTTGAGCCTGAACTGACACAGGGCCTCATAAGTCAGAGTGAATCAAATCTAGTACCTCTTCAGATCTATTCCCTTTATCCTTAAAGGGTCACTCGGTCATTTTACCTTCCAAACAGGATTCACACAAAGGAAACGATTCTACGACCAATGAAGACAAGGACCCATCGTTTACTAGTCTTTGTATCCCTTTAAGGTTAATATGGCCGAGCCTAAGATGCCAAAGATAGGTTTGATTCATTTTCGAAGGTTCTTTATGTTTATTAGGGTTTATGACTGATGTATTCAGTAAATGCATTTACGTAGTGTTTTGCATAGGATTAAGTAAATAAAGATGCCCATCCAATGTGCCAGAATAGATAAAACATTTATCACTAAAGATAACAACCTTGTTATAAAAAAAAACAGAATATCCATCCATAAAAAGTTTAGAAACTGAAATCAAGTTTCGCCTAAAACCAGGCACATAAAGACAATCCTTTAAAACTAAAATCCTATCACTACTAAAAGATAAGGTTACGTCTCCTACTGCAACTGCCGCCACTTTCGTAGCATTACCCATGTAGACTGAAATCTCTCCATCACTCAGCTGTCTTTTTACCAGGAACCCCTGTAAAGACATGCAAACATGATCAGTAGCTCCAGTATCTACTACCCATGACTGAGTAGAACAAGTAGCTAAACATGTTTCAATGACAAGAGATTGAGACGTACCCTTTTTCTTCTTTTTGTTAGGACAATCCGCCTTCCAGTAACCTGGCTGGCCGCACATGAAACACTTTGTCTATGACTTAAATTCCTCGGGAGGAATCTTAGTCTTGAACTTCTTCACCTTAGGCGCCCCCTCTGCAGCTTTCTTGGGTGCGTTCCTCTTCTTCCTTTTAGTACCGGAAGAAGACGCCCTATTTTCAGCTAGGTGTGCCTCCGGATTTCCTTTTTGAAGTAACTCAGCCGCCTGAAGATCCATGAGCAGTTCATTCAGGCCGACATCCCTTTTAATCATGTTAAATTTCAGCCTGAAACCTCAAGGACAAGCTATGAAGAACAATGTCGATTTGAGAATCGCCATCCAGCTCTCCACCCAAGGTCTCGATCTCAGATAAATGCCCCATCATCATGAGAACGTGATCCCTAACAGGTGTGGAGTCAGACATCCTCGCATCCATTAGCTTCTTCATTGCCAAATGGCATGCCGAGCGGTTCTGATGACCGAAGAGCTGCCTAAGGTTGTACATGATATCATAAGCGGTTTTCATAGGTTCATGCTGATGTTGCAACACATTCGACATGGATGCCAGAATGTAATAGCGTGCTATCTCATTAGACCTAACCCACTTATCATATGCAACCTTTTGGGCTTCGTCAGAACCCTCATCTGGCTTCTGAGGACATACCTCTTCAAGTACGAATTTGTGTCCTTCCACAGTGAGAACAAGATTAAGATTTCGAATCCAGTCATTGTAATTTTCACCGATTAACTTGTTATCTTTGAGAATAGAGGACAAGTTGGAGAGTGCCATGATGATATAAAATAACTAAAAAATAAACATGAAGTACAGTCACAAACTTTAGGATACTCACATATAATCGTATACCTAAAAAAAATTATATGTAATCCACCGATATTTTAAAAATGTTTCTTATAAGCCACGTTAGTGTGGACGTTTATAAAATTCATCCTTAAACAGGTAAAACCACCTTTAATTTACCTCCAGTCAAATTTCCTTATGACAAGTAAATTAATAGTCAGAAATAACCACGGTCATGTAACCTTCCAATTAATAAGCCACGTTAGTGTGGACGTTTATTAATAAATTACACCTAAGTGTGAACACCATCATCTTAGCACCAAGTCCACTATTTCGAACTCCCTGCTCCAGTTGGAGGAGTCAGTTTCTTCTAGTAGTGTTCTACAGCTATCTTGATAAAGAAGTTTAATTTCCAGAGATAATAGTGATATGACACGTCCATTATGGAGGCAGACCTATTGTCAACTCGCATGTCAATCACATCTCAATTAAACCAGATTAATGCAGACCGTTTGAGATTTCTACATACTTTGGTATAAATCTCTCCCACTTAGTTATTTAAGATTGAGGTTTCATTTTATCCCATTGTAAAACATGCAAACATCACATAAAAGGATAAAACACCATTGCATGGTTCAAACAACATAATAAGCAATAATAATAAAAACCAACTATCATGGCTTATATCTCATGTTGCTGAATGAGATAAAACTGGAAAGTCAGCTCTGAAAACTCGGGCATGGCCGCCGCCCCCATCACTGCGCCTCGCCGAAAATCCTAGCTCCAATTAGGATTTCGGGACGTGAATCAGTGACACTTCCTTTCTTGAGCTGTACTACTCTCCTTCTTCGAGTTGATCTTCACACTTTATTTACTATAGAATTTCTATTCCTTACAGGAAAAAACTAATATATCTAGAATAAAATTACAACTCAATAACTTGGTCTAACAGTTTTATTTCTATTACATTAAAACAACATAAAATAAAACCTAGACCTAATCCATGGATTTTCTCATGGATTAAAATCACGTAGCCAAACCGGCATACAGCCCATCATACATCCAACATAAATTAAAACATACATCATATAATTAAGGAGCCATGATAGTCGGTAATCCTGCAAACAAGTCAGTCTACAAATCCAGCAATCACAATTACATGATTAGCATAAAATAACATATGATATCCACACATGACATGATTTTCAAATATTACAATTAATTAAATTAATTAATTTCGAAAATAGCTTCAAGATTTAATTTGGAAATTAAAATAATTATCCACCAAATTTAATCTTGATAAATCTCGAAAATCCCTTAAGAATAAATCTGGAAATTTGTTATAATTATCCACCAAATTTATTTCTTAATTTTCGGATAACACCCTAATTAATTAATATTTGGAAATCTTGATATAAATAAAAAATCTATCCCAAATATTTGGATAGGCTAGGATCAAAAATTACAAAGATAAAATCTGGAAATTTGATCCACTTCAAATTCCATCCAAATTTAAATATTATCTTCAATCCTATCTAGATTAGAATTAAGTAATTTATGATATACATCAAAAATTACTTTTCCAATTATTATCTACAAGAATTTCGAAAATTTCAAGATAATAAATCTCGAAATTTGATCCACTTCAAATTCTTTCAAATTTAAAATCTATTCTCAAATATTTTAGAATTAGAATTAGATAACTATTGATATATATCAAAAATTACCTTATCCAATTCAAATCTTTGTAGATTTCGAAAATCACAAGAAGATTAAATTTGGAAATTTGATCCACTTCAAATTCTATCCAAATCTAATATTCTATTTTCAAATCTATCTAGATTAGAATTAGGTAATTTTAAGATAAACATCAAAAATACCAAATCTAATTTTTATACACATAATTTTCGAACCACCACATTAAATAAATCTGAAAATTTGATTTCAAAGAAAAAACCTCTCCAAATTAATTCAATGTGATCGAAAAATACATAGAACAAATTAGGGAAATTAAACATCAAATTTTTGAAAAATTTGACATTCAAATTTTTGAAACCTACACTTAATAAATCTGAAAATTTTGAGTTATCAAAATTACATTCCAAATCCTACTAGGTGTAGATCGAAAATTACAATTCATCCAAAACTAGAATTTTCGAAACACCATCAAAAATTCATCCAAGTTTTGAACACAACCAATTCGAAAATATGAACACATAAATCTGAAAATTTAAGCAACATAAATATTTCATCAAATTTATACATATTTTTCGAATTAATCCTAGGATTAAATCTAGAACAGTGCCAAAACTCGCTCTGATACTAGTTGTTGGGGTTTTTTTGAATTGAACCACTGCAGGATCTAATTGGATGTTCATTAATCCTAATGTCATGTAGATCATAAATTCATGCGTCTCATATGTTTTAATTAACCGAGTTTAATTAACATGCATAACCGGTTTTTAATTCTACTAAAGCGGAAACATAGAAAACTGAAAAATGACTTACAAAATAAACAACGGGTTGAGGACAAGATTAAAGGTCTAATCTTGTTGTTGTATGAATGATAATAGGCGCCCCTTAATGCTATTCCACTCCTTGATCTTCTGTTGTATTCCCGGATTGAATCTAGTTTCAGGGTGGGCTGAAATCTACTAGATCGGTATGGAATCTGTGGAGGTCAAGAGAACACGAGAGGGATGATATTTTATGATGTTAATTTTATGCCCTCCACCCTCTTATTTATAAGGAGGTGGACGAAATTAGTGTCCCAGTTGGACCAAATTTCTATCTCTATCTCTTGTTCTATCTCCAATCCAATTCAGTCTGTTTTTGGGCTACAACACGTTTCTAGAAGAATATTAAATTAGCCCATTAAATTATTTAATATCCAATATCCAATAAACTTAGGATATAATTAAATAAATGAAGTATTATTTTTATTCCACTAAAGAAATAATACTGACCTACCAATTTAATACATATTTCGGAATATGCTTTCTCCTTTAGTCCAGTCATTCCTCATGTTTAAGATATAATGCCCATTAATTAATTACATAAGCTTCTGACAACTATAATTAATTAATATCTTTTCCTTGAGTAGTACCACACAAGCTTTACTCATGCACAGAATAAATTCCACCTGCAGGGTTTCAGCATGAACTTGCATTTCCTCAAGAGGACACCATCAACCTGGCGCACCAGGACACGGTGCCCCTACATATTGCACGACCCATCATAAGTGTAAATTTCACAACCCAAGATATCGAGATTATTGATCCTATGAAAGAATCTCACCCTTTGATAAATCAAAGTTGCAAACACTACACGTATATATCCGCCAACATATAGGGGTTAAGAACCCGAACTCTGTGGATTCTTATTCTCTCATTTAAGGTCAGAATAGATAATAGAATCCTAAGTAGATCCTCTTCAATACACTTGCCCGTGTATTAGAATAATCAGTTAGTCAAGACAAACTAACTATCAGATTATTCTACGGCGTATCGATAGTAGGTTTAGTGCCATCTAGACCGTGAGACTTTTAATACATTACAAGGAACCGACGATATGATCTAACCATGTGTTTACCCACACTATGTCATCTACAATGTAAGTGTAGTGAACATGCATGTAAATATAACAATTTAAATACAAACAGTGACTGCAATTGTATTCATTCTATATCATCATAAAACCATCATCAATAATGTATACAAAAGATAGGTCTTCTAATATACAAAACTAACAAACATGGCATGCAATGTTAACCACCTCAGCCCAGAGGTTGTCAGGCACAGATTTTGCCTTCATCATAACTCGACTCATTTCTTGTAGAGTGTGATTTTTCCTCTTAACAACACCATTTTGCTATGGTGTTTTAGGGGTCAAAAATTCTTGACCAATGCATTTTTCTTCACAAAACAGTTTGAAGAACACATTTTCAAACTCACGACCATGGTCACTTCTTATCCTCATAACATTTGTCCCTTTCTCAACTTCGAGCTTGAGACACAACTTCTTGAATGTCTCAAAAGTTTCTGCTTTGTCTCTTAGGAATTCCACCCATGTAAATCTGGTGTAGTCATCCACACATACAAAAATGAATCTCTTCCGTCAAATGCTTTCGGTTTGAACAAGCTCCATCAAATCCATGTGTAACAATTCCAAGGCATTCGAAGTGGTAATTCTTTTTACAGATTTATGAGATGTGTGAATTTGTTTACCAACTTGGCATGGGCCGCATACTTGTCCTCGATCAATATTCAAACTCAGAATACCCATAACAGCTTCAGTCTTCACAATTCACTGTAGATTCCGATAACTGATGTGGCCAAGCCTCTCATGCTACGAATTTGCTTTACTTAGCTGAGATCGGAAGCACGTTCCTTTAATGTTGAGAAGATAGCAGTTGTCTTGCGATTTGTCACCGTCCATCAGCAGAACACTTTCCTTATCTTTGACCAGACACTTATCTCTTGTAAAGTGAACAAAGAGACCTTGGTCACACAACTGACTAATGCTAATTATATTAGCTTTTAGTCCCTCCACAAGCAACACATCTTCCAATTGAGGCATGCCAGGAACGTTCAACTGACCTCGTCCAAGAACTCTTCCTTTGAATCCATCTCTAAAGGTAACAGACTGGTATGAACAATCTTTTTGAAGATTGATTAACATGCTTGCATCTCTGATCATGTGTCACGATTCGCGAACATCCGCTGTCGAAATACAAACTGCTCTTCGCATTAATGTTGAGAGCAGTGTGAACCACGTAGTTTCTGTGGTTGTTTCTTGATATGTTCATGCTATTGTTCCTTCTGGATACCTGATCTAGTTGAGACAAACCTCTTCTTATCATCCTTCTAAGATCATTGATATAATTTCTGCAATGTGGCCGAATGTGACCTGGTTTTCACAATAATGACAGACGATGTATGTCCTCCGAGTCGACTCCTTCTGACGAGATTGTTTCTCTTTATGAAGGTTCTTTGGTTCAGCATTAGATTCTGGAA
This sequence comes from Perilla frutescens, assembly GCA_026008535.1. Lineage (NCBI taxonomy): Eukaryota > Viridiplantae > Streptophyta > Magnoliopsida > Lamiales > Lamiaceae > Perilla > Perilla frutescens. Next base: position 28,385,369 of record BRKX01000003.1, on the reverse strand, counting down.
CTGTCAAATCTTTTGTTCCAGAAGACTGTTCGTGACAGAACCTATCATAGGTCTGACCACCATTGAATCCAAGCTCAGTATAATCCTGAGGACTCTTTCTTTTAGAGAGAATTTCATCCAGCTAAGATGATCCAGAGTTCATCATCTTAACAAGCTTCTTCAAATGCTAGAGTTCACCATTCTGTGCTTGACTACTATTCCTGGACTATGATAGTTCATCTTGCAGCTCCTTGAGTCTGATGAAGAGCTCATCTTTTTGTTTAGTAAGGTCCAAACTTTCCTTAAGCAGGCCTTCATTAATTTTAACCACCATGATCCAACTGATGTAGCTTTTTATACGCCTCCATAGCTGACTCTTCATTAATTCTTCATCATCACTGAATTCTGATGTTTTTCTTGATCTTGTTGTCAGGAACAGATGCAACTACAAACTCCTTGACAGACTGTGTCATGAAAGCAATATGATTTCTTACATATTCTTCATCACTTCCACTTTCATCAGGATCATCGCTTTCACTTAAGGTAGAACTGTATGACTTGTTCTTCTTTTTTAGAGTGTTAGCATACTCAGCTTGGTAATGACCAAAACCGCCACATTTTCTACACTTTACCTTTTTGTGCTTTTCTTCATTGGAATCTTCATCCTTGGTTCTTCGAGATTTAGAGAACCTGTTCTTGCCAAAATTATTTTGAGAAGACTTTTCAAAACGTCTTGCAAACTTGGTAAAGTTTTTAGATAACATGGCAATTGATTCTGCTAAGTTAGCTTTGTCAGGAACATCACTGGGAACATCAATACTGGAACCCTCCTGAAAGGAAATACTTTTCTTCTGCACAGTTTCTTCTTCTGTCAAGCCCATTTCAAAGGTTCGTAAGGACTCCATAAGTTCTTGCAACTTCATTTTGCTCACATCTTTGGCTTCTTCAATGGCCGTGACTTTATAGACGAATCTTTTGGGCAAGGAACGAAGAACTTTTCGAATAAATTTTTCTTCAGATATAACATCTTTCAAGGTAAAGCTTTCATTGGCAATGTCACAAATCTTGGCATTGAAATCTCCAAACTTTTCTGCTTCATCCATCCTTAGATTCTCGAATCTAGTGGTGTGTAACTACATTCTTCAGGCACGAACACTGCTTGTCCCTTCATAAGTGGTCTGCAGGATGTCCCACGCATCCTTAGCTTTGTCACATGTGGAGATAAGTTTGAAGACATTCATGTCAACAGCCGAAAAGATAGTATTCATGACCTTAGCATTCAATCCCATGATCTGGCAGTCATCATTATCCCATTCTTTCTCCGGTTTTATAACAGTTTTCCTTTTCTCATCTTTCTTCGTAGGAGGATTCCGGCTATCAATCACCATCTTCCAAGCACGTTCATCAATGGAGCGAATGAACGCAATCATCTTGGCCTTTCAATAGGCATAATTATTGCCATCAAGGAGTAGAGGTCGCACTGTTGATGTTCCTTCTTTGATCATGTCCATTTCGGCAAAATAAACATACAAACACGGATTAATAAACCCAAGATCATACCTGTGTAACTGGTGACCCGCTCTGGTGCCAATTGAAAAATCCCAATCCGTGCAAAGTGTGTTTAATAATACTGCATGCAAGTGTTCTTGAATATGACAGGAACAGATATAAGAACATTAAATAAAATGCAGTAAAAGTACGCATGAGATTGGTAACCCAGTTCAGTCAATCAACCTACTCTGGAGAGATTTCGCCCAAACTTGAAGATTCGTTCACTACTCCTTCATGAAGTGTATTGAGGAACTTAAACATACAGGACTCCCTCCTTATGTCGTCTGTTGTTCTTCACGAACTCTTTTACTGAACGAAAGCTGTGAGATCCCCTCACAACCGTGACACTAGACTCCCTCTAGCTACTCACAACTTCAACTTACAGTCTCTCCCGAGATTGAACGCAAAAAGGATTAACAAAACTCCTCACGTGTTTCACTCAAAAACACTCAATGCTAGACTATCACGTTGAACAGTTTAGGGAACAACTTCTAGCTATTAAAAATATCACAAACCAAATGACTCTCAAATAATATGCTAAGAGAATCTAATTCGTTGCACACCGATTACTGCTAAGAATCGATCTTCTTATAGCTTCACTTCTTCTTTGTTGACTTGATCTTCAATTTTCATCAACATGGTAAGTGAATTAGGGTTTGTGATATTTCCATATGGGTGTAGATGATTTCCTTGTATATGAGGGTTAAATTTAGCACGACATCTGCTCCATAAGGCAGTCAAACGAACGGATCTTGGCCTCCCAAATACGATCTGCACAAGATCTTCTAAACATGAAAACTACCATAATAAAACTGTTCCGGGGTATGTCTGGAACATCAGAGGGAACAGTTCGCCAACTGTTCTTCATGTCAACACAGCGGAATCAGCACATAACTTCAGAAACATACCCTCGAACACATTGTCGAACATATCACGCCAAAATAAACTTAGTGCAACACAATGGTACTAACACATACGATTTAGCATGCATCATACAATTAATGTCTAGCATTAAAGTTTACAGAACCTATATATTCTCTCCCCTCCGTCCCATTTATATAGTTCTTATTACTATTTTAAGGTGTCCCAATTATATAGTCTCATAATTATAAATAGTAATAATTTTCATAGTAATATACAAATATATTCTTGTTAAGTCTTGGAAATTAAAAATCATCTACTTCAATTATTTGAAGTCATAAATTTTAAATAAGGGTAATATCGGAAGTTAAATTTTAATATCTTATTTTCATAAATATGTTTAATCTATGTACGAGAATAAAGTGGATTATATAATTGAGAAAATGGAGTATATATTCAAACACAACAAAGATTTCTATTTGTTTTTAGGAAAAGTTAGCAAAGAGTTTTCTAATGGCCAATCAGCAAAAAGTTGACAACTAGGAGAGGATCAAGTGATTTCTTTTTTCACTTTATAGGACTGATTTTGCCTTCAAATTCTCCAGAGGACCGTAATCAGTCTTAACTGATTTTTTTAGCAATATTTTGACGAAAATTTAAAAATTAAAGCAGTTAAACTCAATTATTAGAGGCTCCACCGAAAATCATAAAATGGTACTTAAACCTCAAAGATCGAACAGTCAAAGACCCAAAGTCCATGTTTTCAATTCACTGAACAAACTACTGAAATGAAATTAAATTCTATTAATTTGATGTATTTTTTTGTTCGATTAGAATTTCGATAAAGCCATAAATATGACTCTAAATCCCTCAAGTTATTACTTTGTATTCAGTATTTTATTATGAAAAAAGAAGAATGGGGCTCTACTGGGTTGTTATTAAGGGCAAGAAAGTCTTAAAACATTATATTTATATGTTAAATTAATTTGAGGATTTTGAAGAGAAAATTGAGATTTGTAAATAGAATTAGTATTTCTGCTATGCGATGCACAAATAATTATTATTTTTTAAAATTTGTAATATTATTTTTTTTTGAATTTTATATGTTGTGCTTAATTTTTAAAATTAATAAAATGATATGCACATGTGTTAATTAATTAGATAAGAAGACCAATTTTGTGTAGCTACGACAAACAAAAAGAAAATTAAATTTTAAGAACTAAATGGAAATCAATGTTAGAAAGATCGAATTGAAATATTTCAAACGACACGATTTTATAAAAAGTAATGTATAATTATCCAAGATTACATAGCATTTGATTTCTTTGAATATATGATAGGTATAAAAAATATAATTATTTAATTATTTTGAATGATGAAATTGAAATAGAAAAATAATAAATCATCATCATCATTATTATTATTGTGCAACATAAATGAAATCTATTTGTTTATGCGTCAAATATAGAGTACTATACAAATCATCCACTTATGCATAAAAAAAATAAAAAATAAAAAATATTATAAATCTCAAATTTTCAAGTAAAAAAATAATAAATAAGATTGCAATAAATTTATTAAAATACAACGGTTATAATCTAAATCTTCATTAAAAATGCAAAAAAAAAAGAAGAAGAAGAAAAATTTACAACAATAAATATCATTACTGTTGTCCATTAGCTCAAAACTGTTGTCTTTCAACTCACAACCGTTGTCTATTATATAAAAAATGTTGTCTAAAATATAATTATTAAATCATGTGATAAACAATAATTTATATCAGAACCTTTATCTTTCATACGATTTTACCTTAATATATATATAAATAAATTACCCTAAAATATAATCACAATTCGTCATGAGGCCGAAGAGGCGACGGCCTCTGGCCCCGCCATTATGTCTTATACGTATATATTATAAATTAGAAAATCTAGTGTGGATTTGTTTTTGCTTAAAGCTAAATAATTCAAGGTTTGAAATTTTGTACTTCCATTTTCGCTTCTTTTATTAGTCTTATAATAGAGTAGTGAATTTAATTCATGTTACTAGACAACTCCATGTATGATGTATCCAATACATTATATTATACACTTCTTGCATGTGCTAGCTGCTGATATGGATTACACTATTACCAGTCCAGATGCTTTAACATTATTAGATTATTATCATTACAGAATTTCTCCCTTTTATTAAAAAAAAAATATTATTGAACATTTTCATACATCATTAACATAATCGCTAGAATGAAGTTCGAGTCAGATCCCTCCTGTCTTAGAACTAACCACTAGCGCCAACGGACATCATTAATTAACAAATCATAAACATGTCGTAATAAATGAATCTGCCATATCATTACAAGCTAGATTCATCTTAAGATTTCTCCATCATCTTTACCAGGTTAGATGCATTCTTCTATATCTTTTCATTTTATTTTAGATGCCAGCTACTTTTCAATATTCATTTCTTAGTGCAAATTAGACTAGCTAGCAACTCGTGTGATGTACATATACCCCCTGATAATATTGAGCTTTGAGAATTGTGAGTAGCAAAACGATCCATTTTAATAATAACAACAACAACAACAACATCAACAATAATATCTATATATTTATTTATCGGAGAACATTTGCATGTGAACATAGAGCTTATGTGTAAATTGTGAATGAATCATATCCATTAATTTGTTAAGATCAATGGTCATTATTAGTTTTGCAGGGAATTAAGAAAAATGCTATCATTTTTATAGAAGATGCACTTAAGATCAAATATATCAAATCTATTTTTATTTTCTATGAGCATCTTCAATGTGAAAAAAAAATTAAGAAATAACAGATTAATCATTTTGAAATATAAAAATAGCATATCAATATATTGTGGCATTTTTCTCTCCAAATTAAACTACAAGCATTGTAGACATGAAAAAACATTACAAAATAACAACTTAAACATTTTGAAATATAAAAATAACATAAATAAAATAACTATAAAAGAAAAATTAAAATAAAATTGATTATAGCCATCCATTTAACAAATTGATGAATATTTTCTCAAAAAAAAAAAAACAAACAAATTGATGAATATGATTTATCCGCAAATAACACACTAGGCTAATGTTCACAAATGAATGATTCATTTATCTATATTATATCATACCCTGGTCTACAAGTATATATATATACATGTATACAGGATATGGTTCAAATAGGTACCATGAGTTGGTGTGAGAAATAGGGATTAATTTAAGCTCTTAGATCTTGCTAAATGGACGGATGAGATCAAACAATTGCCCTAATGTATATTTGGTAGTTTTTTACTATTCTAATGTGATAAGGGTAATAGAGTCATTTAACTAAAAAGCTGTAGAGATATATTATTTTGCAAATATTCAACCGTCCATTTTAATAGGAGTTATTTAGAGAGATTATTCTCTCTCCAACTTCTCACACAATTTGTTTGGCAGTTTTATTTTTGGAGAAACTGCTGTTTTCATTTATTTTACTTTAGGGATAAAGAACATACATATATTAGAAGATTTCAACAGAGTTCAAGCATATTGTTTGAGGATTCCATTGTGTGAAGTAGATTGTTAGAGTGGATGGCATCGATAATAGAAGAAACATGTTTTTTTTTTTGTTCTTATTTCATATTGTTTACAATTATTAGTATGATTATTCTAAAATAACTCAATGTTGGTACAATTTCATCAATTGTTATGAATTCATGCGTATAATTTGCAAGCATAGGGAAGCTTGTAACTAAGCAATTCAGTGGACGTGAGTTTCAATTTTAAATCGCGTTTAATGTTGTTTCGTATGTGCAAAGCACTTATATGATTTCTAGTAAGCATTAAAAAATATGTTTATATAACATTCAATTATGTAGGATGTATTACAGTGAATGTTAGTTTTATTTTTAAATCGAGTGTTAATGTGTTTATTCTATGTGAAACACTTATATGTGTTTCATTAAGCATTTTAGAATATGTTTTATAGCATTGGATAATGTACATGCATGTGCGTGTGTGATTCATTCAAGTGAAGGTGTTGTTCAATTATCCCCTGGTGGTACGACAAAATTATATATTCCCCAATGCGACCCTTCTATGAAACTATTTGTCAATCAGAAATTCCGGAGTCTTGATGATGGAATTGAATTTTATAAAAAGTATGTTCTTGCATGGTGGCAGTCATCTCAAGTCAAACAAGGAGAAGAATATGGAAAAGATGAAAAAGCCACTGAGAACATGCAACTTTTGTGGGGAGAAAAGCAACCACGATGCTAGAAATTACCCTAATAAAATATGATAGGGGATTTTGTTCTTTTTGAAAAAGTTGTATGCTGCCTGTTTATGATAGTTAAAGGTTTCATTTTGATTGATTTGTTGAATGCTTAGTATTAATTTACGCCGTACGAATCATTTAAATCTACAATTCAACACATTTTCGAAGTTTGTTGGATGGTACAAATTTTTATGTTATATATATATATATATATATATATATATATATATATATGGTGTGGTTATAATAGGGATACCTCTTGGTGTGAAAAATAGGGACAAATCTGATTCCTACAAATATAGAAGATGGATGGATCAGATTAAATGTCTTTTAAATGGTAATTTTTATTTTTTTATTTATTAAATCGTGGAGGGGTAATAAGGTAAATTTATACATTAATTTCATATGGTATTATGCACTAAAATTGGCTCTAGATACGGGAAGGTTATATATGATATCTAGATGATAAACTAAACCCCTACAATCCAGTAAACCTGAAATCGAAAGGGAAGCAGCGGTTCCAAAAGAAATCCAGAGTGCCGCCTCCCAAATCGTGAAACCTAGCATCCCCGCAAGTCGATGGCGATTTGCTGAGAAGTTGACACGATTCCGGCAAACCATTCATCACGCGGGCGGCGGTTTTTGTGTGCGGTGGCGGAGTGAAACCGTCAACCCTTACGGCGGCGGTTTTTATTTGCGGCGGTAGTGGCTTTCAACCAGGGCTGAAGAACAACATGGGTCGAAAAAAATCAGGTGAGTTAGGGAACTTTTAAACAATTTTCATGGTGATTCTTCAAACTATTGTGGGCTATTGTATAATCGGGTGAATGATTATTAATGATTAAATCTATAATTTTAGTTAATTGGATTTGTAATTTGGGTGAATTTCTACTGTAAGATATGTACACTTTAATATGTTGTGCTATGTAACCTTGCAGTAGGTGCTATTTCTTAGAATTTATAATGATAAGACTTAAATCTTGAATGTGACATTGTATCTGATGAAATTTGTAGTTTGGACCTGCGAGTTTGATGCTTTATAAAGTTTAAGTTAGTGCTTTGTTTAAGTATTAGTACATAAAAATTATTCAGACCTCTTCAAGAAAATGTGGACGTACAATATTTGAGAAACAACAATCTAGTTCATCTTCAAATATATGTGTTTATGTTTGCAGTATCAAAATAGCCAATTATGACAACAATTGATGATGACAACACAATGGACGAGGATGAAGATGCAGCCTTGGGTGAGCATCCTAAGTTGAGAAGTTGTGCATGCCCTACTTTACTCTTTAACGCGATACCAAATTTCACGAAGTTGTGGAATATGCTTTGCATTGTACTTGTTAGTGCTTGGTATAGTTTCGTTAGGTACTTTTGATGTTTTATGTTAACACTAGTTACTTAGGTAATGTTTTGCAATTTACAAAGTGAAAATTACTTAATGCTTGTGAATTAACATTTTAATACTTCATATGAAAATTATATTGCTTATAATTGTATTTTGGACACAGAACGTTAACATAAAAACTAATTGAAAACAACAAAATTGAAAAATCATGTGAATAGTATATTTAAATGCTTTGTATGACACAAATTTCATGAAACATACAGTTGGTATGAACAGATAGCATACAACTTTTTAAAGAAAGAAAAAAATTCACTATCGTACAACTATTTTTTAGATACGGTCAGCTTTGGATACTATGACTTTTAGTTTTTTCAATGGAATCATATGAATAATATTCTGAATAATAGTTGTAAGATTATTAAGTATCTCTTCTTTATACATATGTTATTGCATTACGTTTTGTATTTATGATATTTGAGCATATGAATTGCTCATATAAAGTGATGTGAATAATGCTTTGCATTGAACTTGTTAGTGCTTGGTATATTTCATAATAATGCTTGATGTGGTTTACGTAAATGCTTGGCATGGTTTACTAAAACGCTTGTTATGAGCATATGAATTGCTCATATCCAGTGATGTGAATAATGTTTTACACTTTACAAAGTGATACTTTCGTAATGCTTGTTAGTTAACAGTTTAATGCTTTATGTAGAAAGAGTATTGCTTAGAATTGTATTTTGGGTACAAAGTGTCAGCATAATTATTTAACAGTTCATTGCTTCAGATGAAAAATATATTACTTCTAATTGTACTTTGGACACAAAGCATTAACATATATGTTAGTATATTTCATTATGTGTTTATGATGTGCAAGCACGTGAATTCCTCAGATTCAGGGATGTGAGTATGAGTTTGATAATGATTCGCATTGCACTTGTTAATGCCTTGTATTTGTATTGATAATGCTTTATATGATATATGTTAATAATACATACTGTTGGTATCGTTTTGCATTTTAGAAATTGATCCTTAGTTGGTGTTTGTTATTGACAAGTTAAATGCTTCATATGATAAACTGTATTGCTTCAACACTAACATGACTTTTCCATCTAACAACATTCTAAATTCCGATGAAAATAGTATATTCAAATGCTTTCTATAACGTGAATTAATGCTGGACACTTGACAAAATAATGAAATGCAACATTAATACTAAGCATTCGATAAATCAATCAAAATGAAATGTGAGTTGAAATCAATATACCCAAACTACAGCCACATAAATCGATCAAATAACCAATCCCCAAACAAACGATGTATAATTTTGGATTTTTGACAATAAATCTAGACAACCTATTACAAAAAATTAAAAAAATTTACAAAACCTCACCATTTACACCATAGCCTACAATTCTATGAACAAACATCAGTAAAAATCACTTCAAAGAACTTAAAAAATTCAAAATTATTACCCTGACTTTCGTTGTGCCATTATTGTATCGGTAAAAGGTGTTCTATTATTTAGTTAAAACTGTAATAGTAGACCCGCTACCTAGAATCGCCGTGTGAGTGCCACACAACAACCGCCGGCCCCGCTAGATATACCTAAAGTAAAATAAACCAAAAATAAAATTGCCCAACAAATCGTGTTTCCTTCTCATCCTGATCGACGCATAAATCTTGCCCAATCAATTTACCTCACATAGAGAAAAACATGGAAGGTTGAAACAAAACTCACCCTCACAATCGCTGCGACACATCAAAGATAGAGATGAATATAGACCACAAAGGAAAAGGAATATCCCAAATAGATCGTCGACTTATGAGTTAGAAGAGGAAGAAGAAGAAGAAGAAGAAGAAGAAGAAGAAGAAGAAGAAGAAAAAGAAGAAGAAACCGACTGTACAAATCGTGTGAGAAGTTGGAGAAAGAATAATCTCCTTAAATAACTCCTATTAAAATGGATGGATGAATATTGCAAAATAATATATCTCTATAGCTTTTACTTAAATGACTTCATTACCCTTATCACATTAGAATAGTCAAAAACTACCAAATATACATGAGGGCAATTGTTTGATCCCATCCGTCCATTTAGCAAGATCTAAGGGCTAAAATTAGTCCCTATTTCTCACACCAACCCATGGTACCTATTTGAACCATATCCTATATATATATATATATATATATATATAGGGTGTGGTTATAATAAGGATACCTCTTGGTGTGAAAAATAGGGACAAATCTGATCCCTACAAATATATAAGATGGATGGATCAGATTAAATGTCTTTTAAATGGTAATTTTTTAATTTTTGATAATTTATTAAATCATGGAGGGGTAATAAGGTAAATTATCATGCACTAAAATGGGCATTGGATACGGAATGAGATATATACTATCTATATGAAAAACTAAACCCCTACAAACCAGTGAACACGAAATTGAAAGCGAAGCAGCAGTTCCAGAGAGAAATCGAGAGTGTCGCCTCCCAAATCGTAAAATCTAGCATCCCCGCAAGTCGACGGTGATTTGCTGAGGAGTCGACGTGATTCCGGCATACCATTCAACATGCGGGCGGTGGTTTTCATGTGCACGGCGGAGTGAAACTGTGAACCCTCACAACGGTAGTTTTTTTTTTTCCGGCGGCGGCGGGTATGAACCAGGGCTGAAGAAGAACATGTGATAGAAAAAATCAGGTGAGTTAGGGGACTTTTAAACAGTTTTCATGGTGATTCTTCACACTATTGTGGCTTATTGTGTAATCAGGTGAATGATTATAAATGATTAAACGTACAATTTTAGTTAATTGATTTTGTAAATTGGGTAAATTTCATGAAGAACATATTATTAATGCTTGTGTTTGTTAATCTATTAATTAATCTAATCTGGGTTAGTAATTTTACTATTATGTTAATCGACTAGTCAATGTATGTGTTTGTTTAATAAAGCACGATTAATGCTTAAATTTACAATTCTTGATGCTTTTAATCTTGATCATTTGTATAATAGTCAATGTATGTGTTTGTTTAATAAAGCACGATTAATGCTTAAATTTACAGTTGTTAATGCTTTTAATCTTGACCATGTGTTAAAATGCTACATGATAATGGGTTTCTTAAAGTTATCATTTTTCTTGAATCTGGATTATATGAATCCAATTATACTATAGTTCTTTTTTCCCGTGCTTGATCGAGACCACTACTACGTGATATGCTTTGACATCAGAAAGAGTGATGCGTTGGTGATAGACAATTCAGATGATTGCGAGGGAATAGATTTGAGGCCCAATTATGGAGCAACGCCATTTATACCGGTATTTGCCAAATCCTTTTTTGAATTTCTGTGTGGTCTGTGAAATCTAATAAATATGAGATTAGTGCTTTGAAAGTCTCAGTGCAATGCTTCCTCTTAAGCTATATGATGTTTTTTAAGTGAAATATGACCTGAATTGTTGAATCATAAATAAATATTTTAATTGAATCGAATCATTCATGCTTGTTAAGTAATATATAAATGCTTATACTATTTAAATGCAACAATTTTCATGTATTGCAACAAAATATGGTTTGTATTGTGTACAATGATTCACCCATTCGTATAATGATTTATTATTATAGCACCGTACCGAAATGTTAATGACCGTGTATTTAAATGCTACATGATAATGGGTTTGTATAGACTAGCATTGACTGAAATCTTAATGCTATGAATCACCTGATTACATGCTTTTTATGCTGTTTTGTAGGTAGTTCTAAGGTGGCTATTGTAGAATCTGATTTTAATGATGAAATGACATTGCACGAGCAAAGTGATGAGATGGATGACAACAACAAAGAATTAAGGTCAAAAATAAAAAACGACTGAAGAAGAGGTATTTTTGTTATTTGGCTTATGAGTAATAGTTATATATAAAATTTGACTCTGTAATGATCAACCATTCTTAATATGTAATGTTCTGCTTTATTACAGTTGAAGCAAATGTGGAAGATGAAAACACAGGTCCATCGAAAAAGAATAAAAAATGTGTATTTTTAATCGGATTGTTATGTTTTATGTCATTCCTTATTATGTTAAATAATTAAAGTGTAGTATGTTAGATAAGTAAAATGTAATGTGTCGTTCTTCAATTAAATAATAAGGAAAACTATTAATTGTAGATCATTGTGTTAATTTCGTACTTTTAACCTCTCAATTTGATGCTTTCTAATATATTTGTTATGATAATTATATCTCTAACTTCCCTCCCAACATCATTAATAATGTGTAAATTAGAATTCACACTATCATATCATATTTTAATGTCTTGCATTACTTATAATTTTACAATTAATGTGTAAACTGTTGCAGTATCAAAAGAGACAGTCCAAACAAATATTGAAGATGATGACATAATAGACGATGAGGATGACGAGTCAGGCGTGAGTGCACATCCAAAACTTAGAAGTTGTGCGTGCTCTACATTGCTCTTTCATGCAATCGAAAAATTCACAAAGGGGCAACGCGATGCATTGATGGAGATTAACGCGATACCAAATTTCATGAAGTTGTGGAACATGCTTTGCATTGTACTTGTTAGTGCTTGGTATAGTTTCGTTAGGTACTTTTGATGTTTTATGTTAACATTAGTTACTTAGGTAACGTTTTGCAATTACAATTTACAAAGTGAAATTTACTTAATGCTTGTGAATTCACATTTTAATGCTTTGTATCAAAAGCATATTGCTTATAATTGTATTTTGAACACAGAGTGTTAATATAAAAACTAATTGAAAACAACAAAATTGAAAAATTCGGTGAATAGTAGATTTAAATACTTTATATGACATAAATTAATACTACGAGTTCCACAATTCAAATCTCATGAAACATAAAGTTGGTATGAACAGATAGCATACAACTTTTTAAAGAAAGAAAAAAATCACTATCGTAAAACTATTTTTTGGATACAGTCAGCTTTGGATACTATGACTTTTAGTTTTTTCTATGGAATCATATGAATAATATTCCGAACAATAGTTGTAAGATTATTAAGTATCCATTCTTTACACATATGTTATTATATTACATTTTGTATTTATGATATTTGAGCATATAAATTGTTCATATGAATTGATGTGAATAATGCTTTGCATTGAACTTGTTAGTGCTTGGTATATTTTATAATAATAATGCTTGATGTAGTTTATGTAAATGCTTGGCGTCGTTTATTAAAACGCTTGTTATGAGCATATAAATTGTTCACATGCAGTGATGTGAATAATGTTTTACACTTTACAAAGTGATACTTTCGCAATGCTTGTTATTTAACAGTTTATTACTTTATATAGAAAGAGTATTGCTTAGAATTGTATTTTAGGTACATAATGTTAGCATATTTTTTTTTTTTTAAATAACATAACATCATCTCATCCAACAAACTTCAAAAATGCGTTGAATGATAGATTTAAATGCTTTGTATGGCGTAAATTAATACTAAGTATTCGATAAATCAATCAAAATGAAATGTGAGTTGACAAGTACACAAACAACCAAAACTTGTTTAATTATGAAGCAATAATGCAAGTACTGATGTAATAATCATTGTCCCCCCAATATCTTAGCACCAAAAAAATATGTTCCGTAGCATCAAAACATTCGTTTCAGATGCAGATGATTCACATCAATATACCCAAACTACAGCCACATAAATTGATCAAATAACCAATCCCCAAACAAACAATGTATAATTTTAGATTTTTGACAACAAATCCAGACAACCTGTTACAAAAACATTACAAAAATTTACAAAATCTGACCATTTACACCATAGCCTACAATTCTATGAACAAACATCGGTAAAAATTTCTTCAAAGAACTCAAAAAGTTCAAAATTGTTACCCTGACTTTCATTGTGCCATTGTTGTATCGGTGAAAGGCGTTCTATAATTTAGTTAAAATTGTAATAGTCGAGCCGCTGCCCAAAATCGTTGTGTCAGTGCCGCGCAACAACCACCGTTGCAGCTAGATATCCCCAAAGTAAAATAAACGAAAACAGCGGTTTCTCCAAAAATAAAACTGCCGAACAAATCTTCTTTCTTTCTCATCCCGATCGACGCATATATAAATCTTGCCCAATCAATTTATCTCACATAGAGAAAAACATGGAAGGTTGAAATGGAACTCACCCAAACAATCACTGCGACAAATCAAAGAGAGAGATAAATATAGACCACCAAAAAAGAGGAATATCCAAAATAAATCGTCGATATATGAGTTGGAAGAAGAAGAAGAAGAATAAGAAGAAACCGACTGACAGAAAAAACCGATTGAAGAAGATGGAAGAAGATTTGTTTTGATATGGAATGAAAAAACGATAATCCGTGTTATACGTGTTTTAGTTATCTGCTTAAAATCTGTTCTACGATATGTGTGAGACAGATGCCAGAACATAAAAGAATAAAGTAGTAAAAACGCACGAGATGGTAACCCAGTTCGGTTCAAACAACCTACTCTGGGGGGATTGCTCCCAAACTTGAAGTTTCGACTGTTACTCTTTCGAAGAGTGTATTAGGGTTCTTACACATACAAGCCTCCCGTCCTATATCGCCCATTCTTCTCCATGAACTCTTTCACTAGCCGAAAGTTGTAAGATCCCCTCACAAACGTGACACTAGACTCCCTCTAGGTACCCATGACTTCAACTTACAATCTCTCTCGAAATTGCGTACAAAACAGAATAAAAAATCCCCTCACATGTTTTCACTCAAAACTAGTCTATCAAGTTGAACTGTTTATGGAACAACTACTAGTTACAAAGACCACAAACGAACTGACTCTCAAATAATCTATCAAGATAATCTAAACAATATATGAGTGGTACCGATTGCTCCTCAATTCAGCCTTCATATAGTCGTCACTTCAGCTTGGCGTCGATCTTCTTCTTCCACCAACTAGGTAAGTGAATGAATGGTTTGTGATCTTCCCAAACATGTATAGATGCTTTCCATGTGTAGTAGGATTAATTCAGCATGGAATCTACACCACAAGACAGTAAAATGAATATATCTTGACCTTCCAAACTTGTTTGGCGCAAGATCTTTCCAACATGGAAACTGCCATAAATAGAGTGTCCCTAGTTCTGTCTGGGACATAATCTGGAACAGTTCACCAATTGTTCTTTTTTGTACAGCGGAAAACAAAGCTTCTTGGAACATACCCAGGCACACATTGTCGAACATATCTCACCAATACAACAACACAAATACTTAGTGCATAATTGTGGCACTAACAATCTCCCCCTTTGGCGTTTATGGTCGATAATTATCATCACGATCTGCACAACACTTGAATAAACATTGCAAATAAAATATATCAAAATGATATATTTAATAAACTGTCAAGGACAGTTACAAGCACACTTCCCCTTAACCTGTTCTGGGAGTGTCTTCATCACGATCAGAGCATTATTTTGTAGTATAAAATTGCATTGTCAGTTGATCAAATAAAAGTACAGACCAACAAAAAATAAAAGTGGGGTAAACAACATCCCCAAAAAAAGTTTGTTCAGAAAGCATAAAAAAAATATAAGATAAAATGAGCACACGGTTAAAGCAGCAGAACCAAAGGCTATCCTTCACCAAGATCGGCCTTTCTTTCACCAATATTCTTCTCCCCCTTAATTGTTGCCAAAAATGGCAAACATCAACCATCAGACCGGGGAGGCATCAGCAATATCAGCATCAGTGGTATCGACTTCAGCAGCAGCAGACTCACTAGTAACGGGGACAGTAGAAGCACTCGGCACATCAAACGATGAGGCAAGTCCAAGGGCTCTGGTATGGAGATCAATCAGCAACGACTCCAAATCCTGCTTCCTGGTTTTGAAGGTCCGAATAGACTTGCTAAAAAACACCACTTCTTGTTCAAGGGACTTTATATGCCTGTCAAAGAAAGCAGATGTGACAGGAAAAGACGTAGCAGATCTGTGTGGGATAGATGATCGCACAGGTCCAGAGCTTTTGTAAGTATCTCGAGCAGGAACATCCGTAGCATGCTGGGATGAAAAGAGTTTGTGGCTGATGATCAGAGGCTGCGCAACAGGTGCATAGAAATCATTCGCAGAAACCACATCATGTTGGGCCATAATGATGCTGAAGATCAAGCCAGGGTAGCCAACCAGTTGCTGGGCACGAGATGATTCAGCATGAGCAAACATATTCTCAAAAATGATTAAACCGAGGTTGATCTCTCGTCGAGTGCCCATTGAGAATAGCATCAATGCCATAACTTGCCCACTGTAGAATCATGGGTACTGGGCAACCAGTTCTGAACAGTGATCTTGTGAAGGATCAAATACTTCACACTTAAGTCAGCAGCTAGAAACGAGCGGCCAGAAGGCTAAGTACAGTGACTCCCACCAGTCAATTCAGACACCACCTCATTCAGATAAAAAACCGGGACAGGCAAAACCACATTCTCACGACCCAAAAAATCATTGATCACAGCAGGGAAGAAGCAATCTAATTACCCCGTACAAAAACAGAAAAAGCATGCTCATATGAAGCATCACGCATGCGATTAGAAAAATTTGCATAAAACTCATGAACAACAGCAGCAATAAATGGAGGAGCAGAGTAAGCAATTTTCTCTAAGCGAAGATCATGCAGCAAACTATAAATGCCAGTCCCCTCTAAATCAGACTTAACCAAACATCGCTCGGAAACCAACGAGCAACCAACAACCAACTTGTAATGCTTTTGATGAAAAGTAGAGAGAAACTTACTTGCATCAAAATCTTCAGAATCAGAGTTAGATCTGTCCGAGACATCTACTGGCACACCTTTAGCTTCATCCTCGGAGGGAGGTAGAGCACTTGCCATTTTCATCAATGGACTTTGTCTCCCAGAGACCAAGCCAGTCTTTTACCCAGATACACTCCTAGTCACACGACGAGGAACAGCAGACACCTTTCTCACATGAGCTTTCTTCTTATCACTCTTCTTTACAGAGGGCTTTTGAACTTTGGGGGCAACAGAGGACTTTACTTTCTTCTAAGGAAACTTTGACAGCGCCTTAGGTTTCAGATTGGCCAAAATAATGTAATTCCAATTTGCGCTTTGCTCCTCGACGTCGGGAGGACAGTTCAGGGGACTCAGGCTTAAATGAGTCAAGGAAGGACATATTAATATCTTTAGCATCTTTTCCTTCATCTGCAGAAGGAGGAGCGGTTTCTTCAATAGCAGGTGGAGAGACCTCACTTAGAGGGACTTGAATGGTGACAATGGGAGCGTCACTACAGACAGGAGCACCGGAAAGAATAGACGGTGCTTGAACAACCTTCAAGGCATCAATTGCCTCGGCAAACTCTGCAGCAGAGGCAGAGAAATCACCATCATCGGGCGCCAAGGAGACTTCAGCATCTCCAATAGTCTCTACTGCAGCCGCAATTGAAGCATCCACGGTTTCCACAGTCACCATGGGCGGAGAGGATGACTCTTCAAAAACCCTAGAGGAGGGTTGAACAATGAGATCTATCTCAGACATAGATCTGGACGGTGAAGTAGCAGAAAGTGCCACAGATGTAGGCACATAAGCAGGGGCTACGGAGGTAGAGACAGATGGTTTCACAAAAGCAGGGACAGAGGAGCTCAAAGAAGAGAACACAATTGGTTGAGATAACTCAGCCAGTTGGCGCCGCAAATCCTCTGTGGAGATTCTGGGTTTCTTGGCTTGAGATGGTTTAGAGGAAACTGAGTTATCTGCCATTGAATTCGAACAACAAAATTCAAGCAAGCACCAGGAGTAGAAGAAGATTTCAAAGATACTGTTTCCTTTGAAAAAATAAGGTGTAGACCTTAATTAGGAAATTCTGAATGGAAATTTCCTTAACTCACTCACCCCATAAACACCATCCCGCTGATGGATATGGAGAAGTGTAATCGATCGTGGCGTGAAAAACAAGGCACAACTAGCCGTTAAAAGGTAACCATTCCTTCAAAATAAAAACTGTCAGAGACAGATATTGGAACAACACTTACAGACCATATTAAGACCGGTCATTTTATACTCTCTATACATACATCACTGACCAAGACTGTATAGAGAGTCTTCTCACAGGGGAGAAGTTTTAGAGAACACAAAGACCCAAGGGGGATTTTAGTGTTTCAAACCTTGCACTATCAAGTGCCTTAGTGAAGATATCCGTAAACTGGGCATCTGTTCCAACATATTCAATCATAAGTGATACGTCTTCAATAAGCTCCTGGATGAAGTGGAGATGAAGGTCTATGTGCTTTGTACGTGAGTGCTGAACAGGATTCTTCGAAATATTTATCGCACTCATATTGTCACAGTATATGGTAAGGACAGATTGTGGGACACCATAGCCATGCAACATCTGCTTCATCCACAAGAGTTGAGTACAACAACTCCCAGCAGAAATGTATTCTGCCTTGGCAGTAGAAAGCGAGATAGAATTCTGCTTCTTGCTAAACCATGAGACCATGTTATTTTCAAGGAAGAAACATCCTCCAGAGGTACTCTTCCGATCTTCAGTACATCCGGCTCAATCTGCATCACAAAACCCTACCAAACTAGGGTTTGTATCATAGGAAAACCAAAGTCCCAACTCAGCAGTACCTTTTATGTACTTGATTATGTGCTTGACAGATTTTAAGTGACATTCTTTGGGATTAGATTAGCACCAAACACAAACTCCAACGCTGTAACAGATATCCGGCCGACATGTAGTCAGGTAAAGCAAGCTACCGATCATGCTTCGGTATAAGGTTTGCTCAATGGACACTCCAGCTTCATCTTTTGTCAACTTCAAGTAGGTTCCCATAGGTGTCCTCTTTGGGCTGCAACTTTCCATGCCAAATTTAGTGATCAAATTCCTTGCATACTTTGTTTGAGACACAAAGATGCCGTCATCCTTTTGCTTTACTTGAAGCCCCAGAAAATAGGTCATCTCACAAACCAAGCTCATCTCGAACTCAGATGTCATGTCTTTGAAAAACTCCTTCACCAATCTATCTGACACAGATCCAAAGACAATATCATCGACATAAATCTGAACAATGATCACTTCAGATTTTTCTCTTTTAACAAAGAGTGTTCGATCGGATCCACCACAAACATAACCTTTCTCCAACAGAAACTTCGTGAGTCGCTCGTACCAAGCACGAGGGGCTTGTTTAAGTCCGTACAGCGTCTTCTTCAGTTTATACACATGATCAAGATGGTGAGGGTCTTCAAAACCTTTAGGTTGACACACAAAAACATCTTTCGATAAGTACCCATTTAAGAAGACACTCTTCACATCCATTTGGTACAGTTTGAACTTCATCCATGCAGCCATGGTGAGAAGTAATCTGACTGATTCAAGACGAGTAACTGGAGCAAAAGTCTTATCGAAATCTACACCTTCAACTTGGGAATAACCCTGGGCAACAAGCCTTGTCTTGTTTTTGGTTATGTTCCGTTCTTCATCGGTTTTATTCTTGAAGATCCACTTCGTCCCGATCACATTTACACCTTTAGGACATGGAACCAAATCTCATACTTCATTTCTTTCAAACTGCAAGACCTCTTCTTGCATGGCATAAATCCATCGATCATCTTTTAAAGCCTCTTTAACATTCTTAGGCTTAGTTGTCGAAGTGTAGCAGACATTTCCTATCATCTCATGATAGTTCTTTCGAACTCCTCTCGTTCTAACTCCTTCACTCACATCACCAATGATGTCTGCTATAGAATGGTGTTTCTGCACACCTTTTGAAGGTTTGTAACCATCCAATTTTTCATTCCTCGCCTCAGTCTGGTCATTGTGCTCCGAACTGTCTGGCACAGAAGCTGGCAGATGAATGGTGACATCAACACTTTCCTCATCAATCTGGGAAACAGGTTCTTCCAGATCATCTACAACAATGTTAATGGACTCCATCACCATCTTGGTCTTTTTGTTGAAGACTCTATAGGCACGGCTATTCCTTGAGTAACTAAGAAATATACATTCATCTCCTTTGGCACCAAACTTGCTAAGTTGTTCTCGGTCTCTCAACATGTAGCAAGTACTTCCAAAGATGTGAAAGTACTTTAAGTTTGGTTTCTTTCCTTTCCACAGCTCGTAGGGAGTAACTCTTGTCTTGGGTCTGAAATACACCCGATTGATCATATGACATGATGTGTTCACAGCTTCAGCCCATAGGTTGTCAGGGACAGATTTTGCCTTCATCATGACTCGGCTCATCTCTTGAAATGTTCGATTTTTCCTCTCAAAAATACCATTTTGTTGAGGTATTTTTGGTACAGAAAAATCCTGAGCAATACCTCTTTCTTCACAAAAACATTTGAAGAGAGCGTTTTTAAATTCACGACCATGATCACTTCGAATTCTCACCACAGCAGTTCCTTTCTCTACTTCAAGTTTGAGACATAGTTTTTTGAATGTCTCAAAGGTTTCTCCCTTATCTCTAAGGAACTCAACCAACGTGAATCGAGTAAAGTCATCCACGCACACAAAAATGAACTTCTTCCGTTCAATACTTTCAATTTGATAGGCCCCATCAAATCCATATGCATCAGCTCCAAGGCATTTGAAGTGGTGATGCGCGGTCATTTCGCACTCAAAATAAATTTGTAATGATCTTGTGCCCATAGTGAGCGTAGCTAGCTTGTGAGTACGGGTAGATCCCATAGAGAGTTGATATAATTCCATCTTCGAGTCACCAATCAAAATGAGGGTTTTTGTGTTGTCACTGTGCTGAAAGTAAATCTGCAAAAGGAAATTAAAGACAATATCAAATAACAAAAGGTTCTGGCATTTGAACTAGAATTTGGTTTAAGTATAAAACTGCTTGATCATGGGCATACCAATGTTCATACACGCATAAGTCACTCAGTTATGGGGACTGAATTCCTCTCTGCATCCCCTCATTCATTCTTCATTTTAGGCTTAAAATCGATTCCTCGTCAAGTAAACCCCTAACCTATCATCCACCCCTCAGTTCCCCTAAGAGATGTAAATGATAGGAAGCATTGTGCCTGTAGATGAACCCAGATCTGTTGTTTGTACCGTTTCCTCGTGTGCCCACAACAACCTATAGATTCTCTTATTACTATATGAATCAACACACAGTCACGATTCGTCAATTCAATTAATAGCGGTGTGCCCTCTACGCCTAACGAGTGATCAGCCACATTGGGCATTTTAGACACACACTCACGTGGAACAGATTCAAGAATCGACAGAAACCTATCATGCATTAGTATGCCTATTTCGGCCTCACAAGTCCAGATTTGTATTTAAACCATTTTCATTGTTCAAACACCAGAAATAAAGATCTAGCCAAACAGGCTAGACATAATTAAAATAGCAGAAATTAAAGACATAATTATGATGAAAACTTATTAAATTAATAGGCAAAAATACTCAACACCAACATTGAGTTTATGAACATAATCCTAAGTCCCAATGGCTTAAGGAATATTGGATTGTTTGTTGCTGCCTAAGCAGCGAACGAAAATGAAATGTAGAAAAGTAAAATTGTAGCAATGTTTCTGACTTCCAAAGCTCCCTCTTTCCAGAAAATAAACTAGCTTAAATAGTTAGGTCTTCACTGGCTTCCGAATTCGGCGTGCCCCATCTTGATCTGTCTGGATAAGCATTTTCCAGTTTGTTGACCAAATCCCTATTTTTTAGGGATTGGCTTTATCACTTCATCTCCAAGCCTCCAGCAGTCCTTATCTCATCTATCTCTTAGTTGCCACACCTCTTAGGAGTCCAGCTTATCACCAACTCTTATTCGGATATCCAGCCATTCTTCACGCCTCTAGCTTCCAACAGAATCCCGAAATTCACACATGTGCCCATTCTGGCTTGTGGTTGAGTTTGCGCGAGCAATGTGGGCACGACATCATCTGGTCAGCTTCATCCCTTTCTGATATGCCCATTCTGCTTCCCGAATGTATGATGAATGCTGAAGAAGCCCCAGTGCCTCTGAATACGGTTATGTTGACGAGATAAACATGAATACTTTGGCATAAAATGCCCCTTTCGTAAAACTCGACCTCCGTAATGCCCTTTGACCTCAACCTGGTACTTTTCGACTTAAAACAGACTAAAAAGACATTTATATCGAATAAAATGCCCATAAAGACACTAAATAAATGGGCTTATCATACCCACACACTTTAGACATGATTGTCCTCAAGCATGGGATGCAACGCGTCTAGAAAAAATAAATGAAAAGAAAGAGAAAAGAAACAGACTCACAAAACAAGCATGCAAACTGTTAATCAGTGTGGGCACATTAATTTCGATAATTCAAAAATTGCAAAGTCTCAATACACTAAAAATAGGTTAAAAATGAGCAAAGTGTGGTCATCCTCACAAACTCTCTTCACTCAGTGTTTAGGCTCAGTGTATACACTCAATTTGATACATTCTGTACCTATTTGTCCCATAAGCTTGATAAAGTTTTGCTGTCAATCTCCAGTAACCATAGATGCACAAGTATCAATATGGCTTTTTAGGCTAAAATGGGCATTTCATAATAGGAAAATTTATTACCCATACAATATCTCTCTCTTTTTTTTCGACTACCCTTTTATGCCCTGTTTAGACAATAAATATTTATTTATCTGGGCATTCTGAACACTTAAGACTATGGAGAATTTATTCTCTCTTTTTTTTCTTTTTTATCATATATTTTTTTCTTTTTCTCTTTTTTTTATTCCCCCTGTCTTTTTCTGGCCTTTTCACATATATCCCCCAACAATCTGCCTCTCCCTTTTTTCTGTTTTTCAGGCTTTTGTGATGCCCTGGCTATATATTATCATCCCAAATAAAAAAATCTGCCAGGGCATTTCATAGGCTCAAAAGGGCTACAAGGTTGTGTTGTTGGTGGTTTAATTTATATCACGGTGGCTCAGTAAACGATGTCATATATCATGTACAAATGCATCAACAGTTTCAAGCCTCCAAGTAGAACAAAAGCAAGTTCTAGAACTCCTAAGCACAGAATGTTCACGCATAAGGAAAAGAAAGCTGTGAAGAGGCATACAGCATTAGGCTCAAATCTTCTCAGGGCATGCTAAACTCTTTCGTCATCCCTATCTTAATGTGAAAAAGCAATTAATTCGAATATATCAAAGACAATGGCCACACGAACTCACAGAAAGCCTGCTTAACAAAGACACTGACCACCAACACACTTTGCATGAGGCAAATTATTTAAACAGACTCAACAAGAAAACATAACAACAAACTGAAATGCCCCCACCCACACACTTTGCATTAGGCAAAGTGGGTGAAACAGGGGCGCACACAAATAAAAAAACTAATCTAAAGATAGAAAGAACCAGGATTAGTCGGTTGCGGGCGTTGGGTAAGAGAACCCAACATATTTGAAATAGGCATTCAAGTCTGCCTCCATGCGTACTAAACCGGTATCAAACTGGAATAAGGTATTTTTTATTGCACTTAGCTTCCCTGTGATCACAGCAATCGCACTGTCACCTTGTTGTGCCCTTCCAGTTGGCAGATTCCTTATCCCTTCAGAGTGCCCTATTCCAAATCCCTACTTCCAAGGGATTCTCTTTATTTCTTGCTTTCTCTCTCGTTATCTTAACCTGTAAACACATATCTTATCCAAAACAAGCGTAAAATTGCTCCTAAACTAGTTTACTTAACTGGAAATTTTATTTAAATAAATTAAAAAAATGAAATAAAATAAATAAAACCTAGGTTGCCTCCCAGTAGCGCCCTAGTTACTGTCGTGGGCACGATACTCCTCTGTTCAGATATTACTGGGCTCCGCGAGCCATACTGCTCTTTCTTTAGAGTCGATGTGCCTCATGTAAGGTTTCAGTCTAGGCCCATTTACTTTGAAATGCCTTCCTGTTTTCGGATTTTTCACTTCTATTACCTCATTAGGAAATTCAGCATGTACTTCAAATGGCCCGACCCATTTTGTCTTTAGACTTCCTCCCATGAGCTTGAATCTGGAATGATAAAGCAGTACTTATTGCCCTCGAGTGAACATTTTCCATTTCACAACCTGATCATGGGGTCCTTTCATTCTTTCTTCATAGAGAATATCATGATCATAGACTTCCATGCCCTTTTCTTCTGATTTTTGGGTCTTGAACTTTTTGTTGTGCCCAACTTGCTCTCCATTAAGCTTCTGAATGCCCCATGGTGGCTTGTGTTCCAACTTTGGTGTTGGCATAATAGAAGGCAGCATTCTGTCACTATCGCTTCTTGTGGGCATATTGTAATCCACTACTCCTAGTGGCATCTCCTTTAGTGAATACAGCATCTTAACTACATCTTGAATGCCATCATTTTCATCAAGGGTATCTCGATCAGTTAGTCCTTTCCATAATGCCCATTCCAGAGGCTCTCGATTTCTCATCATTGAGAGAGTAGACTGAGATGGTGCATCAAAGAGATCCACAAAATTCACATTTTCCGTATTAGGTGGGTGCTTCATGGCTTCGAAAATGTTGAATGTAACCTTTTCTCCATCAAATTCGCATGTCAGTGTACCCTTGTCGACATCAATTTGTGTGCGAGCTGTTTTCATGAAAGGTCTCCCCAACAAAAGAACTGATGATCTCGTTGTTGTGCCCATATCAAGCACATAGAAATCCACTAGGAATATCATCTCGTCCACCTTAACTAACACATCTTCGATCAACCCATCAGGATATACATTCGATCTGTCTACCAACTGAATGACCACACTGGTTGGCTGCAAGGGTCCCAACTTCAATTCATTAAAAGTTGACAGAGGCATGACGTTTATTGATGCCCCCAGATCCAACATGGTCTTTTCAACCTTTTTTCTCCAATAATGCATGGTAGTGTGAACATTCCTGGATCATCACATTTTTTGGCATCTTCTTCTGAATTACAGCTGACACATTCTCTCCCACAAGGAATTTAGCATCATCTTTAAACCGTATCTTTCTGGTGCACAACTTTTTCAGAAAATGGGCATACCACGGAACTTGTTTAATGGATTCAGTTAGTGGAATGTTGATTTCTACCTTAGTAAAGACTTTCAGTATCTCCCCTATCTCTTCTTCCTTCCTATTTTGTGCCAATCTACCTGGAAAAGGAGGTTTTCTGGCAATTTTCTGTTTCTCTCGAATGGGCTCCAGAGTAGGCTGACTGACTTCTTGTGCCCCATTCTTTGATGATTGTTCTCTCGTTATGGGCACATCATTTTTCATTTCAGCTGAGCAGACCACTTCCGGTAAATCCTTCCCATTCTTCAAGGTCACATCATTAACTTGTTCATGAGGGTTCTCCATTTGGGATGGAAGTTTACCAATTTTTATTTCCAATCTATGAACCGTTTGGGTTAACTGAGCAATTTGTTTGCTCATATGTGCAAAGTCCGCTCTTGTCTCTTGCTTAAATTTTTCATTCTCTTGCGCAACCTTCATATTTTCTTCTGCCAAGGCTTGGACTAAATCTTCCAACTTCGGTCTCATTTTTTCTTCTAGTGGTGGAGGTCGCATAGGTGGAGCATCTTCAGGCCTTCTCCATCTGAAGTTCTCATGGTTTCACCAACCTGAATTGAATGTTTCAGAGTGAGGATCATATCTCCATTGATGTTTGTTGTGCCCTTCCACATCATTAACTTCTTACTTCTCCTCCGGTATTAGGCATTCGGTGGTAAAATGAAGCACACTTTTACACACCCCACATGGTCTGGGATTTCCTCCTGTGATTGCTACTGTAACAGCCTTTCTAATTCTTTCACATAACTTTTCAATCATGCTCTCATCATTGGATAATTTTCCAAATGAATTTATGCTTCTTGTGCCCTCTCCACCAAAATCTCGGCTGTCTTCAGCCATCTCGGTCAGAATTCTAAAGGCTTCAGTTGGTCTTTTGTTCAATATAGACCCTCCACAAGATGCATTAACAATCGTCCTCTCATGTGGCCTTAAATCTCCAACAAAATGTTGGATCAGATCATGATCAGTTATCAGGTGCTGTGGGCATTTCGCCAGCATATTCTGGAAATGGTTCCAGTAATCATAGAAACTCTCATTCGTGCCCATTTTCAGACTTCTGATCCTTCTTCTCATCTCCTGCATTCTGGAAGCTGGGAAATACTTCTCTAAATATTTTTGTTGAAGTTCCCCCCATGTGGTCACGCTACCAATCGACAGAGTGTATAGCCAGTCTCGTGCCCTATCCTGAAGAGTGAAAGGGAATGAGACTAGTCGAACATATTCTCCCCTTCCATGATCTGATGGTTGAGTTCCGCAAACCATCTCGAAATCTTGCAAATGCCTTTGAGGGTCCTCTCCAGCCATCCCATGAAATTTAGGCAAGATTTAGATGAAGCTTGCTTGCAGATCCCATGTCTACGTGACTGCTGGGATCGTAATGCCCATTAAGCGAAGATTCATGTTAGTCGGAAAGACTAACTGTCTCAAAGTTCTTCCTTCGACGGCCATATTATCAGCGTGGCCGTTCTCAAATTGTTTTTCCTCCTCGTGCCCTGCTTCTTCTTGATCTTCTTGTGATGGTGTGGGCTCACGAGGTCTATTTGCAGCTCAGCGTGCCCTCTTCGCTTCTACTCTGTTCTTCCTCAAAAACTTCTCTATCTCCGAATCGTACAATAGATTTTCTCCTGAAGAAGTCCTGGGCATCAACTTCCAACCATACCAGCTTAGAAAGTAAAATCAGCGAAAATCAGCTCCCCGACAACGGTGCCAATTTTGACGTGTGATCGTTTCGCGCTCAAAATAAATTTGTAATGCTCTTGTGCCCACAGCAAGCGTAGCTAGCTTGTGAATACCGGTCGATCCCACAGAGAGCTAATGTGATTCCACCTTCAAGTCACCAATCAAAAATGGGAGTTTTGTATTGTCACTGTACTGAAAGTAAATCTGCAAAAGGAAATTAAAGACAATATCAAATAACAAAAGGTGCTGGCATTTGAACTAGAATTTGGTTTAAGTATAAAACTGCTCGATCATGGGCACACCGATTTTCATACACGCATAAGTCACCCAGTTATGGGGACCGGATTCCTCTCTGCATCCCCTCATTCATCCTTTCATTTTAGGCTTAAAAGCGATTCCTCATCAAGTAAACCACTAACCTATCATCCACCCCCCGGTTCCCCTAAAAGATGTAAATGATAGGAAGCATTGTGCCTCTAGACGAACCCAGATCTATTGTGTTTACCTATTCCTCGTGTGCCCACAACAACCCATCGATTCCCTTATTACTATATGAATCAACACACAGTCATGATTCGCCAATTCAATTAATAGTGGTGTGCCCTCTACGCCTAACGTGTGATACGCCACATTGGGCATTTCAGACACATACTAACGTGGAATAGGTTCAAGAATCAACAGAAACCTATCATGCATTACTATGCCCATTTCAGTCTCACTAGTCCAGATTTGTACTTAAACCATTTTCATTATTCAAAGACCAGAAATAAACATCTAGCTAAACAGGCTAGAAATAATTAAAATAGCAGAAATTAAAGATATTATTATGAAGAAAACTTACTGAATTAATAAGCAAAAATACTCAACACCAACGTTAAGTTTATGAACATAATCCTAAGTCCCAATGGCTTAAGTCCCAAAGCTCTCTCTTTCCAAAAAATAAATTAGCTTAAATAGTTACATTTCCAAATTTGAGTTTCCCCAACAAACTGGGGTCTTCACTGGCTTCCGAATCCAGTGTGACCCATCCTGATCTGTCTAGATAAGCATTATCCAGTTTGTTGACCAAATCCTTATTTTTTAGGGATTGGCTTTATCATTTCATCTCCAAGCCTTCAGCAGTCCTTATCTCATCTATCTCTTAGTTGCCACGTCTCTTAGGAGTCCAGCTTATCACCAACTCTTATTCGGATATACAGCCATTCTTCACGTCTCTAGCTTCCAACAGAATCTCAAAATTCACGCATGTGCCCATTCTGGCCTGTGGTTGAGTCTGCGCGAGCAATGTGGGCATGGCATCATCTGGTCAGCTTCATCCCTTTCTGATATACCCATTCTGCTTTCCGAATGTATGATGAATGTTGAAGAAGCCCCTAGTGCCTCTGAATACGATTTATGGTGACGAGATAAACATGAATACTTTGGCATAAAATGCCCCTTTCACCAAACTCGACCTTTGTAATGACCTTTGACCTCAACCTGGTTCTTTTCGACTCAAAATAGAGTAAAAAGGACATTTATATCGAATAAAATTCCTATAAAAACACGAAATAAATGAACTTATCAAATGGTAATCTTCTTGACAGATTTATGAGAAGTGTGAATCTGTTTTCTAACTTGACAAGGTCCACAAACTCTGTCATGATCAATATTCAACTTCGGGACTCCAACCACGGCATCAGTCTTCATGAGACGCTGCATGTTTCTGTAACTAATATGGCCAAGTTTTTCATGCCATATGTTCGCTTCACCAAGATGAGTTCTGAAGCAAGATCCTTTCATGTTGAGAAGGTCACAATTGCCCCTCGATCTGTCTCCATCCATTAGTAACACACTTTCTTTGTTCTTCACAACACACTTGTCTCTAGTAAAGTTGACCAAGAGACCTTGATCACAAAGTTGACTTATGCTAATTAGATTAGCTTTTAGTCCTTTGACTAGAAGAACATCCTCCAAGTTGGGTATCCCTTCAACATTTAGATGACCACGGCCAAGCACTCTTCCTTTGACACCGTCTCCAAAAGTAACGGATTGATACGAACAATACTTTTGAATATTGATCAGCATACTGGCATCTCCAATCATGTGTCGTGAGTATCCGCTGTCAAAGTACCAGCTGCTCTTTGCATGGATATTGAGGGCAGTGTGAACCACATAGTTTCTGTGATTGTTCCAAGATCTATTCCTCACATTTCTTCTTCTGAAATTAAGGTCATTCTGAGATAGGCCTTTCCCCCTCATTCTTCTGAGATCATTGATGTAGTTTCTACAGTGTGGTCGAATGTGACCAGGCTATTCACAGTAGTGACACACAACACGCATCTTTCGAGGCTCTGACTTTGGCAACTGCCGAGTCTGTGACTGTAACAACCTGGATTTTCAGAATATGATTAAGTAATTTCTAATTTTAATTAGGAAATATTAAAAGGAATTTTGAGCATAATTAAGATGTTTCGGTTCTAAGCCACGATTTTAGGATTTATTTTTCGTAAAATTGTCTTTTTGAGAATTTTAATCCGAGCTCAATTATAGCCGATTTTGGTCATGTTTGAAAGATGTTGACCCAAGGAGCATGCCGGTGCTTTCGGATTTTAAATCGGAAGTCGTTTGAGTTCCCGGTGATTTAAAACGCGTTTAAAGAAGATATGAATAGTGTTTTTCCGTAGGAGCGCGCTTGTTAGAAATTTACGAAATCTCGTGTGTTGACCCGAGCCTAGATTTTTCAAGCCTATCCTATAGGAAATTTCTTAAGGAATCCGTTGGCGTTCCCGGATTTTCATTCTGAGGTCAATTGAATGCTCAGAAATTTTATTTGTCCCTTGTGTGGAATAGTAACTTTATTTTTGAAAAGAGGATCTTTTCTCATTTTCCTTCAAGATGACTCGTTCTTTATCCCGAGTCAAGTTGGTTCAATAGTACTCGAGCCAATGAACCTCCCGGTATTTTTGGATTTCGTGTCTGACGTCATTTGGACCTCGACATCGAATAAAGCGCCTTTTAACCGAACCCGATATTTTTAAAGCAGTGTTGTTGCAGTGAAGAAGCTTCTCGGAGAAGCTTGGTTTTCCCCTATAAATAGAGGAGCCACCCTTCATTCCCATTTGCTCATTTCTCACTTATTTCACCTCCATTTCTAAAGTCAAGCGAGGAGCGCTCTTCGTGAGCGCACTTCCGAGACGAGTAGTTTTTGTTCGGCGAGTCGAGCGTGGAGGAGCGGAGGAGGAGTTTCCGCCGCCGGAAATCGCCCAGGTGGTGCGGTCGCGGAAGATCCCGCGGTCGCGGGGGCTTCCGCGGTCGCGGGAGTGACCTCTCGATCAGGGCGGTGCGCGGGCGCGCGGAGATGCACAAGCGCGGGGATACCGCGGGCACGGGGTTCCGCGGGCGCGGGGTCCGCGCGGGCGCGGGGCTCCTGCGGCAGCTTCGGCACGTTTTCGTGCGAAGACCATAACTTTCGCCTCAGTTGGAGTTACGAGGCCCATGAGTACTCAAATCGAAGCTCTTTTGATGATCTACAAGGTACCAGTGGCCGATCGTCCGGAATCGTGATCATTCGAATCAGATTTTCCGTCCCCTTTTGTGATAATTTCAGGTGCCGTAATCTTTTAAATTCTCGTGTTTTAAGTTATAGTTAAGGGTCAATGATTTAGATATCATTTCGATGTCTTATTAGGAGCTCTAATAAGGTTTCAAGTCGTTGATTGACTTTGGTAAAGAAGAGGTGAACCCCGAGGAGGCCCGAGGAAGGATTTTCAACCGTTGTTTCGTCTATGCGCTCGTTATCAAAATGCTCATCATCAAGGTGGGTGGTTCTAAACCAAGTATAAGGTTTGAGCTATTAAGCTCTAGAAGCATGTTAAGGCATGGGAAATATCCAATTAAAATATTTTATGCTCTGCCTGTTTAGTCTCTGTACAAGGAAAGGAAAGGAATAAAGGAAGTTATATGCATGATTATGTTAAATTATTACTTGAGTTAGATAAAGTAAAGGAAGTTAGTATAAGTTAAGTGAGCTCTCAAGTATGTTTAGATATGCTAGAATTGTTTATATACAATTTATGCTAGCATGAGGTGTTTAGAATTGCTTTAATTGCAATCGATGTTTTTCCGTGTTCATTTCATCGTATTTGAATGTTTATGCTTTGTTAAAAGCTCGTATAGTTAAGGATTAAGGATTGCCTTATTAGTGTAGCGTTAAATCTCTTATAGGCCGAGATCATGCTCAATTTAAGAATTAGCCTTAGACGATTGCTCTAGGTTTGGTATTGCTAGCTAAGTCAAGTAAGTAAGGAAGGTTAAGGTTAAGTAAGGAAGGAGGTTAAGGAAGGATATAGCTTCTGTTGTAAGCAGGTTGTCGAGCTTAAAGAACAGTTTATTTGCATTATCATGCTGTGACCTTCGTGTCACTAAAGTTGAACATTTGAAAGTAAAGGGAGTCACTGCTAGGTAATTCCCTCGCATACTCAGAGGATACTTGAGGTAATCCCTCTCTCATTCTAAGGCATAAGGGTGCAGTAGACAGCAGGTTTTAGCCAGAAAAGGCACCAGAAAAGGAAGTAAAAGGTTTTGCGGGTATGGAGAGGGCTTTTGCGTTTTGCTCTCTATATGCCGCCAGTGATTAATTGGATATTCCAAAGTTTATTAAAGTGTTTTCTCATAAAACCCCACTGAGTACATTAGTGCTCACCCCCTCGTTTTCAAATGTTTTCAGGTTGAGATGCTGAGGTCGGTGATGTGTTGCTGGTGGGGTTGTCTGAGTTGTCTGAGGTTTCAAGTTTGTTGCTCTGTATGGTTACATGTTTTCTTCAGCTAAGTTTCTGCTAAGTACTCTGATGTTAGAATTTAGTCTTGATATGTGTAACTAGATTCTTGATAGTAGCATGTTTTAAATGCTATGAATCCTAGTTATCAATAAAGTCTTTGAAGCATGTTCTTTGATATATCAGTTGTTCCTTTATTGATTCCGAGTTATTTGAATAGTCATACCTGTTGAGCATTCTGGTATCTATTCATCTTCAATTGACTTGTGAATAAGTCTTTCATGCTTGTTATTATTGTTCACCTACGAAGAGGCTTTTCCTTTCAAGCATGATTCTGTTTGTTCAAGTTAAGTTTTGAGTTAGTTTCTTGTTTGGTCCTATGAATGGGACAGTATGATTTATTTGACTCCGACCTTTTTATGGGTCTTAGCCATTGTGGCTTTTGAGGAAGTCTTGTTTAGTTATAAAGTCAAATTCCTATATGTTTGTCTTTGGATTCTGTTTAAATTTCGGTTGGCCTATGATTTGGTGTTCCTTTGACTCGACTGAATCCTTTGACCACTTTGATTCGTTAAAGATGATAGTCCTTCCAAGTCATGAAGATAAGTTGCCTAAGTTTGTGAGGCGCTAACTTAGTTTAATTCTAAAAATACCCCCTGGATTTCTGATTAATCTACCTATTTTCTTCGGCTTTTACTCCTAACACCCCGTCCCCATCAAAATGACTGTCTCGGGATCGGGCTGTTACAGATGGTATCAGA
Organism: Perilla frutescens; assembly: GCA_026008535.1. NCBI lineage: Eukaryota > Viridiplantae > Streptophyta > Magnoliopsida > Lamiales > Lamiaceae > Perilla > Perilla frutescens. The sequence continues at coordinate 28,353,132 of BRKX01000003.1, read as the reverse complement.
GAAGGCTTACAACTCTGCAGACCTGTCTCTTCTTAAAGTAATTGATTGAACTCTTATGTGAGTATTGAATTGTTCTAAGGTATTAATCAGCAACCCCCAGCTCATCATCACCCTCGCATCTTTAACAAATTAAGGTATGATTGAGTTAAAGTATTTTGATTATATTTGGTATAACTTTTGAAAGTACAGGATAAAGGAGAAAAGTTCTGAGCAAAGGCAAGGTTAGTTGATTTTAAAAATCGAGCATTATTTCTTTCGAAATAAAATTTTGGTTATACCTAAGTTTAAGGTGGAACTTATTGAACTAAGTTCCAGATTAATGTTTTAAAGAGTTTTGAGTTATTAAGGACTTGAGTAAGCAGCAGATCTTTTCAGAATATTATTTTTTGCAAATACTCAAACTATTTCGGTTACTCTAGACCGTTAAAATTTTTGAGTAGAGTTATAAAGTTTGAAAGTCGATTTGAAAATCTTCTTTATGATAAAAGCTCATCTACTGCCCATAAGAAAAGAATTTGAGGATGAGTTAAGGATGAATGAGGCATAGAGAATATAGTTAGAACATAGACTATAGCAAGCTTGGATTAAGGAGAATTCTAGAATTCCCTTTAGGTTCTCTTATGAACCTAGATTGAGTAAGTTCCTTCTCAAGGAGCTAGAGTTAAGAAGAAGCGGTTCGAAAGAACATTTATAGAGCGCTCATAAGAAGTATAAATGATTTTAGTAGAATCGAGAAGAAGGTCATGAAGTTCAGTTTCGAGCGATAAGCAAGAAGAGGAGCGGTCAAGTTAAAGGCGAATCATCAGAATGGCGCAGCGGAAGTGTGGTGGGCCCATAACCCATAGTACATTCAAGGTCATGTCGCGTTCGATGCCCAGAAGTTATCACTGACTTCAAACCGATTAATGAAGATAAAGATTGTCATCGCGACCATAGCCAAGAGAGTTTGAAGATATATCGGTATTCTACCAAGCTTCCAAGAGACGTTGAAGTCAAGTTATATTGAGTCCAGAAGGATCCATAGATCAAGTCGCTTTATCGTGTCCCGTTCGATAGATAGAAAGAGATCCCCGGATATCGTTTTTTTTAGCCAGGCGCAGCCATTTGAAGTCCAACCGACTTGTGCTATTCTATAGCAACCTCGCTAAGAAGAAGGTACGTGATACTCAAGAAAGAAAAGACCCGAAGAAGAAGATGCATGTCGATCAAGAAAGAAGTTAAGACCTCAAAGAAGATCGTTAAGAAGATAGACTTAGTGTTCGATAGATTGAGAGTTTCAGTTTGATGGAAGTTTTTGTTGAGTCTATTTATTCATTCTCGTGTTAATAGAATCGATTTGTTCATTCTCTTTTGGAATCGATTTATTCTCTTGTTAATTGAATCAATCGCCCTTCAATAGCTTCGTATCAATTGAAATTCTCCATTTATACCATTTGATATTCTTTGATTATATCCGCTTGGATAATTTACAATCCTTTTGATGGTACTTCTTTGATCATCAAGAATCAGTAATAGCATTTCCTTGATAGGCTATGTTGATGCCTATGAGAGAATATTGAAGCACGGTTTTCAGTTGCTAACCGTTGATTTCTTCCATATCTTTGTTATGTGCAAGATTCTTTCAAGTTTATAAGTCCTCTGAAAAGGCAATATTTTTGGCATATACAACCAAGTGTTATATTCTTTCTAGATTTTGACTTTGTCAAGAAATTATTGATTAAGATAAAGTCCTCACTCAGAGGCGTTCGTTTATTTTGCTCCCACTCATAGAACTCGAGTGTGGATCTTGGAATAAAGCAGAGAGTTATAGTAGTATTCTTTTAGTCAAGGTTGGAGGAATAAGAGATAGTATTTCCTAGAAGGAAGTGGAATCTGAGTAAGTGCCAGATAATATTCTCTAAGTTTAGGACGCGCTTGTCCAAGAAGATTTCTCAGCTCGTTGCGATCTAAGGAATGACGATAAATAAATTCCAAGCATGCAGTTCAAAGTTTAGACGTACGATCGTTATGCCTGCAAGTGATAGTGACCACCGGAAGAAGCCATGAAGCCAGACGACTGGTTCAAGAAAAAGAGATGACTGCGACGAAGAAATTTAGATTTAAGTTGCGTCAAGAATTTAAGTTTGGAGCGCATCACGAAGTACGCCCCAAGAAGATGAAGAAGTCGAACCTCAAGAAGTTAAAGATGAAGATAAAGCGAATTTTCAACGTGATAGAGCGTGCAGTGAACCATCGAAGTAGGTGCCCGATTTTTTTTTTTTTTAGTTTATTGTCTAGTTCGAGTTCGTTAAAGTTTTTCAAAGCTGTAGAAGGTAAAGCCAGAAGCAAAAGCAAATCCAAGCAAAACAAAAGAATGATGGACTAGTTGAGACCGCACAGCTCGTGCATAAGGTGCAAGTTTAGTAAATTTTTCTTTTATTTATTTCGTTGCTCGAATAGTTTCTAGAGGTCCGCTCGAATGCAAGATCATAAGAAGTTCGTGTGAAGCGTTGTTTCCAGAGAGATTTCATTAAGGGAGAAAATATAAAAGATGTTAAGGCTTTGATGAAGAAAAGAAAAATGATTATAGAAGTATTAGTCCTGCGTGAGGACTATTTTATAAAGGAAGGCTTCAGGCTATTCATAGCCCTATAGTAAAGGTTTCAAACCTACGTTGTTTCAGTAAGGTCTTAAGTTCATGAAAAGGAATCCAGATCTCTGTTGAGATGAAGTAAATTTCAGGATGAAATTTTTTTTAAGGGGTGTAGGATGTAACAACCCTGATTTTCAGAATATGATTAAGTAATTCCTAATTTTAATTAGGAAATATTAAAAGGAATTTTGAGCATAATTAAGATGTTTCGGTTCTAAGCCGCGATTTTAGGATTTATTTTTCGTAAAATCGTCTTTTTGAAAATTTTGATCCGAGCTCAATTATAGCCGATTTTGGTCATGTTTGAAAGGTGTTGACCCAAGGAGCATGCCGGTGCTTTCGGATTTTGAATCGGAAGTCGTTTGAGTTCCCGGTGATTTAAAACGCGTTTAAAGAAGATATGAATAGTGTTTTTCCGTAGGAGCGCGCTTGTTAGAAATTTGCGAAATCTCGTGTGTTGACCCGAGCCTTGATTTTTCAAGCCTATCCTATAGGAAATTTCTCAAGGAATCCGTTGGCGTTCCTGGATTTTCTTTCTGAGGTCAATTGAACGCTCGGAAATTTTATTTGTCCCTTGTGTGGAATAGTAACTTTATTTTTTAAAAGAGGATCTTTTCTCGTTTTCCTTCAAGATGACTCGTTCTTTATCCCGAGTCAAGTTGGTTCAATAGTACTCGAGCCAATGAACCTCTCGGTATTTTTGAATTTCGTGTCTGAGGTCATTTGGACCTCGACATCGAATAAAGCGCCTTTTAACCGAACCCGATATTTTTAAAGCAGTGTTGTTGCACTGAAGAAGCTTCTCGGAGAAGCTTGGTTTTTCCCTATAAATAGAGGAGCCCCCCTTCATTCCCATTTGCTCATTTCTCACGTATTTCACCTCCATTTCTAAAGTCGAGCGAGGAGCGCTCTTCGTGAGCGCACCTCCGAGACGAGTAGTTTTTGTTCGGCGAGTCAAGCGTGGAGGAGCGGAGGAGGAGTTTCCGCCGCCGGAAATCGCCCAGGTGGCGCGGTCGCGGAGGATCCCGCAGTCGTGGGAGTGCCCTCTCGGCCAGGGCGGTGCTCGGGCGCGTGGAGATGCACGAGCGCAGGGATTCCGAGGGCACGGGGTTCCGCGGGCGCGGGGCTGCTGCAGCAGCTTCGGCACGTTTTCGTGCGAAGGCCATAAATTTCGCCTCCGTTGGAGTTACGAGGTCCATGAGTACTCAAATCGAAGCTCTTTCGATGATCTACAATGTAGCAGTGGCCGATCATCCGGAATCTTGATCGGTCGAATCAGATTTTCCGTCCCCTTTTGTGGTAATTTCGGGTGCCTTAATCTTTTAAATTCTCGTGTTTTAAGTTATAGTTAAGGGTCAAGGATTTAGATATCGTTTCGATGTCTTATTAGGAGCTCTAATAAGGTTTCAAGTCATTGATCGACTTTCGTAAAGAAGAGGTGAACCCCGAGGAGGCCCGAGGAAGGATTTTCAGCTGTTGTTTCGTCTACGCGCTCGTTATCAAAATGCTCATCATCGAGGTGGGTGGTTCTAAACCAAGTATAAGGTTTGAGCTATTAAGCTCTAGAAGCATGTTAAGGCACGGGAAATATCCAATTAAAATATTTTATGCTCTGCCTGTTTAGTCTCTGTACAAGGAAAGGAAATGAATAAAGGAAGTTATATGCATGATTATGTTAAATTGTTATTTGAGTTAGATAAAGTAAAGGAAGTTAGTATAAGTTAAGTGAGCTCTCAAGTATGTTTAGATATGCTAGAATTGTTTATATACAATTTATGCTAGCATGAGGTGTTTAGAATTGCTTTATTTGCAATCGATGTTTTTCCGTGTTCATTTCATCGTATTTGAATGTTTATGCTTTGTTAAAAGCTCATATAGTTAAGGATTAAGGATTGCCTTGTTAGTATAGCGTTAAATCTCTTATAGGCCAAGATCATGCTCAATTTAAGAATTAGCCTTAGACGATTGTTCTAGGTTTGGTATTGCTAGCTAAGTCAAGTAAGTAAGGAAGGTTAAGGTTAAGTAAGGAAGGAGGTTAAGGAAGGATATAGCTTCTGTTGTAAGCAGGTTGTCGAGCTTAAAGAACAGTTTATTTGCATTATCATGCTGTGACCTTCGTGTCACTAAAGTTGAACATTTGAAAGTAAAGGGAGTCACTGCTGGGTAATTCCCTCGCATACTCAGAGGATACTTGAGATAACCCCTCTCTAATCCTAAGGCATAAGGGTGTAGTAGACAGCAGGTTTGAGCCAAGAAAGGCGCCAGAAAAGGAAGTAAAAGGTTTTGAGGGTATGGAGAGGGCTTTTGCGTTTTGCTCTCTATATGCCGCCAGTTATTAATTGGATATTCCAAAGTTTATTAAAGAGTTTTCTCATAAAACCCCACTGAGTACATTAATGCTCACCCCCTCTTTTTCAAATGTTTTCAGGTTGAGATGCTGAGGCCGGTGATGTGTTGCTGGTGGGGTTGTCTGAGTTGTCTGAGGTTTTAAGTTTGTTGCTCTGTATGGTTACATGTTTTCTTCCGCTAAGTTTCTGCTAAGTACTCTGATGTTAGAATTTAGTCTTGATATGTGTAACTAGATTCTTAATAGTAGCATGTTTTAAATGCTATGAATCCTAGTTATCAATAAAGTCTTTGAAGCATGTTCTTTGATATATCAGTTATTCCTTTATTGATTCCGAATTATTTGAATAGTCATACCTGTTGAGCATTCTGGTATCTATTCATCTTCAGTTGACTTGTGAATAAGTCTTTCATGCTTGTTATTATTGTTTACCTACGAAGAGGCTTTTCCTTTCAAGCATGATTCTGTTCGTTCAAGTTAAGTTTTGAGTTAGTTTCTTGTTTGGTCCTATGAATGGGACAGTATGATTTATTTGACTCTGACCTTTTTATGGGTCTTAGCCATTGTGGCTTTTGAGGAAGTCTTGTTTAGTTATAAAGTCAAATTCCTATATGTTTATCTTTAGATTCTGTTTAAATTTTGGTTGGCCTATGATTTGGCGTTCCTTTGACTCGATTGAATCCTTTGACCCCTTTGATTCGTTAAAGATGATAGTCCTTCCAAGTCATGAAGTTAAGTTGCCTAAGTTTGTGAGGCGCTAACTTAGTTTAATTCTAAAAATACCCCCTGGATTTCCGATTAATCTACCTATTTTCTTCGGCTTTTACGCCTAATACCCCATCCCCATCAAAATGACTGTCTCGGGATCGGGCTGTTACAGTGACTGCTTGTTCTTAGGTTCAGCTTCGGGTTCAGGAACTGGTTCATCATGCGTTCAAGATGTCTGTCCTGGACAGAATCGGTCATACACCTTCTCAACATTGTAACCAAGACCAGTATGATCCTGAGGATATTTTCCTTTAGCAAGGATTTCATCGAGCTGAGATGATCCAGAATTCATCATCTTCACAACATTCTTCAAATGTCACAGTTCACTATTTTGAGAGAGCGTGTTATTTTTGAATTGTTGAAGATCATTCTGCAGTTCACTGAGGCACATGGATAGGTTATCTTGTTCTTTTATAAGATCAACATTTTCTTTCTGCAGCCCTTCATTGACTTTTACCACCATGACCCAGCTTTCATGAAGCTTTTTGTATGCTTCTATGGCCGATTCTCCAGTGAACTCATCATCATCACTGCATTCAGATACCTTGTCATCCTGACTGTCCAGAATAGATTTAGACACAGGTTCTTTGGTAGACTGTGTCATGAAAGTAATATGATTGCTCAGACATTCTTCATCACTCCCACTATCATCTGGATCATCACTTTCACTCAGAGTGGAACAGTAGGATTTATTCTTCTTTTTTAGAGTGTTAGCACACTCGGCTTGAAAGTGCCCAAGGCCACCACATTCCCTGCACTTCATATCTTTGTGTTTTTCTTCACTAAGATCTTCATCTTTAGATCTCCGAGATTTAGAGAACTTGTTCTTGCCAGGATTGTTTTGTGAAGATTTCTCAAAGCGTTTGACAAATTTCGAGAAATTCTTTGTCAGCAAAGCAATTGACTCAGCCAGATCATGTTTGTCTGGGATAGAGTTTGGCACATAAGAACTTGAGCCTGCCTGAAAAGCTATGCTATTCTTCTATATTGCCTCGTCATCTAACAGTCCCATTTCAAAGGTACGAAGAGACCCCATCAACTCCTATAGCTTCATCTTGGTCACATCTTTGGCTTCTTCAATCCCTGTGACTTTGTAAGCGAATCTTCTAGGCAGAGATCGCAGCACTTTCCGCACAAGTTTCTCCTTTGAGATTGCATCACTAAGCGAAAAGCTTTCATTAGCAATGTCACAAATTTTGGAATTGAAATCAGCAAGCTTTTCCCCTTCGTCTATGCGGAGGTTCTCAAATCTGGTGGTGAGAAGTTGCATGCGAGATGCACGAACACTACTTGTTCCTTCAAATGTGGTTTGCAGGATATCACATGCATCCTTAACCTTGTCACGGGTGGAGATCAGCTGGAAGACATTCAAGTCAACAGCAGAGAAGATGGCATTCATGGCTTTAGCATTTAGCCCCATGATTTGATACTCAGCATCTCCCCATTCTTCTTCAGGCTTCATTACAGATTTGCCTTTATCATCCGTCTTTGTGGGAGGCTTCAACCCTTCAGTCACCATCTTCCAGGCACGCTCATCAATTAAGCGAATGAAAGCCGTCATTCTAGCTTTCCAATAGGCATAGTTGTTGCCATCAAGGAGGGAGGTCGCACCGCCGAGGCTCCTTCTTTCATCGAATCCATCTCGGTAAAATAACACAAAATACACGTATTAATATGACAAGATCAATCCTGAATACAGGCAATCCGCTCTGGTGCCAATTGAAAAAACGATAATCCGTGTTATACGTGTTTAAGTTATCTGCTTAAAATATGTTCTATGATATGTGTGAGACAGATGCAACAACATAAAAGAATAAAGTAATAAAAACGCACGAGATGGTAAGCCAGTTCGGTTCAAACAACCTACTCTAGAGGGATTGCTCCCAAACTTAAAGTTCCGACTGTTACTCCTTCAAAGAGTGTATTAGGGTTCTTACACATACAAGCCTCCCACCTTATGTCGCCCGTTCTTCTCCACGAACTCTTTCGCTAGCCGAAGGTTGTAAGATCCCCTCACAACCGTGACACTAGACTCCCTCTAGCTACCCACGACTTCAACTTACAATCTCTCCCGAGATTGCGTACAAAACGGAATAAAAAATCCCCTCACGTGTTTTCACTCAAAACACTCAAAACTAGTCTATCATATTGAACTGTTTAAGGATCAACTACTAGATACAAAGAACACAAACGAACGGACTCTCAAACAATCTATCAAGAGAATCTAAACAATATATGAGTGGTACCGATTGCTTCTCAATTCGGTCTTCATATAGTCGTCACTTCAGCTTGGCGTCGATCTCCTTCTTCCACTAACTAGGTAAGTGAATAAATAGTTTGTGATCTTCCCACACATGTGTAGATGCTTTCCATGTATAGTAGGGTTAATTCAACACGGAATCTACGCCACAAGGCAGTAAAATGAATATATCTTGACCTTCCAAACTTGTTCGGCGCAAGAGCTTTCCAACATGGAAACTGCCATAAATAGAGTGTCTCTGGTTCTGTCTGGGACATAATCTGGAACAGTTGACCAACTGTTCTTCTTTTCTTGCACAGCGGAAAACAAAGCTTCTTGGGACATACCTAAGTACACATTGTTGAACATATCTCGCCAATACAACAACACAAATACTTAGTGTATAATTGTGGCACTAACAATCTCCCCCGTTGGCTTTTATGGTCGACAATTATCATCACGATTTGTACAACACTTGAATAAACATTGCAGATCAAATATATCAAAACGATATATTTAATAAACTGTCAGGGATAGTTTCAAGCACACTCCTCCTTAACCTGTTTTGGGAGTGTTTTGATCACGATCAGAGCATTATTTCACAGTATATAAAACTGCATTGTCAGTTGATCAAATAAAAGTATAGACCAACAAAAAATAAAAGTGGGGTAAACAGCATCCCCAAAAAAAGTTTGTTCAGAAAGTATAAAAAAAATATAAGATAAAATGAGCACACACTCAAAGCAGCAGAACCAAAGGCCATCCTTCACCAACATCGGCATTTCTTTCACCAACATTCTTCTCCCCCTTAATCGTTGCCAAAAATGGCAAACATGAACCGTCAGACCGGGGAGGCATCAGCAACATCAGCATCAGTGGTATCGACTTCAGCAGCAACAGACTCACTAGCAATGGGGACAGTAGAAGCACTCGGTATATCAAGCGGCGAGACAAGTCCAAGGACTCTGGCACGGAGATCAATCAGCAACGACTCCAACTCCTGCTTCCTGGTTTTGAAGGTCCGAATAAACTTGCTCAAAAACACCACTTCTCACTCAAGGGACTTTATATGTCTGTCAAAGAAAGCAGATGTGACAGAAAAAGAAGCAACAGATCTATCTGGGACAGATGATGGCACAGGTCCAGAGCTTTCATCAGTATCTCAAGCAGGAACATCCGGAGCATGCTGGGATGAAAAGAGTTTGTAGCTGATGATTAGAGGCTGCGCAACAGGTGCATAGAAATCATTCGCAAAAACCACATCATGTTGGGCCATAATGATGCTGAAGATCAGGCCAGGGTAGCCAACCGGTTGCTGGGCACGAGATGATTCAGCATGAGCAAACACATTCTCAAAAATGATTAGACCGAGGTTGATCCCTCATCGAGTGCCCACTAAGAATAGCATCAATACCATAGGCTTGCCCACCGTAGAATCGTGGGTACTGGGCAACCAGTTCCGAACAGCGATCTTGTGAAAGATCAAATACTTCACACTTAAGTCAGTAGCTAGAAACAAGCGGCCAGAAGGCCAAGTACAGCGACTCCCACCAGTCAATTCAGACACCACCTCATTCAGATAAAAAATCGGGGCAGGCAAAACCACATTCTCACGACCCAAAAAATCATTGATCACAGCAGGGGAGAAAGCAATCTAATTACCCCGTACAAAAATAGAAAAAGCATGCTCATATGAAGCATCACGCATGCGTTTAGACAAATTTGCATAAAACTCAGAGTAAGCAGTTTTCTCTAAGCGAAGATCATGCAACAAACTATCAATGCCAGTCCCCTCTAAATCAGACTTAACCAAACATCACTGGGAAACCAACGAGCGACCAACAACCAACTTGTATTGCTTTTGATGAAAAGCAGAGAGAAACTTACTTGCATCAAAATCTTCAGAATCAGAGTCAGATATGTCCGAGACATCTACTGGCACACCTTCAGCTTCATCCTCGGAGGGAGGTGGAGCACTTGCTATTTTCATCAATGGCCTTCGTCTCCCAGAGACCAAGCCAGTCTTCTGTGCAGATACACTCCTAGTCACACGACGAGGAACAGCAGGCACCTTTCTCGCAGGAGCTTTCTTCTTATCACTCTTCTTTACAGAGGGCTTTTGAACTTTGGGGGCAGCAGAGGACTTCCCTTTCTTCTGAGGCAACTTTAACAACGCCTTAGCTTTCAGATTTGCCAAAACAATGTGATCATCATCTTCTGAGGCAACATCCGCATCCCTTAATTCCAATTTGTGCTTTGCTCCTCGATGTCGGGAGGACAGTTCAGGGGACTCAGGCTCAGACGATTTAAGGAATGACACATCAATATCTTTAGTATCTTTTCCTTCATCTACAGAAGGAGAAGCAGTTTCTTCAACAGCAGGTGGAGAGACCTCACTTAGAGGGACTTGAATGGTAACGACAGGAGCATCACTACAAACAGGAGCATCGGAAAGAACAAACAGTGCTTGAAAAACCTTCAAGGCATCAATTGCATTGGCAAACTCAGCAGCAGAGGTAGAGATCGGGTGCCAAGAAGACTTCAGCATCTCCAATAGTCTCTATTGCAGCCGCAATTGAAGCATCCATGGTTTCTGCAGTCACCAAGGGCGGAGAGGATGACTCTTTAGAAACCCTAGAGGAGGGTTGAATAGTGAGATCTGTCTCAGACACAGATCTGGACGACGAAGCAGTAGGAAGTGCCACAGATGTAGACACAGAAGTAGGGGCTTCGGAGGTATAGACAGATGGCTTCACAGAAGCAGGGACAGAGGAGCTCAAAGAAGAGAACACAATTGGTTGAGATAACTCAGCCAGTTGGCGCCGCAAATCCTCTGTAGAGATTCTGGGTTTCTTGGCTTGAGATGGTTTAGAGAAAACTGATTTGTCCGCCATTGAATTCGAAGAACAAAACTCAAGCAAGCACCAGGAGCATAAGAAGATTTCAAAGATACTGTTTCCTTCGAAAAAATAAGGTGTAGACCTTAATTAGGAAATTCTGAATGGAAATTTTCTTAACTTACTCACCCCACAAACACTGTCCCGCTGATCGATATGGGAAAGTGTAATTGATCATGGTGTGAAAAACAAGGCACAACTAGCAGTTAAAAGGTAACCGTTCATTCAAAACAAAAACTGTCAGAGACAGATATCGGAACAACACTTACAGACCATATTGACCATGGTCATTTTATACTCTCTATACATACATCACTGACCAAGGCTGTATAGAGAGTCTTCTCACAGCGAAGAAGTGCTAGAGAACACAAAGACCCAAGGAGGATCTTAGTGTTTCAAACCATGCACTATCAAGTGCTTTAGTGAAGATGTCTGCAAGTTGGGCATCTGTTCCAACATATTCAATCATAAGTGATCCATCTTCAACATGCTCCCGGATGAAGTGGTGACGAATGTCTATGTACTTTGTACATGAGTGCTGAACAGGATTCTTCAAAATATTTATCGCACTCATATTGTCACAGTATATGGTAAGGACAGACTGTGGTACACCATAGTCATACAATATCTGCTTCATCCACAAGAGTTAAGTACAACAACTCCCAGCAGCAATGTATTCTTGCTAAACCATGAGACAATATTATTTCCAAGGAAGAAACATCCTCCAGAGGTACTCTTCCAATCTTCAGTACATCCGGCCCAATCTGCATCGCAAAACCCCACCAAACTAGGGTTTGTATCATAGGAAAACCAAAGTTCCAACTCAGCAGTACCTTTTATGTACTTGATTATGTGCTTGACAGATTTCAAGTGACTTTCTTTAGGATCAGATTGGTACCGAGCACAAACTCCAATGTTGTAATAGATATCCGGCCGACTTACAGTCAGGTAAAGCAAGCTACCGATCATACTTCGGTATAAGGTTTGCTCAATGGACACTCCAGCTTCATCTTTTTTCAACTTCAAGTGGGTTACCATAGGTGTCCTCTTTAGGCTGCAACTTTCCATGCCAAATTTAGTGATCAAATTCCTTACATACTTTGTTTGAGACACAAAGATGCCGTCATCCTTTTTCTTTACTTGAAGCCCTAGAAAATAGGTCATCTCACCAACCAAGCTCATCTCGAACTCAGATGTCATGTCTTTGACAAACTCCTTCACCAATCTGTCTGACACAGATCCAAAGACAATATCATCGACATAAATCTGAACAATGATCACTTCATATTTTTCTCTTTTAACAAAGAGTGTTCATTCAGATCCACCACGAACATAACCTTTCTCCAACAGAAACTTCGTGAGTCACTCGTACCAAGCACGAGGGGCTTGTTTAAGTACGTACAGCGCCTTCTTTAGTTTATACAGATGATCAAGATGGTGAGGGTCTTTAAAGCCTTTAGGTTGACACACAAAAACATCTTTCGATAAGTACCCATTTAAGAAGACACTCTTCACATCCATTTGGTACAGTTTGAACTTCATCCATGCAGCCATGGTGAGAAGTAATCTGACTGATTCAAGACGAGTAACTGGAGCAAAAGTCTTATCGAAATCTACACCTTCAACTTTGGAATAACCCTGGGCAACAAGCCTTGTCTTGTTTTTGGTTATGTTCCGTTCTTCATCGGTTTTATTCTTGAAGATCCACTTCGTCCCGATCACATTTACACCTTTAGGACATGGAACCAAATCTCATACTTCATTTCTTTCAAACTGTAAGAGCTCCTCTTGCATGGCATGAATCCATCGATCATCTTGTAAAGCCTCTTTAACATTCTTAGGCTTAGTTGTAGAAGTGTAGCAGACATTTCCTATCATCTCACGATAGTTCTTTCGAACTCCTCTCGTTCTAACTGCTTCACTCACATCACAAATGATGTCTGCTATAGAATGGTGTTTCTGCACACCTTTTGAAGGTTTGTAACCATCCAGTTTTTCATTCCTCGCCTCAGTCTAGTCATTGTGCTCCGAACTGTCTGGCACAGAAGCTGGCACATAAATGGTGACATCAATACTTTTCTCATCAGTCTGGGAAACAGGTTGTTCTAGATCATCTACAACAATGTTAATGGACTCCATCACCGTCTTGGTCTTTTTGTTGAAGACTCTATAGGCACGGCTATTCCTTGATTAACCAAGAAATATACGTTCATCTCCTTTGGAATCAAACTTGCTAAGTTGCTCTTGGTCTCTCAACATGTAGCAAGTACTTCCAAAGATGTGAAAGTACTTTAAGTTTGGTGTCTTTCATTTCCACAGCTCGTAGGGAATAACTCTTGTCTTGGGTCTAAAATACACCCGATTGATAACATGACATGTTGTGTTCACAGCTTCAGCCCATAGGTTGTCAGGGACATATTTTGCCTTCATCATGACTCGGCTCATCTCTTGAAGCATCCGATTTTTCTTCTCAACAACACCATTTTGTTGATGTGTTTTTGGTGTAGAAAACTCCTGAGCAATACCTCTTTCTTCACAAAAACATTTGAAGAAAGCATTTTCAAATTCACGACCATGATCACTTCGAATTCTCACCACAGCAGTTCATTTCTCCACTTCGAGTTTGAGACACAATTTTTTGAATGTCTCAAAGGTTTCTCCCTTATCTCTAAGCAACTCAACCCACGTGAATCGAGTGAAGTTATCCACGCACACAAAAATGAACTTCTTCCATCCAATACTTTCAGTTTGAATTGGCCCCATCAAATCCATATGCATCAGCTCCAAGGCATTTGAAGTGGTAATCTTCTTAACAGATTTATGAGAAGTGTGAATTTGTTTTCCAACTTAACACGGTCCACAAACTTTATCACGATCAATATTCAACTTCGGGACTCCAACCACGGCATCAGTCTTCATGAGACGCTACATGTTTCTATAACTAATATGGCAAAGTTTTTCATGCCACATGTTCGCTTCACCAAGACGAGTTCTGAAGCAAGATCCTTTCATGTTGAGAAGGTAACAATTACCCCTAGATTTGTCTCCATCCATTAGCAACGCACTTTCTTTGTTCTTCACAACACACTTGTCTCTAGTAAAGTTGACCAAGAGACCTTGATCGCAAAGTTTACTTATGCTAATTAGATTAGCTTTTAGTCCTTTAACCAGAAGAACATCCTCCAAGTGGGGCATCCCTTCAACATTTAGATGACCACGGCCAAACACTCTTCCTTTGACACCATCTCCAAAAGTAACGGATTGATACGAACAATCCTTTTGAATATTCATCAACATACTGGCATCTCCAGTCATGTGTCATGTGCATCCGCTGTCAAAGTACCAGCTACTCTTTGCATAGATATTGACGGCAGTGTGAACCACATAGTTCCTGTGATTGTTCCAGGATCTATTCCTCACATTTCTTCTTCTGGAATTAAGGTCATTCTGAGATAGGCCTTTCCACCTCATTCTTCTAAGATCATTGATGTAGTTCCTACAGTGTGGTCGAATGTGACCAGGCTTTTCACAGTAGTGACACACAACACGCATCTTTCGAGGCTATGACTTTGGCAACTGCCGAGTCTGTGACTGTTTGTTCTCAGGTTCAGCTTCAGGTTCAGGAACTGGTTCATCATGCATTCCAGATGTTTGTCCTGGACAGAATCGATCATACACCTTCTCACCATTGTAACCAAGACCAGTATGATCCTGAGGACGTTTTCCTTTAGCAAGGATTTCATCGAGCTAAGATGATCCAGAATTCATCATCTTGACAAGCTTCTTTAGATATTGCAGTTCACCATTTTGAGAGAGCGTGTTATTTTTGGATTGCTGAAGATCATTCTGCAGTTCACTAAGGCGCATGGATAGGTTATCTCGTTCTTTTATAAGATCAGCATTTTCTTTCAACAACCCTTCATTGACTTTTACCACCATGACCTAGCTTCCATGAAGCTTTTTGTATGCTTTTATGGCTGATTCTTCAGTGAACTCATCATCATCACTGGATTCAGATACCTTGTCATCCTGACTGTCCTGGACAGATTTAGACACAGCTTCTTTGGTAGACTGTGTCATGAAAGCAATATGATTGCCCACACATTCTTCATCACTCCCACTATCATCTGGATCATCACTTTCACTCAAAGTGGAACAGTAGGATTTATTCTTCTTTTTTAGAGTGTTAGCACACTCGACTTGAAAGTGCCCAAGGCTACCACATTCCCTGCACTTCACATCTTTGTGTTTTTCTTCACTAAGATCTTCATCTTTAGATCTCCGAGATTTAGAGAACTTGTTCTTGTCAGGATTGTTTTGTGAAGATTTCTCAAAGCGTTTGACAAATTTTGAGAAATTCTTTGTCAGCAAAGCAATTGACTCAGCCAGATCATGTTTGTCTGGGACAGAGTTTGGCACATAAGAACTTGAGCCTGCCTGAAAAGCTATGATTTTCTTCTGTATTGCCTCGTCATCTGTCAGTCCCATTTCAAAGGTACGCAGAGACACCATCAACTCCTGTAGCTTCATCTTGCTCACATATTCAGCTTCTTCAATCGCTGTGACATTGTAAGTGAATCTTCTAGGCAGAGATCACAGCACTTTCCGCACAAGTTTCTCCTCTGAGATTGTATCACCAAGCGCAAAGCTTTCGTTAGCAATGTCACAAATTTTGGAATTGAAATCAACAAGCTTTTCCCCTTCGTCCATGCGGAGGTTCTCAAATCTGGTAGTGAGAAGTTGCATGCGAGATGCACGAACACTACTTGTTCCTTCGAACATGGTTTGCAGGATATCCCATGCATCCTTGGCCTTGTCACGGGACGAGATCAGCTTGAAGACATTCATGTCAAGAACAGAGAAGATGGCATTCATGGCTTTAGCATTTAGCCCCATGATCTGATACTCAACATCCCCCTATTCTTCTTCAGGCTTCATTACAGATTTTCCTTTATCATCCGTCTTTATGGGAGGCTTCCACCCTTCAGTCACCATCTTCCAGGCACGCTCATCAATTGAGCGAATGAAAGCCGTCATTCTAGCTTTCCAATAGGCATAGTTGTTACCATCAAGGAGCGAAGGTCGCACCGTCGAGGCTCCTTCTTACATCGAATCCATCTCGGCAAAACAACACAAAATACACGGATTAATATCCTAAGATCAACCCTGAATAAATGCAACCCGCTCTGGTGCCAATTGAAAAAATGATAATCCGTGTTATACGTGTTTTAGTTATCTACTTAAAATATGTTCTATGATATGTGTGAGATAGATGCAAGAACATAAAAAAATAAAGCAGTAAGAACGCACGAGATGGTAACCCAGTTCGGTTTAAACAACCTACTCTGGGGATTGCTCCCAAACTTGAAGTTCCGATTGTTACTCCTTCGAAGAGTGTATTAGGGTTCTTACACATACAAGCCTCCCGCCCTATGTCGCCCGTTCTTCTCCACGAACTCTTTCGCTAGCTGAAAGTTGTAAGATCCCCTCATAACCGTGACACTAGACTCCCTCTAGCTACCCACGACTTCAACTTACAATCTCTCCCGAGATTGCGTACAAAACGGAATAAAAAATCCCCTCACGTGTTTTCACTCAAAACACTCAAAACTAGTCTATCACGTTGAACTGTTTAAGGAACAACTATCAAGAGAATCTAAACAATATATGAGTGGTACCGATTGCTCCTCAATTCGGCCTTCATATAGTCGTCACTTCAGCTTGGCGTCGATCTCCTTCTTCCGCCAACTAGGTAAGTGAATGAATGGTTTGTGATCTTCCCAAACATGTGTAGATGTTTTCCATGTGTAGTAGGGTTAATTCAGCACGGAATCTACACCACAAAGCAGTAAAACGAATATATCTTGACCTTCCAAACTTGTTCGGCGCAAGAGCTTTCCAACATGGAAACTGCCATAAATAGAGTGTCTCTGGTTCTGTCTGGGACATAATCTGGAACAGTTCACCAACTGTTCTTCTTTTCTTGCACAGCGGAAAACAAAGCTTCTTGGGACATACCCAGGCACACATTGTCGAACATATCTCGCCAATACAACAACACAAATACTTAGTGCATAATTGTGGCACTAACATGGAAGAAACGTGACTTGTGGGATTTGATTTACAAAATGTCTAATATACCCTTATTAATATAATTCATAATCTAATTAAATGCCAGAGGGATTGAATCTAAACCGTAGGATTTGATAGATCTAATGGCTAAGAATAGTTCATATTTTTCACACAACACTTAGTCCCTATTTGAATCATATCCTATATATATATATATATATATATATATATATATATGAAGTGTTAAAAGCTACGTAAGTCACACAACTGTGGTGATCCACTGGTTGATGGGGTGACTTGTACCCAAATACCTTAAATTCAAATCATACAAACACTTTATAAGTTTTGCTTAAGGTAGACTATCGTTTATATGTCAAATTATTTTCGTTTGTTCAAATATATGTCAAACTATAACACTTTTGTCCAAAAAAAAAAAAAAAAACTTTCTCAGAATAAAATACCTTCATTAAACAAGACTGCGACCACATATTACTAGGATTGAATTAAATAATGATACATTTATTGTTATAATCAATTAAATCACATGTAAATCTGATATACTATACTAGTACATAAAATAATGGAGAATTATCAAAATTCAGTACTTAAGGATGGGTAGTTTATCAATTTAGAATCTGAAAAATGAAAATTATCAATTCACGATTTGAAAGATGTATATTTTCAATTTGGAATCCCAAAAATCATATATTTTAATTTCTTTTTATTTTTAATTATTTTTATATTAACTTTTAATGAAAATTTCTTAATTAACTGTTTATTAAATCTAATAAAGAAATTATTAAAAATAATTAAAAACTTAAAATGAATTGAAATACATAATTTTTAAGGTTCTAAATCGATAATTTTCATATTTCAGGTCTTGAATTGATAGTTTTCATCTTTTGGGTGCTGAATTGATAGATTATACATTCTTGAGTTCCTAAACTGACAATTCTCTTAAAATAAAACATTAAAACATGTCATTTTTTTTTAATGATGAGATTTACCCGCAATTGCTACCCATAATGCGCACTGAGTAAATCATGTACCTATATCACCCGGTTCTTATGCAATAGAACCACACCTAAAAATAAAATTTGACTTCAAAACCTTTGGTCTTAGGCTATACAATTATACGATTACTCCATCACCAAATCAATTAATTTCTTATAATTATTATTTGTGTTCGGAACATTTGGAATCTAAGTAGGATGGATGTTGATTCTTGATTGTGAAAGGTGCTTGCTATAAAATCTCGTTTGGACATATCATCGGTGGTGAAGACTCGTTTCATATCACAGCCTGCTTTTATCACCTCATAATTTAAAGAAAAGCCTTCGTCCACAGCAAACTCCTCGCCTTTCTCTTTTTATTTCCTCCTCGAACTCACTTCTCTCTCTACATAATTATATTTCTCTCAGAAAAAAAAAAAAAAATATCATTTGTTTTATCGAGAAATTCAGAAATGCCGGGACTCACGGCGCCATTTGATTATTCCCATGAACCTCCGCGCCACCCTGCTCTTCTCGTTAATTCTAAGGTTCGTCCCCTCATTATTATTAGATCATAACGGAATTTTTTCCGTTAATACACGTGTGTAGTGTAGTTCACTGAGCGTAGCATGGTTAAAATCTAATTTATATCGTTTTTGAGAAATGAATATATATATTTTTTGATGGTGTAGGAGCCTTTCAATGCAGAGCCACATCGTTCTGCTTTAGTTTCATCGTATGTGACGCCAGTTGAATTCTTCTACAAGAGGAATCATGGGCCAGTTCCAATCGTCGATGACATTAACAAGTCCGATGTTTACAGTTTACAGTTTACACCCTTTGTCTTTTTATTACATTTTTTTTCTGACATTAACTATGAATTGTGGGATTTGACTTGTTTGAGCAGATACAGTGTTTCTATCAGAGGTCTGGTTGAGAATGCCACGGAGCTTTACATGAAAGAAATCTTGTGAGTGATAATAGTGCATCAATGTTTACCAATTGTTTTTCTAGTTTGTTTGAATGGAATTGTACCTCAATCTCTTGTAAATTACAGGAAGCTTCCGAAACATGCTGTTACTGCTACGCTGCAGGTATATTTTCATTTTTCTGTTAGTTTTTACCTTAGATTAAAGTGAGAAATGGAGTGGCATACTCCTCCCATGACTGAGATTCATGTTTGATTAGTATGTATTTGGTAGCCAAAATAATAATAATAATAATAATAATAACAGGAATTGTAAGTATATACACTGTATTGCAGTGGTGTATACTTGTGTTTTGCTCGTTTCTTAGCTAAACATGGAAAATTCGTTACTAATTTATTTAACTCGAAAGCTCTTCCTCTTTTTCTCTGAAGTTGATGTTTGGTTTATACGTTGTGTTATTTGTAGTGTGCTGGTAATAGGAGGACGGCCATGAGCAAAACTCGAAAGGTTAAAGGAGTTGGATGGGACATCGGGGCCTTAGGAAATGGTTAGTCCTTGCCTCCTTGTTTAGCATTGACTGCTCATTTTAGGAATGTGATGTAGTAGATATGATTTTCATGTGGATAATCAAGCTGAGCACACTAGACAAGAATATGTGTAATAACTAACCATTGCAGAAACTAAATCCATGTCACTCTTCATATTAGTCTGTTACTTCTATTGTAGAAGGGTAAGTTCCATGATATTCGTATAAATGGAGGAATAAGTTGATTCATATTCTACAATATTAAAATTTTCATAGAGTTAATAACAATAGTTATCTTCTGATACAGAGCTTTGCTTTTTCTTTCCAAAACTCATGTTCTTTCAAGAAGCAAGTTTGTCTGGTGAACATGCAACGTTTCATATATTAGTGAACATCGTAGACTCAAAGTTCTGCAACTAGTGGATTTACCTTTAAAAAATGTCAAGCCATTGCTTGCTTTAACTTCTGAATTGCTATGTGTCCCTTTAGTGCTTTCTGTTTCTTAAACGCGCCCATGATGCAACAATATAGTGTAAAAACTGTGGAAGTGATGGAGGTCGTCAATTATTCAATTAGGTGATTTCAATGCCGTGTTTGCTTTGTCAGTACTGTCTCAAATATGCTAAAAGTCTATATAGCTAGTGCAAACTGATGAAAATAAAAGATCTATAAAATGCTTTTAACCTCAATGCATGCTCTTTTGCAGCTGTTTGGGGTGGGGCAAAATTAGCTGATGTCCTTGAACTGATCGGAATTCCCAAGTACTCACGTATATCACCACTTGGAGGAAAACACGTAGAGTTTGTAAGCATTGACAAGTGTAAGGTGAATTACTTATGCCTTTCGTTCCTCAACATATCATTTTTTTTTCTTAGAGAAAGTGTCACCTACCTGAGTTTATTACAGGAAGAAAATGGAGGCCCTTATAAATCATCAATTCCGTTAAGTCAGGCCACAAACCCTGAGGCAGATGTTTTGCTTGCATATGAGATGAACGGAGAGGTAATCTCTACTTCCCGTTATATTTAAATTGCTTATGGCTGTTAACTGAATTTTCTGATCCAAATCACTCAAACTAATCCCTCAATGTGATTGAACAAAAACAGTTCTAATCTGAATGATCCTGCAATAATTTCTTTTCCCTAGAACTTAAGTGTTCTTTATCAACTTACAATTAGATTTGATCTTCATCTGAAATTCTGCCAGAAGTACAAACTGAGAGAAGAACAATATATGTGAATGGTGATATAATATGTTATGATTTTCCTTTAATTCTCAGATATCTGCATCTAAAATAGTTAATGAGTTTTTCATATCCTTGTAAAGATTTTGTCTAATTTTGCTATATCCATTGAGAAAACTGTGATCAACTCCCAAGCTGAGCTAGAATTGAGAGCTGCACTTTGAACTTATTTTCTTCTCCTGTTAATTATAGAATATATATAGTGCTTCTATGTCTAATCTTCATTTTTGGATTTGATACACAAAGACTCTTAACAGGGATCATGGATATCCTTTACGCGTGATTGTCCCCGGGGTGATTGGTGCTCGTTCAGTTAAATGGCTCGATTCCATCTACATCATTGCAGAAGAATGTCAGGTAACATCTTGTCCATACCTCTGCTATGATAATAATAAATCTGCTATATGATGTGAGGCTACTTCTCCGAAGGGATTCTTCATGCAAAGAGATTATAAAATGTTCCCTCCTTCAGTTGATTGGGATAATATTGATTGGTCTACTAGGCGTCCACAAATGGATTTTCCTGTTCAGGTGTCACTCTTTACTTCTTAATCTAATCACCTAGTGCAATGTGGTTGAGCTATTGCTTTATTTTCTTTTAGAGCTGTTCAAAATATGATGACTCATTAGTGATTCTTGAATAATGTGGTTCTGCAGAGTGCTATATGTTCGCTAGAGGAAGTAAACTGCGTAAAACCTGGAAAGGTATGTTCACTCTTCAGGCATTTCGGTTTTCTTGTTTATGCTGCGTTTCTATAAAAAAAAGATGGACTCTGTTTACATTCCGTGAGGTACATGTTTCCACACTAGTGCGGTCCTTTCTTGCTTCTCTTTCCAGCTGATATTTTAAATCTAAAATTGTAAGTCTTTCATTTTTTGGTAACTCACTGTAAGATAAATATGGTGTGGATTATCAGATAACTGTCAAGGGTTACGCGGTCTCAGGAGGCGGGAGAGGCATCGAGAGAGTAGATGTTTCGATTGATGGTGGCAAGACATGGATAGAAGCCTCCAAATCTCAGAAAGCTGGCATTCCATATGTTTCAGATGATGAAAGTAGTGATAAATGGGCATGGATTCTTTTTGAGGCTGAGGCTGACATCCCAGAGAGCACTGTCATAGTTACCAAAGCTGTAAGTCAAACATTCTCTTTTCAATAAAAAAAAGAAAAAGAAAAAGAGAAAGAAAGATTCATATAATTCAGTCATGAAGCAATCTGTTTTTATCTTCTCTTCATAAATTGCGTATTTGTTCAATTATTTCTAGGTTGATATAACGGGAAACATCCAGCCCGAAAACGTAGAAGTCATATGGAACTTGAGAGGGATACTGAACACCTCGTGGCATCGCGTTCTTGTTCAGATTGCTCACTAGAATCCTTCGGTAAAAATGTCTTTCGATCGATAATCATTGTTGTATGTTCTTAATGTTTATACTAAGTGCTTGATAAGAGGATGACTGGAGTTGGTCATAGGCCTGAGTTCTGTCTCTGTGATTTCAATTCTTACAGAGCCAATTTGGCAATGTAGTTTCAATGTTGTCTGGTTTTATTGTTCTTTTCATCTTTGTAATAAAATATCAATCATATATAGTCTTGAGAGATTAAATGAGATACAGTGCTTGAATATCATCATCTATTTTCAGCAGCAGTTCATGCATCCATAAAATAAAATACGAAATTAAGACAGACAAAAAGTAAGTTAACTAATTACAATATACTGAGTTATGATTACACAAGATAGGGAAAGGTTAGTATGCAAATATTTGGAATTTGGGGATGTTAATGGTGAATGTTGTTTCAAGCTACCATAACAGAACAGTTCAAAATGAAGTGGCTGAGGCGATTTCTGCCACTATCAAGCAGCTTCCACTGCAGCTCACCCGACTCAGAGTCGGGGCTGCAGGTGTATATGGCCATGTAGTTGCCTGCACAAGAATCTCCAGACGCACCTATTACCAGAAGCTCATTCCCTAGAGACTTGAACGCGACTCCCCAACCTCTGTTATAGTCGGCCCTCACTGGAACTCGCCCCAATTGCTTCCACGTATTCATCTGCTTCAAGTACACCTTGAGCTGGTTAGACGAAGCTTCCAGTGCGTAGAGCTCGTTGTTCACCACTGCAAGAAGAGGGGGAGAGTGAGATGACTGCACAGGATCATCTCTCAGCATGTCTGGTATCAGCTCCCATCGGTTTCTCCTCTCATCGAAGAATTCACCACATGTGAGCTCTCCATCTTCATTTCTACCTCCAATAACGTAGAATCTATCATCCATGTAGAATCCAGCGCAGAGTTTTCGCCTCTTCTTCATCCGAGGGAGTGGCTCCCATGAGCCATTCTCCGGGTTGTATCTCTCAGCAGTGTCGTACACCTCGTTCCTTGATGATGCCCCCATCCCGCCTGCTACATAAGCACGGTCACCACATGTTGCAGATGCAAACAAGCATCTCGGATTGATCATGGATGGGCCCTTGTACCACTCGTTCTCAGCCAAGTCGTACCTCCAGATGACTAGGCCATCTATCTCTCTGCCTGAGACAAGCAGATGAGTGCCTGCACAGAGTGATTCTTTATCTCCAGAGGCAAAACAAAGATCCGAAGGCAAGACTGGAAGCTTCCTACGCGAGTTAAACTCGCGATCAAATGCCCACCAACTACTCTCCCCGCTTGCAAACATGAAAACAGAAGGCTCCTTGAATCCTATCTCCTTCCTAATCTTGTAAAGCTCTCCACTTTTTAAGAGAGCTAAACATCTCTTGTTCACAAAGCATAGCTTCCAATACTCGGACCGTGGGAATCGCGCAAAGATTAGGGACTCTAGCTCGTAGCTTAGAGATGGATTGTCTGAGTAATCTGCATCCTGAGGTCCTTTACCATCACAAGGATTGGTTCCACTCTCACTATTCTCCGACATCCTAATCTTTTTCGAGGAAGAAATGCCAAGAACGATCCAATCGTTTTCACCAAAATCAGCACAAAACTCAGACTGCTCAACAACACAATTGGTTTTTCTGTCAAACCCTTCCTCTTCCTCTTCTTCAGCTATACTACTTCCTTCGAGCATTGGTTCAACACCTCGGAAGCCAAAAACCCTCCAAATCTTCATCTAATAACGATGCAAGAAACGAAATCAGACACTCAACATGATCTACAAGGTGAGTAGACTGACAACATAACCAATATCAAAGGGAATGCTCGTTAAAAAACACAAAAAATCAATGGATTTTCTCTCTCTCGCCCTTATAGCAGAAAGTAGTCTATCTAACAAGGAAATCAGCATAAGCTGCTCATTTGGCATTAAGAAAACCAGTATTAGACATATAATATGCAAACCAAATCCTCCAGCTAATTGAATTAACAAAACGTGACATTTCATTATCTGAAAATTGAAAATGAAATTTCTGCAGGCTATTACACAAGCATATAACACCAAGTAAGGTGAAAATCAAACTGGAAGAGAACTAAAACTTGATATCACAATCAAACTGCACCCAAAAACTATGCTGCTAAATGCTATGTCTCGAGAAACTAATCAAATTTGATAGGTGGTTTATACTTCAAAAAAAAAAAAAAAAGTGATCTTTACCTCAAAACCATTTTTCTTGACAGATAAAAGATAATTGAATTCTCCAACAACATTAAAGAAATCATCAAAACCACACACAGATAAACAACCAAACTAGAAAATCAGACCTTTCCCCCACATTTAAACTCACATACTTCCACACATGAACAAAGCAACACAACATAAACTAGATATTACCTATACAGAATCACAAACAACGTTTTTCACAAAGATAGATGCAAAAATGAACAAGTCTGATTAAAAGGAAGGCATAAAAAAGAACTCACCAAAATTCAACTCTGAGGAGTTTTCATGAGAAACCAGAGCACCACAGAACCCTACATATGGAGATGAGAGAAACAACCCACACATACAGACTTTAATATACAGATAGAATGACCCAAATAACAAATGGAAAAAATAAGAAAAAGGAGGTGCGTGCATTGAGGCAAGAACAAGTATATAGTAATGCAAGAAGGGGGTTGGATTCCTCAAAAAATGGGACCCTTCCATTAGCTGAAGGGATTAAAATACTTGGATTTTTTTTTAAAATGGTAAAAAAACAAACATAATCCATCGTCGATTTCGGGAAAGCAGGGCTTTTTTTTTTTTTTAATTTCCTCACCCTCCTTCCCCCCTCTCTCCTCTCTCTTTCTCTCTCCGGAATGAGTGTTGCTGTTGAGTGCTGACTTGCTGGTCATAGTTAAATTGGTTGTGTATGACTGAAGATTTTTCAAAGATATTGAAAATGAGAATTTTCAACTGGAGAGTGGGAGAGGGATATTTAAATGGATAGGTGTAAAGCGCCTTTTCCTTGCCAATGGAAAATCATAGTCACGCACGAAATAAACTAACGTGTCTACTCACATTTCTTTTTTCTTTTATTAAAATATTATGTTATGTCATTTTGCACTTTCACAATATTGCGTGCTATTAATTATCTTTTAGATTCTATATATCTATCTACTAAAGTCATATATAGTATTTTACTATTTTAGATATCGGTAACGACTACTTGCGGATGTGTACAAGATGTCCTAATATAAATATCATAATATTGTCTGGCATTCGAAGTAATTAATAAAAATGTCATCATTTTTAAAAAAAATGTAAAAATATCATGATCTTTAAATTGATTAACAAAATTATCATAGCTTTTAAGAAATTATAAAATGTTCTGACCTTTTATCATTTTCACAAATTTATGATTATAGTAATTTTTTGATCTCTAAAATGTGACGTGGCTAGTCGGAATTCAGTATGAAATTTTAGTCCAATATGTTGATGGGGATAGTGTCATTTTTCACGCTATTTTTTTACTTTTGGCTAAATTTTCCATGCAAGAACCAAGCAAGCCACGCCACATTTCAGACATCCAGAATTTATTTCGGGGCTAGATTTGTTAAAATGTTATAACATTTTTTATTTTTATTTTCAAAGCTTGTGATAGTTTTATAGTATTTAAACATCATAATTTTTTGTATTAATCATTTGGAAGACCAGACTAAAATATAGTGTTTTAGCCAAAATATTAATAAATTTTAAACTTATAACTTGATGAATAAATGATCGTCACTCAACCAATCACATCATTTTAGACAAACACTTATATCAGATCATCTAACAGGTCACAAATCGTTAGACGGGTCAAATCTAGCCTAATCTGATGTTTTTCAGCTAGTTCGTACGCACCACGAGCGTTGCGAGTTGTGCACACACCAACTTCATTATTATTATTATTATTATTATTATTATTATTATTATTATTATTATTATTATTAATTTGTTTTAATTTTTTTCCCAAAAATCATTTATTTCATCTCAATTAGGGTGTATTATTCTCAATCAATATTTATATTTAATTCGAAAAAATTATTGTCGAGTGCAACGCCCGAACCTATAATTTGCATTGGACGCGTACAATACGCGAGAAGAAAAGAGAAAACTCTCTGAGAATAAACAAAAGGTTGAAGATGCAACTGTTGAGAAGAGCAAACTAAAGATAAGCCTTCAAGCCTTTGGAGATTCAAAACTCAGTTTGAGTACTAATACATCCGTTGATATTTAGTAGTGTAGGATCCAATTTGTGTAACAGTTTACACAATCTTGGGAGATTTAAAACATCCAACCCTTAGCAATAATAACACCTAAAATCTTAGTGGGAAACTATGAGTTGTTGGGTATCTCCAACAATAGCAGCGGAAAACTAAGTGTTGCAAGTGTGAGCTGCCAGTTGCAATATCCCCTAAGCATTCATCAAAGTCCTGTGAGTTGAGAGATTATTGTCATACTTGAAATATAGTTAGATCTCCAACAATAGCAGTTGAAGCTAAATGTTGCAGGTGTGAGTGACAAGTCCATCTTTTGTATGTATTTTAGAGTTTTTTTTCATTAGAATAGATGTCGTTTGCTTTGTGTTTTGAGTCGGAAAAGACCAGGTTTAGGAATAAGGCATGATAAAGGAAAAATCCTGCGTAGAGGGAATTCTGATGCCTAAACATGATGATATGAGCACAAGGGAACCTTCACCGTACTGAGCTCCAAGAAAAGAGTTTTCTTGAAGATCCCATAACACTTCAGCTCTCGAGAGTTTTTGTCGTTCCCACAAGACTCGCGCAGATTCTATTAAAGACAGATCCAGTGAGGGCATAATGTGAAATTCAAAACAGTGAAAAGATCCAAGATCTACGAGATTTGGTCGGTTAAGGAAAGAAGATTGTATCAAAGAAGATGTTACCAAATCCAGTGGAGATATTTTGAGCTATCTAGAAGATCTATCTTTTCCAAAAGAAACATTCCGTCTGTGGGCACGCACTGAAGAGATAGAATTAAATCCCTGAAAATTCGGAATTTGATTACACTTACAAGGAAAGACAATCTCCCTACAAGGAAAGTTCAATTCAGAAAGTTGGCAGAGCCGGTGTGGGCACAAGAAACCCACACAAATTTAATCCAAGAAGAAGGCAGAGCTACCGGGGGCACTACGTAAGTGAAAAAGGAAGGTTTGACAGCATCCCTAAAAATCGGGATTGGATTAGCCCTATATGGAAAGTGCATTTCTGTAGTATTGCAAGTAGGTCACAACAAAGATTCACCCCAAAATATTGATGGAATATCTTTTTCCTACAAGGAAAGAATCTTCCAGATAAGGAAAGTCGTGGGCACGCTGATATCTGATCTAGAATTGAAGATGGGTCAATCCATAGGCCAAACTCGAATCTTGACCTACTTATATATATACTTGATATATAGATCAATTCCAAGATATCCAGAAAACATCAAATATATAGTGTAGGACATTGCATAGTTAGTTTTGTTCTTGGTTTCCCTAAGAGCCTGGAGGCCTCGTGTCCGCAGGACGTAGGTAGTTAGTTTATGTTTTCAAGTTGGAGTTGGATCCAATTTTCGTTCTTTAAATAAAGTAAGTTTATTTTATCAGTTATGCTTTATTTTGTTTCTTTATTGTTCTTCACTTTATTAATTGGTAATCTTTAATCCGGATTGAATTAGATAAGGAATAAATAACATGAACTCGTGAGGCCGAAATGGGCATAACACTGTATGAATTTGGTTCCGTTTTGTATTGATTTCTTTATTACAGTAAAGTGTGTTAAGCTGGTTAATGTGGCTGGCCACTCGTTAATTAGAATTGGGCACGCTAAATCCATACATGTTCAATGAATTGTAGCTGTGAGTTGGACATAAAATGACGGGGTACATCACGAGTATTGTGGGCAAATTGAGAGATCGGGGTTGGACAACAGGTTAGGGGCTGGGGACGAGAGTTCATCTCTAGTCTAAACTTGATGAAGGCACGATAAGCATCAAAGAATCAAATGAAGAGCTGACATTAAAAGGTTCCAAGATTGTTATTTTGTTAACAATTAAATATTGGAGATCAAATTTTGAAAAACAACATATGAAGATCAAGAGAGTTGAAGTCACAAGCATGCACGTTGGAGGCATTTTGGACGTGCATGGCTTGCATGGAAGTTTTCGTCCCCCTTAGTTATTTAATTAAGGGATTGAATTTGATTTAGACTATAGTATTAATTTAATTATGTTAGACTATAGTTTAGATCAGATTTTATTTTATTTTTATGTTAGTTTTCGTTCATTATTGAATAGGTTTGACTAGAATTGTATTTAAGGCAATTTTCTACCTTGAATAGAATTCTAGTTTAGGGGATTTCCTAGTATAGTTAGGAGACCTTTTTGGATAAGTTTTTTAGGAATTTTTAGCATCAATTTTCATCCCACTTAAGGCATATAAATAGGGGAACCATGTTACATTGATATTTTAGACATTATTGATTAAATTTGCCTTTGCATACAATTGTGTCTCACCTAAATATTTTTGTTTGTTGTTTTCGATACAAAACACCATTCTTGAAGCCTAGAAACTTTGAGTCTTACATCAATGGAACATTCTAATTCACATGAGGAATTAGGGTGAACTCGCTATCCGAGAAGTAACTTTGAGATTCATTTTCATCGTACAAGATACGCCGGGAATTAATCGGATTGCAAATCACAACACCATCATCGACCATCATCATCAAACGACGTCTTCCACCAGCCATCAATGTCCGTATCATCCTCACGACACCAAGACCTGATCGTTTGTCGATCACTAAGGGTTCGAGCCTATACAAGCTTAATTCGACGTGTTCTTCACCTATACCGTAAGTACACCTAAAACTTATCATATCCTACCTACTCCTAGACTTTTTTCACCATCACACACATCCCAAATACCCTTCCTTTCCAGCTGAAATACCAGCCCTCATACTTGGATTTTGTTTGCTAGTTTTGTGTCATCATCTAGTTATCATAATTAGGTCTAGATTAGTTTGTTTATTGATTCGAGTTGTATTTTTATTTAATTCTGATTATTTATTTAATTTGAGTCATTAGAGTAGGGTTGAATCCTTCCATATTTGGCGTGTTCGATCCAGAAGTCTTCCGCGCGTCTCTTTGTATCTTGTACAAATTGTCCGGGTTACATCATAAATTTGGCATTAGAGTCACGTCAGCTCTGTTGGTCGTGGTTCAATCCTATGTGTCAATTTATTGCTTACGTGTCCGTTGATGTGTCTATCAAGTTGTAATAGATTAGTGTTCATTGAAAAAAAAAACCGGATAAAAAAAACTCGGTAAAAAAAAAGAGAAAGACCGAAAAGATAAAAAAAAGTGTTAAAAAAAAGAAAATCCAACAAAAAAAAAAGGAAATCCAAATTGATTCTTGAATTACCTTTTGAGTTCTATTTTAATTTTTGGTACTTTCCTTTTAGTACTAGTTTATAGTTGATAACTTCCTTGTGAGTCTTATTTTATTTTTGGAACTTTACTTCTAGTTTTAGTTCTTTAGTTAGTAATTTCCTTTTGAGTTATAATTTAATTTTGGTTCTTTCCATCTAGAGTCTAGTCTAATTAAGGTATATAGGTTGTGTCACACTAGTGGTACACACATCCAAATCACCTTCCTTCTTTCTTAGTTTCTTGTTTCTTTTTTTTTTTCTAGTTCTTTCCTTCTTTCCATAGGATTTATTTTTGGATTCCTATTCTATTTGGGAACTTCAAAAATACATCTAATTCTTTCCTTATTTTAATTTCTTCCATTCCAATCCTTTCAAACCTTCCATATACTCACCCACACCCATAATTTTCGTCCATCACACTTAAAAGGTTCAAAAATCTGCCCTAGTTCACCTACACCAGTTATCTACAACCATATACACCATCCGGACCATACACCCATGCACCCATGCACCATCCGATTTATACACCATACACCACTCATACTCCGTACACCCGTACACCATATACACCAAATTCTCACCATCTTTATACCAACAACAAAATGATCATCCCCGAGTTCGAAGGTCTACACGATCCTGATGCTTACCTAGATTAGGAATGGAAAGTTGACAAATTCTTTGAGTGATAGGACTTCCCCGAACCAAAAAAAGTACTGCTAATTTTGCTGAAGTTTAGAGGCTACGCAGCAACATGGTGGGGATTCCAGCAGAATCGGTGCCACTAAGATCGCCTTCCACCTATCGACACATGGCATGAGTTGAAAGATTTGATGTGAAAATACTTCATTCCAGACCACTACCAATGGGAGTTGGAGGAAAAGCTACACAAGCTTAGGCAAAGAGATCGAAGTGTAAATGACTACTACAACAAAATGATTGAAGCCATAAGACGAGCTGATGTAGAAAAATATCCAGAAGATACCATAGATAGATTTCTAGTTGGTCTATGAAGGACAAATTCATGAAAGAGTAGCATTGTATCACTTCGATGAGTAGGAGGACATGGTGAAATACGCCATTCGAATATAAAAGTGGCTAGAGGAGCTAGAGACAAGGTCCAAGGAAGTGATTCAAGTGGAGGCCTGCGAAAAGTTGTTAACTGAGTTCGTTGCCACCAACAAAGATTCTACTTCCAAGGTACCAATTTTAAACATTGTTGAAGCATCTATTAAAGAGTTTCCATCTGTTTCCATGTGCTTAGACGTTGGAGAAGTTGAGGTATTTGAAGAATCTAAGTCGGAAGTAGACATGACCAATGAAGAGATATCAGTTTTTGAGGAGATAGCTCTAGAAGATTGCAATCTGGAAGTTTCATCCATGGAGATGACAAGTCCTAATGATTTTATAGTGGACAAACTACAAATTGTGCACTTGGAGAGCATTGTTGCAGTTGAGAAGATCGAAGAAGATGAAAAGATGATGGAGTTACAACTATGTTCACAAACGGAGGATGACATCATTTTGGAAATGGATGTCGCATAAGTGGAGCCTTTGCAAAAACACATGACGGATCCATTGATTTCTAACATTTTTTTCAACCATGTTCTTTTATTGTTTTAATCTTACAGGTTGCCAAAGATGTTCCACATGATATTGATGTGTCACCAGACTTATTCGTGATTCCTATGTCCATGCATCTCATGAAGTTGCAACTTGTGCAAAAAGAGATTGATGATCAGTTCATCATAGTTTTTGATCCCAGAGATTCGAATTCGATGATGAATTCTTTTCAAGAGGAGGGGAATGATGAAGGCACGATAAGCATCAAAGAATCAAATGAAGAGCTGACATAAAAAGGTTCCAAGATTGTTACTTTGTTAACAATTAAAGATTGGAGATCAAGGTTTGAAGAACAACATATGATGATCAAGAGAGTTGAAGTCACAAGCATGCATGTTGGAGGCATTTTGGACGTGCATGACTTGCATGGAAGTTTTCGTCCCCCTTAGTTATTTAATTAAGGGATTGAATTTTATTTAGACTATAGTATTAATTTAATTATTTTAGACTATAGTATAGATCAGATTTTATTTTATTTTTATGTTAGTTTTCGTTCACTATTGAATAGGTTTGACTAGAATTGTATTTAAGGCAATTTCCTACCTTGAATAGAATTCTAGTTTAGGGAATTTCCTAGTATAGTTAGGAGACCTTTTTGGATCAGTTTTTTAGGACTTTTTAGCATCAATTTTCATCCGCCTTAAAGCCTATAAATAGAGGAACCATGTTACATTGATATTTTAGACATTATTGATTAAATTTACCTTTGCATACAATTGTGTCTCACCCAAATAATTTCGTTTGTTGCTTTTGATACAAAACATCATTCTTGAAGCCTAGAAACTTTGATTCTTACATCAAGGGAACGTTCTAATTCACACGAGGAATTAGGGTGAACTCGCTATTCGAGAAGTAACTTTGAGATTCATTTTCATCGTACAAGATACGCCGGGGATTAATCGGGTTGCAAATCACAACACCATCATCGACCATCATCATCAAATGATGTCTTCCACCAGCCATTAATGTCCATATCATCCTCACGACACCAAAACCTGATCGTGTGTCGATCACTAAGGGTTCGAGCCTATACAAGCTTAATTCGACGTGTTCTTCACCTATACCATAAGACACCTAAAAGCTATCATATCCTACCTACTCCTAGCCTTTCTTCACCATCACACACGTCCCAAAATAACCTTCCTTTCCAGCTGAAATCATCGTTCCAAACCAACCCTCATGCTTGGATTTTGTGTGCTAGTTTTGTGTCATCATCTAGTTATCATAATTAGGTCTAGATTAGTTTGTTTATTGATTCGAGTTGTATTTTTGTTTAATTCAGATTATTTATTTAATTTGAGTCATTAGAGTAGGGTTGAATCCTTCCATAGTTGGCGTGTTCGATCCAGAAGTCTTCCGCGCGTCTCTTTGTATCCTGTACAAATTGTCCGGGTTACATCAAAACTGAAAGGATAGATCGGTCATTCTGGAGGAATCCCATAGCTATATCTATTGTGACTATAAGATTGGCTATGTTGAGATGAATTTGGGGGTTATAAATTGATGACTAAATTCACATAAGAAATCAGCGTGCTCATGACCGAGTTTGTTGGTTTATTCTAAGTCTTATTCATCTTGGACCTTGTTATCTATTAATATTATTTTTAGTTTTGTAGTTTCTTTTTATTAGTTCGCAGTGTGACCACAAAAATCCCCCTTCCATTTTCTTACCGATGACTTTGAAAGAAAAGGTGCACAGCTCCCTGTGGGATCGACTCTTATTCACTTCTGACTATGCCCGTCATGGGCATAAGGGAAATTATAAATGTATTTTGGAGCGCGAAACGACCGTGCGTCAAAATTGGCACTGTTGCTGGAGAGCCGTGTTTTTATCTTTTCTTTCCAATACTTGTTTAAGTTTTACATGTGATGCTCTATTCTTATAGTACAAGAAACTTGGTCTTTCATCCTGAAGTTGTAAAATATATTACAAAGAAGATGAGCGTAAGTGAGAAGAAATAAATAAGTATCTGAATATTGTCTTGTGCCCATTTTACAGCCTTTGGCATTTCGTTTCTAATTTATTTTGTGGGGCTGAGTTTGATATTATCGAGGGCACAAGAGCAGAAGTTGGCTGCCATCATCTTGGATAGCTTGAAGAGTGCCTCCATGCCTACTTCAAATATACCTGAGGCCTAATCCAATCTGGTTTTTTCTTTTCTTTTTGAGTTTTTTTTTCCTTTATTTTTGACCTTATTCACCCACTTTGCCTAAGGCAAAGTGTGTGGATGGCGATGGCATTTGGAGTCTATTTTATTTTTATTTTTTTAGCCTATTTTTCACCTACTTTGCCTAAGACAAAGTGTGTAGGTGGGGGTTGCTTTTTTCTTTCTTTTTGATCGTGTCCAACATTTTTATTTGTTAAAACTTGGAAAGCATGAAGTCTCGGTCTTGTGGTCATGATGGTGGAATTTATTTGTAAAACTTTATCAGCATGCCCACGCTAACAACAAGTATGACGAATGAACTAAGCATACCTTGTGAGTTTTGAGTCTAAATTATGTTATGCCCATTCTGTATATTTTCTTCATGAGTGACTTTTACATTTTTGAGTTGCTAGAATTTGCTTATGCTCTATTCTGAGGTCATATTGATTTTTAATGCACACTTAGATGATTTAGGAAATTTTCTTTCTTGAGCCCACAAAGCCAAAATATACCTACCTTGTAATTCTGTTTTGCATCCATTTTAAACTATGAATTGTCAAAATGCCCTGACTAATTTTTTTTCTTAAACTCAAATAAAGATCGTGGCATTAGAAGAAATGAGTAATTACTGGTGGTTATGAAAATATGGCATGAAATGCCCACGATGAAAGAAAATTCCAAAAAAAAGAAGAAGAAAAAAAGAAAGGGAACATTGAGAAATTATGAAAAAAATGAAAATAGATGAATGAGTTCCTTAAAATTAAGCTCACTGTGCCCGAAACAGAAAAAAAAAATTATCAGTTTGAGCTTTCGTATTGTTAAGGGCATAAGGAGAGAGACCGAAAAGAGTCAAATAATTCCTCAAATGAGAAATTCGACTAAATCAAACCTAATTCCAAATTCTTCTAGCCTTACCCCAAGCCCCATTATAACCCATTAAGTCCTAGAGATAAGTGTGCATAATAAAAATTTAAGTGGTGGAGGAAAAAGAGCATTTTCAAGCTTATGGCATGACTTTATTTGAGAATGATTTTCTTTGATCGTAAACACTTAACCTATACACAGAGTTAAGAGAGAAAATATAGGAGAAAAACCATAGCTTAGTTCGATTTTGACTTGTTGGGCATGATGATTTAATTTGCAAATAGTTTTGAAATGTTGGCTTGTTGGCTGGTTGAGACTTTGTGCCCAGGAGGGTTAATGAATATACATGCTTTGTTGTTGTTTGTACGTCTTTTCCTCCTCTTTTCTTTTTCTTTCTTTTTGGGTGCGATGCACCCCCATGCTTGAGGACAAGCATGCTTAAAGTGTGTGGGTGTGATAAGTCCATATTTTCTATGTATTTTAGAGTTTTTTTCATTACAATATATGTCATTTGTTTTGTGTTTTGAGTCAGAAAAGAATAGGTTTGAGAATAAGGCATGATAAAGAAAGAATCCTGCATAGAGGGCATTCTGATGCCTAAACATGATGATATGAGCACAAGGGAACCATCACCGTACCGAGCACTAAGAAAAGAGCTTTCTTGAAGATCCCATAACACTTCAGCTCTCGAGAGTTGTTGTCGTGCCCACAAAACTCGCGCATATTCTAGTAAAGACAAATATAATGAGGGCACAACTTGAAATTCAAAACAGTGAAAAGATCCAAGATCTACGAGATTTGGTCGGTTAAGGAAATAAGATTATATAAAAGAAGATGTTACCAAATCCAGTGGAGATATTTTGAGTTATCTAGAAGATCTATCTTTTCCAAAAGAAACTTTCCATCTATGGGCACGCACTGAAGAGATAGAATTAAATCCCTGAAAATTCGAGATTTGATTATACTTACAAGGAAAGAGAATCTCCCTACAAGGAAAGTTCAATTCAGAAAGTTGGTGAAGCCACTGTGGACATAAGAAACCCACACAAATTTAATCGAAGAAGAAGATAGAGCTGCCGAGGGCACTGCGGAAGTGAAAAAGAAAGGTTTGACCACATCCATGAAAATCAGGATTGGATCGGCCCTATATGGAAAGTGTATCTCTCCAGTATTGCAAGTAGGTCACAACGAAGATCCACCCCAAAATATTGCTGGAATATCTTTTCCCTACAAGGAAAGAATTTATCAGATAAGGAAAGTCATGGGCACGATGATATTTGATCCAGAATTGAAGATGGGCCAATCCATGGGCTAAACTCGAATCTTGACCTACTTGTATAAATACTTGATGTATAGATCAATTCCAAGATATCCAGAAAATATCAAATATATAGTGTAGGAAACTGCATAGTTAATTTTGTTCTTGGTTTCCCTAATAGCCTGGGGGCCTTGTGCCCTCAGGACGTAGATAGTTAGTTTATGTTTTCAAGTCAGAGTTGGAGTCGATTTTCATTCTTTAAATAAAGTAAGTTTATTTTATCAGCTATGTTTTATTTTGTTTCTTTATTGTTCTTCACTTTATTAATTGGTAACCTTTAATCCGGATTGAATTAGATGAGGAATAAATAACATGAACTCGTGAGGCCGGAATGGGCATAACACTGTATGAATTTGGTTCTATTTTGTATTGATTTCTTTGTTACAGTAAAGTGTGTTAAACTGGTTAATGTGGTTGGCCACTCGTTAATTAGAATTGGGAACGCTAAAGTCATACATGGTCAATGAAATGTAGTTGTGTGTTAGTCATAAAGTGCGGGGTACATCACGGGTATTGTAGGCAAATTGAGAGATCGGTGTCTGCAATAAATCTAGGTCTGTCTAGGGCATAATGCTGCTTTGTTGTTTACAATTACATGAGAGATCAGGGTTTGTCAACAGGTTAGGGGCTGGGGAACGAAAGATCACCTCTAGTCTAAACTGAAAGGATAGATTGGTCATTCTGGAGGAATCCCATAGCTATATCTACTGTGACTATAAGATTGACTATGTTGAGATGAATTTGGGGGCTATAACTATGTGACTAAATTCACATAAGATATCAGCATGCCCATGACCAAGTCTGTTGGTTTATTCTAAGTCTTATTCATTTTGGATTTTGTCGTTATCTATTAATATTATTTTTAGTTTTGTAGTTTCTTTTTATTAGTACGTAGCGTGACCATAACAATCCCCCCTACATTTTGTTACTGGTGACTTTGAAAGAAAAGGTGCACAGCTCCCTGTGGGATCGACCCTTACTCACTTCTGGCTATGCCCATCGTGGGTATAAGAAAAATTATAAATGTATTTTGGAGTGCGAAATGACCGCACGTCAGTGAGCAACTGACCATCTATGTATTTGTAATTTAACAAGTCTATATTGATCACCTTCCAGATTCTAGAAGAGATATCACATAGAGTCATTATAAATTGTACATGTATATCTCATGTCTTCTTTACAACATTCATTAACTGCTTTATTATTTAGTTATCTGTTGTGCATGATTGCTCAAATTTGTTTGAATGTTTATCAATTCCAAATTTATCCAAGTTGAGCAAAAATAGCTGAGATATAACTCAGCTGAGAGGTTACTATATGGAAAACCAAGTGAAGCTTTTCCTTCAATTGAAAACTTGCTTCTACAAGTTAGTCGACTTGACATTTTCGCAACTTTGATATTTCTGCAATTTTGATAATTTTATTAATTGAGTTGATTGTGATTATTCACCCCCAAATAATTTAATTAGTGTCTTTTAGCACTTGAGATCTTTTAGTTCCAACTTATGTGTGCCAATCATGTACCAAATCTCAAAATTATTACTTTTTCTTCCATTTTTTCTCAATTTTAATTTATTTTGATTTAATATAATTTTTACATTATTATTTAGGGTTTATTCCACCCAATTTGGGTTTATAATTATTTTTAATATTTAATTTTCAGTTTTTAGTTAACATAATTGATTTTTGGGGTTGATAATTCCAAACTTAGAGTATATAATTTTTAAAAATTTCAATTTTTAACAATACATATTAACTATGATTAGTTATAATATAATAAATTTTATTTTTATAAAAAACATTATTAACATATACACTTTTAATATTGACACACACAAGTTGGGACTAGATGATCTCTACTCATCTTTTAGGACCAAACAGTGGAGATTTGACATCTCAATGTCTGCTAAGTATTGTAGAGGATTTGACAATCCACTTTCTTGTCAAAACAGTACTTTTTAGCTAGATTCTCTGCAAAACCATAAAAAATTAAATGATCTTTTCAAAGCGATAGTTATAATGCCGCATTAATTGCCGAATTCTGAGGATTCCTGAGAATCTTCTAGCCGATCTCAACCGCTCATTTTGAGTGACAAAATCTAGCAATTCATTTTCACCTCAAAATCCCCTATAAATACCATATCACTTTCACTCAGGCTTTGTTTAGTTGGCAATGAATCTTGCCTTGGAAAGTAATCTGATTCCTTATTTTTAAATTACGTGTTTGGTTCTGTTAGTCAAAATAATGAAGGAAGATGTTTTGATGAGATGTCAGAAACCAATGAAAACTAAAGTCAAAAAAACTGAACTGCTCAGTTAAACTGAAAGTGAAGGAAGTCTCGATGCTTTGATAAGACATTATAAATCAATGGAAACTAAAGAAAACTGAACTAAATTCAGTCAGACTGAATGCTGAACTGAATTGAAGAGAAGGCCACCAAACATGTTCGCAATGAAACTGAACTGAAGAGAAGGCCACCAGCTAAGTCCTCTCCAAACCTGAACTGAAGTGAAGACCACCAAATAAAGCTCGACACGGAACTGAATTGAAGAGTCTTGCAACTGAAGAATAGGACTCTTAAGTGAGCGTTCCGAACTAAAGGATGCCAACTGAGTAAAGAAACTGAGAGTCTGTCTCAACAAGTCAACTCATGTATAAATGATGGGTATTCTGGATCTTTCAAATGGTCTTCTTCACCAACCCTCAACAGGTCTAATTAAACCTAAGATGATCAACGGTCATATTTAACTAATCTCTATAAATGAGATGAATCAGAACTTAACAAGGAGATTTTTGCGAGCAAAAGATTTTAGCCAAGAAGATTTTTGTGTGAAACATTTGTGAAAACTAGCCAACCTTCAGTGTGCAATCAATTTGTTAAGCCAAATTTAAAGAAAAGATCATAAGAACAAATTGTAATAGTTAGCAGTTGAAAATCTTTAAGCTGTAATATTTAGCAAAAATTCCACACGAGAGAGAGCCCAAAAAGTCAGTCAGATAATCCATCATCCAACAATTATCAAAGCCCTGTCCAAAAGTTCTTTCCTTGATCATCACCTTGTCAACACCTGCTTAGTTCAAGAAGCATAATCAGTTGATAACAAAAGTTCAAGACTTAATCTCTTTACGATCAAAAGAGATCTAAAATCTTGTAAAGACGCCAATAGCACATAACTCTCCGTCTAAGTGTGAGCCGCCGCTAAAGAAACTGCCGCCGCAATAGCTACCTGCTGGAGACTGTAAGTTTGAGCCATCGACCCAGCTGAGGTAACTGTGTAAAGAAACTCATTGTTACCAGGTTCATCTACTCTTTTCATTGTATAATTTGTAAGGATAATATCAAGTTATATAGTGAATTTTTTCCTTCGAATAAGAAGGAAGAGAGGACGTAGAAGTTTTAAGGCTTCGAACCTCTATAAAATTAGTATGTGCTGTACTCAGCTTTATCTTATTTATCTTTAAGTTTGCATATAACCTTACACTGTACACAACTAAATATCTTTCGACAGAAAATATCGTTTATCAAACTAAGCTTAAAACAAGTGAGGGCCCCAATTATTCCGCACTTAATTTCAGTTTGAAAAGGAGTTTATTCAACCCCCCTTCTAAGCTCTATTAGACTCGTTCGGGACCATCAAGTTCAATTTTTGAGAATATTAGAAAGTGATCCGAATTCTCAAAACAAGAAAACTAATACAATTTTCCTGAATTCTGAATGCCTACCTGGAGTATGTA
This sequence comes from Perilla frutescens, assembly GCA_026008535.1. Classification (NCBI taxonomy): domain Eukaryota; kingdom Viridiplantae; phylum Streptophyta; class Magnoliopsida; order Lamiales; family Lamiaceae; genus Perilla; species Perilla frutescens. Next base: position 28,313,976 of record BRKX01000003.1, on the reverse strand, counting down.
TTCTGATTACTTGCCTCTACGAATTTTGTGTTAGACTATTTTTATTATTTGATTTTTTCATTTATTATTTTTATTATTTATATAAATTATTATGAAAATTGTATTTATAATTTTTTAATAAAAAATTGAAAATTTTGAAAATATATTTGAATCTTAATTTTTTTTAATGGATTATTATTAGTTTGATTTAACAAAAACAAAATGAAACATTGAAAAAATAAAAATCCTACTAAATTCCGATTATCACAAACACACACACACACACACACATACACATATGTAATAACTAATAAGAGGTAGAGAAATAACAAACTCTAAACAATGAGCAACTCGACTTTAGAATCAACAACAAAATTCTACATTAGTAACCATTTATTTTTAAATGATGTTGACCAAATAATAATAATAATAATAATAATAATAATAATAATAATAATAAATTACTTTTGTAAATTAATGCAATTGTTTATTTTTATAGTCAATTGTTTACGTATATTTGTATTTATACAATATATATATACATACTAATTAATTTATCTTTATTTATTTACCGTCTTAATTTTTTTTTTTTGAATTGGAGGAGAATGATGATCGAACTTATAGATTATAAATCTACAATATTATTAAATTATAATAATAAACCTACTTGATTAATTTGATTAAAAAAATACTAAAATGAGAATCCTAATAATTTCTTTATTATGTTCCAAACACATGATAAATAATCTATAACATTCATTTTTATCAGAATCGCATTTTGATAACTTTACTTTCCTGTCAATCAAACGAGCCCTCAGATCTTCATTCTTTCTTGCTTTTCCTTGGATGTGACTAATTTAATTACCATGCTTAATAATCGTATTGTTCTAGGTTTGTGATCAATCAACGGATATGATATGAGGACAAATTCTTCTCTATAATGGTTGCATATAAATTTTATATCATACAGTTACTTTTCAATGTTGGTTATTAGAAGTTATGTTTTTTATTTGCAATAATTAAAAGACCGTATTAGAATTGTAAAATGACCCTTGTGATTTTTTACGGAAATAATTCTATTAGATATGAAGATTAATTTTTTAATGATAAGAAATGCAAGTTTTTTTATTAAAAAATTTTCGTGATCTTTTTCCAATTAGAGTACAAATTTTGAAACAAATTGCGTGGGCCAAGGAGAAAAACTAATACAAGCAAATATTACTCTCGAAAATTTAAAATTTGTATAAAATTTAAGTACAAATTAAATATTCACTTATTTTTGCCATCATTAATCAATAATAAGTCAATTATAGATGCAATACGTCACATCGACAGTCGAAGAGATAAACGCAAAGTTGGTCAATCTTCCTTCCCTAAAAAAAAAGGTTGGTCAATCTTCACTCTAAAAAAAAGTTGGTCAACCTTAACTCGTACAAATCTCTTCAAACACGCAATAACCCATAGGTTGTTCTTTTATATATATATATATATATATATATATATATTATATAATGAAGCAAAGATACTCCTAAGAATTATAAGATGGTTAAATTACATGAAATCATGCACGAGTTACATTTTCTTGAGCGTCATCCTATTTTATCATATTATGATTCATATTTTTTCATAATTAAATCATAAATGCGTATTAACAGTAGTAAGATATTAGATGTAACACAAATTATGACATATAAGTTAAATTGTTTGTAATGTAATATTTTGTTAGAATGATATTGGGTATGTTATCTATTGTATATCAACTGCATAAATGGTGAATATTTCATCATAAAATTCCCAAAGAAAATTATTGCATTTATATGAAAAGTAAATCTATAATACCGACCAAAGTATGCATAAACAGTTGGTCCAAAGTAAATTAGTAAATAAAGCGTCTAACTAAGTTGGACGGCTACCAACCCAGGAGCATAGTTCTACACGAAAGCAACTACTTAATTAAAAAATAAATTAAACTTGTAGTTTGGTCACTATTTGTTTTTTTTTATTATTATTTTATTTAAGTTTTATCCTTTAAGAATCCGGACGATGGGAATGTTGGAACAAGCCAGGATCCTGTTATGATCTCAGTTATTTCCCAGGTGTTTTTTTACTTTTCTTTTTCCTATTTTGGTAGATCTTGTATTAGATGATATTCTATGAACTGGATCTAGAATAAAGGTGCAATCTTGGTAAATGGGGGAAAATGAAGTAGAAGAAATAAGGGAGAGAAGATGAAGAAATGAGTAGGGAGAACTTAGATATATTTCTTCCTGCGTCTTTACAATGCAAAGATATTATTTAAACCATACAACTTAATCTGGGTCCCACAAAAACTATGAAATAACAGCCCTAGCTAAAATAGACCAAGTCCATGATTTAATTAAAAGAAATGCGGCCCAGATAGTAATAAGGCCCAGCAGTACTTTGTTCAGCCCATTGCCACTGCTCCGTCTATCTCGACCCGACCCTGCATACGACCCATCTGACTGGTCAACTTCTCCACACCTTTCCCGATGTCAACTTCAATTGTTGTAAACCCTAAAAATTCCATCTTTTCACCCAACATCCCCGGCTGCGTTCCTTCCCCCACTCCGGTGACCTCTGCTTCCCCTCCATTCTCAATTCCGGTCATAACATTGCCCCTTCCTCCTTTAGATCCTTGTCCGCAAGGATCTAATTCAGAAAATTTCCCTTGTAGGAATTTTAAGTGTTCCCAAGATTCAAGATTCAGTTTTTCATCACCCCACCTTACCAAAAGTTGCTGTAATGGACTATGACCTCTCTGAACGATACGAGCGTCAAGGATGGTTGTTGGAATTATGCAGAATACCCCGTCTTAGCCTTTAATAGAGAGACACATAGAAGACTGGATGCACCTTGCTGCCTTGAGGTAGGTCCAGCTTGTATGCCACTTGACCCACCTTTTCCAATATTTTGAGGGGCCAAAATATCGAGAGGCTAACTTCAGATTCTGGCGTAGAGACACTGAATTCTACAGGTATGGTTGCAGTTTCAGGTAAACCCACTCTCCAACTTCGAAGTGCTTTTCAACCCGAGCCTTATCTGCTTGGCTCTTAATCCTGTTCTGGGCTTGTTGTAGGATAGTTTTCAGATTCTGTATCATAGCCCTTTTATCTTGAACCTCCTTCTTGATCTCTACCTAGTTGGTGTCTAGGTACAAACCCACAGTTAAGTAGGAGGTGGGTAACCATAGAGAGCCTAGAAGGGTGTCTGTTTGAGGGTCGTGTGGTAATTAGTGTTGTAACAATGTTCCGCAAGAGTCAACCACTTAGACCATTGCTTAGGATGACTTGACGTCATGCAGTGCAGATAGTTCTCTAGGCATCGGTTGAGTCTTTCTAATTGCCCATCCGTCTGAGGATGGTAGGCATAAGAGAGATTCAAGGTGACCTCAAGTAACTTAAAAAGCTCTTTCCAAAACTGACTGGTAAATATTTTGTCCCTATCAGAAAAAATGCCAATAAGAAGACCATGTAGCTTGTATATGTGGTCTATAAACAACTTAGCTACCGTCTGCGCAGTATAGAGATGAGAAAGAGCCATGAAGTGGCTGAATTTTGTAAATCTGTCAATAACCATAAGGATCACATTTCCCCCCTCCCAGACCTTGGTAGTCCATCAATGAAGTCCATGCAGACATGACTCCATGGCTGGTCTGGCACATGCATGGGCTATAGTAGACCCTGGGATAGGCCACAATTAGGTTTGTTAAGTCTGCAAATGTCACAAGACTTAACTAAGTTTTCCACACCAGATTTTATCCCCTGCCAGTAGAAGCTACCCTTCAGTCTCATGTAAGTTCCAGTGACCCCGGAGTGGCCACCATAAGGGGAACTATGCATTGTTTGGAGCAGTTATTTCCTCATATCTGTATTCTTTCCAACTAACAACCTGCCTTTATACCTCATAAGCCCATCAATGACAACAAACTCAGGATAGGAAAAAGAGTCATTTAGTTTTGCAGACTTTACCTTCTTAGTGAATTCATCCCCTTTATAACTCTCCATTACTTCCAACATCCATTTAGGAGATAGATTGTTGATAGCTTGGCATTCTCCTTTTGATTCATGTACCCTAGATAGGGCATCAGTTGCCCTGTTAGTGGACCCCTTCTTGTATTGAATTTCATAATCTAACCCCAGTAGTTTAGATATCCACCTGTGTTGCATGGGGTTCACCACATTTTGGTCCAATAAGTACTTAAGAGCCCTTTGATCAGTTCTTATGATGAACTTCTACCCAAATAGGTAGTGTTTTCACTTCTGAATTGCCATGAGTATTGTCAATAATTCCCTTTCATAGATATGTAGGACTTGGTTCTTCATGCATAAGACCTTGCTGAGGAAGGCTATAGGTCTTCCTTTCTGCATAAGAACAACACCGATCCCATGGCCACTTGCATTAGTCTTAATGACAAATGGAAGTGTGAAATTAGGTAGAGCAAACACTGGTGCTTGGGTCATGGCCTCCTTGAGGGTATTAAAGGCCTGTGTAGCTTTTGGTGTCCACTTAAATCCATTTTTCTTTAACAAGGCAGTTAGGGGCCTGCTATAAGGCCATACCCCTTAATAAACTTCCTATAGCATCATGTCAAGCCCAAAAACCCTCTCAGCTGTTTTATATTAGTGAGAGTGGGCCATTTAGCCATGATGTCTACCTTTTGAGGATCAGTAGAAACCCCCTCTTGGTCTATGATATGTCCCAGGCATTCTATCCTAGTCTGTCCAAAATAACACTTTGTTCTCTTAGCATAAAGAGAGTGCTCTCTGAGTAATGTTAGGATTTATCTCAAATGATTTAGATGGGCCTCCCAAGTATCACCGTAGACTAGGATATCATCAAAGAAAACCAATGTGTGCTTCCTCAGGTAATCCTTAAACACCTGATTCATCAAGGATTGGAAGGTGGCAGGGGCATTACAGAGCCCAAATGGCATGACAAGAAATTTATAGTGTCCATTGTGGGTCCTGAAGGCAGTTAGGTACCTGTGCTCTGGCTGCATGAGGGTCTGGAAATACCCCAACCTTAGGTCTATTTTAGAAAAGTACCTAGACCCATGTAGCTCATCCAATAACTCATCATTGACTGGTATAGGGTAATCATGTTTGACAGTGTAGGTGTTTAAGTACTTGTAGTCCACACACAACCTCCATGTCCCATCTTTTTTCCTTACTAGAATAACAGGAGCAGCAAAAAGGCTCGTGCTATGTTGTATTACCCCAGTATCCAGTAGTACCTGCACAATCTTCTCTATTTCATCTTTGTGGTGGTGAGAAGATCTGTAAGGATATTGATGTTTTGGAATTGTTCTAGACTTTAGTATGATTTGGTATTCAACCCCCCGGTTGGTGAAAATCCTCTGAGTTCCTGGAAAACATTCTCAAACTCTGAGAGCAACACTTGTATCTCTGTGTTTTCTGTTTGGGATGCCCTTTGCATAGTGACTGCATACACTTTTTTAACTTTCTTGATGAATTTGGTGTGCATCAGCTTGAATAAAGAATGATGATAGATGAATAGGCAGTCTATGTATGTTTGATTAGCATGAAGCTTGAGTTTCTTTCCCAACCAGTTAATAGAGACAGTCATGTTCTCATAATCAAGCTTGATAGGAGTGCATACTTTTAACCAATCACCACCCAATATAACATCATAACCCTCATGTTGCAGCAATCTTAGGGAGTGACTCAATTTAGCCCCTTGCATTTTCCACCCAAATTTTTTTGCTTGGGATGAACTGATAAGCTTTTAGCCATTTACAACCTTTATCAATAGGGGGTAGTAGCCTGAATATTGCAACCCAAATTCCTTGATGTAGATTCCTTTATGAAACTCAAAGTGCTTCCAGTATTAACCAGAATTTGCAGGCTATGTCCCTCACAAGTCCCTAGTGTAGTTATGGTATCCTCCCCTTTAAGAGTGTTAAGAGAACCCTGCACCTCTTCCATATTGCCCTCTGGGTCAGGGTCTATTTCTAAGGAGATTAGGGGCTATAAATATACAATTTCCTCTTCTTTTGGCATCACCATATACTGAATCCTATGTTTATACCTATGTCTAGGGGTGTATTTTTCATCACAGCTGTAACACAGGCCCTAAACTCTCTTATCTGCCATCTGTGCTGATGTGAGGAGTTTTGTGAGGTTTTTGGGTTATTGGTAGATTTTAGCAGGGGTTCGGAATGGACTAGTAGTGGTTATACTCCCCCTTTCTGCAGTCCAACATTCTAGTTACTAAAAGTTTTATTTCCTCCTTTTATCTTCTTTGTCATGGCTTTCATGGAAATAAGCCGATTTCTTCCTAAATCAATTGCTTGCTGTAGGGTACTAAGATTGAACATGCAGATAGCAGCCTTCATCTCCTCACTCAAGCCACTGAGAAAGCTAGCCACAAAGTAAGCCTCTGTGTACCATCCACTACTGCACAACAACAGGCATTCCTTCAACTCCTCAAATCTATCCACGTAGTCTAAATAGTCCCCAATGTGTTTCAACTTATTGAATTCCATAACTACCTTAGACTCCTTGATGTCTTCAAACCTTGCGGCCACTACTTCCAGAAATTGATCCCAGATCACCTTTCTCATACTTAGAGCTGAAGTTATGAAACCACAAGGCAGCCTTCCCTTCAAAATTAAGAGATGCCAAGGCTATTTCCTGGTCATCTGGAATATATGGTACTATCTTGAAATACTTGTTATAGCGTGTTAGTGCCATCTGTACTAAGTGTTGTTCAGATTGTCATGATCTTTATGGCAATTCAAAGAACACATTAATTTTGGTTTTTCAAGTTTGAAGACCATGTTCTGGACATTATGATATGAACATTCTGCTGCCAATTTGATTGAAGATCGAAGAATGTACTTGAGCATGTTTGTGAACATGATCATGTACATGGTTATTTAGAGTGTTTCCAAGAGACGTGCAAAGCTGATTCAAGGAATTGAAGTTGCCTTTTCAAGATAGACATTTCAGAATAGAAGATGCCTTGTTCGAAGAAGAAGGAAAAAGGCAAGTTCTATTCAAGGAAGGATTATAAACTAGGAGTTGTCCGATTTAAACAAGAAAAGTTTCCTTGTTGAGTTTGAGTTAAAATAGGACAATCTGATTACCTTGTTTAGACTATGAATTGTGTTTATAAATAGCCTTGTAATCAGACTAGTTTAGTACTGAGCATAGAATTTATGAATACACAAAGGGTAGGGAGTCTAAAAGACTTCATCTTTGAAGCATATAGTATTCGGGCAGACTAGGTTTGATCATTGTGATCATTGTGTGTCTAGTCTGTGTTTGAAGTTTATTCATACACATCTTTAAAGGATTCTCGGGAGAGATTTTCTGTGGAAACTAGAGGGATTCTAGGTTGTAAGGGGATCTTACTGTTGGGGTTTTTCGAATTACGCCCCACAACATCTAATCGGATAATCTATTAATTCTATTAGCATGCATATCATGATTTTATGTGTGAGTTCATCAAACATACCATGTTGAATATTCATGTAAGACAGCCAAATAACACGCAGAAAAAAAAGGATTTGACAGAACTACTTACAACGTTTGTAGGGTTGATGATGAGATTACAGAACTAATCTCGTTGTTGTAGAAAAAATGATCGAACTACCTTGTTCTTCACTTTACTCGATGCCTAATAGGGCTGCAGTGACACTCCTCGATCTTCTACTGTATTCTCGATACCCGGTTAGATGTAGAGTGGGATACAAACTACTAAACTGTGTATGGATAACCTAGGGAATTAAGTGTGCAAGAGAGGGGCTGATCGTGTCTCACTAATACACGCCCTCTCCCTCTTTAAATATAGAGGAAGACATGTATTTTGGCTCCCAACCCTGATGAGTTTGGGCCTCTCCACTTATTCCATTCCCACAGTCCATTAAGGTATTATTTGGGCTACATTAGGAATCTAGAAGAATATTAAATTGACCCACTAATTTATTTAATATCCAATATCCAATACCTAGGATATAATTAAATAAATTAATTGTTATTTTTATTCCACTAAAGAAATAACACTGACCTACCAATTTAATACATTTTACTCAATGCATTCTTTAGTCTAGCCATTCCCCATGTTTCAGATATAATGTTCATTAATTAATTATGTAAACTCTGACAGCTATAATTAATTAATTCTTCCAGTCCTAGAGTAGTACCACATAAACTTTACTATGTACGGAATAAATTCCACCTGCAGGGTTTCACATGTACTTGTGTTTACTCAAGGGGACATCATCAACCTGGCGCACTAGGACATGTTGACCAAACACAGTGCACGACCCATCATGCGTGAATATGTTATTGTATAAAATATCAAGATTATTGACTCTATCAAGAATCTCACCAATTGATAAATCAAAGCAATAATCATAACACACATATGTTCACCACTGTGCAAGGCTTAAGAACCCGAACTCTGTGGATCTTTATTCTCTCCCTTTAGGGTCAGACCAGAGAATAGTATCCTATCACAATCCTCCTCAATACACGCATTAGTGTATCAGAATAATCAATTAGTCAAGATAAACTAACTATCAGATTATTCTATAGTCTACAATGGTTGGTTCAGGACTATCTAAACTGCGAGCCTTTTAATACTTTGCAAGGAACCTGATGATATGATCTTCACCGTGTGTTTACCCATACCATATCATCTACAATGCAAGTATAAGGAAACATGCATATATAAACATATAACATAGCAAATAGATGCACAAACAGTGACTGCAATAATAGTCAATCTATATCGTCAAAAATATTTTAAATAGTATACAAAGACAAGCTTTCAGTATACAATCCTAGCAATCTCCCACTCATACTTAAAGCATGTCTTTTAAGTATAGAACAAAAACTAGCAAATCTCTCAAACTATATACAAATCTCAAAACGCAATCATGGGTCTGCATCTCACTCCCATTTTCTCCACGTGACCATCGAAGGTCTTAGCCGGCAGGCTTTTCGTGAATGGATCAACCAGGTTGTGCTCTGATGCAATCTTGACCATTGCAACATCTCCTCTCTTAATAATTTCTCATATAAAATGGTACTTTCTCTCTATGTGTTTACCTGCCTTATGGGCTTTGGGTTCCTTCGAATTTGCCACTGCACCTGAGTTATCACAGTATATCATGATACTCCTAGGCAAATCAGGAACCATGCTCAAGTCCAGCAAGAAGCTCCGGAGCCAGATGGCTTTCTTTGCAGCCTAAGAGGTAGCTACATATTCAGCTTCCATGGTGGAGTCAACAATGCATTTCTGCTTGATGCTCCTCCACGGAATAGCTCCGCCTCCCAAGGTAAACACATAGCCCGAGGTAGATTTACTCTGATCTTTATCGGCTTGGAAATCTGAGTCCGTGCAACCCAAAGGAACAAGACTATCACTGCAATATACCAGTATATAATCTCTAGTCCTTTTTAGGTACTTGAGAATATTCTTTACTGCAGTCCAGTGTCTTTTTCCATGGTTAGACTGATATTTGCTTACCATGCCTACACCATAACATATATCAGGCCTAGTGCATAGCATAACATATATGAGGCTCCCCACAACTGACGCATGTGGAACCCCTTTCATCTCATCTATCTCAGCTTGTGTCTTAGGACACATCTCCTTGGACAGATGTATTCCATGCCTGAAAGGTATAAAATCTTTCTTGGAATCTTGCATGCTAAACCTAGCTAACACTGTATCGATATAGATCGCCTGGGATAGACACAATATCCTTTTCTGGTGATCTCGAATGATCTTGATGCCAAGGACGTGTCCATCCTCTCCCAAATCCTTCATATCGAACTGCTTGGATAGCCAGACCCTTATGTTTCATAATAGCTTCTTATTATTTCCAATAAGCAAGATATCATCAACATACAGTACTAGGAATGCCACCACATTTCCGTCACTCTTCTTGTACACACAGCTCTCATCCGGGCTTTGGACGAATCCATAAGACTGGATGACCTCGTCAAACCGGATGTTCCAAGATCGTGATGCTTGCTTAAGTCCATAAATGGATCTCTTAAGCTTGCAGACTAGGTGCTCTTGGCCCTTAGTAATGAATCCCTCTGGTTGCTTCATATGGATGTTTTCCTCAAGACTTCCATTCAGGAAAGCTGTCTTGACATCCATTTGCCATATCTCATAATCCAGATGAGCAGCAATAGATAGAAGAATCCGGATTGACTTAAGCATGGAAACCGGTGAAAAGGTTTCCTCATAATCGATCCCTTCTTTTGGAGTATAGCCTTTCACCACCAATCTAGCTTTGAAGGTTTCAACCTTCTCGTCAGATCTTCTCTTATGTTTGTAGACCACTTGCATCCAATGGGTTTTACCCCATCAGGTGGTTCTACAAGTTCCCAGACTTGATTGTGATCCATAGATCCAATCTCGGATTGCATTGCAATTTTCCAAGATTCTGCATCTTTGTCTTGTACTGCCTCATCATAGGTCTTGGGATCCAATTCATTCAGTCCTTCAGGGAAATCTGAAGATTCTCCCAAACTGATGAATCTATCAGGTTGTCGAACAACCCTCCCACTGTGATGAGGCATTTCTCGTACTTCTGTGACACGTTGTATAGTTATCGGTGGTTCCTCTTCTTGTACAGGTGGTGTAATATCTGCGTTCCCACCTTGAAGTTCTTTAAGAACAATCTCGCTTCGAGGCTTATAGTCTTCTTCTAAGAATCGGGCATTGGTGCTTACAATGACCTTCTAATCCTTAGGACTATAAAATAAACCACCTCTTATTCCTTGCGGATACCCAACAAACAGCCTCACCTCAGAACATGGAGCCAATTTGTCAGCTTCCTTATCTAGCACGTATGCTGGACTGTCCCATACCCGAACGTGACCTAGACTGGGTTTTTGACCAGTCCATAGTTCTAAGGGCGTGTGTGGAACTGACTTTAAAGGAACCATGTTCAAAATATAGGCTGCAGTTTCTACGGCATATCTCCAAAATGAAATAGACAATTCTGAATAGCTCATCATCGATCTAACCATCTCTAATAAGGTTCTATTCCTCCTTTCCGCTATGCCGTTCTGTTGTGGAGTGCCAGACACAGTCAACTGGGATGTAATCCCATGCTCTGCTAAGTAATTTCTAAATTTAGTCGAGAGATACTCACCACGATGATCAGAATGTAGTGTCTTGATACTTTTGACTGTTTGTTTCTCTGCTTCCACCTCAAATGTTTTGAAGAACTCAAAACACTCAGACTTGCGACACAACAGGTAAATGTATCCATATCTTGAGTAATCATCAATGAACATGATGAAGTGCTTGTATCCTCCTCGAGCCTGAACTGACATAGGGCCACATAAGTCAGAGTGAATCAAATCTAACACCTCTTTGGATCGATTTTCTTTAGAAGGAAATGGTCGTTTGGTCATCTTACCTTCCAAACAGGATTCACACAAAGAAAACATTTCTAAGACCAATGATGACAATGGTCTATCATTTATAAGCCTTTGAATTTTCTTAAGGTTAATATGACCAAGCCTACGATGCTAAAGATATGTTTGATTTAGTTTAGAAGGTTCCTTTCTCTTATTAGGGTTTGTGATCGATGTATTCAATAATTGCATTTGTTTAGTTTTTTGCATAGGGTTAAGTATATAAAGATGTCCATCCAATGTGCCAGAATAGATAAAATGTTTCCCACTTGAGATAACGACCTTGCTATTAAAAGTAACAGAATATCCATTCAAAAATAACTTAGAAACAGAAATCAAGTTCCGCCTAAAACCAGGCACATAAAGACAATCTTTTAAAACAAGAATCCTATCACTACTAAAGGGTAAAGTCACATCTCCCACTGCAACAACCATCACTTTCATAGTATTGCCCATGTAGATGGTAATCTCGACTTCACTCAGCTGCCTTTTCACCAGGAACCCCCTTCTTCTTCCTCTTGTTAGGACACGCAGATTTCCAGTGTCCTTGCTGACCGCACTTGAAGCACTTTGACTTCGATTTGAAGTCCTTAGAATGTACCTTAGCTTTTCCCTTCTTGTCCTTGAGGTCTTCAGGCGCCTCTTTTGCAGCTCTCTTAGGTGCGTATCTCTTATTCTTAACACCAGGAGAAGACGCCCTAGCTAGGTACGCCTCTGAGCTTCCCTTTTGGGGATGCTCGGCTGCCTGAAGATCCATGAGCAGTTCTGATAAAGTTATATCCTTCTTTATCATATTGAAGTTCAACCTGAACTGCTCAAACCTCAGAGAAAGACTGTGAAGCACAATGTTGATCTGGGACTCACCGTCCAACTCGCCACCTAGGATCTCGATCTCTGACAAAAAGCCCATCATCAGGAGAATGTAATCCTGTACCAGTGTAGAATCTGACATCTTAGTGCTCATCAGATTTCTCATAGCCAAATGTCTAGACAAGCAATTCTGGTATCCGAAGAGGTCCTTAGGGTTGTACATTATATCATAAGCGATTTTCATAGACTGATGTTGATGTTGCAACACATTTGACATAGAGGCAAGTATATAGCAACGTGTCATCTCATCAGCTCTAACCCACTTACTATAAGCAGGATTTTGCTCTTCACTAGAATTCTCATCTGGCTTAGGTGGACATTCCTTATCAAGTACAAACTTAAAGTTTTCAGCAGTTAGGATGATGTTCAGATTTCTTATCCAGTCTTTATAATTTTCACCAACTAGTTTGTTTTCTTTAAGAATTGAGGAGAGGTTTGAGAGTGCCGTGACGATATAGAATAACTGAAAATAAACATGCAGTACAGTCACAAACTTTAGGATAAAAAACACATATAATTCGAAATCCTCAAAAGAAATTATATGCATATCCACCGACATCTTAAAACGTTTCTTACAAGCCACGTCGTAGAATGGACATTTATAAAATTCATTTTTAAGCAGGTTAAAACCTAACCTTTAATTTACCTCCAGTCAAGTTTCTTTATGACAAGTAAATTAATAGTCGGACATAAACCTGGTCATGTAATCTTCTAATTAATAAGCCACGTAGGGTGGACGTTTATTAATAAATTACATCTAAGTGTCTTTACCATTATCTTCACCCCAAGTTCATTATTTCGAATTCACCTCCCTAGTAGTAGGGCCGATTTATTCTAATAATGTTCTACAGTTATCCGTTAGGAAGTTTAATTTCTAGAGAATCTAGTAATATGACCCCTCCGTAGGGAGGTTGCCCATTACTTCTCAATTAAACTAGATTAATGGAGACCATTTTGAGATTTTCCACATACTTTGGTATGTATCTCTCCCACTTAGTTATTTAAGTTTGAGGTTTCATTCTTATCCCATTTAGACATGCAATTAAATCACATAAAATTATAAACAACCATTGCATGCAAACAACATAATAAGCATAATAAGTGGGACCAACTATCATGACTTATATCTCATGTTGTTAATGAGATAATCTAGGAAAATCAGCTCTTGAAAACCCAGACAACCCACACGGCCGCCGCCTCTCATGTGTCTCGTCGAAACCCTATCTCTTTTAGGGTTTCGGGACGTGTTCGGGATGTCCTTCCTTTTCGAAGCTGCTCCATTTCCCATCTTCGAGTTGATCTCCTTCTCTTATTCTATATTCTAAACTAGAATAATAAGGAAAATAAAATACAACTCAAATGCTCTAACAATTTATTTCCTATTACATTAAAACAACGCAATAAATAAATTGCCTAGACCTGATCCATGGATTTTCTCATGGATTATAAAACCTCGTAGCTAAACCGGCATACGGCCAACCATACATTCAACATAAAATAAACATCACATTCAACATAAAATTAAAGGCCATGATAGTTAGTTTCACCTGCAAAAAATACCATCTACAGATACAACTATCACAATTAAATGTTATCCATAAAATATCACATGATATCTATGCATGCCATAATTTTCAAACTTAACCATTTTAAATAAATTAAAATTTTCAAAAAAGATACTTTGATTTATTTGAAAATTAATCAATAATTATCCACCAAATTAAATCCATAAAATTCGAATAAATCCATAAGATCTCATATTTGGAAATTAGCCATAATTATCTACCAAATAAAATCTTAATAATTCAAACTTATCACTTAAGATTAACTTTGGAAATTAATTAAAATTTTTCACCAAAGTATATCTTAATAAAATCGAAAATTGCCATAAGATAAAATTGGGAAAATGATCACAATTATCTACCAAATTGTATCTTAAATTTTCGAAAATACCTAGGGAATAAAATCTGGAAATTTTCGACCATAGTAAAAAATTAATCCTCCAAATTTTAAACCCCTAATTTTCGTCCCCCCCTAATAAATTAAAATAATTTGGAATTTTGATACAAGTCAAAATACTATCCAAATTATAATATAAAGTACCAAAATCACAAGAATTAAAATTAAGGTAGTTTTGATCCTCTTCAAACACTTACCAAAATTGAAATTCTATTTGGAACTAATTTTGATTAAAATAGGTAACTTTTGGAAGACACCAAAAATTACCGTATACCAATTTTAATCACCAAATTTTCGACTCCCACTTAGTATAGGATATGGAAATTTTAATAACATAAAAAATATGTTGCAAATCCTACACCAAATAGCCAAAAATATTGAGACAAATTAAGGGACAATTATAACACAAATTTTCGAAAATTATAGCACCAAATTTTCGAAAATAACACTTAATATAATCTAAAAATAGGTAACTTTTGGAAGACACCAAAAATTACTATATACCAATTTTAATCACCAAATTTTCGACTCCCACTTAGTATAGGATATGAAAATTTTGATAACATCAAAAATCTATTCCAAATCCTACACCAAATAGCCAAAAATATTGAGACAAATTAAGGGACAATTATAACACAAATTTTCAAAAATTATAGCACCAAATTTTTGAAAATAACACATAATAAAATCTGAAAATTATGAAGAACATCATAATATCATTCCATATTATTATTCATGCTAGGCGAAAATTATCATGCAATTTAAAACAAGAATTTCGAATCTAACATCAAAATTCTAATTGCAACATGCTCGAAAATAAACATCATTAAATCTGAAAATTTAAGCACATAAATTCAACATCAATTTTAATGAAATTTTCGAGATAATCATAGAGTTAATCCTAGATTAATATCGATACTTGCTCTGATACCAGTTGTTGGGGTTTTTTTGAATTACGCCCCACAGGATCTAATCGGATAATCTATTAATTCTATTAGCATGCATATCATGATTTTATGTGTGAGTTCATTAAACATGCCATGTTGAATATTCATGTAAGATAGCCGAATAACACGTAGCGGAAAAAAGGATTCGACAGAACTACTTACAATGTTTATAGGGTTGAGGACGAGATTACAAGACTAATCTCATTATAGTAGAAGAAACGATTGAGTGGCCTTGTTCATCACTGTACTCGACGCCTAACAGGGCTGCAGTGACACTCCTCGATCTTCTACTGTATTCCTGATACCCGTTTAGATGTAGAGTGGGCTACAAACTACTAAACTGTGTATGGATATGTAACAGCCCGGTCCCGAGATAGGGATTTTCGAGTGGGGACGGGGTGTTATTAAGGGATTAACGAATAAAGATAGGGGATTTATCAAGAAGTTTAAGAATCAAGACGTGCTTTAGAAGTTGAATGGTGATGCTCGGGTTTACTTGGATTAAAAGAAAGCATGCTTAAGCAGAATGAAACGGCTAACTAATCAGATACTAACTTGTTAGACCTCTTTGAAGATGAACGGAGGTCATACTCAAAAGCAGAGATAAACATAATATGCATCTTATAAGTATTAGATCGTTCCTGAGGAGATTATTCATAGAGTCTTGCTAAACATAATAGGACTTAAACAGAATTGAAAAGAGTGTATCAGAGTAGCGGATCACAAAGTGGGATTTCATGGAAACATTAGATAATAACAAAACAGTCTTGGCAGCCAACCCACATTCACAGCCACTAGCATCCTCAGCATCTCAACCTGAAAACATTTGAAAAGATGGGGCATGAGCACTAATGTACTCAGTGGGTTTTAGCGAAAATGCTTTTATAACTTTCAATATATCCAATGATTAATAGACGGTATACGGAGAGCAAAACGCAAAAGCCCTCTCCGTATCCGTAAAACCTTTTCTTCTCTTTTGGGCCCAACTTGGCTCAAACCTGTCGTCAACTGTACCCTTAGGCATGCCATGGGATAGAAGAGGGGTTACCTCAAATATCCGAACGAGTTTGCGAGGGAAAAACCCCTCAACGACTACCTTAATAGTTCTGAGCTCAAGTCCTGTTTAAGTGGATGCTAAGTCCATCTCTTCCTATTCTTGCTAACATTACCAAGCTTAGAACAATGTCTAAGGTTAATATCTTATCACTACATGATCTCGGCCTACAAAGGGGTAAAGCTACCCTAACAAGGCAATCCTTAATCCTTAACTATACGAGCTTTATTAAAGCATAAACATTCAAGTACGAGGAAATGAACGCGGATAAACATCGATTGCAAATAAAGTAATTCTAAACACTTCATGCTAGCATGGATTGTAAATAACAATTCTAGCATATCTAAACATACTTAAGAGATCACTTAACTTATACTAATCTTCCTTTACTTTATCTAGCTTGAATAAAAATTCAACGTAATCATGCATATAACTTCATTTATTCCTTTCCTTTCCTTGTACAGAGATCAAGCAGGCTGAGCAAAAATACTTTATTGGATTTCTCATTTGCCCTAACATGCTTATAGAGCTTATTAGCTCAAACTTTAGATGAGTATAGATTTACCCACCTTGATTACGGAACGGAAGACGAGGCAACGAGCTGGTGGTCTTCCTTAGTATTTCTCCGAGGCTCGATTCCTCCTACAAAAGTCGAATCGTCGACTTAGAAGCCTTCTTCGAAGATTTCTAATAACATGATATTAAGTAACACCCAACTAATATTCCCTTAGCTAGGACTTAACATGGATAGCACGACTTTGACTTAATAAGGGGATCGAGAATGGTTTAATTTATTTAAGAAACCTCTGGACTCGATCTCTAAATTTTTGACGGAAAATAACTTAATATCTTATTCAAAATAATTTGAAATTAACTTGAATACCTTACTATAATTTAAACTTGAACATGGCTTAAAAGTATCATAATTTTAAAGACCTGAAAAGATCGGAAAGACGGGGTACGGGAATAGCCGGAAAGGACGGAAAACAAAACAACACGGAAAGGGAAGGCGGGGCGCCGCGGGGCTACCTTGCCCCGGCGGGCCACCCGCCGCAGTGGGGCTCCCAGCCCCGGTGGGCTCCCCTGTCCCCGGCGGGCTGCCCCCGCCCCCGGCGGGCTCGGCGCGGCCGTGGGGGGTGTGGCGCGGCGGCGCTCACCCCCCCCCCCCTCCGCGGGGCTCTCTCTCTCCCTCTTTTCTCTCTCTCATCATCTGGGTTCCTTTCAACGTGTTCTTCGTGTTTGTTGATTTCTTCGACGAACACAAAGAACATGAAGAACAATTAACCCAAAATTTTTTTATAAAAATATCGTAATTAATTTTTACGTGTAACAACATGCTTTTAACTTAAAAATAATTTTGGCATTATAACGGCACAAACACGATAATCCTCTGGAATAAATAAATATGACTTTGAACGAATTTTTAACGGAATGAACGAGGGTAATCTCCTAGAATAATAATAACGGAAATAGAACGAGAAATATAACGTAAGCGTTATTATTTTGGAATTTCAATATGAATCGAAATACTACTTTAGACGAGCAATAATGAAGAACGCAAAGAACATAAAGAACGGAAAGTAAATGCGGAATTTAAAAGACGGAAAATAAATAGGATCGAGATCGACGAATAAGAATGGACGGGGTTAGGTGCGTCGAAGGAATGTGGCTAGCTCGGCGTCTCGTCGAGTCGCAACGGCGGCAGAGCCGCCTGCTACGATTTCAACGGCGCCCCTAGCACATTCCCTCACCGCATCCCTTCCACGCCACTCCGCTCGTCGTCTTGAAGAACACTCACGAAGAACGATTTTTACTTCGACAGAACCTTCTCGGCTTTCAAAGCTTTTCACCCTCTCGATTTAGAAGTGAAGTGGATGTGAAATGAGTAAGAATTACTAAAGGGGTGGTCCCCTATATATAGGAAAAGCTTTGGCTTCCCTTGGAAGCCATTGCTGTGCAGGAATACTGCAAAAGTTACCCCGGGTTCGGTTAAAAGCTGCTTTATTCGATGTCGAGGTCCAAATGACTTCAGACACGAAATCTAAAAATACCGGGAGACTCATAGGCTCGAATACTAGTGAACCAACTTGTTTCGTGAACAAGACGAGTTCGTCAGAAAGAAGACGAGCAAAGATTCCCTTTTTGGAATTACTTTTACTATTCACTCAGACTGACTGATTTGGCTCCCGAGCGTTCGATTGATCTCAGAATGTCAATCCATGAACGCCAACGGAATCCTTGAGTCATTTCCCATAATAGGGGCCTGACAGAACTGGACTTGGATTAACGAGGAGGATTTCGTAAATTTCTCAAAACACGAACGCACGCAAAAGTTACTATTCATTCTTCTTTTAAATGCGTTTTTCATCACCGGGAACTCAAATGACTTCAGAATTAAAATTCGAAAACACCGGCATACTCCTTGAGTTAAAATCTTTCTAACGAGACCACGAATGGTCATAAAATAGTTAAAATCACATTTCTCAAAAAGGCGATCTGACTCCTAAAGTCGTGACTGTCATCCAACCTTAGCTAATCTTAATTAAATTCCTTCTTTAATTAATTAACTTATCGTTAACATTCCTCTAAACCTTATTCAGAAATCTGGGGTATTACATCCTACCCTCCTTAAATAAAATTTCATCCCGAAATTTATTAACCATGATAAGCGATATCAGGGTACTTCTTGAGCAACTCAGATTCAAGCTCCCAAGTTGCTTCCTCCGAACCATGGTGGTTCCAGATTACTTTCACAAGATCGATCTCCTTATTTCTCAGCTTCTGAATTTTTCGATCCACGATGGCTTGAGGTTTTTCTTCATAGGCCATGTCCTCATTTAGGACTATCTCTTCCTTGCTAATCACGTGTTTTGGATCAAACACGTATTTCCGTAACATCGAGACATGAAAGACATCATGCACGTTACTCAGGTTGGGTGGTAAGGCCAACCTGTAGGCTACTTCATTCACCTTTTCTAAGATCTCAAAAGGTCCAATAAATCTGGGCCTTAATTTGCTTCGTTTGCCAAAATGAATTATTCCTTCTGATGGAGACACCTTCAAAAATACTTTATCTCCAATGTCGAAACTGAGCCTTGTCCTCCTCTCATCTGTGTAGGCCTTCTGCCTATCTTGAGCTTCCTTGATGCGTTGATGAATGAGCTCGATTTTCTGGACTGCCTCCTGGACCATCTCGGGTCCAAGTATCATTTTCTCTCCGACCTCGTCCCAATATAGGGGCGATCTACACTTCTTTCCATAAAGGGCTTCATAAGGGGCCATGCCGATCGATGTCTGGTAGCTGTTGTTATAGGTAAATTCTACCAAAGGCAGTAACTCCTCCTAATTGCCTCCTTGATCGATGACGACTCCTCTAAGCATGTCTTCTAGAATCTGGAGGGTCCTTTCAGATTGGCCATCTGTTTGAGAATGGAACGCTGTGCTAAAGTTGAGCTTTGATCCCATTGCATCTTGTAGGCTCTTCCAGAATCTTGATGTAAATCTTGAATCACGGTCCGATGTAATCGAGACCGGCACTCCGTGCAAACGCACAACTTCCTTAACATACAACTGGGCTAGTTGATCTAGCCCGTCCGTCATCCTAACAGCAACAAAATGTGCCGATTTAGATAATCGATCAACGATTACCCAAATAGCGGTATTTCCCCGCTTGGACTTTGGCAAACCTACGACAAAGTCCATGTTGATGTGATCCTACTTCCATTCAGGAATTTCTAGGGGTTGAAGCAAACCAGAAGGTTTTTGATGCAAAGCTTTCACCTGTTGACAACTCAGACACCTTTCCACGAAGGCAGCTATTTCCCTTTTCATGTTATTCCACTAGAAGTTCCTCTTGAGGTCTTGGTACATCTTGGTGCTTCCGGGATGGGCTGTATATAGCGTGTCGTGTGCTTCGCACATGATTTCCTCCTTTAGTCCTCCTTTGCTAGGCACACAAAGCCTTCCTTTGAATAAGAGCGCGTTGTCGGCGGCTTTCGCGAAATCTTGTGAGTTATCAGTTCGTGCTTCTAGCCTTTTCTTTTCGAGAAACTTGTCTCCTTTCTGAGCTTCAATTATTCTCTGCCTTAGGTCGGGCTAAGCGACTATCGCGGCAATTTGAGCTTGAATGGTCTCGGGTGGTGTCAGCACCTCGATTCTTAGCTTCTCGAACTCCTTGCGAAGATCTTCCTGGACTAAAATGAATTCTAACTCCGCCTTCTCTTTCCTACTTAGAGCATCTGCTACCACATTTGCTTTACCTGGGTGGTAGTGAATCGTACAGTCATAGTCTTTTACGAGTTCTAGCCATCTTCTTTGTCTCATGTTAAGATCTTTTTGCTCGAAGAAATACTTCAAGCTCTTGTGATCTGAGAAGATTTCACACTTAGCTCCGTAGAGGTAGTGCCTCCAGATCTTCAGCACATGAACGACCGCTGCTAGTTCTAAGTCATGCATCGGGTAGTTTTGTTCGTGATTCTTAAGCTGTCTAGAAGCATAAGCAATCACCTTTCCTTTCTGCATTAGTACGCATCCTAATCCTTTACTCGATGCGTCTGCGTAAACCACGAAATCTTCATTCCCTTCTGGGATGGCTAAAACGGGGGCTGTGGTTAGCATCCTCTTCAAAGTTTGAAAGCTTTCCTCGCATTCAGGCGTCCATTTGAACTTAGAATCCTGCTGTAACAATCGCGTCATAGGCTTGGATCTAGTCGAGAATCCTTCAATGAATCTGCGATAGTATCCAGCGAGTCCTAGAAAACTCCTTATCTCGTTCACACTTCTTGGAGACTTCCAGTTGCTTACAGCTTCAATCTTGGCCGGATCCACTTTGATTCCTTCTACCGAGACTATATGACTTAGAAACGTTACTTCTTTGAGCCAAAACTCACATTTGCTGAACTTAGCATAAAGCTTTTCTCTTCTTAGGGTTTCAAGCACCACTCTTAGGTATTCCTGATGTTCTTCCTCATCTTTGGAATAGATGAGAATATCATCTATGAAAACTAGAACAAACTTATCAAGGTACGGGTGAAAAACCCGGTTCATTAAATCCATGAACACTGCTGGGGCGTTGGTTAATCCGAATGGCATTACCACAAACTCATAGTGCCCATAGCGAGTTCTAAAAGCGGTCTTAGGGATATCCTCATTTCGAATTTTTAACTGATGGTACCCAGATCTTAAGTCTATCTTGGAGAAGACACTTGCTCCCTTGAGTTGATCGAAGAGATCGTCTATTCTTGGGAGAGGGTATCGAGGGTTAGTTTATTAAGCTCTCTATAGTCGATGCACATTCTTAAGGTGCCATCCTTTTTCTTTACGAACAAGATTGGGGCTCCCCAAGGCGACACACTAGGTTGGATAAAACCTAGGTCTAGTAACTCTTGCAGTTGAACTTTGAGTTCTTGCAACTCCTTAGGCGCCATTCTGTAGGGGGCTTTTGAAACTGGGGCGGCTCCTGGTTCCAACTTGATAGAGAACTCCACTTGCCTGTCTGGAGGTAGTCCTGACAGCTCCTTTGGGAATACGTCGGGGTATTCTCTTATGACTGGAACGTCTTCGATGGAAAGCTCTCCTCCCTCTTTCCTTATTAAGTTAACTAAATATGCTTGGCAGTTGTTCTTCCTTATCATCTTGGTGGCCTTTAGGGCGGATATCACTGGGATTTTGGTTCCCAGCCTTGATTCGTAGATTTTCACCTCGGGTTTCCCGGGTGGTTGAAACGTTACCTCCCTCTCCGGGCAGCTTATGGAAGCATTAGCTGATGCTAACCAATCCATTCCTAGGATTATGTCGAACTCCTGAATCTTTATCACATAAAGATTTGACTTAAAGTTTTCCCTTTCTATGTTCAATTCTAGGTTAGAGCAGACCTTCCTAGACATCATTTTCTTTCCAGAGGGAATACTTATTTCAAGGGCATTCTCGGCATTCTCGGGTTCAATCTTAAGTTTCTTACAAACAGACTCAGCTATAAACGAATGCGATGCTCCTGTGTCAAAGAGAGCTAAAACTGGTATCTCGAGGAGGGTAATCATACCTGCTAGATTACTTGGGGCCTTCGTAGCTTGCTGCTGATTGAGAGCATAAGTACGAGCTGGCTGAGGCGGCCTTTGTCCTTGATTGGACCTTTGATCTCGCCCTTGGTTCGGTCTCGGGTTCAGTCCCGGCCTTTGACCCTGAGGTCCTCCTTGCTGCAGTCTTGGCTGGTTTCTAGGAAGTTGCTGAAGTGGTTGCGGGTACATGGGTTGCTGTGGTGTTTGGGATCATTGGTTGTTTCCTTTAGGACACTCTCTCTTGAAGTGCCCCTCCTCACCACAGTTGTAGCACCCAGTTAAATTTGCTAGACAGACTCCAGGATGCATTCTTCCGCACTTTTGACACGGCCTAAAACTAGAGGCGTTGCTAAGTTGATTTCAAGGCACCCCTGACTCTTGGTTTTTCCAGTGGGGTTTTTTCCTTCTATTATCCCTTCTTCCTCCTTCCCACTTTCTTTCCCCTTTGGATCATTAGATGACTGAGTGGGCTGAATCTTTTGAGAAAGGATGGCCTCTATGTTCAATGCTTTGGCTAAGGTTCGGGCATAAGACATGTCTTCTTGCCCAGCGAGGGCTATGCCAATCTCGGATCTGAGTCCTTTCTTGAACTTGCGTGCTTTCTTCCCGTCTGTGTCCACTAGATGTGGAGCATGCCTTGACAACTGGTTGAATTCTCTATCGTATTCCGATACTGTCTTATTCCCTTGCTTTAGATTCCAGAACTCCATCTCTTTTGCCTCTCGGTAACAATCCGGGATATACTTCTGATACAGATCATGCTTGAAATCTTCCCAACTATAGTCTTCCCATTGAACCGGGGTTATGATCCTTCGTACGGACTCCAACCAGTAGTCCGCATCCTCCGTTAACATGAAAAAAGTGCAGCTTAGTTTCTCTCCTTCAGTGCAAGCTATGAAATCGAAGATTCGTTCTAAGGAGTGAACCCATTTTTCGGCATCCATTGGATCTCCTAAACCATTAAACGATGGAGGGATGTGTTTGAGAAACACACTTTCAGCTTTTGGACCGAGGTTTGGGGCTTGCTCAGGTTCGTTCTCATCCTCATTCTCGGCTTGACGTCTTCGAGGCGGCATTCTAAAGAACTAGATATTAGCGAGGTTTGATTAAATTTACACAAAGCAAGAATGCCTTTTGATAAGGTCTTTTAATTGCTCAAGATAAATCAAACAAAACGAAGATTTAGACGTCATTCAAACATGATGGGAAAATTGCCTCATTTAGAGGACTTTGGCATCGATATATAAAATTATGGGTTGCAACCGGGATAGGGCAGTCTTTTAGAAAATTCACTGCCACTATTGGGTTTTGAAATCTTAAAGCATCTATTACATATTAAAGTCTTGGTCAGAGCGGATATTAGATTACAGATAAACAGATGGATTAGATATCTAGGTGTTCTAACAACAACACCTTCTACATCTCCTTTCTATGCTTAATCATGAGCCGGGCCTTTACCCTTCTCCTTGCATGGCGATCCTACTTCCTCTTCGCCTTCTTCCGGGTCCTCGTCTTCTTCTTCTTCTTCGTCTCCAATATCAACCGTTTCCGGGACGGTGAACTTGAATGTCCTCATGCGAACACTCCCTTCAGGATACTGATGGGGCATACACTGTCCCAGACCCTGAGAAGTGGACACAGGGGTCCACTGGTTCACTTGAGGAGTGAAGGAGAATAGGGACTCGGTGTGGTTCACGATTCGGACATTTGAGGGTCCTGCCCCTGCGGTTCCTTCGTCGTGAGGACGTGGCACTTGAAATCCAGGGGGACTGTTGAGAGTCGCCCTTTGCAATTCTAGCTCTACCACGAGAGAGGGATTTTGCTCATCTTCTTGCTGCTCGGCTAAGGCGTGCACGTGGCCATACTTCGATACCCAACGAGCCATTAAGGCTGATGAGAATTCCGTCAAGTTTCCGATCTCAGCGTACGTCTCGGGATCGCGGGTGATCGTGCTTTGCAGGATACGGTACATTGTAGGCCTCCAAGCAGGTGGCACATGCTCACACATGCGGATGCACGTTTCCAAGTCGGATACACTCCCGGGCTCCCCTCCGTAGCCATTTGCCCAAGCCCGCCTTTCGAGGTATCTCGCCATGTAGGACAGCAACTGTTCGTTACCATTCCAAGTTTCTCTTCTGAATCTCTCAACTCTTTCTTGCACAGGGCGGAAAAGAGGCACGCTCTTCCTAACTGTCGAACGACGCTTAACCATCTAGAAGAGAATAACTTAATCAGTCTAGATTCAAAAAAGGAGACCTAAGGTCCTCATAATGTCTGGATTAATCTTGCATGCTTAATTCCATTTTATGAAGCAGTTGACAACTTTTATAAAAATTTTGGTGCCCAAAGTTCTTTAGACATACATTGTTTACCTTTTCTTTTGAGTCAAAATTTCGAGAGATGATTTTTAAGTCATTTTGGAATCGAGAAATCTTTTCACAAACTTTCCATCTGGAAAATCATCTTACCCGAACACCTTTTACTTGGAATTTCATTCTCATGGTTTTTCTCTTGTCCATAAAACAGGTATGCTTGCTCAAATCTTTTCCCTTCCTGTATTCCAAAATCATGAATCCAAAATCCAAAATTTCTATACTATCATACCTTGATTTTTGGTTGAGAATACAAGGGTGATGGCGAGCTGTGGGTTGCTGCTTTAACTTATCAGGGAACAACTTATATCCACATAGACTTATTAACTTATTTCAAATAAAGAGACAGGTCTGCAGAGTTGCAAACTTGCTCTGATACCAACTGTAACAGCCCGGTCCCGAGATAGGGATTTTCGAGTGGGGACGGGGTGTTATTAAGGGATTAACGAATAAAGATAGGGGATTTATCAAGAAGTTTAAGAATCAAGACGTGCTTTAGAAGTTGAATAGTGATGCTCGGGTTTACTTGGATTAAAAGAAAGCATGCTTAAGCGGAATGAAATGGCTAACTAATCAGATACTAACTTGTTAGACCTCTATGCAGATGAACGGAGGTCATACTCAAAAGCAGAGATAAACATAATATGCATCTTATAAGTATTAGATCGTTCCTGAGGAGATTATTCATAGAGCGTTGCTAAACATAATAGGACTTAAACAGAATTGAAAAGAGTGTATCAGAGTAGCGGATCACAAAGTGGGATTTCATGGAAACATTAGATAATAACAAAACAGTCTTGGCATCCAACCCACATTCACAGCCACTAGCATCCTCAGCATCTCAACCTGAAAACATTTGAAAAGAGGGGCATGAGCACTAATGTACTCAGTGGGTTTTAGCGAAAATGCTTTTATAACTTTCAAGATATCCAATGATTAATAGACGGTATACAGAGAGCAAAACGCAAAAGCCCTCTCCATATCCGTAAAACCTTTTCTTTTCTTTTGGGCCCAACTTGGCTCAAACCTGTCGTCAACTGTACCCTTAGGCATGCCATGGGATAGAAGAGGGGTTACCTCAAATATCCGAACGAGTTTGCGAGGGAAAAACCCCTCAGCGACTACCTTAATAGTTCTGAGCTCGAGTCCTGCTTAAGTGGATGCTAAGTCCATCTCTTCCTATTCTTGCTAACATTACCAAGCTTAGAACAATGTCTAAGGTTAATATCTTATCACTACATGATCTCGGCCTACAAAGGGGTAAAGCTACCCTAACAAGGTAATCCTTAATCCTTAACTATACGAGCTTTATTAAAGCATAAACATTCAAGTACGAGGAAATGAACGCGGATAAACATCGATTGCAAATAAAGCAATTCTAAACACTTCATGCTAGCATGGATTGTAAATAACAATTCTAGCATATCTAAACATACTTAAGAGCTCACTTAACTTATACTAATCTTCCTTTACTTTATCTAGCTTGAATAACAATTCAACGTAATCATGCATATAACTTCATTTATTCCTTTCCTTTCCTTGTACAGAGATCAAGCAGGCTGAGCAAAAATACTTTATTGGATATCTCATTTGCCCTAACATGCTTCTAGAGCTTATTAGCTCAAACTTTAGATGAGTATAGATTTACCCACCTTGATTACGGAATCGAAGACGAGGCAATGAGCTGGTGGTCTTCCTTAGTATTTCTCCGAGGCTCGATTCCTCCTACAAAAGTCGAATCGTCGACTTAGAAGCCTTCTTCGAAGATTTCTAATAACATGATATTAAGTAACACCCAACAAATATTCCCTTAGCTAGGACTTAACATGGATAGCACGACTTTGACTTAATAAGGGGATCGAGAATGGTTAAATTTGTTTAAGAAACCTCTGGACTCGATCTCTAAATTTTTGACGGAAAATAACTCAATATCTTATTCGAAATAATTTGAAATTAACTTGAATACCTTACTATAATTTAAACTTGAACATGGCTTAAAAGTATCATAATTTTAAAGACTCGAAAAGATCGGAAAGACGGGGTACGGGAATAGCCGGAAAGGACGGAAAACAAAACAACACGGAAAGGGAAGGGGGGGCGCCGTGGGGCTACCTTGCCCCGGCAGGCCACCCGCCGCCGCGGGGCTCCCAGCCCTGGCAGGCTCCCCTGCCCCCGGTGGGCCTGCCCCCGGCGGGCTGCCCCCGCCCCCGGGGGGCTCGGTGTGGCCGTGGGGGGTGTGGCGCGGCGGCGCTCACCCCCCCCGCGGGGCTCTCTCTCTCCCTCTTTTCTCTCTCTTATCATCTGGGTTCCTTTCAACGTGTTCTTCAACTGTTCTTCGTGTTCATTGATTTCTTCGACGAACACGAAGAACAATTAACCCGAAATTTCTTTATAAAAATATCATAATTGATTTTTACGTGTAACAACATGCTTTTAACTTAAAAATAATTTTGGCATTATAACAGCACAAACACGATAATCCTCCGGAATAAATAAATATGACTTTGAATGAATTTTTAACGGAATGAACGAGGCTAATCTCCTAGAATAATAATAACGGAAATAGAACAAGAAATATAACGTAAGCGTTATTATTTTGGAATTTCAATATGAATCGAAATACTACTTTAGACGAGCAATAATGAAGAACGCGAAGAACATAAAGAACGGAAAGTAAATGCGGAATTTAAAAGACGGAAAAGAAATAGGATCGAGATCGACGAATAAGAATGGACGGGGTTAGGTGCGTCGAAGGAATGTGGCTAGCTCGGCGTCTCATCGAGTCGCAACGGCGGCAGAGCCGCCTGCTACGATTTCAATGGCGCCCCTAGCACATTCCCTCACCGCATCCCTTCCACGCCACTCCACTCGTCGTCTTGAAGAACACTCACGAAGAACGATTTTTACTTCGACAGAACCTTCTCGGCTTTCAAAGCTTTTCACCCTCTCGATTTAGAAGTGAAGTGGATGTGAAATGAGCAAGAATTAGTAAAGGGGTGGTCCTCTATATATAGGAAAAGCTTTGGCTTCCCTTGGAAGCCATTGCTGTGCAGGAATACTGCAAAAGTTACCCCGGGTTCGGTTAAAAGCTGCTTTATTCGATGTCGAGGTCCAAATGACTTCAGACACGAAATCTAAAAATACCGGGAGACTCGTAGGCTCGAATACTAGTGAAACAACTCGTTTCGTAAAGAAGACGGGTTCATTAGAAGGAAGACGAGCAAAGATTCCCTTTTTGGAATTACTTTTACTATTCACTTAGACTGACAGATTTGGCTCCCGAGCGTTCGATTGATCTCAGAATGTCAATCCGTGAACGCCAACGGAACCCTTGAGTCATTTCCCATAAGAGGGGCCTGACAGAACTGGACTTGGATTAACGAGGAGGATTTCGTAAATTTCTCGAAACACGAACGCACGCAAAAGTTACTATTCATTCTTCTTTTAAATGCGTTTTTCATCACCGGGAACTCAAATGACTTCATAATTAAAATCCGAAAACACCGGCATACTCCTTGAGTTAAAATCTTTCTAACGAGACCACGGATGGTCATAAAATAGTTAAAATCACATTTCTCAAAAAGGCGATCTGACTCCTAAAGTCGTGACTGTCATCCAACCTTAGCTAATCTTAATTAAATTCCTTCTTTAATTAATTAACTTATCGTTAACATTCCTCTAAACCTTATTCAGAAATCTGGGGTATTACAGGATAACCTAGGGAATTAAGTGTGCAAGAGAGGGGCTGATTGTGCCTCACTAATACATGCCCCCTCCCTCTTTAAACACAGAGGGAGGCGTGTATTTTGGCTCCCAACCCTAATGGGTTTGGGCCTCTCCACTTATTCCATTCCCACAATCCATTAAGGTATTATTTGGGCTATAGTAGGGATCTAGAAGAATATTAAAATGACACACTAATTTATTTAATATCCAATATCCAATACTTAGGATATAATTAAATAAATTAAGTGTTATTTTTATTCCACTAAAGAAATAACACTGACCTACCGAATTAATAAATTTTACTCAATGCATTCTGATTTAGTCCAGCTATTCCCCATGTTTAAGATATAATATCCATTAATTAATTATGTAAGCTCTAACAACTATAATTAATTAATTCTTCCATTCCTAGAGTAGTACCACATAAGCTTTACCATGTACGGAATAAATTCCACCTGCAGGGTTTCACATGTACTTGTGTTTACTCAATGGGACATCATCAACCTGACGCACCAGGACATGGTGACCAAACACAATGCACGACCCATCATGTGTGAATATGTTACTGCCCAAAATATCGAGATTATTGACTCTATCAAGAATCTCACCCATTGATAAATTAAAGCAATAATCATAACACATATATGTTTGCCACTATACAAGACTTAAGAACCCGAACTCTGTGGATCTTTCTTCTTTCCCTTTAGGGTTAGACCAGAGAATAGTATCTTATCGTGATTCTCCTTAATACATGTGTCAGTGTATCAGAATAATCAGTTAGTCGAGATAAACTAACTATCAGATTATTCTACAGTCTACAATGGTTGGTTCAGGACCATCTAAACTACGAACCTTTTAATACTTTGTAAGGAACCTGATGATATGATCTTCACGGTGTGTTTACCCATACCATATCATCTGCAATGCAAGTATAAGGAAACATGCATATATAAATGTATAACACAGTAAATAGATGCACAAACAGTGACTGCAATAATAATCAATCTATATCGTCAAAAACATTTTTAATCGTATACAAAGACAAGCTTTCAGTATACAATCCTAACACTTACAATTCAGTCCATCGAAAGAGGTTGTAGTGTGTAGAAAAGGGGTCGAGTGACGGGAGGTAATTGTGTAATAGCCTTTGTAACCTTGGAACTAAGTAGTGGATTGTTTCTCACGGATTTGTGAAGTCTCCCTGACGTAGATCAGTTGATCGAACATGGTTATCAACCTCGTGTCATTTACTTACTTTCAGTTTATCTATTATGACCTTACATGTTCATTATAATGTATATGTACATTATGTTGAACATGTCCGCACAGTTTATGGAACTTCAATTGGTACTAGAGCGGGTCGCCTTTAGTTTTGTACGAAAAGAGTACTAAAAAGTACATAACTGCGTGAAGATTTTGGTTGATTTCAAGTTATGAGTTCAATCAAAGAAGGAGGATCTATGGCCATACCACCATTACTTGAAGGCAACAATTATCCTTATTGGAAAGTAAGGATGAGAGCTTTTATGAGATTAATAGATGAGCTTACATGGAAGAGCATCACAGAAGGGTGGGTAGAAAAAGCCAACTGTTTCCAAAGAAGGAAAGCATGTGGAGATTGAAGAAGGAGAGTAGACCGTGCCGCAAAAGAACTGGTATAATGTCAACTCTAAAACTCTCAATGCTATATTCTCTACAGTTGATCTTGAAACTTTCAGTCTAATCTCAACGTGTGAGACTGCAAAAGATGCGTGGGATATTCTGGAAACTACCTTTAAAAGGACTAGTTCAGTAAGGTTATCAAGGCTTCAAAACCTTACTTCTAAGTTTGAATCTCTTAGAATGGAGAAAACTGAGTCCATAGGTGAGTTTAATGCCAGACTAAAAAGCATATCTAATGAGAGTTTTGCTCTTGGTGAGCCTATCAACAATGAGAAACTTGTAAGAAAATTTCTCAGATCTTTTCCAAAGAAGTTTGCATATAAAGTTGCTGCAATTGAAGAAGCCAAGGATATCAAGAGTATGAGACTTGATAAGCTGATGGGATCTTCGAGGACGTTCGAGATGAATCTGGAGGATGAAGACAACAACTCAAGGAAGAGAGTTATTGCTCTTAAAACTGAAGTTTCAGAAGATGTACCTGAACATGTACATAAACAAAAGACTGTACTTGATTCAGATATAATGAATACTATGGTCTTGATTACCAAGAACTTCAGTCGAATGTTGAAAAGAGCCAAGAAATAGTCTTCAAGGAGATCCAATAACAGAAGACAACAAATTGGTAATTCTCTGCAAGATAGAAATCCAAGCAACGATCAAAAGGAGTTTCAACAGTTAAATTCCAAAAGAGGAATTCAGTGCAGAGAATGTGATGGATTTGGGCACATTCAAGCTGAATGTGCAAATACACTGAAGAGAAACAAAAAGAATTACAATGCATCTCTTAGTGATAATGATTCTGAACAAAGCAGCAGTGATTCAGAAGAAGAGACTATTGCTTTTACACTAAAAATCTCTGAATTTCAGGATCCTTTCAAATATGTAGAAGATGATGAGTTAGATAATGAATTCTTCAGACCAAGAAGAATTTGTCAAAACATACAAGGAGATGTATGAGAAGTGGTTGGAAGTAGTGAAAATCAACAAGACTCTTTAGTCTCACAACAAGAGTCTTATAGAGAAAAAAGAGAAGCTGATCAAGTCTAATTCAGAACAGAAGAATACAATTCAGTAGCAAGAGACGGAGATTGTTGAATTATCTGCAGAACTCAAATCCATCAAAAGGAATATCAACATGCTGAACAGTGGAACAAAGAATCTTGATAAGATTCCTACAACTCTAGGACATTCTGGCAAGAGTTATCCAGGTCTTGGATATAATGAAGGACAGTCCAAGACAGTATTTATCAAGAAAAGTATAAGCCAACCAGTGCGTGTACAAAATAATGTTCAGAACATTCAGAAGAACATTATTGACAATAAGATGACTGCTTATAATGACAACAGAAAATGAATTATCTGCCATTATTGTAAGGAGAAAGGTCACATTTGACCACATTGTGAGAAATATCTTTTTGATCTTAAAAGCATGAGAAAGAAATTTGTGTTTCAGCATTCCAGCAACAGGAATAGAAGACCAACTGCACAGAAAAATAAGAAGCCTGCACAAAAGAAGTAATGGGTTATCAAGCAGACTAGTCTGATTGATCACACATCCTTGAGAGTTGAAGACAAGGGCAAATGGTATTTTGACAATGGCTATTCAAGACACATGACTGGGGATTGTTCAGTTGTGCAGAACTTAAAAGCTTGCTCATCTGATTTTGTCACTTTTGGAGATGGAAAAAAGTGAAAAGTCATGGGTAAAGGAGAGCTAGTTGTCGAAGGAATGCCTAAACTGAAGAAGGCTATGCTAGTTGATGGACTCAAAGCAAATCTTATCAGCATCAGTCAACTGTGTGATGATGACATGACAGTTGTCTTCACTAAAGAAAATTGCAGGGTAATGAATAAGAACAATGACTTATTCATGGAAGGAAGAAGATCAGCTGACAATTGCTATCAGCTACATGTTCCTGCACAATGTTCTTTAACATGTCAAAGAACATCTATAGAAGAGTCAGAGATCTGGCATCAGAAGCTTGGACACATCAACTTCAGGAATCTACAGAAGATCATTAGCAAGGAGATTGTAAGAGGACTCCCCCAGATCAAGATTGACATAGATAAAGTATGTGGTCCATGCCAGATTGGGAAGCAGTCAAGATCTCAGCATAAAAAAGTTTAGGACAGAACTTCTAAAAGAATTTTAGATCTTATTCATATGGATCTAATTGGGCCAATGGATATGGAGAGCTACGGAGGAAAGAAGTATGTTCTTGTTTGCATAGATGACTTCTCAAGATTTACATGGGTAAACTTTCTCAGAGACAAGAGTGAAGCTTTCATGGCATTCAAGAAACTTTCCTGTAAGATCACAGTTGAGAAGGATCAACATATCATCAGAATGGGATAAGCCATGAGTATTCAGCCTCCAAGACTTCTCAATAGAATGGAGTTGTTGAAAGGAAAAATAGAACTCTTCAAGAGATGGCTAGGACCATGATTGCTGCCAAAGGAGTTGTTGCTATGTTCTGGGCAGAAGCCATCAATACTGTATGCCATATCAGTAATAGAGTTCATCTCAGATCAGGTACTTTCATTACACCATATGAGATCTGGTATGAAAAGAAATATACAGTAAAATACTTTCATGTGTCTGGTACTACCTGCTACATACTCAATAATAGAGAGTATCTCAGCAAGATGAACAACAGAGGAGTAGAAGGGATGTTTGTTGGATACTCCAGAAATAGTAAATCATACAATATTTACAACAAGAAGAGAAAGGCTGTTGTAGAATCAGCCGATGTCAAATTTGATGATCAGAATGGTGCTGTCAATTCCATAGAAAAAGATGTACACTCAGATGTATTTGGACATTCTGATGTACATGATGATATAGATAGAGACTCTGAATATCAGGGATTGAAGCACAGGAAGCCATCACGACAGATTATTAAGGATCATCCTACCACAGAAGTTATAGGAGATATCCATGAAGGAAGAATCACTAGAAGCAGACTGATAAAGAGACTTCATGAAGAAATATCAAATGTCTATTCCACATCCGGGTTGGAGCCCAAAAATGTTCAGGAAGCTCTCAAAGATGTCTACTGGATTGAAGCTATGCAGGAAGAGCTTCTGCAATTCAAGAAGAATGATGTCTGGGATCTAGTGCAGAACTTGAAGGAGTGAATATAGTTGGGACTAAATGGATATTCAAGAACAAGACCGATGAATCTGGGAATATCATAAGGAATAAAGCTAGGCTGGTTGCACAAGGATATTCACAGATGGAATGAATAGATTTTGATGAGACTTTTTGGATAGAATCAGTCAGACTGCTCCTAGCAATAGCCTGCATGACGAAGTTCAAGCTATATCAGATGGATGTCAAGAGTGCACTCTTGAATGGATTTTTGAAGAAGGATGTGTTTGTTGCTTAGCCTAAAGGATTTGAAAATCCACATCATCCAGAGTATTTTTTCAAACTGAAAAAAGGCTTTATATGGTTTGAAACAGGCTCCTCGAGCATGGTATGAAAGACTGGCTACATACATGGTTAGCAAAGGATACAATAGAGGAGGAGAAGATAAAACACTATTCATCAAAAAGAACAAATCACAAGTGATTGTGGTTCAAGTATATGTAGATGATATAGTGTTTGGCTTAGTGTCTGATAAGATGATCAAGGACTTTATTAGGGATATGGAAACTGAGTTTGAGATGAGTCTGGTTGGAGACTTGAAGTATTTTCTTGGACTTTAAGTGAAGCAGTTAGAGGAATGAATTTTCATCTCACAATCTAAGTATGCCAGAAACTTAGTCAAGAAGTTCCAGTTAGAGAATTCTAAACACAAAATAATTTCTATTAGCACCACTATTAAGATTGGAAAAGATGATGCTGGAGAAGAAGTGGATCAGACACTCTACAGAAGCATGATTGGAAGTCTTTTATATCTCAAAGCAAGCGTACTAGATATAGCTTACGGTGTAGGTGCATGTGCTAGATATCAGTCATGCCCCAAAGAAAGTCACTTGAAGGCTGTCAAGAACATGATCAAGTACATCAGTGGAACTGCAGACTATGGATTGTGGTATACTTTAGATATCAATTCAAGTCTTACTGCATACTGTGATGCTGATTGGGCAGGATCTCCAGATGATAGAAAAAACACACCAGGTGCTTGTTTCTTTTTAGGAAACAATGTTGTTTCCTGGTTCAGCAAGAAGCAGAACAACATCTCATTATCAACCGCAGAAGATGAATACATTGTAGTTGGAAGCAGCTCTACATAGATCATATGGATGATGCAGATGATGAAGGACTATAAGTTTCTCATAATACACCTATTCTGTATTGTGACAACATGAATGCTATCAATATATCAAAGAATCTAGTTCAATATTCTAGAACAAAGCAGATTGACATCAGACATCACTTCATCAAAGAGTTAGTTGAGGAAGAAGTTCTGAAGATTGAGCATATAAAGACAGAAGACCAACCAGGTGATTTATTCACCATAGGATTGGATGCTGCTTGATTTGAGAAACTTAGAGCATCCCTTGGGGTTTGCTTGGTTCAGTAAACCAAGATGAGGGGTATGAGTGTGCTTATTTCACACTCAACATGAAAGAACCATTCCTGCACAAAAGGGACTGAACATTCCCATAAATGTTCATCAGAATGTACATGAACAATTTTCAAAGCCTTGTGTACATTCTTGTCAACAACTAGTTTTGACTCGCAAACGTCATCTCTGAATTTTCGAGATTTTCCTCCAAATTCTCTATCTAACGGATACCTGAAATACATATAGAACGGGTTTCTCTCTTTTATATACCATTAGCCGTATTGAGATATCATCATTCAGTTCAGAATTCCAAAATTCAAGTTCTCTCTCAAACATTCTGATATCTCTTTTCTTGAATTCTTCTTTCTGCCATTGACATTTCCTTGATCATTCATAGAAATATTCTATATTCTTTTCAATGGCACCCAAAAGGAAACTTGTTCGTCCAAAGAAGGTTGTGAAACTAAGAATGAGGTATGGAAAGATGACTTATTCCAAGCCTTAAGATCAGTTCTATGAAAAAGATGATTTTGATACACAAGTTCGCGGTGAATCTTCATTCAAAAAGCCTGTTCAGAGGGCATTACGAGATGAATCCTCTAGCAAGGACACTTAATATTACATTGAGACATTTCATGGAGAAGAAGAAGAAGAAGAAGAAGAATCAGAAGTTGTATCTTCTGTGAAGAAATCAAAGACTCAGAATGTTACACTCCAAGATCTTTTGAAAAAAAAACAGCTCGATCGTATAATGTTTCCAAGAAAGATGTTGCAAAGAAGGCCAGAACAAAGGGTGCTGTAGCCAAGAAATCTGTAACGCCCCAAACTACTCCGTTTGGCCACGTCACTTAACATACAATTTACTTACATAATTTGTGTGCTTATTTTAATATGAGCGGAAGCTTAGGTCAAAATATGATAATATACATAGCATGATGAGGTAAGGCATCAAATTTTCAATATAAATTTTGTCCTATTAAGCATGCAATTATCTAACCTATCGGGCTCATAGGTTTACACAAGCCACCCGTCTAGCACCCTAAATTAACAAACATAATATAGGGGTTTATCGACACAATTCGCACATAGAAGGCTCCA
Source organism: Perilla frutescens (assembly GCA_026008535.1). NCBI lineage: Eukaryota > Viridiplantae > Streptophyta > Magnoliopsida > Lamiales > Lamiaceae > Perilla > Perilla frutescens. Next base: position 28,278,304 of record BRKX01000003.1, on the reverse strand, counting down.
AGGTCAAACGACCCACCTTTAAGTTGTTCTACATAATATCAAGTTATATACATCATGACCTACAAAAGATCGGGCTATTCCCATCCCCAATAATCATCGATGATCTCTGCCCCGAAGGGTCTCTTTGTCGACCCCGAAGGATCTCTTTCATTCACCGGTCCGAAGACCCTTCATACATATACAATCAAAGCACAACAATAACTATAACCTTACACGTGTTCACAGTTTAGAGTTACCCCACCTTAAGAGATGCTTTTGAATCCTTTTAACCTTGAAATACTCCTTTGCTGCCCACAAGTTGTCCACCTCGAGCCCCAACACGTCACCTAGCACCTTTCAATTCTCTTTTCATTTTAGACGTCGAGTTATTCAATTTAAATCATAATTTAGACCAAACTCATACTATACTTTGTTTTAAAGGTCTTCAAACTTTTCCACATACAGAACCATGGATAAACAAGCTCATACTATGATTTTGGACTCAAAATACACATTAAAACTCTTTGAAGCATTTGATCGAACACATTACGGGCACACATTTAAACCACATGCTCATGACTCATTTTAAATCCTTTAGACCCAACATTTCAAATACAAACGCCTTCACCCTAGGGCTCTAACATATATAAAACTCAACCCCATACAACCCTCATAAAATCTCCATACAATTATCAACAAAACAAAGGGGAAATTAGGGCAAAAATCTAAACCCTAGCAACAATGAACCGTAGGAATTCGTTATAACTTCACATATAGCCTCAAGGAGGTAAGTAAACCATATGTTTAAGATATCAGAGCAAGAAGATCAACAAAATTGAAAATCCTCAAATTTGGATAACAAACCCTAGTTTCCAAAACAACAAGAAATGAGTGTTTAATCCCCAAGAAGGAGAGGTGTAGAGGTTACCTTTGTTGATGGATGATGATGGAAGAATCTACTTCAAAAGATGAAGGATTTGTAGAGAGAAATGGAGAGGAAAAATCGCCCATATGGAAAGAAAATGAGGAGGAAATGAATAAGTGTTGTATTTATAGGTAGAAAATCCTCGGACCCGCGCGACCGCGCGACCATGTTCTCGGCCCATGCTCCCCGCGAGCGCACAGCCCCCGCGGGCGCGCGTCTCTCGCCAGCCCCGCGGGCGCGCAGTCTCCCGCGACCACGCACGGCCCCGCGGGCGCGCACCTCCCCGCGGGCGCGCGACATGCCAAAATCATCCCTCTTATTTTAAACGACTCCCGGACTTAAACCACTCCATTTTCCTTTAAATTTTCAAAGCACTTTTAATACACACCGAAAAAGCAGGGGGCGCTGCCCCCTAGCCCCCGTCGGGGCATTTCGTCCACTGAACCCCCGACTCGCTGACCGGTCAACTTAGCGTTAGGATGTTCAAGGTTTTGGCAAACAAAACTCAATGCAATAACGTTCATTCATTATCATATAACTCGACACTTTAGTATTAAAACTCAAACTGTGTTATATACTCAGTATAGCATCACTTGCTATGAAGTATCGGCTCGAGTAAGACAACCTGCAATAAAATAACGGCATAACATACAACATACTCACATGATTAATATTCAACAATATTAATTCGAAATCATTTACTAAAATTATAATTTATAATTTAGCAAAAGGGTCGGGGTATCATAAAATCAAAGAAGACTACAACTCCTGTCTCGAAGAAGATCATCACAGCACCTGCTGAACAAGCCCTTCAGAAAAAGAAGGGATCTGCTGCTGATGAAACTGTTGTGCCTTAAGATGTTCCTACACATGAAGAGGAACATGTTGCTGCAAAGAAAATTTCACCTGTCAAAATTGTTCCAGAGAAGGTGATTGCAGAACCACCACCTGCTACTGAAGAAGTTGTTTTAGAAGAGGATGATATTCCTCTGAGTATCAAGATGAAGGCCATCACTGCTGCTGCTGCTGCAAAGAGAAAGAAAAAGGTCATTAAAAGACCTTTAATTGCTGACTCTGAATAAAAAGGAGATGATCATAGCTCATCTTCTGACTCTACTGAAAAGACTCCTGTACCACAGCAAGAGAAGCTACTGGCATCGACTCAATATGATCTGTTTACCAGATCACCTGTGAAGAAGAAGATACAAAGGAAGAAGTCTGTGGATCATTATTCTCTCACTATCCGGGTCTGAGACAGAGAATAGTATCCTATTATGATCTTCCTCAATACACTAATAAATGTACTAGAATAATCAGTTAGTGAAGATAAACTAACTTATCAGATTATTCTACGGCCTACTGATGGTGTGTTCAGGACCATCTAAGCCGTGAGCTCTTTAATACAATACATGGTTCTAATGATATGATCTTACCGTGTGACTCCCCACACCATATCATCTACAATGTAAGTATATAGAACATTGCATCGAACAATTATATAAAATAATCTAAATGCAAACAGTGACTGCAAGTACTTTCAATTCATATCATCATATCATTAGAAAAGTATACAAAGACATGTCTTTCCAGTATACAAAACTAACAATCTCCCACTTATACTTGAAGCATGTCTTTCAAGCATAAAAACAAACTGGCCAACTCTCCAATCTAAACTATCAAATCTTAGGATATAATTAAATAAATTAAGTATTACTTTTATTCCACTAAAGAAGTAATACTGACCTACCAATTCAATACATATTTTCGAATATGCTTTCTCCTTTAGTCCAGCCATTGTCCGTGTTTAAGATATAATGTTCATTAATTAATTATGTCAGCCTCTGACAGCTATAATTAATTAACATCTAAAACCTTGAGTAGTACCACACAAGCTTTACCATGTACGGAATAAATTCCACCTGCAGGGTTTCAACATGAACTTGTGTTTCCTCAAGAGAACATCATCAACCTGGCGCACCAGGACATGGTGCTCATGCATACTGCTCGAGACATTATGGATACACTGTCATTACCGAAGATATCGAGTTTATTGATCTACGAAAAGATATCACCCAATGATAAATCAAAGTAACAAACAACGCACACATATGCTCACCAATATCACATGAGTTCAGAACCCGAACTCTGTGGATCTTTATTCTCTCACTAACTGGGTCAGAGACAGAGAATAGTATCCTATCGCGATCCTCATCAATACACTAACAAGTGTACTAGAATAATCAGTTAGTTAAGATAAACTAACTTATCAGATTATTCTACAGTGTATCGATGGTGTGTTCAGGACCATCTAAGCCGTGAGCTCTTTAATACAATACAAGGTTCTAATGATATAATCTTACCATGTGACTCCCCACACTATATCATCTACAATGTAAGTATATGGAACATTGTATAGAATAATTATAGAACATAATCTAAATGCAAACAATGACTGCAATAACTTTAATTTCATATCATCATATCATCAGAAAAGTATACAAAGACAAGTCTTCCAGTATACAAAACTAACAATCTCCCACTTATACTTGAAGCATGTCTTTCAAGCATAAAATCTAACTGGCATAAAACCTCTTCTGAAGCATGTCTTTCAAGCATAAAACCTAACTGGATAACTCTCCAATCAAAACTATCAACTTAAACTGCGCCACCAGGTCTGCATCTCACTCCCATTTTCTCTACGTGATCATCAAAGGTCTTAGCCAATAAGCTCTTCGTGAATAGATCAGTCAGGTTGTCCTCCGATGTAATCTTGACCACCGCCACGTCTCCTCTCTTAATGATTTCTCGTATAAGATGGTACTTTCTCTCTATGTGTTTAGTTGCCCTGTGGGCTCTGGGTTCCTTCGAATTTGCCACTGCACCAGACTTATCACAGTATATCATGATAGTCTTAGCTAAATCAGGAACCATGCCCAAGCCCACTAGGAACCCGCGGAGCCAGACAACCTCTTTTGCAGCCTCAAAGGCAGCTACATACTCGACTTCCATGGTGGAATCAGCAATGCATTTCTGCTTTATGCTCCTCCATGCGATGGCTCTACCTTCTAATGTAAACACATAGCCCGCGGTAGACTTACTCAGATCTTTGTCGGATTGAAAATATGAGTGTAACCCAAAGGGACTAGACTATCAGAGTAGAATACCAACATGTAATCTCGAGTCCTTTTAATGTACTTCAGAATGTTTTTGACTGCAGTCCAGTGACCTTGTCCAGGGTTAGACTAATATCTGCTTACCATGCCGATGGCATAGCATATATCAGGCCAAGTGCATAACATGGCATACATTAAACTTCCCACAACCAAAGCATATGGTACTTTCTTCATTTCTTGTATCTCAGACTGTATTTGAGGACACATTTCCTTAGATAGATAAATTCCATACCTGTAAGGTATAAAACATTTCTTGGAATCTTGCATGCCAAACCTAGCTAGCACTTTATCAATATAAGTCGTCTGGGACAGACATAACATCATTTTTCTGGTGATCTCGAATGATCTTGGTGCCAAGGACATGTCCGGCTTTACCGAGATCCTTCATATCAAACTGCTCAGATAACCACACCCTAATGTTTGACAATGCTTTCTTACTGTTTCCAATAAGCAAGATGTCATCAACATAAAGTACGAGAAATGCCACCATGTTACCGTCATATTTCTTGTACACAAAGCTCTCATCCGGACTTTGCACGAATCTATATGATTGGATAACCTCATCAAATCAGATGTTCCAAGATCTCGATGCCTACTTAAGTCCATAAATGGATCTTTTAAGCTTACACACCAAGTGCTCTTGGCCCTTAGTAATGAATCCCTTTGGTTGCTTCATGTGAATGTTTTCATCAAGACTTCGGTTTAGGAAAGTTGTCTTGACATCCATCTGCCAGATCTCATAATCCAAATGAGCGGCAATAGATAAGAGAATCCGAATTGACTTAAGCATGGCTACCGGTAAAAAGGTTTCCTCATAATCGATCCCTTCTTTCTGAGTATACCCTTTTACCACCAATCTTGCCTTGAAGGTTTCAACGTTCATGTCAGATCCTCTCTTGCACTTGTAGACCCACTTACAGCCAATGAGTTTTACCCCATCTAGTGGTTCTACAAGTTCCCAGACTTGATTGCGATCCATAAATCCAATCTCAGACTCCATTGCAGTTTTCTAAGAATCCGCATCTTTATCTCGAATTGCCTCGTCATAGGTCCTGGGATCCAATTCATTTAGTCCCTCTGGGAAATCTAAAGACTCTCCCAGACCAATGAATTTATCAGGTTGACGTACAACCCTCCCACTGCAACGAGGCAGTTCCTGTACTTCTGTGACACGTTATGCAGTGTTTGGTGGTTCCTCTTCTTGTAAAACCAGTGTAGGATTCGATCCTCCCCTTAACTCCTCAAGGATAAATTGACTCCTTGGTTTGTGGTTTATGACATAGTCTTCTTCTGACAATCAAGCATTGGTGCTAACAATGATCTTTTGATCCTTAGGACTATAAAATAAACCACCTTTCGTTCCTCTAAGATATCCAACAAAGAGCCTTACATCAGTACAAGGAGCTAGCTTATTAGCTTCCTTATCCAACACGTGTGCTGGGCTACCCCAAATCCGAATATGTTTCAAACTGGGCTTTCATCCAGTCCATAATTCTGTGGATATGGTCGGAACTAATTTCGATGGAACCAAGTTAAGAATATATGCTGCCGTTTCCAGGGCATATCCCCAGAACGAAATAGGGAACTCATAATAACTCATTATCGATCTAACCATCTCTAACAGTGTTTGATTCCTTCTTTCCACCACGCCATTCTGCTGTGGTGTTCCAGGCGCAGTCAACTGGGATGTAATCCCATTCTCTGCCATGTAATCCCTAAATTCACTTGAGAGGTACTTGCCACCATGATCGGAATCTAGTGACTTGATATTTCAGCCTGTTCATTTCTCCGCTTCTGCCTTAAACTCTTTGAATTTCTCAAAGCATTCAGACTTGCGACACAACAGGTAGATATAACTGTATCTTGAGTAATCATCTATGAGAGTGATGAAATAATCGAACCCTCCTCTAGCTTGAACTGATATAGGGCCGCACAGGTAAGAGTGAATCAAATCTAATAGCCCTTCGGATCTATTTCCTTTTGACTGGAAAGGACACTTGGTCATTTTACCTTCCTAACAGGATTCACACAAAGGAAACGATTCAAGTACTGATGAGGTCGTGCAAGGCAATGAAGAAGATGATCCGGAGCTACAGTTTAAAGGTCCAATGACGCGTTTGCGATCTAACAAGTTGCAAGCTTATTTACAAGCTTCTATTCGTCGTAAATTCGAGTTGCATGAAGATGAAGTGAAGAGCAGCCCAAGATGGATCACCATGCTATCTATTGATGATGAAGAAGGTAGCATAAATATGTGAGAAGAAGAATCATGCCATTTAGACGTGCGCATGAAGAGTTCTACGCGTTTGCATGGGAATCCGACAAGTTGCTGTTTTTCATGCAAAGGTGGCAAGAATAATACATGATATGGGCCATGAATTATTTATGATAAATTGCAGCCCATATTGTGTTAATTTGAAGGTCCAATAGGTGAGATTTGAAAGGCCCAAAGTAGTTAGGATTTATCCTTATCTAGTTAGATTTTTGTTATCTTATTTTTGGTATCTTTTGATTTTATCCTAATTTGATTAGGACTCTTGCTATTTTCGAATTTCCTAGTTAATTAGGGTTTAATTTTTGTCCATTATGTCTCCTATAAATAGGAGTACCATATGTTACATTAAAAGTTAGACAATTGCATAAGTTTGAGATTTATTCCTCCATTTTGTCTCCGATCCTTTGGTTGATCACCTATCTAAAAATAATTCTATTGTTCTAGCAAATCAATAGTCTTATTTAAGTTCTTCAGGGTATTTATCAAGTACTTAGGAGAATTGCTATCCGGAGAAGTTAGACGTGCGCGCTCGGGTTATCAACATGGGTTCGCCGAATCTATCCAATCCACAACACTATTCCATCGCCACCATTCCGCTGACCACCGCTGCCATCCTAGCCATCACCGCCGTGATTCCAGCCCCTTCAAAGTGTACCAAGTGTTTCAATCAAGTCCTAGTTCGTGTCTACGTAATTCTAGTAAGTTTTATCATATTTTAAGTCAGATTAATTCCATTATTTTCTAGCTGACGTAGTTCGTTCTTGAAGTCTTCCGCGTGCATAAAACTCGTGTCTTGGATACATTGTCCGGGTCACATCATAAATTTGGCATCAGAGCCACATCAGCTCTGCTGGTCGTGGTTCAATCCGACGTGTCAGATTTTCTATCCTATGTGTCATACACATGTCTTCTAATTTTCCTTTGTTTTTCGAGTTGTAATATTGTTATTCATTGAAAAAAAAAAGAGAAAAAGAGCAAGGGGATCGAAAATCCCTACAGCACAAAAAAATCGTAAAAAAAAAAATGAAAATTCGGTTTGTTTATTATGTTTTGGATCTTAATTCCTTCTTTTTAGATTTGTTCCATATATTTAGGGATTCTTAGATTGTGTTCACATATCCAAAATTCTTATTCCCTTATCCATTAGATTTCTTACCTTGTTTAGATAGATTTCATCCTAATCTACATCTATTCAAGATCTTTTCTATCCTCATCTATATCAATCAAATCTCCCATCCTCATCTACATAAATCTCGATCCTACACATTATCTAGGGTTTGAAATTTATCATCTCTTTCCTACCTACACCCGGTTCACCTTATACACCACATAGTCCATACACCCATACACCCATACACCCGTATACCCATACACCCGTGGTCCACATATACCAACTCGTTGAGTTACTCATCCACACACCTGCTTCTACTCTTAGCAACCTTCCGGTTTGATTCTATCCGTTGGAGCTTGAAGAAGACCCAGAGGAGCTGATCAAGAAGAAGACTATTTTCCATCCACCCACCCCCAAAATCACTCCACACGTGCACTACATAATTTGAGAGACATACATGAGTGGAAAAATCAAGAGTGACATACACGAGTGTTTGTGAGGAATTGTGAGGTTCTACTTTGCTTTTTCTTCACGTGTGTTCGTTTTGCAGGTACAATGAAGAAAGGGAACAACAAAGAGATGTCTACTCCACCTCTTAAGGAGCCGAGATCGCCCAACACCCCAGGTGAGCAGTCTTACTCATCCGAACCACAGTGGGATGCCAAGTACTAATATCAAGCTCTAGCACAACATTTTGAGCGACAGACGCGTTTACTGAAAGACGAACTTGGCAACCAAGTAGCTGAATTGCAAGAGGAGCTTGCAAGACTCAGAGCCCAGTCGACCGCATCCCAAACGGTCTAAGGAAATCCTGAGAAGAGGCCACTCGAGCCTCAAGATG